>CP099843.1:27849213-29139840 GCA_030062745.1 Capitulum mitella
CCTATTCCCGGCAGGGGGCGGAATCCGCCCCCTCGGGTTTTTTGCTTGCCAATTCCAGGCTTTTTGACGCAGCTTCACGAAACTTGGTGACTTTTCCTAGCTATTCCTTCTACGCGCCGTGACAAAATTTCGAAATTTATTTTGCTCAGGGGCGGAGCCAGGCAACGTTTTTGGGAGGCACCTCAGGTCATTTTTGGCCATGTTGAGGGTAAAAGGAAAATGTCTGCCAAAAACAGAGTTTTTAAGATAGAACTTAAAACTTTATATGAATATATAGCTAAATAGTTGGGCAATGTGCATATGTAATTTTGTTTATCTGAGGTCACTTTACAAGGTCAGGTCAAGGTCAAAAGTCAAAATTTGTTTTTTTGCAATAATTTCGGCGCCGTTTTTTCAAATGCCAAACCCGGAATATATATGACGTAGAAAGATGCCCTCTACTTGTGTACCAAGTTTCAGCTTGATATCAGGTCAGGTCACGGAGCTATGACCTAAAAATGTCAGTGCACGTACCCTATATCGCAAAAGCCAAAAAATGAATTTTTGGAATAGAGTGAATTTAATCGATTAAAAACGTTTACAGATAATATTGAATGCACACGACATCATTCCAGGTGACCCCAAGGTCACTGGAGGTCATTTAAGGTCAAAGGTCACAAGTTGATCTGAGAAACGTGTGACCATGACAGTTCCCCCTTTTTATGTCCCTGGCACCGCCTATGCTAACATTATACAAACATTGTAATGCGATTTGTACTTCTTTAGCATAACATGACTAGCAGAGGCTAAAAAAGTGTTTTGGCCTCTTTTTGTTCATTCCGTTATTGGAAAAACTAATCCCCCTATTTTTGAAACCCTGTGAACGCCCATGAATTTTCTCAAAATTTCAAATTTGCTTAAGCAATAAAAATTGCATCAGCGTGCACCCCTTCCTCTGTGCCCCATATCAGTCGAAAACATGGTCGTATTTTACTGTTGTCTGGTTATGATGCATCTTTTCGTAATGTCCTGCACTTGCCAACTCGGTTTTTTTTCGAGGAAAACATTTCCCGGCTGCAGCGCTGGCTAAATTGACAGTCAAATGAGTTAACTCACGCACGTACGGGCCAGATCTGAGATCCGTTGCGTAAAAAACGGACACTTTTTTCTTTCAAAGCGGTATGGGTTCCAGCAAGCTATATCGGCTGTATCAGGGTCAGAAAGGCTGAAAATGGGTATCGTCTCGAAAGAGGTTGAACGCCCAATCGCACAGCACCATGCAGGTGCAACAGGAGATGGCACTTGCCACGTTCACGGGGATATACACTGTGAAATGCATAAAGGGAAAGTATAAATACAAATGACAACTAAGCAGGTCTTGCTCATCATGCGTCCACGTGGTTTCTACCGGGTATCTGGGACTAGCGAAACGGTAGAACTTGTAGAGAAGATCGTGTTATAGCACAAGATTCAAAATCGATTGCGTCACTTTTGTTTCGCAGAGCTGACTGTCGAGTCCGACTGGGTCCCGTCTTTGACTGCGCAGCGTCACGGCGAGGCAGTATTTTCGAAACACCTGCTGAGAGTGGAGAACGGAGGATGGAAGAACACAGAACAGTCGACTAGGCCACAGACCAGCAGATAGCCGCCATGTTGCCATACCGCGCAAGCCCGTTGGATGCCGAATGCTGTCACAGAGAAATCGCCTCGACAAAAAGGAGACTGCACGGGGGTCTCAAAAAGCGGCATTCTCGTTTGGCGTCGGCCCGGACTGACGGTAGATGGTCCTTAACAGAACGCCATTCAAACCGTCCGCAAACACGCAGGGCTGGTCTGTTTACCCATAGCTCGGCGAGCACTCCAGAGCTGGCAGCCAGGGCTGATTTTCCGGACCTAAAGGTCTCTTTGTGCTCACTCTCTCAGAGAAAAGCCCGCCCGATTCAGGGCGCAGTAAATGGAAGCAGAGGAAATGAGAGCAGAGAAGGAGAAACACAAACAAGTAAGTACGACATGCGCAGCAAGCTGCTCCAAAGAGGCCTGGAGAATTAACGTTGATAATCTACAGCCGAGTCCTGCGAGAACAATGGCACGAGTCTGGGACAATGAATTCAAAAGGCGGCGCAAAGTGGACCCTCCACGGAAATAGGCTTGAGTATTCCGACCGCAAAAATGGTCCACAGGCTTCTGAAAATAGGCGAGAATACACAAAGAAAACTCATGAAGAGAGGATGAGGGCTAAAGACATCGGAGAGCATTTTTCAGTTTCGGCCTGTTTTGGTTCAGAAACCAACCAGCATTTAGGCATGATTATCGCGACGATAAAATTACAGATGCAGCAAAGGGAAGTTGCACCTCGCGTGGCGCTTCGCCACCTGTTTCGCGCCACACGAGAGGCGCGAAACGATTTGGTGCAGTGGCTCTGATCCTCGTGTTCGAATATTCACCGGTAAACATATACGAAAAATCCTTACGACTATGTCTGCAGCAAACGTATAAACTCTTGCCGCAGAGCATCCAACAACAAAGCCGTCGGGACACTGTCGCCTCGCTGTGTAGTACTGCAGTAGTAAAAAGGACATTCATAGCCATTTGGGCAGTGGTGGCCACAGGGGTGGTTGCTAAATAATAATATGATGACCTTAAATGAATAACAGTCTAAATGATATATGTAAGGTGACGCAGAGTAAAAGAACCACAGGGACGACAGGGTAAGGACCAGACGCATATTCATCTTATATCAGATAATTTCATGGAAGGTGGACCACTTTCAATATTGGATTCTGGCGAAACTGGCAGTTCTGTGTGTCCTTTAACCCGGCACCGTCTGACGTGTTTTTGTACCCGCGACCGCCTTGGGATGTCAAAAAGGGCAACGCCCTGCTATCTCAGGATCTAATCGTCGGATCTGAGCCGGTCTACCACCAATCGATAGCCCCGAGTCTTGCAATTCAGAAAATACTATGTTAGCCCTGGTCACATGACTGATGATGTCACAGGTCACGTAAAACGTTTAACACGACGTCGGAAAAAGTGACATCGGTTTGTACCTCAGATCATCGGTAACAGCGGTCGTAGAGCCTTCAGTTGGGTATCAAACGAACGGCCACGATCTCCTGCATCAACTGCATGCCAAAATGTTGAAAAATGCCAGGTCTAGGTCAGCCTAGGTCAGGCGAAAAGCTGGTCTTACTTTACATGCCAAAAATCGACAATTACTCGCAGCTGTTTTGATCTACGTGGCAAAAACAACGAAAGTGAAGCCTTCTTATGATCGGTTCTGCAACATCTGCTTTTCAACCAGTCAGGGTCAGTCTAGGTCAGGTAAGATAAAGTTGCATTACTCTTCTTGGCAAAGAGCAAACATTGGTTGCTGCGATTCTTAACTACGTCAAGTACAGAACTGAAATGATATCCCATGATCATTAAACATGGTCTGTCTGCTTCTTTGCGGGCCAAGGTCAAGGCAGGCCAGGATAAATCATTATTTTTATCTCTCTGATTAGAAATAATAAGTGCTGTCTGTTGCTAATGAATGATCTCCCACGAACAATGTTGTATTTCATTTGGTTTTGACATCTACCTATGACATGACCTGACCTGACATGACCTCACGTTACATTTGGTGAAATTTGCTTATAGGCGCATATAGATTTGCTTGTTTGACTTGAACGATGGGGGAAGTCAGCGACAACAACTTCTATCAACCACAATGTGAATCAGCTATCATGCATGTGACCTAGCATGACCTCTAATGTTGGCATGTCACGACAACATATCTTTTTGGGAACCGTTTCCCATGGAAGTCCAAATAATTCATGCTTTATGCTCGCAAATATTATCAAACAAACGAAGCATGTTCGCGACACCACCTGAACAGGCAACAAACATGCTAAGGTTCACTTACGACGTCATACTCCCATGACCTGCCCTAGCATGAAAATCGTTTTGATGTCAAAATATGTAGAAATAGTTGTTGAACAGGTACTGAGAATTTGGTTGAGCTGACTTAAACGATTCAGAAGTTATTTGACAAAAACTAAGGGGGTACCCCATTTGACACATTGGCTTGCGGGTTAAGCTGGGAGCAGAAACCTGACTGGGGCCACTACACGGGAAAGCAATGCCCATCTCTGCTCTCCGTGTCCGCCGTTAGAGCGAGGCGCTGGAAACTTTGGCAGCGACGTGCAACGAGAGAGACGACCTGGAAAGTTTCGAGTGTCCGGGCGGAAAGTTATAATTGGCACTGATGATTATCCTTGTCGGTAGTCCATGTACTGCTCCGCCTTGTCAGAAAAATTTGGACGGAGCGACGTACAGGAAACAGGCGTGGCATACTACAAAGTCGGCCTGATGAAGACTTAGTTACCATGCAAAAACCCCTTTGAGCATGAAGTTTCAGCGATGCCACTATCTTTACAATGTCAAGGGTTGATAGACCATTAGAGCTCAGACGAAATACGAACGCCTGGAAGTCTGCACTTCGCTTGGTTCCTTAGCATTTCTCCGCTGACTGCCACGATGCTGGGCTGTTCCTGAAAAATTACCGGAAGCACTTGCGTTCTAGGATTTGTTTCATTTTGTCTTGATTTGTCCCAAGCGAATGCGTGTGCACGGAACCCTGCGATTGAATCTCAGAGTCCAGCCTGGCAGCAGCGGTCGTAAACCTTTACGGTCTTAAACACCGCGTGTTTACGACCAGCAATTTGCCGGCGCGAAGCAAGCCCCTCCTAACTTGTACGTTCGCCATCACCATCTCACGCCATAGTCCTTCGTGGACCCAGCGATCAAATACTTTAAGAGCGCCTTTGCGATGCACTCCCTCTATAACCCTGCCTTAGCGTTAGTAACACGCTGGGGCTGAGCTCACACTTGTTTAGACCGGAAGCCGGTCGGACTTGAGCTAGCGGAAACAAAGCCGCCCCGTGACAGCTGCCTGTGGCGCTCGCCTCATTAGTCCGCGAGCACCGGAGCCGTTACCCGTCACACCTGCGTAGAAGGCTGCCGCCGGCACTAATCCGCTTAGTGGTCGGCAAGAAGCGGACCCAGGCCAGAGAGCAAGGGGAACCAGAGACCAGCGGAGACACCAGGTGGCGCTGTCAGGCGCCGGAGCCGTCGCCAATGCCGGCTCCTGTGATTAATGTTTCATCGCGGCTACCCTCATCGACCGGCGCTGGGAATAGCTGGAGGTTCGAGGAAGGCCCCGCTTGCGCGTTCTTAACTGTTTTTAGTTGCTATTCTTGTCGTTGTTTTTAAGAGCAGGGTTGAGCGCAAGCATGGACAGACGCAGTTGTACACCACTGCCACTCGGCACTTGGTGGTGGCTCCAAGCAGTGTCTGATTCACTTGGTTTTGCTGTTCTGTTTCGAATTAGAAAGAACGGCACTGGTGCCCCGAAATGAGTAACCAGGTAAAACAAAACTCTTCCCGGGTTTCAACCGTTCTGCTACACGGCATCTTACTATTTTTCTTCCTTGTCTCAACATCGTACGTGATAAACCGCCACATGCATTTGGGAGATTTCATTTGCACCTTTCTTCGCATGACGTTTCCACGGACTTCTGTAAATATCCGTGCATTAAAACTATTTCTTTTATTCGACTTATCCAGAGCTCATTAAGTAATGTGTCACAAGAAGTCATCCTTAATATGGCCTCGTTGAACAATTTCCCTCAATGAAACACTCACAAGCGCAAATACTGCGATAACACTCTAATCCAACTATCTATCCATCTGCAACGTGTTTCCATGGAACGGAATTTTGTTTTCCTGCTCCGTGTCGAATTTGACCAAAACCAACCACCGCGCGACTGGCTTATCCTTTCCATGATCTTGCTTGCTTTAGCCAGACCTACATTTTCAGTACGCTGCCAAAAAAACCTACAATCCATAAGTTTACAAGGCATAACGTGCAAGGATTTCGCCGGCAAATCGACTGGTTTCATATACTTCATCTTTCTAAAAGCTTTGCTTTGTTCCCTTGGAGATTGGTTGGTGTGATCTACTGAACGCAAATATACTGGTTTCTGAGCTGACAACAATTTAAGCAGTATCACAAATCCCATATATGTAGCTTTTTAAAATTAAAATTGTTCACATGTAATTCAACATTTAAGGAAACAAAAGATGCACCAGTGAAGCACGTGACCAACTGCATTCGACATGGGACAGATTAGCGATCTAATTGCTGTTTTTTTTTTAATCAGGGACGCAAACAAGGTGCAGAAATATTTTTCTTGAATCGCATGACAACGGATTACAAAATGAAACGAATGAGGTGAAACTGAAGAAAATCGGATTCAGGGTTTTATATTATCCGTTGCTTTCATTACCTTTTGCTGTAGCGAAAAGGCTCATCAAAAAGTAGTCTTTCACCGGGTAAACAGTGTTTAAGTACAATGCCTATTTTTGAGACCTGTCCTGGATAATGCAGCTTAAATCTCAAAAGCCGCTACATCAGAAACCTGAAAACATTTCTAAAAAGTGCTTAATACCTCTAGGCTGTGTGCCACAGTAAGATGGTTTGATGCGGCTCTTTGCAAGAGCACCTGCATAAGGTTACAGTGACCCGACATTTACCGGACAGACGGTGATAGTCAGACCTCAAGCACCGAATGTTGCGCTCGGGCTCCCAAAAATGGTGCACTGGCGATGATACCGACTTTGCCCACGCAAAAGTTAATCTATCCGTTAACATCGAACGGCACGAATTACGACCGGAAATCTGGCCGTGCTCAACACAGCGCCGGGCTGGCCGTGACCGAGTCCGACCATTGTCGCGGCGCCGGCTCGCCCTGCCCAGTGCTGAAAATTGCGCGGCACGGTACTAATCAAGGGTCCGGCGCGGTACTAGCCAGGGGTCCGGCGCGGTACTAACCAGGGGTCCGGGCGGCTCTAACTAGGGGTCCGGCGTGGTACTAACCAGGGGTCCGGCGCGGTACTAACCAGGGGTCCGGCGCGGTACTAACCAGGGGTCCGGCGCGGTACTAACCAGGGGTCCGGCGCGGTACTAACTAAGGGTCCGGCGCGGTACTAACCAGGGGTCCGGCGCGGTACTAACTAAGGGTCCGGCGCGGTACTAACCAGGCCGTTCGCGGCGATACTAACCGCGACGTCCGACACGGCTCTAATCAGACCATCCGGCAGGGGGTGACCAGGCCGTTCGTGGCGGTACTAACCGCGACGTCCGACACGGTACTAACCAGGGCGTTGACCTTGCCCAGCGCGGACACGTTGCCGGCCGGGTTCTCCTTCAGATGGATGCGCCAGGTGGCGAAGAACTCGCGCTCGGCCGCGTAGCAGCGCCACAGGCACTGAATCAGCTGCGCCGCCGCCGGAATCTGCCGGTTGAAGTGCTTCTGCCGCTGCTTCTGCTGCACCTTCAGCGCGAAGCCGGAGCCCAGAATACCCTGCAGGGGACGCGGAGTCAGGAGAGTAATGGAAGGTTCTGGGGCATGGCCAGTGAACAGCGTGGTCTTAAATGCAACTCTGGCTACGGCAGTCAGGGGATGTGCAAAGGGTAAGCATAGCCCTGTTCACAACGCACAAGGCTGGCTACCTCGGAAGCCACTTGGTTGCTTTCCTACGTCCTACCGGATTTTTCCCACACAACTATGTAAGTAAGCATCACAACAATAAGTGAATAACACAAATGGTGCTGCGGCATAGACGCCGTTTTTTTGGGGGGACCAAATAATGGAAATGGCAGATTTTCTATTGTTTTGTCCGAAACCGACAGAAATGTTTTAATTAACTAGGTGACTAGTTGGTCTGGTTACCTTCACCGAGAGTGGCAATGGAATTACGCAGAGGCGGTAGCGAACAAAATTTGCTGGGAAAGTGGATAAAAAGAGTGTTCGATGTTAGATGTGCTGGAAAAGCTAAATTTATTTATAACTAACCATTAGTCATACGCAATTGCAAGAACAAGGTGTTTAATCGCCTTCCTCCATGTCTCTGTACGCCATTCCTGGTGTCGCGTCTGCCGGCTACCCAGGTAGCCAAATGCGAGTTGTGCGTTGCCAACAGGGCTCAAGTGAGCATTGTTCTTTGTCTCGAGAGCTTTTGGTACGTTTTATTAAGATAAAATCCGTTCTTTTCTGCATTTCTCCAGAACTGTTTCCTTCCCACCTTTCTTCTCTTCCTATTGTTTTCTTTCCCTTCCATTGCTACTACTGTGTCTTTCTCTTCCTAATATCCTCTTTTCAGTTTCATTTCCTGTCGCCTGTCTGCTCCTCTCTCTATCCTTTCCTCCTCAAACCTCATGCAAGTCTGACAATATGGCGCAATAAAATGCTTTGCGTGAAAATACTTTGGCCACGCGAGAAATGCATCGATTCTTGCCTGATATGGAAGGAGGCGGTACTTACCGCCGGCAGTGCGAAGAAGCTGATAGCGAAGACGGAGAAGCAGGAGGCCACCATCTTTCCGAGCCAGGTTTTCGGCACGGTGTCGCCGTACCCTATCGTGGTGACCGTAATCTGCAACCGGCGCCGCCCATCGAGTCAGCTACATCCGGACCAGGGCTCGTTCTGTCCGGGCCCGGGGTCGCCGGGTCCGATCCGGATATTTCAGAGCCGCGGTACGAACGCGACGTTAACGGCTCGAGTCCGGACGAGTTTCGGCTCGTGCTGACGCTCGGCAGTCTCGTGCTGAGTTATGACAGGAGCGCATGGCACGTGACACGACAGGGGTCTCAGGCCACCGGCCGACGGCCAGCTGCTGCCACTGGGGCGGGCCGGTGCTTCCGCGTATGGGCGTCCCGCTGAATTCGGGGTATTGCACCGGCTTCACATTACAGTCAACTAGGCGGTTGCTTTATGTTGCCCGGGGTTAGCAAGATACTCTGTCATTACAGTGGATAATGCAATGCCATCGAGCAAAGCTCCCTACTGCACGGGTCTAGGACCAGGGTTTGCAAGTCAAGGGTTCGTATGGGAAGAGGTTCGTAGCCAAAGGTTCGTATGCAATGCATTCCTACGAACCTTGCCCATACAAATCTGCTGCAGTATGGACCTTTACGGACTTTGTGCCCTTCGAACCATTTACTATGCGACCCTTTCACCGTACGAACCTTATGCATACGAACCTTTTGCTACAACCATTTCTCATACGAACTCTTGCTTCATGAACTTTGGTCCGGTTACTCCACTTTACTTCAGTTTCATCGGGAATTACGATATATACCACGAAAAGGAAATAATGTATGTATCTAGCTGAAGCCTTCGCGAGTATCTAACATAGGCGAGAACCGAAAGCCTAGATGTTGTGCCAAAGAGGCGTCGAGAGCAGTTCTGGCCTCTTTACGACTGCCGACTAATTTCCTGGGCCACCTATATCCGCCGTCATCTTAATCAGCCGTCGGTTCGGCCGGACTGTGGCGGCGGCGGCAGGCGGCCGGGCGGCGGCGGCCGGGCGGCGGCCGTATCTGTCGGCCCGTCCGTATCGGCGCCGGGCGGCGGCAGCGCTCCCACCGACGGCCCTTCATTTAGGCCGAGCGGGACCTCCCCGGCTATCGGGCCGTCCCGGACACACGGACTCAGACAGACACCCGGCCACAACAATACAGACACAGACACGGACACCCGGATACAGACACCCGACCACAAGCGCAGACATAGATACAGACACAAAGGACACAGACAATCGGGTACAGACAGCTGGAGACAGACACAGACACCCGGGGACAGACAGACACCCGGGCACCCGGACACTGTCACAGCCGGCCGGATACAGACATGAACACCAGAACACAGACACGGATAGCGAGACATAATACCGACATCCTGTTGCAGACACAGACACCCGGACACATAATCCCGACAGACAATCCGATACAGCCACAGATACCCAGACACAAACACAGACATCACACAAACACAGACATCTGGACACAGATACAGACATCCGGACACAGACACAGATACCCGGACACAGACACAACACCCGGGCAAAGACACAGACACTCGAACATCCGAACACAGACACAGCCACTCGGACACAGACGCAGAGACCAGGCCACAGACGCGACCGGTCAGGGCTGGGTCAGGTCGGGGCGGGGATACAGCCGAGCCGAACCGGTCCAGACACCCGGACTCCCGGCCGTAGACACGGCCGAGCCGATCCGGCTCAGACACCCAGACACCCGGCCACAGACACGGCCGGGCCGGTAGCGTCCAGAACAGCAGCTGCGAACCGGAGCGTCACACAACCCCAGCCACTGCTATAAATGTTCGCGAACGGCTGTTCCTTCCGGAGCCTTCCAGAACGACTTGTAGGGCCAGGCGAGCCACAAAAAGCAGCTGCGGACACCGGAAACGCAACTCGTAGGGCTACTTCAGATGTAAACCTTAGTCGACAAAACTGATCTAAGTGCATTTATTTGAAGCAAGATTTGACAGCAAGCCCAAACTCTTTGAAATATAACCAATGCCATTCTTTGCTTACGTTACCTATTTGCTTTGCGTTGCTTACGCTACTTACTGCTTACGCAGTAATTCTATTAAGATGAATCGTGCATGTAGAGTCAGTGAACATTTGATTGGGGCATGCAGGTTTAAAGGAAAATTCTGCGTTTAGGATGTGTATTGATCTAATACAGCCAAGCTGTAGCCTGTTGTTTTGGAATTCCATTTGCAATATACATTATGCCTCAAAACTCTAAACTTACAGGGGTTCAAACGGATTTCCCACGGCTCTTCCTCGTGTTCTGTTCAGCACTTTTCTATTTACGGCTGTGGCGTGACATCGCAGATAAGTGCAGACCAATGTACGTTTCCAAAAGGTGTGCGATTATTGGCTCGCATTGCGCAATATCGGCAGACGGTTACAGATTTTAATAACTAGCGTTTTTAAGGCCAAGATGTTTCGCAGAAAACTAGATGCTGAAAGCGTAATTAGCGGCATTTTTCAGACAACGAAAAGTGAGCCAAGGTGCAACATTCCATGCTATTAAATAACGCTCCTGAGTGCAAAATATCACCAACGCCAATCGGATTACAAAGGACAAAGTCAGCAAAGCTTCCCCGTCGATAAATCAGGATCGCCGTCGGGAACTTCCCGCCGAGGGTCCTGGCTTCAGAAGGCAATCGCCGTTCCCGTCCCGGACAGCTGGACCGTACCGCCGTGATTGTCCCGCAGCTGCCGGCCGCGGCTCACGGCCGCCAGACGCCGCCCACGAGGCACGCATAACCCCCGCCGGCGGCGAGGGGGGAGTGTGCCGATTGATGGGCCTGGATCCGGCCTATCTGAGCCTGATCCTCCGGGCGGTGGTCGGATCGGCTCTCCATCAGAGCGATGAACAGCGGTGGCTGGCCGGGCCACCTCGATGACGCACCGGGCGCAGACGCCAAACCTCCAGCCGGTGGGGACCGGCCGGCGCGCCACACATTCAGTCGGCAGGGGATCAGCCGGCGCGCCACACCTCCAGCCGGCGGGGACCAGCGGCGCGCCACACCTCCAGCCGGCGGGGACCGGCGAGCGCACCAAACCTCCAGCCGGCGGAGACCGGCCAACGGGCCACACCTCCAGCCGGCGGAGACCAGCGAGCGCGGCCACACCTCCAGCCGGCGCGCCACACCTCCAGCCGGCGGAACGGAATCAATCGCAGGCGCTGCTCAAAGCTCAGGTGGCTTCCGCACGCAGAACCCGGGGATTAAAACATCAACGATTACAGCGCGGATGGAGGAGCTTACAAGCTGTAAGCTTACAAGCCCCCTCCACTGGGCTGAGCGCGGAAGCAAAACGCTGTACGCTAAGCGATTTGTGGCGTTTTCAAGCGATTATCTATAATTCTTCTTTTAAGAAAATAATGAATACTTTCCCCATACCCTGTGGCCATGTGGAAATATGCTGCGCCAAATGCCAATTGCGTGCGCGGAGGGATGGGTTTCCTACTTAACAGAATGAGAGGATTACAGAAAGAACAAAATAGGACACGCTCTGCATAACTGCCCGCACAGCATATTAGGAACTAGTGACATCAAAAACATATGTTTAATTAAATAATGTCAACACAATCTGAACCTTGTGCGTGTCACAACAGCAACACTTTTTTTTTTTTTTTTTTTTTTTTTCGGGGGGGGGGGGCCCCTTCTTTTTTTTTGGGTTTGGTTTTTTTTTTTCTTTCCCCCCAAAAAAGATTTTTTTTTTTTTTTTTTTTTAATTTTTTTTTTTTTTTTTTTTTTTTTTTTTTTTTTTTTTTTTTTTTGGGATTTTTTTTTTTGTTGTTTTTTTTTTTTTTTTTTTTTTTTTTTGTTTTTTTTTTTTTTTTTTTTTTTTTTTTTTTTTTTTTTTGGGGTTTTTTTTTGTGTTTTTTTTTTTTTTTTTTATTTTTTTTTTTTTTTTTTTTTTTTTTTTTTTTTTTTTTTTTTTTTTTTTTATTTTTTGGTTTTTTTTTTTTTTTTATGAAAAAAAAAGTTAAAATTTTTTTTTTTTTTTTTTTTTTTTTTTTTTTTTTTAAATTTTTTTTTTTTTTTTTTTTTTTTTTTTTTTTTTTTTTGGTGGGGGTGGGGGGGGGTTAGGGGGGGGGTTTTTTGTTTTTTTTTTTTTTTTTTTTTTTTTTTTTTTTTTTTTTTTTTTTCCTTTTTTTTTTTTTTGTTTTTTTTTTTTTTTTTTTTTTTTTTTTTTTTTTTTTTTTTTTTTTTTTTTTTTTTTTTTTTTTTTTTTTTTTTTTTTTTTTTTTTTTTTTTTTTTTTTTTTTTTTTTTTTTTTTTTTTTTTTTTTTTTTTTTTTTTTTTTTTTTTTTTTTTTGGCCTTTTTTTTTTTTTTTTTTTTTTTTTTTTAGTGGTTTTTTTTTTTTTTTTTTTTTTTTTTTTTTTTTTTTTTTTTTTTTAACTTTGTTTTTTTTTTTAAATAATTTTTTTTTTTTTTTTTTTTTTTTCTTTTTTTTTTTTTTTTTCCTTTAAATAAAAAATTTTGTGTTCTCTTTCCCCACTATTCAGCTACACATCCATATAAAGTGACACGTTGGTGCTTTAAAGTTCTGTTTTGGCAGACTACAAAAAGACCAAAAAACCGAATAGGGTTAAGCACCAAACATCTTCGATGGTAAGATCTTTCAAAAAAGAGAAACACTGTCCATAAGACACCGATTATTCCCTGTCGACCACATGAATCATGGGCTTTTTTGTGATGCTAAGGCTTGTGGGGGCCTCGATAAAGACCGTACAGACAGACGAGGTGGCCGCCGTCTGCTCTTCTCCATAGCGCGTCGCAGGGAAGCACTTGTCCGCTTGTCAGTGACTTCTCGCGACCTCTGTGACCTGGCATTTGTTTGTCCCCGCTGAACCGTCACAGGGAGTCCACTCATCAATTACCAATAACCCCTGTGACGCCCCGTTTTTTCGTCCCCATTGCATGTCACAGGGAGTGGTCGCTTGCTGGCAAGTGGCCTCTGAAGACCTCCGCGACCTGTCAGTTTTTTTTGCCGCAGCTGCTAATCACAGGTCGTCAGCTGGCCGGTGATCTCTGGCGACCTCAGTGACCTGCCGTCTGTTCGGCGGGCCAGGCCGCCACCACTCACCACACCCCACCACAGCGCGTCAGCATAACTGTGGAAGTCAGACGGCTTGCCGTCCTTGTCCACCGCGTCCTTCTCGGCCAAGAACATGAAGTACGAGGAGAAGATGAGGCCCAGGAACCCGATGTACAGCGTCGTGATCAGCTCCTGCAGCGAAAACGGCACTACGAGTTAGAGCACGTTGGCATAGTATGGAAAGAAATGTTTAAACGGCTTTTGCCGTTCGTCAAAGAACGAGCGTCGGCGACGCCGGGATTGGCAACAGTACATGGTGACATCTGAGTGGCTGTTTTGCAGTCGAAGGAAGGATATGAAGAGGTGGAGAACGTCGTCATTCAGTTCTAAACGGAACACAATCTTAATGAGCGTCATGTTAGAGTAAGCGCTGTTTCAACTCTGTGATCGTTCTGCCTCACTGGCTGAGGCCGTTATGACTGTCCTGATGTCGAACATGTCGAACAAATCCGTACCACAAATGACGGAATTTATCAATGAGATCAGGTCAAACCACAGCATGGCAAAACATTTGAGAAACTCTTGCCACTGTCATGAAGGTCAGCCTTGGTCAAGGGAGATCACCAAAGGCCATTCACCTCTGACAGCCTCCAATGAGCTTATTTTGAGATAGGGTGAGAGACAGACCTATTTTTGAGCTACATTTATTTCATCGTCCATTTCTACACTAGATAACAATAAATTATTATTTCTTTGCAGCCAGTTTTGGTTCAATGGAAATCGTGTGTTGGGGGCAGCAGGCATCCATATCCGGGTACCTGTCGGGTACCCCACTGTGCCAAGGTCATGTATGCTCCGGTAACATAATATTAGCATATAAAATTAACCATGTTTTTGACAATATCTTAGCATGGAAACCCCGGAAAAATCGGCTGAAATTTAGAAGAAATCTCAAAAGTGCCCTAAATTTACCTGACCTCATTCCGCTGGCCTTCAATTTTCCGAGAAATTCCAAATATAAAAGTTGTTGCGTTTGCTGTATTCTGTTACTTCTGCAAATTCCGTACAAAGCTGTTGAGCACCACATGGATTCGGTGCGCCCTTAAGACCTAATAAAGAACCAAACGCGCATACAAATCCGTCCAACCGTAGAACAGTTATAAGAGTTACAATTTTTGAAAGCTGAGTCTTTGACGTGGTCTCGGCCAGTGACCTGACCGGCTTGGAACCTAAAATTTACATACGGGATGCAAATGGATTAGGAAAAATGGACTGAAAATTCGCGGCCCTGCGCGCCGCCGTTTTTTCGCCACAATGAAAACCTGAGGGGGAGGATTTCCGTCCCCGGAGGGGGATTTCCGTCCTCCGGTCGGGCAAGGTTTAAAATGAAGTGTGTCTCATTGCTCCCAAATATCCATTGATTGCCTCAAACGACTCCGGAAACCAACCGCTTCGGCGAAATTAATTCACCAGGCAGCTGTTGCCAAAATCCCATCTGTCACAAGAAAACGTCCAGAAACTGGCGGTACAGGCATCAGGCGAGAACGTTAATTTTCATGTTAATCAGAAGTCTATTTATACTTCCATCCAACGGAGTGCTATAACCGAACGCTGCTCAGCCTTGGCGGCACTGATTGAGCTATAATAAGACGCGTAATTAATGCTCTCGACGACGTCAATAAGTTTCCGCTATTAATTTGGCTGCACCTCTGTTCCAGGCTCTATCGCATTTACTCTCAAGAGAAAACGGACGTTGAAGAAATAGGCGCGCAACTAAAAATTATTCCTCACCTGCACTTCTTGCTCATTTCAAAACATCTTTGAAGAAAGCTCATGAGCCTGGTGACACGTCAGCACAACTGTTCGTCTACACCGTCTAGACGTGATTATAAAATGTCATTAAAAAGGATGCGCCCATATCGAAATACAAATTAGACAAAATGTCCTTTTACGGAATGTAAACCATTCACGGCAAATGCAAAAATTTCTTCCGTGTATTAAAAGGACGATGCGGTAGGTAAATCACAAGCTTGAGCCATCCAAGTCAATGACGGCCTGAAAATCAGTTTCTAGCTGGCGACTGTTTGTGCCAAATACGGCCTCCGTGTTGTGTCGATGCCACTGGCATCCGGGAATTATCATCGCAGTTTCGCGTACCACAGGTGCCGAGTGACCATCGCTGTAGTCAGAGTACATCCCTCAAAGTCCTGGTTAAGAAAGCCGTAGATCTCAGGCTCTATACCGCTCGATGACAAAGTTCTCTGATCCGCACGGTTTGAATGATGCACTGTGGTTCTGGTCACATCAGTGACCGGATGGCGTCAAATACTGCAGTACCGTCGGACCGATGAGTTTGCGCGCTCCCCGTCACCAAAGCCCGCATAAAAGACAGCACGACCAAAGATCGCCTATCAGCTTCTACTGGAGCATCATTCGGTCACCTTAGCTCTGCACTCATTGACCCCCGGGAACATTGAGAATAAATGAGCAATACCCTCATCGATAGCATACCGGTCTGTTTGCGTCGCACTTCCAGCACCGCCTATTGAATTCCCTGCGTCGATATGGGCCCCGCGAAAGCGCCGAACTTTGGCCTGGCGGGTTCAGACCAATCGGCCAGCACGCTCATGCGGTGCTCGCAGTCCCTCTCTGTATTCCAGCAATGTCTCCTTGTAACCGCTGCACACGTCGCAGAATGGCTTCGTGATTGCGTTGGGGACACGCGTTTTGCATTTCAATGCAGGTTTGTGTAAATGCAGGCTATTGATCCGTTACTGCAGCAGACAGAGCAATGAGTGTCGCAAATGAAGTTTTTCGTGCATTCGACCTTTATTCGGTCAGCGCACGGCTTCTGCTGTCCTTTGTTCGCCCTTCGCCCTCCGTCCCCGGATGACTGACCTGGCGGTGGATGAACACCACCGAGCCGAGCAGCCGCCACGTGCCGCCCTGCCGGTCCACGTGCAGCATGCGCAGGATCTGCAGGAACCGGATGCCGCGGATGGCGGACGTGGCGAATACCTGGCCGTTGGAGCCGGCCGACAGCACGACGATCGAGGCCAGCACCACGATCAGGTCTGCCGGAGACGCATCAGGTCAGAGCCAGGTCACGTGGCGACGGACGTGTCGCGCCAGGTGGGCGGCGGGTCGGCTCAAACCAGAAGAGGAATCAGGTCACGTCGGACGTGAATTGTTTCTCGTCGGTTCTGGATCAGATCACTTCAGGTCAAAACAGAGCACGCCAGGTAAGGCAGGCTCGGTCACGTCAGTTCTGGGTCAGGTCAGTTCATGTCGGAACTAGATCACTTCCGTTGGGGCCAGACTTTCGTAAACTAAAATATCATATTACCAGAACAGCAGAATTGGAGTCAAAGTTGGATCACGACTGACAGGTCGACGTTACCATCACGGTCAACAGATGAGGCTCAGCGTCGCAACCGTCGGTTAGGTTTAAGTTTTGACCATCGGATCACAGCCGACACCAAAAGTCTCAGATCAGAGCGGAAGTTGTCTCTTACAGAACCAACATCACGACCGTCAGACTGAAAACAGAATCACGACATACAGGGTCACCAACAGACGGCCATGCCGCAACATCACCAACGGACCACTGATTCAGGAAAGTGGCACCATCGCCTCATTCCACGTGGAGCTCGAACCAACGCCGACAGGTGAGGGCAAACTCAAGTTAATTAGTTTTATCTGTATGGCTATCGTGCATGTGCTGCTATGAAATGACGAATCAAACCGTAATCCACGCGTTGGAAATATTCCTAAATAAACTGAACTGAACCGAACTAAACTTTACAGCAGTCCAGACCGGCCCGCACCCCGACTGTCCAGTCCGGCTTCACGGCTGGCACGGTCCGAGCCCCCATTTTCCGGTCCGGCCGGCCCCGGCTCATCATCGATCGGCCGAGCTCGAGCCCGACTCTGACTGAGGTCAGCCCGAACGCACACAGGGCGTCCGGCGGCGCGACTGGACCCTGGGAACGGATTTCAGGGGAGGGAACCGTGCGCCAGTCTTTGTCGATGAATTTGAACTTTACCGACAAAAATTATGAAAGCACTTGGTACTTTTCTCGGTCATCGAACAGTCGAAATTGGACACCGAAGGCCACGTGACCGAATTATGTTGTTGTTTTTTTCTGCACACGATGTATTTTTATGCAATGTTGTTCTTTGTTACCAAGGTACAATCACCCGCCAATAAAGAGCAAACCGTCCAAAAATATGCGATGAATAATGTCTCATTAGCTTTGATTTCTAGGTCCAAGTTTATGCCGTACATTAACCATACTGTTAATGACGTTAGGCGTCATCATCGTTTCCGTAACCAGGCCAACGACTGTACAAAAACATCGCCCAAATGACCCTCTGTCGCTCCCTTGGGCCTGACCTTTGTTCTCGCGTCGACCGTAAAGGTCATCGGCCATTACGACCACGCACAAATGCTTCACACAACACCCGCGGTTGACAGTTCGCAGACACCGCAGCGACCCCGCGTTGCCACCAGTCGGCTTTGTGAACTCACTTCTATGAACTATGCCTTCTATATCAGGCGTTTGTGTGTGGTCTGTCAGTACCAAAAACAAAAACAAAAAATAGAATGCAAATGCATGTAAAACCCCGGGGTCGAACCGCGAACAGTGTAAGATAACTGCGCGGGTCATTGCCCGGCATATTGCAGGCAGCCTCTAAAGAGCTGTAACAAGACTTCACCGAAATGTGATAGTTCTGCTACATTTCTATAGCGTCTTTTTAATACCGGGCAGGTAAAATAAACAACCACTACTGATGCTGTTAATGTACGCCATGAAATGCCCGGTGAAACATGCAGGGTCACGGACGCAGAGGCATCGACCACCGTACACGTCACAGCACAAATCCTTGTGATTATAAGTGCGACTCAGTGGGGGAAATTGCGGCAGATGTTCACCAACGATAACTCCATAAACAGTGCAATGTATGCGTAAAAGTTGCGGCAGCACTACGAAGTACAGACGCCTCATGACTCAGTGGATTTAAAACGACAGGCAACATTTCCGACACCTTTCAAACAGTTTTGTATCAGTCCTTTGCCTTATAAAGTGGGCGCTTGAATCAACACAGCGTAAATACATGTGAACGTCGTCGTGCGTTTCTATCTTTTCCTTTATTTCTGGGTGGTGTCACGAAGAACATATTGTGTAGGATGCAGAGGATTTTGACTGCAGTTGCCGCTAACGGTGGTTTTGTAAGATGCTGTTTCCACAGCTAGTGGGCAAGCTTCCTTAGTTGCAGCTATGATGATTGCAAAATCTGGCCATCAAAGTGCTATAATATGACCATCAAAAGAACTCGACAGTCCAGCGCCAAGAATAATGTCAAGCATTGGTTAGGGTTCCACAAGAAGTCATAGAAAATGTCGAACCGTATCTCGGGCCGTAACGACGCCAGCCAATGAGGGAAACAAGGCGCAGTGCTCAGTCCTCGCGCCGATAACGCCGCGCTGCGCCGCTGACGTCTGCAGCGTTCCCGGCGCGGCCGGCGAGCCGCCGCGGAGCTCGATCACCGCCGACCGCCGGCATAACGACGGCGTGACGAGCACCCCGCTGAAATATTCAGCGGGCGCACGCAGCCGCGGCCGGCGCAACGCCTGTTGTCGGCCGCCGCCGTGGGAGCGCGTCCGCTGGGCGTGGCCATGATTGATGCCGTCGGAAAGGCCATTGTGAGGTGCGAAAGGTCCCGGACGCTGCCGCGGCTGCGCCAGCGCGTCGGCCGAGCGCGCGGGGCACGGTGAGCTTCTATTTACCCCGAGGCGCCGTGGGACGGCGGACCAGCGAGCAGACACGCCCAGCAGCGTGTGTAATCTCGATATCTGGGGGAACGGCAGGCCGCGTGCACAGGCTGAGAGTGCTGGAGAACAGAAGGCGTGAAAAGAAGCATACCGTTAGACCGAGGGCTCCGAGAATAGGGGCATACGAGATGAGGCACCAGTGACGTAAACAAAGGCCGACATGTCCGTTGCAGGCTTTTCGCTTTCGATTTTTTTCTTCATCGGTTGTTTTGAATATAAAACCAGGTAACCGACATGGTTGTCCATAAACAGTAGCACAAAGTATGCTTTTCTTCGTTGAACAGCCTCGACACCCGTACGGAATACAAATATTGCCTATGCTTTGGAATTGTCAGTTCTAGCATTTAAGCATCATTAAAGAAGACTCGAGCCGTAGCAATTGAGCGCATCATTAATTAAGAACATAATTAGCCTGGCGTAAGCATGCTCCTTTCATGATTTAAGAAGTTTCACGGTAGTTCTTACGACCACTTTGGTGGAACTCATCTCACTCTCTGACCACACAACATGGCCTCGTTAAGAAGTCGATGTACGGCACATCAGAACTTAGATGCTGAAAATGGCATCATCCCGCGCGAAATGAGCTTCGGTGGGAGCAAGAGCGGTGCAATGGCCGACGCCGATCTTATTCGGTGCCGAATATCCGGCGACAAATGCAGGGCGTCGGCGGTTCGGACGTCGAATCAGTCTCGGCTCTGACGAGGGATTCGACGGCGGCGCTGGGCGCGGCCGCGGCCGCACGGAGAGGCCGACCTACGACCGGCGCCGCCGTCACGGGCCGGGCTGGTGTCGCAGGTCAGGACGCCGCCTCAGGTGCTGGTGGATCCAGATTATGTGCTAACAGGGGAGGAGATAGCATCCGTGTAATCTTACCCCTATCCCAGGCGGGGGTACTTCCGGATTTCAGTTATGTTGTTTCACCATTTTTTGGAATTGGCATTTATCCATTTTTGTAAGAGATTTTTATTTCAAAAAACGGAATCCATTTACTTTCCGTCGGAAAGAAGGCCGAAAGATATGCTACCCCAAGTTTTTCAACCAAAGTAGGGATAATGGCCCCGATGACCCCTCCCTGCATCCGCCAGTGGCCACAGGTCAGGTTGCTGCCACAGGTCATCCCTTCACCACAGGTGAGGACGCTGCCGGAGGTCATGCTGCTACACAGCTCCCTCTGCCCGTGTTAAAAGCTGGCTAAGCTCAGCCTTCGTGCCAATCGAAGCGGTTAAGTTCCCATTCGTTGCGTGTCATGATTATTTCGCTGCATGGCAAATGCAATTTGTGCGAGCCCATGTTTCCTAATACGCAGGATTGGCCGACTAAACATGATCAGCTCGTACTCTAAGCCAGCTGGAAGAATCGATATTCTCCAAGGGCGATACCCGCAGCCCAACTACAGCCTCATGCCGGCTAGCACAAATCTGGAGGCAAAACTTTATGTGCAATGCCATTTTTTAACCCCTTTGCGGCCCGCACACTGCGACGGGGCCCGCCAAGATATGGCCTTGTTTTCTGTCGTACGGCAGGGTGCAGCCAAAACCCGGCCACATTTACTGACGCAAGGCAGAGTCTGTCCGATACCCGGCCACATTTACTGACGCAAGGCAGAGTCTGTCCGATACCCGGCCACATTTACTGTCATGCGTCAGGGTCCAGCCGAGACCCGGTCAGATATACCAACGCACGGCAAGATCTACCTGAGACCGGACCACGTTCTCTGAAGCGCGGGAGAGCCCGGCCGAGACACGGCCACCCTTCCTGTCGCACGGTCCGCGCGGGTTCTGGCGCTGCGTGATTCGTCGGCTGACAGCTGGACGGCCGGCGAGGCGGCGGCCCTCGCGCGGAGGCGGCCGATATTCGGCCGACAGTCCGCGCCTTCCCACCGCCTTCAGTTAACGTCGAGCGCTGACAGCCGGCTGAATGGCGCGCTCCGAGCCGTCATCGATAACTCGATCGGCTCTGGCGTCGGCTCTGATTTCGCGCCGACGGCGAATTCTCGGCCCAAACTGCTGAGCAAATTCTCAGCCGTAATTGTTAAAGACAACATCGTAACTAGCTCTGGAGCCAGTGCAACATAAGCTCATATTTTCGTTTGTTTGGCGTTTTGCTCCGAAGAGTGCACTGATGTGCGATTTTTTTAACCAAGGATTGGAATTTTTGGGGAAATATTAAAGGTACACCATCCATCAATCAAGGAGTGTCCCAAAAGTTTTGTGGGTTTGTGAACATCATTAGCTAAACTGGTTTGCTGATGCTTATTTGCACTATTTGTACGTGAACTCATATAGATAGGCAAAGGCAGATATATACAGGTGTACAACAAAGAAATCAAAATACATATTTTTTGAGATGCTAGAAATCCATGTCATAGGTGATCACGGACTTATTTCATTCCTTGGCTTGGATTGAAAGCTCCGGTTTTATGAGGAATTCATACACTAAGAAATACGCAGTCGATACTAGGAAACTGAAACTCCATCCGCAAGCATTTGTTGAAAGCATGCCTTACCTTCACGGGACCTATGAAAAGGTATTCCAATCGTTCATCCGTTTTCGCGTTATTTGGGTTTATGACCGCCTTTACCTTTCGGCTATGCAACGCAGCGGGGCATTCATGATACCAACGTACAAAACAAATGTGGTTGTGTGGTTTAAGGAGAATCCCATATGCACGGTCCACTTGTTTGCGTTTCATACATTGTGCTTGTTGAGAGAAGCTACGCAAATCGACGACACAAATCAAATCGCGACGCCTAATGCGGTCATATCGAAATTCTAATCAATGGTTTGTGTACAGCAAACGAATACAACTATGAATGACTGTTACATTGTAGGCCATGGCCTAGACATATCCAACATCATAGCTACTGGAAACAGAGTGAGGATCAGGTGAGGAAGCTTTGCCTAGCACTACTCCATCCGGGAAGTAAAAAAGACGGCATTTTAACAGCAAACGCTTCATGTCAGAACAATGGACGTGTAAACAGTTCTATCGAGACCGGCTCATCGATTTTAAAGAACGCTTTCTCTTGTTCCTATTCTAAGCAGGCAACTGCTAGTTGTTATTTTGCTTTTCAGAGCATATGAAAGTTGCATTTTTTGTTATTTTCCATATACTTCGAGACCTGTTGTGGTTCGCATCTGGTGGTATTAAATATTCGCCAAAGAAGAAATCTCAGTAGGTCTCGAGATCCATGGAAAGCAACAAAACTCGTATACTCCGAAAGCAAAGAACGATTATATTGCCTTGAGTTATTAACTTCAAGATGGCAGTAAAAAATCGTATGGATCAACTCCTTGTCTTAGCCCAGATGTTTTATGAAATGTCGCAAGTAAATAAAGGAGGTTGGTAATCGGCATAGTTTTGTGTTGAATTTGTGTAGAAAGATGCTCGTTTTGTGGCATCGTAATATCATATTTTATCAGTTCGCACTCTTGGGTGATGTTTGAGAAACGTAGCGTTTTTCCGGGGAATCCTCGCAAGTAGTGGATAAGCGTTCAGACAGTATAATCTCAGAAAAAATGACATTGGGTAACATGTTGTTAACGTTTGCGTTTGTTTACGTTTATTTCCTAAACATCCTACATTCGAAACATCTGTCTTGGCTCCTTCCAATAGTCCGACAAATTTGTTGGACTTTGCGGTGTTTTATTTGTTGAATTATCCGGAATTACTCGGAAGCTGTCACATTTTCGTTTCATTTTCCCCTTAAACAAAAACGTGGATGCAGCTGACCCTGATGTGGAGGTTCCGAAAACAGATTTCCAAGGCCGTCGATCCTAAATTGATCTAGAGCTGATTCAGCCCTGTGGTCGGCCCTCTGACCTTCCATTTATTTCTGTCTGAGCCATTGACGGGTGACATTAAAGAGAGCCATCCTTTGTTCCGGTTCCTGCAGTAGGTGCTTTTACGTCCGCACAAAATTGGAAAGGCAGCGTAAAGCAACTTTACCGTGGTATCGCAACAATCTATTGGTTGCATCAAATGAAAGACTTGGGCTAGGAGCACGAAGTGCCCGTCTTTAGCACTACATAAGCCACTGCATCATCTGTCAATGAATCAAGATAGTTGCATGAGTATAGATTTTCTGTCAGTTCGACGATTATGTGTTCTTGGTTCACACTCATCACGCTTTACATTGGTATCAGCCATGGCGCATTAATGAGTACATCAGAAACACGAAACGTGCATACCCAAACTCAAACCAAAAACCCAAACATTCGTGAACAATATCGACTACAGTTACGTTTATCAAATCCCTGGCAAAATTAGAAATAGAAAATAGAAATAAAAAAGAAAAAAGAGAGAACTTCGCCGGAACGCGCTGATAGTGACAATAGCAAGCATTTCTTCTTAATCTGTGTCGGTTCTTGACATTTCATCTTGGTATCTTACACACAGTTATATTTGCTTGTGTATGGGAATAACAGATCACCAGTGTGTTCCTCCGCTGTCAATGGGATCGCAACTTCCACAGAGCACGGGCATCAATCGATGTTTTCCCAAAAAGGAAGACCCCGATGCCGGCAGCCCCTCGGCGGCCAGGGCGGCGTCTCCGGGAGCTGCGTTTCCGGGCCGACTTCAGCCGTGCGGGCAGCACCCCCCCCCCCCCCGCGGCGCGGCGGTGACCCGACCGGCCCGGTGCCGCTCGGGTAAACATCGGATCTGCCGGTCAATATCGGTCACCCGACTCGGTCCCGCTCCCCCTCCCCCCGGTAAGCGGACCGACCCGGCCGCAGGGTCCACCTCGCCGCAGTGTCGCCGTTACCGGTCGTCCGTCGCGGGCGGCTACTGACGCCGTGTGCGGTCTCGCAACGGATCTGACCCCGCCTCCGGGGCACTGACCCCGCGGACCTCGGCGGCGCTGGGAGGAGCGCAGATGCCAGAGATCCCTCTCACCGGCTCGGCCCGCGTCTTTTCCATAGGCGGACACGTCTGTGTTTGCGACGGGGTCCAATTTGAAACAGTGAAGATCTAGACGACACTAAAAAAACTGTTCTGGTGGTAATGCAATACCAAATATTGATAAAAACTGTAGGAAATATTTTGGACTTGTTTGCTTTTCAGGGCCATTCTATTTACTTTCGCCCCTGGGAGTTACCAACAAAAAATCGAAAAATTGACTTGGGGTTGTTTTGTTTTAATAACAGAACGTATTGGCATAAACTTTCCCCGCAAGTCCAGTCCCTCTGTGAACAAAGAGATTGGGATTCCAAGCAGCTTCATGTTTAAAAAATGAGCCTATGCACGATACGTTAGTCCTGATGCAATCGGCATCACACCAACGCTGTATTGTTCAGTGGCGCGGTGGATTGCATACTAGACTTTGTATCATTGTGTATTAAACGCTGTGCTCACTATTATGAGAACAATCACTACCCGGAAACCATCTAAATGAAAGGTGTAGGAAGCTTGCAACCCTCACCGCTCTGTCGAATGGGCGTTTTTATCCAAGTCCCGATGACGCTAATATGACATTATGTGCAATCGATGGCATTCGAAAGGCATCATTACGATCTAGGCGAGGAAGGTGGCCTATTCCAGTTTCCCATCCCCTACCAGTCACTCGTTTTCCATTTCCGGCAAATAACACTCAGTATGACCTTGCGGCATTGAACCGCCTCGAAATTGGTTCGATGATAGCTCTGATGAATTTTCGTGTGTGCTGACGTGGCGGGCCAGATTTAGCCTGGGGCGGTAATAAGACAACCCTATTTCCGGGGTACAAGAGCGTTTGGGACCTGTCTTGTAACGGGAACCTGTTGTCTGGTAACGGGAACCATATGCGCGTTTCTGGTCAACATGAACGCGCGGAGCTCGCCGCTATTGCTTTTTCCTGCGCTGCAAACTAGTGGCTTCAAGACACACTTCGGGTAAAACTCCCTGTTTAATATATTTCGGGGTTTTCTAATAGAAAGTCAGCTTTCATATTCTTGCCAAAAGGT
Source organism: Capitulum mitella (assembly GCA_030062745.1). Lineage (NCBI taxonomy): Eukaryota > Metazoa > Arthropoda > Thecostraca > Pollicipedomorpha > Pollicipedidae > Capitulum > Capitulum mitella. The sequence goes on from CP099843.1 coordinate 27,874,443, forward strand.
CTAGGTGGCTCATGTAATGCACGGTGAAATAAGTTCTGTCCACAAAAAAGAGACGGGAACTGCCAGATTATTCGGCCCCCTACCCGTGGCCTAGTGTAAATCAATATCGAGATAATCTTACCGGCATATGTGATGGTTAGTGATCCTGATTCATCTAACAAATAAACTGTGTGTAGCCATCCCCATTCTTTCCAAACCTAACATCTGGGATCGGACTGTCACCGCTTGACTGATTGTTTTAAGGGCCAGACCATGGGCATAGAAACGGGGAGAGACAGGCGGCATGCCCCCACTTTTGGGGAAATTCAATATTAGCCCCACGAGAAAAACGTCTTCCTCCGCTTTCTTCTGGATGCTCCTGCGCCTCTGCGTCATAGTTTAAGCATACGAACATGGAGTGTGTTCCTTAGTCGTAGCTTAAAACGCCCAGTCTAGAGCAAAACAAATACAGACGTTTCTTGTTCAAGTCACAACGCAACTTTCAGACAGAGCCAGGCGGTTTAGGTGATACTAGCTTAAAGCGGAAGGAAATGACAGCGAAATCCTTATTAAACTCCAGGAAGGGTAAGCCATGGTTCCAGGACGCCTGACCGCGCAGGTTTCGTCGCAGTCTGCGTGAGCTGGCCGACGACGTTGACTGTTACGGAATCATTGCAGCGACAGTGACAGTGCTCAGCGATGCAACAGCGCCAATAGTGCAAGGGCGTCGCATCCGCAGCAATCCTCTGGTTTCGTCAGGGTGCATAAGATGCGTCTCTTCTTGCTGGTTGTTTGGTTAGTCCCCATCCCGGCTCTGCACGAATCCACAGCGCCCTGATGCTTAATTAGTCAACGGGACGACGAACCAACAACAGCAAATCGATGGCACTAACGCCGTCCCCCTCTTTGCCATTTCAAGTCCCGCCGTCCTTCGGACGGTAAGATTTTTTAAGACGTAAGACTAAAGGCTTTACACTGTACCGCAATGACAACACGTCGTGCGGAACAGCATACCATTCAAGGTAGTGGTGATGCCGCTCCCTAGTTTCATCTGATGTGCGAAGTGTTGCGTACTCAAACCCAACCCGGATCGGAATGTCTTCATGGCACATTGATTAACAACCCTGGCCAGATCCAGGAGCATCATCGACAGCGCGGAGTACATAGTCCTTATGCCCTGTGACTGCAGCATAAAACACATTTGCAGGTGCAAAAGGTTTTTTACTCGGTACAAAATACACTGCAAAACAGATGTTTCTTGTTCTTTTTATGCCACTCAACTAAGGTTTGACTTTCATGAACGGAGCCATTGCTAAACAGATGTCTAGCAGGACATGAGGACGCCCTACCTCCCGCACTTTTGTCTGTAGGTCCCCTGAACATCAGACGCAAACATGAAACTTGCCCGGCCCTCAAATCCTCCAGCACAGCGGTTACCTTTGAAAATAGGTCTGCAGGACGTTGTAACCATATCCGATGAGTTCAAAGACTACGGTCTAAGTGAATGAAGATGAACACGTTCCAAATAGGTAAGATGATGCCAGACAACAGTCTCTCACAACTACGAGCCTTTTTCTTCCAGTTCAGAGTGCGAGTCGTTCGCTAGCAAAACCCCCTTTAAAAAATGGCTACATTAGGCAACATCTGTTGAAGCTAAGCTGGGCTATCACTACACTCGTCTGTCAAATTTTGCTTAAAAGCCCGAAGAAATGCGTCATGAATTACGGTAAGCCTTTAATCAGTCACCGTCGTCGATCACGATGACCCAGCTGCTACGATACGAAGTTTTAGATTACGATAACTTTCGTGCATACGCCGTATACCCATATACATACTACACAGGTCTCGCACAGATCCAGGTACGAAGCATGCAGTACGCTAAACATGTGGCAGTGCAAAACCCAATATTATTCTACAGGTGAAAACGCAAAAGACTACTTAACGGTTGCATACTTCGGATCAAAACCTGTACCAACACCGACACCTCAGGCACTGTTGCAGCCCGACACGTCGCCTCACATTGCAGTGCCAGACCATCCCACGCATAAGTCCATGACTCTAATTAGACCTTGTCATTGCTGTTATCCAAGCGCCGATCGGAGAATAGATTGCTAATGCTGTATTCCGACTTTATCCTCATACACGCATGGAGTGAACAGACAAGGGTGGCACGGACGCTGTCGCTGAAAGCGATGCCACGCCACCGCCTAATAATGGATCACGCCCGACATTTGCATGCCGTCTTTGTTCGGCGGGCCGGAAGTGTTCCGCATAATCGTCAATCAGCACCAGCCGGCGGCCAGTCTATTTCGGGCGCGGTCGTAAACCGCTCACGGCTCCCTAACGGACCGGAACAATAGTTCGTGACCGCAGCGCGACCAGCAGCCATTGGCCGCTCGTTAACAGTCGAAACGCCGGACGAGGCCGCGCCCGGGGAGGTCAGAAACGACCCCGTCCGGCGTCGGAATCGCATCAGCACCGGCGGCACGCCCCGGCTCTGGGGGCCGGTCTTCGCCCGACAGTTTTATTTCGCGCAGCAGTGTCCCCCGTTTTCCAGCAGCTCGCTCCGCTTCAACCAGAAGGCTTCTTCTTCCAGTTTTCAGCTGGTGCTATTCTGGCGTGCGTGTTGTTGGTGTTAAGGACAGAGAGAGGAAGAGAAAGAGGCGGATCGACAGACAGAGAGGCAGGCAGGCACACAGGCCACAGGGGAAAGAGAAGAGGGAAAGAGCTGACCCCGACGCTGCCGACGTCTCCGGTGAGCAATGGACAGTGGCGAATGACTGCGCAGTGAATCATTTGAATACTCGGAAAAACAGCTGTCTGTCGTGGTCATGATGAAGCTCGTCAGTCATAAGCACCATTTCTAAGCCTTGTAACTGAAGCAAAAAGGCAGAAGCGAGGAGAAAAATCACTTGATTTGCTATTTTACAAAATGCGTTATACCTGAAGATACACAGTAGACATTCTGAAATCGCATTGAGATATTTCACCTCGCAATACATGCCGAAACCTTTCTAAGTTCTCTAATATAACGGCATTGTGAATAACGGAGGTGTGATGTTTTACATCGTCCTTTGTTCGTTGCTATTCCAATTTTTACCGAGCTATCGAACGCTTGGCCTTTTTGCATGGAACATTACCGGTAGTATTCGTGATAAGATGACTTTTGTCAGTGAAAACGAATCAGAACAAGGAAGCTTAGCATAACATGAAACGCTTAACATCTGACGCAAGGCAATGCGTCGGAAAATGTCTGCGTGGTACTCTGTGGTATTCTTAAATTGCATGCACTTTAAATCCGAGAACACATCTATTCATACAAAAAGGAACTGACATAGCGAAAATGTTCCTCGTAAGTCCGGACTGTCTTGCTGAAGACAAATCCCAAAATGAGCAAACGTTCCCAACAGAAAAGCGTGGTTGGATTTTCTTGTCATTGAGATGGGTGCTAACTCCCAGCTGAATGCTAGTTTGTGCATGGCAAGTCATCTTGAATTTAACTTCATGAAGAAATAAAACTAGTTATTTAGGTAAAACTACATTTCTCCTATATCATATTTGCATGAACAGGGCAATCCGATTAGATTGCCGATTATGAATTATCGTTATAATGAAACGCCTCGAAATAACAATAGAGATACCCTTTTGTTCTTTATGCAGTTTGTACATGAAGCGTACGACAAAATAAAAAAAAAACGTACGTTTTAATCCACATGCCGCTTTCAAAACTTTTAAGGGATTATAGGTTGCTGATCATTGGCGTTTAATAGCACCTGCACGTTTCTACTGACGTTAAATAGGCATTGTCTAAAACACCCAATACAAAGATACAGTAATCTGGCCAAGAGAATCTGCAGCTTTCCTCAGCGAAGTGATTACAGATTTAAGTCTTCTGTGTTTTCCACTTCACTCGCCTCTAGCGTTCCCGCCTGCTCCGTCTGGAGGGCGGGAGTGGCCGCCGTGCCAAGCATTTCCTGAGCAGCGTTTCGTGCCGGTGCATTAGCAGCCTCCAACGCGCCGTCACCTGCCCGTCACGCGGCAGCCGAAACCTCGCCCGGCCATCGCGGCCCGCCCGCAGGAAATGAAGATTTCGTGTTTTCCCCGCACAGCGCACGTCGGCCCGACAGCAGCTAATCTTCCCAGCCCCTCCCCTCCTCGAAAGACTACCGCAAACGGCAACAGGAGGCTCGGCGCCGCCGCCGTGTGGCTCTCCGCCGGCGCGGCTCCGGCTGCGGTCGGTAACGGCGGGCCGGGGCGGCTCAGCGAGCCGGCCGTGTGGCCGCTAATAGCGACCGCCCGGCGCCAACTGTTGCACGGGGCCCATGCGGTCTCACGGCGTCGCTGAGGAGCTCACACGTTGACACTGGGGCAGTGATGTCCCCTGAGGCACTCGGTCTCATCATTCAGGCCCATGTTCCCTCCCATATAAGCTTTCTGTGTAGGGCGGTGCGACTAAAGCACAACTCGACCGCATACAGGTCATAAATTCTGCAGCTAAAACTGTGACCGGCCGCCGCAGATATGATAGGACCACACCTGAACTGGACTCGTCTGGACGGCCCAGGATCAGCATTTTGATTTCGCGCAGAAATTGCCCGAGGATTTTTAAAGCTCTCCAAAATGAACAGGCCCCCAGAGCTTTTCGACTGATGTTTGTGCCGTGCAGTGGAATCTCAATCAGCGAGACTCGCGCCTCTGTAGGGACAAAAATAGGACAAAAATACATCTGCCGCGGTCAGACTCGAGTCGACCGGGCGAACTTTTCCCTACAGTCAGTACAAAGCAGCGGCATCATGGAGCTTTTCTGCTGCTGTAGCTTTTCCTGAGAGCACCTTTGTAAGGTGTCTTAAATCGCGTCTCAGCGGCAGAAACCCCTGAGCCCGCTTTCTTTGCATTGCAAAATTGTCGTGTCGCTTTCGTTTCCTGGTGCTTTTATACACGTCTTTATCTCTGTATGACAATATGCCTGAAACACCCAAATATGTTTGGGTGAAGTCGCTGACACTCTGCGCTTTTGTCGAGAGGGAGCAGAGAAGCGGAGCTCTACAAGAGTGGGGATCCGCTGTATTCGGTATGTGTGTATGTACGTATGTATTCAGTAATACAAGCATTCGATTCGCCGGCGGACCGAATCGTATTTCCGCTCCCAAATGCTCAGGAGCGGAATTCGAGCGTCGCTGGCGGAGGCAGCGCCGGGGTGACGTTAGCCGCCGGCCAACGGTCAGAATACACCCAGTGATCACTCGCCGGCGCTAAAATTAGGCCGGCCGATATTGGAAGGTGGTGGGCAAACAGGCGGCGCGCCAGCTGCGGCGCGCCGGCTGCGGCGGCCCTCCGCTGGCCGGCCGGCGCTACCAGCCGCCGGCCGCCGCCGGTAATGAAACAACAGCTACGGCAGAGCCACCGTCCAGTGCCGGTAGCGGAACAGGAGTCGCGTGCTGCTATTGCTGCGACTAGGCCGCTGCTATATATGCTGTGTGTTACTCGGCCAAGTGTAATTTCCTTAATGAAACTAGTAAAACAGCGACATTGGGAAATTATAAATAATGCATAAGCTAATGATTACCGCACGAACCGACGTCAGAACATTTCTGTTCGCCTAAGAGACGCTTCAGGAAAACTCAGGTTTGTCTCTCGTTCATTGACTATCAGCTGGTATTCATGGAACTGTGACCATTCACCACCGATACACATAGTTTTGATCTGCAGTAAGCTTGTAATATACTCGAAAAAGCAGACAGATCCGCAGCACAGCGTTGTTTTGCGACGCCGGCCGTACTGTGACACAGGCCGGTCCATCACACAGGCTTGTCCGCGACATCAGGTCAGTCTGTGACGCCAGGTCAGTCCGTGTCACCAGGTCAACCCGTGACGCCGAGTCGGCCCGTGAAGCCGAACCAGTTCGCGGCATCAGGTCAGCTCGCAACACCTGAGCGCCTGACCGCACTGTCCGGAGTCCGGCCATTGATCTGATCCATTGATCGCAGGTGGCGACAGGAGCCTCGCTTCAGCGGCCGCCCGCCGCCGGCGGGTCAAACGGACCGCACCAATCGCGTCCCGTGACGAGCGCTGGTGGGCCCACACTGGCCAGCAGCGGCCACGGCGGCGTCCCGCACTCCGACAGGGGGCCGCCGGGAGGGGGGAGACCAGGTCGCCAAACGAACCGCACCACTCACGTCCCGTGACGACCACTGGTGGGCCCACACTGGACAGCAGGGACCACGGCGGCATCCCGCACCCCTACAGGGGCCGCCGGGGGGGGGGGGGGACCAGGTCGCGGCCCGCAGGCAGCTGCTGCAGCGTCCTTCACGGACGGACGTCCTGCACGGAGCGTCCTTCATGCCCTGATGCAGCTGACGCCGGCTCTGCTATACCTTGTGTATACAGTGCAATGGAAAGGGGTGGCCTCTTACCTTAATGAAATACTAAAAATAACATTTCATAAATTTGTGATGCTGGCAAACGTAAGTTGTACTGTTCAATCTCCATGACAACAATGACGCAGCTAAGAGTGTTCATTTAAGCTAGATAGACCTGAAAGAAAGATAAAACAACTGAGTAGAAAGTGGCGTTATTTAATCTATAATTCTGGTTTGCATGTTCTGGACTTTTGCATACTACGTGCAGGTATCACGGTTTTGGAAACTGCCAGATCACTTTCACGAGGGACGCTCGCATTGACATGCTTAACAGAAAATCGATAAGCGGGCAGATGCTTCGTTTGGGGGTCTATTACTAGCGCATCTCTGTCTCATACCTTGCGAAATCCTTTGCCCTTCTAGCTGGCGAGGCTTTGGGCCGGTAGCAACAGGACGACCTCACTGTAATCCTCATCAGACTCAGTCTGGCTTTGTCCCTGTGCTGAATCAACTCCTCCAGCAACCAAAGTCGAAGCTTAAAACGTGTTCCTCGGCCTACGTTAGGCAAAGCGATTCTCCTTCGAGGATTATGCGAATGGTTTCATCTGCATACAAAGTGCGCTAGTGGCGCGCGCGACAATCCAATATCTGGAAAGTTCTCTATGTTTCCCGGGAAAGGAAGTGTCATCTTCCCTCTCCTATTCCTCTGCTCTCTCTCTCCCTCCTTCTCCCTCTCTCTTCCCCATTCCCTTTCTCTCCTCCCCCCTCTTTCTGTACTGAGACGGGCAGTGGTTGGATTTGCCACGGCAGTGGTTTCCGTAGGCTTATTGCTTCAAACGGCAGCATGCCACAAAAAGGTGAAAGTGCATGTTCTCAGCGATTTCCACCGAAATGAGCCCGTTCGTCTTTGCCTTTACGTCCCGTCCGGCTCAAATTGGGAAGGTTCGGGCACGAGCGGGGAAAGAACCCGCCGTATTTCACTGTCAGGCATTCCGGCCGCGAAATACCGACGGCCAGGGCTTACTGCCGCAGGCAGACACCCGGCGTCGTTAAAGAAACCCGCGGGACCCGCTGCGACCAGACAGCCGCGGAAGCGGGGAGCACGACACGGTACGACCTCCGGGTTCGACACGGGAAACGTTCGCCGGCTCCGAGGCCGGCAATGGCAAACAAGGCTCAGGTCGTCAGGGGTGGTCTTACCTATGATTGATATCGGTTTTCTCGCAAAGCGAATTCTGCCGAACATGCCCCTGTACTTGCTGCGGCAGCCGGCGGACCACAGACGAATGAAGTACTCCACACCGAAAAATGTCACCAGCACCAATTCCTGCAAACAGCGTGAAAATGCACTCGCTTCGCATGAGCGCGATTTGATGACACGGGACGCACACCAAACCGGTCACACTTGAGGGACTGACGAGATTACAAATCATGTCCACGCACCGGCACATGCAAGCAGGTTTTCAAACGAGCACGAATTTATTACAATGCAATGGACCTAAAACAGTTCGTATGCGCAATACACTATTCAGTGTGATCTTTACTCATTGCCCTGTTGAGAGTCAGACATAGTTCAGACAGACTTACCATCCAAAACAGGGTTTCAATGGCGAACGCTTGATACTGGTCAATGGTGGACAACACACTAAAGATGAGGCAGATAACGACAGCCATGAAGCTGCAACAAAAGAACACTGTGGTCAGCCGTTCAGCCGTTAACTATGCAACTGGATAACGTGAGGAAGCACCATGTCAGCGGTTGAGAGGCCAGTGAACTTCGCGCTTCTGACTCTTTCGTGCACGGCCTTACGTCTACTGCTCTCATTAGCCCAATCCAACGCCAACATTATCGTTTCGCATGCACAAAGTGTCCACTAAACACACGCTCGGACGCTTTGAGGTTATCCCTTTCATTAACAACTTTCTTTCTACCTTAATTATCCTATAAAAACATTGAGAAACAAGACACTCCCTGGGACCATCTCAGCGTCTTTAGAACACAGTCATCTAGACTCTTTAGCTTCTCTCTCAGTGTTCACTTTCAGTGCTTCTCTTTTAGTGTCCTCATTAAAAACACAATTGCTTGCAGTCTCGAGAGGATTGCCCGCGCGCCGCGCCGGCGTCCTGTCGCGGCGCCAAAGCTCTTCCTGCCACCCTTCGTCCCTTCCTGCCACCAACGGTGGCCTCTTGTGAGTGTCTGTGAACAAGTGCCAGGGAGTTTGACTGGTAGTTTGAGTGTGCAGTGCGTCATCCACTGGACGATCTGCTCACGGACCTTCCAATAACCGCCGCGGACCGCGTGGATTCCGACTGGATCGGGACGGGAAATCGGACCGGTCGCAGCCCGGAAGTGAGCAGACGCCGCCACCAGTCAACCGCCTTCCCTCATTTGTCGTCATGCGCGGTCCGGCTGGAGCTTCGATTCATCGAGATCTGCTACGTCTGATTGTTCTCGTTCGTCATTAACCCGCGCACGACCGTCGGTCGGTTTCAAACATGCGCGGTTGGGGGGGGGGGGCAGTTGGCCCCCCTCTAACTCACGAACGGTTAGTCGAACAATAAAAATAAGCACATCGTTGGAAAGCTTGTGACGAATAGAGCTCGAAACTGGTCTCATTTTTAGTTTTAGATAATATGTAAGCAATTTACGCCCTATATATGTTTTCTCATAGCCAACTGCATGAAACCGAGAAATGGCCTGAATCTTAAGGGCTGTGACTAATAACGCATAGGTAAAGGCACCAGGGCACAAGTAAAGGTTCTCAAATGCCGATACACGTCTAATTTCCCAGATTTGTTCAATATATACGCCGAAACGTTGAGTTAAAGACACGGCAATTCTCACACCAGCTGTCGGCGTGCGCCGCAGCCGTATGCTGTAACAAATTGACGGGAACTAATTTTAGCCTTCCTTTATTTTCGCAAAAAGCCTATCTATGTCCATTTTATTGATCTTAGTGGTTCCTGTGACGGTTTTTCATGGTTAAATTTTGGAACAATTCATTAGTTACCAATCTACACAATTGGCGGAGCTTTTTTGACAAAAGCGTTTGTTTCCAAAATATGCAATTTTTTCTAACTTTTTGAGGCTCCTGGTATTGCTTACGTTTGTGCAAGCTCGTTCTGCCATTTTCTACCCACTCTGAGTAATTCATCGCTGATTTTGACGGTGGTACATTTTGGCTCACTACAGTTATTCGTGACCTGACCTCAGGTCAATGGCTGGAAGTCATTGATACTTTGCCCAATGACGGTAACTAGATGTCTGCGTCACTCCAGACTAAAAATGTTATGAAATGTTCCGTCAATTTCCGAAAAAAACGACGACATGTCTTAAAAATGGGCTTGACCTTAGGTCAATGATCCGGAAAATTCCGAAAAATCTGAGACAGCAGATTTGTTGCATCTATCACGATCACTAATTCCCGGAAGTATTATTGAGATATGTTGTTTTCCGAAAAAGTTACAGGGCGCTAAACTTTTTTTAATATAGGTCTGTTTGGCCTAAGCTAGGTCAAGCACATGACCTGACCTGAGGTCAAAATTTTGACACAAGATGTAGAATTGATGGAGGAAAAGGTACACGAAGGTTCGTGGCTCTGTGTTTGTTTGTTCTCTCGCAATCCCAGAAAAACCTCAGGGGGGACGGTCAACTGCCCCCCCCAGTCGGGGACGGGTTAACGTTCTAGTGCTGGCTGCTGCGCCCGCGGCTCCGCTGCCGGCCCATTTCCAGCTGTCATCCCGCGCCGGTCCGCGTGACCTTGAGCCTGGCCTTGACCGTGCGTCAGCTGATTGCGTGCTGTGCCTGGTGGTCGGCCGGCCGACCAATCGGTTGACTCCGGCGGCCGCCGGCGCCGGACGAGGCGTGGCAAATGCGCGCCTGGGGCCCGGCATTGGGGAGGCAGAGGTAGCCACCGCTGGGGCGAACGGTCACCGGGTACGGCTGGATCCAGCCTATCTGTCGGACTCATGAACATTCAGTCACTGAAAATGAAGCTACTCGAACTGTCTGATGAGCTCCATCGCCGAGGCTACGACTTGATGGCAATCTGCGAGACCTGGCTCAAACCGTCTGCGCCGAGCCGCCTGCTGATCCTGCCTGGTTACCGCCTCCACTGCGCCGACCGACCCGGCAGACGCGGTTACGGCATGGTGGCATTGGCTGCCAGGGACAGCATTAGAGTTTTCCGCTCAGGGTCGCCACGGAAGCGAAGCCAAACAGCAAGCTCGTGGGTTTTGAATTTGATGGCAGACGTAAGTTTATCCCAGGCAGAGTGCACCATCTCCCGAGGCGCAACGTGACGGATCTCTAGGCGCGATTTTTCTGATCTAGAGGCCCAGTATCAGCGCTTGCTCATCGTCTATCCTTTGACAAAAATTTTTCTTTGCGGTGACTTGAACTGTGATCTTTAAAAGCCAGCCTTTGATCCTACCCAAAAGGTGCTGCGAAATTTTCTGACAGACTATTCACTGTTCTAGTTTGTGACTCCCTGTACGTACTCTGTCGGCTCTCTGTCGGATATTGTCATGACGAACTGTCGTCGCTTCGCAGAACGCTGTGGCAACGTCTTTTTGCCATTTTAGCTCGCACAAATTTGTACATGCGTTCACAGACGTGCCCCGCTTTTGCCCACCGCAGAGCAGTGCCGAATCTCGCCGCCTTCGCCGCATCAATGTAACGACTTTTGCTTATGATCTCTTGTGTGGGCAATGAGATTTAGTGTTTTCCTCGCCGACGGCCAAATGGAACAGGTTTCTTGACGCGTTTTTATCTATCATCGACGCTCATGCTCCTGTGCGGACTATGCGAATGAGGAATACCGTGTGCTCCAACGGCCGGCGATGAGACCAAAGTGACTGCGTCTCGTTACCGCGAGACACTGACAACCGGGGAGAATCTTTGATCACTGTCTCAACTAGGACTCCCACGTAACCGCCGTTACTCGTCGCTGTTTCAGGACTCTAGGTGGACTGTCACATCTAAGGGGCTACCGGCCGCCGTCCGTTCTTTCCGCTTTGGTCAATGGCCTGGTTTTCTCGTAGACCCTAGATTGTATTTCGGTATATGGCAATGCTACGCAGAAAACCTGTTCGCCCCCAGAAAATCAGCAGCTTTGCAACAAGAGTTATTTTCGGCTGAAGGAAATTCGATTACACATCGGACTGTTACAAAAATTGGGCTGGCTCAGCGCGGAGAAACTGGTCTCATACCATAAACTGTGCTTGGCGCATAAGGTGCGTTGCATGGGCGAGCCTGAGACACAGGCCTCCGAGTTTTTATGTGTTACGGAGCATCGCGACCGACACACCAGGCAGGATGGCAATCTGTGTGTACAAAGACCTTCACGAAGATGGGTCGGGTTTCTGCAGCCGTATGGCGCGGCAGCTCAACTCGTTGCCATCCGGTCTGCCGCGGCTTCCCATCTCCCCGTTTGGTCCCCACCTGAGACGCCACCTAAGCAGAGGTCAGGGGCGATGCACCGTCCATCGATATGTTGTTCTGTTGCGTCTTGTGCTTTTTTCAAGTTGTTCAGATGAGAGTCATTGCGTGCATTATATGCATAACAGTGACTGAATGTACTGACGACCACTGACCTCTTGTTTTATCTTATTTTGGCGTGAGGTCGTAATAGCCGCGAGCCTGTTGCGGATGGTTTTAATGTACGTCTTAAGTCTGTAGGGTAAAAACGTTTTGTGACTTACATTGGCTTTACAGTCCGGAGAAGTTGTGCCATATTTTACTTCGGCGGGATGGAAAATAAATTCTAGCGAGGAGCTACAGAACATGAATATTTTAGTACTGCCATTTTGAAGGTGTGGGCCAACGACTGAATTTGGAGAAGATGGAGTCTTCAGAAAGGCCCGCGTGGGAAATCTACCATTGAACAATCAGCTTCTGTACATGTGATTTCCTTGTAAATCCGGAATGCATATTTGTGCACATGTGAGTTAGCCATTCCTGTTCCGTATGAGGAAAAACCTCAACCATTCCATAGCAGAGGATAGAATGTAGAATTAAATTGAACGATTTTTTTTAGCTTTTCCCATAGTTACCAATGGCTCATCACGTGCTCTGTATTTAGTATTATATTCTTCATGCTATTATGGCTGTAATTGAACAGGCAGCTCATTTCAACGTAATGATAGACGATAGCATCCGTCTTTTCCATTTATTACAGAAAACGACAGGATCTTCCTGGCAGACAGTCGTAACTATACGCGAGGCTCAGGACAACAGGCAAATTCTCCGTAAGACAGTCGAATAAAATTACTGATAATTCCCAACACTCACGATTTTATTCCTGCCAGTTCAGCTATTTTGCGGCAAAGCTCTGATTCTAATCCACTTACTGGCTAAGGCATACATGACATGAAGCGGTCATCGTGAGCAACTTGTTGACGGTCCCATGATATACGCGATATATTACTGATCATTTGGCACAAATTAGTGAACGTCTCGTAACTGATGCATACTTTGAAAAAAAGATGACTTACTGCGAATTTATTCCATCTATAGCCAATATGTCTCTGGCGGCCAAGCCGCCTATAGCAGATTACTGTCAAAAATCGGCTGGCTGCAAAAGCATGAACTGGTCATATGTAAGCAGAAAAGCACATTAGGCCCGTTGAAATTATCGCACCATTTCCAGTCACCTGTGAGGTAGCTGTTTGAGGAACTCTGTCATGTGAGTTGCATTAAAGCCTTTCGAGAGGGATTAAAATCCCCCACAAATACATTTTTATTAAGTTTGAAATAACACAAGCACGCAAGCGTTCAGAACTCTGCTCTGCATCGGCACCCTGAAACGTCGCCTTCGGTGGCCTCCGCCCGACGTCAAGTCGCTGTTCTATCCTCAAGTGAAAGGTGGCAGACATTTGAATAACTCATGCTGTGAACGAGATGGAGCGAGGAATTTTCCCTTATCTCTATTCTGCTGAGGCACTCGTTTAGAAAAGCGACCATCGTGAAATCGTTGAGCTCACAGCCCTTGTTAAGAGTTTCCATATAACATCCAAAACGCTGCAGTTACTATAGACCAACGACGACACAATTAGAGCAGCCTTCAATACTACTGATCTACTTTTTAACATCATTTAGAAGAAAATCGACTTATCAAACACTTATACTCAAGCTGTTAGGTTAAAAACCTGCAAAACTTTCAGAACATCTGGTTTTGTTAACCACTTTTAGAAAACGTGACTTACTCAGCCGGCAGCGAACCTGCGTTACATTTTCTAGCAGGCAGATTTATTTTATTCGACCCAAAATGAGTCATAACCCGGAGCCCAGTGATCCGGATGGATTGAGTTTCGTTTTACTGTTCAAGTTCAAACATTCAGCGGTGGCTTGCTCCGACAAAATTCGCACTGCGATGCGCCGTTTTTGTTGTGTTACTGTAACAGACATTAGTTGCATGACTGCGTTCGTTCGCGTTGCCCGCTCTCTCCGTCTGAATTAAATTAGTCTGACTGTTTCACTCCACGTTTACCTCTTTTACATTTGTCACGTCCGTGCAAACTGCTCTCATTAAAAGTCGTCCACTGCGATAATTCCTCTCGTTTGTCCGGCCACTGCAAATGGTCGCACCTTTAAATCTTTCTAAAGTGCTGCACGTTTTCCGAGCACAGGACTGCGCGGTGGTTTAAACGAGCTGCAATTTAAACCGCAAACCTTGCCTTGAAAGGTTGCACTAAAGGTCAGTCCAGCCCCAAATGTTCGACTCAGCTTCCGCACTGCCTTTGTAGCTTGGCAGTTGCGTAAAACGAGGGTGTAGCTGCATTTTCATCTGCGCACCGTACACATGATGGAGTTCGGTGCTCCTAGCTATTATGTATTTTTGGGGGATTTGGTGGACCGGAAAGGCAAAGTACGCAGAGCGAGTGGGTTTTGATATGATATGTTATCCATTGTACTGCAGTAAAAAACAATTAAAGAACAGTCTGAAGGCTACAAAACATTAAACATTCTCTGGTGCAATCAGGGTTTTTTTGTGAGATCAACAAAGATCAGGACAACTCTCAAACGAAAACTCCAATACCATCTTAAAGACTGGCTTCGCAGTCTTTTCTTGCACGTCTTTATCCCGTCACGCAACAAAAGGTTCTGAGAGCAACCGCTCAAAATGAAGATTTTAGTTTAGCTAGCCATGAACAGAATTTTGCCAGTAAACTGAGGCTTCCTCATCTGCGAGTTACGGAGAGGTGCATTTTTGTTCTTGTATATATCACTAATCAATTTACAGATTTCAGACATTTTAAAGAAAAGGCCTCGTGCATCATGGTCGCAAATGTGAACTCCGTGATGAGAACTCGGATCCTAGATGTCGCTAGTACACGAAAACTGGTACGATTCCCATCCTGCAACCCCCACCCGAGATGAGGGTGGTAGCTCGACAGTCGTCATCACCTAACACGCTCACTGCAAGGGGGTCTTCTTGTGCCCCCCACCTGTTATCTCGAAAACGGACTGGAGCTGGCTGCTGCTACTTTTTGACATTCATGACAATTGAAGAACTCGTCGATTGACGCAGAAAAATCGAATATCGGCCGAAAAAGTTTTGAAGTCTGAAACATTTGAAGACAAGCAAACATAACGAAAATAGTGGTTGTCGCTGAGAAATGGGAACTTTGTGAAAGGACTAGCATTCTAAGATTACTAAGATAACTAAGATTTACCTATGCAACAAGGGGGACTGTCATGGTCGCATTTTTATGCGGTCGGCTTATGACCGTTGACCTCATATCACCTCAAGTGACCCCAAAGTAACAAGAAATTGCCTCGGATTCATTTCATGGTGTTTGAAAGTGATTTCGATCATTTGAATGAGCTATATGCTTCAATTTTCTAACTGCGAATGTCGTGATACAGGGTACGCGAGTGGACATTTTAGGTCGTAGCTCCGTAACCTGACCTGATATCGCGCTGAGCTTTGAAACCGAATTAGAGAACACTGTCGTAAGTTGTCTGCATCCCGTTGTTTGCATTTTGAAAGTAATGTTTGGTAATAACCTATGCAAATGAGCCTGATATTAATAATAAAATTATGCTTCTGGAAACACGGCCGTAAGTCGTCTGCACTCCGATTTCTCCCTTTTGAAAATAAGATTTAATTATGAAACTATGCATCTGTACACTAAAAACCGTGGCATTCAGTCATTTCGACAAGCCCGTCGCTAATGATATGACAGCCAAAATAGAAACGTGCTGATATTTATATTGATTATACTGGTTTTCAGGGATCTATGCATCCATTCTGATAATAAAACTACGCATAAAACCGAATTCATGCACCTGAATTTGACCTTGACAGTACCTTGTTAAATGACCTCAGGTCAAAAATGTATATTTTCCTGTTTTCCAGTTATTGATATGCACGCTCATATGATAGTTGAAGTTCCATCTAAGCTAAAATCTCCCTTTGGAAACCATTTTTTTTCCGCGTTTAAGAGCATCAAAACATGCCTGAGGCGCTTCACAAACATTTGACCTGGCTTCGCCCCGGTGCAAAATAACTCTGGAAATGGCAAGCAAAAAATCCGCAAGTGGCTTCCCTCTATGAGCTCCCCTCCCATCAGGAAATAAAATTAATGAGCGTTGTAAATGTTTTACGCCGCTCAGTCTTACTGAATCTTATGCATGGGTGTTACCTATAGTGCCAGTGGCCTCTGCACTTAAGTCCTCACTTAGTCATGTTTGGTCAAAATCACGAGCCTAGATGACCAACCTTTTCTGACCTTTTATGAATAATCAGAAACGCTGATTTGCATAACAACAGTAATTCGAGTCCTTATAAATCGTTCAAAGCCATTTTTACCCCACAGAAGCGTCCAGTAGGTTGCGTCTCATGGCGTCCAATGAAAACCAGAACTCATTGACATTAACTCCTTTGAGGTCGCCTGTTCGGCAACTGGGTGACTTAAGACGACCAAGCGGGGCACTGCTGTGAGGCAATAACGGCCAGGCTACAAACTCGTTCTGTTTCGTCTTTTTGTCACGTTAGCTCCGAAAACGGCTTGAGGGGGGCGCACCATCCCTCCCTCCCTCTCCCGTACTGTAGAAGGTGGCCAAAAGGCAAATGCTGGTGAGGGGTAGTAGAGTCTTTTCCGGAGGCGGCTGTCACTTGGACCTACCTTCCTTCATCTCACCCTTTCCTACCACCCCAAGATGGTCTATAGGACCGACAATTTGTGAATCGCTTCCCTTTGTAATCTTTGAGCTTCCTACAACCTGCGCCGAACCGAGGTCGCTGTTTTAATTTTTTTTTTGCCGTTCGTCTGTGAACAACTAAGGATGTTATTTGAATAAAACAAAACAAACTGATCACAGATGTTTGTCGTTCTGTTTCGTTATTTCGTAGCCGTGTAATTCCAAATTTGGAAGTAACACACTGCCATGTTACTGTTCACTGCCATTACTGAGCGGATCAGAAGCAGCTGAAGAAAAAATAGCACTAAGTCAGTAAACACTGTTCTCGAAATAGTTTTATGAACGAAAGAACTCCCAAGGTTACGTTGTGGGTGTCCATGTGGGCAGTTGAATAATTAAGCTGTTTCCCAGTGAAAACTTAATGAATCAGTGCCACGTGGTCGCGAAGTTGATAGCTTCCAGAAAATGCAACGGCGGGGTTGGGCGGGGACGACCTGTCTCCATTTGATTTTTTCTACTATTAAGCCCTATTGCCGGCAGGGGGCTGAATCCGCCATCCCTCGTTCTTTTTTTTACTTTCCAATTCCAGGATTTTTGACGCAGCTTCAAGAAACTTGGTGACCTTTCCTAGTTATTCTTTCCACGTGCTGTGACGAAATTTTGCAACTCTGTTTTGCTCAGGGGCGTATCCAGGCAACGTTTTTGGGGGGCACCTCACGCCATTTTTGGCCCTGTTTTGAGGATAAAATGAGGGTATGGAAATGTTTGAATGTAAATGAAAGTTTGGGGGTAAAATGAAAATGACTGTCAAAAGTAGCGTTTTTAAGATATAACTTAAAACTTTATATTGCTGTCTAGGTAAATAGTTGGGCAACATACAAATGCAGTTTTGTTTATCTGAGGTCACTTCACAAGGTCAGGTCAAGGTCGAAAGTCAAAATTTTGTTTTATAGCAAAATTTTTGGCGCTATTTCTTCAAATGTCAGACCCGAAATCTGTGTGACGTAGAAGCTCTCTGTGCACCACGTTTCAGCTAGATATCTGGTTGGGTCACGGAGCTATGACCTAAAATGTCAGGCGCGTACCTTATATCACGATAGCCGTAAAATGGAATTTCATAAATAGAGTGCATTCAAATGATTGGGAACGTTTTCGGATTATATGAAATGCACACGACATCATTCCAAGTGACTCTAAGGCCATTGGAGGTCATTTAAGGTCGAAGGTTGTAAGTTGATCTGAAGAACATGTGATCATGACAGTCCCCCCTTTTTCATGTCCCTTGCACCGCCTATGCCAACATTATACAAACACTGTTATACGATTTGTACTTCTTCACCATAGCAGGACTAGTAGAAACCAAAAAGTACGGTTAACTTGTATTGTTCAATCAGTTTAAAACAAACTAGTCCTCCTATTTTCAAAACCCTGTGAACGCGTATGAGTTTTCTCAAAATTTCAAATGTATGGAGCAATGGTAAAAGTCCCATCCATAATATCTCGATTCATGCCAATTTCATTGAAATAAATCCATAAACAACGGAGTTATTAAAATTCCAAAAATATCCCAATTTTGACGTTTTTTCCCCTCCTGTATCCAGCCCTTTCAATATTTTGCAAACTTTTTTACAGAAATGTAGTTTACGTCATGGCAAATCGACTGCTGTTTGTTGCAATGATATCGGACGAGTAGTTCTCGGGATCTCGGGGGGGGGGGGGAGCGAATCCGCCCCCTTCCGGGAATCGGCCATACCGTCTAGCCCTCCGGGAATAGGGTTAAAGCAAGACCCACTTGACAAATGACCTTGCTCGTAATGACAAACGATACGATACTCTTTCCGTGATATGAGAAGTCGCCAGATGACGTGAAGGTGTTAAGTGACGTATTTTTCGAATCAGAAAGGAACGTGCTAAACGACTCGTTTAGTTTCGGTCGATCTTAATAAGGGAAGAAATGGCATGAGGTGACAACCACCATCGTCCAAGGTGTAGGTAAAACTCCACGTCCAGCGAGGATTAATATGGGCATTTACACAACAAAACCTTCACAGTCACCGCAATGGGACATGGGTCTTGCCTGTGACCACGCGCCACGTGAAACAACCTCCGCAAAGTTCGCTGAACGAAGACTGATTTTAAGCTACTATACTAGTGCACCGGAAGCTCCTTCCCCGCAGCCGTCATCGCCAGCACGCAGCCTGCCTGTCGGCATTCCCTTTTCACCAGTCACACCCGCTCCGGGGTTGCCCTAATTCCGGGACGGGCTGCCGTCCGCGCGCTGATTGGTCGCCGCGTGGGCCCGCAGGGCCAGCGTGGACCACGCCCCGGCGGCCCTGTCCTTCCGTGATCCGGACAGTTATGGGCGCCGGCGCCGGCTGCACCATGGAGGCTCCAATCCGCCTTAAGCCGCCACTGGCCAGAACGGTCGTCAGATTAAAGCGAGCGCCGGGAAATCTATCGGACAACAGTTTGTACCTCATCAGCGCTGGCCGGCAGCGTGGCTATATTTAGAGCCGGGGCAAGGTCGAGGGCGCAGACGTGAACGCGGCGCGGATTGCGGATTCGCTGAGTGACTCGCGACTGGAATGTCCGAGTTACGACGACTGTTGAACGCTGGAGAATTTCAGCGCCTGGTATGTGTTATTTCATCAGCCATAGGGGTTCTTCGAAACCGTGTGGCTGATGTGTACCTGACATGAAAGTTCCACGAAGTTCACAGCAAAATGAACAAGTATCCTCCAAATGAAATACGTCTCGTTCTAGAAAGGCTTCATGGGGCAAGAAATCGGTCGAGTACATCCGATCTTTTAAACTACCATGTTTCGCTTAGTAATAAATATCGACAGGCAAACGTTTCGCTTCACATTTAAGCTACTTATCCAAACAACAATGCATTGTTACGCTGTCATTTCAAAATGCGTTTGCACGCGTGTGAAAGGGACGTCTATTAATATACCTCTGTCCTCCCGCAATCAGCACGTACTTACGATGGGTAGTACCTGTATGTTACTGCTGGATAATGTAAGCAATAAACTATAAACCGTGCCACCAAATCATTTCGACAACTCTGTCATTGATGGTATGCCAACCAAAATAGAAACATACTGATACTTATGTCGGCTTCAAATAGTAACGAATCCAGAGGGGGGGGGACAGAGGGGCCCATTTACTCCGTTTACGGTCAAAGGTTTTCAGAGACTGACTGTTATCACGAACGATTTGTTTAGAGACAAAGATATTTTAAAGATAAAATGGACTTTTGCTTCCAAAACCTCCCGGTGATCTACTTGATAGGGTCAGTTTTCCCATGTTTGCATTAATGCCCCCCCCCCTCCCATGCTAGCTGCACACGTTTTAGACATGTCTGTAGCGTACTCCAGCCAAGAAACATACTAATACCTCCAGAGAAAAACGATACTCCCGCCTTTACAAAACGACGACTTTTTGCCTTATTTTCCGGCTTACTTGAAGTGACCAAATTTGGCTAAGAGTGCCTTTGTCCGCCCCACATACGTAAATCAGGCCCTCTTTTTACCTTTAAACCCATTTTTGAGCCACACAGAAACCTTAGTTATCAACTTTTCTGCCAGAAATGTCTACAGGGTAACTTGACCTGAGATTAGCTCTGGTGACCTTAATTACTGATCGAATAAAAAAAAAATAGAAGTACGTTCTTCTAAACTCGGCAAGAGCTTCCCAACCGCGTTTTGCTTTTCTGTGGCACGTGTAGTTCCCGAGATCTTGGGGGCTCTCATGACTTCCCCCCGGACTGGCGAAGGTGGATCCGGAGGCCGGCCCGGCGAGGACCAAACCATGTTAATCCACACCTTTCCTGAGACTCCATATACACAATATCGGTCCCGCGACGAAAAGTGGGGCTGTAACCACCAATGGTGAGGAGGCTTTGTTCTGTGTCGTGGATCCTTGGGCTCCCGGAACTGGATAAATATCGAAGGCCTGGTACAATAACTGGTGTGAGAGGATCATCGGACCTCTCATATGACCGTATTATAAACTTCGTATTTTTCCGACTTAACCGATATAATTTATTCCACATTGGCTTGTTTGTGTTTACTGCATTAGAGCCTACCTCGTCCATTACTTTTTGTCATAACGGATGGAGAGTGTGATTCAATGTTCACCAACATTATAATTTTATGGAAGCTCTAAAATAAGCAGAAGCGTTGCCAGCGGCGAAACAGACTATACGTAAACATAAAAACTGTATTAAATTTATGAAATTTTCATGACTGGCCTTTACACAGTACGATTTTGTGTGTGATGTGTGTAGGAAAGATAAGGCAAAACTTGTAATGCTAGAAGAGTAGCGTCAAAACGACGTTGTTGTTTCACAGCCTCAGGCGGTGGATTTGACAATTACGCCACCCAAAGGCAGCGATTCCCGTGCTTTGTGGTTCCTTGATAATTTGCAAATTTATCACACTTGGGCATTTTGCTACGGCAGTGCTCAACGAATGCACACTAATGAAATCAGCTCCCAGTGGGGTTGGACCCTGCTCGGCGGGATGCACCAGCTCCACGGTACGTAAAACTGAACGTACTGATGTACGCTGCACAAACGTACGTAGTGCAGTGCTAGATACTCTATGGTCGGTAGGTCCGTTTTCGGTCACGCCAAATCGGTGCACTGGGTGTTGTTTGAATGGTTTTCACGTATCCGTCATGGCTTGAAATGACACCTGGTTATCTCGAAACTTACGCGGTGAATTTGACACAACTCTGCGCCATACTTTTGATGACATCAGTTTTTCAGGTTCACGTTTCAAGTTCAAATTTCAAGTTTCTTCCACCCTTGACGAACCCTAAGGGACGCCATCATTCGAAGAAATGCTTTCACGTTGCGATTGAGTGACTTATTGCTGTAACAGGTGCCTACCGTTTGGCATGCGTGACATGTTTTCACTAGACGATGTTTTCGACACTGACGTTTTGTACAAATGCCGGTTTACCGGAAGACCGAAAGAAAAAACCCACGTTGCCTAGTTTTCCTAAGCAGCTTAAATGAGTGCTCACAGATATGCTCCACGTATGGACGGACCAAGCATCTAATTAACGTCGCACGTGACCTTGATGGTCGGAGGCCACCAATGACGATCAGACGCTCTGACAGAGTGGATTAACGTTCGAATAATTCATAGCCTCAGATGTTATGAATCGTTAGACGTTTAATGCACTCGTGAGGCGACTACATTATGGTTTTATTCACAACCAGTTTCAAACCCGTCTGGGGCTCGTCGTGAGTTCCTGTTAATCCTGATCTGTTCTACCCATTCCCTGTACCATCTGACGATGAACCCGAGACGGTTGTTAAACCGGCTGTGGATAAAACCATAACCTGGTCGCCTCACAATTGTATTAAACGTCTTATGAATATGGATAAGCACATATGGCTTCCTGGATGCGGATTTTTACCTGGCATCAAAGGCAAAACCGGCAACACTGGGAGGCATCGCCGGAATAAGTGAGCGAACACCATATATCCCACACGGGAAGCAGGAAGCAGACCGTTGTATGAGTGGAATGGCTTACTCCAAATGTGAAAGAGGAAACACATGTTGGGCAACGCACGAGTCATCCACGAAAAACAAAGATATTTTGCAATGCCACTTCGCTCCATGCTGATGGATATTTCTTAAGTGTTTCCTTCGGATCGTAGGTCCGCGCATAGAGTCGCGAGTTCGTCGAGCGCGCAGGAGCCGTGGACCGTATACGTCAACTGGCTTAACTGGAGGACCAACTGGCTATGGCGACTGGCCGACGCAGCAGGCGATGAAAATATCAGCCAAAAGAGTCCGACGTTCAGCGCCGTGCGACCGTGGAGGAAAGTGGTGAGCACGTGGTGGCATTCGCTCACACCTTGCGGGCCATAGCAGGGTGGGGCGCGGCATCATTGTCCGCACCGATGACGATTCCATGATAGCCACAAGACCAGCTGGTCTCCCGGAAACCACTGGGTGAGAAGTTCGGTGGGAATATCCGATTCCTTAGACGACGGAAGTTGGAAACTTGCAAACGCGAGCGAGCTGTGTCGTCCTGACCTTCCATGCGGATTCTCTTAAGATGTGGTAACTTTTAATTTGTTGTTTATTAATAAAATAATAGGATGACCGTTGTTCTTAGCATATCCCAGTTATGATGTATATCGAGACGCTGTTGATTGTTTTGTATCCACAGGTGTCCCTCGAAGAGGATGCCAAGATGTCAAATACACGTCAGTTTCTGACAACATTTCAACCCACTTCAGCCGTCTCGTTCAGAGTGAGGACGCACGCCACTGATTTACAAATGACAACAGAGAAACGGGCCCGGCCCGGCACTTATTAAAAGGCCCACTGTCGCACCACATCGTCACATCACGTAACGACCGCTTGGGGTCTGTGCGGCCGGGCTTTTAGCGTTCAGTGCCGTGCTGTTCCAGCTCTTCAAGCCCACGTGCGCTGCAATGATCGTTCCGCTGAGTGCCGGTCCGGCCTACGTGACCCCCTCGGCAGAGTTCGTTTCCGGACCCAGAGGATCGCCACAGCGAACCGCGGAGCTCACCACTCCCCAGGCAGTCGCTAAGGCGGAGCATCGTGCAATCAGGAGCGGTCCGCTGCCAGCTTCGCGCGATAAACCGATCATAAATAACGTGACGTCAGCGCTACGGCCGCCGGCGGGTGTTTTGGGGCGGGGGGGGATGGAGCAATTTCGGCTGAGTTTGGACTCGCCGCCTGCAAAGAGCAGCATGTCTCCGCCGGCAGGAAGACGGCACACGAAAGCCCGGCGTCGGGCGTTTGGTCCTCACGGTGCACATTGAGTCGAGATCGAGACGTGACGGTTCGCGCTTGGCCGCTGGTGCGACCTGTCGCGCCATCTGGGCCGAAGGTCTTCTGCCAGCGAACCGGCCGCAGTACTCACACGCAGAAGTGGTAGATAAAGCACATCCAGCCGCCCGGGTGCTCCAGGAACAGGTACACGTTCTCCTGCAGGCTCTTGGGCTTGCGCTTGGTGGAGAACACGTACTTGGTCTTGAACTCCTGGTCCATGGGCAGGTAGATGGGGTACAGGTAGTTGCTGAGCCCGTTCGGGCCGCTCCCGTGGTCGATCTGCGTCACCACCAGGTCGTCGTCCTCGTTCATCTCGGCCTCCAGGAAGAGCAGCTGGGCGGCCGACGGCGAGCGGGGCGGCGTCACGTGCGGCGAGGCCGTCAGAAGGACAGCAGCCGAGCCGGCACCGGCGGCCGCGCCCTCCGACCCGCCGCCGCCGCTGCCGCTGCCGCCGCCGCTCGCATGGCTGCCACTCATCGGGCCGCCCTCGGCTGGGGAGCGTCCACGACTGCCGCCGCCGCCGCCGCCGGCCACACCTCGGCCTCTGACGTCACGGCGCGTGACGTCACCGTCGCCGTCGACGCGCGTGTTTACACTCCCGCTCGGAGCGTATGCGTCTGTGTGCGAGGAGCCGACGTAAACGGACCCGAAAATGACGTCGGCGCATTGGTATTTTTGACCGCTGGCTGGAGCGCTGGTGTTAGCACTTGGTTCAGCAAGGATTCGGCTCTACAGTGCCGAAAGTAAAAAAGGGGAATATTTGAGAATGGACAGTTTTGAGCGCTAGCATAATTTAGGCCCGATTCCGGCCCACATACATCACAATGTCCTGACTTTCACACATGACAGGAGAACGTGTATAAAGGAAAAAGAACGAGAGAAGATAGTACCAGTTAAGTCAAGTAACCAAGATCTAGGGCTGCTAACGTTTCGCATGAAACTTCAGTTTGCATGACGAAATAAAGAACAATTTTTGTTGTCATCGCTCCGCTTCTTGAGGCCTGTTTCGATTCCAGGTCTGCTTCGCACCTGAAGCCGTTACGCTCTATTAACCCTATTCCATGTGCAATGTCTCGGGGTACCACAACGTGTCGGGGAGGAGAGGGGGAGGGGACAGGGGTTGCATGGAACAGGTGTAACCTTCGCCGGACGTAGGAATTTCCACCAACTGCCTCGACGGGGGGCGGGTTACCACCTCTCCTGTACATTTCGCTCCTAATTGAGACAGAGAGACAAAGCACAGACGAGCGTATAGCGTGCCTCTTTCTGATACTAATGATGCGTAATTTAAATCCTCCAGGTCACCCGGTGACATTCTCTCAGGTCACCGCAAAGGAGAATATCATGCCTCTTGCCATTCCGCCGTCAACGTAGGTGTAATAGTTGAGGGGCCTACAAGTCACGATCTCGTAGTAACTTGGAATCAAAATTGACCAAACCTTGTATTCGGTGATGGTTTTGGCTTCTTCGTTCCATGGTTAGGTCAGCGAGAGGCCAAATGTCATTACCATCGTTTGTAAGAGACCGTATGGTTTGGTATCACAGGACAGTAACTTGACCATCGAGTGGGATGCAGATGTTGCCAGTACTGACATCAGCATCAAAAATTACTCAGAACCGGTTGAAATTTATTTTGAGGTCAAATAAAGTAAAAGACATCACTTGGCTTTGGTAAGGTTACCACTGATCTTTCAAACTCCGGTACGTCGTCAAGCAAGCAAGCTGAAACAGTCATGAATAAACAAACTGACTCTATACCTCCTCAAACACCAGAGAAAGAAACCAATAGTATCACAGACGCAGAAAATTGACTTGCAAAGTCTTGAGAATGATGTCATAACTCGGCGACCTCGCACGACCTGGCAATTATTATTATTATTATTATTATTAATAGTAGTAGTAGTAGTAGTAGCAGTAGCAGTAGCAGTATTAGTATTAGTATTAGTATTAGTATTATTACTATTACCATTATTACTATTATTATTATTATTATTATTATCATTAGTATCATTGTCATCATCACCATAATAATAATAATAATAATAATAATAATAATAATTATTATTATTATTATTATTATCACTATTATTAATATCATTATTATTATGAAAACGTGCAGGAATAATGTAAAGTCAGCTGCAGCAAGCTCCAGGCTGTTGACCCTGGCCGTTCACAGGCAGTCTCAGAAAACCCTCATGGGGTGGCAGCCCCTCCCTCGTCTGGCGAGTGAGCATACACGTGTTAAGTCGGTTCTTGACGGGGCTGGTGGTGACGGCTGTTTGCTGAATTTATTAATTAGCCAGCTCTCACGTTCTTTCTCAAGGCCATAAAATCATTTTTTTCGTTCCGGTGTATTGTAAAGGCAGTAATAAGCATTTTTTCACCAAGGTTTATCATGACTTATTGCTGAGCAAACTACGCGCTGTGTGATAGCCACTCTTTTCTGATGTAAAATGACATGATTATGTCGCTGCATACATTTGGGTAATAAAATCATACCCATATCGTACTATACCAAAACCTACCCATACCTATGGGTAATAAAACCATACAGCAGTGCGGGACATAAGCACTCTGAAGCGCGAGTTATTCTGAAGTATTTTCAGCGAAACGCGTGATCTACATTATATTGAATGTGCGTCATTCTATTATCGCAACTCGCTCTCCAAAAGATATCCTATGTGACAAAGTCAAACGCATTAAGACTTTAACAACTTAATCAAATTTGGCGACCATCAACAATGGCAGTTGGCGGCAGGCATTCACACGTGGTTTGGTACCATAGGACAGTAATCTGACCATCGAGTGGGATGGTCAGATTTCGGTTTTCAGTCCAGCATTTCGGTTTTCGGTCCAGTCTCGGATTACTCAACAAAGGGGCGGACAGCTACCTAGTGACGTCACCAAACCGTTTTCATTTTGCTACTGATGTTTTTGTGTTTGTGCTGTCCGCGCATATTGGACCCATCGGACTCCCTTATGCGCGTCGATCGATGAAACAACGGGGACATAATAATCCCCGAGCTCGATTAACGTCGTAGTAATCGGCAAATACGTCCACCAAATAAGTACGTATGATTGTTGGGGTTTGCGAAATAGCTGATGGCTTCCAAAAAATGGAACAAGCACAAAAGTTGACATTTGTAAACGTTGTCCCAGTCCGTGGGATCAATCGGAGGCCGAAGTGCTATCAAGCAGGCTGGACTTAGCGTCCGCGTTGGCCACTACGGCACCAAACCATTTGTCGACTTATGCAAGCTTTAGTTTGCTCATTAAAATGCAGTCCTCGTTGGACCTGCGCTGCCTCGCGGATTCCGTGCTGGCTCGTAAAACGTTTTTGGAGCACAAGAATACAATTACCCTCCAGCGGTCGTGACGTGAGGAAAAATGTCTGCTCGGCTCAACGTATGTCTCTAGACACCAATCCGCACATGTCAATCTCGACGCTTCCCATCCATCTCTACTGCCTATCGGCCAGCCCACACCCACGCTCGGCTCAAACATGTGGCAGAAAAGGCAGAACGGCGGCGCCCGGTGTCCCAGCCACGCAACGGCCGCGCCGTGGACCGGAGGACAGACAGTGGCGCTGACGGCGCCCCGGGCGGTACCGAGCTGACCTCGGCGCTGACCTCGCCCCACGCTGCCGCGTGGGTCGCCGGTCAGAAGCTGCGGTCACGCCTCGGCTGCCATCTGTTGGCGGGCGGTGACGGACAGGTGCCGCCGTGCCACCGTCCTCCCCTGTTATCGCGGAAGCGCGATCGATGGCAGCGAACACTTCCGGGCCCTTCCGCTGTGAAGCAGCTCGAGCGTGTATCGATGTCATTGAGTTGGAAGCGGCGTCGGGGGCTTAGTGAAACGCTAAATCACGCTGTTCCAGGCGCTTCATCAGACCTCTTGGCACGCGAGGTAGTTTCGGGTACCCGATTGGATTCCCATCGTCGGAAACTTCGGTATGATTACAATGGGTCGCGTCAGTTAATGTGCAGCCCACTGACGAGCGTGACGCATAATGCAGGGCAATTATGCCGCACCCTTTCATATGTAGGTCACTATAGCGGTCTAGTGACATAAATGGTTACAATCGTTCGAGAAAAGACGCATTAAATCCCTAGGATGTCAGATTCCTAAATAAGCATATGGTGTAGCGTGAATAATAAAAATTTCAGGTCATCATTGAGGATAAGTGGTTCAGTTGAGGGCGATTCGAGATCAACCTCAAGTTTTTGAAGGCAATCACCGTACACAATAATGCAACATGCGAGAAGCCCAGAACCCAAAAACAGCGTCTCGACCGATGGCAAAAAAAGAAAACTAACAAGAGGAAAAAGCACGAAACAGCATAGTTGCCGACAGTTAGATGAGATGACGCACTGCTAATGTTGAGACAGAGAAAACGCTTCTGGCGTCATGATTAAACTAAATAGTACGACGGCCGATGTCTTCTAGAATCGGGTTTCACTATAAGATACTAAATGGCCAGATCAGGAAGTGCAAACCAGGAAGTATAAACCAAAAGTGCAGATCAGCGCTAAACAGCAATCTAGGTGATCCCCAAAATGCCAGCACCCGTAGGATAATGGTGGATTCATTTTCTCTGTTGATAGTCATTCGGCGTTCCAAGTCACACAATTTTGACACTAGCCGGACAAAGGGAGAAAATCTCGAAACACAAAAGAAAAATCTCACTTTCCCATGAGATTTTTCTCTGACAGTCGGTCGACGGCATGCGTGAAGAGCCTGAAATTCTCAACAGAATGCCTTGCAGCCTCACATCTTTTCGCCAAAACATTACAAAGTCCTGTCGGATAACCGAGATGTGATGTTATTCTCGATGGCTTGCAGGACATTTTCTACATTTGAGCCACATTTTGGCTTCTTCCACAGCAATGGGCTTAGTTTTCGATACATAACCGTTAGGGCTTACGCCTGGCAACAAGTCAGGGATTGACAGGCCAATGACGATTATGAGGCCTCAAAATGATTTTGAATCGGTTTAAGGGTAAATTCGGTCTCTGATTTCAGCAAGGCTAATTGGCTAATTATTTTATCTTTCCTGCGTCATAGAGGAATCAAGTCAGGTATCATTCTATTTAGCAATGAACCTTCCGCCCGCTCGTTTTCATTTTGTCTCCATTGCTCCATCAAGAGCAAAACGGGAAGTGACAAGCACCCCTCGTCCGGAGCGTGGGTAAAAATCATTACGTTCGTTGAATGTAAGGCGATCCTGTCATGAGATGCAGAAATCAGCGATACCATTATTTGTATTGGCGGATAAAATATTCATATTTACTTGCGGCACATTCACATAAATAGCACTGTCTTCACACAAATTAACCATGCGTGCTTCGCATGGTTGATTCCTGTTGTGCAGCGGCGGCGTGGGAAGATAACCGGTACAAAGAATGCTTCAGTGTATGCCAGTCAGCACACCCTTCTACCTCTCGAAATACGGAACCGAGTCTGGAATGCTGGTGACCAGGTGTAACGCTCCAGCCCGAGAGGGCAATCATTGCTGACTAATACGAAATACAGGGTGTCCCGTACCGAAGCCTGGACGAACACCAAGATATGCACGTTCCAGCAGAGGCACCAGTATGAAGGAAAACTGATGACTATTTCGAGGTCATGACTGTTGGCCAACATTTGGGATGATGCTTTCACAGGTGTGCCATTGGTCCTGAAGTCCGAAACCCAATGAGGATAATGGAGATTCCATGCCCATGACTGACCAAAACTAGCGTCATGGTTGTGCGCAAGAAACATGACTTTTGGTGTGGAATATCCCAAACTTGGCTACGGGCAGGTTTAGCCCTATTCCCGGAGGGCTAGTCGGTATGGTCGATTCCCGGCAGGGAGAGGGCGGATTCGGCCCCCCCCTGAGATCTCAAGAACTACTCGTCCGATTTCATCGCAACAAACGGCGGTCGATTTGCCGTGACGTGATCTACATTTTTATAAAAAGAAATTTTCAAAATTTTAAAATCTGTGAATACAGGGGGGCAAAAATGTCAAAATGGGGGGCACTTTTGGACTTCTTATAACTCCGTTGTTTATCGACCGATTTCAATGAAACTGGCATGAATCGAGAAATTATGGATAGGGCTTTTACCATAGGTACACAAATATGAAATTTTGAGAAAATTCATGGGCGTTCACAGGGTTTCAAAAATGGGAGAATTAGTTTTTTCACAACTGAATGAACAAAAAAGGCAAAAACACTTTTTTGGCTTCTGCTAGTCATGTTATGCTAAAGAAGTACAAATCGCATTACAATGTTTGTATAATGTTAGCATAAGCGGTGCCAGGGACATGAAAAAGGGGAAACTGTCAAGGTCACACGTTCTTCAGATCAACTTGTGACCTTTGACCTTAAATGACCTCCAGTGACCTTGGGGTCACTTGGAATGATCTCGTGTGCATTTAATGTTATCTGTAAACGTTTTCAATCATTTGAATTCACTCTATTTAAAAAAAACTCATTTTATGGCTATTGCGATATAGGGTGCGCGCACTGACATTTTAGGTCATAGCTCCGGGACCCGACCTGATATCAGGCTGAAACTTGGTACACAAATAGAGGGCACCCTTCTACGTCATATTTATTCCGGGTTTGGCATTTGAAAAAACAGCACCGAAATTATTACAAAAAAAAATTGATTTTTTACCTTAACCTGACTTTGTAAAGTAATCTCAGATGAACAAAATTGCATCTGCACATTGCCCACCTATTTAGCTATACATTTATATAAAGGTTCAAGTTCTATCTTAAAAACTCTGTTTTTAGCATTCATTTTCCTCTTACCCTTAACATGGCCAAAAATGACCTGAGGTGCCCCCCAAAAACGTTGCCTGGCTCCGCCCCTGAGCAAAATAGAATTTGAAATTTTGTCATGGCGCGTAGAAAGAATAGCTAGGAAAAGTCACCAAGTTTCGTGAAGCTGCGTTAAAAAGCCTGGAATTGACAAGAAAAAAGCCCGAGGGGGGCGGATTCAGCCTCCCCTGCCGGGAATCGGGTTAAGCCAGACGCATCGAAAGGTGGCAAATGGGGTTTACGCCTAATGGATATATTTACTTGCCAGTGATAAGGCATTTCATGCATTACAATGGGAGCTTGTGCACAAATTTGTGTAAGCTTCTGGTAGCGCAAACCGTTTGTGCCGGAGGTCATCAGACAATTTTTTTTTCGATATATAGCTAGCATTAAACGCTAGAACCCTTGAGAGATAACGCCCTCATAAAATGGTTATGCCGTATTTTCATAAGAGCGGATGGATATTACTTAACCTTCGCCGGGAGACCTATTAGAACCTCCCCTTCGGTTTGCTTAGGAAAACCAAATCAAAAAAAAAACGAAAAGGCATAGTAATAACAAACACCAAGCACCTTACCATACGTTATTCTTACACCTTGTATCAGTTTTTAAACTCAGGGTCGCCTCAGGTCACTGACCTGGAACAGGTCAAGTAAGACCCTGCTTAAAAAAAGAAAGCGACATAACATTTTGTGAAATGGATCACTTAACGCTCAACTTCGTCTGTTGATAAAACATAGCGAATGAAACAATTCTGCTATCCTGATTTCTGCGGAAATGTCCAGGTCATTGGCGCTACGTCAGCTGAACTTTCGGCCTTGTTACGTTTGCGATTAAGATTGTGAGAGAGGTTCGGCGTTTTTGAAGATAAGATATACACTTGATGCTTGATGCGGCATTTGTAAACGTAGCTGTATTTCTTGACTCATGGCCTGGGGCGGGGTCACGTCGTCTACTCGAATTTTCAGTCCCGCAACCGAGGGCAATTCTTTGTTTTACAGTCTTGTAATTTTCAGTCCCGCAACCGAGGGCAATTCTTTGTTTTACAGTCTTGTAATGTATATTGGTAGTCACATGCGCCTCGAAAGCACTAATATATGATAATAACGTAATTACCAATAAATCTTGACCCAGGCTGACCTGATTTAACGTTCTGATATATTATGCTTGTTCTCAATGCGAATACACTTGGTATGGCCACAGGTAATAAGAACCATACCTACGCCTTCCTTCTATACAGTCTTTAATGCCCCAATCCTTATTTCTGGTTGCCGAAATAAAAACCCTTGACGTTAAGAAAAAAGCCTCCCGCCAAATATTAGGCTTTTGCATTGCAGCCGTGCCCGCCACACCGTATCTGAGCGGCTGGCGTAAGATGGTTTGGGGCACGGGTTTCGTGATGTAAAAGAGATATTACATCGTCTGATGTTATGTTATATTATGCTATACCTCGTCTGAGCAATGATGATGTGGCAGATGATGCAACAAACGCCAGAAACGCCCGACGCATAAGCATCAATACCTTGACCTAGGTTGACTTAGATTGACTACTAAATGATAGTTGCAGGCTTCTCATGTGTGTCAGGTATATTTGCGGCGTATTCCAGCCAAAACACATACTTTACAGTAATAAAAACAGGACATTTACCTTCACAAAGGACAAATTTTTGCCCTCATTTTCCGCCTCGCTCGAAATGCTCCAATTTGGCCTCGAGTGACCTTTCCGCCCCACATAGGCAAATCACGAACCACGTAAATACCCTCCGGAACCACGTAAATACCTTGATTATCAAGGCTTTCTGCCAAAAATGACAACTAGGTAGTTTGACCTGAGATGAACTCTTGTGACTCTAATAATGGCTTAATTTGGCAAAATTTAGGTGCTTTCTTCTAGTTTCGTCAAGGGCTTTCCAACGGTGTTTTTACTTTTTGCGTGGAACTTATATCCGCGAAACCTTGGGGGGTTCTCATGAGCTCTACCCCAGTTCGCTGATTGTGGATCCCGAGTCTGGCCCGGTAAGAGAAAAGGTAACGGCCTGGTAACTTAAACAGAGCTTGATTCGACTGACAGCTGGCGGGCAAAATTAACATAATCTACGTATCGGCAATGGGTATGTAAGAATAAACATCTGCTACCATCGCAAATACATTACTCTTGTTCAATATACCAGAAGTCGGATGTCATGGGCTCCATGATCCTGGAACTCATTGACCCATTTGTTGATTTGAAGTTTACCAGACTGGTCGTAGCATAGGTTCAGGTCTAGAAAAAAGGTTTTATAAAACTGGTAAAAAGTTTTTTTTTTTAAACTGGCATTTTCCCAGTTTGCGGATACTCATAAATACTGTTCATGACTATGCCAGGTAGAGTCTTTCCTGCGTAGGCATCGGTTTCAGAGTGCATCTGGGATACACGAAAATCTACAAAATGAGTTTAAACGTAAAGCAGAACGGATTACGAGTGATTGTTCCGGTGAATTCAAGTCAACTGTTTTACAGAAATGTGCTTCTTACAATTCAAGCAGTTTCTGTGAGGAGGAGATGGGCGTGAGAACACAGCATGAGATACCATCTGAGAGGACACAGATGAATTTTAGCCTGGATGTACTGGGGTGAGCGGCGTTGGGACCATAGTTCATGCTAAGCCGGGTTTGTTGCCAGGCCCTCGCCCCAGCACCTAAATATTCCTAGATAGGGGATAATTTTGTTCTAGGAGCCGAATCAGATGACAGTGGAGGATCTCTTTCACACCGCCCAAATCCGCGGGACGGCCACCCTGTGATGTGCCGGACCTTTCTGTCTCGGGCTAAATAAAGGTGCCCGTTCTGGGATACGAACTGCCTCCCTGGAATGCAGCCGATTATGACGTCTGTCTCCTTAAACACCAGGCCATGGCAGCGCCTCTGTTTCATCGCAGTCTTTGGGATTTTGATACGAAATTCTTTGGCCGCAATCATCCGGTGGTTAGGCGCACGAACGTGACGTCATGAAGGTCTGGACAGAGACGCATTCCTCGGCTTCACATCAGTGGCTTTGGAGGCCTGATTGAATGATGACCGTAATGGTGCACTGCATCAGCCTGATGACTTCCCTGATGACGTCAAATCAGGTGATTTGTCCTAGAGTTCAGAAGTTTTGGTCTTTTACGTTATATTCACTTGCCCTTCTTCAACTGATGTCAGAGACGAAGGCAGGGTCAAAGGTCAGGGGTCGTTTTGGGGGTCATATGACGCACTGCCTCCTGCATTAAAGGTTCCATTTACAGAGTGCCTCTGACTGAGAGGCCCTGTGACAGCCAGGACAGCATTTCAACGTCATATTTTTTACTTGCAGGACCCTGCATGTGATACAGGCCAATGTGACGTAGTCTGGCCCCCACATAGCAAGCATGTGGAAGAGAACAGGTTTGCAGAGCCAAACAAACTTGATGATTGCGATTTGCACTTCTTTTTGTTGCGCTTCGCACATTTCCCGTCCTCTATTTCACGTGTTTACGCAGACATCTCCGGCGCAGTCATATCTCCAGGCATCTCCGCACCGTCCGCAGCCATGCGATCGAACTCGACGAGAAGAAATCTGACCCAAAATTCACTCTGCGTTGTCATGTTGAGGACCTTGTCCATGACCGCTGAGGACCATGTCATGCCGCGCACCCTCGGAAAATTACACTCTCCGCGGTCCAGCCGTCACCCTATCTGCCGGCCAATCGGCGCTGCCAGTCTCCGGCGGCTGCCTACAGGAAATGACATGCACCCCTGCCGAACCGCCGCGGAAAAAGCCGCAAACGGTCCGCATTCCGTCCGTCGACAGCGCGACAGAGCGGCCGGCGCCGTCACGCGCCTGACGAGCTCGACGACCGGGCGTGATCCGCGCTTCAGTCGGCCGCGTGCATCGATTTCGGCGGATGCGCGCTGCCGGCGGAGGAGCCGCCCCGACGGCCATCAACACGTGGTCATGGATTATCAATATTAAGCGCGGCCGCTAATGGCGAGCTGTCCGGTGTTTGTTCGCGCGCCGCGCGGCACGACGGACGATCGATTCGACTCCGCTGAGCCGGCCCACCACGGCGCTGACTGCCCGCCGGTGGAGATCTCCTGAGGCGCTGCTGTGCCGGCCGGGGACTGGTGGAGGTCTCCTAGAGCGCTGCTTTGCTGGCCGGGGACTGGTGGAAATCTCATGAGGTACTGCTCTGCTGGTCAGGCATTGGTGGAGGTCTCCTGAAGCGCTGCCGTGCCGGCTGGGGACTGATGGAGGTCTCCTGAAGCGCTGTGGTACTGGCCAGGGACTGGTGAAGATATTCTCAAGCGCTGTGGTGATGGAGGAGGGCCCGTGGAGATCTCCCTAAGCGCTGCAGTGCTGACCGGGGATTGGTGGAGATCTTTCAAAGCGCTGTGGTGCTGGCTGGGGATTGGTGGATATCTTTGAGACACTGCGGCGTTTTCAGGTGTCGTATGGATCTCTCCAGCACGCAGAAATTGAGCGGAGAGCCAGTTAGACAGATGTGCGACTCTATACAACCTAGCGATAAATCATTGCGAGATTGGGGAAAAACTGAGATAGGAAGAAAGGAAAATTCCATTTGTATCACTGCTGGAGTTTGGTAATTAACAGAATGCATGTTCTTTTCCAATTCGCAAGCAGGACGAAGCAATTCTATCAGCGCATAGCGAAGGTGCACTTTAATCTCCTTTATCCGCATGACGTTTCGGGCCAAAATTAGATTGCCATTGAATCGTCAAAAGGATGATGACCTTCTTTCGTCGAAGAGAGCACCATTAACCCTAATGCACCGCTGACCGTAACGAGCTAGCTCTGCGCCCGCCATGATTTTGTTTCCATCGGCGTGGCTCTCATGGCAGTTTTGAGACCATTAAGGACAACCATTTTCGAATATGTACATCGTGCAGGCCAAAGTAACTGATTACTTTTAGCATTAGAGATGAGAGAGAGAAGACAGAGTGGGGAGGAAGGAAGGGAGAGAGGGGGGAAGAGAGCATGGGGAGGAAGAAAGGGGGAGAGAGAGAGGGGCAAGGGAGAGGGAGAGGGAAGGAGAGAGAAAGAGAGAACGAGAAAGAGCAAGAGAGAGACAGAGATAAAGAGAGAGAGAGAGAGAGAGAGAGAGAGAGAAAGGTAAATGCATGACATCAGTTGTCATTTAAGTATTCTTTACATTTTCTGGCATGGACATATGTTATGAGAGCACATGTAGACAAATGCTTATGCTTTTCCTGGACGTACAACCTAATGCACTCGGACAGACTATGTCACACAAAACTAGGGTAGTAAAAGCCTATATACATATTGCAACCCTGTGAGCGATCTTTAAATGCTGCCATAAAATGGCTGTCGGATATAATGCGTCAAGCCGCGACGGTCATGGAGTACATCGATCATGCTTGGCACCCAAACACTTCAGCGCCATTGTAGGGTACTCCTCGGCTAAAAGTGCTGGCCGATCGCTCTTGAGATCCATACTCTAACAGGGCTGAGCCACGCCCACTTCACTGCTGAAGGCCGGGTCGACCCAAATCGTTTAAACAGCAGGAACAAAAAAAGCAATCTCTTAACGCTCCTTCGCTGAGGATATCGCGACTCAGCGAGCGTTGCGCCTCACAACATCCGCTCCTGATTTCAGCGGCTCAGCGCGGCACCAGCCACGGGCCGAACACGTCCACCAGCCCTGCGAGAGAGCGTACCCCTGAGAGGTCAGTGAGTTTCTCACCGCCCCGCCCCGCCTCCGGTCGGAACGGACGAGAAGCGCGTGCAATCCATCTTCCGCAGCGGCCGCCCACTGGACGGGGCTGGAGCCTCTCAGAGCGTGGCCCGGGCAGCCGGTCAATCCGAGGTCCAAATGCGGCGTCCCGGGCTCGAGTTCAATGAGAGCCAGCGGCCGTCATCGCAAGATTTGAATTTCCGAGACGGGAAACAGGCATTTCTACTCTCGCTACAAAGCTCTCCTTTCCTCCGGCTTGTCCCAAACGTCGGGCGAACCGCATAAATGTTTTCAGCAGGCTGGAACCCTCGCCGGTAAATATAGGGTACGCCTCTGTTGCGACG
Organism: Capitulum mitella; assembly: GCA_030062745.1. NCBI lineage: Eukaryota > Metazoa > Arthropoda > Thecostraca > Pollicipedomorpha > Pollicipedidae > Capitulum > Capitulum mitella. The sequence continues at coordinate 27,910,623 of CP099843.1, forward strand.
AAGACAGCGTCTTTGTGCTTCCACAACAACAAATTACACGCGTGCGTCATCAAAGAGACATCCAACAAAGGTTGGGTTCATCCCATTCTTCGTTTCGTTTGCTCAGTCGCTGGCAGCGTGCCCAATTTTGTGCAATTTTGAGCAATCTCATCGAAACAATACAGCCCAAATGTTTGCCACTACGCCAGAACGCATCTCTGTTCGTAAGATACGTTTAACTAAGGATTATATTCCGTTCGGCAAAGGATGCACAGAACGGAATAAAATGAGCTTTACTTTAATTTGTCGCATATCTTTTTGTTGGCCATCAGGCAGTCATTGCGTTGTAATACGCACGGTGAGAGATTATGACGCAATATTACACACAATACAAGAGCGTTTTACAAATCGGGTCCCGAGAGGCCCGGGCCCTCCTTACCGAGCTGAGGCGGCATCACGGCAGCCGGCGACCTAGCCGGCGGTCACGCCGACCCGGCGGCCGTCCGCAGCAGCGCCAGGAACGGGCCCGGGCCCACCTTGACGTTCCGCGGTGGGCTGTGGACTGCTTATTTTTTTCTAATTTGATCTTGTCATTATTTTAGTTTAATATATCTGCTCGTTTGCTCCTTAATAATAAATTTATGTGCTGTAAACTGCGTGCATTCGTGCGTACGTACTTTGTGAATACACTGGGCTATTATGTATAACTCAAGATGATGCATGGACCATGTGCCTTTGAGTGTCTGTATAGTGTGAGTCAGTGCGCGGTCATTTGCTTGTTCCAAGCGTTTTGAGAGTGAATTCTTGGTATATCTGTTGGTGCGTGTGCGTGCTTGCGTGCGTGCGTGCGAGTGTGCATACATAAATGCGAGTGCGTGCGTGCTTGTGAGTCTGTGCGTTTTTGTCTGTTTGTCTGTGGGTGTGTTGAAGTCTGCGAGTTTGTTTTTTCATGTATAAGTCATTTGAATGATGACGTGTGTTTTTTTTTATTTAGGACACTGCTACAACTGACCGGTGCTGGGGTAGCCCACCGAACAACAAGCCTAGTCCTGGTGGGTTACCTCCATTGGTCGGCCTGTGGTGAATAGGGCCTACGAATGTTCTTACCCACCTCAGGCAGTAAGTAACTAATGTTTTGCTTCCACTGACACTGAACTGCAGTTCATGGGAATGGATTAGCGGGAAGCCGGAAGCTTCTTGGATGAGATTACTTTCTCTCATGTAGATTAACACATAATGATAAGGGTGATATGTTTTATATGAGTATTTATCTTGTTTTTTTTGTCTTTTTTCTCGGCAGGGAGTACCACGAATTGTATTGTTATCTTTGGTTTACAACTTTGATTTCCCCGGGAGTTAACGTACGGTGATTTGCATCGTGGTGGACTGGGACGGGAGCACTCCTGGCCGACTGATAACAGGTGATGGACAGGAAAAAAATAATAAAATGGCCTCCTACATCTGTCTTTCGGACTGTTCTCGTGCATTAATAACTCTCGACTACACAAGCCAGTAATCTCAGCACACCATGCTGGATGCACACCACCAACCTCACACACCAGGATGATCATGATCTGAATCCAAGCGGTCAACTGACATCAAGGTTATCAACTGAATTCGTTTACACAACGACAGCGCGCTGCTGCTGACCCGTTCCCCACAACTCGATGTTTTTTTTTTTTTAGCAGTGGTTGGTATTTGGTAAAACCGGTACCTTGTCCATCGAGTGCAGATGACCGACAGCTGACCTGACCAGGGGGCAACTCTATCGTGGAGCTTGTCCCAGGACGTTTCCGCATCGCCGTTAAAAAATGACTTTCCGCTGACAGACTAATGCGTGACGTGTGCCAGATGTTGCTGTTTTACAGTACTTGAGCGACGAATGTTTTAATATGAATGTCATGCATGAGACTAACTATTCTGCTGCCTAACTGTGCTATACGGAGTTGTAAAGCATCCAACCATGATGAATGGCCATAAGAAGCCAATACAGTCTAATACAATACAACAATACATTTTAAGAATACCGATGCAAGTAACAATCAACAACGGGTACCGCGCAATTGAGACAGGGTCGCCCGCCTCATCTCTTACCACGTATGGCAGTGATGGAAAGTGAACATCAGTAAACAACGAAATTAGAAGAACTAAAATCTTAAAAGTGTTGTTCTTTGAAGAGCCGAGTGAATCGAGGAGTTTACGCGGAATCATTCTGCCGCTACACAGAGGGCTGAAATCGGCGCAATTGTGATGAGCAGTGCTAGAGTCATCTCGTGGCGAAATCCTAAACTACCGTAGGAAGGATCGCCCACCAGGGGCTGTTTGCGTGCACTTTGCCTGTTGATCCGTTACAGTACCGATCAAGTTGATTACCGGTCACGCAGGGCTTATTGATTTCACAGTGTGTTTATGCAAACAAGCGTGACTTAAACGAGCCATGCAGTTGACCACTTAGGCTTTTCCGCCCATCAAAATCAGGTGATTCAGACGCCAATGTCGCCTCGCCCAGGGAAGATGTGTCGAGGAACTCGTGTGCAAATGCAAATTGATATTTATATCATGGCGTCGATATGAAGTTTCAAAGCCTTGGCTTTTCGAGTATAAAAAACAATCCATCCTTTTATGCCAGCTTCGTTAATATTCAATTGATAGGCGTTGAAGAACGTTGCAGTGTTTTCTGATTCAGGACAGTCCTTTCAAAGGGATTCCCTTACCTGGACGAGGTAGCACGTGTTATTAACAAAAGCCTCACGAGGAACGAATAATTTCGAACGCCTTCTAACTTTGGCAGGGTTGGGCAGATCGTCATTTACCAAAACTATGTTGTGTTATGACAAAGGGGTGAGCTGCAGCTTCTCGCCATTTTGATTAGCGATTAGTGACTAATGATTACCGATCTTGTACCCTGAGACTTATTACATGTGCGGATTGCAATTTACAAGATATTAATGTTAAAGTAGATAAAAAGTGCGCCCAAACCGGTACCTAGTGACTAACTACCCAGGGTTTCCCGTAACTTGAATGGCGACAATCGACCACATTCGGGTATAATGTATCGGGAAAATTTTATCCGTTGACTAGTCCGTCTGGACTAGACTGTATGCAACACGAATGACCACCCTTGTTGCAACGCTCAAGTAATATTCGACCCATTCAGACAAAGACCCGACTGCATGGGTAACCTGCAACATATCGTTCTGTCTTCCCTGAAATCTGCTCCCTGATATGAGTATACACAACTATTCGGCTTTACTCCACCCCATTAACAGACGGTGTCTTTGTATCTGTCACTGCATTGAAGAAGTCACATTCTGCTGTTTAATAGCCGTCGGCCTTCCGCAATAAGTAAACTAAAACCAAAATCATTTTCAAGGAGCAAGAGGCCGTCGTCACGGGCACCGGCTGTCGGTCCCCACCCGGCCACACAAACTTCAGTGAGAACCTCCGCTAACTGAGCTCGGCTGGCAGACTCCGGACCTGCGCCAGAGTCACAGTCCGTGAAGCTCTGCGGAGACCGCGGCAATTTCGGACGAAGCATTCGCGACGCGTGGCAACAGGGCCCTCCCCCGAGCCGGCCGATGACGTCAGGTCTCGTTAGCCGCTGATGACGGCCCGGCTAATTTCCCGGGCCCTCTTTGGACGGTTAATTGGTCTGACAGTGCTTGTCCGCCCAAAATGAAGGTTCCACGCCGTTTCCTACCTGCGCTGGGTTCAGCCTGGACCTGGATTGAAACGAGGGAGCGCTATGGCCAAACACGTGCAATAAACCTGTTTACTTCACCAACTTCAGTAAATATCGTCGGCCAAGCACCACAACATACACATCTTGTGGACACTCAACTGTCGTCGGAAACTTCTATATTGCCATCATGTTTATGTGAATTCAGATATTGCCACGCCAACAGATAATTGCAGCGAGTACTGAAACTGCGCTCGTGCGTAAGTTATTCCTTGAAAATACCCTTCACGATTAATCGACCAGGATCCCGCCATCAAGCAATGATCACGCCGCCTCCTAGTCACATTCTGGAACTAAGGCAGTTTCTTAATTCGAACTAGCGGTCTCGGCACCAGTTAATGACATGCCTTGTCTCAGGAAGCCACGAGTGGTGCAGGCAGCTCATGCACCTCGGTGATCTCGCTGCCAGGTCACTTATGCATCTCGGTGACGTCACCGCCAGGTCACCTGTGAACTTCAGTGACCCCACTGCCGGGTCACCTCCGCACCTCAGTGGCCTCACCACCGGGTCACCTCCGCATCTCCGTACCCTCACTGCCGGGTCGCCTCGAGGCCTCAGTGACCCCTACCTTCCTCCAGTGACCTACACACGTGATACATCTCAGGAGGCCGTGCGGTCGACGCGTCGTCTGCGGCGGCGTTAGCCGGCCCGAAGCCCGCCGGCGGCGGTGCACTAAGCCTGCCCCGGCCTCCGGGAGCTCCTCATTCCGCAGATAAGCCGGCCGGGCCGGGTCGCCGCCGCCGCCGCCGCCGCCGCCGCCGTCAGACGCCAGGCCGACACTGGCGCACATTAGACCGCTGTCCCGCCCTCCAGCGTCGCCCCGGCAGCAGTACCCCCCGCAGCAGCCGCCGGCGCCCCCGTCGTCAATCAGAGCCGCTGTTATAGAGAACCGCGAGTCATTCCCAGGAACTACAAACTACTCCCTCGGCAGCTGGCGGGAGCTACATGAGTCTGGAGATGGACGATGTGGTCCCATTGCTGGAGTTCCTGGCGGATAGAAACTTTTAGAACTCAAAGACCCCATTTTGCAAACATTTTTTATGGTAGTGGTAAGACAATGCCTGGAAAGAATCTGTCTGAAATCTTCGTCCGACCCCTCAATAGTTTCCGAAAATCTCCAGTCATGAGAATAACCAACCATGAAAGGTTGGATATTCATCGTATTGCATGCTACCTCGCAACGCGCACATATAAATGCAGGGCGGTGAAAAAATGTGTTGTGGAAACAAAGAAAAGACAAGTGAAGTGGCAGACAGAGAGAGAGAAAGATTCTCTCAGAAAAAGACTGCTGTTGTTTTTGTTAGTTGTTTTCCGTTTCTTTTGTAAATGCTTTGGTCTACCCAGATTAAACAGAAACGAAACTGAGCCACATAATTTATTCGCATGTTAGTTCATCGCTTACGTCAACAGTGATACCTGCGGCGATATATTAACCGTCTTTGGGTACTCACACAGAGAAGTGGTATATGAAACATTTCCAGCCGGTGGGTCGCTCCAGGAAATTGTAAACGCGTCCCTGGCAGGTAGTTTTGACATGTTTCTTGTCTTTGACGCAGTTGTAGAGATGCGACTGACTTAGACGTGTTGCGGACGCCTTGTCTGAAACACAGAGGATGGATTCAGTTCCACACGCTGCGAAGGAAGGCGCATTTTGCCGAGTATAATACCGCGCTGTTCTGGAGTGCAGTAATAACAAGCAAGACGTGGACGATAATCCGCAAAATTCCTCCATCCGTAATGGAAAGATTACAGACAAACAAGAACGAAATAACCGTTAGCTGTTGCAACGTCGGAGCCGCTTGTGAAAACATTGCCTTGGGCGTTTGTATTTCGTTTGTATTTGTATTTCGAAGACATTTGAACCTATTCACTCCGCACCAGCTTCCTGTCCTTTGCCTTTGAGTAAATGTTTGCGTTTATGCGATAACACGCGTGTGCACACAAACTGAGATCACGCTCAAAGTGGCGAACACTGTCCGGGTGTTGGGATGAGGGTGCACTTATTTACCAGCATACAATGCGTAATATCGTAGCCCCGAGTGGCCGTGAAACGCGAGGCGTCCACGTCAGGTCGTACTGTGCTGCTATCTAGGTCACGTGGCCTACGTCTCTGACCTTTCGTCGGGTTGGACGACCCGGGGTCACTGTTTGTGTGCTCGTCAGACGACTGACTGGCAGACGGCCGACTGACGCCTGACGAGACACACGACTTGGCACAAGACTAGTCGGCTTCCGACTACGACGCTTATGGTCAAGCGTGACTGATGCGTCGAAAAAAGCCAGAAAATTGGCAAACAATTTGCGTTCGGGAATGCGAAACGGTCAGACGTGCCGCGTGTTGGACTTGGTGGCCGTATTGCTGTTTTGCCGACTTGTTCTGAGACTTCTTTTTGATTATTAGTCTGAAAATAAATACGCCCTAAAGTTGATCAGGGCATCTAAATACTACACCATGGATAAATGTATGATAGTTGGTGCCGCTGTCGGAGAACCGGTTGATAGCGCGTGCGACAGTTGGGCTGATAACACTGCATGACGCAACCCGACGCCGTCCCGTCGTCCAAGGTGACGTCGGCACGTGACGTAACGCAGTGCCGACAAGAGAGCAGTGACGCGCGAGCGCCACTGAAGACACGCAGGACTGCAGTGACGTGATGGGCGTATCTCAAGATCAGGACCAGAAGTCGCCGGATCAGCGCCTGGTGACGTCAGCGGCCGGCGAACCGCCGAGCGTCCCGCGTCCCGCGGAGCGCGGCGCCGGCACCGCACTGACGCTCGCGGTCCGACGGCGCTGCCGCCGGCACTCGGCCGGAGTCGACGCTCGTATATAGGTCGGCCTTATGACTAGCCGCGAAAGGTCAGACCACGCGCCCGCCGCCGCCGCCGCCGCCGGCGCCGGCGTGCCGTCGGCGTTCATTTAATTCTTCCGGTCAGACTGAGGCAGTGTCGGCAGGTGAGTTCCCGTCAGCGGGCGGCGCCCGTGGCCATCTTCAAAGGGCCCGGGCAGCGCTTGAGTTCAACGACGCAATCCCGGCTGGTTTGCCTCTGCTCAGTCGCACGCGGTCGGGGAAATTCGAAGCGCATTCCAGTGACAGGCAAGCTGCAAGTCAGAGCACATGAACTGTGGAATAATCGGAAAGAGGGCATCTGCCGCTTTATATATATATATATATATATATATATATATATATATATATATATATACATATAAATATATACATGTGTGTGTATATATGCATACGTATATATCCATAAATACCGACAGATATATATATATATATATATATATATATATATATATATATGTGTATATATCATTTAGATTTCCGGCTTGTTGGCTAAGTCCGCCAACGAACCTTCGGTCGCATTATATCCAGGCTAAAAGCAACGGAACGTGGTGGCGTCGCATTGCCTCTGAATGGCCTCGAATTTGCCGTCGAATGACTTAGTCTCCTAACCGGGTGAGGTCACCTGAAACGAAACGGCATTGCCTTTCCGACACCATCACCATGCCGATCAGCTCTGCCGCGGCCGCTGGCCGCAGGTCCACTCCCCGGTCGTCAAGATGGGTTCGCGAGGTCCGGTGCGGCCGTTCTCACGGGCCAGACTCATTCTGACGAATGGTGCCCGGTGCCGGCCGTGGCCAGGCACAGCCGCCGGGCGAGACCGTGACGGAAAGGGCAGGCCGTGACGGGCAGGGCAGGCTGTGCTGGGTAGGGCAGACGTTGCCGGGCAGGGCAGACACGCGCCGAGCGATCACCTCGCTGCGGTGGACGATAAAGCGGATAATCAGCCGGGCAATGGAGTCGGCTTTGTGGCGGAGAACGGCTTTGAGTCCGTTATTGGCGCAGAGATAGTGAGCCGTTTTTCGAGTGGTGGCCGTCTTCGGCCACCGGCAAGAAGACGGCCACTCCACTTGGCTGCACTCTTCGGCAGTCCCGAGGACTGCCGAAGAGTGGAGTTTTCGGCACTGCTTAGAATCGCCCAGAGGTATTCGTTTCGGTGCTTGGGAATGATGCTCCATATCTGGAAAAGGCATGGGCGGACAACATGGTTCAACTTCTTATTCACTCTGGAGCCAAAAACTTCGGAATCTTAAGTTAGATACAACACAGCCTTCACTGGTGTGCCAACTAAGCATTCTGGTGCTGGTATGTGTTATTGCTTCAACGAACCAGCTTGTCACCGCTTGAAAAAAGACGTCATTGGTTCATTGCAGTGGCTATTTCAACGCCATTTTCTCCATACGACGGCCAAGCTTCATAGCGCGTCGTCGGAATTTATGGTAGCGTCGCTACCTTATCGGATCTGCTCGCCAGTCCGTCTCAATATCAATCAGTCACGACAGCAACAAGTCCGGCCAGCCGCCGCCCCGCCCTTCCCCTCCCCCCAGGGCCGTCCGGCGAGCCGCAGCCTCCCCCAGAGGACCGCACCGCGGCTGGCAACAGACCCATCCACCATTCGACCCGCCAGACACGGCTCGTAAGGAACCGCAGCGGCCGCCGCCAGACGGCGCGGCGCCGGCGGCCCGCCGCCGCCGACGTGACTCTGATGGTGATCCGAGATGCGGCCATCAATCTGCCGAATGACTGGGGCGCGGTCCGATCGGGGCCCGGCGCCGCTTTATGGCTCCCAGCCGGCGACCTGGCCGGTCGGCCGGCGCAGGGGCGCACGGGGCGCGGCGGCGCGCGGACGCGGAAACGGCGCGGCGACCGGCGCACGGGTCGGTCCGGGACCTGGACTGAATCGTCCAGCGAACTGCATACTCAATATTTGGGGAATAGCACTGGATTCCATTATAGAAATTTTGTTGAGCTGTCATGGGAAAGATCCGTCTAAGCTTGATTCATTTGCTGAACCTATTTGTTCCATACAGATGTGCCTTGTACATCGATGTTAATACATGGTACATTAAGTACGTAATTAGGTAAGGTACAAATAACCTGAATATCACAATATCAGACAAAAACAAAAAATAAATTATTTCGTCTAATGAGACCAATTAATATTTTTTTCGTTTTTTTTTCGCATATTATGAGATTAAGGGTATTTGTGTCTTGCTCATCTAACTGCAACAGCAATGCTCAGTTCAGCACTGCAGTATACTGAAAGACTATTATATTAAAAGCATGTACATACATCGAAAAACCTAATCAAGATGCAGGTTAATTGATTAACTCTAAAAGGATATAAAGATCTTCCACCAAGTGCTGGTCCACGGGCAAAGTTACCATCCGTAGCCCCTTTTCAACCCGAAACAGATAAAGGAAACCATACGAGCATTTGCCACGCTCTGGCAGTCCAATCCACGCTTTGCCTGACAGTGAGAACTTTAGTTTAGTTTATTTATTTCGTGTCCATCCGTGCGAGCGCAGTTCTTTCAGGGCATCACATCATACAAAAGTGCATTAAATAAAACGCCGCTAAAACGCACAAGGCGAAAGAAATACGAATTAATCCCGAGAAGAAAATACACAGATCAAACTGAATTCTCAGTTTGGGTCCTCCACCCGCAGACTGCCGCCCTGAACTCACAGATGCTGGAAGTGGGCCACACCCAGTGCCTCACTGGGCAAACTATTCCACTCCGACGCTGCCCGGTACACGAAACACCTCTGGGTGCTGGCAGGCCGCACTCTCAGCAGGTGGAGCCGTTCCGTGCGCGTCAGGCGGATACCGCGCCCAGCCAGGTCACATCGGCGTGTAAACATGGTCTGAGCGGCCACAGGGGCGTTAACATCGTGGAGAGCGCGTTACACCTTCAGGCAGTCGCGCTCCACGACCGGCTCGCCGATCCTTGACCAGCGAAGCGAGTTTAGGACTGGTGTGATGTGATCGGCCCGTACACCGGTTACTACCCCGGCAGCAAAGTTGATAATTTTTTAGATCCGATGTAACTAATACTCGGCTGCTCCACCCCAGACTAGCAATCAAGAGATGATATGAGAAAGAACAAGGGCCTGAATGGTGAGAATGGGGGCTTTGATAGTAAAGTGACGTCGAAATATATTCAAGGAAAAGAGGGTGCCGTAGCACCGGCGCACAACAGGGGTACGTGCCGGCCCCAGGTCGGTGAATGGTCCACGGTCCCTCCCAACATTTTGATTGTGTCCGAGGGCTGAAATGAGGTGCCAGAAAAACTGAACTGAAAATCAGACGTTTTTTCATATATTTTTTGGTATCAAGAAGAACAAAATCGGTTTTTGACTCGTTCACCTTCAGAGAGTTGTGTTGGAATCAGTTGTGCACTGATGTCATTCATTCCACTAGGCGAATTTTGAGCTGAAGTAAACTATCACTGTCAGGCGGCGAGCTGTCGATGTGCTACGTTTCGTCCGTTTAGCACAGCAGACGTCCGTGGGGAAGAAAGCTCGGGAGGTCGGCTACGACGATGCTAAAAAGTATGGGTCCTATAATAGATCCCTGTGCGGCGCCAAAATCCACGGGACGGACTTTCGGGACCTAGGCACAACTATTTCCTATTAGATTATTTAGGCCATACGAATAATTCTAAGAGTACACCGGCCAAGAACAATCAACATCTTTTCGCATATTTATCGTCATAGAAACGGTTCTCAGCTTTCCGTCTTCGGAAGGGAGAAAAAACGCATTTAGTTCGTTCTGCGGCCAGTTCAAGGTCTTTATGAGGCAAAAAGTGCCAGCAACCTCGGGTGACCGAATGAACTCGAATGACTGCGCTGTTACCATGCACAGCGGTGCCCTGCAGCTCGACATTGGAACGACTGTCCAGGCCGGTCGGCACGTCCAGTGGTGGAACGACTCGAGCCTGCGGGCTTCGCCTGGAGGACCCGCCAACCTCCGCCTGTGCCGACTCACAGGTGCAACGCAAAGGAGGCCACTCTAGCTTTTACTGGAAATGTTGCGCAGGTCAGCCTTTCCCTTCATCTTTGCTTCGGAATTTCCCTGCCGACTGCAGACGCCATGATGCTCCGCAAAATCTAAATCACTGATGAATGTACAAGAAGATGCCGCATTCAGTTTGCTTCTCGGGCTCTTCCTGTCTGTATCGCACAGCTGAAATTTGCGTCGGAACATTCCTGCGTCTTTGTCCTCTCTCCATTAAAGAAAGTCGAGTCAGTTCCTCCCGCGAGTCCCGGTGACCACGGACGTTCACTCTCCGCTCTGCTGGCCAGCCCTCTCTCGTTCTCCCACGGCCGTCGCACGTACCCACACCCAGGGCGTCTGTTTCGAGAATTTCGCCCGTCACCGCCGGCGGCTCGTCGATCTTCCCGGAACGCCAGCCGTGCCCGCCCCGGCGCCGGCTCGTCTCCACAAGACCCCCCCCCCACCCCCCGACACCCAAGTCGCAACAAATCAGGCCACGGCCACGCCGCCGATGAGCTTATACAGAATGACGTCATTCGTCTGCGGCCCGCTGGGTGATCGTCAGCTGATGCGGCGGGTTGGAAGCTGAGCCTGACCGAGGGTGGCGCTGTTAATGGCAGCCTCGAAACTTCTGGGTCAATCAGATCGAGTTTCGCCTGTCCAGACCGGATGCCCTTTTGCAGGCCGGGTCGTGACAATATCCGTCGGCCGACTGTAGGTTGACGGAGCAGGAAGGTCATGTCGCCCTCACGTGACGGTCACGTGACGGGCCGGCCACCGCTCCAACACGCAGTGGCAGTGATTGTGCGGGAACTTTAGGCGAAGACAGCCTCTTTCACCCATGCAAACCCATTCCTATTTGATGCGGTCTTGCCTCGAGCTTGAATTACTGTTATCCGTTCCCATGGCTTTTTTGGGCCATTAGTTCTCGAGCAGCTTCCGTCATCGTGACCAAAAGTTACCAACAAAGACGCCCACCAGCATATCGAGAGAAGCCGCAAGGCAGTGGTAAAGGAAGAAAGCCCTCGTCCTAAAAAAGCACAATAACCAAAAAAGACGTCCCGGAGATTGTCATGCAACATCATCAGGAAACTTGTTTCGGCCCTGCCGGGACTTTTCCTCAGTCTCAGTGTCCGAGAGGCCCTTTCAAGCATACAGGGACACGATGCGAAGTCCAGCCTCCTTTGAGGGCAGGAGCCGTTCTTAGATCCCAGATCACACTTGTCAGCTCTAGGCGGCCCAGTCGTTTTCCGATGATTATTTCAGGCCTTCGGTGGCCTCTGTCGGTCCCCGGATTCGCCTCTCGCTTTCTCGTGCCAACGTCATGCTTTGAACACCTTTCCGAGGTTACGCAGTTCCCGCCATCCGCCGTTAGTCTCAGGGCTGTTGATCAGGTGTGGGGGGAGGGGGACTCCGTCTCGGGTGCGGGCCAGGGGAATAACGGCAGGATCGTGTTTTCCTCAGGAGACCCTCAGAGATCGACGCCTTGGCCACGAAAACGAGACTTGATGGTTCGGTGGGAATGACGCTGCTAGTATCAGGCGCGGATATCATCAGAACCTCGGGGATTTTTTGTTAACCCTATTCCCGGAGGGCTAGACGGTATGGCCGATTCCCGGCAGGGGGGGGCGGATTCGGCCCCCCCCCCTGAGATCTCGAGAACTACTTATCCGATTTCATCGCAACAAACGGCAATCGATTTGCCGTGACGTGAACTACATTTTGATAAAAAGAAATTTTCAAAATTTTGAAATTTGTGGATACAGGGGGGCAAAAATGTCAAAATGGGGGGTACTTTTTGACTTCTTATAACTCCGTTGTTTATGGACCGATTTCGATGAAACTGGCATCAATCGAGAGATTATGGATAGGGCTTTTACCATGGGAATGCAAATTTGAAATTTTGAGAAAATTCATGGGCGTTCACAGGGTTTCAAAAATAGGGGGATTAGTTTTCCAATAACGGAATGAACAAAAGAGGCCAAAACACTTTTTTAGCTTCTGCTAGTCATGTTATGCTAAAGAAGTACAAATCGCATTACAATGTTTGTATAATGTTAGCATAGGCGGTGCCAGGGACATAAAAAAGGGGGAACTGTCATGGTCACACGTTTCTCAGATCAACTTGTGACCTTTGACCTTAAATGACCTCCAGTGACCTTGGGGTCACCTGGAATGATGTCGTGTGCATTCAATATTATCTGTAAACGTTTTTAATCGATTAAATTCACTCTATTCCAAAAAATTCATTTTTTGGCTTTTGCGATATAGGGTACGCGCACTGACATTTTAGGTCATAGCTCCGTGACCTGACCTGATATCAAGCTGAAACTTGGTACACAAGTAGAGGGCATCTTTCTACGTCATATATATTCCGGGTTTGGCATTTGAAAAAACGGCGCCGAAATTATTGCGAAAAAACAAATTTTGACTTTTGACCTTGACCTGACCTGGTAAAGTGACCTCAGATAAACAAAATTACATATGCACATTGCCCAACTATTTAGCTATATATTCATATAAAGTTTTAAGTTCTATCTTAAAAACTCTGTTTTTGGCAGACATTTTCCTTTTACCCTCAACATGGCCAAAAATGACCTGAGGTGCCTCCCAAAAACGTTGCCTGGCTCCGCCCCTGAACAAAATAGAATTTCGAAATTTTGTCACGGCGCGTAGAAGGAATAGCTAGGAAAAGTCACCAAGTTTCGTGAAGCTGCGTCAAAAAGCCTGGAATTGGCAAGCAAAAAACCCGAGGGGGGGGCGGATTCCGCCCCCCCCTGCCGGGAATAGGGTTAAGGGATCCATACAATTAGCAGAGACCTTGTGAAATATCTCGTCCTCATTTTTCTTAAACAGATCATGCCATTCCATCTGGAGAATTTCTCATGGAGTGTGCTGTGAAAGCATGGTGTGTTTATGAGTGCCTGGGTATTCACAAAACTGAATTCGACGTTCTGTCGTAGGGTAAAACAGATGGCCATTTAGATGACTTAAACATATGATATATATATATATATATATATATATATATATATATATATATATATATATATATATATATATTACGCAGTCATTTTTCGACTTAAATTCCGTGGTTGATATGATTGCCTTATAACCTTGGAAACCAAGAGACATTTCTCTGCAATTCTGCCAGCGTCAAAGGGCCTGGAAATATCGACGGGGGTTGGAGTCTTCTGAGTCCCTCCCCCAGCAGTCCCAGTGATGACGACCTTGCGGCGAAATTTTCTCATAAACTTCGGTGCTGAATTAGGCTCTGATGGCGAGAAACGCTGCTGGCGGGTCAGAGCGCCACTTACCACAGAGAGCAGTATCATTCTGGAGGTCCAGAAGACCGGCTAAAATCCTTCATTAACTTTGGCGTCACTGTGAATTCTTGCTCTTGTCTTGCAATATCGACAACCTAAGTACTGCTTTCAGTAATTCCAGCAGTATTTGCCACCCTACCCCCCCAATAAAAAGAAACACGTTTCAAATGTCGACCATATGACAAAGAGGAAACGTCTCACAAGTCGGAGCAAAGCCCGAGCAAGACTGGCGAGTTATCCATAACTTTACCTATTCATTACTAACAGCTCAAGGTCAGGTTAACTGAATGCAGCAAACGAATATTTCGTTAGATTACTCGCATCGACAGATCGTATTTTACCACGACAGGAACTCAGAGGAAAATCAAGGCTCTGCAGTCAAGTGAAGTTACATTCGGATAATACTATCTCCCTGTGTGATGACTCGCATGGGAAGCAAACTTTTTGTGGTTGTTATCTGCTGGAACCTTTTTTGTCCACCAAAGCCTAGAAATGAGCCTAATGAGAAATGAGCCTAAAAGAGGCTTTATGTAACTGTACTGAGCATTTGGTTGATTCTCAAATCATGCCTGGTGAACAAGGTGCAAACTGTAGGCTGATGTAACAACGCTGAATGCGTAGCAGCCAAGATGGTGCGCAAAAGACGCCTACATGATTTCGATGGCCTGGTAAGGTCTTGTTTTGTGTACTAAGATCTCCATTTAAGACCACGCACCGGCAGCAGTCTCCGACCAGACCTGACACCGATCACCGCCAGTGCGGCGGCAGACACCTCCCAACTCCGCGTCAGGGCTCCAACTCACCGAGCACGGCCCACTCGGCGGCGGTCGCAGGGCCGTTCTGCACGGCGGCCGGCGGCCGGGGGTCGCTCAGCTCGAACTCGACCCTGGAGGGCGGCGGCCGGACGGCGGCCGGCGCCTGCCGACCGGGCTGCGGGCCTCTGCGCGGTCGGCCCGGGCCCGCCGGCGCGCCCGACATCGAGGTGACTCCCGCTGGCGCGCACGCTATCTGAAACAGGGGCGAGCACGTGACACACGGCAGGGCGGTTCACCGCGAGCGAGTGACCAGGGGCAGGGCAGCTCACTGTGAACACGTGGCCAGGGCAGGGCAGCTCATCACGAACACTTGACCCAGGGCAGGGCAGCTCACGGTGAGCGAGTGACTAGGGGCAGGGCAGCTCACTGTGAATACGTGACGAAGGGCAGGGCAGCTTACTGTGAACACGTGACGAAGGGCAGGGCAGCTCACTGTGAACACGTGAAGAAGGGCAGGGCAGCTCATTGTGAACACGTGACGAACGGGCAGGGCAACTCATTGTGAACACGTGGCCCAGTGAAGGGAAGCTCACCTGTCGGGAGAGCTGGATCAGCGTGGAATCAATATTGTATGCCGGGGCCAGCGTGTTGATAGTTATTTTTATGCGGGGATCTCTCCTCATATCCATGCGGGGTAGGGCTTGAAAAGATCTCATCGAGATAACGACTCTCACAGGACAGTACTTCCAATGTGGTTCTCTGGAAGTGATTCCAGAGAATCATTTCCAGAGAACCAAGGGTGAAGTTCATGTTTATTATGTTCATCATGTTTTCCCATTTTGGATAGAGGCCACATGACGTTTTTTATTTACATCTCCATTTCAGCCTTTCGTTTCTTTCGTACTTATACTTGTAAATGACTTGAAGGTTTCGAACATGAGGAAAATGTTACCATTGTTATGCATATGTTGTACAGTTATAACAACACTGTTATCATATTGTTCGAAAGATTCCCATTACATCGCCTCCCATGCAATGCGTATGGTCAAGTCTTTATTGGGGGAAAATATATGTAGAAAACTAGTGGTAAATGGAGAAATCCCGACAGCGTCTGATGATTTCTTGCCCCTTCACCGTTTCTTTTTTGCGATTCTCCTTCCTCATTAAGCACTTATCACATGTGAACCTTCTACACGGTTGGCTTCAAACCCAAAATCGCTTGACCAAGTTGTGTGTATTGTTAGACGAAACTGTATGTCCTTGATTTCTTTGCCGAGTGCTGGATCCAACCTGTGCCTCATTTACCCGCACTTTACAGAATCTGTCCATTACGTCAACGCCATCGGTTGGCGACCTTGTGATATCTGGTTATGTACTGTTATAAGCATTCCATAAATTCTGGAGCGCATTGGGGGTTATGTCTGGCGATACATTTATGATTAAGAGGTAGGCATCAGCTTACTAAAAAAGGGTTGCAGAGGAAATGGATATAAAATCTGGGGAAACAAGTTGGATAGTTTATGCAAGATCCCTTGCACATGCTTATTCACATTGCTTGTTACACAGTAAGAGATCACCACCCCACCACATTCCATCACCTCGGAGCCGTCTACATCCGACCTTGAAAATCTCCAGGAAACTGATTTGCGAGGCGATTAACAATTTTTGACAGATATTTCAACTTAATTAATATATCAATCAAATACTGGTTGTGACGTTAATGTCAGTAAGGCTGCTGACTGCGCATACGTCTAAAAAGACCGCAAACTGACCTGAAATTTCCCCGCAACTCAACCCTAAAGATGGCCTCGAAGTCACTAAGCCATGTGAAAGACATCAGCACTATAACGCAAAATTTTATGTCGTTGATACAACATGGTGAGAGGTGAAAGGTAGCTCCAACATCACCGATGCCAATTATGAAAATGCTTCAGGCCTGAAGGCCGTGTTTCTGTCATTACTCTGGGTGTAATGAAAGAAATAATAAAATAGAACCTCATCAGAAAGCTCAATTCGTGAATATTCTGTCGTGTTGCAGAACTCGGCAGAAGCCTTTGTGGAGCATGCCACCCGCACAAGACCCGGGAGGAGTCATAACAACGCTTTCGGCGCCTCCACGGATTCCAACACACTACGGATTCTGGCCATAACTTGCTGGCCGATGGAAGCCTTTCAGTCTCCTCCGTACAATTCTTACTTCAAAAGCTGCCTTCAAAAATCCCGAGTTGGAGCAGTTCATAAGGATCTGCTCCGTGGCCACATAAGGCACCTGCGTTTCTTAGAAAACAGGGAGGATTGCTTTCGTGTGTAGAGAGGTAATAGATAAAAGATTTTCGTGTGTAGATAATAATCAGTCATGTTTGAACAAAATCATACTCTTGACGAGGGTTACGAAAGGCGCTGATGCCTTATTGGTGTAGTTTCACGGTAGAAGCCCCGTTGACTGTTGCCCTGTTTTTATAGAACAGTTCCTCTGAGACATCCCTTGGGAAAATGGCCGGCCAGACTAGCTTTCCGTCTTGTATCGAACGGCGACTTTTCAGGAATGTCACCAACAGATTCAACTTAAAAATCGCCATTCTAAGGTCTGTTGCGTGCAGCACTCATGAAATAACATTCGCCATCCATCACGTCGTACGTTTTGATATCCCCGGCATGTTAGCACGGGACAAGCGTTTAATCCTGGGTTTTTATATTGACTTGACTGTGGCATATGGTGCCTTCCGCGTTTTCTTCTACGACATGTCTTCGTCTCTGAGGGCCTCGGGTCCAAAAGACTTGCTGATTTTAAACCGCCTGACGAGGACGAGCATTTTACGCCCATATTTCCCTCCAACGCGTTCTCTAGGTCTTCTCTCTCTCTCTTTTCCCTTACCTTCACAGGTTTCCTGCCTACTGCAGCGTGACCAATCCTAACTTGTCCGTCCAACGATTAAGAACGTAATGAATTGTGTTTCTAAGTACATCCAATAGCGCAAAGGAGTCTCCAACGTAATGTTTAAACCCTTTCCAATTTTTTATATGCAGTTTTGGATGGGTTTGCGCACTATATTCTTGCAAAACTTTGCCATCTTGAACGTCAGATATGGTTAAGAGGCATTTGGTCGATGTGGGCAAATATATAGAATTTTTCATGCGCTTTCAACCGGTGAGGAAATCATAGTTCTCTCTTTATCAGACAGGAGAACATAACGCTTTAAATAGCGTCCGTATTCATGTGGACGCCTGTTAAGTGCACTTATTTTTCTTGAGGGGGGTGGCTCTGCAGTTCCCAGAACACAAAAGTTGAGGTGAGAACGAATAAAGTGGGAAGTATAGGTGAACAGCGTTTATTTTTTGCCGCAAAAAAACGCAGAGATAACGGAACTCTCCAGTGTCTTTTGGTGGCCTGGCCAATAGGCACCTGACGTAGTACATAAACTTGCGTATTTTCCATGCAATGTCGCAATGGCCTGGAAAATTATGGAAGTAATCGCACTTAGGCAATATTCCTGGGCCGCATTCCGTAGACAATGGTAATAGGGAGTAGTAGTGCTAAAAATAAAATAAAAATGGCCGCCGAGTTTGCAACATTCGAGTGGCAGAACATAGCGTCTTAGGTCTGTGCTCCAGAGGCACAGCGTGTTCCCAAGCTAAGACTTACGGTCGCAAATCCGGCTGGATGTTTCTGCATCCTCCTCAGGAACCACTTTCGACACTTTCGTTACGAGCTCGCTTGTCTCTTGTGAACATGGTTCGCCGAAGAACACGACAAAATCGCGCTGCATCCAATCAAAAATATTTGCCTGAATATGCTTGTACGATGACAGTATAAAAGTGTGCAGAAAGACCATTCTGTTAAATGTTCCGGACTTCAAAAATTGCAAGGGCTTCGGGCGTTCAAACTATATTTTGGGGCGCTGATTCAAGCACGTGAAGCAGGTTCTCATATTGATGTACAGTCACCAAATAAATAAAGACGAAGGATTCTAACAGGTGACACGTTTTAATCGGCTCGACTTTGGGGTATTTCGTCACCATGCACTTCCTGGGCTGGACCGTCAAACACCTGCACTCAATAACTCCGGAACCAGTGGACATATTCGGGTGATTCAGGCGGCAACCAATTGCTCTTAATAACGCCATCCTGTGCGAGAAAGTAACATTTCTAGGCCGCGAAGATTATATTCCAGGCCACAAATTATGCCAAAGGTCAATATCTGAATGATCGATATTTCATCATTCATATATTCAAATACTTCAAACCATTCAAATATTTTATATATTTATTATTTGATAATTTCAATACCTGATCATTCAGTTTTTTGACCATACAAGATCATTCAATGATCAATATTTGAAAGTGTGCTTACAAGTCGAAGATTACGCGTAACCTAAGACCGAAATACATGACAAGCTTTGGATAAGATACCAGTACATGTATATGTAGCGAAAATATGGACGCAGGTCAACACACGACAACAAGCGATACGTGTGTTTGAACAACAACACAACACATGCACGTGCACGGACTGAAATGGAAGTCTGACCCCATGAAGTTGCGGACTTCATATCTTGAACGGACAACCACATCCGGGATAAAATTGGAAAATACACAATTGTTCGTAAGAGATGCTATCGCTACGTGTTCCATTTCCCCACATCGATTTTCCATTAGATATGCATCGTAAGTTATAGAGGAAATATGGCAGCAGTTTCACCACGTTAAACGGGTTTTAGTTTAATCCCGCTGATGTGCGGAACGAAATGACCTCAAGGTAACACTAATTCTGCTGGCATAAAACGTCAATATACCCACGTGCAGTTTAGCCACTTCGGGTGTCTTGTACGCTTGGTCTCGCCTGCTCGTTTGGAATTGGCGCTGTCTCCTCAGGTCATTTAAAAGGGATATATACACCATTCTACACTGGTGTGGAAGGTATTTTTGCTCGAAGTCAGAACGTGCTTACAAATATTTCGATGGAGAGGAAGTTAATTAGTCGTGCCGATAAATCGTCTGTCTTTCGACACGTCCTGAAACCCCAAGCACAGCCAAAAACACGAGAAGGTAAATTGTCCTAAGACACACAATAACAGTTGCCCTGAGGAATGCGATGATGTATTTTGTTTTGCGCAGCGATACGGAGGAGTTGTCGCGGACTAACCACCTGGGAATTCCTCCAGGAAGCGGTGAGTACACAAGGTGTCGTAATAAGACCATGCGTCCGTAATCAAATAACTGAGGAAAACGCCAGGCGCATGAAAGGTGCCTGTCGTATACACGTTTATCAGGCGTACAAACATCCGCATCAAGTCACAGCACAGCTTCCTCCGATCAGGCGTGCTTTCAAAGTCCTAAATGGCCATTATGGGCCCTGGACTGGACTGAACTGGACATGGCACTGGCGACGTTTTTGACGGACACTCGTACGTGGAGACCACTCACCAAAAAATGAAAGAGAATAGGAGACACAAGAGTACACCTGTGTACACCTTGTGTACACAATTGCGAATTGGAAATTGCGGCACCTTGTGTACACAATTTCCACATCACCAATGGAACCCGTTTTCTTGGAGATCATTCGGCTCCTTAATCACACACAGGCACGCATGTACGTGCACGTGATGATATGTCTGATCATGAGCTGACCAGATACTTAGGCGATAGCGTAAATGAATTTGGTGAAATGCGAAACGTTTTTGTTGCAGACTTGAACAATGAAATATATGTATGTTGGCGTAGCAAACGAGTACCATCTACGGACAGGAACAATAAAACATTCCAGCTTAGGCCGTTCCAGGCCGTTTTGCAACATATTTCAAGATACGCCAGTTAAGTTATACAACTTTCGTTGCATTTCAGTGAAAGTAAGTTGCTCCCGCATTGACTATAGTCAGATTTGGTAGTAGATGTCTTGGGTTTGCGACCATATCGGACGAAGAAATGCAAATGGTTGTAAAAACATCATGTGCAGTGAGGAGCAGTGGCTGAAAATAACTAGTGGTCCGGTCACAATAAACAAAGGGCTTGGCACTGACTTGGAAAAAAAACAAGACCATTATTCCTTCTACTGTCAACGAAATCCTATCATCACAAAGTCGTCTGCCTGGTTGTTGGTGACGGACAGAGCCGGGCTTAAAATTACCGTGACGGTCATTGCGTTTATTTTGGGACAAAGTTGGGACATGATTGAAGGCAATGACCAGTGTTTGTTCGTGTGCAGTGCAATGAAATTGGAGGTGGCTTTGCAATAAAAAGTATATGTTTAGGCGAGCCTGAAAATGTGTGGAAAAGACACTGGTACATCTTGCAGCATTTCTTCTAATGCACACTATATAGTCGACTTGAAACAATTCAGACGTACTTTGTATCCGTCAGTTTATTGTTATATACTGCAGAAAATTTCGCAAGTTTGGTCTTTTGAAAACGTCTATTTACAGATTTTTAAGCCAGCCTTATCGTAGTAGGTTCCTCTGACTAACATCAGGCAAGTCGTGAAATATGTTTGACAACTTGACTTGGCACCTTATCACCATCCATGCTTTGCCGCATCCCGTTTCATCAGAGTTATTTCCTCCAAGGAGGATCTGCATCCTCTAAATGTTACTGCGTTGGAAGTTTCATAGCCCCACCCAGCGATTTAACAGAATCTCGCATCTTTACCGTGATCGTTAACCGCGCCTGAAGCGACGACGAGGGAACCGAGATATGGCAGCCGACGGCGAATGAGCGAGATATGGCAGCCGGCCGGGCGCCGGAGTGCCTCAATAAGCGCAGACAGCCGGCGCTGGTCACAAATAAAGCGCCGACAGCCGATGACGGACGACAGCGAAGCCGGCGGATTATCGCGGAAGAGGCGCGAAAAACGCGCCGGTGCCGCAGGCGCGTCGGCGGCGACGGAGCGGCGGAAATTTCCGGTCCGGCGCGGCGGCGGGGGCCCGTCGCCGGGCGGCCGGCTGCGAGCCGTCTTCCCTCGCCGACCCGACCCGGCCGGTCCGCAGGTGAGCGCGCCGAGCGCCGGGCCGCGCCACGCTCGTTACGCTACACTCGGCCTGATTTCCGGGCGCTGAGACACCGGCTGGAGCCATCACGGCCGTGGCGGGCAACAAGTTGGCCGAGCGAAGAGCGGCAGTCCGACCGACACCGCCGACCAATTGCATTAGCGGCCGGCCGACACAGGGCGCCGGCGCCGCCGTCCCCGAAATGCCAGCGGCGCCCGACCAGCGCCGATAAAAATGGAGCAAACGAACCGGGCCGTTAATGAAGCTCCGCCCGAGCTACGATAAGGCTGCGGCCCGTCGGCGCAATGGCAAAGCAAAGTACGCGCCAGAAGCGCTGCCGGCTTGACGAGGGCGCAACACGTCCGGCTTCCTGCCTCTTTGCTTCCGATCCCATTTAATTTTCTTCTTTCATCCGCCTGAGTCGGAAAAGCACCGTAGCTCACCGGCGACGAATCTACACTATTTTCCCGAATAGACGCCAAATACCAGGGCAGAAATCTGCAGCGTTTCCAGGGCGACCGCAGTCCGCCTCGTGCCCTGTGCCCCTGGGACAATCACGGCCTCTTCCTCCCGCGCGCGCTGCGCTATTATCTCGCCGCCGCGCGTATTCAGACGTCCGGAGGGGGCGGTCATGCCCGGGGGGCACCTGCTCGGCCATTATTTATTCCGCCACCGGCACGCATTAATTGAAATGACGCGACAGCCGCCGGTATCGGCAAATGGAGCGCACCTTTGTGGCCGCCGGTGCGAGCATTGGCGCGTGTCCGATGCGGCGGCGGCGGCGTAGAAAAGGCCACGGTTGCCGTGAAGACAGATGGGCGCCGCGGCACGCAGAGGACGCCGCCGGCCGGCCTTGTGCGGTACCATTTGTTTGCCCAGGCCGGGCCGCCGGGCGATGCGGCGAGTCAACGCAATGTCACGCAAGGCGGGAAAACGCGGCTCTGCCGCAAGTACTGTTCAGCGCTGCAGTGCAAACGCAAAGCCAGTCTTGTGCTGTTGGCAGATGTCAAAACACGACGGACGCTGTCGAAGGTCATTCTGGATACATTGGACGTAAATCATGCATTTGTCGCGGATGAACTCCGACCCCGTGCGCCGCTGAGAAATAAGAAGAGCGTTTTTGGGCTGCTACGTCGTCCCCTGGCCCGTTGTTTGCCGGAACGCGCACCGCCGGGGCGCGGCACGCGCGCAGCGGCTGGTGCCATTGATTGCGAGCGGCACAGGCGCCCAACCGGGGCCTTATGGATTCCGTCAGAGACCGGAGCTGATACGATCGCGGGCCGCGACACCGGACGGCGCCGAAACACCCTTCCTCTCCCTCTGACGTCACCGGCGGTAGACGGCGACCGGTGTCCGGCCACCACCACTGCACGGGAAGGGATGCGGGTATATTCGACGCTGGAAAGGATGGAGCTTCGCGAAGGTCGTCAAATTTGTCACGAAAGTATGATTACAGAATATCGTTTTTTGACCAAGTGATCACATGGTCCAACCAGAACCCGACCATTTTTAAAGTTAAAAGTCCCATAGCTATTTACTTGCAACTGCGTCAAATGCGACATCGCAAAGCTATTACACAAGTTGGACAGGGTCACCGCCAAATTGGTAGGACCACGGCCCCATGGGTGTAATCTCTGCGGGGGCTGCGGGGGGGGGGTGTCCCTTGTAGTTTTCCAGAAGTGGTGATTTCTCTGCGTTTAATGTATAAGGCATCAAATAGGTGCTCTCCAATGACGACACAATTTCTTGAACTTTCAAATCTAACAAACGGTATGTCAACCGCAGTTTGTCACCCAATGCTCGAAAAAGTGATTTTTACCTCCGCCGTACCTATTCTTGGTGGACCGCAGTCAGGATGTCCCACAAATTTCTGGCTACACCCATACACCGTCCCACCTCCGCCAGTTGCTGCTACACATGTATACGGCCCCCGAATTTGCCATGAATGTGCCTTGAACGGAGTAAAAAAAAAATAAAAGTGAGTGCTCATTATAGTGAAACACCACGCTGAGCCGCCTCATAACGCCAAGACACACCTCGGCACCTATATTCAGTGCAACCATTATCGTCGCAGGTGCCAGGGCCGGACGGCGTATATTCATCAGCCTTGGCGTGACGTTTTATCAGCACAATACACGCCTCCCGAGGCGTGAGGTGAGCTCTTTTGCCGTCTCCCCTGGCCAGCCATTTTTCATTCGGGCTTAGTTCACATAATGAATGGTGGTCGCGTAATGGACTTGGCGCGACCTCAATGGAAGCGAAGCTTATTAATTATTTCTTAAACGTGCTTTGTTTACACATTGCTCCCCTACCCCATGACATGGAAATTCCAGTAAAAACACCATGTTTTATACCTGAAGAAGGCCGGAATGATTCATTCAGAAAAGATCAGACACTAGCGCAAGGCCGTATTAATAGCTTAGCCCTATTCCGTGGGGGAAGAAGGTTCTGCCCTCTCAGAATTCTCGGCCGTTGTTCCAAAACGATTTGTAGCAGGCCCTTGAAACTTGATGGCTTGAGCTAGAAATGTTTTTTACGTCTTTTCAAAATTTCGAACAAATACCAGGTCCAGAAGCGCCTCCAGGGCTCGGTTTTGAGAGGGACCTGGACTGAAATGTATTGAAATTCTGTCATGTTTTTCGCACGTGATTACAACCATTTCTTTGCGTGCACGTGTAACTGATGGTTGAAGTAAAGAAAACAAGTGTTATAAATGTGTACTTGCTACCATCGTAAAGAATATTTTTGCAGAGACATTTTCGAGACAGGACAAAAGGGAGGCTTGTCGAGCATTGTGAGGGAGGACTATGGAATGTAAACGCTGCTGTGTAAAGGTTATGTGAGCATAATAACTGAAATGTTCGTCTACAATGTTTCCGTTTACACAAAATTATCAAATTTAGATTGACATAAATCAGCCCGGGCACAGCAGGGGTTAACGAGCATTGGGCAAAGCCTACGTCTACTTTAGTCTTTTGTAGGACCATTAATGACATGGGAAAAGAGTATGCATGCATGAGACGTGCGGAGCCGACATCTGAAATTTTGTGCTGAGGTGTTTCCAGGGTCGAGAGAAGGTATAGACTCAAAAGCCACCAGCTCACAAATCGCTACGCAACAGAACGTGTCGTCATGCGTCAAATCTACCGCACAGATAGCCACCATCTTTTATCTCCGTGCCTCCGCCCATGAAAAACTGTAGATTAACGAATGCTGTCCTGGTGTTTGATTCATGCAAAATGTCTGTAAAAATAGGGTTCTGTTCCTTGTTTGTTGCGGCATCCTTTATTTGTTTAGTACGGAATAAATACAGAAGAATATATTTTTGGAAGGCTGCGGAAATCCCTGCCCCATTTGTGCCACTGGCTAAACCTACGGATTTTGGATCATTTGGATTGTCTGGATTGGAAACCTTAGCTCATCGTATTCAGCCATCACATGTACAGATTTCCGCAATCATTTGTTCATGATCCACGGTAGTTGTGCGGATTCACTTTCCGGCCCCTGTGAACCCTCATTCAGTTTTTTGTTTTTGTAAATGCAGACCACGTTACGACGAATCGAACCCTCGAGATCTTAGGGAGGGGGCAGAATCCGCCCCCCCCCCACGCCCGAACGTTAAGGTTCCTCTGAGAATTGCGCACAGAATACGGCTGGTCCCCACATTTTTCCTTTAAAATTTCACTCGTCAGAAAAACAAAGACATTAAGTGCTGAATGTGGGGACCAAGATTTTACCACTTGCACCAAGATTCGTTTCCGCCTGATGCATATTCAAACAGTGGCTTGCGGTTATTGCTGTGTCTGAGTCCCGCTGTTTGAAAATCCGCGGTCAGCCAATCGTGACATTACACAGAGCTTGAAAAAACGGATTCTTCCGCTTGCGAAGGAATAATGTAAAAAACAGCTGGCCAGCTGAACCATGCGTCGAAGATTGCCGCAGTCTGTGGGAAATGAATACAGGACGTGAAGGAAGAAACAAATCGATGGGTAGACGAGGGTAGAGAACACGAGGAAAACAAGGAAAACGAGAAAAGGCAAGAAAGAGAAAAATGTGCAAAAGTCCGCAAGAGGCAGCCAACAGAGATATACTGAGACATAGCAGAATAAAGAATGCAAGGAAGGTAGAACTAAAAATTCATAAGGTAGAGTCGAGGGCGCCAGTCTTTGTATTTGGAACTTATTTGTATAACTTATTGACTTTGCTTTGAAAAAGTATGACTTTAAAACCAAGAACGATAAAAAAGATCCCCTTCCCGCACAGGAAGAGGAGTGAAGAGCACAAATGACTGTTTGAAAATGTCATCGGACTAATATGGTGACCTTATGTGTAGTGTAAATGAAGCCAGCATATTGATATTTAATGCATCTGGACTCATTTACGCATTGCTGGTTTCCTGGCGCTGGACCCATCACAATAAATTTCTGGTGCAGTAATGTTCATAAGTTTCTAAATAATCGTCCTACAACACATGGCCATGTCTTCTTTTACATTCAGCCGACCACGACAGTTTTATTCAAGTTTTGGAATATGTCATTTGAAAGAAAACCGTCATTTAAATTTTTCTTACAATTTGACGTAAATGTAATCATTAACATTGCTGCCGCAAAATTTCCAACCAGATATCTTTTTACGCATTGATATTGTGCGTTATCCCGGCGTGTGGCACGCTGGCGTCGGTGTTCAGATTTGGGGAAGAAAAAACTTGTTAGATCTACATGCATGCACTGGAATGAACAAGTTATTATAACGAACGTATCTGACGTCATACCATGTTCATGCATGTTACGCCATTCGGAAGTCTTCGTGTTGGAATCTCGGTAGACAATTTTGGGCGCTTGTAGTGGAGAAGCTCTCAATATCAAGAAGTTTCCGTCTGCCCCGCTGCTGGACGGCTGGCGTGACTGGCGTATTTCATTATCCCCTCCGCCACCGTCAGTTGAACGTTGTCATTACGTATCGACAGCGCTCCGGAGCGCGAGCTCGCTACTTCCGGCCGGCCTCCCAGCTGGCGGTCGATGGGCCGGGGCAGCGGGTCAAACGATACCTGGCACGGGGTCCTCCAGCACTCACAATCACTTGTGTCTCGTGCCTGACACCATCCCGGCGTATGAAACATGCTTTGGTGGAGCGAACTCGCGTTGGCTGGCTCGGAGGGATTACTATTTTCGGGTTAATGAGGTGCTGGCAGACGGCTGCTGGGCAGAGGTAATTAGACGCGTATCTTGTTGGAAATGACTTCAGAAGCTGTGGACACGGAAAACGGTGAGGTTTTCCCCACGTATGGTATCGATTCGTACGGATTCCTGACTCAGGGCAGTGAACCAGTTTGCTCTGAAAAGTGCTGGAGCTGAGCAGCAGAAGGCAATATCAATAAATGGCATCAACTTTTCAACTTGACTATGGAAGCTGACAAGCCACTCCCCGCGGTGCTCTCATTCTACTGAAGAGGCAACTGGTGACTAGCCTGCCCTGCCGCAGGAGGACCGCCTCTCCTTCAAAACTGCCAAGTCCGCTCAGTGGAGGTTATCCCACTCCGGCCAGCAGGCACCTGTTTCACTTAAAATGCAAATAATTCCGCAGACTCGAGCTTCATCCTAGTCGCAGACGCCTGTCTCAGTCTAGTCAGCTACCACGTCCCTCTCCAGTTATCGACATCAGTCTTGCTCAACTCTCTCGTGCCATTCAGCAGATCCGGTCTTACTAGCCATCCAATAGCTGCCATCATAGGGATGAAGCGGGAGAGCGGTGTTCTCACACTGCAGTCGCAGCAGACCAAAAACTCAACAGCCCTCTACGACTAGCTGACCACCGCCGACGGTAATCCATCCACGGCGGATACAACGTCGCATCCTCAGGTCAGCCTGATGAAAAACATCAGGTCATCATGTGAGCAGTGGCGGAACTCATTGGCGAAGCGGCACGGAAACTCCGGCCCCTCGGGCGACGCGGACGGTTCCCGGCAATGTCAAAAGTGACTTCATCTGATTACTGGCAGGCGACCGCCGCAAGTTATTAATTCGGTGAGTGCACCAGCGCCATCCCGACGTTTACGCCGAAACTTTCGGAGTTGTTCCGTCTGAGTGGCGCGCTTGGAATGCACGGTAGAAAATGAGCTTCAAAACTTTTAAAACGGAAGGCACACCTGCATAGCCATTCATTATGTGGCTGATGTCCTCCTGTAACGCTTTCCATGGTACGGTAACATTGGCGTTGCGTCCGCCTTGAGAAAAGCAAATCGTAGAATAACACTGGAACCACAAACGCGGCGGAGCGATGTGAATCCCCTTGAAAGGATCTCCCCGGGGCTTGCGTAAACAATCTCCCAAATTCTGACAAAGCAGGGGATTTTTTCAGTCGAGGGAGATTTGATGTTCCGCGCGGAGGCCTTTCCCATCGCGGTAGAAGCAATTTCGTCTGGCCGCCGGCCGCAGGCTGCGTCGCGTTCGAGGGAGGCTCAGAGCACAGCTGAGGTATCGCGCTCAGAGGGAGCGACTCAGACCCGTATCGCCGTACTTCAGCGATACTGGACCCCCCCCCCTCTCTCTCTCTCTCTCTCTTTCTCTCCGATTTCACCGGCTCTGCTTTCATTCAGCATAAAGTCAAGAGGCAATAGTGGCAGAAACGTCAGAACGTTTGGAGCCAATACTGCAGATGATGAGGTGGACAAATAAATGCCAGGTTTTCACAAAACATGCGATAATTTGACGAACGTCAATGCAATAACAGGTGGAAGCGCGAGAAAGTGGCCAAACTTTGTGCGAAATAACGGCTCGCGATACCAAGACCAAGAATATCAAAAAACGCGTGCTACAGCTCTCGGAGAGCTGGTGGCCGGTGGCAATCTGACATTGATACGGTGCTCATTAATACAACGTCTTTTGGTCTGTGTAACTCACAGGTACAAAGCTCAAGCACAGAGGGCGACAGAGGGTGACAAACTGACATTGATACAGTGCTCATTAATGCCTTTGGCATTAATGAGCACCGTCTGTGAGCTACGCCTTTTGGTAACATAACCCACATAAACAAAGATCATGCACGGAGTCTGACTATTACGGTGGTAAGTACTGTAAATCGGTAATATTGGAGAAGCTGATAGCCATGTTTTTGGCTCGTGATTAGAGCAGAAACCAGACAATATCTACCGGGTCCCCAGCTGCAAACCCAAAAGTACGGGGCCAACGGTGTTGATAGGCTCTTCCGATGCACACAAAACCGTAATCCATGTGACCGCAATAATAATAAATTAAGATTCCATGGCAGAAAAATAAGCACAAAATGTAAATGAGTACGTTATAAACGGAGCAGAAAGCACGGGCCCCGAACCCGACGACTCATCCACCCTTCCAGAAATTTCTGGATCCGATACCTGCTGCTCATGAGCCACAGACGAGCGAGTCATGTGGTTAACTGTGTCCTCCTTCACTCCCCGGCAAACGTCTATGAACGCAGTGGTCCCGATCTCTCCGTCTGTATTATCCTGGGCAGAAGTTATGTATTATGTAGCAGAAGTATGGTAGAAGTTAAATTGCGCTGTGTTCCCGAGATGAATTTTCAGATCATCAGAAGTCTCTTCATCGCATTGCTGGTCACATAGATGTGTATAACTGTCGCAGGGTAAGTAGGGCAGTGGCCCTACCAAGATGACGGCCCTCTTTTTTTGAACAATTCAACATAAATTATATGATGTTACATGGAAAGAAATTCCTGAAAAACAACTCTGGCCCTACCAGTTTTGAAAAAGCCCATACGTTGATGCCAGTGCATGCTTGTGATTGCTACCCTTGACAACCAAAAATTGTCAGGATCATGTATTTCCTAACAAACTGAAAATGTTTAACCAATATTTCCTTATAAGGGGAAGGGACTTCAGGAGGGCCCCCTCTGATTTTTTGTTTGCCGTTTCCAGGGTTTTAAACCGGAAGCCGCATGGGATTTAATGGATCTGCATTGTATAATGCATGAGATGTTAAATGGGACATCTCCCCGGTTTTTCTTGAATGACTCCTGAACCCTTAGAGTTACCCGACCAAATTTTCAGAAGATGTTCATCAATCAAAGTTACATGTTTTGACATCAAAACCATTTCTATGCTAAGTCAGGTCATGGAGATATGACGTCATAAAAGAACCCTGGCGTTCATGTTTTCGTCTGTTCGGCTGTGGCGCCAACATGTTTTTTTCTACTATACTATTCGCAAATATAATGCGTGAATTATTTGAATTTACATAGTAAACGGTCGTCAGAAAGGATATACAACCGTGAAACGTCAATATTAGAGGTCATGCTGTCACATGCATGACAATTAGACTGATTTGCAATGTGGGCGATTGAAGTGGTTGCCGTTGACCTTCCCCGTGGTTCAAGCCAGACAAGCAAATACATATGCACCTCTTAGCAAGGTTAACCAAATGTAACGCGAGGTTATGTCAGGTCATGTCATAGGTAGATGTCAAAACGAAATGGGATACAACATTGTGGAAGATTGTCCGGTAGCAGTAGAGTACAATTATCGTTCCTAGGCGGAAAAAGAAAATGACTATCTGTCCCGACCTAGTTTGACCCGATAAAGCGCAGACGGCGCAGATTTAATTGTCACGAGATGTCATTTCAGCTGTGTACTTGACGCAGTTAAGAATCCCAGCGAATAATTATTGCTCTTTGTCAAGAAGACTAATGCAGTCTTATCTGACCTGACCCAGACTGACCTTGACAGGATGAAAAGCAGGTGATGCAGAACTGACCATCAGAAGGTTTTACGCCCGTCCTTTTTGTCACGTGGATCAAAATGGCTGCGAGTATGTATTGATCTTTAACATGTAAAGTAAGACCAATATTTCACCCGACCTAGGCTGACCGTGCCCGGACAATACCAAATGGACAACTAAACGGGCGAGAGCGCCGAAATACAGGCGACGATTGTCTGTGGCACGCTGATGCGATCAGACGACGAAAAAAACTCTATGGCCGACTGCTTTGGCCACTATGTTTCCATTTCCGTGGCCCTCCACCGAAGAAGCTTTTGATGCGAGCGGCACCCTGCGGCTGCGAGAGCACAATAACCCCGAGACCACAGGACGCCCTCTGGGTCGTGTGTAAGCGCAGGAAGCACCGTTCCCGGATTAGAGGAAGTGGGGCCGCGGACGCCGGCTGCCCTGGCATTGTGCGTCCAGACTCTGGTTGCTCGGTGCGGCGGAGGTCCGCGCGCCTGATGCGGGAATGGGTTCCGGCCGCTCCCCCCCCCCCCCCCCACGTAACGAGCGCCGGATGGGCGGCTTATTCTCCAGATCTTTTGCTCCTCCGTCACGCTCTGTCTCTGTCTCGGTTTGCCCGTTTTTCTCCGATGCCTTTCTTTTGTTTTTCGGTCTCTTTGTCTTTCCTCATTCATGTTCCTGCCAGTCTTGCTAGGTCGTTTTATCCCTCTGCCTGTGTGTTTTTCTTCCTCGCCTTTTTGCGCTTTTCCTCTCTCTCATCATCTCGTAACAGAGAAACCCTGAAGAGAACACCTAACGTGAACGTTCTTCGTTTAACACGTGCAGTGGAAGGGGATTTTGCGCTAACGCGCACTGAAAGGGGACACTTTTGTGTCCCCTCCGATCTCAGAAACAGAAAGAGCTAGAGACACAAAATTTTAGTTGTAGCATAGGGCTACAAAGGACTACTTTGTGTAAGATTTTCATTATCAAAGGTTAATATCTTCAAGGTCAAATGTGGTTGAAAATGTCAACTTTGAACACGTTCTCGGCCAGTACAGACCTTTCCATAAAGCTTTTCGGACGGAACGGGCAAGAGCACGTGATAGAACGTTAAAAATGAAATGCCACAGATTCCCTTTTTTTAGTTTTGGGGGAAAATTCCGGGCCGATGTTATGTCAGGCAATTGTCGCAATTTTTCTATTTTTTCAGATCGGATTTCGAGCAACACGTGATTCTGGTATAGCTTGACTGTAAATAAGAGCGCTAAACGCATCAGTCAGTGAATTTACAGTGAAGGTAGCCAAAATCAGTACATATGTCACTTCCGGCGTTCACTGACTTCTGCAAAGTCCAAGGAAGTGAAGCGAGGTTATTAATCTTGGATGAAATTTTTGACTAAAAGTAAGCTCTATGTTAACTGTTAGCACTTATGTTATTTCGTTGTGATGAACCCAGTTACCTGATATGATTGTTGTAAAACGTAAAGATATATATATATATATATATATATATACATATACATGTATATATATGTGCATATGTATATAAGCTCACCAATGTCTGCAAACGTCTTTTTATTAGACTCTTCGAATACATATTTCACACAAATCGACATGTTACAAAGCAAATCTGGATTAAGCCACAAGCTGGTTGGCATTGGCCTTTGATGACCTTGACTTTCACTGACCCTGGCTTTGGTCTTGGTACATCCATCAGTTATCCCCGAATGATGTCGGTTGACAATGTTCAAACGGTAATTTCATGGAGAACGACAGTCCTCTCACAGAGTTCCCTTTTGTCTGGTACAACCGTCATTTTTATTATGTTTGTCTGACTTCAAATGCTTCAAGCTTCAAAAGTTTCCGGCCGATTTTCTGTTTCTTTGCGTCAGCCGATGAGTTATTGAATTGTTATAAATGCCGCAAAGTAGAAGCGACCAGCTTTGATCCGTTCTCGAAACTTTTAAGAAAAACAGGTGGGGGTCGTAAAAACGCTCCCTTCCAGTGCATGCGTTAAAACGTATTTTAGTGCATAATATACGTTAGGTCTCAAAAGTATATAATTGCAGAGGTGCAGTGATTTTCCACTGGGATTCAAGTGCATCTCATACTAAAAACTAACATCACGCATGCGTGGCGATGCATGAAAAGAAAGGACTTGAAAATGGCATTGGCATCTTCACCAATTTTGGCAAAGTTTTTGGTCTTGTTCTGCTCAGAGATGGAACTTTGTGGGACTAGGAAAATATCGGAAAACCTGAGGGAATGACCTGTTCCAAGAGTTCCGCTATTTCCTATTAAGCTGTATCCTTTTTAGCATGCACAGGCCATTGTGCGGTTGCCGAAGGCGGGTTCATTGGTCTGCCTTTATCTTATCGGCGGATGAGTAAAGATTAAATCGCGCTAGATAATTATTATAACAGTGAATATATTAACTGCGTTAGATATTATCGATTAACTAAAAATTAATTACGTGGCTGATTAACTACGTTTCTGAAGCTTTTAACCAATTCCCAGAAAAACAGTGCTGCAAATGTAATTAGCCGCATTTTTAAACGAACTTAGTTCACTTATGAAAAGCTGACCAAGCTGGCACATTCCCTTCAAACAGCATTTTAAGCTACGGCCTGTGGCTGTGCATACCAGCCGCGACCTTTTCCGGCACTGATCCATCACGGGTGGTAGGTAAGCCGCGCGCCACTCCGACCGGGTCCCTGTCCTCGCTCGGTACTGGCCACTCTCCCGCCGACGTCCTCAAAATCTGCAGTCCCGCACCAGGACACCGGGCAGCGCGACAGCTCCTTCGAAGCGGTCACGGCGCTCGTTTCAGCTCGCAAGGCGTCGTGCATGGATGAGCCTGGCTTACATGGGGGCTCTGAGACACCATCGGCGAATTCGCCATTGATCTGGTCTTCCATCACCCAGCGGAGGACCATGACAGTGGGAGAGCCGAGACCTTTCTCGGCTCGGTGAACTACAGCGTAGCTGATCCCGATGCTGGGGAAATATTGCCGTTTTACTACGATAAATTTCATGTTTTTATTTCATATTCTTGATTACACATGATAAAAATGCAGCTATTATTTGCACCAGATAAACTCAAATAAGATTTGCGTCGTTCGCCGTTATATAAATGCCGTTCATCAAATTATTACATGTTGGTTTAAAAATTAAATTTATTAAACCGTTAAATTAACAAAGTAAAACAAGTCATGCAATGCTGTGTGTTTATTTGGGCGAATTCCTCAGAGATACCCTTAGCAGGGGAATAAATAAAAAGTAGACATAAAAATCTCAAAACATGGAGGACAAGGGGTTCTCCAGCCAGCAGGGATGGCAGGGATGCGGAGAGAAAAAAATGCATGTCATATGGGATTTATTTTAAAGATAATAACTGAGATTCAGTCAAAACAACATCTCGAGCATGTGTGGCAGCTACAGGGCAGATAACGCAGCGGACCGCCCAGTTTGTCCGTAGCCATACCGACTTAAAACGGTTTTGACATCAGCAAAATGGCATTGAATGGAACTGAGGAATAACAAAACTTCCAGGTCTCGATTCGTTAGCATGCCGGGAGGATTTTCGCAATCGTTGTGTCATTCCTTTGGCATCAGTGAAAGCTGCGAAAAAACGAATTTCATTTTCTCTGTAAAACTTGGGATACTTCTTAGGATGCTTCTTAGGATCTAAACATGACTATGGCAATCCTCATCGCAACTGAATTACGCAGGATTGTTTGTAAGTTTTCATGCGCTGCGAGGTACCACCGTTTTATTGGCCTCGTTGAACCCCAATCATTATTTAGAATCGAAGAAGATGAAAGAGTGCTTTACACGCTTTAGGCGAATGAGATTTCACACATGGCGGTCGCTCGGGAAAGTTCAGATCAAGGTGTTTGTCAGTCAGTCAGTGTGTCCAAGCTTCGGAGCCTCTAACGTTCGAACGCGCCAGTCGATCGTGACACAATTGACACCATCGGGTGCGCCGACTCGGCGGACAGATTATGATGGAGGTTTCGAAGCGATTTGTGGCGTGTGGTACATGTCACATGGCGCCAGCCGGATCTCGGCAGAATTCAATTAATCACCGGTGCAGGTCAAACGGCGGGTGCTGTTGACGCAAGACTTGGAGACAACATGGGCTCCACTTGCGGGTACTCGCTTTTGTGGTCGGCAACCACATGCAGTCCATATGGCCATCTACAGACACATTTTTCGATCTGGAGTCGAGGACCTTCTGGTGTCAGCAGCGGTGACCTCGGCAGATGAAATTTGGTGGGTAGATAGACCAACACCACAGCTATCCAACGGTATCTTAGAGGATGGGCAGGGCGCAACGGGTCACATGCAGCGCGCATGCGTCTCTTTTTGCACCACTTTGTTTCTTGCGGATCAGTGGGACGCAAACCGCGCTGTTTCAGGCGTTGATGGCTTGAAAAGGCGAACGGACAGCTGGGCGGCTGGTTTCGATGGATTTAGGCCGAAACGGGGATGCAGCTTGTACGCGAAGCGCGAGGTGCCCAAGAATAACACCTATTCTTCATTGCCGCAGAAGTACAATCGCTGGAATGCTGAAAGTTGGAGGGCAGAAGCACTCGATACTTGGCGGTCGGTATGCCAATAGTTTCAGCTAGGTGTGTGCGGGACGCACGTGCTGCGATGTATCCGTTTGCCATTCAGACATCTGGTTTGGAAACCCTTGAGGCTGGAGGCACCGAATTTTGTGGTGGGCTTCAAAGTCACAAACGCCAAGGACGAGCAAGGTTTAGGGCGTCACTGGCAAGACGCTACCTCTGTGAGAGTACAACTTGTTGGACTTGGGATCCTCCGTTTGCGAGAAGGTGTGCGATTCATTTCTCCTTCCATGACGAAGACGTCAGGGTCATTTCGTACGGTTAATGCTGGTAATAAGTGGGTGCACAAATCTGCGTGCGATTCAGAGCTTCGATTCAGACCCGGAACCCACCGTATAACGCATTGGTTTGCCTCTAGTTCATCAACTCAACCTTCATCGGCGGTCCACTACGCGCGAACCCTCAGGCTATCCCACCGACTACAACCTCCCCACTCGGCTGTCCCTGGTTCGTTTAACACGCCGGCGGCCGGCGCCAGCGCCCGACGGGCGACGTCCGAGCTCATTCCGACGCAGCGACGCGCCGGGAATGCCACGCGCGGTCAGCTGTTGGCCCCTGTCTGGCCGGTCCGGGTTATTGCGAGCGGGTGACGCGGCGGAACGCGTTGCCTGTCTCGGCGCCCGCTGCCGCTCCACAGATGGCTCCGCTCTGCTGTAAAGGTGCCCGGCTGCAGCCCGTGGCGTGGCGGACGGCATTCAGTGGACTCTGTCCCGACCCGCCCGCCTGGGCTTGGCTGATGGCGGCAGCGATGGCGGCGCAGCTGATACGAATGCGCTGCGGAAAGTTCCTCGATCCGTCTCCGAACTTTGTGACAATCTTGATGGGCGGGCGGATGGAGCACTACTAGTGCTCCGTCCGCTTGCCCATAGGCTAGTGCTGCACTAGCCTACGCAAAGAAATGGTCGTAACGGACGATCTGCGCAGAAGGTCTCAGGTTCGAATCCTGACGTCGCCACTGTTTCTGGGTAGTGAAACATGGTGTATGAAACCTTCTCGATAGGTGCAGAGGTTCGTAACACTGTCAATAGTGTAAAAAAATGGCGACGCTATTAGTTGAGCATATTGTCATGTCCATCTCGTCAAGAACCATCCGTTTTTTCTTAACCCTTCAACCGTAGGGGACTTCAGAAGCCGGCCTCCAGTTTTTTGTTCGCCATTTCCGGCGTTTTTGACGCAATTAAACGGAACTGAGGGATTTCTCCTACCTATTTATCCTAAGTATTATGCCTCATTTTCTCAACTCTATTTTGCTCAAAGGCGGAACCAGGCTAAATATTTGTTAAAATCTGTTGAAGGTAAAAGAAAAATGGCTGCCAAAAATCGACATTTCAAGATAGAATTTAAAACTTTATCACGGCATAAGTAAATAACTGGTCATACATGCAAAGGGTTTAATCTTGGGTCACTGCACGGGGTCAGGTCAACATCAGAAGTAAAATTTTGGTTTTATATTAATTCTTTTTCAAGCTGATTTTCAAAATATTGTACCCGGAACATATGTAACTCAGC
Organism: Capitulum mitella; assembly: GCA_030062745.1. Taxonomy (NCBI): domain Eukaryota; kingdom Metazoa; phylum Arthropoda; class Thecostraca; order Pollicipedomorpha; family Pollicipedidae; genus Capitulum; species Capitulum mitella. Next base: position 27,947,092 of record CP099843.1, read on the forward strand.
ACAATGCCGTCTACCTTTTCAAGTTTCATGCCTATATCAGGCCGGATCGCAGAGCTATGACCCGAAATTTTTGCGCCCATATCCTGCATCACGACGGCTATAAGCAGGAGTTTTGGAAAAAACAGTCAATTCAAGTAACTGAAAACGTTTTTCTAGCGCAATGAAATGGACTAAAGGTCATTCTTTGTGACTCTTCAGTCATTCCAGGTAATTTAAAGTCAAATGACGTAAGATGACCTGAAAAATATGCGACCATGAAAGTTTCTCTTTTTCATGTCCCTAGCGCCGCCTATGATAAGATTACACTAATAATGTAACACGATTTGTACTTCTTATGTATAGTATGACCAGTAAAAGCTAAAAAATAACTTTTATGTTAACCCAGTTTTGAAAAAAGTATTCCTCCCATTTTTCAGACCTTGTGAAAACCCATGAATAATGCACTTCCCCAAAATTCCAAACGTATCGGACAAAATGAAAGCCCCACCGGTTACATCTCGATTCAAATCATTTGGATCAAAATCAGTCCATAAAAATCTGAGCAAACAAAAAGATACCAAAATGTCAACAACAACAAGTCAAAAAAACCTTGTAACTTTTTCCAGCTGTATTTATCCATTACCAGATTTTTAAAACTTATTTTCATACAAATGCACAATACGTCATGCCGAATGGCTTGTCGTTTTTTGCGGTAAAATCGTAGGGTAGTTCTGGAGATATCGGGGGGGGGGCGAATAAGCCCCCCGCCCCGCAAGGAACAACCTTAGCGATACGGGTACGGGAATACGGTTAACCTTGTCCGCCCATCGGTCTTGCGTATCGTGCATCGGCGCTCGACAGCGCACCATTTCCACCATGGTGATGTTGTGAATCGGAGCCAGGAAGAGGAGGAGTACACTGCCATTCATATTACACACGGCGCACAAAATAATAAATGAAAAGAACTGGCCCATACATCGCCCTACTTCAGGCGGCTCTTGAGAGGTGCATTTAATCCTGCAGCTCAGTTTCGTTTATAGCTCGAGGATCGGTGAATATGACGGGCGGAAAATCAATGGCGACCAGTCGCTGGTAAATAAAGAGAACTGGGCGAAAACGACGGACGTGGCCGACTTATGCACTGCAGACCTCGCTCGCCTCTCTTGAGCGTCGTGTTCCGTTAAACGAGCCACTGTACGTCGCTGCGCGACGCCCTGCAGACCGGTGATGGTGGAGGAAGGCTGGAGCTGAGCATTTCCTCCTCTGCAGCTGAAAAAGCTCGACTGAGGCTCTCGCAGCCATAACAACACGTCACAATAACCGCAACGACGCTCACACTCTTCGGCGCCACCGGTAGCCACTTGTTGAACGCCGGAAATCGCATCGTTAATTCTGCTCCAGCATTAACCGTTGCCTTTCCCGTGATCACGTTCGCCGTATGCCTCCACCCTATGCTTCTGCCTGCCTCTCCGCGTTTTCTCGTTGCGTTCGACTCTGCCGGATTATTTCTGCCTCCGCCTGTCTTGTCTGCTTCATCTCGCTTTGCCCGCCTCCGCCATCCTCCTGTCAGTCTCCGCCTCACGCTGCACTTTCCTCCGGTTGGCTCCACCCTGTTGCTAGCGTTGAGCAGTTCTATTTCTGTCAGCTTCATCCGTACCGGAGCGATGAATTACCTCTTTCAAAAAGCATATATATAAAGGTGCAACCAGAGCTGAAGATGCATAACGGCAAAAAATTAAACGTAATGGTGATAACTCGTCCCGTTATCACCATTACGGGATAAATACATCTTACGTAGATAAATGCATCTTCCCGTACTAGGTGGGGAGAGATGTTAAAACGCCCCCCCCCTCTAACTCACGAACAATGCATCGGAGAAAAATGAAAGATGCACATAACTGAAAAGCACCTGAAGAGTAGAGTTTGAAACCGGCAGCATTTTTGAAAATTGGGTCAGCATTGTAAGGAAATATAACCAAAGCTAATAGCTCAGAAACTAATCCACATTTTACCCCAAATTTGTCTTACACCATAGCTAATAACACGCCAAACACTTTTCAAGCAACGCTACCTCTTTCTGACCTTCGGCGCGTGCCAGATCAGGTCACGTCATCATCATCGTTCCAAAATGCTAAACTTTCAAAATGTACGTCCTCTTCTTCACTTACAGATGAACATGTACTAACCCAAGCACACTGTAGATGCCCAAACACGATTTCAGGCTGAACTAAAGGTTGGCCGAGATCAACAAAGGTCAAATTTTCATATGATTTTTAGCGGGTCGTACGCAGCAACTGGAATATTTTCAGAGGTTCAGGAAGGGTTAATGGGGATCAGGAGAGATTATGAGGTAACCAGTCGACGGTCTCCGACGTCACTCGATGCGCCTGCCGCGGAAAGGAATAGGCAAGGTGCATATGATCATGTAGGAATTTTCTTTTAATGGGATTTCTTTCTTGCAGTTTATCTCTGGCATTGTTTTTACGCATGTCAGTGATCCAGTCAAGTCCACAACAAATTCTTGAGCGCATTGTTCAGGTTAAAAAGGGTTATCGACCTCGGATGACGTCTAGTGGCCTCGTTTTGCCCCACAGTGTGAGAAAATATTATTTTGGGCTGTTGCCGCGGCTCGCCGCCCGGGCATCGCCGCTCTGGCGGCGCCCCGGCCCGGTCGCCGCTCACGAGAACGAACCGACCGTCTGAACGCGGAGGCCGGCCGGCCACTCTTTTTGACGTAGTGAAGATGGACAGAGCGTTATTGCGGTTTGTGCCCGCTCGGGCAGACCGACTTGTTTTCGGGCGTCATTTAAGTGTTCATCGGGCATATCCGTTCACCTTTTGGTAAGAAATACTCTTGCAAACTTATTCATGGCCTGGCGGGATTGAGTTCTGTTCTCTCGATTAACGTTTGCTTAGAAGATGGTTACATTGAGATGTATTCGAGCTTTGTCCACCGTCACTGTTGGGAGGCCGCGCGGTGGCGCCATTGGTGCTATGCTCAGTGGCCCTGATCTGGGTTGCACAAATCTTTTGATGGCCGTGAGACGGTAGGTTTAAGTTTTGCTCGCCGCTACTGAAGCTGCTTTTTCGAATAGTTTGTTTTTTTTCAGATTTCATGTTGCTTGCCTACTGTTTTTGCTTGTGTTTCGAATTCAGCATCTGTTTTAACCTGATAGAGTTATAGATTACTAATTTTGGGTAAAAGGTTTGAGTTTATGACGTGCTCCGATATTGGTTGGCTATGACCTGAGCCAAGGGTCATGGTCATGACCAGAGGGTGCCCTGGTGACATGATGGTAGCGCATGTGAGGAGCCATGTTGTTGGTAATATCTACGCATCGCAATCTTGTGAAAATATTTTCAGATTTCGATAAAGTTATAAAAACGGGTTGAAATTGACCTAACTACAGGTCACTGACCTGGAATTTTCCGAAAAAAAATCTGAAATATACAAATGGTGCAAGTTTAAGTAAACTCAGTTCAACCCCGAAAAATTATAGTGTCCAAGTTTTTTAAAGGTTGACCTCTTTCACCTACCCTAGGTCAGTAAATTGACCTGGTCCGGGGCTGAAATCTTGACAGAATATGTGCACTGAACGATAAAATATATAATGCAAACCTGGAGGCTCTATATTTTTCCGTTTTTCTACCATGGTAGAAAAACTGAGGAGAGAAATGTTTAACCACACTCTGTTGCTGGTATCTTAATGACAAAGTAAGTGTTCAAATCAGCAGAAATGCGAATGGTCACCGGCAGTTCTAAACGCTTCTGCTGAAAGTTCGTAAGAGGCATCTACTTTCTGCAAACGTCTTTTATTCACTTTTTGCAATAATTCAGCAATAACAATGTTGTTTTGAAAGGGAATATTAACATTATTTGCGCAAATTTTAGCAGCGTTCATTGCCGACGAAGCAGCGTTTGGATTTCTCAACAACCTCCCTACATTCTGTCTCGTATGAACAGCCTCCACACAAGCTGACACCCCAGTCGTCCTGCAGGCAGACACGAAGTTGCTCGGGCGCCACAGAAGCTGCTCCTGCCACCCTGGTAAAGCTCAATGATGTGCACTTCCAATGGCCTGGGAGGACTTTAAGTTCGTAGGCCGTAGGTTCAAGTTCGTACTTAGCCGTAACGGTCTTCACAAAGTGATAGGGATGGACGAATGTGACATAAAACGTTGAACTTTTTAAAGATTTTTCCCTCGCGAGCACAAGTTTACTTCACACAGGAACACAAAAAGCGACTTTGCAACACCTTCCAGAAGCATCCCTTTAAAAGGCGAGTAGCTCGGGTGTTACATTTGATAACCTTCGTTTACGTAATGAGATGTCTAGAAGTCTTGATCGAGGAAGACAATAATGCTTCGCCTTCTGGGCGCACCAGAGGTTTTTAAGGCACAAAGACATCTTCTGTTTAGAAACTGTTTGGTGCTGACGTAAATCTCAACGTGATGAAGCTATCTTGGGGCGAAGCAAGGCACTGTTTAAAGCTCCCATAATCAGCAGATCTCACCACTCTGAATCACTGTGAGCAAACTTGTCTTAACATCAACGTTAGCGTTGTTTGTGCAATTGGGCATACATCCGAGCCGCCGTGTCAGACACTAAATCCAGCGCGCAAGACAAGCACTTATCATTAGCCAGAAATACTCCGCTTCGGCGGTGAACGTTGTTCTAAAATGGACAAGATTCCGTGCATGAGGATTATAGCTGGACGGCTGGTTGTGACGCCAGTCAGCGCTGGTCGGCCAACTGCGTCGGCGTGATTGCGTCGTTGCGGCAAAATGTGAGGGTGGGGGGGGGGGAGATTAACGCTTGCCTTATTTATTCGTTGTTTGTTACTATCATATATTTCTTTTTTCGTGATTTTCTACCTGTATACTTGCTTTCATTCACCTATTCCTATTTGATATATCACTTTACGGTTGGTGCTCTTCCTTTCTAGTTTATATTAATCCCATTAAAATACTGCGTATTTAGTTTCGTTATGTGTATATTTGCTTGTTGGCTATTTTATTACATTAAGCGTTATTATCGTTGATCGATAGGAAAATTTACGCCAACAAGTTTTCCTCATACAGGGCACAGCCTGTTATATAACAAATTACTCGTTCATAAATGTGCTGTCCAGCCTATGTCCGTCTAAAGTCTCCCCCCCCCCGAAGAAAACGTTTGGAAAGACATACAAACGGCTAAAAGAACACAATTTAACGACACACAAAGTGATTACAGACCTCGAAATGGAACTCAGATTCAAATCTGCCATCTTTTCCAACACTTTCAAAGACGATTGGACAGCGGACAAAGCTTTATTGCAATCTTCGTGGGCATTTAACGATAATTTGGCAAATTTTGTCATACTGGACTTATTCACAAATGCAAACATGAATTCTGTTTGATCGGCCCACTTCTAAAACATAATATCTTACCTGACAGAAAACAGAGTATACATTAAGGATGGCCTCTCCCCGACTCCGTCAACGTCGGCTGTCCACAGCGATCGATCTCGGTCCGTTTCTTGCGTTCCTTTATCTGAGCGATCTCTTGAACAAGACGACGACATCCTTTTCTTTGCTGACGACACTTCTTTATAGGCATCCCACAAGATCTACACTCTTCGGATCACCCACAGTTCTCTTCAGGCAGACTTGGACAGAATCTATGATTATAGTCAAAATTGGTTGATAGCATTTAATACGATTATAAATATAACGCAAATATAATACAATCATAGAACATAACGATAATGAAAAAGGAGTACAGCAGACCTTTTCTCACAAATTATCACCAGTTGTCCCCCAAATGGCTTTGGTGGACAACCTACACGTATTCTCGAGAAGCATAAACGCTTAGGTGTTACCTTCTCACATTATTTCATTATTAGGAACGCATTGGGAGTATAATTAAACAAGTGAACTTAGTACAAAATTCTCTATACCCGTTAGCTCTAAGGTCTATTCTCAACCAAATTTTCATCAGATATGTTTGATCTCATTTCGACTATTGCGACACTATGGTGGATACAAGAATGCATTATGACAGACTGAGACTAGAAACACTACAGAATAGAGCCGCTAGGCTCGTAATTGGGACGCTCTTCTGAATCACGCCAGACAAACTGATAATAGACCTGGGCTGGTCCATACTAGAAATTAAGCGCCAAGGCCACGAGCTGTTGCTCTTCCATTCCTTAGTGCACAACCTACATATAACACATATAACCCACAATAACCGCTATACATCCGAAGAGTTCTCCTGGAAATGTGACAAAATTGAAAATACCACTCGAAGCGAAGTTCTCAAAGGGCATAGATGGCCAAAAGAATGGAAGGATTTAACCCGTCCCTACCAGCGAGATGGATGTTTGAACACTTCCCTCAGGTCTTCCCACCATAGTGGAAAAACGGAAAAACGCAGAGCGGCCAAATGTTGCGTACCTTTTGTACCCTTCATTGCACATATTCTGTCGAAATTTCAGTCCCAAAACAGGTCAGATGACTGACCTAAGTAAGGTTAAAGAGGCCAATCTCCCAAAAACTTTGACTCCGCATAACTTTTTGGGGGTTCGACCAAGTTCGCTAAATAACGAGTTATACCATATGATGAAAGGCACAGCTTGTATATTCCAGTTTTTTTTTTAAAATTCGATGTCCGTGACCTAAGATGAGGACAACTTTAGGCTTTTTAATTTGTTTAAATTTGAACGAAATTTTAAGGGATTGCGATAGTCAGATATTATCAGCAGTATGGCCCCTAATATGTGCTATCATTATGTCACCAGAAAACTCGTGACCTTGAACCTTGGTGGGTCATGACCCTGCTCAGGTCATGACCCACCAATATGGGTGCATGTTACAAACCCAAACTATTTACCCAGAATAAGTAACTTGCAGATCTATAGGATTAAAATACACGCTGAATACGGTGTTATGACCCAAAATAATTCTATACCACACTGTGTGGCAAAACGAGGTCACCAGAGGTCATCCGAGATCAATGACCTCTTTTGACCTGAGCAATGCACTAAAGAGTTTGTTGTGGCCTCGAATGAGTCACTGCAACGTATAAAAACAATGCTCAAATTGCGAGAATAAGGTTCCATTAAAAGACAGATCCTATGCCGCCATGTGCACCTTATTTATTTCTTCCCGGGCAGGAGTTGCGCAGGAGACCGTCGGCTGGTGACTGCGTAAGACCTCTCTTGGCCTCCACTGATCCTATCTGATCTCTGGGAAATATTCCAATGACAACGTAGGCCACGCTGAAACGTTGGATTTTTTCAGTTCCTATCATTTAGAAAATTGACCTCATTTAGAGAACTTGAGCCATTTTCAAAAATGCTACCAGTTTTGAGCGCTACTCTTCAAATGCTTTCTAATGATGCGTCTTTCATTTTCCTCCGATACATGGTTTCCGAGTTAAAGGTAGGTTAAAACACCCTCCGGGTAAGGGGAAAATGGATTTGACTGCTGGTACGGGATGAATTCGTAGATTAGTTATTGCGTTATTTAACGTCGCTCTCGACTGCCAGGGTCACTTCGCGTCGCCACCTCTCAAGCCGGTCATCGCGAGGGACGGCGAAATGTCGCTTTTACTCGGACTCGAACCGGAGACCTTTCGGCCACAAGGAGAGCATGGTAACCGCTACACTACGCCGCCCCAAGGATGGGTTCGCACGTACGTATGATTCCGTGCTGGGGGGGGGGACATATTCTGCCCCACCCTTGCGATCTTGAGAACTATTGGTCTGATTTGTTACCGGAAAACGGCGTTCGACAGCCTGTAACGACATCTATGTTCCCGGAAAAACGAACGTTGGAAATTTTGAGAAGGGATGGCACAAATAGGAACTTGCCTATACTAGCTTTCCGACCATATTTTATGGCCGTTTTTAATTCCAATTTCATGTCAGTCTACCGACGAGTGATAATTCTACCACAAAGGTTAGGAAGAAGTCAAATTTCAAAATTCGTAGGCGTATCCAGAGCATCAAAACAGGTACACGTTTTTGGAAAATATTCATTCATTCTTCGACATATTTTGCGTCTGGCGAGCCTATTTGCGTTCGGGAAACAATTTCGTGTGTGTACATGCTGTCCTATATACATGTGACAAATGCCCTTAGGTGAATGCCGATACCAGAAAATAGGGTAACATTCTACATGGCGAACTGTTGGTGACTGGCCATCATATTGAAACATATCATGAATACTATTTTGCATTGTGCTTAAAGTTCGCGTTTTGATATCATAAGCCCATCATATTTTTAAATAATGGAATCATAGGCGTAACTAGGGTATATAAAAAGGATATTTTCGGAAAGACGTAAAAACATTTGTTATATTTTCTAAATCTGGTGGGATTATATGTCAAGAAATCATTCCGATCTGTTTCACAAGCATTAAAAAGAAGCCAATCATTATATGGCGATAGCTGTGTTTTATTCCGTAAATCGAGTCGTAATTTCTCAGGCATAAGGAGAAAAAAAAATCCGCATATGCATTACCCTGGAACCGCCTCTGATTTTGATTTTCACTTAACTATGTGGCAGTTAATCGTAATATATGTGAAGCTAACAAAAACCAGCACACAGATCCAGATGTCTGTGAGACCAATGAGCATGCTGTTGAACGAAATAGGCATCCAAAATTCAATGCCTGGAGGCACTCCTGGCAGCATCTACGGGTACATTATATGCACAATTTAGGACAAAGGTGTTAAAGCACATGTCAGCCCTGCCTGATTCATACAATGAGTCATAGATTCTCAGGAATAACAGAGTAAAAATACCTTCTTTTACATGCCACTGGTCCCGCCATTGGCCAATTTTTCTTAAAATATTTTAAAGTGAGCATGTTACTAATATGTCGCTCATCCGAAATTTCCGTGACATAATAAAGGACATCAAAATAGTACATGTCAATGTCGAAGTGCGCGATCTTTAGAAAGCACGATACTCCTGAAACATGCTTGCCAAAAACGTTCCCTGGAGCCGCCTCTGGAGGTGGACTTTTTTAAGTTTTGTCACAACATGTAAAAGGCATATTTAGGAAACATCAGTCAGTTTCATGACGCAGCTTCCAAAAGCTCGGGAATGGCGAGCAAAAAACCGAGGGGGGCAAAATGTGCCTCACCCCAGCACGGAATAGGGTTAAGTGTTCTTTTTTCCTAGCACAACCACAGTCATTAAGAAAACATGCGAAATAGCATTTTGGGGTCGAAGCAATTCTTGAGTACTATACATTTGGATGAAAACAAACGAATTCTCTCTTGACAAGAATCAAAACAGGTGTGTCTAATCTAAATTCTCACTTATTCCAAATACGATTAACAAATTCGTTTTACTGTGATTGCAGACACAAAACGAACACAAAACAATACATCTTACAAGGTCCATTATACACACAACAACGAAATATTCCACTGAGTAAAGTTTTCCAAATTATAAGCAGGACTTTTGTAACGCTATCCAGTACCTTAATATGACTGTTTTATTTCATGGTCATAATTTAAGCGACGGAGAGTCCCGCGCGGTAGCACATGTACATAAATGAGCAAAAACACCAAAAAGGTTCAGAGAAACATGACATTCGGTCAGCCTGGTAGGGCTCGGCGTGGCGGCGTTTGCAGCGTGACTGGCGCGTAACCTGTGTCGGCGATGGGCGACCGTGGCCTGCCTGGCGGCGGACCATTTTGTTATTTATCTGTGTTCGTGCGAGGGGCGCTTTGACCCAACCCTTTGCCCTTACGGATTTTCCTGTATCCCATAGTGGGTGGTGGAGGTGCTTCGGAAGTCCCCCCCCCCATTTTGTTTTTCTGCATGCTATTTCCAGGGTTTTTTCTGCGTCTTATGCCAATTTTTTCTAACAATTTCATTCTGTTCAGGATAGGAGGCACGCCACGGTTTTGTGGGGCATTCACGTTTTTTTGGCACTGTTGAAGGTGAACTAGAAATGGCTGCCAAAAATAGGCTTTCGAGGAAAGAATTTAAACTATTTCATAAAATGTGCTGGTAAACAGCGGGGAAGATATAAAATAATGTTTGTTGATATGAGGTAACTTCACAAGACCAGGTTTACATCAAAATTTCAAATTCCGTTCATGTAAATATTTTTAACGCTGATTTTTAAGATGCAAAATCTAGAAGACATATAATTCAGCACCATGCCCATGGTGCCCTCTTCTTGTATTTCAAGTTTGAGGTCGATATCAGGTCGGGACATGTAATCAATTACAATGATTCGAAACATTTTTAATACTACTTAACCCTATTCCCGGCAGGGGGGGCGGAATCCGCCCCCCCCTCGGGTTTTTTGCTTGCCAATTCCAGGCTTTTTGACGCAGCTTCACGAAACTTGGTGACTTTTCCTAGCTATTCCTTCTACGCGCCGTGACAAAATTTCGAAATTCTATTTTGCTCAGGGGCGGAGCCAGGCAACGTTTTTGGGAGGCACCTCAGGTCATTTTTGGCCATGTTGAGGGTAAAAGGAAAATGTCTGCCAAAAACAGAGTTTTTAAGATAGAACTTAAAACTTTATATGAATATATAGCTAAATAGTTGGGAAATGTGCATATGTAATTTTGTTTATCTGAGGTCACTTTACAAGGTCAGGTGAAGGTCAAAAGTCAAAATTATTTTTTTCGCAATAATTTCGGCGCCGTTCCTTCAAATGCCAAACCCGGAATATATATAACGTAGAAAGATGCCCTCTACTTGTGTACCAAGTTTCAGCTTGATATCAGGTCAGGTCACGGAGCTATGACCTAAAATGTCAGTGCACGTACCCTATATCGCAAAAGCCAAAAAATGAATTTTTTGGAATAGAGTGAATTTAATCGATTAAAAGCGTTTACAAATAATATTGAATGCACACGACATCATTCCAGGTGACCCCAAGGTCACTGGAGGTCATTTAAGGTCAAAGGTCACAAGTTGATCTGAGAAACGTGTGACCATGACAGTTCCCCCTTTTTTATGTCCCTGGCACCGCCTATGCTAACATTATACAAACATTGTAATGCGATTTGTACTTCTTTAGCATAACATGACTAGCAGAAGCTAAAAAAGTGTTTTGGCCTCTTTTGTTCATTCCGTTATTGGAAAACTAATCCCCCTATTTTTGAAACCCTGTGAACGCCCATGAATTTTCTCAAAATTTCAAATTTGCATTCCCATGGTAAAAGCCCTATCCATGATCTCTCGATTGGTGCCAGTTTCATCGAAATCGGTCCATAAACAACGGAGTTATAAGAAGTCAAAAAGTACCCCCAATTTTGACATTTTTGCCCCCCTGTATCCAACAAATTTCAAAATTTTGAAAGTTTCTTTTTATAAAAATGTAGTTCACGTCACGGCAAATGGATTGCCGTTTGTTGCGATGAAATCGGATAAGTAGTTCTCGAGATCTCAGGGGGGGGCCGAATCCGCCCCCCCCCTGCCGGGAATCGGCCATACCGACTAGCCCTCCGGGAATAGGGTTAATGAACACAAGACCTAATGAGCCCTGTGATTCTGAGACTATTTGAGCTCATTTAAGGTCAAAGCTAGTAAGCCGACCTGATGAATACCAGACCATGACAGCTTCCCTTTCTCATGTTCCTGGGGCTGCCTAAGCCATCATCATAGAAACAGTGTAATACGATTTGTTCTCCGATGGTATAACACGCCGATAGGGGAAGGCAAAAATATTTTTCATCTTTAATGTTGCACTCAGTTTCAGTTTTCGAAACAAATATGGTCCATTTTCCAGGCTCTGTGAGAGTCTTTGAATTTTCTCGAATTTTTAAACGTATGGGCCAATGGGAAAAGTCGCATCGATTAAGTCTTGATTTATGTCAATTGCGTCAAAATCGGTCAAAAAGTAGTTGAGTTTAAACAAGACGAAAATATTACCCTTTCTGACTGTTCCCCTCCTCTTGTATCTACCCTTTTTAAGATTTTCAAAACTTTTTTCTATGAGAATGTAGGTCATGTCATTGCGCGAATAATTCCCAAGATCTCGGGAGAGTGGGGGGGGGGGCGCATAAGCCCCTTCCATACGGGAATGCGCCCTAGCCCATTTTATGGGTACGGGAGTAAAGTTAAGTGCTCAAGGCGCTTTTGCACCACTTGCTCTTTTCCAGCTTTGCAGAAGTGGTTGTAAAAAGGGAAAATATGTACAGATATATATGTATGTCGACACAACTCTATGGGCATTTTTGAGGCGGTGACCCATCATTTTTTTCAGGCGCATAATCGCAGCAATGGCGTCAGGGAGCGTGCTAGTGAAGGACAACAACACAATAATTGAATGTTTTTTGGAAACTACTTGCTATGGGTTGCATCTACAAATTAAAAGTCGCATTTACGGTTGACATGTTTGGGTTTCAATAGCACAACATCAAAAAGATAATTAATACACAATATATTCATTATACATATATATCACATTGGCGTATGCTGGGAGAAGGTTTTCTTTAAGGCAGGTTTTGTTGGAAAGAACGGCTCTGTTTTTGTAACTTAACTCGTGCATCTTTCAATTAGTCGGACATTTCTCTTGAAATCATACCTTAGTGTTAAATTAGATGTTCAAAATTACTCAAACCTACATTAACTTACATTACTTCGTAGATATCTCCAAAACCAATGAACCCAGCGTCGTAAAATTTCCAATATTCAGTACATAAAAATATGTCTTTTTGAATGCACGTACACGGAACGATCAAGCAATTCACTTTTGAAACAGAGTTTACAGTTGGTCATAGCACATTAATAAGCTACTAGGTTACATAATACGATATGTACTGTGACCAATTGTGAACTGCATTTCGAAAGTGCATGGCATGCAATAACGATCATTCTGTGGATGTGCTTTACAAAACACTGCAATATACTGTAAAGCAAATTATTCTGAAGATGGAAAATGTTGTTTTAGAAACGTTAATATATGGATAATTTTACGCACCTTATTTCAAAACTAAGTTATGATTTATATGGAAATGTCCGACTTATTGAAAGATGCATCAGAAAAGACATATATATATATATATATATATATATATATATATATATATATAAACAGTACAGTAGCAAATCCGGTAGAATCAGAATATGAACTATTCAGAGTTGAGGCAAAACTTCCCTTTTGTCATATTTTATGGATCTCAAGTTTTGCATGCCTGGCATTAAATCCCTCTACAACGAGCTGAAAATCCACCCTCCAAAAAGACTCATCTGCACTGTCATTAAACGAAATAATTGATAATGACCACATTTCTGAATACTTCATATCGTTCAGGATTTCATTTTACCATTTTTACTTAGTTTTCGGACTTTGGTAAAGCGCGAAATTCCACGAACAGATGATGATTGACAGAAACGAAGAGAAGATGACAACAAGTATAGCAAGACCTTTAAGTCTTCCTTGATCCCAACACCGCCGTGCCGTTCAAAAATAATGGAGTGACGTTGAACAACTTCTTTTGGAAATACGTTATGTTTTCATCAATACATGAGCCCGTAGCTCACCGCAATGTAGTGCTCCTGAAGTTAGTTTTTTCTTCTTCGAGCAGCACGGAGGACCTCAACCCGCCAGCGGCACATGCCTGCGTCCCACGGTTTACCGATCCATTTTCATCACACTGCCTTCTCCGAAAGGCCGACGATAATAACAATACGCGGCTCTCTCCATCGATCCCACGGGCGTAATCTCAGCCTGCCCGGCCACCGTGTCCGGGAGCAGCGTGCAGGGCACGGATCCGCCGGCGAGGGAGCCATCTCCGCACGCTCTGACTGACTCCACCTGCCATGAGAGGCAGCCGACCCGCCCGGGGTGAGCCTTCGTCGCACACCTGGCCACGATTCCCTGCACTTCAGTGCGAGCGGTGGCCGCCCCGCTCGAGAGTGAGCCTTCACAGAGCGCTCTGAGCGATTCTACCCCGTGCTCCAGTGTGAGCGGAGGCCGACTGGCCCTAGGCTCGGGAGGCGCGTCGTTCACCGTGAACCCTCGGGCCCGTGCACCTGAGCCGCAGGGCCCAGCCAGCGGTTCCGCCAGCCGTTTGGATGCGCCGCAGTACCCCCCCCCCCGGAATAGGGGGTTAACGAGTGTCGGTATCTGACAGGTGCGTCCCTTGCCGCGGCCGCGGCGTGAAGGTCGACAGCGCTGTCGGGCTGAACGGGCGATCAGCGTCCACTGCGGACAGTTACGCAGTATTGAGCCGGCGAGCTGCACCGCCCCAACGACGGCACAGGGCAAGGGTAGCGTCGTCAAGGAAGGTCGTCCAACGGCTTGTGTCAAGGAAAGAAAAGAAGTTAGTCGTTAGTAAAAAGGAAAGTAAAGAATGTGAATGCCGTAACTTCACGATGTATAGAAGCAGAAGCAACAGGCTAGTGATTTCCTAATTTTTGCCGTTTTATAAGATCTTTAAAAGGCCCAGAACGGCTAAAGTGAGCGAATCCCGCAGCCAGATAGCATTGGATTGAAGGGCTCTGATTATTGATTTATCTGGCGTAATGCCAGTTTCATTACGTAATGCACTTTTGTTCAGAAAATGGTGGCTCAATCAACAACAGTGCCGTGCGCTGGGAAGGCGAACTAGTGCGACGAAACGAATGTCGTTGGAAAGTTTACCGGAGAATGTTGGTTATCAGAAGCAATGTAGACCACTGGGAGGGCTGGCGGACGGACGGATTACTGACGGTCGTAGATAGTCAGCTCGCGGTATACACTCGACAGGGCCTCGGATCTGGCTCCTTCTCCTCCCAGCCTAGGGTTTTTTAGTGGCTGAATGCATCTGGTCCGGGTGCTCTAGAAATACAACCTTGGCCAATCATAGCGCAGCTGCCGAACCGCTACGACACACCTTGACCCTCAGTTAAGTCCACGTCTGAAATAAGGTTCCAGGATTTAGGCGGTGATAACAGACTCTCGGTAATGCATCGGACGAGACCTACGTTATGGATGCGAATCGTTCACATGTCAGGGACGCGGCTTATATCGGATGGGTTTCGGGAGGCGCACACGTACACATCAAGTCCCGACAGCTGCTTTTTCCAGAGATTACGTCTTTGTTTTCAAAGATGTGTTGGCGATGCGTGGCCAGTTGGCCAGACGGGTTTAATTATAGCCGCATTTTTGCAGATTCGCCGTTTTCTTAACCGTAAATAACCATATCCTTCGACTGGGGGTCCTTAAGGTCCATTTTTGTAACACATTTCGTGCCAGCCGCTGGGCTGAGAAGCAACAACTTGATCCAGCCAGTTCGTGACGCATGAGGCCGTCACGTGAGCTAGCGTGCCACGGAGGGCACATTGAGCCGGCAACACGGTTCGCCCTCTGACCGGCTCCGCTCGGCCGCCGCCGCCACGGCCACCAGTTGAGCCTGCCGCTGACACGGACCCGACGGGCGACAGCGTCCGAGGGAGCCGGGCCTGTCGGCCGTCACTTCTGACCGCCCCGGACGACGCCTCCGGCCTGGCGGCGGCCGCCGCGCCTCCCGTACGGCTTCCGCTTACCTGCCCGAAGCCGTCCACATCGACCGCACTGTTTTCCAGCCCGACGCCGAGCGCCCACGTAAACTGAGCGGTGCCGGCGGCGTCCCGACCCGGCCGGCAGCGGCGCGCGGCGCCGGCGTCGGCGGCGGCGCGCGCTCGTGGCGCCATCTCTGGAGCGGCGCGCGCACCGCCGAGGAGGTCTGTTGGCGGGGTAAAGGCCGGGAAGACGTCTCCGGCATCGGCAGTCGGCGAATGAGACTGGGTTTGGAAAACACGACCGTAGATTATTGAACTGAAATGGTATGCGGTATGCAGGCGAGGGGCATGAACATGGATGAAATGACGACATGGACGGAGATAAACGACCGGTGGCAGAAGGTCGCCGCGTCCACTGAATTCGCAGGCATGGAAAGTTCCCTCGGCCCGGCAACGGTGCAAATGCCCGGCAATATCCTGGCGGCTCAGGTCATCTGGGTCTCGATCTGCCGTGGCGCCGAATATTGGGACGCGCGAGTCCTGCCGTGAGTCGGCTGCAGAACCGACGGCCGCCTGTTGCGACGTCCCCTGACCGGAGTTCGTCCCCGCCGCCACCGTCACCCGCCGACGCGGGCGGGTCAGCACTCGACGATCGGCTGCGACTCGGAAACTGCGCAACCGCTGGCCGGCGCCGTGCAAACGTGAGTCGCCGTTTCATTCCTTCAGATTGGCGCCGCTGCCGCTCGCTGGGCGTGTTGATTGCTTCGATGGGCTATAGTAGGTTTTGCACGATTGAAGCCTCGTTTAGTTGCCAATAAGCGCCTAGCGAGAAATGCAGTCTGGCTAGTGAGATTCAGTATCATTACGAGAAGAGGGCTGTCTGACGAGCCCAACCGGCCTAAATTATATTGCCTTTGTAGTGTTTTGCAAGCCAGAAAACACGGTCAAGCGCCCTCTAGAAATAATCGCTGTTGTTGATCATAACATA
This sequence comes from Capitulum mitella, assembly GCA_030062745.1. Classification (NCBI taxonomy): domain Eukaryota; kingdom Metazoa; phylum Arthropoda; class Thecostraca; order Pollicipedomorpha; family Pollicipedidae; genus Capitulum; species Capitulum mitella. Next base: position 27,963,507 of record CP099843.1, read on the forward strand.
TCATTATTTTCTTCCGCCACCAATAACGACATTAGCAGATTTAAAGAACGTTTTAAGCCTTTTGTGACTCAACGAAAAAGTAAGCACTAGTTTTGCTGCTGGCATGAATGAAAGGGACGCTGAACAGCCGAATAGAGACCTGCCTGCATGGCTGACTACCCAACGTCGCAACCTTAACCAAGGAACAGCTTACGGCCGGAAACGTCGCAGTGTTCAAGCATCGGCAGACCTCACGCCAATTAGAGATATGCAAGCTTCCTGACAGCAGCAGCTGAATAACGTATGATAAGGAGTTGTCTTTAATTTTTAGTCATACAGCACATTTCCTATACTAACGATGGATCAAACTATCTCTTAATGCTTTCCAGACAAATGCGTCTTTCGTGTGCGCGCAGTTCCGCCTTCCGAACAAACCTGCTCATCGGGGCTCATGTTCAGATACGACCGTGCTACTTAAAGGGCTAAAAACCCCTCACATCATTAGACCAGGGTGTTGGAAGAACAGAGAAAACAGCATATAGCAAGCGAATTCGAGCCTTGCGCTGCTGCACAGGCACTTTTCATCCCAGTAGCCATTCGAAGCATCGCGTTCCGACGTTGTGATCAAGCCTGACGAGGCGCAGTAGGGAACGCGGAGTCAGTGATGCAGCCTGCAGGGCGAAGTTCTTTTCGCCACTAGCCTCCGCCTGAGCCAGCAGTGCACCGTATTTCCTCATACCGCCTACCAGTGCCGTGGCCTCGCGGTCACGGCTGGGATATGGACGACTTGCAGTGAGCGGCGCTGTCCGACCCGCAGGAGCAGGCGTTGCTCTACCCACTGATGCGGACATTGCAACCCAGACCCGAAGCGGAAATGGTTGCCCTGACCATGCGGCGACGGCTTTGCGGGATTCGCGGCACGTGACAGGCGTGGTAACTCAATCTGGTCCGAAGGCATTAGAATCGTGCTCCCAAGAGCGGGAGGTTCTTGGTACCGGCAACATGGACACGTGACCCAGGTAAACATGGTCATGAATGTCATACAATTAAAGGGTATACCATACAACGTAACATTGAAAATAACGTACACCTGCGTTCATTCGTCTCCGTTGACCTACGAGATGGCGTGAATTACGGCCTGAACGTGGACGACTGCCGCAAAGCAGTTAAAGCACTTCACGGACGGGCCAATCACCTCTCGAAACCACGGCGCCTGTCACGAGCGCACGCCGCCGGCGCAAACGCCATGCACCGCGCCGGCGCCGGCGCCGCGGCGGTCATGAATGCTGCAGCGGCCGATCGCCCCTGGCTGTCCGGCGCCGCCGGGCCGTGAACGGCGCATCCATTATGCAGCGCCGCCTGCCACAGGTGCGCTCGAACCGGGCCAAATGGCGCCTGGGGCGACGCCGGGTCGGCACGTCTCCCGGCCGCCGGTCACGTGATAGGTCACGGCGGCGGTCGGCGGCCGGGGCGCGTCGCGTGCGCCGCCGGCTCCTCCGGCGGCGGCCGGGGCGGCGCCGGCGGCGATGACGCGACCTTTCGCACCCATCGGCGGCGACGCATCGACCCGCGCAGGGTTCGAACGGCGGCCCGCCGCTTTCCGGTGCCGTGCCCGAGTGAATTAAGGCGGCGCTCCTGTTTTGCCGCCTTTCTTGGCGCCGCCGGCGAGGCGGGGCGGCGGCGGCGCCACGTCCGACGTTATGTGATCCCATTTATCGTGTTTCGGCGTCGAAACGCGCGATGACGTCCCTTCAGGAAATTCGATGGGCCGTAAATTGCGCCGGCGGGTGGATTAAAAGATCAAAATATCCGCTCGGCCGTACTGACCTATGGCGGATTGGGAGGGAAGCATCTTGCGCGACGCGAAATGAGCTCCTATCTTACGTCAGAAATGTCAAAGTTGCGGTCACTGGCCATGTAGCTGGTTGAGGCCGTACAAGTGTAAGTGTTGACGCCAATGAGCACGCACAGAAGGACAAGGTCTCTTCTGCAGACCCTCAGCGCAGCTTCAGTGCCGTTTTTATTTTACTTTTTCGCAAGTTTCAGCCTAAATCACTTTGTCCACTCTGCATCGTTTGTCCACCGCCACGCAAGTTTTCTGCGACCCTCAGAACAACTAAATCTCATGGCGCGCACCTGATCTTTGTCCTGCTTTATATCTTAATATCGAGAATTTGCTCTATCCAGTCTGTGAGCGCTGGCGCGTGGTGTTCTTGGCGGCTGCTGTCCGCCTCAGGCGCCCAAGTCTGCGAGCTTTAACAGGCAGCTTTGATCCCCGGAATAGGCCGGTGGCTTAGGGATCGACCTGGGCCGGAGTAATGGACATCTGATTACGCCCCTCTCGCACGTAATTAGGTTGTCTAATTGCTCTAATGAACTAATCAATTTCGCCGGACGTGTTTCGGTAACTAATTGCTAATGGTATCGGCAGCGAAATGGGATGCATTGGATCGGACGAATTAAAGCTGAGCAAACCACGAAGGAATGGCTTGCTCGGAGACGTTTATAAATATCCTACTGATGCTTCAAGCTGCCAGCACGAACCTTTTATGCATAGTATGGCCGTATTTAATGTAAAATACCCGATTATAAAAAGCGCCGCCAAATAAAACGCCGTTTCACCGATGCGATTTACTTTTATGCCGAGTTACCGGATTTCGCCGTCGGGTTTCATGACTTCTTTATGAAGCTTTCCACGCACTGTATAAAATACGGGTTATAAAACACCATATGTTTTTCGCTGGCATGTACCTGTCCTGACAAGGGATGTTTTCTTTAGCTCATCACTGTTTGCTGCCAACAAGTCGTAAGAATTTTGTGACTGAGCTCGAACTGTATGTGTGGCACACTTGTACGTGAAACAGGGGACCATGGCTAGTGTCCTTTGAACTGAACCATTCGAATCCGTCGAGACAGGGTAAGTTTGTTGTGGGAAATCGAAGGGGTTAAAGGGAATTGCCACCATGGTTTTGCGGCGGGATTTCCGCGTCGTCTTAGTCAAGAAAGCTTGCGCGTGGATGAGGTATTTGTCCATATTTGTCTCTCATCAACGGGTTTCTTCAGCACTGGGTACATTGTTCAACTGCCAATAGCCTGGATTAAAAAATCAAATGTTAGTACCTCAAAATATTCTGCCTCTCCGAGAGAAACAACACATAAATTTGTTTATCCAAAGGGCAATCAATAACGCGTCATCTAAAGCCCATCTAAAGCTCTTGAAGATAACAAATTGGCTAGTGCCACAGTCAGCCGCGCTGAAGACCAGTCAAAGAACCGAAATGTGTCTGACTATGCAGAGAATGGTCAGAAATGGATTATGTAGCGCCAGTATGCCTATATGACCGTTGCCAGTATGCCAATATGTCCAGCTTATGGAGGCGATGCTGCTTTTTTCTGGAAGCCTTCGAAATACAGGAAAAGTACCTTTGTGTATAAAATATATTTATCGGCACGGAAAATCGGCAGGTGATTGTTTAATAGGGGTCAAAATACCCCAAGAAAGCCACCTATTCTTTGGCTTTCTTGGTGGACTAATGTGCTTTGCTGCATTCTATGAAAGGAAAGACAAAAGAACTCAAACCATGCCCGACAGCCACAAATGTGGTTGGTGTCATGCTTCTAAAACGGCGGTGCTGTAATGGAATTGGCTTATGATGGTCAATAAGTTCTGCTTAACAGTAGGCATGGCGTTTGGATATATCTGTGAAAAATCAAAACATGGGCAAAGCACAACGCAAATAATTCGAGCGTTGAGGACAGTTTTATGTTTCATTTACATCATTGCATGGAAGCGCGCATTGTCGATGACCACTATCCACGCATCTCCCCATAAAAAGCCATTGTAGTGGAATATCTGGAAAAAGGTACAAACATACGGTCAACAGCATTATGAGGAATGAATTGTTCGAACTCTGCGACCGGCGGCAGAAATCTAGTCAGCATCTCCAGTTTGTGGCCTACCATTTATCAGCCGCGAACCGTACGTGTGCACGCACCGGCTTCGAAGGTGTTTGACACGCGGACGTTTGTTCTCAATCAGCATTTGGTTCCGCGTTACTGGCCATTTGCAAAGGAAGGATTCTAGTACGTAAGTGCGTTACACAGTTCTGTTACCATTGCCCGTTTTGTCTGTCTAATGGTGTTCATTGCCAATGCGTCTTTCGTGGTGACGGCTCTGTCGAAAAGGGCATGATCTTTTCCGTTTCATATACCTTATAATGATTGATGGGGGCTATATTTTTCTCAGACTGGAATTCGTTGGTGAGTGATTCTCGAAATGGACAGAACACCCTTGCGGTTAACAGATGCAGGCCATACACTGTGTCAAATATCAAGGAAAGATGGATTACATCAAAATATACGTCATCCCCAACAAGCTTGCCAAGTCCGTTGTTCTGCGTCGCCTGGAGGTCACCAAAGGCTTCATCCATACTTGATCAATGTGGCCCGCGGGGCAGCAAATCGCAAATAGCATAGCTAGCGGGCCAGGCAGGTGTGCCTCTGCCTCTCCGCTTGCTCAGGATCACCCCGCGCCACTTTTCGCGTTCAGCCTACTATGGCGAAGGAGCTCAGTGTTTCTCTGCAACGCACGAGTGACTCAAAGGCCGTTGGCCCCAGCGATGTGTCCCTGATAATGTTTAGGATGTGCTTCACGGCCATCGGCTTTCGACCCTATCATGTCGTGAACGACTCCATCGTGACCGGCTGAGTGCCTGTCGTCTGGAAACGGGCTATGCCGTTTTGACAACACGTGACGAAGGGCCGCGATTTCATGTCTCGAACTGCAGGCCGACAGTGACTCTGGAGTGATTGGCAAGCTTGCGGAGAAACCGTGCGTCCCCAGCTCCTCGACAACGTCACGAATCATTACATCTCGTCGACACGCAATACGCTTACTGACAGCGTCCTCAGTCGAATCATGCGACTGAGGACGCTGTCATTGGCATCGCCAGCCACGCCGGCGTAAAGTTGGAGTTTGGGTGATAGCAGTCATCAGCTCTCTTGATCTTTCCAAAACGTTCGACTGGGCTCACCGTGCGGCCTTTCTGGTCTAATTTTTGTGTGGCGGTATATCTCTACGACTTCGCCAAACGCCGCCAATCCACCAGAGGCACACCGGCCACTGCGTAGCCTGCGGCTTAGTCCGAGACAGCATCTTTAGTCCATTAATGTTTCTGTCCTGCGCTGGCGACATTGAGAGTTATTTTTCAGATCATTACAAGCTGGCATCGTATCGCCTCCTCCCTGCTGAGATCCAAGAGACAGAGCAGAGTTTTTCCCCCTGTCTGCAAATGATCGGCCTTTTGCACCTGCGGGGGCGCCTGCCGCGGCGCGCTGTCTAGATCCTCTTCTCAGCTCTCGTTCTCTCGCAAGTCAGATACCGTATTTCGGTCCGCGGAAATGGCGCCAAGAAAAGCTTAATGCGGATTTAAAGAATCATAAATTTCTCGGCGGAAGTCATTTTTAGACGACAGAAATCTGGTCACGTATCTGACTTGCTGGAGAGCGTGGTCTGGCTGTCTGCGGAGGGACTGGTCACTCGCGGTGCCCTGAGTCTCGCGCAAAGAGTGCTGTCTGTCGGCGAGCCGAACTCAGTCGCTGAAATGTTTGTCCGCGACCGAGACATACGTAGCAGCAGGACGCACCAAGACGAGCTTTTCACGTGGCTCACTCGAGATCAGAGTCCGGCAAACGGTGCATTACTCATCGTGCTGTGGCAGGCCTCAGCTGTCTGTTACGTGGTATGACTGACCTTTCTTCTGAACGTTTTAATAATACTCTGAAGCGTCGTTTAATGGAAGTGAACGGCTTTCAGCAATTATCACTTGACTGGTGCTCGTCATGAATGTTTAATTTACGTGGTCCTGTATGTGTTTCCCACATTGTCTCCTCTTCTTATCAACTAATTGTGTCTGTGCGCATGTGGTCGCGTTGGAGTACCTCATCTAACTTTTTTTACTTTTTGACCTGGGAATGTAACAGCAACATGTTTTCTTTTGTCGGGTGGAATTCCCGGTGGCTTGTAATACAATACAACACAACACAATACAGTCCTACACCGAGTTCACGCAGTTACTCCACGAGTCACCTCCAACCTCTGTGGGCTACTATTAAGTCGGACTTCGAGATCATTTTTAATTAGTTCCCGCTCGGCATATTTTGAAAATAAACCTATCCAAAACGGTTTGTGGCGAGAGAGACTCACGCAAACTCAGAGCATACCTGGGAAGCAAGCCTGAGATCCACATCACCGTTGGCGGAACCAGTTTTAGTGCCTTTTAAAGCCTTTTAAAGTGTAAACTTTTTAGCCTTTTAAAGTGCGAACAATTCTTGGTATATTCACCACCAAACACCACCAACAAGGCGTTGGATTCAGAAGAAATCCAACGCCTTGTTGGTTCTCTTCTCGCCATTAACCTTCGCCGGGCTGGAGGTCGTATTCATGAGAGCCCCTGTGATTTTCTAACCATAGCCAAAGCGCGAAAATGCACAGAGATAAGAAACCTGGATTATCTATTTTACATCCTTTTTACACCTAGTGTCAATTTTTTAATTCAGGGCCCCTTAGGTTATTAACCTAAGGCAGGTCAAATAAAGCTATGTTCCAAAAAATGGAAGCGACATAACATTTTGTGAAAAGTATTGATTGCCATGAAACGAATCGTATTGATAGAACATGCCAAATGGAACAATGCTGCTGTCTCGAATTTTTGAGGAACATCTAGGTCATTGACTTTGTAGTCAAATGTTGTTTTTACAAGTTCACTGGCTTTGGGCATGATTATGGGAAGAAGCAACCTTCTTTACATCGGAAACATTTCGGTTTACACTCGAAAGATATATATATATATATATATATATATATATATATATATATATATATATATATATATATACGTAAGTGATAGAAAATTGGGCTACAAAATTAAAAACGCTTAAGCACGAATGGCATGGACCGGTCTGAAGCGACGTTTCTCGCGCTTATAGATTTAAGCCGCTTTTCCGATGAGGTAGACCATTCTGCTCTTCTTACGAAGCTTCAGCTGCTCCAGAACTCCCACAGACTGGCTCAAGAACCATCTTGAGGGTCATATGCAGCCATGTGAGTGTTGGAGTAGCATTTATATAAATCTATATGTATAAGTATATTTACATCATTACGGCATTTTTCGAGGTTCTCGGCCCTTTGGTCCGTAACATCGCCAGCAATGACCTCATCCGCCTGGTGTCAACGGCGTCCGGGTAACAGTGGCCCGCTACGTCCGGGTAACAGTGGCCCGCTACGTCCGGGTAACAATGGCCCGCTACGTCCGGGTAACAGTGGCCCGCTACGTCCGGGTAACAGTGACCCGCTACACGGACTAGACACAGATCGCGATCACCGGACCACGCAGCGGGCTACCAGACTTGCAGATGTCATTGGAGACGGTCCTTGATCCAATGTGTGCATGGTCTTTTGCCTTGGGTCTTTGTCTTTGTTCCATGTGTACGTGGAGGCGGTCTTTGACCTACTGTTTTCCCAACACGACATGATGGTTAATGCTGGAAAGGCGGAGCTCTTACTTCGTGGAGAGGCGCCAGCTCAGACGGACCACAGAGCCGCCCACTGTTCTATTCCTGGAAAATTCGTTTCCGTGTTCGTAAGGTGTAGAGATCTCGGAATCATCACGGATCCCGCACTTTTTGCGGATCTACACATCAGACATGTCACTGACTGATGTAATGGCGTTCTTGACGCCCTAAAATGTCAAGCATCTGTTACCTCCAGTGTGCTGCCTCGCGCCACTGACACGTTAAAGTTTTCTCACGTCTGCTAATGTGCGCAGGTATATGGAAGCGCTAACCGTACGACCGTTGCCAAGTAACGGAGTGACTCTGCGGCCATGGCAATATCGGCCACCTAAAGGGAGCCTAAAACTCCGCGTGCATCACTGTCATATAATCAAAAGAACAACGATTGTGGAACGCGACAGCCAAATCCCTTCACTCTTCGTCGTATCGCAACCAGTCATGAAGAACGAGCTTTTACATACCGAGCTGTGCGACTGTACAATAATTATATTATGGCCAATTTCGTAGCAACGTCTCTCTGTGTCCTCGTAAAACCCTCATCCGTGACATCATTAAGCACGCTTGATATCTTCTTTACCTGTTCACATATGATTTGGATCCTTTGGCGTCCAATTTCTGAGTTGTGTAATAGCAATAAGTGTTTGCTTGGTGACAAAAGTCTGAGAATTGCCTTTTTTATGGGGGATTGACCTGGATGATGTGCAATAAATAAAGAAATGAACACTAAAGAAAAAAACTTGCCAGTCAAAAACCAGCATCGGAAATGCAGACGTAACATGAACAGAAAAAATACAAAAAGACATCAATTACACCAATGCCAATAAACACAACCTAGTGTCCTTTATACCTTTCAGCCTTCCGTGACTAGGCGGATGAATGTCGATCACACACGAAAAGAAAAAATTGCCGCAGATTTATAACAATGCCATTCAATGCAATCTAGAGTCTGTTGTTCTTTTTGACCCTTCGTAAATATGTTCGTTTAGTGCACGTGGGTGGGAATAAAAAGGAACAAACGTCGCACTGTTATAGCCCACTCTCCCGTTAACTCGGGTAACGGGACGTACCAAGACGTACTTTATGTAGAGGCGGACGGAGTTTACGAATGTGAAGTGACTTCATGACTTTGAGGTCCGCATGGTCCTTTGCGGTGGCTAGATTTCGATCGCGAGGTCCGCGTTGATGTCGTCATGTGGCATCCTGAGGTGGCGTGTGATCATATTTTCGCTCGGAGGAGTGCCCGTTCGTTGGAGCCTTGCATTCCCCAGATGTTCGTTAAATCTGTCGCGAATTAAACGTTTCGTTTCGCCTCCATAAAAATACCTCTACAACGGTTGCAGAAGATTTTATGTACCGCGTTTCTTGCGTACGTTTACGTTGAAGACGGCTTACACATGTGCGGCATATTCTACTGCCTCCTGAATAGGATGGACTTGCCACCACCGAATGCACAAGAGGAGACTTTATGATTGGGTTACCGGTCCACGCTACCCTAACATTATCTACATGAGATGAACTGATGACTGAATTTACATGCCTGCAAAGGTTATCGTCTAAGGACAATTAAATAAACTATACTAGGTTCTTTGCTTTATCTTTCAGTGTGGTTTCTGAGTGAGAGATGGCCTACAGGTGGCCTATGACTGGAACGTTGAGTTTATACTGATATATGTATACATATATATATATATATATATATAGTGAGTAAACCGAAGCGTCTCCCGGTATAAGGAAGGCTATCTCTTTTAACAATCAAGTCATTGACTAAAGCTTGGATACACACCCTGGTGTTCCTCACGTCATTTGTACGCGGCATTGCAACTGCTGATCTTTTACCTGGGGTCAGGTCACGTTTTGTATCAAACTTTCAGACCCACGATCGAGTGCCATTTTTCGGTTTACAGCCTTGGAATGTTTATTGATAATCATGTATGCTCCGGAGGTCCTTACCCGCGACAGACTGACAGGCGGGAAAAGGGGTTAAAAGTAACCCTCATCTTCGTTTTCAATTGCGTGTGAACCGTAAACAATGAGACCACTTAACTTTCAGCATCTGTCAGTAGATCAATTTGGCATATTGCAACGCAAAACTTCTTTCACATTGGCTACATTTGACGGAGACCGGGAGCAAAACAGTACGAGTCATATCGGGTGATTTGCGGCCGCACATGTCGGTCAGCGCTCGGTGAGCTTTTATTCGGCAATGTAGCTATACTAGCTCCAAATAAAAACATAGCAGAATGCGCATCATTACGTAGGGAATTCAGCAGACAATCGAATGGCGTCAATATATCTTCTTTCCTATGATCAGTCTTTGCAACAGAAGACTAATAAGTTGATGGCTGAAATGTGTTACGAAGTTTGAAAGTTATTCCACAACTGAAGTCTATTAGATCCACAAACCTTTATTATTTTCCGAACATATCATTACTGCTAATTTCAAACATAACACACACACACACACACACACGCATATATATATATAACGACGCAAACTGTAGTGTCTGTTACGCGATCTTTGTTCGACGGCCCGGCCCGCCGGACATTGTTGGCCGGGTCGACTGCCTCCGGGCGCTGGCGGGCGGCGCCAGCCAAGCGCCGCTCCTGTTCGCCGAACTATTAGCAATACGACTCGTAAGGGTCGTATCGCACGATATGCGTGTGACCATCAATTGCAGCAGTGCAGAGAGAGAGCGGAAGAGCCGAACCTGAGAGGGAGAGAGCAGCCAGGAGTACGACAGCATTCACACAGCATCTGGCCACCACTGCCACACATTTGGCCGTAACTTCACGACCGGAAGTTTCAGAGCTCGGCAGGACTTCCCCAGGATAGCTTTTACTGTGCGTATTACATCATACCAGATATGCAAAACTGTGGTCTTTCGTTTTATATTCATTCTGCAGTCGTCACTCCACTGATGAACATGCTAGATCTTGTTAAAATCATCGCACATTTTTCGTACTTACATTCTGATATTTTCGTGACCTGCGACGTCTCGTGTCAACGCGAAAGGGCAATGCTCGAGCCCTGACATGGGAAAGTCACGCCCTTTCGACGGCCGTTCAAATCATATAGATCGGACTCTTATTTTCTAAGATACAAGAGAGGTCGATTTTACCCCCCCCCCCCCAGCTGTCGCGGTTGGCGGAAGACCCCAGACGGTGCCGGGCTAATTTATGATAAGAACTTATTTGTCATGGGTAATTTAATCCTATTAAACCTAGGCTGACCTGATTCGACCTTTTGAAATTTTGTGGCTGTTTCCAGTGCAGGCACACTGGTACGGCCACAAGTGATAAGGATTACACCCGTGACTTTTTTCTATACAGTTTGTACTGTCCCAGTCTTCTTATTTTTGTTCGCCAAAAAAAATCCTTGACTTCGCGAAAATCGCTTCCTGCCAAAGGTCAGGCTTCACTTTACGGACATGCCCGTTGCCCGTTATCTGAATGCAGCTTCCGTGAAAAATGTTCTGGGGTACGGGTTTCATAACGCAGAAACTAGGAATGTTACCTGACTCGACGTTACAAAATTGTATGTTGTACTGTGTCTGATCAATGGCAATGCGGCAGATGACGCGACAGACGCCAGAGACGCCCGAGGTTAAGATGTCAGTACCTTGGCTCAGGTTGACCTTGTTTGACTTTGATATGATAGCTGCAGACTTCATATGCGTGCCAAAGACATTTGCGGCATACTCTAGCCAAGACACATGCTTACACATTCAGAAAAAGGACAATGTTTACAGCCCTTACAAAAGGATAATGTTTTGCTTCCATTTTCTGCTTTCCTTGAAATCGTCAAATTTGGCCTCAAATGCTTCTTTTCCGCCAGACATAGGTAAATCAGGCTTTCTTTTTAATGTTAAACTTCTTTGGAGCCATGCAGGGCATGGGTTACTAAAGCTTTCTATCGAGAAATGTTAACAGGGTAATTTGGCCTAGGATAATATCGGCTTTATTTAAAAAAAAACTCTATGCGTTTTCTTCTAGATCCACCAAAGGCTTTTCAACGGTGATTTTATTTTTCCTGTGGAACTGCTGTTCTCGAGATCTTGGAAGGGGTCCGTTTTCATGGCTCCACCCCTGTCAAGTGATTGTGGAGCCGGTCAAGCGATTGAGGCCGGCCAGGCCAGGGTTAACAAAATTAAACAAGTTCTTGTGAAACGTGCGCTCATATTACAGATAAAAGACATCGTCTCCGGGCGCATTTTGTATTGCCCACCAGCATCGACACCAACAACCAGGTCAAAAAGCCCATCAGTTCTGCAAAATCATCGGTTCTGCCGTCACGATCGCCTCCGGCAGACGTAGGACCAACCATATCAGTGGTTTTCGCAAAGTGTGAGGCTGGCATTTTTGATGAAACTGTTTTTGCCCGTGACTGCATTTGAATGCATGGCATCAATCGTGGCAGTGGTGGTCCGAGGGCTCTGAAAAGCCTGATAAAAGGATTGGGATCAGATGGGACCATTCTTGTCGTCACACCTGTGTATCTGCTGACCGCACCATCATGCAGACATCGACAAAGGCTCCCCGCTGAGAAATCATGAAAAAAACTTTTCGTAAAGGGCGGTGAAAGCTTGGAACACACTTGCGACTACGCGGCACTGCGCTACTTTTGGTGCTTTTAGAAGGGGCATTGACGCTTCATTCATCAGACCTCTTAATGTTATCACTTAAGTTACGCAATGGTCATTGTTCTTACTATTGTGACTTCAGATAGTGGGTTCATGAGCCCGAGCTCACTTCGTGGTTGGTGGCGCTGTGACAGAGCAGCCAAATGTTTGGACACCACTCTGAAGCGCAATAAATAAATGAATCGAGACACTTTAAAGGTAACTTTACTCCGAGCAGAATATCTGCGTTTCAATATCTTGTGTTTTGCGAGGAGCGCCCATGATAGCACCACAATTATCACGTCCTGTTTGCCAAAAGTTAGTCGACTTCGTTCAGGCCCGAACGATCCTCAGAATGATCTGAGGATCGTTCTGATCAGAATGATCAGAACGATCAGAATTCAGAATGATCTGGGGGCCATATAAAAGCTATAATGGACCTTTTTCACCAGTGGGCTCTAGGCCAACAGTGAGGAGACCCATCTAGAAAACAGATTCAGTCCTTCGCCTCCTCTCCCCCTCGTCACAAAGTCCTCGCTGCGGCGCTGTTAACGTGAGATGAAGCCCAACAGCCAAATCTAGTTTCAGACAAGTTTCAGTCTGTTCGAATACCACATGCAATTGAATTGGCGAACTACTGCATTCGCTATACGCAAGTTTATTAATTTAATGCTGTTTTTACTTAACCCTCGCCAGTATTCATTATTTGGTCGTCTTGGACAGTATGGGAGGTTGAAGAAGCACCCCCCAGCAATTTTCAAGTCTGACTGCAAGAGCAATGAAACAAAAACTAGCATGAAGCTCGGCCTTTTACCTGCACGGCGATATGCTGTTTGACCATTGTAGGTCACGCAGTGACCTTGCAAGCGTCCTTTAAGAAGGTCACGTCAGTGGATCCTGGTTTTCATTGGATACTACGGAACGTAATCTATAGCGTGCTTTAACCCTATTTCCGCACAGGAGGGGGGGGGGGGGGCTTCAGAGGCTCTCCTCCGATTTTTCGTTTTGTCATTTCTAGGATTTCTAGGGAAGCTTCACGAAACTCGGTGGCTTTCCCTATCTATGTTTTTCTAAGCATTATGTCGAATTTTCAAAGATTTATTTTGTGCAGTGGCAGAACCAAGTCTGCTTTTAGGAGGCAATTCAGGCCTTTTTGACAGTGTTGATCGTAAAAGAGGGATGTATGCCAAAAATAAAGTTTTCAAGGTAGAGCTTAAACCTTTATGTGAGTGTATACGTAATAACTCGACAGACACACACTTAACTTAACTTAACCTGAGCTCATGTTCAAGGTCTCCTCGAGGTGAAAAGTCAAAATTTGTGTTTTTTTTTTTGCATAATTCTTGACACTAATTTCAGTAATAAAAGACGGCATGTTCGTGATTTGGGACAGTGTTTTCTAATAGGGATTCAAGCATCATGATGGCCATAAGCAGGACAGTGAGAAAGAAAGTCAATCCAAATGGCTGAGATCGTTTTAACCCTATTGCCGGCAGGGGGGGCGGAATCCGCCCCCCCTCGGGTTTTTTGCTTGCCAATTCCAGGCTTTTTAACGCAGCTTCACGAAACTTGGTGACTCTTCCTAGCTATTCTTTCTACGTGCTGTGGCAAAATTTCAAAATTCTATTTTGCTCAGGGGCGGAGCCAGGCAACGTTTTTGGGAGGCACCTCATGCCATTTTTGGCCATGTTGAGGGTAAAAGGAAAATGTCTGCCAAAAACAGAGTTTTTAAGATAGAACTTAAAACTTTATATGAATATATATCTAAATAGTTGGCAAATGTGCAGATATAATTTTGTTTACCTGAGGTCATTTTACAAGGTCAGGTCAAGGTCAAAAGTCAAAATTTGTTTTTTTGCTATAATTTCGGCGCCATTTTCTCAAATGCTAAACCCGGAATATATATGACGTAGAAAGGTGTCCTCTACTTGTGTACCAAGTTTCAGCTTGATATCAGGTCGGGTCACGGAGATATGACCTAAAATGTCAGTGCGCGTACCCTATATCGCAATAGCCATAAAATGAAATTTTTGAAATAGAGTGAATTCAAATGATTGAAAACGTTTACAGATAATATTAAATGCACACGAGATCATTCCAAGTGACCCCAAGGTCACTGGAGGTCATTTAAGGTCAAAGGTCACATGTTGATCTGAGAAACGTGTGACCGTGACAGTTCCCCCTTTTTCATGTCCCTGGCACCGCCTATGCTAACATTATACAAACATCGTAATGCGATTTGTACTTCTTTAGCATAACATGACTAGCAGAAGCCAAAAAAGGGTGTTTGCCTATTTTGTTCATTCAGTTGTTAAAAGACTAATCCTCCTATTTTTGAAACTCTGTGAACTCCCAAGAATTTTCTCAAAATTTCACATTTGCGGACCCATGGTAAAAGCCCTATCCATAATCTCTCGATTGATGCCAGTTTCATTGAAATCGGTCGATAAACAACGGAGTCATAAGAAGTCCAAAAGTACCCCCCATTTTGACATTTTTGCTCCCCTGTAACCACAAATTTCGAAATTTTGAAAATTTCTTTTTATAAAAATGTAGTTCACGTCACGGCGAATCGATTGCCGTTTGTTGCGATGAAATCGGACAAGTAGTTCTCGAGATCTCAGGGTGGGGCCGAATCCGCCCCCCCCCCTGCCGGGAATCGGCCATACCGTCTAGCCCTCCGGGAATAGGGTTAAAACACTACGACATGGACCCAAGACCGTTTTCTGTCACATGGAGATCATATGGTAGTAGGAGATCATATGGGGATCATATCAAGGCTAGAGATCGTAAGCTGATTACATAAAAATACGACCATGGCAGTTCCCTTCTTCAGTGTTTCGGACACAGCCTATGCCAACATTATACAAACAGCGTAATACAATTTGCACTTCTTAAAATAAAATGAGAAGTCCTCGCTTAAAAGGATATTTGCATTACATTCTAATTAATTTTCTGCAAAAAAATATACTCCTCATTTTTCAACCCTTGTGACTGCCTATGAATTTTAACAAAATTCCAAAGCTATGGGCCAAGAGTAAATGTCCCATTGATTAGCTCTTGATTCAAGAAAGTTGTATAAAAATCAGTCCGTAAACATCGCAGTCATAAACCAGCAAAAAAATGACTCCATTTTTTCTCCCTGGATCCATCCCTTGCAAAATTTCGAAATTCATCTTTATAAAGATGCATTCACATCGTGACGAATCGTTTTCCGTCTTTTGCAATCAAACAGGATGTAAGTTCTCGAGATTTCAAGGGAGCCGAATATGCCCCCATACGGGAATGCGTCCAAGCGTTACAGGTAAGGAGTAGCGTTAATGGATCCGAAACGGTTCCTGGCATAATAAACGACTCAATGTGTTGTTGGTATTGTTTGTACACCAATCAGCGTTTCGGATTATACCGTGCCCTTCGAAGATCGATTGAATGTCAAAAGTAACTGACCCCAGCCCTTGATTTTGATTTCAGATTACCTTGACTCAGATAAGGACATCAGTGGTGTACAGGTTACTGATACCATGGGCGACACCCGTGTGTAATATGTATTAAGACCGGGTACCTTGAAACACTTGAAACGTGTTACCCAATGAGAACCGTCGACGTATCGTGATTTCTCCATGACATACCTCGACAAAGAAGTCATAGAGCAGTAACTTGTCAGGTCTTTATCTCAGACTTTCAGTGAACAGATGAAAAAACTCCGCTGTGCAAAATTTGAAAACGGTGGGAGCAATCAGTCTGGGAAGGCTTGCGGCCCCCCAACCCCCACCCTGTACTGGCGAGGGCTAATTTTTCACACATTACATTGCCTCATTCCATCACAAACTGAGGGAAAGCTCTTTCGCCGTCTGGTTTTCCGCGACTGTAGTAGTCTGACATCCCTCCCATTTGCAGCGACATCCCCACGAAACACGCCAGCTGACAAGCATGTCTGCTAGGTGTATTGATCAGTGTAATTTGAATGTCGCCATGCAACGGGAGAAGCCACTGCTGTCGGTGAGAGGCCGCGTTACGTAAAATTCACGACCCTTGGATTGGCACCCAGAACTAAAGGCCCATGCACTTAGGATTTGGGAAGATTTATGAGCAGAGTTAACCACTAAATCTAATAACAGCGGTTCCGCGAACCATCGAGCTCTGTCCCTGCTGGTCTCAGAGGGAGCGAACACGGCACGACAGCTTCCAGTCACTCCGTTTTTTACTTATTTCCATCCACGTCTTACTCAGCTGGAGCGTCAGATACCGCATTGCCATACACGACAACCAGCTTCTGACGATGCTCTGATCACGAAAAGTATCCATTTTTCTGCACTACTATTCCCGGCCGTCGTTCTTTTAATCGTGTCTCTGTTACACGGCACGACATGCACCTTCTAGACGTTCACCAAACGCACAATTTCTAAACATTTTACCCAAGGTCAGGTTGCATTCTCGCTGGCCAGTGTGGCCTTTCTCCTGCTGTTTTTTGCTCAGGCACGCTGCTGGACAGCGGCCGTTCGCGTGCCTGGCAGCCACACAATGCAATCAGCCGCCGGGCGGAGACGCGGCGCCGTTTGAGTGCCCCTAGAAACACCGCGAAGGTTCACGATTGCAAGTGAATGGTCATGTCGTGCATGTCTCCGCTGCGCAATGTCATTCTCAGTACTTTTCCACCTGTCTCCGGTAAGTGGGTAAAATGGATAGCCGCGTTGTTGCGAAGTGTATGCCTGCGGCACAAAACGTCCGAGCACCTCTTCAGCAAAGACGGCTCTGAAAGCATTAACGATTCGCATGAGGATGACGTCACGCACTATGTGACGGCTTTATCGTTGGCGCTGTCACGTGGCCGTCGTGGCTCATGCCCACGCGTGTTTGATTGACTTCTCGCGACCGTACCGGACCACGGCTGTTGAACAGAAGCCGCGAAGACCGAAAGCTCCCTTAAACATCACTGGGAACCCGCCCGAATTTGCGGTAATGTTTTGCTCTTTCCTTTAAGAAAACAAGCGAACACATACGAAAAAAAACAAAGTAGAAAGGTTACGGGACATGTTTCTGTCCCTATAAACAAATTCATTTTTCCGGGGGCTATGACAGCAATATCAAACAACGGCAGAGGGCGTATAACCACCCATCCGGGTAGCGCAGGTTGTGTCAGTTTTGCATTTCGTATGTGTGAGTATTTTCTTTTGGTAACAGAGGTGTGCTGACGCGGATATCGCTGGGATCAAAGTCAATGCTGAGCCGAACTTTTTCGCACACCCTGACCCCGTTACCCAACCGTTTTTCAAGCACGAGATAATTCAACATTTGGTAGGCACCTGGCGACGCTGGAGGATTGGTATTACGCCGTGATATTCAATGATATGGTCACACCGTGACTGGCTGGCCATTTTGGCCAAGGACCAAATGCAAGTGCCCGTATTGGGGATCGAATTCAGTCATCCACGCTCCGGCTTTACTGCATGGTCTGGCTGTCTATCGCTGACCACGGAACTGGCACAGAACAGTGACGACTGCTTTCCAGGCTTGTGCTTGATTCTCCTCAAGGTAAGTAAATTTAACGTCCGATGCACTAAGCCGGGATTCCGTTGATTTTTTTTTCACAGCGGTTTTTCTGAGTGAATCGGTTAGATTGGGGGTTAGTGAGGACTGGAAAAGGGCGACAAGTTGGCGATTCAATTCGGATCCTGATTATTGCGATTCTCAAGTGAGTCTAATTGTGCTTCACGACGAAATCGGGCAATTCTTGAATCGATCCAGAATGGACTCGAATCTATTCGGAATGAAACACCGGCCTACCTTTGCTATCGCATTTAGAAGCGACAGATGAACATCAGTCTGCTTTGCTGGTGCATTTAGAAGCGACAGATGAAACTATTTTTCCAACGAAAAGAATGCCCAAGAACCACGGCATTTCAGGTCGGAAATACCATCAAAAGGACGCGTCGCAAATACGGCAGGAGTTTTCCGGAAATTGTTGGGGGGGGTGCATCGGATTTCAGACCGTTTCTTTCCAGTCATTGCCATAGGTCTAGTGCTAAAAGTCCTGAATACTAGGGGCCCCCCCCGCCGGCCCCGGGATAGTCGGCTATGCTCGCAACGGTTCTGGTCATGCTTGCTGTCAGCGCATCAGGTGCATTGACAACGACTTCAACTAAAGCTTTGTAGTATTTACGTATAGATGGCAGCACGAGACTTCCAAGTTCACGCAGCCCCAGGGGCGGCGCGGTCGGAGTCGCTTCAGTAGGTCAGGGGCTGACCTGTTGAAGCGTTTGGATGTCCCCTCCCCTTCTTAAACACAGAAACTTTGCATTAAACCTATGACATTACTGTAAGGAACTAACAAAAAATGGTCCACTTCCCCTAATCAGCACGTTCCGCCGCCGACGCATCGTCACGGGTGCGGCTACCGCAGATTTCCTCCCAGCTCCCCACCATCTGGTCTTTACGGTCTTTCTGCAGACCGCAAGATTTGCAGAGAACGTGTTCGACGTCGTAAAGGAAACCCCGGACATGCCAGTACATTGGGGCGGACCGGGCGCGCTACGTTCGGGAACACGTCGGCCCGTCGCCGGGCACGTGTGCGCAGGCCCCGGCTGGGGCGGAGATCGGCTCCCATGTCGTGCTGCGGTCGTGCCCTGGCCGGCCGCAGTGTCCGTGCCGGGGCGCTAATTAGTACCGACGAGCAGAGACTGGTGGGCGGGGTCGAACCCTTACCGTTTGTGCCCGCGGTTTTCTTTGATTACTGTTGCTTTGATTGCCATTATTACTGTTATTTATCTAATTTCCTTCGTTTTCTCTGATCTTGCCGGCAACGCAAGATCTGAACCGGTCTACCTCCAATCGATAGCACTGAGTCTTGCAATTCAGAAAAGTACTATGTAAGCCCTGTTCACGTGACTGGTGACGTCACAGGTCACGCAAAAGGCATAACACGACGTCGGAAAAACTGAAACCGGTTTGTGCATCGCATCATCGGCAATACGGGTCTTAGAGCCTTCAGTTGAATGTCAAACAAAAGATCACGATCTCCTACATCAGAAGCATGCCAAAAGGTAATGAAAATGTCGGGTCAAGGTCAGCCTAGGTCACGCGAAATATTCGTCTTACGTTACTTGCCAAAGATCGATATTAACTCGCAGCTGTTTTGATCCACGTGACAGAAAACACGGAAGCGAAACCTTCTGATTACCAGTTTTGCAGTCCTGCTTTTCATCCTGATAACGTCATGATAGGTCGGTTCAGATAGTTCGTATTACTCTTCCTGACAAAGAATAACAGTTGCTGGCCGGGATTCCTAATTGCGTAAGAACAGAACTGAAATGACATCACGAGATGATTAAATCTCTGTCTTCTCCTTCTCGGGTCAAGGTTAAGCTAGGTGAGGACAGATAGACATTTTTATTTTTCTAACTAGGAACAATAATTGTTCTCTGCTGCAACTAAATGGTTTTCCACGGACATTGTTGTATTCCATTCGTTTTGACATCAGCCTGTGACGAGACCTGACATGATCTCATGTTGTATGTGGTGCTGCTTGCTAAGAGCCGCATATAGATTTGCTTGTCTGGCTTGAACTATGGGGAAGGTCAGTGGCAACCACTTCTATCATCCATAATCCAAATCAGTCCAAATGTCATTATGCTTGTGACTTAGCATAATCTCTAATGTTGACGTGTTACGGTTGTATATCCTTTTGACGACCGTTTCTTATGTAAATCCAAATAATCCATGCATTAGATCAGCGAATATTATCAAAAAACCGAAGCATGTTTGCGCCGCAATCCAAAGAGGCGAAAACATGCATGCAAGAGCTCACTTATGACGTCATATCTCCATGACCTGAGCTAGTATGAAAATGGTTCGGATGTCAAAATATATAGAACTGATTGGTAAACAGGTGCTGAAAAATTGTTTGGGCCGGCTTTAACGGTCCAGAAGTTGTTCATCAAAAACCGAGAGGTGCCCTATTTGACAACACCCAGGCGATGCCGGGTTAAGGGACAATATACTTCAAGAGACATACGTTAGTGTTTGTATGGAATGTTAATCAAGGCAGTTATTCTATTTCTAACAAGGCGCTATAATGTCATTCTGCGTATTCTGGAGCCATTGTTCATGGGTGTAGTCTCTGTGTGGGTTGCGGGGAGCATGTCCCACGTAGTTTTGCAGAAGTGGTGATTTGTCCGCCTAATTTTTAAAGTATGACATGGGGTTTCCCACAGGCGGCACAATTTCTTGAACTATGAAACACAGCAAAAGGAATTTCAACCGTGCGTTATCATGCAACGACTGAAAAAGTGATTTTTACCCCCCCCCCCACCTATTCCTAGTGGATTTCAGCCAGCTTGTCTCTCCCCACACACAT
Organism: Capitulum mitella; assembly: GCA_030062745.1. Lineage (NCBI taxonomy): Eukaryota > Metazoa > Arthropoda > Thecostraca > Pollicipedomorpha > Pollicipedidae > Capitulum > Capitulum mitella. The sequence goes on from CP099843.1 coordinate 27,984,030, forward strand.
TTTCCGAACTATTGGTACACCCATGCCTTCGCATGCAGTGAGAGATGGTGAGTTGCGCTATGGTTGTCGTGTTCTTGACTGATTTGTTTATTTTATACGAGTAATATATTTTATATATGATATATACATATATATATATTTATATTATACCTATGGAAACCTTACAGTAAGTGTAGGCACTGTTAACATTGTTCAGTTTTCAGATCTTTTGCTAAATTTGTTCCAGCAAAAATAGCAAACAGAATAGGTAAGCATAATATCCGGTATCTCGCAGGATATCCGGCCGGACATCCGGTACCCCGATCCAGCATGTCCGGTATTCGGCCGGATCACAAAAAAAGACTGATCCGGTGCACCACTAATTTTGATATTGCCCGCGCTTGAATCAGGAGGCAAAAGCTTTCCACTTGACTTCCATATGACCTCCATACCCTCCTTGGGGATGGCCAACCAGACCCACACAAGCTCCTGTATGCCTGTTCTGAAACTGCCCACTATATAAACTCAAGACTTTACATTTGACTTCTTCTTCGATGGGTTGAAAGGAGTTTGTTCTGGATCGTACAAGAGCAATTGCGCATAGATCAGATCGCGGCGGTGACCCCTGAAATAACGGCGGATCGTGTTTTCAGATGGGCGACAAACAACTTTTCAGGGGCCCTCAAACGGGGTGGGCTCCCTCTGGCGGCAGTGGGCCATCATCACCGGAAAAATAAATAGTAGGCAAGAAAGACTTAAAATTAATGGAATATGTGTGTTTGTGTACATTCACAAGCGCCTAAGTACCTGCATAAATATCCCAACAAACTACGCCAGTGTGTGTATAGGCATACGCATGCATATAGTACATTATAAGAAGGTTGTGCCAGTATCCGGATTGTTTGTCCCGCAATGTGCGATCTCGGCGTCATATCATTTGGGCTACAACTTGAGCATAACGGAAAATAATTTACACACTAACATTGCGAATGCGGGAGCTTTGTGTAACGGAAAACTGCGCCGCTTACATGCACCAAGATCACCTACGGTGAAAGCTGTAGAGAATGAAGAATGATTATTCATTGCATGTCTTTGTATTTATTTCATTAGCATGCGGATTATTACTGAGGCATTTCTCGACACTCGCGGTGATAAAACACCAAGTGGCCATTCGGTTCCAAGATCAGAGCGGGCCAGCGGTGGGTGGAAGGAAGGAAAATGGCACACAGGTGCCAAGGCGCGCAAATAGTTACTCACCCATGTGAGGCGCACCGTGCTCACCGACCCGCCTACAGAAATACACAGAAAAACACCCTGTTGCTCAGCTGGCAATGTCTTGGATTTCACTTCGCAAGGGCCTGACTTCAAATCCCATCCTAAGTGTTTCGTCTTCCCGTCACCGCGATGGGATGTTGGCGACCCCATCAGATCTGGAGCTGCCGTCTTTGTTATAGCTGTTATCGCTAGTTATTTTAACTGCAATGTTTGAACCGGTGAAACCAATGTGAAGCAGGTCGCTCCTAAAAACCACAAAAACGGACTACCAAAGGAACAGTTTTTCATTTAAGGCTAGATTTTGCTTTCTGAAGACCACAACGCCCACGCACTTCGCCGGTAAGGCTCACGAAAGCCCGGAGGGTTCCGAAAAGTTGAGTGGGCAGGCGCCGCGGATTTTAAAAAAAGTTAGTTTTACAAATAATACATAGGATTGCCTATGGGATGCCTATGGGAAGCAATGGTTAGTTCTACCGACAGTGCAGAGGCAGGTGGGGGGGGGGGGAGGCGGAGGCGTGACATCACTGCCACATAAAATGGCCTGGCTGCCGGGCGCGCAGTGGCAGGTGTGCATTGCGGCTTGCATGCAGGGTTCTTTTCTCCGTCGCGCCCTTTGACCTTCAGGGGTGCCGTGAAGGTTATGCCCCCTCCCCTGTCTACTGACTTGTTTTTGTCGTTCCGTAGTGAGGCATCATCACTCTCGCTGTAGACCATCAGTGTTCAACCGCCTTGGAAACTAACAAAGGCTGCTTTAGTTGAATAAGATGGGATTGCCTATGGCATGCCTATGGGAAACAACTGGACGGATTGCCTGCAGTTAAATTCGATCTTAGACTATCCTGGTCTGCGATAAGTGATAAGTAGAGCACGGACCCCGAGCCCCTGGCTTTTAATGAACCTTCGAATAAACCACGGGCCGCGTCCCCTGGATAAGTCCAGAGACTATAGATATGTGCAGGATTTTCTGAAGACGGCCATTGAAAGTCAGGGTTCCTTCCAGTCGGTGTCTGAATACACCGCTCGAAGCATATAGCAAGCATGTAATCCCATATCTCATCAGGTGACGCCATATTACGTAATTTGTCATTTCCCTATATTTGTGCGATTTTTTAACATCGCTAGTCGATCGTTGTCCATGTGGGGGGAGGTGATCTGCGCTCCCCAAACTATTTGCACCCATGACGATTTCCGCCAAGACTTTACATACATTAACCACCACTAGGCATATTTGTATTGGCCACCACTACTGCGTCCCTTTTCTGTTTGATTACTGGTAAAGTCGGTCATGTTTTCTGCTCTCTGGCTTTCGTTTAGCTTACTAAATTTTCCTGTTTCGAGCAGCCACCAATGATATGCCATGAATTAGACTAAAGCTTACTCGGCATCCGTGAAAGATGCTTACTGGGAAGGAAAGAAAATTTTCTATGATTTTTGCATGTTACTCTCTAGCCATTGTGCCATCGCTCAACACTATTGTTTGTTTTGCGAAAATGGTGTTCAAGGTAAATGCGCCAGGCGGGCGCAGCTGGACAACGGTGGACGCAGTCGGCAGAAGTGGGTACAAAAATGCGTTTCCGTGAATGTTACGGTCAGAAACGACAATTCGTACCAGGCGTGTTGCCAGTGTGTTGTGGATGTGGAACCGCCTGCCTTTTCTGTTCACAATCGAGGCTGAAAGTAAACGGCTAGCTGGGAACACTATCACGGAAAGAGTTATTGTGAGGTTCGAAGGATCATGATGGAAAGGAGTCGATTCGGACTTACCGAGTCCTGACCCGCACGTCCCACAAAGAACCAGGAAAAAACTCTTAGCACCTATGTTTCACTTTATCCTCAGATCAAGATGAATAATCTTACCTTTTCTTGGGATCTGCGTAGCCTGTGTTCCGCTATGGCGGCAGCTTCATTCAAAAATGGATTTCGTTGTTTATTTGCTATGTTTCCAGTTAAACCAAAGGCAAACCCAAATAAGTCCAGGTGCGCCGCACATGTTGCATGTTTTACAGTTCTGAGTATATGCCTTGCGCTCGTCTCCCTGGCCTTAAACTTGCCTCAGAAGTATATGTAAGTACGCACCTGCTACACGGCACACCTATATCGAGAATTATTGACTCAAGAATAGGTGGCGGCTTGAGACCTGAAAACGGAGAATTTGTAAAAAAAAAGGTGTAAAAAGGTATAAGGTGTAGGAAGTGGGCACTGGGCATGTCTGAAACAAGTCGTCCTATGTGGTACGTGCCATTCTGCATCCATGCATGTCAAGTAACCCTTATGCATTCTCCACTGTTTCCCAGCATTTCTCGCACCGTTCTCCACGACCACGTCTCCTGAAGGGTGCGGAACGCCAGCGGACTCCGCCAGATCCACAGCTGGGAGGAAGAACGCCAATCTTCTCCTGTTGTGTGGAAGGCATACTCCTGAAATCCCGCTCTCACATATCCGAACCGAAGCGGGCCGCCGCAGACTGCGGCATGACGCTGTACAAAAGCATGACCAACTTACCGTCATGGGTCAAAACACTGGCTGTAGACATCAGCTGAAACAACATATTTTGCGGCTGACACATGAACCTGTCTGGCGGTGATGCTGTTCTGCGACCAACTGAGCTCTAGTCATTGGGTGTTTTGCATTGTTTCATTATTTGCCATGTGGAGCTCGTATTGTACACTCCTGTGCCATCACTGCTTGAGTTGACTACGCATATTCCCGTTTTTAGCTTTCTGACATTTGATTTCATCAATACATATATATATATGTATATATATATATATATATATATAACGTACATAATATATATGTATATATGCATATATATACATATAAATATATATCCACATCTGTATCTGCTGCCTACGAGGCAGAGTTCGAAGAACACGTCCTCAAAATGTCTCGAATTTTCCGTCACATCACGAGAACCGAACTCAGAAGAATCGCGTTTGACCTCCCTGAGCACAAGACCATAACACATCCATTCGATCTGGCATCGTGCATGGCAGCCTTGGACTGCCTCGGAAGGCTTTTGGGTAGGCATCCGCACATTGCTGTGCGATCACGCCTTGGAGCTCCCGGAAGTCTGAACTGGATCGATTCTTCGAAAATCCGACGTCGCTGACGATTTAAAACAAGCACTCGCATCAAGAATCGTCAACATGGACGGAACAGCTGTGCCCACGTTAACGTCGCCTCAAAAAGTCCTCGCAGAGAAGGGAAACTCGTCAGGCAGGTGTCGCATCATGCGGCGAACGTGGCCAGAACACCACAGCTGTGTCTTGTAACGCTGCAGGGGGTTTGTGCTGCCCCGTACGTCATCTTCGTCAGGGAACGTGTCACAAAGCACCTAAATGGGATTCTCGGATCATAAAAGAACGTCAACAACGTTCGAGGCCGTGAGCGTCTGCCAAGAGAATGGCATCGACATGCTGACCATACCACCACACAGGTCGCCCCAGCTACAGCCTCTCGTCACCGCCGTACATGACCCCTCTAAGACCTGTTACAAGGAGGAAGTGTACACGCATATGAAGAAGGAATCCAGGCCAGAGGGTCACGCTGCGTGAGATCAGTCGGCTGTTCGGCAAGGCGTACCTGCGGGTCACCTCAGCGGAGACGGCATTCAGTGGGCTCAGAGTGGCCGGCATCGTACCACTGAACCCAGATTTGTTCACTCCGGAGGACTTCATCGCTGCGTCCCACGCGCCTGCTGAGAGTCTGGGAACGGCAGGCCGAAGAGCGAAAAGAGGAGCTTGAGATGGAGGTCTACCCCAGTTGGGCGATCCAGACGGGGATGTCGTGCATCCGTGACCCATCACAGGCGAAAACGACAACACGGAGGGTGGTGCTGCGGTGAAGGCCTGTCTCCAAGCGGATGAAACAGACAAAGACGCTACGCACCTAGAACCATCCAAGAGGAAAACAGCAGCTCTGAACAGGCTGAAGTTGAAAATGAAAGAAAGCTGGCCGATGTTATCACGGAGATGCTTCTAAATGCATGCGAAAAAAATGGAGCAGAAACAGGCGCAACGACAAAGGAAACAGAGGAGCTGAACACAGTAGCCAGTCTACCGGATATTTTGATGATGCCATCACCGTCTCAAAAAGAAGTCAAGGGGCGGGTGAAGAGCCAACGGTCTGAAGTAATAACGAGCTCTCCAGTGAAACGCAGGCTTATGGAGCGAAATGAGAAGAAACGCAACAAATTCGTAAAAGACTTGCGACAAGCCGCAAACACCAAAAACGAGAAGCCAATAGACAAAAGAAGAGGTGTGTGGGTGAAAAAAGAAAAGGAAAGGATGTTACAGAAGATACGTGTCCTTAATGTGGTGTAGGCGTGTTCGGCAAAGGAGAGCTATGGTATCAGTGCATCACATGCGGATCGTGGGCACACGCAGCATGCACCAGTGGCATGGCGTCTGCAGGATTTAAGTGTAACTTCTGCAAAGTGCGTTGTGTTTTCTTGGTTTACGTAGAGGGGCATGATGGTCATGCATTGACTTGAAGTGCCGTGTCTGCGAAGTGAATGCCAAATTGGTTAGCTGTCATCATACTCGTACTTCAGTTTGTCAATCCAGTTTTTCCTCCGACAGATACTTTTAGTCTCAGTTCAGCTTGATCAGAGTTTGATACAATGCACTGTACACAGCATGTGATCTTGTCATCCTCCAGTACACTGTTTTGAAAAAGTGACCACGTCTATCCGTCGATCTGTCGTCTTTCGCATCTTACGAGCTTTGCGGACTGAGCGAAGTGTGACAGCCAGCTAAAATCTGCGCAGCTCGCACTGTTGTATGTGCCTACGAGACGGTGTGCAGTGCCGAGTGCCCCCCCCCCCCTCCCCCGCCACTCGGTTTCCGGTGAGGATGTGACACGTGGTGCAAGACCGTTTTTTAAACTCAATGGTCAAACGTTTAAAGTACAAAACCAGGTTGCGGGGGAATTTGGCCGAGCACAGCCTGACGGACGCACGAATGACGAATGAAAATTTGAACACATGACAGGTACACACTTTAGGGACGGGGGAATGCGAACCTCTTCTGCACGTTAAGCCCATGTTTTCCTGTAAAGAACTGCAATACCTTTACGAAAAGGTTTATCTGTTCACTATCACCGTATATATTTATATATACATCTACGCATATATATATATATATATATATATATGCATGCGCTATACATATACATATACGTATACATGTACGATATACATATATACATGCAAGATAAATACACAATACATTTCCACGATAGAAGCTGAATGATCATTGCGTCCAGGTGGACCCATTTGGTTGTCAAATGCGCCACCACTTGCGCGTTATTCCCCGACTACTCCCTTTGCAGTGTTTTTGAAAATGGAAAATACATCATACTCAAAAAACGCTTGACGGACTATAACATGCCACGATTATCTCAATATGTCTGTTCTTTCATCTGGCGAACAAATCGTTTCAATAAATTGAAGAATAAAATGGCAAACTCGATCAGAGCCTAGGGGGCGCTGTACACCCACTCTCACCTATGCTTCCAAACGGTAGAAATTACATGTATAGACAAGAACCCCCAAGACTCGACGTAACCTGACATGAACTTGTGATCTAAAGGTCGGCCGGTTTTCTTTGCTTTAAGTCGTGTTTTGCCGAGGATGAATAACAATATAAGCAAACAGACAAGGAGTTCCTTTGGACTGAAGTTCCTTGGGTTCCACAACCGCAGTCAGTAGGGTGCCTTGCGAGGTCAACCTTGTGACCTGGTCTGAGGTAGAATCGTGACCTGATTTGAAGCGAACTTGAGTTTCATCCCTTTATGCCTAGATTTGCCATTGTCCCATGAAATAAAGAAGAGGGGTAAAGCTGGACATCTTTACATGAACTCAGCTTCTATCACGGTACCTCGCATGACCTCAGGTGACCGAAGATCATTTCAGAGCTAGGAAGCGTCTTAGTGCCATTTTGGGTTGCAAAATCGAATTCATTGCCTATTTTTACTTTAGGTATCATCAAAACGAGGCTGTATGCTCCTTTTTGCTAGTTCATCCCAAATGCGACATGACCTGACCTCATGACCTTTCGTGTGGGTCAACACTATTAGTCGTGTTTAGTGTTTTTTTTTGGCCCATGAATGTATTTCAGGCACCAACGAGGCGAAGAAACGGCAGGTCAATGACCCTGAAATTGAGAACAAATTTGAAATAGGACAATTCGTAGGAATGTCCTAGGACTATGCCTGATGTTACTGGTCGATCGATAGCACTGTGTGGTTCGTATTAGACTTTAAATCGGCGTTTGACCTCTTTTAGGTGACCGTGACAAGACTAAAAGTTGAAAACTCTACCGGACATACGCAAAGAATGTAGCAAAAGATGCCGAAAATTTCAGCACTCTGCGTGCGCCTTTTTTTGCTGTCGCCAAAACTCCTTGGGCGGGGGTCAAAATGCCTCACCCCTGTTGGGCTGGGTAGTCATGACCTAGTTTGACTTGACTTTGACTTGAGGCCTAGGTTGATAGCCGGTTACTTTTTGTCGCAGCACGTTTTGTGGCAAACTTAGTGTACCCGACATAACGTGTAGCCTTACCATTGCTTTTACCATGTTTTTGCTGAGGATTTGGCAAAAAATGTCATTTCGACGTTTTGATATGACATGCGACGCCATCGGCAAACCTAAATTTAACAAATTACCTGAGCTTCGGGCTCCGGGTTATCGATTGCCGTTTGAATGTTCAAAACCAGAGCATTGGTTCCTGAGATAGGCGGGAGACGGTGTAAAGCTTGTCCCCAGTAACTGGAAGATGGTGAAATGCCACAGTCAGTGCCGGTTTATGCAGATGGACCTGCACTCTTTGCAGGTGGATCTTCCCCTGATAAAAATGACTGGCACTGACCGATACGAGCAGGTATGGGTTCTCGATTCCCGTCTTTGTTGCAGTTCTATAACCCTTCTGTCTTGAAGTGCACGGAATATGGAAACCGGCAATGAATCTTAAACTGTACAATCACATTCACGGTGTTCTTTGAACAGCCTTGTGTTACGACACCGTATGAAACATTCGCTTTAGTATTCAAAGGTGCGGCGAGCAACTGGCTTTACAACACGCGGAGGATTAAGGCGGGTTACGATAGCGATACGTCTCGTATAGTCGACTTCTTATCGGCACTGTATGTAAATTCTGCCCTTCAAACGCAGGGAGTTACTGGTGTGGCGTTTGGACATGTGGATTCGATGTTCTCTACCTGTATTTGGTTTAATAAGTAAGAAGGCGGACGGAAAAGCCTTGCTTTCTGTCTTGTATTTTCGTCACGGTCGACGATACTGGGTTAGAACTGGTTCTGGATCGTGAAATGGGACATCCTTGCAAACCAAATATACGTGGAAGGTGGAATCAAACTGGTGCCTGACATGTGCATAGTGCGAGAAAAGGCGAGATGCGTTTCGGAGTGTATGTCACGATCAGTGCCGTCACGACGGCGTCCGGCAAGGACGCGCGGTTTTAAGTAGCGTGCCGTTGTTGAATTCTTCACTGCTGAGTAAGTCGCTCCCATCGACACCCATCGGAGATGGCAGGCGGTTTGTAGCGACCAATGTGTGGATGTGAGTCAGTGTCGACGTTGGGCGAAAAGACAGAAAAATGATGACGCTGGGAATGGGAATCTCCGTGCCGAGTAGCGATCGGGACGGCCTGTGACGGCAACGGACGAGTCCCACCAAAAACGTGTCGACGAACTGATCCGTGCAAGTCGTTGCATCAAGCAAAAAAAAAAATGCGCCCGAATTGGAGATTTCTAAAGAAAGAGTTGGCCATATAACTAGTGCGTTTGAGTATCGTAAAATTTGCGTCAGACGGGTGCTGTGCAGACTGACTAATGAGGTGAAGGCTGAATGGATCCGGGTTGCATAACGACTCTTGAGCCGAGGGGAAAATGAAGTTGAGTAGTCCGTAGAATACTGCCTTAAAGATTCGTCGCAGCCGGAAAAATGCAGATCCCAGGCTTCAGCAGGAAAAGCCATGCTGACTGCATTTTGGGATGACCAAGAAATTGTCCTCATGGATTTCTTGGAAAGGCGGCCCACAGTGAATTCCGGGTGCTGCATGGAGTCTTTCAGTATAAAATTGTATCAGGAGGAAAGGGGGAATCCCGTGAGACAATCGTGCAGCACGACGATGCCAAGCCCCACACCAGTAGGACCACAACTACTGCCATACTGCAGTTAGGGATCTCCGTGCTACCGTATTCTCCGTATAGCGCTGACCTCGTTTCTGGCGACTATCGCTTGGTCCCGAAGCTGAAAGCACACATGAAGGGTGAACACTACTCATGTGATGAAGAGGCGAAGTCAGCAGTACGCTGATGGATACCGGACTCACGCCCGATTTCTGCGCTGACGGACTCGCAATCAAGTTGCACGTTGTCAGGAATGTTTCGCAGATGCCGGGGCTAAAATGAAAAGTGTGTATGTGTACTGATTAATAACTCACTGATGGAGCTACGTTCCTGTGTTTGTTTTATTAAAATCAGTCGGCTCGGTGGAATTTTATTCAGGTGGAAGCAGGACTTTTCAGCCCACCTTCTTATAATCAATGTTATTGAAACATCCCATTGGCACGGGGTGTGCCGCGGATGTTCCGTACCTCGTCCATGTGCTATGCAGGGAAGAGACGAATCCTTACTTCATTATGTGATGAGAACGAAGGGCCTGAGGACAGATCTGATCAAGATAATGGTGCAACAAACTGAGCATTGTATTTCTGCAGCAAATTACAACATAACCACGAACATCTAACCAACCACGAAAATGCCACCAACCTTGCCTTCCTCCGTGCGAAGAGAACCTGCTCGAGAAATCAGCTGTGTCGCGCTGGTCTCATTGCGGATGCCGGCGTTCTGTATGCCAGCGGGCCAGGTAGCCAGAGCAGAGGTCACAACAGAGTAGCTTAGCGACCATCAAAGGAGACTTAACCCAGTGTAAGCTCTGCCGTGACGTCATCAGACTGAAGTCTGCTCAGGATGTCATCGTGGAACGAGCTGCGGCATTTACGCAGCCGCGGGCGACGCGCCTCCGGGAGCTGGGATTGGCGGTGGGGAGCACGCGGTTCTGAGCCCAATAACCACGGAGAGCCCGCGTCCGCGGGCCATCACGCGGTGACCACGTGACTGCTGACGCAGACTGTGTGCAGAATGGCGGCATTAGGTCTGTGTGGCTTTCCGTCCTGCTGTTTACTTTGTGTGTGTGTTTCGGTTGTTGAAATTAGGACTAGTGAACGCGTTTTAATTAATGTCTGCACTAAATGACATGTCCTGTATGATTTGAATAAACCAATTATTTGTACGTCGATGTCCTGTATTGTATTGTATCCTGTATTGTATCATCCGATTTGTACTGATTTTGAAAATGGTATTTGATGCATGCATCACGGCATGTGCCCACGCTCCATGTATGGGACATCAAGCAATGGTATGATGCATCATGATGTCATGGTATTCTTCAGCCTCACCTGTCTCTTCATGGTGCACACTGACTGACGCAAGCAAGCAGATAGGATGTGAATATTTTCCTACGCCTACGTCTTCAATGAACAACTGATAAGGGTTATAACCGCCCTTCTCAGGCTTCAACTAAGTAAGATCGTGCTAGGGGTCTACCACCCCGTACTGATGAATGACGAAGGAGTTACTATCCGCTTAAGCCTTAGCAAGGCTCATCATCGGAAGGCCCCTTGGATATCTTTACGGCGAGATAATAACCCATGCACAGCAGGCAGCCGTCTTACCGCAACGTAAGTACAGCTTCACCCACGACAGCTCACAGGAAGAAAAGCTCTGATTTAAATCATCTGTTGTCCACGTATTACTGTCGCATTTTTACTGTTGAATGGGTAAGAGTGCGGATTTATCCTGACTTAGGATGCCTTGTATTTCAGTTGGAAAACAAAATCGTGATAATTTCCAACAAATCTAGGCTGGTTTAGCGGACACCTGCACTTAATACCCCGCGATGCTCGACGAACAGATGCGACAGTAAGCAGGTTACACCATTGACGTCATGCAGTTTGAAAGCCTATGGTTTTATTTGATTGTATTAAATGGCATGTTGATTTTGCCGTAGTTTTGTGGCCACGTTGACACACTTTCGCAAAACAGTGTTTTAAATGTTTTGTATTTGGCAGCCTTTTCTTGAAAAGTGAGCAGCCGCTACTGCGCGTCTTTAACCTTATTCTTTGTATATGGTTCTGTGGGGCCAATGCAGTCCAGTTACAAAATCCAGCACTGCCCTCGCGGATTTTAAAGAGGAGCAGTCTTCAAAAGCGGAGAGCTCTCTGACGACCGCCGTCTCAAATCGTCATACAGTGTTCTTCTAACATGCTCCTCAAGGGAAACTTGACTCAAACGTTTCAGGTGGGCGACGTCGGAATCGAAAGTATTCACCAACTGAGCGCCTTTGCGGATGATTTTGCGCGTCAACAACCACCTTCTCTCCCTTGCACAGTACGGTTTCGGTCCCCGTCACTCGACGGAAACCTCACTAGTGTCAGTCTCCGATCACATCCTGCCAACTACCGACAGCGGGGAAATTTTTGTGCTCTGTCTTCTAGATCTCAGTAAATGTTTTGACGTCATTTGATCATTCAAAATTGCCTGCTGACCTTGCATTTTGCCGTGTCGAGACCTTCTGGTTCTCATCCTCCCCCCGCGGCCACACCCAGAGTGTCAGCTTTGCTTACGTTTCTAAAAGGAAGCTTACCTCGGGAAAACTTCCTAGCAGCATGGAGGTGTTTCATGGATCCACTTTGGGCCCACTTTTGCACAGTATTTTCCAAACGACCTCAGCCTATTAATTGAAGGGGCGGAGATCATTCCATATGCTGGCGACTCACAGGTGCTCATCACCGGTCAAGTCTGGCCTTTCGGCTCTCACTTGCCAAGTAGAACGCACCCTTTCATCTTCAGAGGTATGCTTTCGCGCGAACGCTCTCAAAGTAAAAGCGTAAAAAGTCGGTTGATGATTTTCGGAAGTCGCCAAAATTTGCGCCCTTATTCCAGATTGGTCTATGAAGTCCCAAGACGCAGAGCAAAAACCCCTCCATTAAGTGAAAAATCTGGGCGTCATAGTTGACAGCACTGTTTCTCTTGGGATACCCACGTTCCGGCAGTATCAAGAGGTTTTGCGGTATGCTGATCGGACTTTTGCACCTGCGGGGTGGCCTGCCGCGGCGCGCTGTCGAGACCCTCGTGTCCGTCCTGGTTCTCTCGCAAGTCAGATACCGTATTTCGGTCTACGGTAATGGTACCAAGAAAAACTTAATGCGGACCAAAAAAATCACAAATTTCTCGGCGGAAGTCATTTTTGGACGACAGAAATCTGGTCAGGTATCTGACTTGCTGGAGAGCATGGTCTGGCTTTCTGCGGAGGGACTGGTCACTAGCGGCACCCTGAGTCTCGCGCACAGAGCGCTGTCTGGCGGCGAGCCGAACTCAGCTGCTGAAATGCTTGTCCGGCAACTGAGACATACGTGGCCACGGTACGCGCCGGGACGAGCTCTTCCACCTGGTCCACTCGAGATCCGAGTCTGACAGACGGCGGCGCTCTTTGCTCACCGTGCTGTGACAGGCCTCAACCATTTGCCTCATGGTGTGACTGCCTTTGCACCTGAACGTTTCAGGACTAATTTGAAGCGTCAGTTAATAGAAGTAAATGGCTTTTGACTAATTATCGCGTGACTGGTGCTCGTCATTGATGTTTCATTAACACTGCAGTGATACTATTTGTGTTCTCCATATCGTTCCTTCTTGTTACCGATTGTATTTGTGCGCGTGTGGTAACGTTAGAGTGGCTCGTCTGACTTTTTTCAACTTTTTGCCTGGAAATGTAATTATCAGCCATACGTTTTCTCTTGCAGTTTCCCGTGACTTGAAATACAGTACATTAAAAGGCACCAATTTTCGCCATCATTTGAAGTGAACACATACTGCAATTACCCGAAAAGTTTGCCCAGGGCATCATACCAAATAACGGTGTGCTGGGATGTGTTCTGAGGGTTTAATCGTGGTCTACGTGGCCCAGTGTATTTTGAATCACTCAGCGCTGACTCACTGTCATGATCGAACTACGGTACTATAACGATATGGAACGTCATGGCTCGAAACATCTTTTTTGTTAGTGTAAGATGTTGAAATTCTGACATCCCATCAAATGTCAGTGTGCGATCATTTCACCACATTGACCTGCTGATACTGCAAACGTCAATCGCCTTATCGTATCCACCATTTTTGATACTCCAAGAGTGAAAGAAACGAAGTAATTTCGTAAATAAGCGTTACTTTACATAAATAGGCGTCAGCACCAATCCTCAGGACTGGAGATCCTGGAGAGGTGGGGGCGGTTTAGAACCTGCCTTCTGTTCAAAAGCTGAAACATCAGGCCTATGACAGCGTTCGGAAAGGAAAGGTCTGAAACCATGTTCAGACACCCAGTTATTTTCGGAAATCTCCAGTCCTGCCAGTCATCCCTACGAACAGACATACCAAGTCAACGATGCGCAATGACGCGCTATGACAGGAAATCTACGCGCAGTGACAGGAAAGCCGCAGCTACCTCTGAAAAGTTGTCGCGTTTTGATTAGCTCTGCAATGGCACGCCCATTTGCCGGTGACCATGACGTCTGTTATGACGTCAGTGGTTGAAGGTAATCGACGCTATCGCTTCTCCTTCGTGATTTCACGGGTGATGGACTGGTGTCAGGTGTTCACCCGTGAATTAGGAGGTGAAGGAAAGGTGGGAGGAGATGTTCTCTAGCGACTCATTGTTATTATTATCTGTTGTACTAGGCACGAGATGTTGCACGAAGCTTTCGTCGATCTCGTAGCTATCAGGACTGATTAAGTAACCACTTATTTCCCGGTTTTCATGAAGACCAAAAGAACGGTATCTTTTTGTTTTGTTTTGAAGTCGCTGCATGCCAGACAGCATTCTTGTAAAGTCGAAAAACAATGCGCAGTCATCGTTTTCTGGTAAATATGATCCTATAGGCTGTAACGTGTAATCCTACGAGAGAGCAGGACGACGACCTCTTCGATTTCGCTTAAAATCTCGCCAAACAATGCTCATATTGGAACACATATGTTGCTAAATGATTTTGCCTGGGCATTGAACACTGTGACCTGCGGGGGCCATCGAAGCAATGCGACCTGCTCTTTGCGTGTCTTAGAAAGTAAGCCGAAACGGAATAATCAAAAGTTATCAGCTGATCAAAAGCAGTCTTCTCCAGAAGTCATAAGCGGCGGCAGAACTATGGGGAACTGGTTTCAAATTTAGCAGCTACTTGCCTTTAGCCACGCGACATTATAAGGTCGCGACCCAGGTCAGATCAAGTACCTACTGGAATCCACCAAGGGATCACGTATTTGACAGCTTGCATGAAAACGGACAACGGTGTAGTTTTTCTTTGATCCATCGGCTTACCAGTCGACGTATTGTCAAAAACGATACGTTTGCATCGTGTTTTGGTACAATGCATGAAATCATACAGGTTTTAACATGGGAGGCAAAGGGTGTGAAAACCGGCGACGAGTTAGATTTCTCCTAAAGTGCTGTCAAACGATGTACAGTGTCCATCATACAGCACACTGCTGAATCTAGAATGACTTTTCCTGAGTTTTATCTCTGCTTGTGGACTGCGTAGAAAACAACTGCGGTTAACAAATAGCTTTCGGCGCTTTTGTGGAGGTTTTCTGTATTTGATTTGCGGTATGCGGTGACATAACTTTGGCCACTCCTGGAGGCCACAGCTTCCAATGCTCGAGCGAAACCACCTACCGGCAGATGTGTTGTATAGACGTCATCATTTGACAGCATTTTAAACCTTTTTTCCTGCGGTCGATTTCGCATAACCCAGTCCATCATAACGGATTAAGCCAATTTGTCATGTCGATATCATGCCATGTCAATTTGACCCCCCAGACAGTTTTTCTTGATATCTTTTGAACGGCTTAATTTACATTTCTGAAATTCACATTACCTTTCTAAAAATGTTTAGATCATTTTAAAGACGATTTATTTGTTGTTTTTTTTTTCATCGGACCGAAGTTTCCTGAGATGTTAAGGTTTAAATCCGGCGGTCACCACCCCGCTGCGCGTCGAAATATGAGTAAGCACCAGCGAGAATCGTGGCCTGAAATGACATCGGCTGAGTTTTGGGTTTCTTCCACTCGGCATCGTATTACATACCTGTGATGAGACTTTGTGAAATGGTCGTAACGTAGAAGCGATTTAAGACGTTCAGTCCGATCTCGTTCTAGCTAAAAACCACTTTTGGCGACGACAACCTCACTGAATTTGAAGTCCTCATTCGCAAAGTAAACCAAATATTGTGGGTGCCTTAAAAAGCAAAATGTGAATTTGCGACGTCGCTAATGCGCATTTCGCTTTTGTCTTTTTCACTGGCCAGACTGTATCTTGTGTCTAGGCTTAAATCTGAGTGTTTGGAACGGATTTAAGTGTTCCCTGTCGTTTGCGTTTGGTGGTATGGCAATGTATGATAACCACGCTTTCAATGAATATCCCACTTGAAATTTTTCGGTTTTCTGGCTTGACTTCCCCGAAGAATGAAAAAAGCATTGTGGTGTTTGGATAAAAAGGTGAACACGATAGTCCCGTCAACTTCACAGCATGACATATACAATTGTTATCATTTTAATGACACGATGAGATTTTGGGGGGCCAGAAAAAGATAGCAGTTCCCACCCTGGATCCGCCATTGCGCCTGTCCCCATAACAAGACACCATAATGGCGAAAGGCGAAATTATCAACTTTGCCTCGAAATTGCCAAAAATTGCAGACTCCATCAAACAATAATGTTCTATTTGCCCTAAAACTCCAAACGCAGGATTGCTCTTAGATAAATTAGCATGCGGTTTGTGGCAGAATTATTTCTTTTCTCTTTAAGAACCAAATAGATCGGAAGTCATATCGGATCATATTCGTAACTTCACCAACGCGGAGGCCAATATGAGCCTCTCACGTGGCACTCCGTGTTTTCCGCTGAGCCCTGAACCAGGGCCTTGATCGCTTAACTGCGCTGTTGACCTCCGCTGGATCTCAATATCACGGAGATCCTGTTGGTCTCGTGCAAGCCTCGGTCGGCCGATCACGAACGGCGGCGCCGCGCCACGTGCAAGATAACGCCCTCACGAGCCAGAGCGTGGTGATAACTGGCCGCCTTCCGTCGCGCCGCCACCTGCTGAATGGTCCACCGACAGGGGCGTGTCCTGACCCGCGAGTCAGCGGCTCTTCCGGCCCTGTGCCGGGCGCGAACTCATACGGCCGCTCGGTGAAGATTCCGCGCCGAGTCCGTCGAGGTCAAACAACGGACGATCCACAGACGGGCGCCACATGACCGTGAAGTCGGCGCGCCTGTCAATAATCAGCACGGACGGACGGCAGACGCCTCTGGTCTTCATCCCGGGCCGTGGCTGGCCGGTCCGCAGATCGCCGCTGGCTGACGGCCGCGCAGACTGGCGAGAGGGAGGTGTTGACGGCCGGTGCGTGCTGGAGGCGTTGGCCATCGGACGGACCCGCGTTGACAGCTGCCGTACCGGTGTTGATAGCCGGCGACGGCGGCCGGCGGACGCTGCTGGCAGCTGATCGGTCTATGTTGATAGACGCTGGGCCGGATAGCACCTAATGCATCTGCATCCAAATAACATATAACATACAGCACACCGGGCCTCCTGGCTTGTTGCTGCGAAGCGCGCAGGGTGCATGCATAGATTCACGACATTCGTCTTTTTCCACATACAAAACAACTACCCTCGGAAAACCACACAGAGCGTGACGCCGCGACGGGCTAAAAGACCGAGCTGTAGCCTCCTGTGGACGAGCAGACCTGGTGACTGAATGGCGGAGCCGTGTGAAAGGCAGCCCCGGCTCGGCGTCGAGCCGGCTCTTTGTCTGTCTGGTGCGCTCCGTCCGCCTCGCAGAATGACCGTCATCATTACGCTCGCCCATCTGGCGGCCGCTTTAATCGGTAACAGAGCTCGGTGTCCGCCGCAGCCATTAGCCGCGAGCGGCCGCGGTCCGGCCGGCCGCCCTTTTGACCGTGACTGGGCGAATCTGGGGCTTAGCCGGCTCATCGGACGGCACAGCCTGTGCTGAATCACCTGTAGTGCGCGGCGGAGGAAGCCACTCAGGGCGGCGAACGGTAATTGGTAAAAGCTTTTAGATGGGGCCCGCTTTATTTAACCCACCTCAAGGTTACGAAATTGCAATGCATAATTGGGCATGTGGCGTTCCGGGGAAGTCCCGCACGTGAAGATAGTTAAAAAATATAACTAAGCACGCATGACGAACATTATAGCCGCTATACGTTCTATATATATATATATATATATATATATATATATATATATATATATATATATATATATATATATAGCGAAGTTAGTAGCCAGTTGCCCAACTTGCATGCAGTGACGAAATCACAAGTCGCATGAGATAAGGTACCACTTAACGTGACCATGCAGGCAGTATGTGGATACTGCATTGTCACGGCTTTGCATCCCTGACGATAAAAATAGTCCCGACGGTCACTGACATTGCAGCATGATCTTCCAGCGTTATCACCGTGACGTGAGTAGCCACGGAACACACAAAAGGTCCAATGCAAGACCAGTTTAAGAAAAAGTCAAGAGGCCCCTGTAAAGTCAATATCTTGTTATAATTCAGCGGTCCAAACATTTTTCACTGTGGCTTGTTCTTAATCATTTGCTCTGATCCCTAGCCTTGCATAAAATGCATATCACTGGCCTAATTAAGAGAGTGAAAATTTGAGCTTCCGGCGGAGTTTTCAACCACGGCACTTCTGTGGTCCGTTTCCAAACCGCATACATCCCCACTGGAAAACGAAGAACACGATTTTACGACGAATACAAAAACAGACGTCAGTATGCAAACACCAGGGGAGGAGGTGCATGGTTGCAAACAGAAGGAACGTACTAGTTGGCCCGTTTGTCCGTTTTGTTATTGACGACGCCACTGCTGCATCAGCTGCCCTGCGATCTAGCATAACTGCGGACAGGCTTGGTTCCCCGAGCGGTCGGCCGGCCGGCCCGCCGCCAGCCCATGGGGGACCGGCCACCGGACGCCGTAGCCGGGGGGGCCGGTATGTGCATCATAAGAAAAGGATTGTATGGGGTAAAAGATCTTATGGCAAAAGGTCGTTTGAAAAAATCGCATGGCAAAGATAGTCGTAAGGCAACAGCACCTTATCTAACCTAACTTAATCTAACCTAACCTAATCGTACTCTTACGACATACCGATTGCTACGCCTACGGCAAACCGATTACTATACCTACGGTAAACCGATTACTATGCCTAAGGCGAAGTGATTGCTAGGCCTACGGCAAACCGATTATTATACGACAAACCGACTATCATACGATTACCAAGCGTACGTCAAACCGACTACTACGCCTACGGCAAATCGATCACTATGCCTACGGCGAACCGATTACCGCATCTACGGCAAACCGACTTTTACCAATATGATTTTTTGCCCTTACAGTCTTTAAGCCCTACGATCTCACGCTATCTCTGTCCTACGATTTTTTGCTTGCGGTCTTTTGTCATACGACTTTTTTGCCGGTCACACTGGGGTTCACGGTTGCGTGACTGTATCCGGCTCAAGACTGGACGCCTTAGCCCGAGAGGCCGTGCGTGCTAACTCACAAAGAAGCAGACAATTAAAGATCGAGCCGGGGTGTGACAGGTCGACGTGCAGGCAATACAGCGGCTGATCAATCATGTAGTTTGCTAAGCCTGCATGATCACGAACCATGAGCCCAGCTGTCAGGTGTTGCGACGAATGCCGTGCCTGTGCCGAGCAAGGGGGACACTTCATTTGCATGATGCGCTTGCTTCGCCCACGTGAATGTTTGGCTTATCGTTCGCTGTATTGTTGTTCGTGATTCACGTTACCGACACGCTTTTGTGCCTGAAAAAAGGGTCGTGCCTTCCTAGAGCTTTTGTCATGAGTAACAAAATGTGTACTGAACAAGCGAACGTATGTACCCATTCTTTTACATTCAAAATTCGGAAAATGTTCGTAACTGAGTACATGTAATTTTTTTGGAATCGGTCCTACTTTAGAATCTGCCATATTATCTCACAACACATCTGACGCCGCCCTAGCGGGCAACATGGAACAAACCAGTCATGCAAGATTTCGATAACACGATCTGCCGGAGTATTCCTTCTCTTTTGGGTTTTCCACCACATCTTCTGAAGATGAAAACCCGCCCCCATACGTTTTCAGAACATCTCTCTTGATACCACAAATATCTGCAGACAAAAATGCATGTCACGGTGACAACGTGCATAAGTCAAAGACGGAGAATGTGCCGTGATATCACGGTACTGTTGAAATCCCGTCACTTTTGACACCAGTAAGACAGTGTGACAAAGTACTTTTCATGAGATCGTATACCAGTTAATGACGAGTCGAAGCCATGTTTTAAATTGGGACCTGTTTGAACCTTGTAAGGCCAGCTATCGTGATTCGGAACAGCATTTATTATTCCATTCTTTTGCGTCATTACTGTTCCCGTAGGAAAGCCGTTATTGGATTGTTCATTAACCCGACACCGTATCTCTTTCCCAAAGATGATTAGTAACCTCAGGCCTCTTTCTGAACGGGAATGATTTTCGGCGCGCAAACATCGAGCAATCAGCGTTTTCTCTTGGGGTAGGGAGGTTAGTCATGCCTATTTCATTCTCAGGAGCTATCACAGTCACTGCAAATACACGACGATAATATACGTCGCACATTTTATAATATCTAATACGATATATGATATATAATATATTCGTCGTATATATCTTGCATGAAATATACGACGGCTGAGTTCTGCTCCAACATTCTTCCTTCATTGCCGCCAGAGGGACGTTTATAGTACACCATTCGAATTATTCGCTGTTGAGTCAGGTCACGGTGGTTTCCGTCACCCGCGAGATGTTTCCGCGCTCACTCGGCGGCCCGCTGCCTCCTGCGCGTGAGAATCGGGCCCACCGGATGCTGCAGACGGTGCGCCGCCGCCCACCGTGACTGGGCACATTGCGCCGACTTCACGGATCACGAGGGTCACGGTCGCGGCGCGGCGGGGGTCGCACGCCGGCCTCAGGGACCAGTCGGCTTGCCCGGCGCCGTCAGCTCTCTGTCTTTGCGCAGCGAGTGGGATGGAGGTCCGCCCGGCGACGCGGCTGCCGCGGCGGACGTGATCGTGATGCTCGCCAAGGTCCAGGCGGACGTGGAGGTGGCTTTCACGGGCGATGGCGGCCGGTTTTCCTGGCTGAAGGTTCATGGGCTCTGCCTTAAACATCACAAGCCGCTGGGCGGAAAGCCAGATAATTTATGCCAGGATTTTAAGAAAGCCGCTGCACCTGCGGAATTCCCCGGGCGGTTAAATTCCACCCGGAGATGAGAGCTCCGCATGCCTGTGTCGTTACTTTTTAGCTTCGCGACTGTCGTCGCTTGAAATTACTGCATCTCACTGCAACTTCTCGCTCATTTAGAACAACACAGCCTTGAACTGCACCTAACCGCAACGTTTTGCCGTTTGGGCCGAGCCTTCACGTCTGAACGCCGAGGCTTTATTGACCATCCTCACGGTAGAATAATGGAGGTACCCAGACTCGAGCCATCACGGACCACAGACGCGTGGCGCCCGGCACCAGCAGGTCCGCGGTCCTGTGTCCAGCACCTAATGCACACCACCGTCTCCTGAGACAGCAAGGTAATGTACGTTCATGGCCAGGCCAGTGATGCTAACGGTTCGTGGTAATTGGGCGCTGAGCACTGGTAAAGACGGAAGAGTAAGACGGAAGGCGGAATATTTCTGAGACGCACTTGCAGCATTGCACCTGTGTTCCGAATTTCCTGTCAAAGAACGTGACAGTAGTTACATGCAACTTACTTCGCAACTATGTATTGAAGTTGAGTCTAGAAGCTGCAGTCAGTCATGACCGTTGCTAGCCGATGCTGAATGACACAATATGCTTGCAGGTATTTCTGTACGAAAAGGAATGTACCATTTACTCCCGTCCTGCGCCTGCTCACTGCATTAAATCTCATGAAAGAGGGAAAACGGAAGGTGTGATGTCAACCACAACGTGTGTCCCTAAAAGCTTCAAGGTCATCTTCCCTGAATTCAGCTGCAAACGTTAGATATATTAGGCACTGCTTTGTGAAAAATATGATTTGCCGTCATCCCCTGACATAGCCCACTGCCTTTAATCTTACAAAGAGAAAAAGCTGAACTGCATTATCAACCACAACATATGTCACAGAAAGTTTCAAGGACGCCTTCATTAAATTCAACCGCAGATACGGAATTCCTGCGTCCGATTTCACCTGCTGTCGGTCCGTTTCGCGATTTTTCCCTGTTTCCGTTGGGCTGCAGCTGCGGGAGAGGATAGTGCAGGTGCCACCGGTCGGTGACGCAGTCGCGTGAGACGGGCACACGCCAGCTCGTGCCGACCCCAGTGTCCGAGCACTCGCCGCATTCGAATGGGTGCGGCTCAGCTGTCGATGTCTGCCCACGACTTCCGGCCGCGGCATCAGCAGCGTGCCGCGCCGCATGCATCTTCTTGCAACATGCCAGTGGCTGGCATTGCAAGCCGGCTGTTTTGCTGACGGCCGAATAATTGAACTAATAGTGCAAACTTATTCCGGGCAATTATTTTTTATTATTATTATTCTTGTTATTATTTTATTATATTATATTTTATTTATTTATTTATTTATTATAATATATATATATATATTATTATATTATAATTATTATTCTTGTCATGTTTCTCAAGGCTGTGTGCTTCCGCTCTCGTGGCATCGGTGATGAGATTACAGCGGGGCAACGGAACTGTGAAAGGGAGGAGGCGAATCTGCGCACTGTTTTCAAAATAACATGAACCCTCGCTGGAACGACATATGGATTCACCTTCGCCCGAGTCGTAGGCTCATGAGACTCTCCTCCCGAATTCGAGAGCCATAGCTAATAAGAACTAAGCTATATCTAAACTAAAATTATACCTCATAAGAACTAAGCCTCAAAGAAAAGTAAAAATATCGTTGGAAAGGACTTCGCAAAACCATGAGAAAGCACCCAGATTTACTCCAGTCTGGTCAATATTGAGATCAAGACGTCATCTTGGTTCCTGTTGACGTTTTTGGCAGAAAACTGTGCTAATCAAGTCGCTCACATGGTTCCAAAGATGTTAGGCGTCAAAAGAAGGCTCCATTCACTTATTTGGTGCCGTAAAAGAACACCTGAGGTCATATTTCGTCATTTCACTCGAAAATGAGAGGCAAGGGAAAATGTCGTCTTCTTGTAAACGTAGGAGTCGCGCTTTTTTCTCATTGCAAAAGACGGTTTGGACTAAATCACGCACGAGCACCGGACGGCGGGCTCGGCTACAATGTGAAAGCCCAATAGTTGACAGGAGGTTATTTTAGCGATTGCAAGTGTTTTTGTTTTGTCAACCAAAAATAACAGGACAGGGGCATTAAAAACTGCACTGAAAATAAGCATGGAAGTGGTTTTTATCATATATGGTCATACAAAGTGTACGCGCATTAAAAACAAACAGCATTTGTCAAAATGCCAGGTAAGGTCAGCCTGGGCGGAATGGGATAAGGTCAATTTTAGAAAGCAAGTTCTTACCATATGTCATTGTTTTTGAAGCACATAGAGCTACAGATGAACATTCAAAGGCTGTAAACCGGTGAATGACATTCGGCTGCTGGTCTCAAAATTTGGTATAAAACATGACCTAGCCCCGAGTCACGGGTCAAAAGCTCCGGGCCGCTTAGTTCTGGCTCCTTGTGAACATCGAACCTCGTTGCCGATCGCACACTGAGTAAGAGCTGAGAATGCTGCCGCAAAGGCGCGGGAACGACGATGGATATATATTTGCGCCAAAAAAGTTTCCAAAAGTTCCGAAAGGACCTTACCTCCTAGTGGATTCAAAAACGTTGTATTTAACCCTATTCCCGGAGGGCTAGACGGTATGGCCGATTCCCGGCAGGGGGGGTGGATTCGGCCCTCCCCCCTGAGATCTCGAGAACTGCTTGTTCGATTTCATCGTAACAAACGGCAATCGATTCGCCGTGACGTGAACTACATTTTTATAAAAAGAAATTTTCAAAATTTCGAAATTTGTGGATACAGGGGGGCAAAAAGGTCAAAATGGGGGGTACCTTTGGACGTTTTATAACTCCGTTGTTTATAGACCGATTTCGATGAAATTGGCATCAATCGAGAGATTATGGATAGGGCTTTTACCATGGGTCCGAAAATGTGAAATTTTGAGAAAATTCATGGGCGTTCACAGAGTTTCAAAAATAGGAGGATTAGTCTTCTAACAACTGAATGAACAAAATAGGCAAACACCCTTTTTTGGCTTCTGCTAGTCATGTTATGCTAAAGAAGTACAAATCGCATTACGATGTTTGTATAATGTTAGCATAGGCGGTGCCAGGGACATGAAAAAGGGGGAACTGTCACGGTCACGCGTTTCTCAGATCAACTTGTGACCTTTGACCTTAAATGACCTCCAGTGACCTTGGGGTCACTTGGAATGATCTCGTATGCATTTAATATTATCTGTAAACGTTTTCAATCATTTTAATTCACTGTATTTCAAAAATTTCATTTTATGGCTATTGCGATATAGGGCACGCGCACTGACATTTTGGGTCATATCTCCGTGACCCGACCTGATATCAACCTGAAACTTGGTACACGAGTAGAAGGCACCATTCTACATCATATATATTTCGGGTTTGGCATTTGAAAAAATGGCGCCGAAATTATAGCAAAAAAACAAATTTAGACTTTTGACCTTGACCTGACCTTGTAAAATGATCTCAGATAAACAAAATTATGTCTGCTCATTGCGCAACTATTTAGCTATATATCCATATAAAGTTTTAAGTTCTATCTTAAAAGCTCTGTTTTTGGCAGACATTTTCCTTTTACCCTCAACATGGCCAAAAAGGGCATGAGGTGCCTCCCAAAAACGTTGCCTGGCTCCGCCCCTGAGCAAAATAGAATTTTGAAATTTTGCCACAGCACGTAGAAAGAATAGCTAGGAAAAGTCACCAAGTTTCGTGAAGCTGCGCTAAAAAGCCTGGAATTGGCAAGCAAAAAACCCGAGGGGGGGCGGATTCCGCGCTTCCCCCTCGCCGGGAATAGGGTTAATCACGTATCAGGCCAAATATCCCAACAATTTTTATTCCGGGAAATAACTCAACGGAACACTTTTTCCCGACCGATTTGATCCCAGTAATTCGCAAACGAGACATGCGGGGCCATCGCCCGTATTTCGCCTGATTGATGCTGTTCATAAATACCTAGCTGTTCGATTTCCACCTCGAAAGACCTTGCACGTCACGACAAACTACACAGTTTGTTCATACTTCACCCTTTGCGAATGTACCCGCCGCCAAAAATTACACTTTATATTCGATTTCAAATCCACATATTTTCACCAGTTCGTCGACCAAACCAGGACGGATGACGATGCGCATGATGACAATGGCAATAGAAGGAAATAATGGAAGAACGTTTATGAGAATAGAACCACTTGTTTGAGGGCGAAGGTGTTCCTGCTGGGTTGCCCGAATCCTGAAGCACGGGCTCCTTAAAATGAGTCGAGGTGCCGCTGAGGCCATAAATTCCAGCGCCTTTCAATGGCGCTGTGCCATCGATTTCTGTATATAGCCCCAGCCGGCACACCTGTTTAAAAGTCCCTGAAGGTCATGTCGTGGCCGAAGCGGCTTTGGACTCACCCCATGAGTTGTAACGGGAGGCCATGTGTCACGACCTTAGCGAGGTTGTTACGCCTCCTCCTGACGAAGTCACGACCGTGACAGGGGAAGCCGAGTCGTCATAGTACTACCGAGTTCGCACTGAGCACATGAAATGTGCCGTGTGAAACTCTTGCGCATTGCCGCGATGGCCATTGCGTGAAGTGAGGGACTGCCATGCTCCCGCGTCACGGCATGCATCACCTCACAGCCCAGGTTCCGGAGGCCTCATAGTCGTGGTTTCGCCGGCTCTGGTGAGGCAGCTAGACCTTTAACAATCCACAACACACTGCGCCGTGATGCACGTTCCTCCGCCACAGCGGCGTAATTCTCCACTCGTGTCCAGGCGTGCCGCCGTTGTACGCGGTCGGTGGTAAGCAGCTGGAGTCCCTTTCGTCGTGTCCGCACGACCTGGCACCACGTGACTTGTATTGTTTTTCTCTGCACACTTCCCGACTTGGCGTCCAACGCTCATCACATGGACCTTCCCTCAGTACATGGGCTTGATTCTGATCCCCGTCACGGTGCCTGGATCCGACAGGAGATACGTTGGATAATGCACGGCACGGCGGTGCCGTGTGGTGGCGGCTCGGTGTCGGTGTGGTGGGGATGGTGGGGGTGATGTTCTTCTGCGCTGTCGCCGGTGCTGCCGCCGGGCCTGTCTCAGCCTGCAGTGTCGCCCGTCACCATGAGTATGTTCTGGTCTTCACCTTTTTGGGAAGCGAGTCTGAACGTGGGCTACAATATTTAAAGCCTGGTACATGATCAAAAGTATTCCCAATTGTAGGAAAACACTGGATTTGGGCCACTTTATTTGACGTTGCAAAATACCGAGCATTCATAAGCGAAGGATATTTTGTCTTCTATCGTTAAGGGACTAGCGATCGAAGGAGAACGTGTTCAGGCCCATGCTTTGTTTTCTAAGAAAGCTTTCTAAAAAGGATTTCGTAAAACGTCTGTGCTTCGAAATAACAAAACTCGTCCTAGCACGGGATGTCCCAATACGCATTTTACAGATTTAAGGAGTCCCAGAAATTACATAACCCAGAAACGATAAGCATCTGGAAGGACATCGCAAGTCGGTCTCCGTTATCGCCGCTCCTCCCAGTTTACCTTGCAAAATTATTGAATTCGTGGTTGTTGGCTGGAAGGAAAATGTGCACGGCTTTGTTTCAACTTATGCGCTAAAGTTTACGATGGCCAAAACATATGTCGTTTACCTCTCACGCCTTACACCATTTTCAATTTAAATAATGACGCAAAAAGGAAAATACTGCTGTGATTGGATTCCGCCATGAATCTAGACATTGTTGAAAGCAAATGGCATCGTTTATGACGACAGATAAAAATACAATCCCTCAGCTTACTGAAAGCGCATGAAGAACGCAGACACGTGCCCAAATAACTCTTGGATTGTGTAACCAAGGAACCCTACGAACTAGTGCAACTTAGGCCAAGTGAAGATACGTGGGGGCTTTCGAATGAAACGGTACACGGAAGACATTGGAAGGCTACCAGTGGCTTGGAGCCAACGGCTAGAATCGTGCTGTCGTGCTCTGAGCCAACGGCTAGTCGTGCTCTGAAATCCCTGGATACGGAGCTGCTACTAATGATGATGAAGCGCCTCCCCGAGTGTGTAGCAAACACGTAGGAGCAACCGTTGAGGCTTACTAAAAATGATGGAGAAAAATGCATTTGGAGTTTTCTCTTCATTCTTTGACTGCTCCGTTATGCCGGAGTTCATGTTCTCGTTATGCCAGAAAAAGAAATGAAAATACGACAGTCCAGATTCATAGCAAACACCCGTTATTGCTGGACATTACACGGAAGGAATCTTCGAATAAAATATAAACAAGACCTTGATATTCACATCCATGGTTTTCCGCTTTCTGTGTGTAACGTTCGGATGGCTCTTGGACTTGCACATTGTATTCGGTATTTATTTTTCGCAGTTTCATTAGTGATACGTCTGGATTAAATTATACAACACGTATTTCGGCGCCATTTTGGGTTGCATTCTACGACGGAGTTCATGCTTGAAGCATTAAGCCTGAAGTTTGATACTTAAAGCTTAAAGTTTTAACTCCACTGAAGGATATGCCGCAAAATGGCGTCGAAAGAACAAGTTTTATGGCTATCGTTACCCACAGAATAACACGCAGACACTTCGATGGGCGTACGGAGTGTCAGGATCAGGGACGGATGTGTTAGCAACGTTTGGTATCCCTCTGCAGCCAGCAGCGCGCCAGCGAAACCACCGGCTTTCCTTCCCTTGGCCACGTGCCTATGATCCAGGAGGGCGTGCTGCTCACGTGGACCGCGAGGTATTGCGCTAAGTAGACGCTGAGGATGTTCACGTCCAGTGCGCCGCATACCGCCGACCGCATGGCGTGCGGCCCACGGTGACCACCGGTGCCGTGACGGTCACGATCGCACCTTAACTGGCGGCGGCCGGCGCGGCTTCGTCTCAGACCAGCGAACTCCGGGCCGGAAAACCCCAGCCGTAGGGCGCCTGACGCCTGCCGTCTCCCGCGCTCACAAAAACCAGGCATGGCGACCGCAAGAACGAGACGGTGACAGCTACTCGGCCGCTCGGCTGGCGAGTAATGCCGTTGACGATTTGAACGCTAAGCAGATCTGATTGCCGTTCTCAAGCATGGTTTTGAATAGTCTTGCTTCTCCTCCATGCGTCGTTTTTTGGCTTTAGTAAGCCAAGCAAATTATCAGTGAGACCAGGTACTAAGATCTCACCAATTGTCATTCTTTCGTCAGAACTGTTTTCTTACATGCTACCTATACCGATTTCATTTTTTATTTCATCACCGGAAGGGCTCCGCGTTTCACCACTTTTCACGTGAGTAACTGTCTGAGGATGCATGAGTACAGGTGCAAGCGCACAAATACTTCAAGAATGAATTAAATCGGATGCATGAATACATTTGGATCCGATTTAATTGCACTGCATAGCATGAATACATTTGCTGGTGCAAAAATTTTCAAGACTGACTTACGTCATGTTGGTAGCTTTGTGAGTGACGCCAAGGAGGCCGCATGCTACACGTGATGGATTTAACCTCTAATTCGCATGCAGAATGGAACGCTTTATTTTCATGCCTTATATGGAAGATTTGGTGCACTGTGTCCTGTAGAGGAAATGCAATTCCGTCACAACCTTTCCGTAACTTCATCCATGTGCGTCAATACGGTACTGACGGATGACTTTGGTGTGTTTAAGAACTTTTTACGTAGTGCTTAAACAAGGAACTTGTCACGCCACCCTTAAAACTTTGCAAAGGGCGTTAATGACAGAAGCATGCCACTAAATCCACTATTAGTAGGGGGCATTTAAAGGTTGTCTGCGCCCGCTGTGGACTCCAGTGTGCTGTCCAGTCAGACGAAGGGAGGAGAGGCGAGGAAATATAAGGGCAACTATGTTCTCTGACCCATGGATAGGGATAACAGCGTCGCATTTGATTTCTGCTCATCTCAGAGCTATGCAAAAGCTTTGGTTCACTGGTTTGTTTGTTCTTAAGGGATCCGGAACTCTTCCTGAGAACGTAGGGTGAAGGGCAACCTTATCTTACTTCTGCCGTGTCACAAAATAAGGACCCGAGATTTAACACAGCCGGTGAACTTTGAGCTCCGGCTAGAAATACAAATCCGATTGAAAGCGCAAGCTAGATTGCATCCCTGCACCTTCGAGTGCGGCTAATTTTCGTAATAACCGGTTTTCCGTGTTTCAGAGATCAGATCTGATGAATCCGCGACTTAGGGTTATCGTCGTAAGGCGCGGTGTGATTTGGTCAAAATCCACCTGGCCAGGAAGGGGGAGGGGCATGCCTGCAATCCCATTTCAAGTCAGGGAAGCGTACAGAAGCCGGATGTTAAAATGCAATGAGGATCCTACAGCTCAGCGAAGGCCTTCCCCAGAGATTCACAAGTGCGTGGAGGAATGTTTGACATGCGCAATGCGTTAATAGCTTTGACATATCCATAAGCAGGCTTAACACGGCCCCAGCTGGGGGAGCGGTTGACCCCCTCCCTCTTAGGTGTTTCGTTGATTGCCAGAGAACGAACAAACGCAGCGCTGCGAAACTTTGTGTACTTTTTGCTTGATCATTTTTACTTTTTGTGGCAAAGCTTTGACCTCAGGTCAAATCAGGTCTCCGACCTAAGCCAGACCGAACGGACCTATCTCCATAAAAGTTTAGCACCCTGCAACGTTTTCGGAAAACAAGAAGTCACAAAAAAACTTCCAGGTATTGGAAATTTTGATATGTGCAGCAAATATGATGTCTCTGATTTCTCGGAAATTTCCGTGTCATTGACGATCTAGGTAAAAATGGTCAAGCCCATTTTCAAGACATGCCTTTTTCGGGCACCGGCGGATTTTTAAAGTAATATTTTGAGTTGTGAACATTTTGGAAAGTGATGCAAACATTTAATGAATCTCATGGGGAAAGCACCAATGACCTCCGAGCACTGGCGAGGTCAGGTCACCAATAACTGTTATGAGCCAAAATGCGTCGCCGTCAGAATCGGCGATGAATGATTTAGAAGGGATAGAAAATGGTAGAAATGGTTCTCACAGTTGCACGTGATACCAAGGAGTGAACACAAGATTTTGAAAAAATGTTATTTTGCAAATAAACACGTTTCCTCGATAACGATCCGTCAGATAAGTATATTGATAACTACTGCATTGTTCTAGAATCTAGGCACAACAACCATAACAAGAACCCCTAGCATCAAGAAACGCCATTTGGCAAAGCTTCTGTTGCCAAAAAAGGAACGCTAACATTACCGCCCGTCAATGCCATACCGCGTTTGTCACTGGCGCCCGCGGTGCAGCGGCGCGAAGATCGCTGTGTCAGTAGCTCAACGCTTCCGCATATATATTGAACAAATCAAAGAAATTAGACATTTATCGACATTTGCGGACTTTTACCTGTTCGTTGGTTCCTTTACCACTTTATTACTCACAGCCCTTCAGATCCAGGCCGTTTCTCGGTTTCATGCAGTGGGCTATGAGAAAACATATATAGGGTGCAAGTGGCTTGCATATTACGTAAAAGTGAAAATGAAATCAGTTTCGAGGCTTTCTCGTGCCTCCCTCCCTTCCCGCCAGTGCTGGGGTTCCCCAGTACCTTCGATTGCTAACCTTTCCCAAAATGGACGTCGCGTTCCTCAACGGATTTAGTTCATTTTATTTTGGTCAACACCAGTGATCGGGAGGGGGCACTTTTATCTCATAGTATTGCTTATATATCTTATAGCACAGATCGCCACTTTTATCTGATAACATACTTTGTTTCCGTCCTTAAAACTGGCAGAAACTATTGGGGGGGGCCAAGTCCCATTTGGTGGGGCCAAGGTCCACATTGTCGGAATGGGGCATGGCTCCTGCAAAAGAATACAAATCGACGCCCCTGTTGTATAGTTCTACGCATGCCACCAAAATATAACCAAGTCGGTGTGCTATAGATATGAATTGCTGTCAAACTGGCAATACAGTTAATGGTAACAACTTTTGTAGAGTTTGTAGTGTTTTTGAGAGTCCACAAAAAGCGCTCTTTCCTCGAATCCAGAGCATAAACTACCTGGCTTTTGGAAAAGGCACCCACTAAAAACCTGGAGATCTACGCTTGCAGTCAGCATAAGCGTGAAGCCCTATACTTTTTTTTGGGGGGGGGGGGGGGGCGGTAGGATGGGACTTCAGGTTTCAATTCAGTTCCCGACAATGAGACGCCTTAAAAAATAAAACCTCAGCAGTGGCCCGGGCCCGTTGTCGAACCTTAATATGGGGACCTAAAGAGTTCGCCCCCTCCCACTGCATCCATTCATTAAGCCTCCCCGCGATGAAATTCCTATTTTTTTTTACGCCTGCTGCAGAAAGACTGCCAGTGTGACCAATGCAGTCCGCCCCCATTTTTTTCCAAAACCAATCTCAATATGATTACTCTGAAACACTTGTTCGGTCTGCATAAAAACGGATATCGAGTCATCGACCATGACTTAACATCGTAACATTCGCGTTTCGGGGCGACCAAGCATCCCATGACTACATATTCCCTACAACTGCTTTTGCGTGCCTGCCTCCGCGCACTTTCTTCTCGGTTTTGGTTCACCTCTTTTGCTGCAGCTTTTTTCTACGGTGATGACGCTCGTAGCCTATTTCTCTTTCTCTTCTGAACTTTGGGAAACGGGGAGAGTTCTTTGATCACCTGGGAAAACCCAGTCGGTGTTGCGGCGATGTACTGCGCCGCAGCGTGGACGAACGGAGACAGGCCTGGAGTCATCTCCGACGGACAGGCAGGAAAAGGTACGGTTTCCCGTCTCCACCGAGGGAAGGAACTAGCAATATCTCTTTTTTGTCAAAAAGAAAAGGAATCGGAAAAATCACGATCGTTTAAACAGTTACCAAAATAAGCCGAATTTTACAGAGAGGGGGAAATAGAGGTCCGCTGGGCCCGCTAGTAAAGGGAAACTACCTCCCCCCGTCGTCCTGACAGAAACCAATGGCGTTGCCCCTGACTCGATCTCTACCCAAACGTCAGAGCATTGGTACTACACTGCATGACAGGTGTGCGAGATCGTGATGAACAGTTCAAAAGTCCAGCCAGGCCAAACGGTTGACTGCCCCAAATGCTATTTTCACCTGCAAATGAAATGCTTAAGTGCGCCACGGTCTGTACACTATGCTAGTTTATCCGACATTGGCTGGGGCGGGACTATTTTATGCCCCCCCCCTTGGGTTTTTTTTTAATAACTCCAGGTCGTCCAGGATATCGAGTCGAAACTTTGTGCACCTTTCCATGAATCCCTAGCTCATGCTCTCAGATTTTCGGGTCAAAGTCAAGCAGTCACAGTGCAAGGGGAGTTGAAAATTGAGCATTGCCTGAGACGAGCCCGTTTAAGTCCCAGCTGGACTGCGAAATTTGCTAGAAATATGACTAAAAGATAATGCGACGGATCAAAAATGAACCAAAACGAAATTGCATGAATATCGTCATTTCCTCTTGATGTCTTGCTGAGGTCAAGTTCATTGAATCCTTTTCAAAAACATACATTCTTCCTTTACGTGGCCCTATTTACATGGCTTATGGGATGATTGGAGGAGTTGATTCTCATAATGGAGTTACTTTTACCCTCTAACTGGTGTGCGGAATTGTTCGGTAACATTTTTCTTCCATTTTTACTATTATTTCCTCTCAGTTTGATCCGAGTGATTTGAAATGGTGATGTAAGTGATCGGCGCTCGTACTAAGCAGAGTTCGTTGCATGGACTCCGAGCCCTACATCCGACCGCGCCAATCTTTGTAATGGTTGATCTTGTGACGAAAGTTTTACGTGCCGCTTAGCCCTATTCCCGGCAGGGGGGGGGGCGGAATCCGCCCCCCCTCGGGTTTTTTGCTTGCCAATTCCAGGCTTTTTAACGCAGCTTCACGAAACTTGGTGACTTTTCCTAGCTATTCCTTCTACGCGCCGTGACAAAATTTCGAAATTCTATTTTGCTCAGGGGCGGAGCCAGGCAACGTTTTTGGGAGGCACCTCAGGTCATTTTTGGCCATGTTGAGGGTAAAAGGAAAATGTCTGCCAAAAACAGAGTTTTTAAGATAGAACTTAAAACTTTATATGAATATATAGCTAAATAGTTGGGCGATGTGCATATGTAATTTTGTTTATCTGAGGTCACTTTACAAGGCCAGGTCAAGGTCAAAAGTCAAAATTTGTTTTTTCGCAGTAATTTCGGCGCCGTTTTTTCAAATGCCAAACCCGGAATATATATGACGTAGAAAGATGCCCTCTACTTGTGTACCAAGTTTCAGCTTGATATCAGGTCGGGTCACGGAGCTATGACCTAAAATGTCAGTGCACGTACCCTATGTCGCAAAAGCCAAAAAATGATTTTTTTGGAATAGAGTGAATCTAATCGATTAAAAACTTTTACAGATAATATTGAATGCACACGACATCATTCCAGGTGACCCCAAGGTCACTGGAGGTCATTTAAGGTCAAAGGTCACAAGTTGATCTGAGAAACGTGTGACCATGACAGTTCCCCCTTTTTTATGTCCCTGGCACCGCCTATGCTAACATAATACAAACATTGTAATGCGATTTGTACTTCTTTAGCATAACATGACTAGCAGAAGCTAAAAAAGTGTTTTGGCCTCTTTTGTTCATTCTGTTATTAGAAAACTAATCCCCCTATTTTTGAAACCCTGTGAACGCCCATGACTTTTCTCAAAATTTTAAATTTGCATACCCATGGTAAAAGCCCTATCCATAATCTCTCGATTGATGCCAGTTTCATCGAAATCGGTCCATAAACAACGGAGTTATAAGAAGTCAAAAAGTACCCCCCATTTTGACATTTTTGCCCCCCTGTATCCACAAATTTCAAAATTTTGAAAATTTCTTTTTATAAAAATGTAGTTCACGTCACGGCAAATCGATTGCCGTTTGTTGCGATGAAATCGGATAAGTAGTTTTCGAGATCTCAGGGGGGGGCCGAATCCGCCCCCCCTGCCGGGAATCGGCCATACCGTCTAGCCCTCCGGGAATAGGGTTAGGGTGCGACACGGCAGTGTCGTAATCAGCCTGACCCTGCGTTGGCTGGTTACCAGCAGACCCGGGGAGCAAACATTGAACGCCGAGGCAG
Organism: Capitulum mitella; assembly: GCA_030062745.1. NCBI lineage: Eukaryota > Metazoa > Arthropoda > Thecostraca > Pollicipedomorpha > Pollicipedidae > Capitulum > Capitulum mitella. Next base: position 28,017,797 of record CP099843.1, read on the forward strand.
TTCGAACGATTCGAACGCCGAGGCGATTCGTTGTCGGGACGGAGAGACCAGCGCTCTACCATCTGGGCTGCCGGTCACGGGTGCAACTTCTGAAGCTACTTTTTATGGAAAAGGTGTGCTTGACCTTTAAGCTGACCTTGACATTGATCTCTGACCTGGACCCATCGTTGTTGTCCTTTCCTCTGACCATCTGGCAGCAGTTTTGTAGGGCTTTAAAACAATTCCATGATATAAATTTTGCTACCGACTTTTACAGTACACTGTAAACAATATTGACTTGGCACAGTGTCAAATGAGCAAGAGCGCGAAATTCCGTATGCGACGGCTGATACCGATACCGGCTTCTGCCTGGTCAGATGAACAGCTGCCTCGTTTGCGGCTCGTTCAGCGCTCGTTTGCTGAGCCTTACAAGGCCACGATTAGTTCGATGACCAAACTTAGCGTTCCAAACTTGCTTCATTATCCGGCACCTGGTAAGTTAACGATGCCAAAGTAAGGGAACAATTGGGGAGGCAAGTGGACTGACAAGCGCCGTTAAGAGCCCACACCTCGTTCTGAAACACGTTTCTGTCCGTCGCTGCTCATTTTCCGAGCCAGAAACCAGTATTTCTACCGGCTAGTTACAAGCTTCTTGTTAACCTGCAAGCCATGACTTGCGTATTTTTCTGAGCTGTTTTACAAGACACATTACCACACACACAGGAAGCTTCATGTAACTGTATCAAAAAAACACAAGTTAGCGCTGCAGTTGTCCCACGAACCTTCGGCTTGCACCTTCAGCTCCCGAAGGACGTTCAGCACTGTGGGGTTCGGCGCCGGCCCCTGTTTATACCCATCACCTCTCTATATAAAAGAACACAGAGGTTTCGGGGGTCTCGTACTGGGAACTTTACGCTGCACACCGGGAAAGTCGCCGCCCAAGCATAGAACGCCGCCTCCATCGAGAGACCGGGCACTGAAATATGGCGAGCCTCGAGGACCAAGACGTACGAGTTCTCCTCGCGCTCCAGAGTGAAGTATTTCCGTTCCGCTTCTGACGATGTTAACCCCTTGTCAAACGTGCAGCCAATGTTCACGCAGAGTTCGCTGATGCATACCTGAGCTGAAAACAGTGCACACAGGTTAGTTCGCGAAATGCATGGGAAGGATCGAAAACAGAAGTATCTGGCCACAACAAAATAATCAGCTTTTGTTGAGCAATACTTGTACCGGCCACTCGCTCTGCAGCCGAATCAAAACGCTTCTCTTATCTACTGGTTTTGCAGCCTTAAAAATTAAAGCACTCGGCAAACATGAAGGCCTTAGTGTTCGAAACTCGCGCAGGCAAAGCTTAAGACTGACTTGGTCGCAAGGATGCCTCACTGGTTGTTCTTACAGAGCAGTGCATGGCAAATGCATGAAAGGGCGTATTCAAATTACTTTCAAACACGAAATATTTCCCACAATCCTATAAACCTCAGATACTAATATTAATCCAAGGTAAGAGAAACTGTCGCTACAAAACGAAACATAAACCGAGACTTGTTATTAAGACAAAATTTTCAACCAAACGATTCGAACGGATAATCTACAGTGACGTCCATTTACCGTCATAAGTGTCAATCTTGGCCCTTTCTTGCAGCTTATGTCGCAAGACCCTCAGGATTTGCTCGCATTTCTCACGGAGCGGCTCTCCGTTGCCTTCTGTGTGGCCTGTAAGGCGTGCCAACTCGTCCCAGGTCTGGAAAATGCAACTCATCAGTATCGTCGTTTATTTCACTCATTTTCTTAAGGCATTTACCAGTATAGGGCCGCGTAACTCAACCGTGTTTTACGACTCGTTAATGATGGACGCCCTAAAATGAGGTGGGAGCCTGGACTGTTTTTTCATGAAGGGGTGAGGGAGAAGAAGCTAGACTCCCCTGGTCGCGAGGTGTTTTACAAGATGTCAAAAGGCAGTATAAGCGCAGGAGTCATGTCTCAGTCGCAGTTCGAAATCAGGATGGCCACACGGGACGCTAGGATGCCAGCGCTTTAACTCGCGAGTCTCTGAGTCAACATTTTACTCCTGCCTTGTTTTTCTACGATAATACCCAAACTGTTAGAGACAAAGACCTGAAAGTTAACGTCACTTTAAATGAACAGGCGAGGTATCCTGTGTGGAAAGATCATGTAAGTTTGTCCTAAGACATGTCGAATGATGCCACAAAATTTGCTTCGGGCACCGTATTTACATTATATACATCGGGCACCGTATTTCTGACCATCTGATGTACTTTCTTGCTGATATGTGACACAATCGGACCAGGAAGCACGACGAGCTCGTTAAGATGTGGTTAGAGATCCGGGGTCAAACTACACCATTTCAACTCGAACTTCTAAATCACCAGGGCTACTAACCTTTTGATACATCGAATATCAAATCCTCTAAATATACACAATTCTGTATCGTAAATGAAGTCTTAGATCAGTTCTTCCAGCTCCTGACGCAAATCTAGGCTATAAACATGTACCACATCACTGACTGACCCAAAGCGGCAATCTGACATCTTGACCTCACACGACTTTAGCTGACCCAGCAGTGCTGTGGTGTTTCTAGACCCAGAAAGTGCTCGAGTGGAAAGCCTTTGGTATCATTTGTACGCCTCTACCCACACTTGATGCTCTGCGTCACTCTGACTGTCAGGTTCACGGAAAAAAACAGGCTCTCTCAGAATAAGCCACCTTTCACTTGACCTGACCTATGACGTCACTGGGGACCTCAAGGTCAACAAAAACATTTGCTGTCGATGAAATTTTATGGGCTATCCATTTCCGTTTGAATTAGCATAAGTGGTCCAGTAATTCCGAAGATACGAGAAAAACCAGCATCTTACTTCCTTCCCAATGTCTGGTTTTAGAATTGATACCGCAGTGACTGCCGGGTTATGCATTCGCTTGTGGGGCCAGAGCTGAGCGGCCAAGTGATCTCAGATAGTGGGACGTGACATAAACGTGACGAGTTAAAAATGGGCTGGTGGGTCTCACTGCTCCATTACCCACATAGAGGAAGAAAGGACCGACTTCACATTGTAATTACAAGTATCCTTATTCCAAAGCCATCTCACCACGCCTGAGAACCGCATTAAAACGCAATATTAGTAACTGGCTAGAATTCTACGAGCATTTCCATCGAACGGTCAGATACGAATATGATACGTGCAACTCTGAAAGTCTTTCCGGATTGGCATTTTATGTATAGTCCAATTAACAATAGGTGCCTGTACCAGATGCACACCACTAGCCCCGCCGCCTCGGGTGAGATGAGCTGCAATGCAATAATTGCAATACAAAATAGAGAATGCAAAATCATTTTTTTTCAATTTCTTAAGTAACTATGCATGTTGACCACGAATGAATCATCATGCTACCTTCTGAGACCTTCAGCAAATCACGGTAAAAGCTAAAAGAAACATTTTACTCGTAGTCTGAACTGCAGCCTCACGCTAAAATGCACTGCAAAACCTATAATTTAAGAGCATTGCCTCTTCATGGGCCAGAAGACGAGGATGTCTTACAAAAAAACGCTCCTCCCAGGTGGCTGAAGCGATTGTCAGCCTTCTCCTGCGGCTGGGCAGACTGCCCCACATAAGGTCGCCAACGACAGTCCGATCTTCCTCCTTCTTCAGCTCGTTTGACATCGCCGTGTATGCGCTCAACGGTTCTCTTGACGATGGAGCATAGTCTAGAGCATTCAGTTCTTATCAACCTATTACTAAATAAAAAATGGATTTGGTTTATAACATCATCTGCCACTACTCGAATCGATCACAACAATGGCATTAACAGTCACATCTGACCACAACGCAAACAAGATGAACGTAGTAAAAACGTTAATACTGCCTATCCTTCAAAACGTATTTTTGAACACGGTAGTTGAACGGATTGGTTTTCTTCAGTTGTACGATGCCTGGAGCTCACACAGATACAATACTTTCATCACGATGTTCAGTTTATAAACTGCCATCAGATGTCGCAATCAAGAGAAATATTTAAAATTGGAGCGACTTAAGCCATGTGGGTCATCCTCATGTATCTGCTTCCCTTAGCCTCCTGAGATGTTTAAAACAGTGCACCACGTTCGCTATAGCGTTCTGAGGCATTTCAAGTCGCATCCCTGACTACGAGATGTGGAAGGCGTGAGACGCTGATACACTAGTGGGCCTGTGCAAAAATCAAAACGGTGAACAGTGACCAGCCCTGACCTGTGGACACAAACTTGATTCTCTTCCCATGAATAGGTGGGGTCGGCCTCAGATGATCTTCAGGGAGTCGACCACCACAAAATGCAAGGCTGGATCGGATTGCCCCCCCCCCCCAGTGTGTTCTAAAGCCGGAAGTAGAATTACTTGGAAATCCGTCGTGGGAAGTCCTACGTCTCTTTTCAGCACGGTGAACTTCGTCTTCGTCTCCGTCCAACTTTCTTCTCCGAATGTTCCGGAACTTATCTATGATGTTCGCTTTCACGAACATCAAGACGAAGAGAAGATTTGGGAGAGAACACGAACATTTGGTTATCAATTTGTATCACACCATTTACTAACCCCCAGCGGCGATTTAACCTCTTGACCTCACATGAGTTTAAATGACCTGAACCCCAAAAAATGCTAGAATGAACAGCCTTTGGTACCATCTGCATGCCTGTACCTAAGCTTGGTGATTTACATTACTCCAGCTGCCCCGTTCACGGCAAAGACAAACTTTAACAAAACTGGCCCACTCTTTTTCCTTGACCTGACCTGTGGCGTCACCAGTGACTTACAGGTCAACCATAAATTATTTCCGTTGTAACATTTGTTACAAACGTTACAAATGTTGCATTCTGAAACAATTTGACCGAGTTTCTTTGGCAGCAGTCAACTTGAAATTTTGTAAAGGTGTGCAAGTTAATGAAGGGCAGCAACCCCATTTTGATGCCTAAAAAACAATGTCGAGTGTGATCAAGACACCTTTTCAATTGCAGGCCTCTGAGCCGAGGAGCACAGGAGACTGCTTACCCCTCCTGCAGTATGACCTTTTGTAGCAAAAGCTACATTCATCCACAGTGTTAATTTCAGAATGCAGGAGGTGCAATCAGCGGACATTGCACAAGGTTCAGGCAATCTCAGTTGAAACCAATGACCACACTCTCTTCCACTGGACTGAACCACACGGTAGTGTTGTAATAGCTGGCAGTGAATGGTAGTCATCAAGCCTTTCATTTCAATCATTTAATCATAAGATACATAAAAATGGAAGACTTACATCACAGCCTAATATGATTTGGCTGCTTGCTAAAAAACCGTGTTTAACCCTATTCCCGAAGGGCTAGACGGTATGGTCGATTCCCGGCAGGAGGATTCGGCCCCCCCCCCGAGATCTCGAGAACTACTCGTCCGATTTCATTGCAACAAACGGCAATCGATTCGCCGTGACGTGAACTACATTTTTATAAAAAGAAATTTTCAAAATTTCGAAATTTGTGGATACAGGGGGGCAAAAAGGTCAAAATGGGGGTACTTTTGGACTTCTTATAACTCCGTTGTTTATCGACCGATTTCGATGAAACTGGCATGAATCGAGAGATTATGGATAGGGCTTCTACCATGGGTCCGCAAATCTGAAATTTTGAGACAATTCATGGGCGTTCACAGGGTTTTAATAATAGCAGGATTAGTTTTCTAACAACTGAATGGACAAAAGAGGCAAACACCCTTTTTTGGCTTCTGCTAGTCATGTTATACTAAAGAAGTACAAATGGCATTACAATGTTTGTGTAATGTTAGCATAGGCGGTGCCAGGGACATGAAAAATATGGAACTGTCATGGTCACACGTTTCTCAGATCAACTTGTGACCTTTGACCTTAAATGACCTCCAGTGACCTTGGGGTCACTTGGGATAATCTCATGTGTGCATTTAATATTATCTACGAACTTTTTCATTCATTTGAATTCACTCTATTTGACAAATTTCATTTTATGGCTATTGCGATATAGGGTACGCGCACTGACATTTTAGGTCATAGTTCCGTGACCCGACCTGATATCAAGCTGAAGCTTGATATACAAGTAGAGGGCACCCTTCTACCTCATATATATTCCGGGTTTGGCATTTAAAAAAAAAACGGCGCCGAAATTATTGAAAAAAACAAATTCTGATTTTTGACCTTGACGTGACCTTGTAAAATGACCTCAGATAAACAAAATTACATCTGCACATTGCCCAACTATTTAGCTATACATCCATATAAAGTTTTAAGTTCTATCTTTAAAACTCTGTTTTTGGCAGACATTTTCCTTTTACCCTGAATATGGCCAAAAATGGCCTGAGGTGCCCCCAAAAACGTTACCTGGCTCCGCCCCTGAGCAAAATAGAATCTTGAAATTTTGTCACGGCACGTAGAAAGAATAGCTAGGAAACGTGACCAATTTTCGTGAAGCTACGTTAAAAAGCCTGGAATTGGCAAGCAAAACCCGAGGGGGCGGATTCAGCCCCCTACCGGGAATAGGGTTAAACCAGCATAGGAGACAGAAAGTGGGACATTTACTTCCCAGGTGTAAAACCTTTGAGCCAGCTAAAACTATTTTCTGCCACTTTCTGATTATTACCAGATAAATCAGCATTAACCAGCAGAAAATGAAGTAGCCAGCATGTCCAACAGTAGCCACTGTTAGGCAGAGCCAAGTCTGACTGCATCCTTTATTGGCCTGCAACTTCTGGTACCATATGCCGCGCCTCCCGCACGTGGTTGCGCCTTTGGCACAACGTAACGCCCCAGAAATGCCCCTCCCCCAATTCATGGAACGTGGCGGAATACCCTTGTCCATACATCCCACTGGGTTAATGTGAGAAACGTTCACCAATAACAATGGTAGCAAACTCCAGTCCGATACTGAAAAACCCCCTAAAACTCATTGTTCCATTATAGAATATTAACCCCACGTAAAGTCCCCTGTTCCCAGCATTTATCCGGTGTTGTGCGCACCAAAATCGTGGAAAACAACACTCACACAGCAAACAACATTCATCTTGGCAATATTAACCCCATTCCCGGCGGGGCCTGAATTCGCCCCTCCCACTCGGGTTTTTTGCTTGCCAATTCCAGGGTTTTTGATACAGCTTCACGAAACTCAATGACATTTCCTAGCTATTCTTTCTACGCAGTGTCACAAAATTTTGAAATTTTATTTTGCTCAGGAGCGGAGCCAGGCAACATGTTTGGGAGGTACCTGGGGACATTTTCGCCCCGCTGAGGGTAAAAAGAAAATGATTGCCAAAAGCAGTGCTTTAAGATAGAACTTAAAACCTTATGTAAATGTATAGCTAAATAGTTGGGCAACGTGCAAATATAATTTTGTTTATCTGAAGTCAGTTCACAAGGTCAGGTCAAGGTCAGACGTCAAAATTTGGTTTGATCGCAATAATTTTGTTGCTATTTTTCAGATGCCAAACCCAGAATATACTCGACGTAGTAGGGTGCCTTCTACTTATGTACCAAGTTTCAGCTTTATATCAGGTCGGGTCACGGAGCTATGACCTAGAATGTCAGTGCGCGTACCCTATACCACAATCGCCGTAAAATGGAATTTTTGAAACAGAGTGAACTCAAATGATTGAAAACGTTTCCAGATAATATTAAATACACACGAGTGACTTCCGTGTGACTCCAAGGTCACTGGAGGTCATTTAAGGTCTAAGGTCATAAATTGATCTGAAGAACATGCGACCATTACAGTTCCTCCTTCTTCACGTCCCTGGCACCGCCTATGCTAACATTATACAAGCATTGTAATACGATTTGTACTTCTTCAGCATAACATGACTAGCAGAATCCAAAAAGGTGTTTGTACCTTTTTTTTGTTCATTCAGTCGTTGAAAAACTAATCCTCCAATTTTTGAAACCCTGTAAACGTCTGCGAATTTTCTCAAAATTTGAAATGTGTGTACCAATGGTATAAGTCCCATTCATGTTCTCTCGATTCATGCCAGTTTCATCGAAATTAGTCCAAAAGAAACGGAGTTATCAGAAGTCCAAAAATACCGCCATTTTGACATTTTGCCCCCTGCATCCACCCCTTCCAAAATCTTTAACTTATTTTTTTTTAAGTGTAATTTACGTCATGGCGAATCGATTGTCGTTTGTTGCGATGAAATCGGATGTGTAGTTCTCGAGATCTCGGGGAACTACAGAATACGAGAATCCGCCCCCCTCTGACGGGAATCGGCCATACCGTCTAGCCCTCCGGGAGTAGGGTTAATACACCACGTCTATATCGTCATACTGGTCGGTTCCTAACATCACAGATAATCATGCAATAATATTTCGCGATCTGCGGAGTCTTCGTGTTACAGGAGCAAGATTCGCCGCGGAAACATGGAATCTCCCCCTGGCATCTGAATTAAGTTACTAAAGCTGTGTAAAGTAATGGGAATGATAACATGGTAACAAAAATTATGAAAATGCTTCATAAATATCTCGAAACCCAAACCTGCCTGACCACAGATACTGACCTCTAGCTCATGCATCCAAAAGCTTATGCAACGTGAATATCAAATCCATCCACTGCCACATATCCTACTTTTGCCTGAGAATCATTAACTTCAACAACATTGACATATTTTGACTGACAAGCTGCATGTAATGTTTCTACCTCATGCAGTACAAGACGGACAAAACTCCACCCGATTCCAATATACCTGACACCAACACCCTGTTAATACGGCGCGCCTTGCCTCAACGGGGTTGAATGTTCCAAGCAGCGTTTGCTTGGGCTACTGGTTAATCCGTCTGTAACTGAACTTAAAGAACAATGGAAAATTGCGTATTTTGCCTGAAAAAAGAAATGACAAGCAGAAACTCACCGAGATAATGTCACTCAACCTGCAGGATATCCCACGACTGCCGCACTAGAACGCCCGGCACGCATAAAGCAGTTCGCGATTCTCACACGGAATGGCTGACGAATAAGCTTCCAGAATATTCCACTCCGCTTATCAGTTGACGAGTACAGTCGTACAATAACCGGTCTGTCACTTGTTCCATTTCACGTCTGCGCACGAACTGCTACTCACGCGGCTAGCGGCCTCATCAACGTGCATCCAAGCCCGTTCCGGTATTGTTTTGGGAGCGCCAAAATAGGCATCAGCGCATCGCAGCGTACTCAGCTGAGCAGGACCATCTGATGACGCATTTCAAAACACAGCCTGAACAAATCAAGCGCTGGTAATCGAAGTAAGCCGTGCCTTCTTTCCAGTGTAAGCTGTTAGCAGCCGCAAACCATTTTTGCTTTCAGTTTAAGAGCTGGAGTTGCAGGGCTCGGCCTTGTACCTTCTTTCACTGCAAGCTAACTGCTATTCTGGCATTGCCCAGACTCGTCACTGGTCCTCGTCACTTAAATACACGCAAGGCTCAGGCTTATTTGATGGCCTTGTTTTGCGCACTAGCTAATCATTATTTTCTACAATGTACTTACGGGGCTTCAAGAGCGGAAACATTTTTTTTGCAATTTAACCTGTGACGTCTTCCGTGGCTTTAAGCACCAAAGATTATGCATTTTCCGAAAGCTCTTTGGAGAGCTATTATTTGCAATTTGAAGTGTTTCGATAGGCCTATAAGTTAACAAGTTAGACGGGGTGGGGCAGTAGCCCCTCCCCCAGCGAATGGCGCAGCTCTAAATACACCAGCGAATGCCGGGTAAAATCCTTTCGCAATACGATATCTCAGTTTCTTAACATGCAGGTCAAATGCAAATATCCATAGCATTTACCAAGACTATTATTAGGGAAGATGCGCGAAAAAAGGGCGCAGCACGCTCCACCCACTAGGTTGTAGCACCAACTATACACCAGAACGGAAGTTCGCAACACTGTTTACAAAAACGCCGCTGCCGCACACCAAGGACTTTTAAACCATAGACATGATTATTGGGCGCATTACCACGGCATGTTCCTTCCTCTGGTCTCCTTTCTGAATTGTCTGTTGGGCTAGAAATCCTCAGTCACCCAAGTGATTCCCCTTAGCACTCTGAAGCCTATTTCATTTAATAAGAGACTATTTTGTATTACCCATCTATGGAATCTTTCAAAATCCCACTTGACAGAGACACCTTTGGGCCTACTCTTTCAGTGCGTTACCACAAGCGCGTTGTTGTTGCAGGATTACTGGGACTGCACTGGCAACACCAAGAGCACGCGACACTCCGTCCATTCCGTAATCATTCTCCTGACTAACATGACTCAGCGTAACGTTTGGTCCTTCCCAGTGGACCTTTGCGTGACGTCGGTCTGGTTCCACTGGACGGTGTTGCGTAATTTATTATCGGACCGGTGCGGTGGTGCGACCGCGGTTCCAGTGGCGCGCCACGCAGACGACCCGCACGGCGCGGCGGCCGCGGGATAACCGCCGGTCGGCGGAGAGTCTGGAACTCCCCACCCCGTCACCGGCTGGGCGTGGAACCCCGCCACTTCCAACGATTGCGGCGGACGTCCGCCCTCGCAGGCGGCCCGGCAGCGACGGTGCAGACCGTCCTGGTCCGGCGGAGACTGTCTCTGTAGTCCTCGCCGCACAAAGTCGCGTCCCCATCTCCGTTTTACTGGCAATAGTGGCGTTTAACTGAGCCTCCTTCGTGGTCCCAAAGCCCTGAAGAAATGACCGGCATTCGCTCGAATAATTGTAACCAAAAACAAAACGTCATGAAAAACGTCACGAGCGTCGGCTGGCGGATTGCTTTCAAGATCAGAGTTGACAGGACAAGATTCAAGTTGACAGGAACTCGCGATGCTTCGTCGACAGAGAGACAGACAGATTCGTACAGCCAGAAACGGAATACCGGCTGCTTGTCCGATAGATTGTCATTTCATTTCATATCAACGTCTGTTGCAGCGTTGCCCAAGACGAAAACTTGCACCGGAATAATGCAGACTGGCCTAACGATCGCGAGCATTCTCATGTTTACACCCTGCTTGGAATTTATGTGTGTTTTGATAGACCTGCGGTACCATGGTAATTACGAGCGAGGCCGAAGGTCGTATGTCTCTTACTTCAACTAACATAACAAAATCGAATTGAGCGGCCCGGCCCGGCCTGGCCATGACACTTTCTGGAGTCTAATATCTTTGCTCAGTTATTTAATTCATATATATTCGTATTTTCAATGTATTAGAATGCATGTATCTTTCAGTTATTCCGAAAATGATTTCTTCACTCCTAGACCGTGTCCTACACCTATTTTCCACGGGCACCTTTGAAGCGTTCAGTAATGGCAGCGGACACTACCATGAACGCACTTAGCATTTAAACTTACAGTTCTTTCGATGCAAAATATTGTGGAGGATCGACAAATATCCTTATCGCAAATATCGCAAAATGCATAAAGGGACAATAATGATGTGAACAGCAAAGAGCGGAACTCGCTCGACATGCGCCCAGAAGGCATTTTACTGGTTTATACCAGTGATAAATAAACGCGGTGTATAAATGTAAACGAACCTGGCATATGCTGAGGTTTGACGGCCACGAGCAACAGGGATTCGTCAAAGCCTACAAAGGTCCCATCTTTATCGAAAGCACATGGGAGAATGTGGTGATTTACATGGCAGGCTATATCCCCGCACCCCAGAAGAAAATGAGGTGTTCAATTACCTCGCGTTACCACCATTCATTTATTTATCGTCAGGAGTGGTTCGAAGTCAAGGCAAGTCACGAGGTCAGATTAAGCCATATGTTACTTTCCTAAGCCTTTATAAGCTTTTCGTGTATTTCTGGCCAAGACCTTCACAGAAACTATGTCACGGCACAAAAACACATGGCACGTGTTTCCCCGTATATGTGGGCCATGTGTGCTCGAGCACATTCATATGGTGAAAAAAACTGGTAACCACGGAAAGAAAACCATAAATGAATGAATTTCGGGACCTCTGCATTGCATCAAATTCGCCTCACGGTGCCCTTGGTGTACCGCGTCCCCTGCCCTCTGAAAGATCTGCTAACTGATTTTTCAGACCATCAGCACCTCCTTCACGGAGAGGCTGATTTATAAATTTATATTTTTATAATTCGTTAATAGCGTTATATTAGTATAAATTTAATATTTATAATTCCTGACGGTTGCTGTGGAAGACTGATCTTCTCAAGCTTGACTTCCGTGACGTCTATTCGCTCCGACATCTCAAAACCCTCTGCCGGCAACTTCGGAATCAACCTTAGCGTTTACGTACAAGGGATTCCGCAAAAACTCCACGTTCAAAAACTGACATTTGGAGCCACAGATGTTTTCTGGTGCCTCGGCATGGTCGTAACAAGATTATTAGCTATTTTAGACATGCATTTTCCAAACTTTCCGAAAAACTGCTCCCGCAAACACAAAGGACCACTAAAAGACTAAGCAAATGAGAATGTTCGTTTCTGCTATTACTGTTATGTGGATACGTCTCATCCCGGCACCGCCTGGGGTCTTCCACCACCAGAGGAGGAAAACATGGGGAGGGGGAAGGGGTAGGTTGACCCCTCTCATGCATCTCAAAAACTGAGAATCTAATCCACATGACCCCAACGGCAATCAATAAGGCGTGCATTTCTCATCTCAAAGTGTGAAATTACCTTTTGTGTCGACCCATGGTGTCACAGGCCACGAAAATGTCGGAATTTACGGCCGGAAAATGTTTGATGCTTTTAAGAAGATTCAGCAAATGTGTCAGTAGAGCGAGAGCTTAAAAACCTACATAAAACGGAAAACAAGTTCCGTATGTCTAGTGTGATGTAATAAGTACAGCACAAGCCTTCCTAGAAAAGTCTGGAAGAGTTTTAAAGTTTCTGGTTGTGAAGTTACCGGCAGATATGTGGCAGTTATGACCAGACGCCATGGATATCATCGTACTCCTAGGCGCTCTTTCCTAGTCATATTCGGTTCTTCCTTTCTCTCCATGTGCTACTGCAATTTATGGTCACATGCACATTGCATGGCACGATCCTCACGTGCCGTGTTGTTGACAGTTCGGCGACCAGCACCAGCGCACGACCAGCGCCGCCCGCCAGCGCCCGGCGGCAGCCGACCCAGCAGACAATGCCCGGCGGGCCGGGCCGTCCAAAAGAATACCGCGTCACAGACAGCTTTCAAAGTTCGCAATATATTCGGATCATCAGCTTGATTGTACTGCCTTTTATTGAGAAGCCTGGCTGTAGAAAAGGCAAACATCATTTGACTGCTTGTCCAATTCCCGACAAGATAATATGCATTTTGCCATGCTTTTATTGGAAGCATAGGAATATTGCCAAATAAAAGTTCACGGCGCGCTGGCCGACGCGTGCGGCCGCAAATCTCCCCATATGATGGCACCATTTTGCTCGTAATTCCTGTAAAATGCACCAGATATTGCAACTGATGTGATGGAATATGTTTCGTTTTAAAAAATATGTTGTGAAAAATATTCACATCACGAAGTGTCAAAGTGATCCACTGAAAGGTACAGAAACTTTGGTGATGTCACTGTTTACGTTTCGGATCCATTCGGCAGAAAACGGAGGGGCTGCTTTAACTCACCCCCCCCCCCCGCCAGGCGATCGCAGGACAAGGTAGCATTACGAACAGCACTGTAGCATGCGCGAAAAAAGGGCGCGCCTAAAACGCAGCGACCCGAGTGCGTGATAAAATCGCTTGTCGCTTGGCCGAGCCTCAGCCACACCTTGCGACAGAGTCGCAGCGATTCGCGGTATTTCCTGCGACTTCACGCGGAGTGCCGGTTCCGACAGCCCCGGGCTGGCCGGTGCGGCGTTTCCGACGCGTCTCACCTCTGACCAGTGAGTCACCGGCCGGGCGAGGCAGGCCCGGGGCGGACCGGGCCGGACCGGACCAGACCGCCGGACCTGGGGCGCGTCTCCCCGACATCTCCGGCTGCGGCGGCCGCCGGAACCGGGCTATCACGGCCGCCGGCACCGGCCTGTCACCACCGCCCACCAGCCACGCGTCGCCCCCACGTCGCAGGATATCGGGCGACCGCGCACCGGACATCTCGCCTGCAGACCGCCAGCCGGTGGGTCGGGCTTCAGCTTACTGGGGAGCGAGGTGTAGTGTCAGTAAGAAAATCTTCGTCGTGAGACGATGCTTCGGTCGAGGGTTTTCCGTTCCTGTCTGTATTCGGAGACCGCTGCCGCCGCGGAAGTAGATTCTGATGCACTCCAGTCAGTAATCTGGCTGTGCAACCAACGTTGCAGGGTATGCAAGAAATTGATCGGGATCTGAGGAATGTTTTGCGTTGTTCTCAACGTACGCGAGCGATTCGCGATCCAGTAGAATATTTCAAGCCGCTTTAAACTTCTTTTTTTGTTCTTCCCAATTGTTTTCATGTGCATCTTTCCACGGGAGCACTGGACTTTAATTCCTGACCCGCAAAGGGGCCTATTGTGATTCGGCTTATTTTGGTAAAGCTCCACTCAGATTCTTCGGTTGGATCAACGTCCTTCTTGGTGGCGTCACGTTTCTCATCAGTGATCATAACATCATATAAGATCATCATAATCAAGATCATCATGATCCAGTAACTAAACTGAGCCTCCTGTCCACGTTAATTTTTCGGTAGGTTCTATAGTTCTGCTCCTTCTGTTCCTCTCCTTATTAAACCTACATGTATGTTGTCCGGAAATGACACGTGACAACCACTTGCAGAGCCTGGCTAAAGCAGGATGCGCTGACCACAGGTGCCACGTAACAGCTATTGTCCATTGCTCTGTCGGCGGGAATTCGGACGTGCTGTGACCACAGTGACAAGGCAGTTTCGCGTGTAATTCCACATCTCCGCGCTCCGCGTGCCGCAGGGAACAAGTACACCTCCCGATGTCTGGCTTTTGTCGGTCCCACGCAAGGAGAGTGAATGGGCGCAAAGCCTGACACATCGGGACAGTGAACGGACGTTCGATACATCAGGAGAGTGAACAGGCGTCAGGCGGACACGGTGACGTAACACCACTACGTTCACTTGAGCTTACAAAGAACCCCAAATAGTGTGTGGCATATATCCACAAATCGCTGGGTAAAAAAAACTGGCTCCAATCTTATTGAACCCCTGACGAGGAAGCCGCAGTGTGTCACAGAACTACAAAAGCCGCTACCGGGTCCTCGAGAACAACGGCACAACTCAATATCCTGGCATGGGCCAGCGATATTTTTTTTGACGGAAAAGACGCGGAAAGAATGTGTGGTCAGATGCTGCAAATTTCAGGTACCTGATGGACGCCGTTATTATCTGAACGTCAGTTCTTGGAAAACCTCATATTTTTGGCATCCTTCCCTCCAATGCAAGAAACGTCTTCCTACTACTTTTCCGTATATGAAAAATTATTCAGGGTCTCGTTTGGTCGTCAGACGCTAGGGGGAGGGGAATGAACCCCCTGCATGGATTTTGAACGGAATCCACTGCATGAAAATAGGATTAAGACGATATATCCAGGATGATCCGGCGAGTATGGCATCGTCCGAACCACTTCGAACCGGCAAACCCCGCTAAAAAAACCTGATCTGCAAGCTAACTACAAACAAGAACTTATCAGAAGAAAAGTCACGGAGAAACCAGTGAGTCGGCCAACTGGGAACCTACTAATGATCGGATAATCCATCAGTGGTGGAAGCTGTCTCATTATGAGCGAAAGAAAACATTGCGTAATGCCTGCAGAGCTCAGGCTGATCTCACTCGCAGAGGCCTGCCGGCAAAGATCCGGTGCGAAGGGAACCATGCCGCTGAAAGGCAACGCCATTTCTATCACTTGCACAGGTTGACAGGTGTCGTCCGTTAAGCTCGAGACGAAACCGCTGGACTGGCTGGGGAAGGGACGTCAAAGGCCCTACTGCTTTTTCTTCGCATAATTCCGTAACTCACTGGTGCTATGGTCACACTTTCAGTGCCCTTCGGTGCATCGGTTCTGCGCATTTCGGTCCTTCTTGTCTCGGCCATCCCGGGTCATGTCGATCTGACGTTTTGATGACGATGCTTTACGATTTTATCGCATTTTCAAACCTGCTTGGTTTTTATCGGCATATGGGGCGTGACAGATTCAGAGAGAGGAAGATGAGACATTTCTTGGAGTTTCATGGTGTCATGGTATTCTACACGCCATACCTAACTCATTAATGGCATACATAACAGCAAAATTCAAATGATGCATGACTTTTACTGTCGCGTGCAAGGTTTCATACCTACTGTTTAAGCCTAACATTCTCGTGAACATTCTGGGACGTCAGAATTCAGTCAACAACTGTCGCCTTCCGCGCCACCGCGTGTTGGCAGTGTCTCCGGCTTCAAGGAGCCTCCCAGAAGCCACACATAGAACGATTTCTGACCGTCCTGCTTGTGGGACATCCGCCATTAACCCTCGCTCGTTTCCGGGTTCCTGCATGACGTGGACGTATAGGGAGGCGTACGATCCCCTTCCGGCCATTCCCACACTGTGCAATCTAGAAGGTCGCAGAAAAAACAACGTGTTGCGCATGGCGAGATTTCGCAACTGATGTCCCGTTTTAAGGCATCACGTTAACAGGTCGTTAACAGGTTAACAGGCTAACAGGTCGGGTCAAAGGTCAAAAATAGGCAGATCTCATGGAACGTTGCACAACGTTTCAAAGACCGATATCTGCACATTGGTGATTTGGCCTGCCGAACGGACGCCACCACCTGTTTCTATGCACTTAAGTACTGACTGGTGGCATGATGCCCGCTTTGTGGACTCCTCCTAACACAAGGATATTGAATACCGAATGCCAGCTTATTCCTTAAGCTCAAATTCTCCTAAAATCATCAAAGATCAATCTACGAAAATATTGCATCGTTACTTGACACTGCTGTATAATATGCTGCATCTATATATATATATATATATATATATATATGCTGCACGTGGCATATACTGCATTAAGATTTCATGATCTATCGGATGACAGGCATTGGTTCTGTGGAACACACCATTGCGATTTCTGTTTTTTTCAGGTCACTAAAGGTTAGCGACCTAGATTAGCCTCAGATGATCTTGTGCGACTTTTATGGACGAAATGAGACATATAAGGCAATTCTGGGTAGAATTCAGCGCCAAAATCTACCCCGAGAGACCTCAAAACAAGGCATATGACACTCCGTGACATTATAGCCATACAGCTTTAGTCGAGCTGTGGTCAGGAACGTAGCCAAGGGGGCCACGGGGGCCATTACCCTCCTGAGCCGACCGGTCCTCACTAGATATATGGCGACTTCGCACGAATACGGAGTAGTGCTCATATATGTGTTTGCAAAAGCAAACATATGTTTTTCTGTGCGTTAAATACGAGGAAAATTACATAAAATTGCTGCCTTTTCCTACAAATTTTGTTATATGCCACCCGCTTACAACAAAAGTTGGCATTTGTCCCTTCCAGCGAAAATTCTGACTTCGTGCCTGGCATAAATACAAATTTAAGCATAAGTACTGAGCCAAGCATCCCAGATTATATGCTTCCCGTTGCAACTGTGTATTTTCTGCAAAAATGGGTCTACATTTTAGCGCTGTTACCCACAGTTTTCGCGGTACAAACGAAAGTATGGCGAGTCGCATCGAATTTGGCCCTCTCTGACCTCACTGGGCCTTGAAGGTCACGTTCTAGAAACATCAAACTTCGAGACAAATGAGTTTCTCCAAGACTTCATCGACTCAGCAAATTTACTGGCTCTAGCCTAGTTAGTTTTTTAGATCTTCGGGGGCTCAAACTGGCTCCCCTATTCGAATACGTTATATCTGACTGGCCACCCGTGCGAGTGTTAAGACATGACCTAAGATGACCCTCGCTCTCAATTTTTGTCAGTATGTGCCCAGTTGGTGTAAAATGAGCGCTGACAGTTTCAAGACGCTGCATCGTTTGAGAGATATCTATCAATGCACCAGGGGGGAGGGGGCGGGTGTTAACCGATTTTTGCGGCGTTTGTACACTCCGGCCGTCCAACAGTGAGCATGGGCGGGCATGCCGTGGGAAAGGTGTGACCTCCGCCCCAAAAATTGGCGTGGCATGCCATAGCCACTTTTAACAGTGAGTTCCTCCCAAATTGGGTGTGGCATGGAACCATCCACATCGGAAATTTTACTTTTTTGCAGAACCATAAAGTACAAAGTAAAAAAAAAATAAATAAAATAAAATAAAAGGACCACATAGCAGTAACCCGCAGATTATGGAACAATGTCATATTGTAGCACTCTAGTCCCAGTCCAGGTTTTCGCTGCTGGGCCGCGTCAAAACGTGGCTCCGCACCACCGTGAGTCAGCAACGGCTGAGCGGCGCGGTCATGTGTGCCGCATGCAACACGGTATTACGGGGACTGGACGTGGCAACACTAGCGGACAGTTTCATCCGCCAGAAGCCCGTGCAAAGCCTGCGCTTGGCACTTGAGGTAGAACTGTGGGTTGTGCTATTCCGCTGGCGGAAATGACGGGTTCCGTGTGATGCGGTGTTGTGAAAACCTGGGCCCGTCTGCCTATTGCAGCTACCCATTCCGAGCCCACGGTGTGAGGGGAAGTAAACATGGGTAACTTGCGTGGCATTTGCCTGTTTTGCTTCATGTTTCCACTCACCTACAGCGGAATGGTGGCTATGGCTAGGATTGTCCGCCATGAATAAGTGTACGGGGTTTAACATTTGCCTAAGATTGACACCATTAGTGAGATGGCGCCTCTGGGAATGGGACGGCTGGGCGTTCAGCTGGAGTGATCAGTCTAGACGAAATGTCCAGCGTCTCCTCTAGGATTTAGGGATCTAGCCCACCCTGAATTCCGCTCCAAACGTCTGAAGCCTACGGCTGCTGATATGATCTGTTGGCGCAGTGCACTGAGAATGATTCGTCCTTTGTTTAAGACCTTGAAGCCTAGGTCCGGAAGATAATTTATGAGCCTGCGCTTTGGCATAGGCCTGACGATTACGAGAAGCCGGTCGGCGCCCAGCAGAGGTCGGCTGGTCAGTTCGGTGCTACGTGAACGTCGTATTAATCCTCATTTAACTTGCTTGTGTGACTGCAGGCGGAGTTGTCGCCGTCATTAGGCGGTTGTCACAGTAGGTGCTTTCATTGCGTTGCGTTGTATAAGTTGCCATTTGATTTGCTGATGTTTGGATTGGCTCGTGTTCTCGGGACAGATTTAAGTTTGTTAAGAAAGAAGCCTTTTACGTAGGCTTAGCGTCCAATAGAAGCGGAAGCGCGAAGAAGCGTGACAATCTCCAGGTACATGGGTAATGAATGTTTGTGTGAACTGGTTCACGCAGCTACTAATACGGTGTTGGTCTGTTGGGTTGAGATACAGTCGGGGCGTCGGAGCTTGGTTTGAAGTGTATGATGTGATTTAAGCTGTTTTCCCATCTAATACTGCGGACCATTTGTTGCCGTTTGTTAGGGGACCGGAAGTTGTGTAAATGTTCTGGACTAAATGTTCTAAATGTTCTTGTTTTGAGTCACGCACTATTTATCAGAAATGAGAGTATTTTCACTGAACGAGTGTTTACGTTTTGTTGATTCTGACGGCTGGATTGAGCAGCAGTATAACTGCATTTGCATTGCTAACGTGCGTAAAACATGCTGGATCTGGATATTCCTGGTCACCAAAATGTACCTTTTCAGGTATATCACCAAATACGTTCTTCTGAAATGTGTTACTCCGTGACAAAAAATGATCAGTTTTCTTATCATCCTATAATATACGACAAGATGCTTACAACTCAGTTTCGTTGACTTAGTGTGAATGGAAAACGGGCTTAAGCTATACATATTGCTTGCAAATCTAAGAGATTAAGAATGCACATCATGTCATTGCCAACCCAATGAAATCATATTCGTAGTCGCGCAGGGCACAAAAGCGTCAGTGATGCATTCAAGAGAGTAAGAAAGGGAATAAACGGACGATTTTCGTCTTCTGGCACACGACGCTATAGGCTTTTACGTGCTTTGACTATAACATGAACGTTTTGGCTTTAGTGAGTTCCAAGACATGTTTAGAAGTATTTTCCAAACAATGACGGGCTCAGGGTCGGAAACGTAGGGGGACAGTTATCTCCAACCTTTTGAGTTATTTTTCGCTCGGTTTGTCCGATTAGCTAAGCCAGTTTTAATGCTTCTACGTGAGACGACAGATACATTCCTTTAGAAGCATCGAGGATAGGTCCAGGAAACCAGAATATGGGGTAACTACAGTCTGCTGAAAAGTGTCGATAATGTATTGATAAGACCAAACAAAAGCTCTTATTTTCTTGTTCCCATTTACTTTTCCTGGATTCATCCCTGCCAATGCATGCACACGTAAATGTTCCACATGCATTTCCATCAATGTCACTTTTTGGCTGAAATCAGCGATGTAAATTATTGGGTAGTAAGGACCGAAGTCTGAGACTACCAAATTTATGTACCTGTACCTGGTGCCGACCTTGACCCTTATTTAAGCTTTCTTTACAACACAGATTCTTTGTATCAATGTTGTGGGATCTAAAAACGTTTCCCTATCTCTCCACCCTTGTTTCCACGCCGCAAGATCAACTTACACATGGTGCTGCATTGCTCCCTATGATGTTTCCTGTATCCTGCTCTCGGCAGTCTCTTCTTAGACCATATCGACGGCCAGTTATCATAAATGCCACTCGTTAAAATTGTAGTTTATGCGGCGGTCGTTTTGCCCAGCAGGCTTCTTCTATCCTTCGCAGATCCCGGCTAATTCCGCGGCTCGGAGGATTTCGCGCTCAGGTTCGATCGTTTCGATAAGGTTTGATAGATCTTCGTGTTGGAAGGCTACTTTGCTAAATAGGTTGCCGAGAAGCGGCGATTGAACGGCACTAAACCGTGTCTAGCCGCCGATATCGGAGTGAAGTCATATTCGTCGGTTGGTTTGAAGCAGGTCCGCATCCGGTGACTGATAGCCGTCTAGTGGATTTTCTCAGAAAGGCGTATGTGCACCACTGCCGGACAATCAAGCGCAGGAAAGTTAGCTGGGCCACCTGGCAAATACATGCTTCAAGAGCTTATGATCTGGGAAGAAACACTTAAATATTGCACCATTGCTGAGCTGGAGTATAGCCTTAATGTCGATCTAAAAGATAGCAGGATTGGCGAATCCTCAGCACATTCATTCTGATTTAACTGAAGCTTGCGGCCGCTGGCGTACTTGTGATGTTTTTTTTGGGAGGGGGGCACTTCAGG
This sequence comes from Capitulum mitella, assembly GCA_030062745.1. Classification (NCBI taxonomy): domain Eukaryota; kingdom Metazoa; phylum Arthropoda; class Thecostraca; order Pollicipedomorpha; family Pollicipedidae; genus Capitulum; species Capitulum mitella. Next base: position 28,038,973 of record CP099843.1, read on the forward strand.
GTTGTCACTCCGATATTTCGAAATATCCCTGATCTTCTCAGCACATTTAGAGCCACTTCTCTACCTTAAGCGCAGGGATAACGAAAGTAGGGAAGGCAAAAGGGGCGACAATATTTGGCGGACTTTTTTCGGGAAAGATGAGATCATGTAGGCGCTCTCAGTTACTATGCCTTTGCTTCCAAGTTTTTTGGTGTAGCAGCTCTAATTTCGCTAAAACTGGCGGCCTTCCAAACATAAAGACCAGCGACTGAAAATGACTCCAAGAGGGTGTCAGCAAGTACACATATGTGCTTCCGTGGGTTTTTACGTTTTTTTTGCAGTGCTGTCTTTTGTGTTTCATCTAATTCTGTTTCAACATGTGTTTTTTTTCTGTCGCGCTTTGTTTCGGCTTGGGATGTTGTGACAGACGGTCTCAGCGATAGTATGGTAGCCGGGCAGCAGAGCGCTGATATGATGACTGGTACGATAGATAGCTAAGCATTTCTTGTGGTCTTCACTGTCGCATTGTGGCTCATGTAACCTGTTTTCTTTTTTTGCTGGGTGCCAATGCTATTCCGTGATGAATCCCCATGCTGTATTCATTAGGGCTAGCGATTTCTAGTTCTCTTGCCGGTTGCCGCGCTGCGGTTTGCGTGTTCTGCGTGTTTTGCGAGCGTTGAACCTGGACATACACAATCAGGAAGAGGGTGGTGGTCCAATCAGAGGGGCCCGGAAGGATGGTGAACAGGTGTCCGGACCAGCGGGCAATCGTCGAACAGTCGCAGGATCGTCAGCTCGTCTGCCGCTCGACCACCAGCTGGATGCTCCTGAACTCCCAGCTCCCAGCAGCTGAACTGCGGACCGGTAGTCTCCCGTCTCAGCTCTCAGTCCCCAGTAGGTGAACTACCGCCATGCAGGAGCCCCACGTCCGCAGCGCGCCTCCAGGCCGCAGCTCTGGCGGAGCCGCCGCAGCTCGCCTGACCAGCTGACCAGAGCTCGGCGATCCATCCAGTCGGCTCGGATCCCGGCGAGGCCCGCTGCTGACAGCCGGAAGTCATGGCTGAGAGGGCCGCTGACGACGGTACAGTGGCCTCTGCTCCCATCAAGGATCTTCTACCCCCCCCCCCCCCGGCCTCCTGACTGGCATGCTGACGGCTTCGACAGCTCAGACTTTTTGTCGTTGAACTGGAATTGCACTTTTGGGTGACGGACTCAAGGTACAAGCAACAAGCTCTGCTTAGCATGTGCTCTGAGTTCAAAGCCATAAATGCGAAAAAATGTTCTGGTAAAACAGGAAAAATGCAGTCGTGTGAACACATCTTAACCCGCCTCCGACTGGGGGGGGGCGGTTGACCGCCCCCCCCCCTGAGACTTTTCTGGGATCGCAAGAGCACAGACAAACACAGAGCCACAAAACTTTTGTACCTTTTGCTTCATCATTTTTATACCTTGTGTCAAAGTTTTGACCTCAGGTCAAGTCAGGTGCCTGACCTAGGTCAGGTCAAACGGACCTATGTCCAAAAATATTAAGCGCCCTGTAACTTTTTTCGGAAAACAAGATATCACAATAACACTGTCAGAGATTAGTGATCTTGATAGATGCAATGAATCTGCTATCTAAGATTTTTCGGAATTTTCCGGGTCACTGACCTAAGGTCAAGCCCATTTTTAACACATGTCGTCCTTTTTTGGAAATTGAAGGAATATTCCATAGCGTTTTTAGTGCGGAGTGAAGCAGACATCTAGTTACCGTCATTGGGCAAGGTATCAATGACTTCCAGCCATTGATCTGAGGTCAGGTCACGAATTACTGGTGTGAGCCAAAATGTACCGCCGTCAAAATCAGCGATGAATTACTCATAATGAATAGAAAATGGCAGAACTAGCTTGCACAGACGTAAGTAATACCAAAAACCTTCCAAAAGCTTAAAAAATTCCATGTTTTGGAAATAAAAAGGATCTCGCGAATAAAGCTCCGCCAATTGTGTAGATTGATAACTAATGAAGAATTTTCCAGAATTTAAGCATGAGAAACCATCACAAGAACCACTAACATCAATAAAATTTACAAGGATAGGCTTGTGTCGCAAAATGAAAGGACGCTCAAATTAGTTCCCGTTAATTTCTTACTGCGTAGGGCTTCGCCGCACGCCGACAGCCAGCGAGACAATTGCCGTGTCTTTAACTCAACGTTTCGGCGTATATACTGAACAGATCTGAAAAATTAGATGTGTTTCGGCATGTGCGGACCTTTACTTGTGCGCTAGTGCCTTTACCTATGCGTTATTAGTCACAGCTCTTGAGATTCAGGCCATTTCTCGGTCTCATGTAGTCGGCTATGAGAAAACATATATAAAATGTAAATTGCTTACATATTATCTAGAACTAAAAATGAAACCATTTTCGAGCTCTACTCGTCACAAGCTTTCCAACGGCATGCTTATTTTTACCTTGCGACCAACCGTTCTTGAGTTAGAAGGGAGGCGGGCCAACCCCCCCAGTCGAGCGTGATCGTCGCCGACCGACGGTCGTGCGCGGGTTAAATGACTTATTCATTGTATTCTGTGAAGACCATTCATGCAAACACGTCCTTTCATGCCCAAAGCATATCTGTCTCAAATAACAATATGACATGCACTTCAGACACCAAACGCATAAGCAGACCATTCAGCAAGACGGCGGCACGTCAGAGGATGTTTTCTGGGTCGTAGCTATCCTCAGCTTCGGCAAGTGAAGCTTGTTTGAGCCCGTTAAACTGATTTCACGTGAAGCGACAACAACACGGCGAGAAAAGAGCCGACAGAACATCATGGGCGCGAGAGCGCGCTGAACACGCGAAGTACTCAATGACCCGAACTGTGGTTTTCAGAGGTTGCTGTCATTCCTGGACAAACGCGAACTACAGAGCTTCGTCTGAGCTCTTTGCACCCGTTCTTTGGAAGCAACTCGCACCGTACCGTGCACGACCTTTTGAATCCGGCTGAAAAAGTGAGAAGAAGAATAATGCCATGAAACACGATGTGAAGAGCAGCACTGTGCGATTAAAAAATGGCTTAGCACAACACGTCCGGCGGGCTGCTCGGGTCACCTTCAGACTGGGGGGACGTCGGTGCAGGTGTCGGCAGTCTGCCCAGGCCACAGTGAAACGGGCCAGCACACGGCCACCGCGGCCGTGCCTGGAAGATGAGAACACGCTCACACCGAGCTCCCTCCCCCCCCCAAAAAAAAAATCAAACATCATACGACGCACTCTTGTGAGGAGTATGAATATGTTAATTTCAAACATGGTGACTGCATCCCATTCCAGAAACGTTGTTCGCTTTTAAGATGCCAGTGCTGAGCTGCATGCATTTTTGCCTGGCCGTCCCCTGACTGCCAGACTGCTTGTTAATTTTGTAGAAGAATTTGCACAACACCAGACAGATTTGCTACAAGTCAAAAGGGATTTTTGTTACGTGTCCTTTTGTACGAACCAGGAAGAGAGAGAGAGGCCGTAGCGGCGTGGGTCAGGACGCGTTTTTCTCCCGTGTCGGCACCCGCTCCCGTGCCGTTCACTTGCACGATTGTCGACTGTCCGCCAAGTCATTCCACGATTGTCGAATGTCCAGCAGGTCGCTTTACGACTGTCGCCTGTCTGGCAGATCACTCCACGGCTCGTTTAAGTCAAAGCTGATAAAGTGACTGCTTAGTGCATATGTGTGCAACTGATCTGTCACACACCTGGAATCGTTGTGTCATTTGATGCGATTTAAGTAGCTAACTGCATGCTTGCTGTACGTTCCGATCAAAATAAGCTTGTGTGAGGTGTTCAGGGTCAGAGATTGTGCCGTTCAAACTGTGAGGTTACCGATAGGGGTAGGTTTTATCTAAATCCTATAGGTACACGGTAGCATGCGGCTCAGCGACTCCATCGTAGCTGGTGGACGTACCAGCGTACAACCTCTGGCAAAAAACCCAGGGTAACAGAATGGTTTACAACAGAATACACCCTAACAAATATGCGGATTTTACAAGACCAGTTGCACATATATCCAGCAGCGTTTCCCACGTTGAAATATGCCGCCTGGCTTTGAAGTGTGTAAGACAAACAGCATCAAGTGGAACAAACTTAGACATTGCGCAATGTCTTTTCAGACGGTAGCACACTCGGATTTCGGGCGCCGTTGTGATCTAGGTTCTACAACCTCCTGACACGGCGTTTTCTATTTCGATGCGGTATCGCGCATTGCCGGCACCAGGGGGCCGCCGCCGCGGGCCACCGGCGGCGCCGGACGCAACAGGGAAGCCCGTCCACCGGGCGGCGATAAAACCGGCGGCCGGCCGGTGAGCGGCAGCAGTGCGGCGCCGGACGCCAGGTGGGGAGGCAGCAGGACAGGCGGCTCCGTCCCAGTGAGAACAGATCGCAGACATGAAGAGCGGGCTGGCGCTGTGTGTGGTGAGTGCTCCGTGCGCTGGGGATGCAGAGCAGGTCCGGTCGCCGTTTCCGCGTGATGGAGGCGCGACGTGCCGGCACGTGGCATTGAACGTTTGTCGAAAGCCTGTTTGTCAGAGGCGGTTAGCAGATCGCCGCGGTATTTCAGATATCGAGCAGCAAAAATGTGTCTCCGGATAGTTGGCAGGCATAAAGGGCCTTTGCCCGTATGTGGTTGAGCTTTACGCATTACAGTGAATGTTGCCATCCTTTCGTGGATTAGCGACAGGGAGTTAGTGAAAACCGGATGTCAAGGTCTGAGCTGTGGGCCTGTGGCCATTGCACAAAGTAACGCGCAGCTGCAGTGAATCGAGGGGACATCCATCCCCTTGTATAGGAGCGATTAATCAACTCATCGCACAGCACACAAAGGGAAGCGTGGAACAGAGCTGTGTCGCTTCACTGTGTTTTCCACAAGGGCGACAGTCTCATATCTACCTTGTTTTCCATTGATGCTATTTGCCTTGAAATTCTTGAGGTGAGTTTGACTGTACAAGTATCTTAAAAAAACGCAAGCACACAGCATCGCAATTTCGTTTTCTTAGTATATGGAAGTAGCCTTGATCCTAGTTATTATTATTATTATCCTATTTATTATTATTGTTATTATTATCCTAGATCCTAGCTGAACAAGACGATACTTACTTTTATCCTGCTTTGATCATTTTTCATCTGCTCCTTAATGTGCCATCAGTGAGAGAGCATTGCAGTGAGAGAGCATTGCTGGAGAGAGATTAGTTGAAAAGATTCAGCCAGACCAGGCTGAAACGTAACCAAGCCAGTCCTCCACTTCTCCGTATTGACCGCGTAATCTCAGAGTTCTTGGAATGTAGGTCATCCACTCGGTGCAAGTCAAATCCGAATGAATTGCAGCAGCGTCACTAAAGAGTCCGTTGACCGATAAGAGGTGCTGTCTGATGAGTGGTGGCGGATTAGGGTGACCTTCGTAAAATGGATAACTTAACCGCAAAAACATTCGACTGGCGGGGTTGCATCAGCACAACTGTTGTTGGCACATTGGTCAAAGATTTTCTGATTGGAACGATGATTGCATGGCATTCGCAGACATGCAATGCTTGCCGGAAACTGGCCCCCGGAGATGAAACCGCAGGGTCTTCGCTCGACAGGAAGGGATAACGTATCTACCGTTAGCACAGCTCAGTTGACATTTAAGGTAATGGATTCTCGGTCATGTTTCATGAAATACTGAGATGTCGTTCTTTTTACGACTGCTTCCAAAACATATCGGCGCCAAGGAATGCTTCTAATTGCGACTGATATTTTCTCCCGGTACCTTTCGACAGTGGGGCGGGGATTAACAATACCTGCCTTGTCACGCATCGAAAGACCTGAAAAAATACGTTTTCCGGGAGACCATGCACTAAAAACAAAACTGAAACTGGTGTGCGCATCACATGGTTAATTGCTTATCAACATCTTCAGTTTGCTACTTTGAGTTTTTTTTTTGAAAATGACGATACAGATTTACTTTTATGTCGTGCAGAATTGTTGCTTGCACTCCTTACAGCGAAGAGCATGTCCACTTGAGGGTCTTTACTTCACGACCATCCAAATCAAATCAGATATCAGATTTTCAAACAGCATTGTGTCTCGTCCCCGAACATTTCATACTTCAGCACTGATTACATGCCTTGTCGTTTAACCTGATCCTACCTATTGTGTTGTCCTATTTTTGGCGATGACAAAAGGCAGTGTATGTGAGCATGATAATACCATTTTGCGTCGTGACGTTAAGCGTGTTGTACGTGCTCCGACTGTTGCGTTGTGGACAGTGTTAAAAGATCCCACTTTTGTAGCAGCTTACCGATGAATTTCTTTTTTAACGTACTTTACAGCTGGAAAGCTATAGGTCGCAGTTCACTGGCGTTCATGCCGTTTGATCCAAGTCGTGGCGACGTCCTCCGTAAAGGTTGTGATTTACACCAAAGCTGCGCAAAACATGGAATGAATTTGGCCGGTGCAAGCCATATCATATTTTTAGAGCATACCTTATTCACAGTCTATACCAAGCATACCTCGGACGTCGTGCACCCAAAAGTGTCTCATTGATTATCTGCTGAGAAATGATGAAATCGGGAGAAACGTATGGGTTGTTTTGCACCGCACCAAGCAGCCATCAAAGCTGCGTGTGTTGTGAGTGGCTCACAATAGATGAATCAGTCTCGCCCACTCCTGGGCATTGTTCTGGTGGGCCGCCGGACGTCGTCGGCCACGTTACTAGCCGCATTGTTCCCCGCGTCAGGTGTTTTTTATCAGTTGGGGCAGCGGTCTGATGCCCTTTATTGGTTTGCTCTTGCCACGCTATCAGTGCACTGACGTGATGCCGTTGGGTGGCTATCGGCGTGATTCCCAGTACTATGTTCCAGGAAATGCACTCATTTTCCGGATCTTGTGCGGGGCTCATGACGTAGTGCTTCTGCCTCAAAATTTCCAGCATTTCGGTGACATCAGGAATAAGACCGGAAATGTAGCAGGTTTGACAATGTGGCGTTGCAGATGAGCATTTCATCTCGAGAATCGCGTAGTCAGTAACCCCTCCCCGCCCCACCCTCCCCCAGCACGTGTCTGTGCGCCGCTCATGCACTTCATCTGAGCTTAAGTGCATTTTTCCGAAGATGAGCAGTGTTTATATCCGGCCGCCGTGCTCCGAGGCCACGGCCATGAGGGGCCGTCGTCACGTGGAGGCTTCTCTGATGACGTCCGAGCGATATCTCCGGTCGGTTACCATCTGTCTTATAGCGCCTGTCATAGCCGGAAGCCACCTGTTCTCGCCCCTGGCGGAAACTGATGAAACGACACGGTCGGTCCCATTGTGTTTTGTTTTACTCGTGCTGAGATCGGCCAGAAGAAAATGATCTAAGGAAATCCTTGTCAAAAGCAGCGTCCGGGACACTGTCTCGAATCCGATGAGCTACAATATAAGCGATGCTGCCGCTACAATGAGTGCAGATTTTTTAACAAGAGACCAATCTGACCCGCACCTTTTATCACAGTAATTTTCTCGAATAGAGAACCGAGACCTAAATGCTTCGTAAGCCCACTTTGGAGTAAGTGCGAACTTATGAGACAATATTGTTGCCATTGCTGGTAGCATTTCCAGTTTCATTGTGCAGAGATCACTAGATGATTTTAAATTGCTGATGCTGAAAGAAACTGGTACAGGGCGAGCAGTTTGCCAGTTTTCTAGTCTTTTTAGAAGCTTGTTTGTGTGAAACCCTTGCTACAGTTCTAGTTGAACGTGTGCGTAGGTGGAGGAAAAATAGGTCAGGTTTGAAATGGGAGTGCAAAATTGTAGTAACATTGGTCGCTTTGATCAAAAACTACCGCCGAAAACGAGCTGTTACAACGTTTTGCGGACAAGTTGTAGTTACATTGCTACAAAATTATGCTGAATGAATATCAGCTGCAAACCATACGCAGTGCTGAAAAAAATACTCCGCCTAGTTTGCTTAGCATATCAGACATTCACCCGTCCCACTCCGTTTCCGATGTGAAGTTCAGAGACAGTGGCCAGGATGATCGTCATTTCCAGTCGCCATTGCCTCGGGACGTTGGCTGTGGCAATGCGCCTTGTGTTACGCTCAACTGCCTCAGGAAGCAAGAACACTCACTTGAGGAAAGCAAACCAACGACCTCCAGCAGTCATTTATTGTATCGACTCCGGCTGTTCTAGCGAGGTGTCCACCACAGTCTCATCAGCGTCGTGGCGTCACAATGGGCCGGTGCTGACGCTGAGGACGATCTTGATACTGATCAGCTGAACTGGATGGTCACTCGCCGATTCAGTGAGATTTTCACCGATGAGCGGCTTTGCAAAAGGTCATCAGCCAAAGCGCCAACCAGTTTTGGGCTTCGATTTATTTCACCATCTTAGCTGGTTCACGGAGTGTTTTCTGGAAGCACACAAAGATGAGCCACCTTCACCTTCCCGAGAAGTAAAAACTGTTGAGGAAGACTTTACATCCAAAGTCACCTCGCGGGCAGACGGAACGCTGGCGAAAGCTAGACACGCTCCGACTATGAGAAGCAGTTCTGCAAGTGCCAGCAGGTGCCCAGTCTGTCCCGGTGCCCTCTTCCATGCACTGCCTCTCGACTTTCTCCGATCGGCAGCGAGGCCACAGCTTCGCGGTGCCCCTGCTCCGTTATCTCACTGATCACCGCGGCCCGGCCTCGGTCCCGCCTTGCCATTGTGACGCTGCCACGGCGGCGTCCGTCACTGTCACGGCGGCCCGTGCCGTCGCGGTGACCGGGGCGTCACGGGCTGCGGCCCGCGCCTCCGTCGGCCCACTTCCGGCCTCCTGTCGCCGCGAACCGGAGCCGCGTGGCCGCCGGCTCGGACGCCACCCGCGGACGGTGACAGGTGGACCCACACCTCTCCCGCGGTGTAGCGCACCATCCGCAGTTAATCACAGCGATGCCGAGTCATAGATCAAGTGGTTTCGCATAAGCGTCGGTGAGGAGTTCTGGTCATATCCTTCTCGAGGCCGAGAAACGTTCAGGCCGCAATAGGTTTGGTGAATCACAACACGGCTTTGTTTTGACTGCTTCGATTTAACCAAGCACTGCAAGCTGGGGATATTGTGCAGAGCATGCATCCTGCAGCGTCCTGTTATGAAGCTCTGACCTTGGCATTGAAAGTCAAGACGCAGTGGCCTGCCCCCGGCCAGTCACGACTTAATTGTATGCTCCAAGAACCGGAGCACTTTGCCCAACCGGACAAACCACTCCATATTGTCATCCGGCCACTCCTGATCTGACTGTTTCGGATGGATACCTGGCCACCAAGGAATCTCATCTGACTGCTCCAGACGATCATCTGGCTAATCTGGACGGGCATCTGACCATCCTGGGCAGGAATCTGACCACTCCAAACGGGCGTGCGACAGTTCAGGATGTCATGTGATGACCATTTGCGATCGTCGGACGCCCCGATCTCTGCTGGGTGGTCCCGTCAGCTCCCCGCCGTCCGAAAACGTCCTCTGGCTCTACCGTTGCCGTCTTATCTGCCGCTGTGGTCGCCGCTGGCGCCAGGCGCTGCGGGAAAATTCGTCGTCACAAGCGCTCGTAACCGAGCCCCGCGGCGGCTTAAGCGCTCGTAACCGAGCCCCGCGCTGGCGGTGGCGATTAGCCGCGTCGGAACACGCCCAGCCCCTGCGGTGCTCGGAGCATGTGCTCCGCACACGATCCACGGCGCTGATACGAGCTCCAGCCGCCATAACTGGCCACCGGCGACCGCTGCAGCCTGGCAGCGCGCCTGATGCCAACAGCCGTCTGGAAAAGCGAGTCGGTGACTCAGCTTGGAGAGGCTGCCTTTGAGTTATCAGATCCTTGGACGTTTTCATGACAGGATTTGCCAAAAAAGACTAACAAGCATGTAACTGTATACTGCGGCGTAAATGGGCGAATTGCATTCCTTGCATTGGTTGAATTTCTCTTTGATATAATCCAGGAAAGACTACAGTATTAAGCGCTGCGTAACCCGTTGATCCCATTATCAAGTCATCTAATATATGGAGTAGAGGGCTTCCTTACCCTGCGACTGATGATGGAAATTATATATATATATATATATATATATATATATATATATATATAGCATATATATATATATATATACATATGAACATTAACACGGCAATGGTGGTGCAAAATTGTGGAAATACTAGAGGCCTTAGCGCGAACTATATACCCGTTTCAGTGTTGGTAACAATTTATGCCTACCACGCATTTCATCCCCGACTCTTCCTGACTTCGCTGGTGTTCCGCTGACTCCTGAAGTCGGCGCCTGGCCCGTATCACCTCCGCCAGGCGGTGCTGACGCCGCTGATGGCCCACTGATCCCTGACGTCAGGCTGACCCATGCCGCCGCCCTCAGGTGATGTTGGCGACGCTGGCGACCCAGCGGCCGGCGGCGGCGGCCTGGCGCGGCCTGCGCACCTGCAGGTGCCAGCTGGAGCCGGACCTCTACCAGAGCGGCAAGCTGGTCGGCAGCTCGTGCTACGTGGCCGGCGTGGGCCGCTGCAGCTCGTACTCGGTCCAGCCGAGCTGGAGCAGCTCCTGGAGCGGGGCCAGCTCGTCCTACCGGCGGCCGACGTCGACGTTCGGCTCGCGCCGCCGGCTGACGTCGCGGCTCGGCTCGACGCTGTCGTCGGCGTCGCCGCAGCGCCGGTACCAGGCGCAGCTGGCCGCGCGCCGCCAGCTGCGCGAACAGCGCCGCCAGGAGCAGCTGATGCTGCGCTCCGGCTTCGGCGTGGTGCGGCCGGGCACGGCGTCGGCGGCGCTGGCCTCTGAGAAGCACGCCGACGCCAAGTCGCTGGCGCTGGGCCAGCAGGCGCTGGCGCAGATCCTGTACCTGCAGAACCTGGTCGGCAGCGGCAAGTGATTGCACGGACTGGACAGGTACGAGCCGGTCCGCCCGCGCGTGGTCGGGCCCAGCGGCGCACGCGGCGACGGAACGGGCTGACTTCGAGATGGCAGGGAAATGAATAAGTGGAATGTGAGGAGCAGTTTTGGAATAGCGTTTGCAGAATGGTGTATGTACTAGCTTTTCAAAATTTATTGGTCGTCGCGAAATGGTCAATGTTTATGTCTTTAGTCGGTAAAACAAACCTTGTTTGCACTCAGACTGTGCGTACGCACAGATATAAATATATGTATGTTTGTACATATATTGCATGTCGTGCCATTGGTGGCTTGTAAGCCACTCTGCTGGAATAAAGCGATCTTTGGGTCACCCTGGGGGCCGCCGACCAGTTAATCGTCATGAATGTACCGCCACCTTACGTCAAGAGACGGGGGATTTTGGCTTTGCTTCGGGATCACACCGATGACGAGTTTTGCCGCTCCGCAGCTCTTTCTTTGTGGATCTCAGGGCCAGGCCTGAAAGCCGCAGTCTTGAGGGTGCTTATAGCTGTCTATTACCTCAGCCAGCCTGTTGCAGGCTTAAATTCGTGGAAGTGTAGGACCTTGTCCCTGGCGGTTGCACGTTTAATATCATCCGGGATCAGAAGATCTTTGTTATCTTTGTTTTCTAAAACCTTGCTCGCGTGTTCCTTCAGAGTTCAGGGTCTGCCATAAATCGTCCAAACCGCCAGCCTTCCTGGCCAAATCCTTCCACCTTTCCCACCACATTTCGGGAAACATGACTAGCATTTTCGGGGGTCATTGCGAAACCCCGCCGGGTCCCAGCGTGAGCACGTTGTTCGAAAAAGCTCGCATTCCGCCGGCACGAGCCGGCCGGCGGGACGACGTGCACCCGTCACGAACGCCACGCGGCACGCGCCGTCGCGTACGACGCGTCGCCGTCCCGGGACGGCCGCTGTCGGCCAGGACAAGGAAACTGCGGCCGGAAATGGCGTGGTTAACCGGCGGTCCGGCCCGGCCGCCCTCCCGCCGTCGGCGACCCACCGGTGTTTACGCGGCGTACCGTTAGCCGTGGGCGGCCGGCACGGCCGGGCCATACTGCTGACACCGTTCTGCCGCCCCTGCTGAGCCAGTTACGCAGTTGGGAAACGCCGGCGGCCGTCTCGGGGTGGGCCATCAGACGTTGCGAAATGGGCTGAGTCATTATTTCCGCGTGTCGCGCGCGAGGGTGGGGTGTTATCGACGCCACGAGGATAGAGCGGGGCCTTGTTCCGATGCGGGGGTATTCAGCGTTTCTCTTTGTCGTGCAAGTGTGTTGAGAACATGAAGACGTTCGGGAATGCTCAGTGCCCGTTTGTCTGATGTCTGTTTGCATCGGTGTAGGAGCTCACCTGGCTGTCTACTATCCTTGAACTTAGAAAAAACGCCACTGGTGTTGCATGGAAGAAACGACCTCAGAATGGTTTTGGACATGCCAACCTCAAAAATGCTGCTTCGCCCCTGCCTGTACGTCAGATTATGTCTTCTGAAAGTCGGTCATGAGTTCGTTAGCTTCCTTTTCGCAATGCCTTGCCTTGGAAAGTTCCAAAGGATTTTGGTTTTTAAACGACCTTCGTTGACGGCCATGACATAAAAACTGGAGGCTGCTGGCCCCAATACCTTCATCAAGGTTCGTCGGACGCAGCCAAGCCGTCTCGCGAAGCTCTGGCGGCTAATGTGGCCGTGAATTTCCTTATATCGTGGCCGCTTGCGGCCGACACATTTTTGGGCTTTTTCCTTACTGACCTGGGACTCGATGGCTGCAATCCATGGGCCTTTCTGGTGTCTTGGCGTCGCCGCACGCCTTGGTGAGCTCCCTCTGACAATATTACCGGCCGACGGTGCACTGAAAGGCTGCTGACAGGACGTTTCAGACTTTTCATTACCGGCCACCGACCGTCAAGAACCCACCCAAAGGGTCAGCAGTGGTCCCGAGGGAGCCTGAACCTGCTGGGGTACGCCATCAACGCCCTATAAATAACCCGTCCCCAGCCATATTACCGTCCCCCTCGGCTGTTTTGAAGCCAGCTGTCCTGGGGATAGCTGCCTCGGAGGGTGTCCCGCCGCGGAGGGGGAGGGGACAGAGGCGGACCCTTTGGTCCCCTGCTCGAGGACGCCTCCTTCTGGACGGCCTGGGTTTTCCGGCTTCTGGCGGGCCGAATGGGGACTGTTTCTGAAACCTCAGTCCTACGTCACCCGACCGGGCAGCGGACCGCGGCTGAGCCGGACGGATAACGCCGGCGCCGTGTCGGACATCCTCCTCGGTGCTTATTCGCCGCCTTTTTTCGCAGGCAGACCGCAGCCGGAGATGGGCGGATCGGTGCGCCGCAGAGGAGCCGCCGAGCCGCGGTGGCCGCCTTCGCGCCGCCACCGCAGCCACGTGCGTCCCGGCAGGGCGGCGCGCCATTGTTTCCTGCGCCGGCGTCGGTCAACAGCGTCTCGTGCGCCGGTCGAGCGCGGCGCAGCGAGATTGTGGGCGCGCTGCTGTTGGAAGCCGCCTGTTTTTGACAGCTGAATGCTGCGGTGATGTGATGGCTGTTGGGAAGAGCGGCCCTTCGGCGAACAGACTAATGCGATCGGCCCGGTGCCGGTTGAAATCGGGCTGTTTATTCTGATGCTGGCATTTCATGTACATACTGGCCAGCGGTTCATTTACATTTTGGGGCGGCGTCGGCACGAGCTGTGTTCTCGCGTGTAGTAGGCGGAATCCTAGAAGATGTCGCGTGAAACGCCGTGCGTATCTGGCTCAGGTATCCCAGCTTTGGCGTGCGCAGCGTTGTCATGCGATTTGTACCGTTTTTCGTTGGCTTCACATTCGCGTTTTTGCGACGGCTCGTGCGTTTGACTTACAACGACCGAGTGTGCGTGCTGACGGCGTCCGACGTAGTTCTACACAATGCAACGAGTGGCACCGAAACGACGAGAAGGCTTTCGGCGCGTTGTCGAGATCCGAGCTGGCCGGAATTTGGCACCGACCACAAGCGGCCTGGCGGGCCACCTGCGGCGCTCGTCTGTCGTGTTGCCGGGCGGCACCGCTGTGACTGTGACTGTGAAAGACATGGCCGCTGGGAATATACGGCTCGTCCTCGCCGACTGCTCTCACCGGCGCGTGGGAAGGGTTACGCCGGACGCGGGCTGGAGGCCGCCGGCTGCAGGGCCCCGTGCTGGGCCGGGCCCCGCCGCGGCCGCCGCTGCACCGGCGCAGAACTGGTCCTCCGGGCGGGGCGCCGGCTGCCGGGCGCGCGCCGGCCGGTCAGATGGTGCCGAGCTGAACCCGGCCGGGCCGGCTGAATTAATTAAGAAACCGGCCCGCACGAGCGACGAGGCTGCCGTGGCCGCCGAGCGCGTGGCGCCCCCGGATGTGCGGTCCTCACGCACAGGGTCTGGCAGTCCTCGTAGCCCGCAGACTTTCCGTTTACGTCCTCGCCGTCCGCTCGCGTCAGAGGCGACAAGATGATAGAGTGGGTGTCCTTGGAAGGATCCGGGTGATGTCAACCGAGTCGCTTAATGCCGGCTTTTTCGGGACTGTTTTGCTTCAGTTACAGAAGAGGCACGTTCGACGCGCTCTGGGGAGCCACAAGCCATTAACGGCTCCCTGTCGGTGTCTTTCGACTCACGAAAACGAGACGCTAGTTTCGCGGCTGGCTGGTCGTAAATCGCACCTTTGGAGGCTGAGCTCAGCCTGAGTACATCCGCCGGCCGGGAATCCACTGGCAAAACCCGACAAGCATGGCAACGGAATGCTCCTCCGGGAGGATGACGTACTTAACGGTGCATTGCATCGCTCAGGGTACATCTCCACAACACCTTGGTCCTCGAGCTGTGGAATGCTTCACCTCGCGGCACAGGCTTGCGCTAAACTCGTGGACAAGCGGCTCTAGCTCGCGGCCGTCACTAGACACGCCACATCGGTCACTGGAGGGCAACTCGCACCACCTTTGTCAAAAATCTCGGGACCAGCTCCTGATGACACGACGGCCGACGACGGCGCATAGAAAGTAATCAGTGCGGTTTTCAGGTGCAACAGGTCTCAGACGGTATCGTCACGAGATTAACAGGCCCCTGGCTTGCGGTGAGATAAATGGCCGGTCACCAACGGTTTCCTGCGGCCATCTGGCTACAGACTACAGACGTCGAGTTCAACGGCAGGTTCAGAGGGCCAGCGCACAGATCCTTGGAATAAGGCACTAAAGCCAGCACGAGGCGGCAAGAGGTGCAGGCAGTCATTGAAGTCATGCTGCACCGACACCTTTTCAGCCCTCTGCGGACGTGAAAGCTAGTTATCATGCTGCCGTTTATCATTTGCTCCCGCCACCATTGTGTTCCAAAGAAATGCTGAAAGAGCTCGGACGGTTATAATGTCTCCGTTCCACGCTTACTGTGTTACCCGTAACTGGGCAAAGAGGGCAAGTATAATGAGTGGGCGAGGTGGTGTGAAAAAAAGCGTTGTCGTCTCCGGGGAGCATAGCTTTAAATCCGTAGCAGTTTCCGTATGATGCGGTAGCCAAAGATACATACGCCTTGTTGCTTTTGCGCGGCATTGTGAGATTGTGCATGCCGACGAAATCTGCAATATTTTAGCCACGAGGATCCCTGGGGTTGTAACGTAAACCTATTGAGGCTGATCGTCATTGGAATATCCTGGCAAGAGTGGCAAGCATCGGAGTTTTTAAACCATGGCTCCAAACAAGTAAAATAAATCAGAAGCTCTAGGCCCCATTTCGTTTCAGAAGCAGAAGCTCTCGATTCATCACATGACGCAAAATGCTACAGACGTCTGTATCTCGTCAGTTCAGGCTAATTGTGCATGTTGTGACCTGAAACTGAACCCGCAGGCTCAAGGCGGCGTAGACGAAATCATTTGATACACATGAGGCAGCTCCTAATTTTGTTACCCACGACGTAGTCAAAGCGGTCTAATCTGTGGTTATGAAGAGAAAAACTATGTGAATCGGGAGTAACAAACTGCGTCTGGCGTATCTACAGTGATGATCTGTGCCCCCCAAAAATTGCACACCTGCCATATTGATCAAATCCCTACATATTTTTTTTAAAAACCGTGACCTATTCGACTAAATACACTTCAGTCATCGAGACAGTCCGTCGGAACGCGTGATTTTTGTTGTTTCACCCGTGTCCTGGTGGTCCTGGTGATAATCTCCTGGTGCCGAGGTGGGGCGACTAGGGTCGGAGAACCTACTGCAGATCCTGCGACCACGCCGGAGGGCCAAAGTGCGATGGTCGCGACCGGGGGTCAGGCTGCGGGAATCCTTCCGGGACACAGACCGTCTCAGGGACGGAGAACACCGGTCTATGCCAGGTGCACAGACCTCCGCAACGTTCGCAGACCTGGTTATTTCGTGAAATATAATTTGGTAAACGGTCTCTCTCACTGCCGGACGCTTTGTACAGATTGTAAAAAAGGAGTAGAGGTCAGCTGTGCAAGCATGTACTTACATGCTGTACCCGAGATGTCACGAGATGACCGGGAAACCTACACAGTTTGATCATGCTTTCATGCTTAAAAGAGGAATGTGATGGTGAAACATTACGTGCTCGAAAGGTCAAGTACGTTTTAAAACGTTACTAATAAGGGCATGCATGATATATAGCAGACGACGCGAGTAAGTTGACGATGAACTCATGGTGTATGGCTGGTAATTAAACTCCAATCAGTAAACTCCTTTCAAATTATGCATGTTTTAAAATATAAATTGTTTTTGCCAAGCATTTACTTTCAGCTACATTCAGTAGGTATCTGGCAGCCAATATCTTTTTAAAGCCGCCACACAAAATCGGCTGGTTGTTTAAGTATAGAATCGTAACACAAATGGAGAAAAGTGACGTTAGGCCCGAAAAACAGTGCAGCTGTTCAAATTAGCCTTAAACTACATGCGAATCATTGCGTTCCAGAAATGATTTGTCAGAACTGAAATTTCATACATTTCTTTTTTATGTTGTCTGTTACATCGTTGAGACTGCAAAGTTACAAAATAATTCCCGTCTGTCATGACCACTTCCTCTCCATGCGGAAAGAAATGGATCGTGCACCTTCCCGTAATCGGAGGATCCCAAGTCCAACAAGTCGCACGCTCACATGGATGGCGTCTTTCCACCGATGCCCTAAATCTTGCTTGTTATGGACTGCGTTTGTGACTTTGCAACCCACCATAAAATTTGGCACCTCCATCATCAGCGGTTGCCAAACTAAAGATCTGAATGGCGAAGAGGTGCTCCTCAGCGGTTGTGTCCCGCACACACCAGGCTGAAGCTACTGACATGCAAAATGACCACATATATCAACCGCCACGTATCACGTGCTCCTGCCCGCCAATTTTAAGCATACCAGCGGTTGCAGTTTTGCCGCAATGAAGGAGGGGTGTTAATCGCCTGTGCATCTTGCGGTTCACGTACAAGCTGCACCCCTGTTTCGGCCTGAATTCATTGGCATTGATCGCCCAGTTGCCCATCCGCCTTTACAAGCGATCATCGCACCAAACTGCGCCGTTTACGTTCCGGCAAATGGCCCATAAGAAACACAGGGGTGCAAAAGAGGTGCATGCGCACTGCACGTGACCCGTTGCACCCTGCTCATTACATGGGGTATCTTTGAATAGCCTTAGTACTGGTTGATCTACCCACTAAATGTCAGCTGCATAGGTCACTGTTGATGGCACTTGGAGGTCCCTGAGTCCAAATCGAAGCACGCGCCTGTGGATCGCCACGTGGATCAGATGCGTGCCGACCACAAAAGCGAGTGCCTGCAAGTGCGGCCCATGCTGTCAACAGGTCTTGAGTCAACAGTAACCGTCGTTTGCCCCGAAACCGGTGGTCGGGGCACTGGAGAAGTCCGGCTCGCGCCATGTGGCACGTGCCACATGCCGCCAGTCGCTTCAATATGTCAGTGGTCATATTAGACACCATTTTAGTTGTTAATTAATATATATCAACATGTTAGTTATACGTCAATACATTAGTTAATATATATAATAAAACCTACAACAACATACGCAACAACACCTACGACATAATCTGTCCGTCGAGTCGATGCTCCAGATGGTACCACTTTTGTCGCGATCCGCGGGTGCGTTCGGACGCTAGGCGCTCCGAAGCCGGGACACGCACACACAAATTTACAAAGACCTCGATCTCAACTTTTCCCAGCGATCGCAATACATGAAATCTCACTCGCTAAAAGCGTGCAAAGCACGCTTTTGCTTCTTTCGACTTTGAAAAATGCGTGCTTGGTTTTCAGCTTTCGGTAAGGAGACTGTGTCATTGTACGATTTTTCTTACGCGACGAGTGTATTAACATTTTATCGCATGCCGCGAGAAGCCAGACATTATTCCTGGCCATTCCTTTTTAACCCAGCCAAGCATCTTTGCGCAGCTGCTGTCAAGATGTCCATAGATACTGCAGCCAGTGGGAAGTATATTACCCTGCTCAGTAGCTGGTAGCTACAGCGGTTAACCCTATTTCCTATTGGGGGTGGGCTGAATCCGCCCCCCTCCGTGTTGTTGCCCGCCCATTCCAGGGTATTTGAAGCAACTCGAGGAAATCTGATGATCTTGCAGGACTATTCATAAAAAATCCTACATATTCAGTCTAAGTACTGTAACAAAATTTCATAATGATATTTTGCTCAGGGGCGAAGCCAAGCCACAACGTTTTTGGGAAGTATTTCAGTCTATATTTGCCACTGTTGAAGGTAAAAAGAAAAGGACTACCAAATATGCAGTTTTTAATAAAGAACTTGACACTTCTTAAGGGTGAATATGTAAATAACTGGACAAGCTCGGACCATTTCAAATTGTCAGTTCAACGGCAAAAGTCAAAATTTATTTCGTTTTATGTAAATATTTTTGACGTTAATTTTCAAAATGCAAAATCCAGAATTCCAGTGACTTAGAAGAGCGCCTTCTACCAGTGTACGAAGTTTCAGGTTGATGTCAGGTCGGGTCACGGAGCTATGACCTAAGGTGTCCGTGCGCGTACCCTATATCACGACAACCATAAACAGGAATTTCGGAAATATCGTGAATTTAAATGACTGAAAACGTTTTCAAACACTATGAAATGAGCTCAAGGTCATTCCATGTGGTTCTGAGGTCATTTGAAGTCATTTCAGGTCAAAGATTGTAGGATGACCTGATGAACATATTACCATGCCGGTTCCCGCTTTGTCATGTCACTGGCACCACCTATGCCAGCATTATACAAACGATGTATAACGATTTGTACTATTAAGTACAACATGAATAGTAAAAGCCAAAAACATGTTTTAAATTCTTATGTTAACCCGCCCCCGACCGGGGGCGGTCGACGGCCCCCCCCCCCCGAAGTTTTTCCGAGACTGCGAGAGAGCGAACAAACGCAGCGCCACGAAACTTTGTGCACCTTTTACTTGATTATTTTTACACCTTGTGTCCGATTTTTGACTTCAGGTCATGTAAGGTGTCTGACCTAGGTCAGGTCAAATGGACCTATGTCCAAAAAAGTTTAGCGCCCTGCAATTTTTTTGCAAAACATGACATCACAGTAGACCTTTTAGGGGTTAGAGATTTTGGCACATGCAACAAATCTGCTATCTCGAATTTTTTGGAAATTTCCGCGTCACTGGCCTAAAGTCAAACCCGTTTTTTACATAAGTCGTCGCTTTTTTAAATTGACGGATTTTTTTAAAACAATTTGAGTGTGGGAAAATCCAGACATCCAGTTCCTGTCAATGGGCAAAGTTCCAATGACCCCTGACCACTGACCTGAGGTCGGGTCACGGAATGACTGTTATGAGTCAAAATGCATTGCCATCAAAATCGGCGATGAATGACTCAGATCGGATTGAAAATGTTAGAACTGGCTTGCACGGTTGCGACTAATACCATGACGTTTAAAATGTTTCAAAAATTGCTTATTTTGGAAATAAATAGACTTTTGCGAATAAAGCTCCGCCATTCTGTAGATTGATAATCGCTGAGTTTTTCCACAATTTAAACATGAGAAATCATCCCAAGAACCACTAGGACCAAGAAACAACACTTGGAATAGCATATTTTGCAGAAATAAAAGGACGCTTAGATTAGTTCCCGTAAATATTATATCGGCTTCGTTGGCGGTGTCCGCCGTGCAGCGTTGCAATTATTACCGTGTCTTTAACTCAACGTTTCCGTGTCCATATTGAACAAATCAGGGAAATAAGGTGTGTGTCGGCATCTGCGGACTTTTGCCTGTCCGCTGGTGTCTTTATCTAGACTTTATTAGTCACAGCCCTTGAGATCCAGGCCGTTTCTCGGTCTCATGCAGGCGGCTATGAGAAAACATATACAAGACATAAACGGCTTACGTATGATTCAAAACTGAAAATGAGACCAGTTTCGGGCTCTACTCGTCACGAGCTTTCCAACGATGTGGCTAATTTTATCGTGCAACTAACCGTTCGAGAGTTAAAGGGGGGAGGGGCAGTCAACCGCTTCCCCCCAGTTGGGCGTGCATGGCCCTGACGCGCAGTCATGCTCGGGTTAACTCAGTTTTTGAATACAATATTCTCCTCCATTTTCGCAAACCTGCGCACGCTAGCGAATTTTCTCAAAATTCGAAACGATTGAACCAATCGGAAAAGTCCCATCGGTAAGGTCTCCATTCATACCAACTCAACAAAATCTGGTTATAAGCAGCGAAGTAAAATTAGTTAAAAATACCCCGCACCACCTTGACTTTTGCTAGCCTAGATCCATCCCTTTGAAGATTTGCAAAATTCCGTTTAAAAAAAATGCAGTTTGCGACATGGCCAATCTACTACCTTTGTTGTTGTTGTTACGACTTGTTGTTACGATTGGTTGGCATAGCATGGTATGGCTTTGGCATGGCATGGCATGGCATGACGTGGAATGATATGGTATATTGTTGTCATGAAATCGGATGTGCAGTTCTTGAGACCTTCGGGGGACTAATTCTCCCCCCACCGAGAATCGGCTATACCGCTTAGCCCTTCGGGAATACGGTTAAACATGGGCGGGGGTAGGGAACCATGCTTCGAGTTGGATGATCCATTCGAGTTAGGGAAAGATTGTGTGGAGAAAACTCCGCGTGAGTATCAAGTGTCCATATCATTGACAACCCCGGAAACCACGCAGACAAAATTTAGTCAGACTTGATCAGATTTTTGGCATTCCTGGGACATTCGCCCAGTGTAGGGCAACATGCAAACGAACTGCATGTATTAAGAATATTACAATACACACTGCGCATAATAAATTCGTTTAATAAACGCTTTCAGAAAAGCACACGATCTATGGGTAATAACCACCTGGGCTTCTCCGCTATGGGATAAATGATTTTTGTGGGCAGTATGACGTGTCTTTTTCTTTCGTACTGTAATATGACAAATGACTGAAAAAGCCATGATAAGGAAGTTACGAGAAGTTGGTTTTCATCGCCTCCATGTCTGCGTTCTTTCGCTACGCTCGATCAGTCCATCTGAATGAACGTACGTACGTTCGTACTACGGAGAGATGCCGACCGCCTGGCAGACTCCGCATATTCTGCCTGCGTCAGGCCGACTCCAGAGGTAATCCAAGAAGCTATAAAAAACTAAAATGCAAAGCGTACGCAATGTAGCCATAGTCTCAAAGCTCCTCGTACATTACCGTGATCGACATCTCAGTTGGTAAAGCGCTGGTCTCTCTTTCCCTATAATACGGGTTCGAGTCGTCTCGAGCGCTCGCAGAGCACCTGGCACGAGCGACTCAGGTGCTCTTACAAACTGATGGGGTCTAAAAGGAGCTCAAACTCGTCATTGCGACTCAACACGTATTTTCTTTGAAATATCGACTATCAGTGGTGGTGCCAGGAGTCCGAAAAGTGAGGACAGTCATTTTTCGCACACATTTGCCTCCCTAATTTTCCATTCCGTGAACTACTTGGGTCCCCAGTGCGGTCTCCCTATGTCTGCCCCTGGCAATATGCAGCACAGCTGGTATGCCAAAAATTATCTGCTCCACGTATGAGAAGCAAAACAGTCCACCATTGTTTTTGCAACCACAGTTGTTCCATGACTTCTTTTACGAGTGCTTATTTTTGTCCCCCATAATACTTCCTTGCTGTTATAATGCCGCTTTTGCGTGCCAAAATTGACAAAAACGACAAAAAAAAAGAACATAAAAACTGTTATTATAGCCCTCCTTGATGCGATCAAGTTGATTAAATACTTTTGCGGTAACAGTGCTGTCTTACGTGTGTCGTGCCGCTCCTTGGCTTATTATGGATTATGGAGACGAATAGGGTTAATCAGCATGTCTTTAGCGTCATTTTTTGGCCCTGCTTTGGTTTTTTTGGCACAGAATCCGAATGACGGAAGCCAGCGGCCCCAAATTTGCAGTGCTTTTACGTGAGCAACAAAGCCACCTTTTAGCGCAAAAGAGCAGGGGATCAGGTAATTACAGGTCCGGCCATATGTTCGACTAGAAACCCTGAACAGGGGGGAGGGCGTTAAAAGGATACAGACGACTACTTTTCAGCGATTTTAGCAGTAGGCATATAGCACTGGATGAAAGGAAACTATCCGAATATCTACTAAGCCCCACTCTTTCCCCTCCCGGTAGCTTTTGAAAATCCCCAGCCATTATCATATGACAACGTATGAAGGATCATAGACGTTTCCGCACGGCATCTAGGTGTTAATAATCCGGTGCCTCTCTTTTCCTTTTGACATGATTTTCAAGAAGATGATGAAGTCAAGGATGATAGGAAGACAAAGAGCCATGTCGCACAGGTCATAAGTTGTCTTTAGATGAGGTCAGCGACGGTCAGTTGCTTACTTTGCACAGAGTCTGTTTTGCCAATTTCCAGAGATAAATGTAGCTCGTATGACCACGGTATTGCAAACACATGAGTGCGAGTGCTGTTTTTGAGTTTTCCGGAAAGTTTTATAACAATAACAAGTAAAAGGCAAAGGCCAGGTCATGGCCTTCTGAATGACTTGGCCTCGCCGGTTGCGCTGACCCCGGGTCACGTTGTAGCAAAACATGATTGCCGTGGCAAAATGAGCTCATTTGACACTACATATCGCCAATCCTGATCATTCATTGGAGCTAATGTGATTCTGAAGCGATGGCAAGTCCCAGTTAGATCTGGAGCTTTTACCTGACCTGAGGTGTCATCAGTGACCTTGAAGTCAACAAATGGATAAACCGGCGGCCCTAGGGTGCCGTGCTATCGATTGCCGTTTGAGTATCGAAATCGGACCTTTGCCTCTTGGGATCGTCAGGGGGTAAAAAGAGCTATCTTCCCAATAATGGAAGGTGGCGAAATTTACAGTTCAGTGCTGGGTTAAAATTTAGCTGCATTAGCCCTTCCTCCGCTTTGTGCGATCGAACATGGGGACTGCAGTCCACGCAACAGGCTCTGTTTAGCATAATCCCAGCAAATCATAAAGGCCAAATGCAAAACAAAAAGTCGAAATCCCGCAAGAACATATAACGCAGGAAAATCATGCGAACAAACATAAAGTTTCGCAATTTAGGACCCTATCTGTTTAAGTTCTTCGCTACTGAGAACACGCGCGATGCAAAACGTCTGAAGGAGGGTTACATCTTATTTCGAATTACGAATATTATGGTTCTTTGAGGACATCACAGTTATAAGCCATTGTTCACGTGGCTAGATAAGAACGCGCGGCTGTTCTACGTAACGACATTTACTCGTATCTATTGCAGCAAAAGAAGAATTTTTTCGCTCATCGAGTAGAAAGCAGGTACTTACGATCACATCAGGTTAACAAGCAACGCTAAGACGCAAGGAGAAACATCCTCGAAGTCGCGGGCGACACAAGCCGACCGTGCTTCCCTAGCAGGGTTTCCCGACCACCATTGGATTAAAATCTCAGACTGGATCACGTCCGAAATCGCTTATCCCGATGATTGACTGCTCTCGCCCCGGTGTTTCCTGCTGGTAGAGGTGACACCTCCTCGGCCAGAGCGGTCTGTGCCCAGACGGCGGTGCCAAACGTCAGGACGCCCGGCAACGGAGGGCCCGGGCGCCCGGCAACAGCGTGTCCCGGCGTACGGCTGCCCCCCCCCCCCGACAGGTCCTCCGGCCTAACGGACCCGCCGGGCCGGCTCGTTAGCGTTCATCTCTGTTAATAGCGTTCATCCTTCAGTGAAGGCACGTGAGAGGCGGGGGCTGGCCCGACGATCAGGAAGTTCGCAGCAAAACTGGCGCCGCAGACCTTTCGACGCGGCTCGGCCGCCCAGAACAGGATGCTGGGCGCCTCTGAGCCGACCGATGGCGTCATCAGATATGCAAAGTTATTGCAGTCCACCCACCGGTTCTTGGTGGACTTCATATTAACTGTGATCGAAGCCATGGCAGAGCTATTAGATCAACATCGATTGAAGAGACAAATATTGTTCCCCTGGCAGGAAGAGCTGTTGATAGGCAAGGAGGAAAGGTCAGGAGGGGCAGCCAGGTCACCCAAAGGACAAAAAATGGAGGAATGAAACTTTCCTTTTCTCTCTCATTATATAGAAAGACGCTTCAAACATAAGCTTCATCGAATCGTTTATCTACAAAGTTTTATTTGTACTCATGTATTCTGCCCCTGCCTTATTTTTCCGCTCTGGGAGGAAAATGAAGTTTCCAAAGAGGCCCTTGCAAAAAAGACCAAATCAGTTCGTATCTAAAAGTCATGCTATTTAACTGCATTCCAACAAGCTGCTAATTAAGCCACATTTTCCGCGGTCTGAAGCATGATTCACCTAAGTTATACCTACGGCTTGCGAGCATTTCAATACTGGGTTTTGCCCAAGGTCTGCGAGCTACTCGTGCCAAGTTCGTGAGTCGTAATTACTCGAAAGCATGGGCAGCATCCCGGGGCAGTGGGGGGGGGGGAGGAGCGTGGGCGGATGCTCTTCTCCAAGGTTCGAGGGGGAGTGGACCGTCGCCCCCCGCCCCCGACCCAATACTTTGCATCAGTGATACAGAACTGACAGAATATTGTTGGGATTGCGTTGTGGACCGAGCAGTAGGCAACCAACAGCTACCTGGTCGCAAGGGCATCGCCAGGACGCTAAGGAGCGGACCAGAACAAACCTGACCCCTCAATAACACAATCTTCTTCTCGGCCACTTTTTCGAGCTCCGGGATTTTCCTGTGTGCATTTTCGGTGCATAAAGAAACGATAAATTTCCAGCCCTAAGAAAGGGAACGTGACCTTTCAGCCGCTCCTTAGCTACGGCCCTGCTGGGTTACCAGGCGTGGATGCAGAGGCGAGGGGACCTATGCGGGTCAAAGGCTTCTCCAATGCGTGGTAAAATCCGGTAAAGGTAGACAAAATAATGAGGCAGCAATAAAGGAAGCGGAAAGCAAGTGGTCCCGACATAGGCACACACGCTCTGACCCATGCTCCCCTTGGTAGATTTCACGATCCACTTCCTGTGGATCGTAACCCAAAGACGTACAAACTCAAACGTTACAAACTGTGTCACATCACGTCCCTCTTCAATTAAAAGATATTTATTAATTTATGACCGCACTTTTACTTTTCTTGTCCTGGGGACATTCTCTTGCTAGACGTTTACGACGTTCCCTCGTTATGACGTTTTTCTGTGAGTAAAAGCTACCGTTACTGAAGCAGACAAGGAAGAGGAATGAGATGCCTGTTATGTACATGTGAGCACGTAGTCAAAACGAAATGTTTCCATATTTATTGCTTAAGTGTTCTGTAACATTCTGCCACGGTTTAGCAGAACCGCAACTATTTGCTTCATTTGCGTTTTAATTCTCCTTTTATGTTTAAATCATTTCATCACCTCAACATCGCCAGCCCGTTCTAAAACATCGTAAACTACATTCTCTCAACTTAAATGCACTTCCAATGCGTCTCCTATTTCGCGACCCTGGCATACAGTTTCGCTACTTGCGTCATTAGGTGGTCAACGACACTTGTGCTTTTTTGCCCATAGACGAGTTTCCTGGTTGCCGGATACGCGACCCGGAAAATGCTTCCGTATTTGTGGGTAAAACATCTAGGCCTAATTAAAATCTCATTAAATAAGGTAAGTATGAATAATTTTTTACAGTTTTCGGGTGATTTGTAAAATTGGGAACCGCTAAGGGGAATTTCGTTAGTGAAGACACCTACTGATGTATGTACAAGTCAAGCATATTCTCCATTTCATGGGGTCGCAGCTTGCGAACCAAATGACCCTCTGGTTTCTGCACTGCTTCTGGGCATTTGGAATGGCACGTAGGACCCAAGCTTATTCAGACATACTTCTGCCCTATTCCCTAGCAGAAATCTTCGCATTCGCCTCTCTGCACTCGTCGCACAAAGTCAACGTCGCACCAAACGTGCAGTGGGTAGCCGGCATCTCGCGCTGTGTTAGTGCCTCCGTGGTGGCTCGTCACACGATCCGTGAACTTAGTTTCTGCTGGACCGTGAGCGCATCACGAGCAGAGTTCTTCCCACACCCCCAAGGCAGCCGTGATGTACTGGCCTCTCGGAGGGGAAAATATTTCACACTGAAAATCGGTGATCCGTACACTGAACATGACAGCGAGCATCCACAGTACTGTTTTGTTGCATCATAATTTGCACAGGTATACTGAAACGCGGCACGGAACACCACATCACTCACGTAATTACAAATGAAATACGTTCTAATTAGTTACTACGTAAATGTGAACAACAAGAAACCTACGCATTGTTTTCCCTTTGAAATGGGAACTACGTAGGAAAGAAAATAGGACAGATCCAATATGTTCGTATCATGTATATGTTCATGTCGTGTTCAGATGTTGTATTCATAGTTATCTATTTCTGCTGGATGTCTTGCTGTCTTCTTGGCATGACCGCACGTTGCATGGAGGGGGGGGGGGGGGCTGTGCCAGGCTCTTGAATAAGTGTAAGTAAGTAAAAAACTTTTCCTAGGTTCTACCCATCCCCTTAAATGGTGTGTTATTGTTTTGCCTTGTTATTTCAATACCCTTGTCAAAGTTATTGCCGAAGAAATTTTAACGGTTTTAATGTGCCGCTTTTCGCAACACCGTCTGACCGATTTCAGGGAAATTAATGATATAACTTTATAACGTTTCTTGTTCTGGATTTATCCGCAACTAACCAAGCGTGAAACATCTGGCACACGTCAGAACGCAACGACTGTGACAGCACTCTAACCTGTCTGCCAGTTAACAGACAGCTGGCTTCCGCAAAAGTGAGGGGTTTGTCGGCATCTCGTAAAATCTGAATAAACTGCGCGCCTAGGTACTCCGTTGAAGAACATTCTTGTACATTTTGCAACAGGCTTGAATTGCCAGTAAGTCGCCAGAAACTAATGCAATCGACGAATTTATTTAAAAAAAAAAGGGAGTTTTCGCATCAGGACTGTTTACTTACGTCACCTTGGTAAAGGCTTGCTATGTTACACGATTTGCGTTGGCCTGTTATTTTCAGCCATATCTGTTTGTTTGATTTGAATCATCTATGCGTAAATGCAATAATAGTTTTCAACGACAAATATTTAGGGACTTAAACTAATGATACTGTTAGCGAGCTTTGTTTCCGTATAGCATAATTCATTCATAACTAATCAAAACAATTTGGATCAAAAAGAAAAGAATTCTAGTTTGCAACTTCCTGCAAACTAAACACGTGACAGATTCCATTCAGCATGGGGCGAACTGGCATGCTAACTGTTTTTCTAGCTGCCGCAGTGAACAAGGTGCAACAATGTTTATTTATCATTGCCTGGCCTCCAAACCAGGAAACTGGCACCGTTGTTTTCCTAAAACCTTCTCTATTGTGTTAAGACCCAACAAAATTTATAGCCTGTCAGTGGGTAAACATTGCTTGCATTGTTTACCTCTGACATCGCCATGACTCATTAGTCTTTTGCTGCCGCTATTTTTTTTTTTTGTAGATGACAATAACCACGAACAACATGGTTATACAGCAGTTCCATTCCATTTCTGTGAACAGGATCTGATATTACAAGGGCCCCCAAAGCCGAGTAAATATTACTTCAACTAATGAAAAATCAAATTGACTGGCCCTGCCCGGTACGGCCTGATCATGACGATTCCGGAAGCTAATAACTTTGCAGCCAGCAACTGGGAAATGAATTACAGAGTTTTCTCTAAAGACAACCAAATCATTTACATTTCATTTATCTGCATTTGTAGTGCAATACCTTGCAAGCTCTTTCTTCCGCGTAACTATTCTGGGAGTATTTTCGTTCTTAGATCCACTTTTCTACGAGTGTTTTTGAACCACTGTAACAGTGGCAAAATATCAAGGGCGCGTGTGAGTTTTAAACTTGCTACTCGTCGGACGCAAAACAATGAAATCGATCGATAGATATTGCTTCATACTGCGAAATACATGAAAGGAAAGTACCAATGTGAGCAAGAAGGGATTAGTTCTCACTCGTCATGCGTCCCACAAGGCATCCTACTGTAGTAGAATATACGCTATGTATTCTGCCTAGTGAAACATTTAGGGATGTCTTTGGCTGATCTTGTTCTTGTCAGTTATGCTGCTCCTGATCTGTAACCTTTGAATGTACATTGTGAACTGTGAGTAATATCACTGGATAGTTGTAAGGTCAAAACTGATTAGGGTCTTTTTTACGCAAACGGTTATACATGTCTCAGCTCTGGTTCGAAACAAACATTTTTTTTCATCGATTAAACCAAATATCCATGAAAAGTGAGTCGACTCATGAGAGGCTTTGGATTAAACTCTGAGTCGGACACGACCCTGTGTTAGGGTTGGTGAGGCGCACGTGTCAGCTCTTCCAATTCCTCCGGGCTCTGAGATGACGCTGATGAGCTTGTGGCCTCTGTCATCCGACAAACCGGGCAGGCTGAGTCGGGGCTAAGCCCAGTGGCCGCACCGAGCTCACGTCGGCCGATCGCTCGGCACACGGGAGATGCACAATCACTGCGATGAGGATGCACAAGAGGATGCACATGTCTATGTTCAGTACAATGCAGCACAATGCTACAGCTGGCCCCATCCTCCAAGTCGGTCTCATCCGCCCAGTCGATGTCCTCTGCCTCCACCCCGTCGGTCCCATCCTCCCAATCCCCCCCCCCCCCCTCGCTCGCAGTCTCCGCTCAGTCGGTCAGTCCCCCCAGTCTGCCCAGTCCCTCCAGTCTGCCAAATCTGCCCGTGTCCGGAGGACTGCTGTCGGCAGGAAACCTTCGGCCGACCAACGTGCGAAAGGCTGACTGCGTCCGTCCAGTGCGTACGTTCCTGACCTTTCCTGACCCTGATGACGATCTTTGACGCGAACCCTTTTTCGTCGTTTCAGATAACAGAACGTGTGTTGTGTAGTAGGTGCTGACTAGAACTGCGTCCTGCATACAGCCTTGAGTGGTAACCCGGAAATCGTCTGTGTTATCCGCAAGGGGTTAGGTTTGCAGCAAGATAAGAAACGCTGGACTAAGGCATCTGCCTGACTGGCTCATATGAGGTGCGCATGTGAGCTGCATCCTTTCGTGTCGCAGAACGGTGATATGCGTAGGTTTTCATCATCCACGAAGAAATAGGCATGTCCTGATAAACGAGCATGTGACCAGGCAGCGAATTATTAGCTGTAACCTACAGGAGCTGTACACTGTTCGTTTTACATTTCTGGATTTCTGATAGTTTTAAATGATTAGCGCTCGGACAATAATGAATCATGCACCATGGGAGCAAATGTTTCGGCAAAAGCCTGTACGTTTAATACCAGCCTGGGCAAGATAACAAAATACATCGGTATGCATTGGCCGCCATTTAACACGATCCCCGGCAGGGGGCTGAATCCGTCCCCCTCGGGTTTTCTGCTTTCCAATTCCAGGGTTTTTGACACAGGTCCACGAAACGCCGTGACTTTTCTGAGCTATTCTTTTTACGTATTGTGACAAAATTTCGTAATTCTGTTTTGCTCAGGAGCAGAGCCAGGCAACATGTTTGGGAGGCACTTCAGTCCATTTTTGGCCTTGTTGAGGGTAAAATAAAAATGTCTGCCAAAAATGGTGTTGTTAAGATAGAACTTAAAACCTTACCTGGATCTATAGGTAAATAGTTGGGTAACATACAGACACAATTTTGTTTGTCTGAGGTCACTTCACAAGGTAAGGTCAAGGTCAAAAGTCAAAATTTGGTTTTATAAAAGTAATTTTGCCGCTATTTTTTACTATGCCAAACCCGGAACCAGTATGATGTGAAGGGGTGCGCTCTATTTGCGTGCCAAGTATCAGGTTGATATGAGATCAGGTCACGGAGCTATGACCCAAAATGTCAGTGCGCGTACCCTGCATCACAACAGCCGTTAAACAGAATTTCAGAAATAGAGCGAATTCAAATCATTGGAAATGTTTTCAAATAATTTAAATGCGCACAAGATCATCCGAAGGACTCTAAGGTCATTGGAGGTCATTTAAGGTTTAAGGCCGTAAGCTGATCTGAAGAACAGGTAACCATGACAGTTCCCTCTTTTTCATGTCCCTGGCACCGCCTATGCTAACATATACCAATATTGTGATACGATTTGTACTTCTTCAGCATAACATGACTAGGAGAAGCCAAAAAAGTGCTTTTAATTTTTTGGTAATCAGGTTTTTGAAAACTAATCCTCCTATTTTTGAAGCCCTGTGAGCGCCAATGAATTTCCTCAAAATTTGAAATGTATGGACCCATGGTAGAAGTCCCACTCAAAATCTCTCGATTCATGCCAATTTCATCAAAATCAGTTCATAAACAACAGAGTTATAAGAAGTCCAAAAGTACCCGTTTTGACTTTTCCCCCCGTATGCACCCTTTTGAGCTTTTTGAAAGCTTTTTCTTAAAAGTGTAGTTTACGTCATGAAGAATCGATTGCCGTTTGTTGCGATGAAATCGGATGTGCGGTTCTCGAGATCTCGGGGGAGACCGGATCCGCCCCCCCTCCCCGCCGGGAATCGGCCATACCGTCTAGTCCTCCGGGAACAGGGTTAAAGCGATAACGGATTGGCTTGCTCTCGCCCGCGTGGAAATGATAACGTAAAATTGGTTAGAACTGGTTCTACGTGATAGAACTGGTAACGTAAAACTGGTTAGTACTGCTTCTACGCGGGCGAGAGCAAGCGGCCCATCCGTCATCGCTTTATTGAACATCTTGGTGCCCTCCACCCCTCTCTTACGTAAACTGGACACGCCTCTGGGTGGACATGTGAAATTCCATTCTGATGCTTCGAACTCAGAACTAAATACCAGCTTCCTGACTGAGCCCTTTAGCACGGACAGAGATGTCACTGAGGTCGAGATCGCTGAGTCTATCCAAATCAGAAACTTAAAACCTGCGATAAACATCACGTCAAGTTTCTGTCCTCTGGTTTTGTCAGTAGCATAACTGCCATTCGACTTCTATGACCTCTTTCTCCTCCATGCCTCACTTAGTTGCTGTAAGTGCGTCGCGTAACTTCACGTATCTTTCCGACATTGACTGGATATCTGACAGGCTAGTTTCTTCGCAATCAAGGACCATGGTGTAAAGTATCCAGTGTTCATGTGGTATAACGAAGTAATTTTTTTCAATGATGGTGCGTGAAACTGGCATGAGCCGAAAGCCTGTTCTCTAGTTTTTGCCTATATTTTGCCGGAAAAATAACATAAAACCAGTTTTTGGCTTTTGTCCCTGAGTTGTCGCTGTGAAGTGACATCGGGTCAACGAAAATATTATTCTCTCTTTGCCCAGTTATTTAACTCATATAACGGGATAAGTTTTATCTAAATAGCGCCCAGTGCTCGCGCCACGCGCTCGCCGCCGTGCCCCTCCGGAAATTTGTCCCCCCCCCGGATTCCCGCGCACGCCGAAAGGCGTCAGCGACAGCGGGAAAGCGATTGTGGCAGCGGCCGGCCTCTCGGCCGGCGTTGCTCGCCCCCGTGCCCGGAAGTTTTGCCCCTCGGTTTCCCTCGTACACCGCAATGCGCACGCGTGACACCCCGATCGCGTTTCGGCCGTTCGTCGCGCCGAGCATTTTAAGCTGTTTGAGAGTTCGAATTTTTCATACGAATCAGGTTTCCGTCCAAGAGCTCATCGATTTGAATCCGGAACCGTCCCAAGATCTCACTGCATGCTGCAGTGCCAAAAAAACGGCCCCTGTTTGATGATCCAAGGTACAGCAGTCTGCGCTCCTCAAAGTTCTCCCGCCACTGCCCCAGCTTCGTTCGACAATTACACTGCGCGCTCGAATTTCCTAAATGTTGAACGGTTGGTCAATCTGTGCAGAGTACTGCTCGACCATCGCTCTGCGTGTCTCCGTAGAAAAAGGACGGCCCTCGGCCGTTTGATCTGTCATAATGTCCTCGCACTTAATCACCGAACGCATGCTCGCTCTGAGCACCATATAACACGTCATTTCAAAAGGCCACTAAAACAGGCCGTTTGAAATTGCGAGTTATGAATAACGATGGAATGGCGAACGCTGCCCAACAACTGATGGGCAATGCTCTTTTGTTAAGCGTTGTCAATAAACGGCCTGTGATGGCCCAGGCGTCCGCAGTCTCATCCCTACGCCAGCACTCGAGGAATGTTCAAGGACCGCGCTGCGCGCTTTAGTTTGTTCAACTGAAGATCGAGTTTTGCTCGGTGTTTGATCAATGCTTTGCAACTGCATGGCGCGCCTTCATAGAAAAAGACGGACTTCGGCCGTTTCGTCTTCCTCTGTCAGGAACCTCTGGCATTTGGCCACCTTGCACCCGCTTATATGTCTATTGTCTTGAATTATCATCTTGACTATCTTTGATGCGACGTAACGTCTGCGTTTCTCCAACGCACCGACATCTGCAGACTTTTCTTTGCACTACAAATTTGCGACTTTTCATGCGATATAATGTCCTAGAATGAAGTTTCTGCCCAACAGCTCAACGAACTGCACAAGCCATACCTTTATAGCAATTAAATCATATTCTTCATTTGCATCTGCGTTGCGCTCCTCCATAGAAATTCTCATCAAATTATCCGTCCAAACAGATGGCTTTCGAATGTTCTGTCTCCCCCTACGTCATCGCACATAGTAATTAAACGCACGTCTTCTTTCAGGACCGCACGGAACGTAGTCAGTTTCGCACGTCCTGTCAAATAGCAGCGTGCAACTGAATCAGCCTCACTCCAAATATTGTCAACCAATTTCGTCTCATGCTGCATTAGCCACTCTCGTTTCTGTCGGTCTCCGTCTCGTTTCCAGTTCTCGTCCAATTCCCTGTATCTGTCTCGGTCTTCAAATATGTGTCCGTTTCTGTGTAACCCTTTCTCTATCCTATCAGTATCCTCCTGACTATCTCCCCGTATATCTCACCTTGCGTATATCCCTATTAAAGTCTTATTTCTTTGTGTCGTAATGAATATCCCGAAAACGGAGGTCGCGTCATATCGAGCACGATAAAATTAAGCAACTTTTAGCTGTGAGCAAGAGAAGCTGATTTTGGAGCATAATTGACGAAAAAATCGCGCAAAAGGCGAAATAACACCTTTTTGTACGCTTTCATTGGGAACAACCAAAACGATGGCCTAACAACAAACCGAAACCAAACCTGATGGCCTATACCGAGGTCTTCACAACTGACTGACGAACTTGGTGCAAGTATTTTCAATCGTCGGCTCCCAATGACGGCGCCACAATCTTCAACTGAACACAAATCACTCAAAATCCGTCGATTTTGCGCAAAACTACGATATGCATTGGTTCAGTTGATGCGCCATAGCAGGAACAGTTATGTCAATTATGATTATTTTATTGCGGCGTCAGAACGACAAAACTACGGGCTTTCTATTGGTACTAATTTTACCAACGTCACACTGCATGCTATCGAAATCGCAGTGTAAAAAGAGATGACCGGGAAATGAAAAATGTTCCCACTTTGAGCACGTGCCGTGGCTACTCCGTTTGTCGGACGACATCGACCCTACGGAATGACATGCAGCAGGTACCTAATGACATTAGCCTATTAAGTCGCCGAGGCGTCATAATTCACGGCTGAATTTACACGTACCCTACTTTGTAAGGCTTGCAAAACTGCTGATTTTTGTATTCCGGCGGCAAGCACGCGCCACGTGCTGATCCCCGCGCGCGATGTTTTGTATGATATTGTTCTCCAATGGATTCTCGGTCGAACGGACCAGGTTTCGTCTCGGTACGACACACGGTTGGTGAGATTAGCCTCCGGGAAGGGTGCCGTGTCGGCACCCGCCAATGGCCCAAAAACGCACCTAAAACGGGGCCAAAGTGCGACCCGCATCGCATCACGTGGCTTCGCATGGCCGGGACGGCTGCGCTACACCTGCTCAGTGCTTGGCCCCATTGGAACGGTAAAGAAACTGGCTTTCTGTCGATACCAGTTCCGTGCTGGAAATCAACACTGTAGTGTTCGAAGTTTTGGTGTAAACAGAAACGACGCAAACGTCGCAAATGAGCCCACTTTGAGCGCGTGCCACAGCTACCCCGTTCAGCGGACGAGATCGACTCCGCTAGACGATTTATAGTCGGCATCTTCTGTTTGGTTCCTGATGCCTCGGGTCCGTGTCTTTGACGGTAACCGAGATAGCAACCCCATTTTGAAACCTTTCAGAACGGACATTTTTCTCGTTCCCTCGGGTGGCACGCGCCACGTGCTTGTCCCAACGCGCCGTGTTTCGTATCATGCTGTTCCCCTATCGATCCTCTTTCGATCGCACTCTACTTCGTATATTCGATGCGAACCGCGGTTTCCGAGAACGGGCGTCCGGAGGATTCGCGCGACACCGTTTTCCCGGAATTTCCGAAAAATTTGCCCGATTTCGCCAAAAATACATGCAAACCCTATGGCCGACTCTGGCGCGTGCCACGCGCGCCCCGTACGTCTGCGACGCCCTAAACCGTGACCAGAATGCATTGTGCCACCAAACCACTGACCTGGCCAAGTTTCAGCCACGTGCCACATGTAGTCTCGCCACACCAGCCCGTCAAAACCGAACTCCGGCGGGGCATTTTTTAAAATTTATATAATAGAGAGAAAACTTTGTTTTGGGCAGCCATTTCTTGGCTTTTCAAAGAAATGGCCGAACATGGCCTGAGGTGCCTATCAAAGCTGTGGCCTTGCTCTGCCCTTGGTAAACCAAAATTATGGAAATCCGGCATAATACGAGAGGAGAATAGATTGGAAAAGTGACCAAGTTTTATGGTGCTGCTTCAAAAAGCCTAGAAATGACAAGCAAAAAACCGGACCCCATGCAGGAATGGGGTTTAATATTTCATAGCTTTGTGTTATATGGACAACCATATGCATTCAGTCGACGGAAGACCATGTAGAGGTACTGCATGCTGAACCAGCTAAGTGAGCGTGGTGGCCACAAGCTCAAGATGAAGCACAGAAAGAGGAAACCGATCTGTTTCGACAACGTTTCTAAAGGAGTTCTAAGGAGAAAGAGGCTGAGTTAGAAGAAAGAAAAGAGAAAACCGCGGAAACTCAGCGGGCAGCTTTCTTTCTATGTGTCAGGCTCATCAGTTTGGCAGCACAGTTAAGTGAAACGTCCATGGGTCCATGGGCAAAGTATGCTGCATACCTGTATGTAGCATGTGGGATAGTATGGTAGTATATTACTTTTAGTTGACAGATTTTCCTGAAAGAACTTGTTTTGCAACTTCAGCTGTTCAGAATTAATTTTCTCTTCTGTGCAGAGGTGCTGGTAACAAGTGATAGGGATAAAAAAGGTCGGTGTGTATGAATAGGCGGCTACGACACAATACAAAAGTAATCGTCGCGACGGGAAAGATGAAATTTCTGTTACACATTTTTCCTCTTCTAAAGCACGACGCTAACGAACGTCACGACGGAATGACGCGAATAAACAATGTGGCAGAACATCGAAGCCGAACTACAGCGCTACATAAATTGCAAAACCATGATCATCTCATGGCAGCGATCGGCAACGGGCTCAACAGAAAGGTTTCGTGACTAGGTGAATTGGATTTCGAAAGGTCATCTCATTTTCGTGGTCGCTTCTTCTCATTGAATCGGTCACGATCTCTTCTTTTATGACTTCCATTACTCTCTGATCCTCCCAGCATGACTTCTTCAGCCTTGTTTTCAGCAACCAATGACCACGTACATTTGTGGTTTGGGAATTTTTTTTTATTTTCACCATGTCTGTTTTTGCGCACTTATAACATGGAACATGGTTCTTTTGCGCCGGACGTTTGGGCACTATGTATGAAGTTCTACACCCGGCCCACAGATTTGAGTCCAGACTGCCCTGTATTGGAGTTCTCGATCCAGGGCCTGCGGGCAGACTCGATTCGGGGGGAGGATGAATTCAGGGCCAGTCAGCCATGTGGGAGAACTGTGCTGCAGACTGGAAAGCTTCCCACAGACCCTTATGTTCAGCTTGCCGAGTGTGATTAACAAATTCGAGTTCTGCTGATTTGAGCTTCTCCTGCTTGTGCCCTACTAATGCTCCCTGTCTTGCGCGCTTATGCACGCGCGTTTATGCAGAGCTACACAGCAAACGCAAATCACGACAACATTTTGGTGGTCATTGAGTTAGTTTCGTGTTCGCCGTGTGACGGTTTTGAGACGAGGCGAACATGGCGTAGCGCGACATTGGCTGGATCCGCCATGTTTTGAAAAAAACGTCCAGCAATGGTCATGGGATAGCGTTTCCCACATTCACCCTTACGTCTTTTTTTTGTCATGTCAGGGAGAAAATAAAGGAGATAATACTAACGGCGAAGCTATATTGGCTTCACGGTAGCCTCACGAAGAGCTTTGCATTTTTGGTCAGCTGCTAGCTGGGGCTTAGAAATAGGTATGTACCAAGCTAAACTAGTCACAATGCTGTTATGCAATTTTTGTATCTAGACTACGACGTGACACGAAGGGCACTCCTTTGAAAACTTCATTTCGCGACAATAAAATCTGCTTATATGACGTCAGGCGTCAGACCGTTGCGAAAAAATCGAGCCTCAAAGTCGATCGACTCAGTGACGAGCCGGTCCCCATTCGGGCCCCAGTTTGGGTCGATGTCCGACAAGATGCAGCCAGTTACAAGTGAAGAAATGTAATCCGCGCTTTGCAATGTGTGGCTATGGGTGATGGCAGGTTCTTGTTCGGGCCCCAGTTGATCTGGGTAGATGACCGACGTGGTCCATCGACCTTCAGGTGGAGTAATATAATCCGCGTCTTCCAGGGCCACCACTACTGCGGAGGGTTTGCAGAACGTCAGCTTGGTTCGCCCCTGGTCATCGAGCGGACGTTGTCCTGCTGGCTCTCCGTGAGACTTCAGACTGGGGCCTCGGCGCAGAACCTCACCGAACGCCGCCAGCTGAGGGCCAGGAGGTCATAGAGGGTCGTCGTGAGGCTCAGCCAAGTGGTGACAGAGGTCGACGAACTTAGGCTATGTCTGCGATATTCATGCATAAACAGCAGAGTGCAGTATCGATGCGGTGTTCACTGTCTGTTATGTTTGCAAGTGCTTGATGTTCAGAACAATGTGCGCAAAACAATGCAAAGAGCAAGGCCCCATCCGGTTCAATTGGTAGGTTTTGAGCCCCTCTTAAAAAGGACCGAAATGCGTCTTAGCTACGATTAAGGAATGTATAAAAGAATTGAGTGGAAACGGTAAATAGAACAATAACTAAGCTGCTATAAAAAACATCGTACGCAATACATTTTGACTTCCACCAGACATAAAGAAACTAATAGCAAGAGGCTAGGATTTAGAACGATGCGCCTTGGCATATTGCAACCTTTTAAACGAAGAATAACCATCTCGAGTATGATGAGTATGGCGAAAACGGTAGACACTCCGCAATCAAACCTGCATTCCGCCAAAGGCTAGTCAAGCTCAAGGCATGCTCAGATCCAAGTCGAGCTAGGCTGCCCTGTATAATCATATTCATGTAAAATTATGACTGGCAACAATTTTGTCAGCCATCAAACGTTTGTCAGAAGAAGCAGAAACCAAAAGGTTTTCTAGATGATTCGTCGATTGTACAGCGCATTCATTTCATGTGTTGCTAGTGGGTACAAGACGCAGTCTGCTGCCTTGCAGTACGCCGTTATGACGCGATTTGTTCTCTTCTCAGAGAATTTCATGTTCTCGAGCACATGGTCTTAGCAGGGCAAACTGAGTTGGCAGGACCAGTCGAGATGCATCCTGGGCATTATAAGATCAAACAGTTCAGCTCCGCCCCAAACTCGCTTTTCTCTCCAGGTTTGGAACACAGGCTTTCGCCATTATTCGCACTCCTCACGTATACGATTTCAGGCGTTCATCTGCGTAGTCACCATAACATCCTGCGCCATTGCTTCGCCTTTTGCATAGCTGATGCATGGGGCCCTGAACCACCAGCTCTCGGCTTGGTAGGGCATTGCCCTACTTCCTTACGGGTGCACAGAGCTGACCGCGAGAGAGTTTAGTTGCACGTTCATGATACATATCTATGAGACAAGTCAGTTACCACTGCGCACAGCACTTGTGCGATAGGTATTACCATACACTTGCAGGATTATACCACGTGAACAAGCTAAGCGTGCGATGTAGTTTGGGGAAACCGGTTTTGTGGAGAATTGTTCAATGCCTCACGAAAGTCCTGAGAAAACGAGACTTTCGAAGATAACAAACACGAAAGTCTTAAAACTGTGTTTTGTACAGCAACATCGATCAGGGATCACTTTAATCGTAAATACAAGCCACCCTCAAAAATAACGCGAGAGAACAATGACTCACGGCCTTGGCAGGACCTTATCCTCCCACGCCAAATGATCAGCTTCTGTTTTGGTAAAGTCGTAAACTCGCAGTAACTACCTGGAGAAGGGTGTTGTGCAGCAAATGCGAGACGCCACCGTTTACGACCCACCATACAGGGAGGACTGCTCATTTCTCCTTGACGTGGTATCTTTCGTTAAAACGCCAGTGGATCGTTCCGACTTTGGCGTCGGACGAAAGTTCGTAGCGAGCGCAACAGTTGTGGCAGCAGGGGGCGGTTGATGCTCAGGGATATTAAAGGTTTTCATTGCAGGATTTTCAATCCTTGATTGTCATTCGTTTTTATGGATTGCGAATGGAATTAAATTTCCATAAAAAAGAGATTGGATTGCGGACTGGACTGTATTTTTCCGCAGCTCTTTTTGCATTCTCTGTTCCTTCCCGCCTTCAGTGTAAGCACTGACTGTTCCGAGTGACTCGTCGTTAAATGAGTTTTTGGAGTGTTCTCTCTCTCTCTCCCTCCCTACCGAGGTGCTTTGTAAAAAAACGCACGCTGATATGATTAAAGAAAAACATAAGCGCCGGCGCCCGGGATGTTCCCCGATGCCCTCAGGGTCACACCGTCGATGACTGAGGCATGAATAAGAAACTCCGCTCCTTTTCCGTTTTCTACGTTTGCTAATAAAATCGTGCTGACGCCTAGGCCGATGGAGTTCTCCGCAAGGAGTGAACCGGGCGGTCGCCGGCTGCCGGCAAGTAAAACTGATTCCATGGCAAACACACCCACACACATGTAAGGACGCAGATGTACGCAAGCGCGGAAGTACACATGCCCAGATGTACATGGGCAAAAAATGTACGTTCGCGAATATGGGCATGCGCAAATGCACGCGGACTTCGGCAGATCTACATAGCCACAAATGTTCTTAGACGTCAAACGCAGTATGCATGGAACTGCCACTTCTAACCCGGCGAATTTCGGTGGAGACCACGAATGGATTCTTAGCCTTCACATTGGTGGGACAGTTGGAAGGATGTCGGTTTGAATCACCAAATGGACTTAGCACCAGCTGAAACCATAACCGTTTACATGACCAGGATGTATGGTACATATCATCTCGCACGTAGTGCTGCAGTGGTCTGAGCCTTCCATTTTCCGTCAAACAAACGATTAAATGGTTTATTAATCCAGTCTCAGTACAGCCGAGGAAATGTTGTATCAAGGGCGTTCTTCGGTGGTGAGGTAATGTTCGAACACCGACACCGGTGTCGTTCATGCTATCGAATGTTATGCGGGTCATAGATTACATTTTTATGCATCATAGGGCAATTGCTTGACCCAGTTTTGACTGTCCAAGTATATCGGCGAGTATGGGTAAGACTTTCTATCTGCGACGGTCTCATCGTATGATCATTTCCGGCAGGTAATGGCACGGGCCTCGGTGAGGTGCGTTTATCACGTTTCCATTCTGCTGAGAGAAGTGGAAATTCTCCCAGCTGTTTCCCTGGAGCAGTTCCCCTGGATTATTGGCGTTAATGCTTGGCAGCTGTTTTACCGAAAACATTCTACGTCTCATTCCAACGTCCCCAAGGTAACGCCGGTGTTGTCGGTGACATTCTAACGCAGCCCACGCATTACAAAAAGTATCCTATACGCTGGTCATGTGAACGGTTCTGCTTTCAGCTGGTGCTAAGTCCATTTGGTGATTCAAACTGACATCCTTTCAAATGTCCCACCAATGTGAAGGCTAATAATCCACACGTGGTTTCCGCCGAAATTCGCCGGGTTAGAAGAGGCAGTTCCATGCATACTGCGTTTGACGTCTAAGAACATTTGTGGCTATGTAGGTCTGCCGAAGTCTGTGTGCATTTGCGCATGCCTATCTTCGCGAACGTACATTTTTGCCCATGTATTTCTGGGCATACGTACATTTGCGCTTGCGTACATTTACGTCCGTACATATGTGTGGATGTATTTCCCATGGAATCAGTTTTACTTACCGGCAGCCGGCGGCCGCCCAGCAAGAAGCCAGAAAACTAACGAACAGTCCAGTCCCTGCCGCGGTCGCGTGCGAACGTGCCGACTCGCACTTCTCCACCCGTCTGTCCGGGCGCGCTGTCCGCAGCCGCGACCCCACACAGCCAGACCCCACAGAGACGAGTTCCTGACCATGCCGCCCCACACAGCCTCATGAGTGAGTCGGTCGTCTGGTGGATGAGTGAGCATTTTTTCTGCTCCCTGGCTTTTCACTTTTTGCGGAGTCTCCTGTCTGCTCCGGCCGGTCACCTGCGGCTGGTTTCATCATACACCGAGACTTGCTGCGTCTGCTGGTGCTGCTGGCTGTCACCCGACTCGTGGTACTCTCCTGCTCACCGGCGCCAGCCCCGCTGATACGCCGACGTCTATCTGAGCAGCGGTCACGGGGTACTCAACCGCCTTCCCAATCGATTTAAGACCCTGAAATGCAGCATCGTGGCGACATTGCTGCTCGGTCCGTGCCGTCCCCCCTCCACTCCGGGCCATGCGGTCCGGCGCCTGCCTGCCTCGGCCGGCGCCGCACGGGAGGCCTCAGCCGCGGCGGGTCGGCAGCCAGTTGACACCGGCCGCCGGCGTCAGCGCCGGGCCGGTGTTGTGCGAAATATGGCTGAAGCCCGCCACCCCCGACCGTCTGCTGGTGTTGCCCGGATATCGCTGGCAAAGGGCGGACAGCCCGGACGGCAGTGGTTTCGGGGGCGTGGCAATGCTGACGAAGTCCCAATCGTCTTCACACTTAGCTTACAAACGGATTCCCACGACGACACTCATACAATAACTCCCTGGGGATCGACGGCGAATAGGTATGCGGCGAACGGTGCTAATGGTGATGTACCAGCCCCTTGTCGTTTTGTCTCTGCCCCAGAGGCAGACTTTTGTCTGCTAAAGGACCAGCTAGAATCGGTGCTTCTAGTCTCCCTGTTCTCATTTGCGGTGACTTAAACTGCATTCTTTTGAAAGACTGACCCCTTTCTGCTGGAATCAGTGAGTCTGCCTCGCGTTTCAACCTTTCTCAGCATATCAAAGACGCAATTTTTTTCCACCGGCTCGCTACTGGGTGAAATACTGAGTGGAGGTGACTGCACTGTTCTCTACTACCTTGCACTGTGATTCTAGTCTCCACGGCATCATTTACTTTAACATTTTTGTGTGTCGGTCCTGCCAAGTGCCTGCGTGTGTTTGTCAGCGCTCTATCCATCGCATTGACTCTGCGCTCGTCATCTCTAAGAAAATCCGCAACCCAACCCCACCAACAATTTCCCAGTAAACTCTGTTCTTGATACCTCGGCGCGGCGAGGCCCTGCGCGCCTATGGCCACGGTTTCACTCTTTATAAAAACTTAAACAGGCACGTCCGCTCCTCTATTCGCCACGATGCTTTTTCCGATATTGACCGAAGAATAAGTGCCACTGGCTCTGTTTGGCGCTGTATTCAAAACATTACCGACGATAAGAAATGCGGGCGCGCGCAGTGCTTCAGGCGTATCGGCATATACGCTAACAGCTATTTTGCCAGCTTTGGCCCGGGGGTGGCCGCCGACGTCGCCGCCCTGAGCTGCCCTGAACTAACGTGCATGAATTATCTTGCCTTCTGCCGCGCGTGG
Source organism: Capitulum mitella (assembly GCA_030062745.1). NCBI lineage: Eukaryota > Metazoa > Arthropoda > Thecostraca > Pollicipedomorpha > Pollicipedidae > Capitulum > Capitulum mitella. The sequence goes on from CP099843.1 coordinate 28,081,192, forward strand.
GCGCTTGCATCTTTTCCGTATCACCTGTCCCCTGTGGCGTGACCCGGAGGATGATTTTTGGCATGCGGAGTTCATCTGCCGGGCATGACCGACTCGGCATGGGTGTGCCCAAGGCCTCATTGGATGCAATCAAAGATTCATTCTTTTTGTTGTTAATTCATCTTCGACTTCTTCGGAATTCCCCGAAGTCTGGACATACTCTGTTGTCACCCCTTTCTCAAGTCTGGACCCATGTCTGATCTAACGTCGTTCCGGCCGATCTCAGTCATGCCCGCCATGTCCAAAATTGTCAAGAAAGTCGTCCAAAGTTGGCTGTGTTGCTACGTTTCGTCTAACCACCTTTCTCAAGTGCCCAGCACGGATTTTGGCCCGACCACTCTATTGAAACTGCCCTCATTTCTGTCACTGATTGCATTTTACCATCCACCGACGGCGGCAAAATTTCTTTGCTGTACATCCTAACATCAACAAATGCTTTAATTTCATTGATCACTCAAAATTACTCATGAAACTCGCTGAGTACGGCGGTGATACTTCTTGGTTTTCTGCCTACCTCCGCGGTCACATCCAGAGTGTCAGCTTCACTGACTCTTCTGGAGGGAAGCACACCTCTAGAAAGCTGCCTAACAGCATGGACATGTCTAACAGCATGGGTGTATTTCAGAGCTCATGTCTGGACCCTCTTTTGAACAGCATATTTGCAAATGTCAGCCTTTTCACCGAAAATGCCGACATCATTCAGTGCACGGACGACACACGAGTGATCGTCAGCGACAAAAAATCTTCTCTTCCGCATTTTATCTTTCTCATAAAAGCATCCTTTGCTCGCTGGTTCTGCCTTCGCGAGGATTCCTTAAAAATGAACGGGAGCAAAGCTCAGCTGATGCTCTTTGGTAGCTAACAAAGTCTGCACAACATCCTTCCCGTTACTCTGAAGCTCAGATACGCACTGCTGTCTCCTGTTACCCCTGTAAAATCTTGGCTTGATTTTCGGTCGTACTCCCTCTTGGCACCCATATGTCTTGGCCATCTCTAACCGCTGTTTGCTTGCTGCTGGGCCTTGTACACCGGCGAAATCACCTCCCGTGCCGGGCGCTGCGCACAGTCGTCCCAGCCCTGGTACTACCCCACATTCGGTACTACCTTGCCGTTTATGGCAGTGGCTCAAAAAAGAACTTGTCTAGGCTACAAAAGAAAATATATGATAATAAACGTTGCAGCAAAAGTCATTTTTGGACGCAAAAAAAAAACTGACCACGTAATGACCTGTGGCCGCGCCTTGGTTAGCTCTCCGCGAGCGACATATTGGCGCTAAGAACTTTGACTCTAGCCCATCAGATGCTCTGGGGGGGGGGGGGGCGAGGCCGCGGACTTGGCTTCGCTTTTTATCAAAAATAGTGAAGCCCGTCCTCGCCATATCTGACGAAACGACGATTTCCGCCTCCACCGCCTGCGTTCAGAGACAGGCAAGCAAACGTTTTCCTACCGTGATTACGCTGGTCTCAGCCTGTTTCATAACGACTCGCTTTCTCTTTCTACTTCTCAGTTCAAAGCCACTGCCCTTTCCCATCTCGGATTTTTGGGAAATGGAGACTGGATTTCATTCCTTTTGTTTCTAAGGAATGGGGATCGGATTGCAAATTGGTTACAGTATTCCAAAGCAAGCAGCACATATACGTTTGGTGCACTCACCGAACAGATCTCTAACCAATGCACCTGACACCAAGAGTGTAAATTTTTGAAATGACGGGGTGTGACTGTTCTGGCGCTAGCTTTAAAAATCCAAAGCACCGTAGGTGTCCACCCCTTATGGCCCTCTATTGAATTCAAAAGTTTTTGGGGCGTCCAGATAATATAGGGGTGCCGAAGTACCCACAAAAGGTTGGAGATCTGTAACACGCATGCCTGTTATAACATGCGTGGGAAGTCTTAGGGGACCGCGAGCCAGTGGCGTCGTTACGCGAAGGGGGCAGGGGTACAGCTATCCCGTATCTCACGTAGAATTAATTTTACCCTATTCTAATGCACAAGAATAAAAAAAGTTGAAAATGTCATTTGGTGCCGGTGGCCTTGCCATTGCCTTCGAGGGCTGGATGCGTGACGTCGCCACTGTCGTAGGCCTCAGTTTTTTTCTTCTTACTTTTAATTTTGACTTCCGCTCGTCGAGGGGCTTCTGCATAACGCGGATGTTAGGAGCGGGGGGGGGGGGCGACGCCCGGCCATTTCCACACCGTGCGTCCGAAAGCGTCACGGAAAAAAACGGCGTGGTGCGCGTGACGAGATTTCGAGGCTGGTATCCATTTTTAAGGTCTCAGATCAGCTGGTGACATTCTAGGTCGGGTCGAAGGTAAAAAATTGGTGGAAAATGGTACTTTTTCGAGTTTTAGCACAAATGAACGCCATAGAATAAATGATAATGAAACGAAACGGATATCATGGTGTTCGTCAAACAATTATGAGTACATCGGTATCCCTCATGATTGTATTTTATCCATGGAGTCCGATGCAGGTCATGCTGGGCCAGTCTTTGTCAAGCGAGGTCTTCGGCTTGAATGCGTTCTCATACGTGCAGAAACATTTTTTATAGATAATAATGGACGCTGGAGTCAGATGTCAAAAGCATCTGAATTAATACACACTTTTGTTCTGTGACATGCTAATATGACATACAAATGTCATATTAGCAGATATGTGCCGGGATCCCGATGGAATGCAGGTTATCATCGTTTAATGTCGGATTCTAAGTTGACCACGGTAAGTGCTGTGTCCCGGGGACCACTTTACTCCGGAGGGACGCAATTTTTCCGAGATGACGAAGTGACCCGCCTAGGTCAACGAGGGGTTAAATACAACACGGGATAGCTTGCATTCCATCAGAACCCTGGCCATGTATGCATCTTAGGTCATCCTAGGTTATCGTAAGCCAGTGACCTAGAGCGACTTCGAATTGGCTAAAAATCGTGGCATAGACGCGTTAAAGGCGCTCTTTGCAACGACATCCAGTGCAAAATACAATTTTAGGCATGGTGTGGTAGTGTAGATTCATCACTCCGCAACCGGCGCCGCTCCGCCCGTTCGGAGCAAGTGAAACGTTCGCTGTATTCCATCATTTTTTGATGAAATAAAAATAAATTGCACCAAATTTAAATCATTCGCTTCCTTTCATGTCAATAAATCCAAATTTCCACGTACCTTAAAATATCGGTCTTAATTGATATATGTTGTTTTGCGATGTGTATTTCCCATCGTATTTCCAGAGATAAGAAGTGATGTGTTTCCCGCCATAGTTCTTGACCTCAGTTTACATGCTCGATTATCCCGACACTGAGCCAGTGGCGGATCCATGGGGAGGGCATCTCGGCTATGTCCCCCCTCAACCACGATTAAGGGGAAAAATGGTCAATGTCCTCCCCTCAAAAAGACACGAGTATTTTTACTCAACCAGCGTATGAAATTGTTGGAACTCCGAATCCAACCCATAGACAGCGTCTTCCACCCCCACCCCCCACCCCGGTCAACGACACCGCTGACCTACCATCTAGACCCAGGAAACTCTGGTTTCCCCCCTTTCGAAACGGAGCCGCTGGATCCGCCCCTGCCCTCAGCATAGACTATTAAATCTTTAAAACCCTATAGAACGTACAATGTTGAGTCGAATGATGTATGTTTTTTGTTTGTATTTGTACACCCCAGCCGTATTACAGTGAGGCAAAACTGAGACCATTGTAAACCAGCCGCGTAGGCGCGCGAAAACTGCTGACATGACGGTTTCTGTCATAAATTCATGGCTCGTTACTATTTTTTAGGCAACTTGAAGTAAATTTTTAACCATAAGGTACGGAAAGGATGCCCCACAGGGTACACCAGTTTCAGATGGATCAAACAAACCGTCAGGAAGTTATCCGCGGAAAACCTTAGGGTTGCACCAAGTTCACCCCCCCCCCTGCAATAAAGGAACGAGGATTGAAACTTTTGGCTCTGGTTTTCCCGTGGTTCCTACACCTTCGCTTTACAGTGCAAGGATATTGATCAGAAGTTATCAAAACCATTCAATATACAGACTAAATAGTTCTTGATAATAATTTTGTTCTTTCGCACCGCGTATGTCTCAATGATTCTCGTTCGCCTTGTTGGTTTGTGGAACCCCTGGAGCTTGTCCTCGAGAGATGCCATTGGGCGTGTAAAATATACTAGCGTCTGAAAAAGCCATCTTTCTAAAGATGTCGGGAAATCAGTACGACTTGTCCCCTGAAGAAAAGAGGTTAATGGAGGAGCGACGCAATCATCGCATGAAACTGAAGGCCCAGTGGCAAAAGCTGGTGTCTGACCCGCACAGCCATGGAAAAGGCGGATATGTGGTAAGGGTTATTTTGTGGATGCTTTTTCATAGTGTCATCCAATACCTTTTTGTGTATTAACTCTGATAAGATCTTAACAAACAGTTCTGTTCACCTAAGCCAGTTAACAGTTAACTTTGTGTTCCTACTGTTGACTGAGTAGCAATATTAGCCAATGTGCACAGCTGGAGTTCATCTTACAGATACAAATATTTTGGGCCCAGATACTGGAGCAAAAAGCTGATAATGCTCTAAGTCCACTGTGGTAGAAGCTGTACAACACATTTCAATCTAGCTCTTGTTTTCCAGCAAAAATGGTTTGAACTGGGAAAAAAGCCTTGCTGAAAGAGATAATAATCACCAGAACTATAGGTTAACAGTAAGTTCAGCCGCACTTCCAGGAAAAATGAGTAGTGGTTATGGCGTTTCAAATGCAATATGATAAGTTCTTCGATTTCAGCCGGAAAAACCGAAAACACATTATTTCCCCAATACATTGCGCGTCACTGGTGTGCTAACGCCAGGCCCGTAGGGATTTTGACGTTTCTCCTAAATAGTTTGTTTACGTGAGATTGACGCTGATTGGTTGTCGGTCGGACTCAAGGTCCAATCAAGAGTAATAAAAAAGTTTGGGGGAATAACTAATGCGATATAAATTATCTTTAAAATAAAAAAGTTAACTGTTGTAAAAGTAATAATAGCAGTGATAATAGTAATAATAATAGTAATAATAATAATAATAATAATAAGCAATAATAATAAAAAAGTAAAAATATTACAAAGATGGCAAAGCGTAGTTGCAATTTGAAAAATACAAAAAAACAAAAAGCACTGAAATAAAATATCTGAAAAAAAAATAACCGAACAAAACTGGAAAATATTAGGAAGTGAAATAAAACAATAAATAAAAATTTACCCTAGCCCAACATAGTAACCAAACCTAACCTAACCTAACCTAACCGAACCTAACCTAGCCTAGCCTAGCCGGCCAACCAACCAACCAACCTAACCTAACAAACCAACCTACGTAGCCCAGCACAAAAAATCACGAACAAAACTGGCAAATATTAGGAAGTGAAATCAAACAATAAATAAAAATTTACCCTAGCCTAACATAGTAACCTAACCTAACCTAACCTAACCTAACCTAGCCTAACCTAACCTAACCTAACCTAACCTAACCTAACCTGATCTAACCTAGCCCAGCACAACCCAACCTAGCAACCTAATCTAACGAGTATTAAATGTCATAATGTAATAATGCTGATATCAGACATCCCAACAATTATCTAATACAATAATATAACAGCATAATAATTCAGCAGTTCCTCCAAGTTCAGTTTGTGGCAACAGAATAGAATTCCTATATATGACGTCATTAATCGCTTGAAGACATCAGGGTCTCACGTCCATGTCAATAACCTTAACCTTGGCGGCACTACATTTTCCGCCGCGAATAATGTTGTTCTCCCCAGTCGACTGCAGCACGATATTACTGTGTGGTACGTTATCGTACGATTTTGTTGTCATTGTTTAGAAAACAAGTAGTGGAAGTACGGTTAGAAACAGGATGAACATCTTTACATGGTGGCAATTAACAAAGGGTTGTTTGCGATTTCGTCGGGCAGAAACTTACCTTTAGCCAAACTATACTCAGCAGCAGGGCCAGGATTCTCCATTCCTCATGATATCAGGACCAGGAAAGGATAGGGACATAGAACTTAAAGGATAGGAGGCACATGTAGAGATCTCCAATTTAAAAACTTTTTTTGGCTTAGGTATATGTCTTCAAGCCATATCAGGTCATCCATGCCAGGATTTGCCCATTTTTTGTGTTGTTTGGCAGTTGTTTTAGTCTCGGATTTCACTGTGTCAGGAATGGTACATCCTAGGGTTGCTAGGTGTCCATGGGAGAACGGGGAAATACAGCCTTGTTTTGCTGTGCAAATTTCATGAACATGAGTAACACTCTGGGACAAAATAGGCTTCAGATGGCAGCTATGATCACTTCATCCATGTTGTGTTGATGTCATCCTGAAAGCAGTAAGTAATGAGGACAGAAAATGTTCAGGGTAAGAGATGGTGTTGTTATTGTTGGAAAAATTCAAACCAATTTCTGACCAAGTTCCAATGAGAAAGCTATGCAAGTGTCCAAGACTGTCTAAGATCCAAGTCTGTCCAAGAAAATTTTTATTTAAAAAAAAATTAATACCTGCTTTCAGTTTGCAAATGGCCAGGACTATAAAAATTACCCATTTGTTGGTCAAGATGACATACAGTTGTGTTTGAAGGAAGCAGGTGGGGTAAAGTGAACATGTCCTGTGATTTTTTAGGCCTGTAGTGCTGTTCATCAGGTAGAGTGCATGGGTGCTTTAATCATATCCCATAAACAATGTCCCCACTCCTCCCCACTCTCTGCACTTTTTCATCTTGCACCTATGTTTTTGCTTACAGACAAGGTAGCTTACAGTTAAACCTTTAGGTGTGGTTGTTTCTTAAACCACAATGAATAATTTTTCACATGTGTGGTGCATCCTGTATGATCTTATCTATATTGAATTTGTTTGAAATACTGTTCCTAAAAAAATGTTCACTGCTAGATTTTTTTACAATCTGGCAGCTGGGTAGGTTAATAGGCAGACATATCACAATCAATGTGATGCATCTTCCTGGGCCATCAAGCAGAATAGGACTGGCAGCATTAAGAGGGAAGTCTTTGTGGCATGATATGATAAATGACATTTATGGCTGGGAAGCCATCCATTTTATATGAATAAATAAGGTAGAGTCAGTGGTGGGAGGGAAGTAGAATATAATAATGAGGGAGAGAAATAGGATATAAGAATGAATTGATTTATTTACCAAAATGCAGTATGTTGCAATCCATTGTTGTGGGGAAAAGGTGTACTTGAGTCATGTCACACATCATGAATGCTGGTTTGCAATTTGCATGTGCTGTGGTATGTGCAACAGCAATGGGTCATCTGCTGATTTGTGGACCTGTTTTTGGTTTGCATTGCTATGGAATAGCTAGGGGCCTTCCATAATGGTAATGTTCTACCTGTATTTTTGGGGTGCATGGGCTTAGTATTTGAGTAATCTTAAAATTGAGCATTGGTCCTGTGGGCAGTGCATGAGAAAATGGCCCTAAAAGCTGGGTGAATGCTCTCAACAGATTCTTAAAACTGCATTTATGGGTCATCTGTGATTCATGAATGTATTGTGTTCTGCTTGGATATGATCACAGATGCAGCTAGGGGGCCCCTGCTAGGCCTGTCTGTTTTGCAGAAACCATTGCACATTGTCTTACTGGCAGGCAGTTTTCATTTGATTTCAGTTCGTGCTTAGCTCTGGGCCCCATAAGAAAGTCCTGGCTGTGCCCCTGGATATAATCATAGCCTTAAAATTGTAACTGATATGATGCACTCCACTTCTCACTAAGAAGCCCGTATTGATTGGTCTTGCCAGCAGCAGTGTTGTTGTGGCATGAAATGTATGCAATAAGGGCATGAACATTTAATGTGTGGAATTGAATTGCATATGCAAGGCACACAAGCATAGCCAACTGTGGTGTTGAGTAACTATCAAAATGATGGTTTTCTGTCATGCTTGGAGTCCAGTTGGTAACTGAAATATTAAACTATATGTGGTTTTGTCACATTGTTGGCAGTTGGCCTGTAATATGCTGCCCAGTTTTTTCCAAGAAATAAGTGCTATCCAGCTGATTTCTGATTCAGAAATCGGAAAATCTCAGAAAGGCCATAATTCGGATTCTGACAGTCAACACTTCGTAAGAGATGTTTCATGCAAAATCCCCACTGTGAGACCAACAAGGTTACAGGCTGGATCATTTGAGGTCATTCAAGGTAAGACTGACTGCATTAGCAGTTTTTTCATATTGCCTTGACCAGGCTGGGCAGAACTTAGCCTGGCTTGGCCTAGAATGTCCTGAACCACATGTTAATGTTTTTGACTTGACAGAGGTCATCCACAATGAGTCCGACCTTGATATGGTCACGAACACGGCAGTGCCGGGCACGACAAATCCGAACTTGACCCAGCTCTCGAGGATAACCCTGCTATTTATTATTTTTAATTTAGTAGCCCACAGTGAGTTTCAGTCTCACATGGCCAAAGTCGCGGCGACGACCGTGGGCAAACGCTCTGGTGCTGGTTCGGTTTGACTCGATATTTGCTCAGATCGGAAAGCTTATAGCTGCCAAAAAATCAGACTTATTTTTATTTTTTTAACGATACCCGTGGTTCTTTTCTAGTGATATGCAAATAACCATACACTCCCGTTTTTCGATCGGGAGTTTTTGGTGAAAAACCAGAGCAGGTGGACGCGAATTTGGCTTTCTCCAGTCTGCATATTAAACGCAGACTGGATTCGTGTTTCGTGACACAGGTTTCTGGCTGACGGATAGTCCCTGTACATTCATCACCACATTCGCTGGACAGACCACAAAGCTGCACGTGTTCGATGAATGTGGACCAGATCTCGCGTACAGGGCGTGCCTGATTGCCCTGTTAGGCGTCACGTCATGCACGTTTTTGTGATAAGTGAATGACTGGACGGTTGTACTGCTTTGTCTGGGACAACCAAGGGATCAGCTGATCTGTTTGTGTAGTGTGAAAATGGGAAGGGGATTGCGGTACCAGGATAGGTATTATTTAAGCTAGGGTTACAGGTTGTAGCAGTTGCCTGCTGTCATCTCACTGGCATTTCAAAGCCATGCACAACTAATACTGAGAGGAAACTTGTGCATAGGAAACTTTTGTCATGGACCATTTTGCCCTTTTCCAATTCCTTCGTGACTGAAGGACATCATCATAAGCCCTATGCAAATTTTCACCATAGGAGAACTTGTTCTTGGAACTTGGACAAATTTTTGTCCTTTACATGTTTCTGCTAATAGATATAGAAAGAAGAACAAAACAGTTATCTTCTGTGAGTTTAGGCTTAATGATGCGGCATATGAAGCCAGTCCCGTACACTTGAGTCCAAGTGGTTGTGCACCTTTATCCTGACCACTCAAGGGCGTGTCCTTGTTAGCTCAGTCGTCTGTACACATTTCTTCGTCTGACAGGATTCCAAAAGTAGGTGAGACTTGAATCCCAGCACATGTTTCTGCTATATGTTTTGCTTTCCTTGTGAAAAGGAAAGCTTTTGCTAAATCACCATCGTCGTTACGTCGCATATCAAATCTAGAACCAGCATCTGGCCAGGTCAAGCCAGCTATAAAGGGATTTGGGGTGTTGTGTGGTGACACTACAATATCCTAGTAATGAAACTATTAGGCTGTTCCAAACATTTGCTGCCATCTTCGTCAGCCATGACTACAAAGCTCACTGTTAAAGGTTCTATGAAATGTAGTTGCAATGTCATGTTGTAAAATGTATTTGACTCACTCAGAGATATAAATGAAAGGACATACATTGCATTGCAATACAATTTATTTCACTGAAAGCATGGAACACATACACATGCTGTTTCATTAGCAATTTGTGCAAGTGTTGAGGACATTTAAGTCTGAGCACCATTTGTATGTATCAAAAACATAAGTCTATTTTGTCTGCCTTTTTTATTTTTGTTTTAATGTATGTACATCAATAGCATATTTCACTGCTTATTTTTTACATATTTATATACATATTTCACAACCAAATAGCCTGGCCACGACAAGGTTCTATTATGTACGCAACGGCGCAAAACCTGTCAATACGCATTTGCTATGTAAATACAGCTAATGTTCTTTTCACGATCTGAACCATTGTTACAGACGTAGTGGACTGTCATTTGTACTTGTGATATTGGGTAGCGTATTATTGTTCGGCGAAAGCCGCAATTCGGGCAGTATGAATTCTAGACTGCCCGTGCTTTTGTTCCAGTTTGATCCTGCCATGCAGAGGTTCATGTCGATGCGCGTCTCGCACTACGAGTCGTTCCGACCGACCCTCGGTAACTTCATGCGCGGCATTGCCGTCACCGCCATCCCGATCGTGCTGTTCGGACAGTACATGTATTGGGATCGGGTGAGTACTCTAATTTCAGAGTCCCCGCGAGAACTGTAGGAAGCAAATCTGGTGAGGGGGCGCGTGATGGGTGTGAAAAACGTGTTTAATGCTAGCAGGTTTGATGCCAGTATCAGATGGGAAGTAAACGCCGAGGAATGGATTTGGTGTGCTGCTTCGCTGTCGTTTGTGACGACCTCTGAGGAAAGAGGGCCAAAGTTCTCCCAAACCACGAAAGTCGTCCTTGTCGTAGCGTGTTCAGGGGACAGACGTCCTCGTTGTCTTCCCCTTTGAGGATCCAGCACCGTCTGCTGGTAGTCGTGCGTTTTCCTGCGTAAACATTTAAGAAGTTGTGTGTTAACTTTTGTTCTGGACGGTAACTTCTTGTAGATTGCCTGTAGAACCCTGTTCCGGCTGCAGCGTTGCTGCTACGCAGAACTGTGCTGACTAATCGACTCAGCGTAATCGTATGCCGAATATACATTCTACCAATTCTGGATCCGTGAGGATGATATGTAATCAACTACCTGGGAAGCTATGTATTGGCATGATACATAACTGCAGTACCGAAAGCCCCGGCGACTGTCAGTTTTCAAGGTATATGACTGCTTTGTGCGCGCCGAATGCAGCCGATGTTAGTTACCTGTTGAACGTGTATACAATAACGTTTGCCCGTTATTGTGTGGAGGAAGCACACGGCAGACGCATGTCAGAAGGGCGTTTCCGTCCTTTCAGATGCGCCAGGAGGAGAAGTTCAGCACGGGTCAGGTGGCCTACAAGGACCGGCTTTGGAAGACGTACCGTTAGCGTGGATGCTCTCCGTTCGTACGTCCGTTGTGAATAGTGTGGACATGTTCGCAGTGAGGTAAAATAAACTATGGTAGGCTCGTGGCCATGGCTTTTCGCGCTGGAATTGAGAAGCGGACATGATAGCTGGTTTGAACGGTGGAAAGTTACATTTGTCTTCTTCGAATGTCCTAAGTTACTTTTAGTAACTAAGGTTCTAGTTATAATTTTTATTAGTTATATTTCTTAGTTATATTTCAACCAAACAAGGGTTTTGTTTCGTTAAACTTGTGGGATATTTGCCTCCGGCTTCTCTTGCAGAGACACGAGCACCCAGACCTTGTTTTTGTAATTCATCAGTCTTGGCATGCGACCACGACCGCGCCACTTCTCAGCACCCTCGGCTCACGGAACCGCGGAACGGAACCACCGTTTTAACAAGAAAAAGATCAGGTCGGTTGTATCATTGTAAATGTGTAAAATGCTAGTTTGATAACGTTGGTCCAATGTATGTGAAAACCATTGCACATCGTCTTCCCAGCAAGTGGTTTTCGTATGATTTCAGTTCACACGGAGCTCGCCCCCCCCCCCTCCAAGAAGATTCTGGCTGCGCCCCTGGCAGACAGCCTCATAGAGATATCCATTTTGATGCCATTAAGATCCAGAACGTCGCATGCAGCTCGTTTTTGTTGGGACTCGGTATATGTTGTGGACGCAGTATATGACTAGTGATTATGGGCGATCGCGCCACATTCCCGCCATCTGGCGGCGGCTGAGCGTGGGCCGCTAGAGGTCGGGCTAGGTGTCTGAACGTTGTTAAAAAATACTAGGAGGTTAATGAACCTCTCACGCGTGTCTGGGATATAGCGGGGCCAGTGCACGAAGACGTGATTGCCCAGTCGGGCGAGATTCAGAGAGGGGGATAAACGTTGTCACTGGACGTCATTTATTACCCCGGCCCAGACTTAACAATAAGCTTGAACGATTCCATCACAGTTCAGAGTCTAAGGTCTGGTTAACTCGCGGACGTGGTTGGAGCACCGTGTTTTTCGCCGGTGATTATGTAAATTGAGCCGAACGGCTATTATAATCCATAAGGGGAACTTGGTTTGAAATCGTCTCAGGCAATATATGTTTTAGATTTTGTTTCTTGTTTGCCGATAAATGTTTCAGCAAAATAACTATGTTTCGCGGTCTCGCCTCCAACAGCGCTGTAACATTGCATATTTACAGTCTTTCTGGCAAAAGAAATTTCGCAATGACGTCACATTTACCATGTTCAGCTATCCAAAAAACCGACCGGCTGACATAGTAATGATTATGCGTAAAACAAAGTAAGAGTCTGACTCGAAAAACACGTAACCAATTTTCCCTGCGCTCAATCGCTTTTTACCCCTATCAAGAAAAGGCATAATTCCTGTCTAGCAACGAGCGTTTTTTAGGAAAGCTGAATGAAAAGCATCCCCGTTCGATATTCATAGAAAAGATTAGACATGCCCCGCTATGTCGAGACGGCCACATCCAGAGACCAGCAGGAACTATTTACAGACGCCAGTCCGTCGACGGCTGGGCTTCTCGGCGCTCTCAGGCTGCGATCGGCCGCTCCGGCGAAGCTCGCGGCGCGGCCGGCAGGCTGTGCGCCCGTCAGGCGGCTGGGCGCCCGTCAGGCGGTGGCCGGAAGCTCAGGCGTGGTGAGCGCGCCGGTAGCGTCCAGCGGCTCCTTGCTGTAGGTCGGGTAGGCGCGGTCCGAGCAGTCGCCGTCGTCGTTCTTGGCCGGCAGCACGATGTAGACGGTGGGGCAGCCGGCCGCCTGGCCGTCCATGCCAGGGCATTCGTCGACCGTGTCCGGCGTGCGCGGGTACGGCGAGCTGAACCGGAAGAAGAGCACGCCCACTTCCGGGTCGTGGAAGTAGCGGACCTCGGCGCCTTCGGCCTCCAGCGCCTCCAGACTCGCCACGGGCACGGCGTTCAGCTCGATGGTCGGCGTGACGCCGCGTCCGATGCAGATGCCGACCGTCTGCGCCACGTTCTCCTGCACGCCGGCCATGCGGATCTTGAAGTAGCGCGGCACGGTCGTGTTGAAGTGCAGGATGTAGGACTCCTGCGAGTTGAGGGCGTAGCTGATCTGGTAGTTGTCGCGGCCGAACTGGGCGCTGCCGTCGTCGCGCGTCAGGAACGTGTGCAAGGGATTGGCGCTGCCGTCCCACCACAGGAACCGCAGCTTGGTGAAGTAGGCCGGGCAGACGTACAGGTTCCACTGCGGCAAGGGCGCGCAGCGGGCGTTCAGGTGGATCGGGTACGGCTTGACGACGCTGGAGCCGGCGTAGGTGGTGACCGAGCCGTCGCGGTCGCGGATCACGCTCTGGATGTTGCCCGGCCGGTCCTCGAAGCCGCGGCCCTCGCTCGCGTCGAACACGCGGTTGCCCTCGGCCGGGTCGCTGTAGCGGAACAGCGCGCCCGACACGCCGTTCACCGGCGACGTGTAGTCCCGGTTGCGGCGGCGCATGCCGATCCCGCCGGCCGGTCGCACCACGTTGCTGGCGAACCGGTCGAACACGACGTTCTCCACCGAGACGATGGTGTCGTAGAAGATGACGCCGATGATGGGCAGCGCGTTGTCGGCGCCGTTCATGCGGATCTGCCGGTCCCACCAGATCACGGTGTCGTTCGCCAGTCGGACCCAGCCCTCCGGCTTGCCCTTGTTGGCCGTCTCGCCGACGATCAGGGAGTCCTGCAGCCGCTTGACGCCCGGGTACGAGTACGCGAAAGTGATGCCCTCGACGCTCTCGGCGATCTTGAAGTTGCGCGCCACGACGCTCGGCCCGCGGATCTTCGCCGACTTGTAGTTCTTGAAGCCGGTGTAGCCGTCGAAGACGACGTTGACGGCGGCGCTGGTCTCGTCCAGCGGGTCCTCCCGCGGATTGTAGTTGAAGCCGCCGTGGACGTGGCCGTCCGCCTTGAGGATGCCGTCGAAGAGCAAGCCGTACTCGTTGTTGGAATGCGCCACGTTGTCGACGAACGGGCCGAGCGGCGTGCGCAGCGCCTCGTTCTCGGCCATGAGCCCCAGCTCCGCCGAGGGGCCGATCGGCTGCCGCGGAAACACGTACCAGAAGCCGAAGCCCTCCGAGCCGCCGGCCACGTTGCCTTCGACGGTGGTGTCCGGGTTGGTGATCCAGAACGTGGAGGCCCTGCGTTGGTCGGTGGGCGTGAGCCCCGTGCGGCGCGTGCTGAAGCCCAGGTTGTGCCGGAACACGGTGCGTTTCTCGCCGCCGTCCTCCAGGAAGAAGCAGTGGCCGAAGTGGTCGAAGGCCATGTTGTCCTCGACCAGCAGGCCGCTGGTGCCGTGGACGGTGACGCAGCGCGCGAACGTGTGGTGAATGGCGTTCGAGGTCACGTAGGGCGCCTCGGCGAAAGAGCTGACGTCGCCGCACATGTGGAAGTGGACCGGGTACGCGCCGACCACCGAGTTCTGGCCCATGTGGAAGATCTCCGCGTTGGCGATCCGCGCCGTCTGGAAGCCGCTCAGAATCTTGATCTGGCCGCCGAACGTGTCGAAGCTGAATTCGTCGCAGTTGTCGCTGTAGCAGGCGTCCTCCATGCGGCCGTGGATGCGGACGTTGCGGTTCAGCAGGCCGACTTCGGCGCCCATGTTGACGCCGTCGGTGGTCTCGCCCCAGTGGGTGGCGGCGACCGGCCAGCCGACGTGGAACTGGTCGGCGGCGCAGTCGGCGCACTCGAGCAGCGTCAGCTCCTCGGCCTGCCGCCAGTCGTAGTCGGTGGAGGTGACGGCCACGGTGTCGCCGGCGCGCCAGTCGCCGACGTCGCGGTCCACGGTGAGCACGGCGCTGGACGCCGGCACGGCGCCCGCCGCGTACGACAGCAGGTCCACCTCGTACGGCCAGTCGGAGGCCAGCTGCGTCACCGACTGCACGAGGAACTCGGCGGTGCCGATCTGCCGCACCAGGCGCGACGTCAGCGACTCGTCGCCGGCGACGTGGCCCAGCTCTTCGACGCTGTTCTCCGGGTGGCCGACGTGGCAGATGCCGGCCCAGGCCACCGTCTCGCCGTGGTTCAGGTTGCGCAGGTGGCTGCTGCGCGCGCCGCCGTAGCACGCCTGCTCGTAAGCCAGCGCCACCTGCTCGGGCTCCTCGCCGCTGTCCAGCTCGACCTTCCGCTGCACGACGAGCAGCACCACGCTGTCCTGCCGGACCACCAGCTCGGCGAACTCGCAGGCGCGCCGCAGCCGGCCCAGGAACTGCACCATCTGCCCGTCGGTCGAGAACTCGTAGCCGATGAAGCCGCGGTACCAGTTCTCCGCGTGTTCCGACTCGCGGTGGTCGAAGATGGCGTCGCCGACCACCAGCTCGCGCGTGGTCTTCGGCAGGGTGGTGGTGAGCCGCGCCCAGGCGCGCCGCGGCTCGCCGTGCACCTCCAGCCGGCCCTGGTCGACCACCAGCGCCTTCAGGTGCGTGGCGCCGCCGGCCTCCACGCCGGCCGTCTCGCCCTTCTTGCCGAGCAGCTCCAGCTCGGCGCTGCCGGCGAACGGGCAGTCCTCGGCGCCAATCCACAGCTCGCCGTTGACCAGCACGAACTCGGCGGCCAGCTTGGCGAGCGCGGCGGCCGGGTCGAACACCAGCCGGCCGCCGGCGGCGATCGTTACTGATGCCAGGTCCGGCGTGGCCCCGTCCAGCAGGATCGCGTCGCTGATCACCACGGCCTCGCCCTCGGCGGGCACCTGCGGTAGACGCGTGACGGTCAGCTCCCCGGCGACGGCGACGGGGTCGCCGAGTCATCAGACGGTAGTGTTACTCCAGCGGCAAACAGGAACGCAGAGATGACGCAGAAATGACAAGGAGAGCACAGAGAAAGGCATGATGTTGTACATCGAAAATGTAATGTAGGACTGCATCATTAAACGCAGTGGCGTAGCCAGAAGATCAATGGGGGTGCAGGTTGCGACCTTGCGAACTGGAGGAGAGCATGCTAACTTAATGAAGTTTCCTCTATGTCAATTTTTCCAATACACCTTCACCACTTTCGTACCATCGTCGGGCGTGATGCGGCTTTGTTATGTCTTTCCCAGTTCGGTGAAATTATTTTCTGAAATTCTTTCTGTAAATCCACGCACTGTTAACTCTTAATTATTTATTCTTTTTTTTCAAAAGTTAGAATAGCATCGAATGTTGTCCCCATTTTCTACGATAATTGCTTTCATTTATTCCCATAAATTGAAATGAAGATAGCTTTTAAAATTTTTGTTCCTCTTTTAAATGTAATCCGAATGGCTTGATAGGAGGATGTAAGTTGGACCCTGAGCTAAATATAGCTTATTACATGGACTCCAGCCCCTACACCCGTTCGCACATTTCCAGTAAGACTGCTTTTTATGGCGAGAGTTTAACGTGCCGCCAAGTGTGCGGCACGACCGTGCGGTAGTCAGCATGACCCTATATCGGCCAGTTGCCGCTTAACCCGGGGTCAAACATCGAGCGCCGCAGCGACCTGAGTCTGCCTTGTCAGGACGGGGAGACCAGCATTCTGCTGACTGAGCTACCGATCACGACTGATCACGGTCACCGAGTCGAGAACTGGGAACAAAACCTTGGCTGAGCAGACTGTTGCACGGTCCCTTGCCCGCTGTCCGAAACCGTGTATGATTCATTGATTTCGCCCGACACAGCGAGCCAGATGTCACTGACTGCGCCCTGACGGAAAGAACTAAGACGGCCGAAGACGAAACATTTTTGTTGTGCGTTGCCTTCAGTTTGCCTTTAACTATGTAAACACGAAGCCAAGGCGTGCGAGATGTTACGGAAAAACGCAACGTAATAAAGGTTTTATGAACGGAGTTAGCGAGTCCAGTTTCATTTTTTTCAAAGTCCTTTGCATGCTTCTTATCACTTTACCATGTAACGAGGCATTACCAACTGCGTAATGCATCTCGTTGCATTCGTTCGACGTACACTTTCAGGCAAATTCAAGTTACGCGCCAGAAGTCCGTTAACTGCATACGCTATCAATCGAATCATGTGTCTCGTAGCCTTCCTACGATGCTTACTTTTAAGCAAATCCAAGTTCCGCGCCAGAAACCCGTTAGTTGCACGCCATTTTCTGCCGAGCTGAAGGCCTGACAACTCTCCCCATATGCGAGTTTCTCAACGAGCTGGGCACATTTTATCTCGATCAACGGCAGTTTTTGTTTTATTCTTCGGTCAGCGTCCACCAAATAACAAACTATGCGTCCCTTGCCCCAACTAGCAGAGAAAATACTCAGGGGACCAAAGTCACGTTTGGAGGGGTCCAGATCCACACTAGGAACATGATCCTCACGAGAGAATGCAAACGCACACCCCTGATACAAAGTATCGCAAATGGTGCAGGGACCGGTTGCTCAAACCCGTCTGTCGGCAGCTGACCACGACAAGGTTGCGGAAACGGACGGACACGGATGTGGGATGGGCGTGTTTCTGACTCGGGAGCCGTCTGCGTCCGGCAGATCACGCCGTGTCCACACCGCGTCAGACGCGCGACACGGTCGCCTTACCGCGCCCGACGGCCAGGAGGCCGCGCTGCTCCAGCTCTTCAGCGCGACGTCCTCGTGCGGGCAGCCGGCCAGGGACGGCGTCGCCGTCGCGGCGAGCAGCAGCAGCAGACTCGTCAGTCCGGACGCCATGGTTCGGCCCCGTGTGGTAGTTTGGTCGACTCCCCGGCCGCCGTTCTTTATAGCGGGGATTATCGGCCGTGGCGGCGGTGCGCGCCGCCCCAGGTGTCACCCGTTCAATCGTCAACGTCATCCCGCCTTGTACGTCCGATTGGCCTGGCGCCGTTCTATCATGCAGGTATCCTGGCTCACCTGCGGCCGACGGCGGGGCGGGGCTCAGGACCATTGTCTTCGCCGGCTGTCGCCGTTGTTGTCAGCGTGAGTGCTGTGACGCGTTGATGCAGCAAGTGTTAGGCAGCAGAAATAATGATCTGCGTCTTTTGTGCGCAATGCTGCACCGTCTGTCTTTACCGCTTGGCGGTGATAGTCCTCACCTGTGCGTTGTTCCTGATGCTGCACATCATCTGGCATGGTATGACCAACTGAATCCATAAATATTGAAAATGCCGCGAGTTCAGAAACACTGAATACTGAGAGCTGGAAGTCTTGGTGACACGAGGCTGAGGTGGGAGAGCATTGTTGTTATTCACTAATTCGGTGTGTACTTTCCGGAGCGATTTCATTCCATTATGATAATTAGCTGTTTTCCTAAGC
Organism: Capitulum mitella; assembly: GCA_030062745.1. Classification (NCBI taxonomy): domain Eukaryota; kingdom Metazoa; phylum Arthropoda; class Thecostraca; order Pollicipedomorpha; family Pollicipedidae; genus Capitulum; species Capitulum mitella. Next base: position 28,099,585 of record CP099843.1, read on the forward strand.
ATCTTGACATGCGTATAAGGCAAGGGGCACGGCCATCGGTGAAGCACTAACTTTCTCCTTGGTAGCCGTAACAGCAGGCCATAGGCCAGTGCCATTTGCACTTGACAACCAAAAACAAGATGAGTCGTACACTGGTTCCCGTCCACAAAAGGGACGAGGCTTTCAGTACAAACTACAGAAAAAGAGCGAAGTCAAATTCGTACGCACTTTGTTTATTTGCCATCTTGAAATGAATGAAACGTATTTACAATGCGTCTCGCAAATGACGGCGAAGAGACAGGCACGCCAGCCTATACGGGCTCTTTATAACGCAGAACACCAATACAAGTATCGAGCACGTAATAAACACGGCGCGCAGTGACGAGAGAAATCGACACACAGAAGATACACACAATCGATACACACAAAAGGAAAGAAATAATGATCGTACACGAATCAAGAGCTTCAAAATATGACCAAATTCGAACAGAAAAGAGGTGTGCTGAATGTCCCCGAACCTCGTCGAATCATACTCATTCGGTACAAATTTTAACCACGGGGTTGGCTCAACGTACGATGAACATCCCTGCCCGCCTTTAAACACAAACGCAACGAAACACACAGTCAAAATCGAGCATGCTAAGTCAGCCACCGAGTCTCCGCGGCAGCTTCCATTTCAGCGTCAGTCCAGCAGTCGGGGCCGACAGAATCGCTCCCAGAAAACCGGTACCAGAATGCATACCGGTCGGCAGCGGTCCCGACCACTGCCGCGAGGCACCGTAACGGGCCACAGATCACTGCAGCGGGTCAATGTAACGGGTCGCAGATCACTGCAGCGGGTCACTGTAACGGGCCACCACGGGTCACTACAACGGGTCAGACATCACCGCAGCGGGTCGCCGTAACGGGCCACAGGTTGCTGCAGCGGTCACTGTAACAGGCCACAGATCACTGCAGCGGGTCACTGTAACGGGCCGAAGACCACTGCAGAGGGTCACTGTAACAGGCCACAGATCACTGCAGCGGTCACTGTAATACGCCACAGATCACTGCAGCGGGTCACTGTAACGGGCCACAGATCACTGCAGCGGGTCACTGTAACGGGCCGCAGACCACTGCAGCGGGTCACTGTAACAGGCCACAGATCACTGCAGCGGTCACTGTAACAGGCCACAGATCATTGCAGCGGGTCACTGTAACGGGCCACAGATCACTGCGGCGGGTCACTATAACGGGCCGCAGACCACTGCAGCGGGTCACTGTAGCGGGTCACACATCATCGCAGCGGGCCACTGTCACGGGCCACACATCACTGCAGCGGGTCAACTGTAACGGGCCACAGACCATTGCAGCGGGTCACCGTAACGGGCCGACGATCGCTGCAGGGGGTCGCCGCCAGCGCCGCTCACTGCAGCTGGTCGCCGCCGGCGCCGCACTCCCTGCCGAGGACCCGGGAGCGTTCGGTCGCCGCTTGCACGGCCGCCATCACGGCGTACCGCATGCCCTCCTTCTCGAGCACCATGAGGCCGGCCGGCGTGGTGCCGCCCGGCGAGGAGGCCTCGTCGCGCAGCTCGGCCGCCGTGCAGCCCGTCTCCATGAGCATGCGCGCCGCGCCGAGCACGGTCTGCGCGGCCATCGGGCGCGCCAGGTGCCACGGCACGCCCACGTTCACGGCGCCGCTCGCCAGCGCCTCGACGAACGAGTAGACGAAGGCCGGGCCGCTGCTGAACGCGCCGGCCAGCGCGTCCATCAGGCTCTCGTCCACCTTGTAGCACATGCCGAGCGCCGAGAAGATGGTCTCGACGGCGAGCAGCCAGTGGTGCGGCAGCTCGGGCGAGGCCGAGTACGAGCAGCAGCCCTCGCCGATCATGAGCGGCGTGTTGGGCTGGCAGCGCACCACGTGCAGCTCGGCCATCTCGGTCTGCAGCTGGCGGCGGCCGGCCAGCAGCGCGGCCACCCGCTCGCGGCTGACGCCCGACACCAGCGAGATGAAGCAGCGCGACTTGTCCTCGCCGATCACCGACAGCTCCGACACGAGCGGCTCCAGCGCGGCCGGCTTCACCGCCAGGAAGACGATCTCGCACGTGCGGATCACGTTGTCGTTGCTCAGCGACGTGCGGCAGCCCCACTTCTTCCAGGTCTCGAAGTTGCGGTCGCTGGCCGCGCTCACCATCACCTTGCTGGGCACCACCAGGCCCTTGTCGAGCATGCCCTTGGCGATGGCGCGCGCCACGCTGCCCGAGCCGATGAAGCCGACCCGCTGCGCGCCCAGCCCGATGGCGTACGTGACGCGGCTCGAGTCGTTGTAGGAGACCTCGAGCTCCTCGCGATCGGGCTTGGCCTGCTTCATGACGCGCCGGTAGGGCGCCGGCGACCCGTCCGGGCCCCGCTTCCTGCCGCGCCTCGACGCCGGCCCGGGCGTGAAGAGCGGGTTGCGGTGGCCGCTCTGGCGCTGGTGCTTCTTGCTCTTGCAGTGCTCGATCAGCAGCTGGCGGTGCGCCTTCATCGAGCACTCGCACGAGGCGCAGGCGGCCGAGAACGGGTCGCCCGGCACCGGGATGAGCCAGTCGCGGAAGGCGGGCACCTCCTCCCAGGCGGCCCGGTACCGCTGAGGGTAGATCTTCTTGGAGCCCTCGGGCGCGTCTCGAATGCTCTCGTCGGCAGCCGGGTCGTCGTCGTCGGCCGGCGCGTCCGCATGGCGCACCACCTGGATCACCGTCTCCGGACTCTTCTGCACCTGCACCAGGAGCTCCGTGGGGTTCGAAAGCTCAGACATGCCGGGGCCCGTCTGAAACTATCGGGCGATTTTCTGTATCTGCACGTTCACAATGCACAGAGACAGTCATATTGTGCACAAGGCCAGTGATGAGTAACGTACACTGTGGGTCTTTTCGCCACGTGGAAATGCTGCCACTCCCAGAAGAGCCAAAGCAATGGTTTGAGTAAAGGGTCCCAATTTATTCAACTGATAAATGGAAAGTATGCCTAGTACAATTTTATGGGCAGCACTTTTAAGAATGGATTCCGATTCTGATTGTTTTCAGTCATCCTCTGGATTGGCTTCAGCAGAGAAATCATGATGAACCTGCGACATGAAAACAGCAACAACACTGTCCTATTATTTCGGCAAGTCATGTCAAGGGATGTGGCCTGAAACAGACTTTGGGGGTTCTTTCATCAGCACAGTTGGCTTAAATGTGAAGGTGAAGTCTAGTGTTATGAGTCAGTAGGAGTGGGAATAGTTTAACTGCACAAAAGGGAGTCCATAATTGTCAAAAACCTATGCCTACATACCGGGGCGGATCTAAGATTTCGCAAAGGGAGAGACGAATGGCCAGCGCGGGGCCCCTCTCCCGGCTGGGCCACTCTTACTCATTTTTTTCATTTTTTTGCCAATCAGGTATGTTGATCTGTTCGGGTCCATACTGGAATATTTGATGTAATTTTGCGCTTTTTTTCCCCGTACAAAGTAACCGAAAAAATTCAAGCGCGTCACCTCATTTGAGAATATTTTGCGTTTTGTTCCCTTACAAAGTGGCCGAAATGTGATAACGACAACGGAATTTTAGGCGATTGCGTCCCTCTCTCTGTTTGCAAATGTCGTGTCTATATTTGGTCCAGGAGCCCTCTGCCCCTTCGTAGCTTGTGTAGGCTTTTTTGTCAGCTTTTTGGTAGCCTCGGGACGTCTGCGGTGTCAGGGCCCTCTAATGGTCTCAGGTCCCTTTTACAGTTTCACACGAGCTTCGGGACGTCTTAGGCGCTCCTTTAGCAGTTTCAGGGACACATCGGGCAGTGTCCTGGACCCATCTGGCAGTTCCAGGGACGCTCAAGCCATCTCGGGTTCCCTCCTGTCGTCCCTGGGGATTTTTTTGCCGTCTAAGAAGCCCTTCAGGCAGTAATAAGGACCCTCTATAAGTCTCTTTCTCTCTGCCGGGACAGAGGCGCCTCTGGCAATGTTCTAGGTCCTTTGGCCTTTTCAGGAGCTGTCTGGACGTCTCAAGGCTTAGTAGTTTCAGGGGCCCCTCTGATCGTCTCAGTGGCCCCTGTTGCTAGAGACTGAAAGAAGCAATAAGGTACGATGAAATTAGTCTTAAGCTCATAATATCCAAAAAAAGAACATGAAAACAAATTGGTCCTGCCTTGACATGGCTGTTTTCAGGGGGCTAACTGGATTAGCTTGTTTTTGTTTTTGTTTTGGATGCTATGAGATTAAGGCTAATTCTACGTTACCTTATTACAACAGTCATCATCATTAATACAATAAAGTATACTAATACTGGCAGACTCAATTGGCTCTCCAGCAGTCTCAGTGGACCCCTAGATGCCTCTCTTATCGTCTGTGGGGAACAATGTTGCCATCTCTGGGGTCCTCCAGCAGCTACAAAAGACCTTTTAGAGATTGCAGGGCTCCTGTGCAGTGTCATGGGCCCTCTGAACACCTCCGGTCGTCTCCAGGGCTGTATCAGGGTCCCTTTTCTGTTCCATGAGATATCTCGGCAGTCCTGGGGCCCCTCTAACCATATAAGGGGCCTTTGTTGGCACATCAGGGGCCTCACTGACAATCTCAGGCAGACCTGTTCTGTGCCAAGGGCCCACCTAATGCATTCGGGGGCCCTCTTGCTGTCCAGGGCCCCCACACCGCCTCAGAGGTCCTCTTATCGTCTTTGCCTTGCAAGGGCCCCCTGACCTTTACCTGACCTTCCCAGGGGCCCCCTGGCTGCATCAAAAACCACTCAGGTTTTCAAAAAGACCAGTGCAGCCCATTTTGGGTCTCCCTCTCAAGGATGTCACTGATGGATCCCTGTCCAGGGGGCCCCCTGGCTGGCCAGGGTGTTCTTATGTTGTGCTAGGCACCCTCTTAAGTTATTGCCACCTCAGGGTCTCTCCAGCACATTAGGTGGTCTCAAGGACTCTGCCATGTTAGGCCCCTCTAGTGGCCCCAGGGACCCTTGGAGTTTCAGGGGCCCTCCCATCCATTTAGTTGGCCATCTTGCCATATCAGGCTCTGATTTATCCTCCCAGAAGCCCTGACTGCAGAAGGACCTTCCAACTCTTCACAAGGTCTGCAAATTCCATTTGGGTCCCCCCAGCATTCTGGAGCCCCTATGCCATCCTGGGGACTCAGATATCATCTTGGCTATCTCAGAGGCCCTGTGACTTCTAGCAGTTTCAGGCACAATATGCTGTGTTGGGGCCCTGCCGTGGTCTCAGGAGCCATTTGGAAGCTTCAGGAGCCCTTTTACGTATTTCAGATGTTATTTAACCCTCCCAGAGGCCCCTGACTGCATCAAGAACTCGTCATATTCTCACAGAGACCCTATAAAGCTCATATGGGCCCCTTTTGAGTCTGTGAGGAGTCCCTGTCATGGGTGACCATCCCCCTGGACCTGCACCTGCCTGCATGTAAATTTGCCTCCAGCAAGCAACCATCAGTTGATGATGAAATCAAGTGATCCAAAAATCTGTCAATCACACAGTAACAGCAACACATACCACTTTCTAGTTACTGTCAAAACTAAACTGTAACATGATCTGGTATCAACCTGTCATGAAGTATACCAGATCAGAGGCACAAAGATTCATAGTCAGCATAGGTGAGATTTACAGAAAATAAACTTGACCTTTCAAGATTAATTGCAGTATTTACTCTGGCAATGAATAACTAATGCATCACTTTCAAAAGTCCAATGCAACCATATTTTACCTTAAGACGGGTGGATCCAGCAGCTCTGTCCAAAGGGGGTAGAAAACCAGTTTCCTGGGTCTAGATGATAGTTAGCACAGTTGCAGGTATGGAATGTACTACAACAGCCAAGTGTGGATGGAAGGTCTTTGACCAGGTGGGGGTGGAGGTAGGGGTGGGGATAGGAGATGCTGGCCATAGGTTGGGTTCAAGTTCCAGCAACTTCAAAATCTGGTTGAGTAGAAATACCCATGTCTAATGGGAGCACCAAATGACCATTTGGCCCCTCTTATCATGGCTGGGGGCATGGCCAAGATGGCCCACATGGATCTGCCCATGTATTGGTCTGTATCAGTCAGTGATATGTGACAATAATCTGTTACTTTCCTGGTGCTCATATGCACCAGCTTTAAATAACATCAGTGCAAACATTGTGTTCAATTCTAATGCAATTTTCTCAGTTTTTATTTTCTGGCATACAAAAACAAGCAGCACACTATCAATATGTATTTCACATATCCTTGCACTATGCCTCTCTTCAGGCATTCAGAACCTGTACCTGTGCAGAACTCCATCTGAGCTGCCAACAATACAGCAACATAGGTATAACACATTTTAGGATATAGAGGACCACTTAAGTTAGCAACCAGATGGAAATGGACCTCAGTATTTCCAGTCTTCTACTTTCAGAAACTGAACATTTCCAACAGCCTGAATTACATGACATCTCAATCCATGAACGCATTCCAGAACACTTAGATGATTATCATCGGCCACTTCCATCCAATACATGGGCTAACAACACTGGTGGATTAACTAAAATATGCTGCATGAAGCTGTGTGAGAAAGCATATTTATGACAGTTTTTGAATCTATTTTATCTATTTCATCTATCAGTTAACACCACATAAACAGCTCTCAACAGAAGTCCGATGCACCGGACAGCATATTCCAACGATTTCGCACTTCACTCCGCCTAATTCTTACACGACTCGATAATCGCCCGATTTACAAAAACATACCAACTACTCAGGCGATTTCTGGTTGCGGCCATTTTCTCCCCGCCAAGAACATACAATCCGAGCGATGTTCTCCTGACTGCATATTCCGCTTACGCTGACCTATCAAAAGCAGCAAAACACTGTAGGATATCCAATAACCATGCAGTGGAAAATAGCATCACTAAAATTTAAAAAAGGATAAAAATAATTCACTAACCTACTAGCGGTTCCTACCAGTTGGTCTGCGTCTCAAATGTATTTAAATGAATACCGTGTGCGCATGCGTCAGTTGTGTCTTCTTGTATAGGAACCCCAACACGACACACCGTCACGAAATACAATGACTGGGATTTTTATTATTTACGGCCCATGTTATTAAGTTCCTTGCAACCCAACCTTTGCGAGCAATTGATGTTACTTTTCAGCACCACGCGCCAGCGGCTTCATCCCAATCGAAGCAAACCGCTGGGCCGTTCGGCTAGCACCGGCGACCTGCGCACAGAGCAGTGACTGTTAGAGAGGCCGGTGCACCCCAGGGACCGACGCGCGGAGACGCGGGAAAACATAATCGCTCGCAGATGTCCGAGAGTTGGGGACTGACCGCAAAAACGCCCCTCCCCCCACCCGTGGAATTGTGAAGGAGGTCATTTACTCATCTCGGTGTTTCAGTCGGACTGTGACGAGAGGAGGTGCAATACGTTCTTCCACTGGTGACAGACAAAGAAAGTAAAGCCACGACTTATTACGCTCCTTAACCATTAGCCGCCCACCATATAAACCAGGAGTCGGTCCCACCCAAGTCATTCTTCGACTGCACATCTACAGCCGCACCACCGCTGCGACAATGACAACGAGTTTTTGGATTAATAGGCAAAAGTTCCTATGACAAAAGATCGAATGGAAAAAGCATGTACGCGAAACATAGCAAGAAAAAGATTGTATGGAGTAAGCAATCGTATGGCAAAAGATTTTTCGCAAAAGGTCGTGCGGTAAAGGTAGTCATAAGTATAGGCGCGGAAGTCATGGGGCTAGGGGGGTTTCAGCCCCCCTGGCCCCATGACTTTCCCATGTCCCTGACCTGCCCCCAGAAGCCGACAGGGGCCCTTTAAAGGCGGATAGGGCCCCCTACAAATAGCGAGTGCCCCTTTACCCCTCGCCATAGGCTAGCAGGGGTCGGCAAAGGCATCTTTACAGGCAAGCAGGAGCCCCTAAACGTTCATTCAGGGGCTTATGCTGCCTGTAAAGATGCCTCTGCTGACCTGTGAGGTGCATCCGCCAGGTCGGTAGGAACGTCTTAACAGGCAAGCAGAGACTCCCTTTCATTCCAGCGGGGCCCCTTTACAAGCCGACAGTGATTTAAACCAGATGGGGCCCCACTGATTACGAGGGCCAGTTGCGGATCCAAGGGGGGGGGGGCGATAGGGGCGATCGTCCGCCTTCCCTGCTGTCTGAGAAGAGGGGTCCTCTCAGACTCAAAATTGGCCCGAAGGGCCTGTATGAGCTTCAGGCGGTCTATGTATGAACCTGACGGGCTCTTGATGCAGTCCGGGGGCCTCATGGAGTGTAAGATGACCTTTGAGACGCATGAAGGACCCCTGAAGTTCCCAAAGGCCCCTGAGACCACAATAGGGCCCCAGCACCGCAGAGTGCCCCTTCCAGAAGGGTTATAAGGCCCCTGAAACGGCCAAGATGAGGACTGATTCCCTAGGGCGGCATAAGGGCCCCTGCAATGTCATAGGGCCCCAAATGGGTCTCACTGGTCTATGTGAAAAGCTGATTCCTGATGCAGGTAGAGGGCCTCCGGAGGGTTAATGGGACCCTGGGACGGTAAGATGGCCCTAAGATGGAAAAAAGGACCAGGGGTGCCCATTTGTATTCTTTTGAGAGGCCCCTGGTCCACCCAATGTTGATTTGGACTCATCCAATGTTGGATTGGGCCCCTGCAATATTTTCTGCCGATTTTAAACAGAAATGAGTAATGGTAACGAAAAGAACAGCTGGAATAGCTAAGAGATAGGCAGATAAGGAATAAAGTCTAAAGCGATGTATTTGTCTATCTTTCTACCGTCTATCTATATATACATCTGTATACATCGGGATAGATGTAATTTTTTAGTTGATAAATAATAACAAAAAACTCAGAAATTTTCGTTGGCCGAAATAAAGAGGGCTAAATTCGTTGAGAAACCCACATTTGGGGGAATTGTCGAACTCGCAGCTCGGCCCCCCAATCATTTACAGAAATCGACATCCCTGAGAAGGGACCATGGAAGTCTCCAAGGGCCCCTGGGACTGCAAGAAGGGCTTCAACACGGCAAAGGGCTCATGAGACACTAAAAGGCCCAGAGAGGCTTCTGAGATAACAAGAACTTAACCCGTCGCCGACTGGGGGGCAGTTGACTGCCCCCCGAGGTTTTTCTGGGATTGCGAGAGAACGAACAAACACAGAGTCACGAAACTTTGTGTACCTTTTGCTCCATCAATTTTACATCTCGTGTCAAAATTTTGACTTCAGATCACGTCAGGTGCTTGACCTAGGTCAGGTCAAACAGACCTATGTCAAAAAAAGTTTAGCGCCCTCTAATTTTTTCGCAAAACAAGATATCTCAATAATACTTTCAGGGATTAGTCATCGTGATAGATGCAACAAATCTGCTATCTCAGATTTTTCGGAATTTTCCGGGTCATTGACGTAAGGTCAGGTCTATTTTTAAGACATATCGCCGTTTTTTCGGAAATTGACGGAATATTTCGTAACATTTTTAGTATGGAATGAAGCAGACATCTAGTGACCGTCATTGGGTAAAGTATCAATGACTTCCAGCCATTGACCTGAGGTCAAGTCACGAATAACTGTAGTGAGCCAAAATCTACCATCGTCAAAATCGACGATGAATTACTCAGAATGGGTAGAAAATGGCAGAACTAGCTTGCACAGACGTAATTAATACCAAGAACCTCAAAAAGTTTGAAAAAGTAGCATATTTTGGAAACAAACAGGCTCTCGCGAATAAAGCTCCGCCAACTTTGTAAATTGGTAACTAATCAATTTTTCCAAAATCTAAGCATGAGGAACCATCACAAGAACCACAAAGATAAATAAAATTGACATAGGTCGTCTTTTTTCGCGAAAATCAAGGAACGCCAAAATTAGTACCTGTCAATTTGGTACCGCATACGGCAGCGGCGCACACTGACAGCTGGCGGGAGAATAACCGTGTCTTTAACTCAACGTTTCGGCGTATATATTGAGCAAATCTGGGGAAATTAGATGTGTATCGGCATCCGCGGACCTTTACTTGTGCGCTGGTACCTTTACCTATGCATTATTAGTCACAGCCCTTGAGATCCAGGCCATTCCTCGGTCCCATGCAGTCGGCTGTGAGAAAACATATATAGGGCTTAAATTGGCTTACATATTTTCTGAAACTAAAAAATGAGACCAGTTTCGAGGTCTACTCGTCACAGGCTTTCCAACGGTATGCTTATTTTTATCGTGCGACCAACCGTTCGTGAGTTAGAGGGGGCAGTCAACTGCCCCCCCCCCCCAGTCGCCCATGTTCGAGACCGACCGACGGTCGTGCGTAGGTCAAGAGGGTGCCTAGCACGGCATAAAGAGACCTTGGCCAACTAGAGGAACCCCTGCCCAGGAACTTCTGGTGGATCCTGAGCCGGCAAGATGGCCCCTACACGGCAAATGACCTCTGACACCGCCAAAAAGGTCGGAGGGCCCCTGTGAGGCGAAGACGACAAGAGGGCCTCTAAGATGGTATAAGGGCCATGGACGGCCAGAAGGCCCTCAGGTGTGTTAGGCTGGCTTCTGGCACGGGAAAGGTCCTCCTGAGACTGTCATTTAGGCCACTGAGACGCCAACAAAGGTCCCTGTTACATCTAAAGGGGCCCAAGACTGCCAGATACACCCGATGTAACAGAGGAAGGTTCCTGATACAGCCATGGGGACAACCGGAGACGTTCAGAGGGCCATGACACTGCACAGGGACCCATGGGTGTGGTTTTTGGGAAATGAATTTGGGTGCCCAAAAGGCATATGAAGACATTCATACCTTGCGTAACGGGAAGGGGGAGGAGGTCGTGACAGGCGTTTATGCTTAAAATTCGCAGAAATGAATTTAAAAAGGTATTGCAGGAGGGTTACTGCAGAAGGATGTGTCACATAAATCATTGATGACTGTATGGCGGCGACATCCTTAAAGGAGGTAAATCCGTTTTTTCCTCCTGTTACCCCAAAACACACTCCGTTAAATATATAAGGTTGGTTATGAATTATGACGTGAATGAGAAGTGCATTTTGGTTATCTGAGACCGACATTCCACGAATTTTAGTTATTGTGTTTATCGACAATGCTACCGGTACGCGAAATACAATAATGCCAAATACGAAATACTAGAGAAAGGAACCAGTCAGCGATCAGAAAAAAACATAAGTAGGTAAACCTTGGACGCAACCAATGCTTACCCAGCACTTTGCCTTGCTGTGCCAAACACAATTAAAATTGGCAGCGACGATTGTTTTGACAAACAACACCAAATTATTTCGACTTATTCACGTAATGCATAGTTGGAGATTCGTGGGGGAAATTCGTGGAACTGCAGCGGTACTTGCCGGAATACATGATGGTCGCCTTCACAATTTCATTGTTTGTCAGCTGCTGTCAGCTTCGACGTCTGTCAGGCTAACGATACGCTAACACGTTTTATCGATGATTTCAATGGTGAAAGAAACTGGAGTCAATAAATATGACTTGGGATGGAAGCCAGCTTACTTAACCCGGTAAAATATGACTTAACGAGAACGAATTGGTAAGAATGGATGATACATCCGCCTCGATTCATAAAAATATCCTCTTTAATCGCACGTGTGCAGTTAAAAATCACGATCTCCGTAGATGCACTCCCTGTAATGGAGGACCTTGCTCCAGGACCCAGCCTGACACAATTTTACTTGGAGAGTAATGGGGAAAAGCAATTGGTGTATGACAATGGAGTAAATAACTTCCGACTATGGCTGATAAAGTTGATTTTAGGTGGTTATCGTCATGAACCTAAGAATATACTGCATTTGAATATTTAAACATAATTGAAGTTGTGGGTGACTGAGTCATATTGTGGGTGCCCATTTCCACTTTGTGGGTGTCAGTGCACCCACAAAGAGATAGAAAACCACATCCCTGCAGTGACCCTGTAATTGCCGAAAACTTTTTTTGTAGCTGAGAGAGGGCCCTTGTGGCAGCAATGTTCCCCAGAGACGACAAGAGGGGTGCCTAAGACAACAGAGAGCCCCTGAAACTATTGAACTGAAGAGATATCCAGAAGACGTTCAAAAGTTGTCCAGAAGCTCCTGAAACGGCCAAAGGACCTGGAGGATTACCAGAGGCGTCTCTGTCGCGGGAGAAAGAAAGACTTATAGAGGGCCTTTGTTGCTGCCTATGAGTCTCCTTAGACGGCAAAAATGTCTCAGGGGCCACAGGAGGGGACTCAAGATGGCTTAAGCATCTTTGAAACCGCCAGATGGGCCTCTGAAACTGTCCGAAGTGCCCTTGAAGCTGCCAAAGGAGCGCCTGAGACGTCCCGGGGGACACATGAAGCTGCAAAAGGAACCTAAGACCACTAGACGGTCCTGACACACAGACCGCGCTGGTCCACCAAAAGTGCCCTTGTAACTGCAAGGGGGAACCTGACCTAAGCCGGCAAAAAAATCTCCAGAAACTACGGGGGTGGGGGAGGGGGTGGTAGACGGGACCCTGGACCAGGTGCAGATACGATATTTCAAGTGGACGGAGGGACCGAGTCGCCTAAAATCTCAAATAAAATGAATTACTCCAATTTTTTCGGACATTTTACATGGTAAGAACGCAAAATGGCATCAAATATTTTCCCATGGACTCGTTCGGATCAACGTTTTTCATATCTAAAAAGCAAAAAATCGGGGGGCCAGCCGGGAAGGGGGCCCCGCGCTGACAATTCACTCCCCCCGGCTCGGCGACATCCCGGATCCGCCCCTAACGAGGACCCCTATTGGTCACGAGGCCCCCCCGGCGGAATCCTAGCTATGCCTCTGGAAAGAATTGGCCCAAAATGCGCCTCGGCCCCTCCCTCCAACTAAAGAGGACTTCCCGTACTTCTGGTCATAAGGTAATAATACCTAACGAACCCTAACGTAACGTAACCTAACCTAAGTCTTACGGCAAACCGATCGCTACGCCTACGTCAAACGATTACTACGCCTGCAGCAAACCCACTGCTACGCCTCGAGCAAACCGATTAATACGCCTGCGACAAACCGATCACTTTGCTTACGGCGAACCAATTACTACGTCTACGGAAAACCCATTACTGTACCTACGGTAAACAGATTACTACTCATCAGGCAAACCGACTTTTGACAATACGGTCGTTTGTCCTTGCGATCTTTATCCCGCGCGATCTTTATTTCATGCGGTCTTTATCCCATGCGATCCTTTGCCGACGATATTTTGCTTACGATGCTTTTTGTCGTACGATCTTTTACTCGGCTGCCTAGTTTGTGGGCAGCTTGGGTGCTGATCGTCTGGCGCGCCGCGCTCTGGGCTGTGTGGGTGGCGAGCTCTGTGGGGTTTACAGAGCCGCGAGTCTCCTCCTCTACAGCTGTTCTTGTTTCCGGTTTATCGCCTGGGACATTTTTGACGACGTACGTAGTGTCGTCTCTTGTCGGAAGGTGTCGCTTCCAGCTCATTCTTGACGATATTTTGGTCCTGCCATTATTTTCTGTCGTTTGCAAACGGTTTTTGGCGTTATTCGCTTGCTCTTGTGTATGGCATTTTGCATAGACGGGATATCCAGCTTATATTCGTACATATGTATTGTGGCACTGGACCACGGTGTGTGTGTGTGTGTGAACTTGTCCTGGCTAATAAACGTGTGGCAGCAGTTGGACTTCGTGACATTTCCGACTAGCTGCATAACGATGCGTATTCCGAAAGGCCCATAATAGGTGAAAGACAATTATTGGGTAACTTTTTTAATTCGGAGTCACCCCAGGTAACTGACCAAAGATAGGGCAAAGAGGAGTGAGGACCATGTTCCAGAGAATTAAATTGACGTCGCATGTTGCGCCATATGTGGATTCCGCTGTTTCGAATGTTTCCGGCTGCCAGAACCACTGGCCATACCGGTTAACCTTTCTGCCTCTTTTTCGGCCAGCCTTGTGCTTTTATGGGTCTCCAGAACCTCTTGAAAGGTTCAACCTTTCCGCCATCTTTAACTTTTTTCCAGAACCTCCCCAGAACTTCAAAACCTCCGAACCAGGCTAGTTCGGAGATTTTGAAGTTTTAATAAAAGCACTGATAATCATGGCATCCTGTGCCAAGGTGATTTTATTTGCTGACCCGTGGCTTGAGGTCAGGTCACGTTCACATTGTAGGGCCGGCGACCGGTCGTAATTGTTTGGTTCACAGATTTTGAACGTTTACCTGGTACTGTTTGTGCTTTGGAAGGACTAATACTTGGTAGCGTCTTTACTTGTTTAGGGTGGCCGAAGGAGTGACCTTATCCTATCTGACCCATAATGACCTGAACTTTTGAAATATTCTGCTTGCATCCCATGCGAACATTCCTTGATTGACCATGACTGATGAGAACAACACCCATCAGCCCCTTCTACGCACTTTGTACTACTTCCGCGGACTTATATTTTGTTATCGAAATGGAAAGCTTTCCCTTGCAAAAATAATCGCAAATCAAATTTCAAAGTCTTATATCGCAGCCCCGACCGCCGCCCGGTGTCCAAGCGTGGTACGTGAAAAATGCTTCACAGTATTTCATGAGGTAGGAGGAACATCATATGAGTCGATTTTGTAGGATTTTATGCTATTTTGTGTCTCAGCAATAGCAATGTTCAGACATATTTATTGGTTCCACGATAATGGAGAGATTGAGCAGATGGACATTGGTAATGATGATACGACAGACGCCAGAAACACGCACTACTAAGAAGCGTCAAAAATTTGACTTGGGCTCACCTTGTCTAAGTTATATGATGAGTGAAGACTTTATCAGCGTCCAGGATACATTTGTACCGTGTTTCAGCCGACTTAAATTCCTACACATTCGGGAAAAACGCAAAAATGCACCAACTCGTTCAAAAAGTACTCGTGCTCCTTTGCTTGTTTGAGTTTGTTGTTCTTACCAATACGTGTATGAAGTGACATGTACGATACATGAGTGTTTCTTTTCATAGAGAAGGAGGCAACTGGCTTCATGTTTCCAAACCTGGGCCGTAGAGCACTTCACGGATTGGATAAATCCGCGGATCGCGGATCTGTCCGTGGGGCAGATTGGACTGGACCAGAAAATTCCAAACAAGATATGGATAAGGACAGGACCGGGTTTTAGAATTTGCCAGGCCACACGGATTGGACGGAATGAAAATCTATTAAAGTTCAAGAGTTGCGGCCAGGCAGAACACGTATATTGCATTGGTTAGAAGGGAACAGTTAAACATGTTTAGGTGCGTCACATTCACCGGAGCAGCCAAATGCGGAACCGGAGCCTGTCTCCCTCCCTCCTGCCCGCATTTTTTGTGAAAGCTATTGTACATCGTCTTCCCAGCAAGCGGTCTTCGTATGATTTCAGTTCACACTGAGTTCTGGCCCTCCCCTCTCCCTCAAGAAAACCTTAGCTGCGCCCCTGGTCACATCTGTCTACGTATGACAAAAGGAGGAAAAAACTGAGTACGGATTGGCGAGGATTTTTGGAAGCAAATTTTGGCAATTACAGAGTAGATCGAATCAGCTTTAGAAATCTTGGAAAAGGTGGATTGCGGATGGATTGGATCCTAATCTTTACGGATTGGATTGGCCTGAATTCTGGAAATTCAGTCCGTGAAGTGCCAACTGGGCCGTCTTGTTTGCAATGTGTTTCCAGAAAAAATACCGCGCGTAGGACAGCTACTGCTCGGTTGCACTGATGGCGATTATTGAGATCTATGGCACCTGAGTTTCATTTTCACGGAAACTGATGTCCTCCGCATATGCAGCTCTGTGATGTCGCTGCGAAACGAGAATTTGCATCTCTATTGTCGACTTACAAAATGTGCTTCACTAAGCAATAATGAGCCTTCTGATAGGTGAAGACATCCTTATAAGGTATTTACGAAATACGAGATCGGGCTGGCTGAGCAGTTTGATTTTATTTTTGCAAAAGCTGAAGATAGGCACATTCGGCCTTTGGTTTTTCCCGTGAAAAATGAGGCATAGGCAGTTGTTGTGCCTTTATTTTTAACTATATTCAATTACCATGCACAGTTTTAGGGACATATTTCATTCCTTACATAAAAAATATTACATATAATATATGCCTAATAAGACATCTACATATTAGACGGACACATTCAAACACTAACCTTTGCGTTTTTGTTATTTCAGTTTCTCGATCAGTGAAAATATCTATCGTGTTTCACGCTTGGAGCTTTCTTTCGGCGATCGCTTTTGAAAGGATAAAAAACTACAACATCGGAGTACACACAACAAGAGCACTGAGCCAGAGCACTTCTCTCCAAGTTCCCAGTTCACATCATGTTTCCGATAAAGAATGGTGAATGCAGATAATGTATTGCACACATTCATTCATTTACATGCACAAAAAATAAATATTTCTTTCTCAACTAAGTAAACGAACACTTTCAATCTGCGACCTTATCTCGATCTTACATGGTTACGGACTTTGTTCCACGATCGATGCTTTTAATTCAGCATAGGTATTACGTTGTCATGACGTAAATACATTTCGGAATAAGAATACGCTACCAGTTCTGGGCTCCGCCAGTGACAAGGGGACAAGAGAAGTGATTCTGAGCCGGGCATTACCAGGAGGCGGTGTCCCCAACCACGGGGAAAAATCGCCTCACATTATGCGCAGGAACGTCGGAACCGGGGAGAGGGTAGGAGGGAGCTGCTGCACCAACTTTGGGCAACACTGAACGTTAACACTATGGTGTAGTGCGAAGAGAAATGAGGTAAAATCACGTTTGTCCTTCCCCATCTCAACAGAGGCTCCACCGCTCCTGAATAGGCGACTTTTTATTCTGCTCAGATGCATCAAATGGAATTGCCAAAAGGCGAGAAGGAAGCAACAGGCGTTGGTGGTATGCTGTGTCGCATGGAAAGGAGACGGGAACCTCCACGAATCAAAATCCTGAGGCGGAGCCCTTGCTGCTACCTTAAGCAAACTCTAAAACAGACAACTGTAGATGAATGTAACGTGTACAAAAACTTGTGGCTGATAAACACTATGCCTCGGAGCATTAACACGGCAAGTTCAGAAGTGCGGAAAAATACCGCTACTGCAGTGATGGTCCAATGTTTATCACAATCAGTTCCAGAGGAAGGGCGAGCCGCAGCCACCTGGACTGCTGCCAAACGTGCTCCTCGCTCACTGGAGCTTCGCCAAATCACCGCCAGGTGCCTCCACCAGCCGACGGGAGCTGCCGGCGTCCGATCACCCATGGGCGGGCGTGCCGTTCTGCGCAGGGGCCGCGGTTTCCGGCCGTCCGCGCGCCGCCGGCGTCAGAGTGAGTCGCAGCTGCGCCAGCCGTCGCTGGACGTCTCCGACCCTCCGAAGCCGGCGCCGGCGCCGGCGGAGCGCGCTCGGACGGCGGACGGCCGGCACCCCGGACCGCGGCTGGCCGCCGCCGGCCCGCACCCACAGGCGGACGCGCTGTCGTCAGAGCGGCGCCTGCCGGCTACGCGGCCGCTCGGAGCCGGGCCGCGCCGAGTCCGACTCGGACGGCGAGCTGAACGCCGGCGACGGCACCGCCAGCGAGTACTGCGACGCGTACGACGGCCTCCGCGAGCCGGCGTCGGAGCCGGCGCCGAACGCCGTCAGCAGTCGCGTGGCACTCTGGGAGCTGGGGGCGAGCGGCGCACGCGCGTCAGCGGGGGATCATGGCGCCCACGGGGCAGGCCGCTGACGTGGTTACCAACAACCCAACGACGTCTGCGGCCATCACAAACAGTTAAGCCCATAGGCAGGGTTGTCGACTTGTATTTTTTTAGAGGGCCCTGTCCTCCCCCAGTGTTAATTTGGACCCCTCCAATATCAGTTTGGACCCTCCAATATTCTCTCCCCATTTTAAAGGGAAATGGGTAATAATAACGAAAAGAACGGCCGCAATAGACAAGACATGGGCAAAGTATAGAATAAAGCATGAAGTAATGAATCTATCGTATCTTCTGTATACTTATATCATATATATATATATATATATATATATATATATATATGGAATATATGCAACTTTTATTTCATAAGTAGTAACAAAAAAATTACAAAAATTTTCGCTGAACAAAATAAAGTGGATTAAATCCGTTGAGAAACCCACATATGGACGGGAAGATAGGTTGTCCGGCCCTCGGTTCGTTCCCGTCTCTCCAGTCGTTTACAGAAATTGACAGCCCTGGCCATAGGCACACAAATGGACGTATGAGGCGGCAAAGCGCCGTTTCTAACGAGTGGGCCATCTCCTCAGATGGTTTAGTGATCCCCTATCAGACACGGGCAGGCGCTGGGCGCGACCAAGCAGCTCTAACACCAACACAGTCAGAATCTTTATACTGTCAGGCCCGTTCCAGGACAGGCCAAACCTGGAGAAAACTAAGCAACGCTTCAGGTGCACAATTTGGACGACAGAACACAGCCCGTCGTATGCAAAAAATTGTCGCGGGAACTAAACGTGATGTTTGCCAAACCTGAATATAATATCTGATATGCGTACGCTGGGAGCCACCAGGGGCAGCAAGATCTTGTCGCAAGAATAGGTAGCGTTACAGGAAGACTCTCAGCACACGCTCCTGACAGTCAGATCTCGGAGGCACAGCGTCATAACGTCCGAAGGTGAGGCCGTACTTTCAGGCTTTCCTGGCACCTGACCATCGACTATATTGGTCTCATCAACAAACACTAGCGTCGCAACCACACAAGGACTTTTTGCATACATATTACACGTGTCTTTACTGCAAATCTTCTGCTGGTAGTGCATGTGTGTTGACGAGCGTCTTTTGAGTTGTATGATTAACCCTGGAAACTACGATTTACCTACGGACGCAAATCTTCCGTATTCTAATTACGTCCGGATAGTTATCTAAACATTGTTTGAGCTTATGACACCTGCGCATGTAAAGCTGATTCAAAATCTACATCTGACAAAAAAATGTACTTCACAGACAACAGTTTCGTCCTGGAACATTGATATCAACGGCCATATCAAGAAGGGTCTGGGTTTCAAAGCCGCATTCCTAGCAGAAGGGAGGTATTCGTAATGTCTGGCCAGGTATATGAACAAAAATCATTTAGGTAATATTGCTGTGTATATTATTACATCCATTCTGAGCGAAATAGCTAAAAAATTACGTTATACCCGGATAGGTTCCACCTGGTAATGAAGACCAAAACTTCTTATACTTTAATGCCTTTATATTCCTTATACGCCACCTACATTCATCAAACAAACCGTAAATCAAACTTCTTGTTCCAGCACTGTTTGGAGGTCTCCGAACTTCAACCAGATAACTCTTCAGCATAGTCGCGGGAGCCAAGGGATAAGGGGGCTTCAGCCCCCCCCAACCTTTTTGAAATTTGCCATCGACCCCAGCATCGAAAGAATTAACCCAAAATGTTCCTTTCACCCCCCTCCCCCTCCCCTCCCCAAACACTGAAGAGGAGTTCCCGTGCACCTGCTCTTCACAGCGAACCCTCTGAATCAGTTGAGGAAGTGCTCGAGGTTCTGACACGACGAAGACATTCACTAACAGTGCTCTTGATTCTGACGTGATTCTGACACGTTCTGACGTGATTCTGACTATGAGGCAAAGAGCGGAAACATTGCTGCATTTGTCATAGAAGCAGAACATCGTGCTCAGCATGCATGCGCCTGTCTCCCAAGAGACAATTGTCGATAAACTATGAATAAAAAATGGATTGCGAAGAGAAGAAAATTCGCCTTGAAGGTAACGATTTTCCTCATTTGTCGTGCCCTTCGTTAAAATAAAGGAAACAATGAGAAAAAGGCCGAGGATCTCAAGCGCTCCACCACAACGTTCGCCAGTGTTTCCGTCTTCATGTACAGTCCCACGTGTCATGTGACATGTCGAAAAGTTGGGGAATACGTCAACTCGTTTCAGAAAGCTTACAACAAAGACCACGGCTTAGCGCTATCATGCAAAGGAAAAAACGCGTTGCAAAGGACCTGGCCAAGGGCATTCAAGCATGAACTTTAGTTATTTTTTTTTACACAAAATATTCGAGACATGAGGGATGAGCGAGTACATCTGTCCTGCACTGCTCAAATCTTTCGTCGCAGTTTCAGGTGATGGATTACATAGCTCGAACATTGCACTGTGTCAGAATTTGTAAGACGTTTTAAACGCATTGCGGAATACGCATCCGAAATATTAATCGTCGCGACTGGGAGGGCTGCAGTAAGTGCAACAAGCGATCGATCAAAGTCCGGTGCTCAGAATAACACCAGATAAAGAAGACCACGATATTTCAAATGCAGACGTTACTAGGGAAGCAGTGGTAAAACGACGGGATAGTGTTTGCGGCATGCAATATACACGAAAAACCTTTTGGATAGAAGACCATCGGCTGTCCACGTCTCGCTAACATTAGTATCCTAATAGATCTATTTACCGCAATACCATTTTAATACCACCTGATACGGTTGACAGACGCATTTGCTTTTGCAAACACCTGTTTTCACCCAGGCTCAACTGGATTTGGAAACCCAGTTTTGGCAGTAAGTTACTTCTCAACAAGCTAAAGTAACTGAGTTGCCTCAGTGGCATTTGTGTCAGCTATTCCAATGCATGCGCAGTCAAGCAGCCGCAGGTTAAAATCGCTGCTGTCTCTCAGTCATGCAAGCTAATTTACACCGACTGTAAGCAGTGCATAACTGAAATGTTATGTGGCAAACGTTGTACAATGGTGCGGCTCAGGTTGCACATCATGGTTTGCTTCCAATCGCGAGCCAAAGAGAAAAGATGAAAAAGCTGAGAATGTCGTGCAGGACCGAAAAGAAGTGTAGGTGTGTCTTTGGTGAGGGTAATCAAAACGGCAAAAAGTTCTATCGGGAAAAATTTCTTTTAAAATACGAATTCAAAGGATCATTTACCCCGAAAATTTGTTGATCACACGAATCCCCTGAAAGAGGACAGAAAACATTACAGCGACAGCAACCGCAACAGTGACAAGGCATTCGCACGTCATCTGAAAATAAAATGCAACTCTGCTTTTTTCTTGCACTGACTTGATCGCAACCAAAAGAAATGTATCTGGTTTGGCTTGCCACACTTTCTACACTGCACTGGATTTTGTATTAGCCAGCGATATACTCGTGGAAATTTGAAATTATCCAACGTGACAGCTAATGGAAGGTTATATTCGGAGTTCTATTTCACTGGCGGCTGGCCGGAGGATATCCTTTGAAATGAGAGGTATTTAGTTAAACGATGCAAATATTACATGACAGTCTAATATTCAAGTCTCGTTCTCATTTTATTCTTATCTGACCCTCGCATTTCGTTTCTCTTAAAACGCCGGAAAGATGCTCGATTATTCCTTTTGTTTTCTTTCTGATTTCTTAAAGAATCTGTGCAGATGAAACCCGTACTTACAAACCCATAGATCATTACTGGAAGGAAGTCCTTGTTACCTGTTCATGCGACTGTGAGCTTCATCCGAGCCATCCTTATCAAGCACTTTCTTCTCAATGGTGGTCACCCTTTGTTTCATTTTCTTTTGAAAGGACGAATATTCTCCTAGCAGCCGGGCAAATCGTGTTTGTAGTTTGTCCAGCATGTCCTCTGTAAAAGTCCACGTGGACAATAATTATTGTAGGCTGCAGGTTTTCTTGCCACCTTCATGGGAAAACAACAGTTTAGAATGACCGGAGAAAAACCGGACGAACTAAGAGAAGGAGCTCGTACATTACAACAACATGCGTGATTCATCAACGGCATGATATTGCAGCTTGCTCGAACACGAAACAATCTACGTTTTGTTGAATTCCAAGACATGTTATGATTTTCCTTTAAGAACGATGGCAAAAAGGACAAAAAGACTGTGATTTCCTGAACTCATCGAAATACAATTCCTGTTCCATTTATAGCTGCAAGGTCGTTCGCCAAGATCCACATCTGGCCGCAGCTGAAGGATTCTAGCACTGACCGAGCTTTTCCACCTGCTCCTTCAGGCTGAGCTGCTGCTGCTCGGCCTCCATGAGCGCGTCCTCGTCCAGCAGGCCGTCCTTCATCAGCAGCTGGCGGCCCTTCTCCATCAGGCTCTTGTACGCCTCCGGGTAGTCGTTGAGTGTGTTCCACAGGTCGTCCTTCGAGAGGCAGAACAGGTCCGAATAGCCGACGCTTTTGACGTTGGCCGTGCGCCGGTTTCCGATCTTGTTGCCGGCGATGTTCATGATGCTCACCTCGCCGAACACGCTGCCGGCCATCAGCGTGGCGAACACCGTCTTCCCGTCGTCCGACACCACGATCACGCGGCCCCGCTTGATGATGTACATCTCCTTGCCGACGTCGCCCTTGCGGCAGATGTAGTCGCCCGGGCTGAAGACCTGCAGCTTCAGCTTCAGCACCAGCTCCACCAGCAGGCCGGGCTCGCAGTCCTGAAAGAGACGCACCTGCTTCAGCGCGTCCAGGTGCACGTGGATCGCAATCTCCGCCTTCAGCTTGTCGGGCAACGTCGACAGGATCTCCTCCTCGTTCAGCGACTGCTTGTTGGACCAGAGGTAGTCGAACCACTCGATGACGCGCCGCTCCAGGTCCTTGCCCACCTTGCGGAACTCCATGTACTGCTTGATGCTGTCCATGCGGTTCTGGAACTCGGCCCGCGCCGCGTTCATGTTGGTGATCATGGAGCCGACGTTGCCGACGATGGTGGCGAAGATGAGCACCCCGGCGAGGAAGTCGAGAGTGACGAACACGTACTCCACGTCCTCCACCGGCTGCGGCGTCTCGCCGATCGTGGTCAGCGTCAGCGTGGACCAGTAGAAGCTGTAGATGTACTGGTGCATCAGCGTGCCGTTCACGCCAGGCGTGATGTTCCGGTACACCCATTGATCGGTGCCGAATCCGATCGCGAAGCTCAGCGCGAAGTAGAAGCAGGCGTTCCAGTGGATCAGAATCAGGATGTACAGCACCACCTTGCCGATGCGGAAGGCGTTGGGGAAGGCGGTGCGGGTTTCGGTGCGGTCAAAGTACTCGCTCATGCGTGGGTACCGCAGCACCCGGTTGATCCGCACGATGCACGGACAAGGCACGTGGTAGTAGCACTCGGTGCCAAGGACCAGGTACAGGATGTCCGTGGGCAGCAGCGAGACGATGTCCAGACTGAAGTGCATGGAACGGACGTAATTCAGGCGAAGTTTTTTTGCGTCGCGAACCACCAATCCCTCCTCCAGGTAACCTACGGGCCGACGATGAAATACGTTACAACACAACGAACAGCAGACGTGGGCTTTTTTCATGAGATTTTATTGTAAAATAAGTACTTGCCCGCAATATCATGTTTTTTTGTAAATCTCTAAGTCATGGCGAGGCCCATGGATATTTTTCCAGTGAGCCATCAAAATACGTCTAACTACGTCAAAAATATAACAATTAAAATCTCGCCACAGACTGCCTGATACAGAGACGTCAGAAAAGAATTGTTAGAAAGTATTTTCCTGGACACCTGCGCCAACGGAAATCATGCGCAAAACCTTCTTACGGATCTAATTACACTACGAAGTTGTGTGCCTGTCCAGTAGCGCTTACTTTCGTGCGCCTTGATAGCCATATCCATCAGATAGATCAAGTCACAAATGTAGTCCAGAGTGAACCACACCCTGGGCGCCAGATTCTGAAGCTCCCAGAATACGGTCCTGCCGACGATCAGCAGCACGTTGTACAGCACCGCCAGGGTCACCACGCCCAGCCACTGGAACAGTCACAGGCCGAGTCTTAGTCCCGGGACACGGTCCAATCAACGGTACACCAGCACTCGTACCTACGTTACCGCCAGAGGTACCTGGCTCAGCTATTGAAACAGGTGACAGCAGCGTGTTTCACTGAAAAAGAAAAGAAGGTTCCACAGGCAGGTAGCAAAACCGCATTACGATGTAGCTGTCTCTTGCTCAGAGCCCTAAAGGGGTGTGTTCTGATTTGCTGAGTGTATCCATGGTTTAGTACATATCTACGCCAAAATTATCCAAAGGCATCAAACGTATTACACGCCTTGGAATGCAATAAACCTCATCATTACTTCAAATTATTCCGGATACTAGATCAACCAGTTATTGAAAGTTGTTCCAAGCCATCCAGTCACACCAACCAAGCTTCACTACACCTTTCACTTTGTATTTTCGTAGCAGTTTTTATGTCTGTATTGTGACGTAGTGTAGCAGCGCAGCTCGGGCAGAGTACTGAAACAACCAGTAGACATCACGGCGGTTCCAAGTTAAATGCCCAATAGCTTCTGCACTGCAGAAAAGCATGAAGGCTACGCGAATTTTTCGTATGACGAAGATACTCGTGTTCCTTTTTTTCTCGTTGGGAAACCCTCTTGTTATATAAGATGGTTTTCATTCGCTGCCCTACTAACGTCGGCGCTGTTTTTTACAACTTTGTAAATCTCATAAAACACGAAAGGCTGGACAATATTTCAAGTAACGAAGTTTCCGTGCGGGGTCTGTTGAAAACCACAAGTTTAAACTGCGCCCAAATGGCAGTCGGCGCCAAACACGCCCAACTGAAATGGAGGCGGGGGCGGTTGACAATCCTCTGACTCGCGAAGAGATGGTAGCATAGTAAAAAGTAAGCACGCCATTGGAAAGCTCGAGACAAGTACAGCTCAAAACCTGCCTCATTTTTCTTCTGTGTGTATGCATTTGTATACATATGTAAATCCTTAACGTCCTATATATGTTTATCATAGCCGACTACTTGAATTTGTTCATCTATTTATTTATTTATTTCGTTTAGTAGGCAGCAGGTAAATATACCATTTACAACCGAAGTAGCGTGATAAATATCATACGTAAAGGGATATTTTTACATGAAAATTCGAGGGGAGGAACCAATGGCGCAGAAAGTATGCTAAAGTCGAGGGTGCATGATGTACCTCCCACTCCCTATGACGAAAACTACTCGTATTTTGGGCTTTTTATGTTTGGCTTCCGATTTTTTTTCTAAGGTTAAACCATCTTTCTTAAACTTTTAGTTCGTGCCGGGAAGGTACTGCTCCAGGTCGAATGTTGGCGGGGACATCGGCCCCTTATCGCAACGTCTCCCAGAAAGACGGCATTGGGTATGTCTTATCGCTGTAGTGTGAGCTGCAAACCCAGAGGTGTGATCCCACCGCTCGTTGCACACGTCTACATTTCATTCTCCACCCAAGCATAAAAAGAGGGGAGAGGGAGAACGTGTAAAAGAGCATCTGTACCGGAGGGAAGCCTGAAGGGATCAGGCCTCAAACAACCAGTGATCAGGTCTTACCTGCAGTAAGACCTGCATCATGGTGTCTTAATCATGGTGCCAAGTTTTACATATTGGCCTACCTACATGTTATTCAACTGCGCATCATCGGGTAAATGGAGAAGGACGTTCAAAAGCTCTACGACAGCCATAAGTGCATTAACTAACATTTTTAGCACGCAGCGGTTCGAGACAACAATAAATCTTCATTTGTTCTACCCCGCCTCAAGCCGGAATTGTTACGTCTAATTCAGAGCCCACGTATGGCCCCCTCAATCCCACGTCCTGACCGTGCTGGCAGTCGGCAAAAAAAGCTGCCAAGCCTTGCTTTCTACGCGTTTCTGTGTGGCGCGCCTGCAGCTGTCCGTTGCACACCTGTGGCCCAGGTCAACCCAATGTCGCGCGTATTTTGCGGCATCGAATGCCTCTACGCTTGGGCCATTAATGCGTACGAACAGAACGGAGTTCCGCGACTGCGTCAACAAGCGGCTTCCCGTCGTTGAGGAATTGGCATTCATGGCCGCAAAGCCACGGTCACATGAATACAAATGTGGATTCGGGATGGGTTGGTTCAGGTTCCTGAACCTATCCGCCCTCCCCGCCGCCGCTGCAATGTTGACTCCCGGCCGGCGATGAGAGGCTTCACGGGCGGCCGGACTGGCAAAGAGACGTAAATTGAAAAATATTTGAAAGGGGGAATTCCTCGATTTACCCTTCCTTTTCCGGGAGAATTTGAATTGGGAACGATACTTATGGAAGGGAATGCCCCCCCCCCCTTTAAAAGTATCCCTGCATACCTATATAAATTTATACAAAAAAGCAATAGCGTTCCACAGTAAACCTAACTGCTCGTTGAACAATAAGGCAGGAAACAGTTACATCTACACTCTAAGAACCATCAGTACGATGCAAAAACAACAGCTGTTGAAGCCTTTCTTGATGGCCTCTATCCCAGCGAAAGATACGGCCATCACATCTAGAGTTCGTTCAGTACGCCTGGTTGCTCTGGCTACCACACGCAATGGGAAGCATTCTGGAAGCATGCATGAATCTATTGCACCTTTGTACACCTTGTGAGCGAGCATACTATCGCACTGACGCCGCCTGCTTTCCGTAAATGTAACAGAAAAGCATGAAGTAATTCAGGTAAGCTAAAGAACGGCATGCGATGGAGGAGAGCGCGCGATGTGTCAGCCACGCAAGGAATCGACGCTGCGCTCTCTCCACGCTGTCCAAGTACGTCCTTGCTGCACCTCCCCAGACACACTACAGTTTTCTAAAACGAGGCAAAAACTGGCATAGCAAGCAGTTAAAATTGTCTCCCATTGAAATGGTCCTGCCTTTCTGATAGTCTGCACTGAGGGCATTAACACGCGCAGTGGAAGCGGGTTCCACGCTAACGCGTGCTGGAAGGGGGGGGGCACAAAAGTACCCCGCATCCGACCTCGGAAGTGGAAAAGATGGAGACATGAAATTATATGAGCAGGGTAAGGTCATAAAGATTTACACAGTGTGCAGTTTCCATGACCCTGGGTCAACATCTTCAAGGTCAAACGGGGCCGGAAAGATCAACTTTGAACACTTTCTCAGGTTGGCCATTCAGGCCATTCAAGCGAACAGGCCGTTCCGTACGGCTTTTCGAACGAATCGGAAAAAGGTGCGTGTTTTAGCGTTAAGACGTAGAATACAACACTACAATAATAGAATTTCCATTCATCTGGCGCCTTTACTGAGGATTTCGGGCGGAGGTCATGTCAGGCCACTCACCTATGGCGTCATTTGTTCATTTTTTTACAGATCAGATTTCGAGCAACACGGAATATTGGTGCAGCCTGAGTGTAAATAAGGGCGCTAAACGCATCTTTTGGCTATTTTGAGCGAAGACAGCCAACATCAGTACATTTGACCACTTTTAGCGTTTACTATCTACCGCAAGGTCAAAAAAAATAAAGAAAGGTCATTGACCTTGGAAGAAGTTTTTGTCCAAAAGTAGGTTTATGTTAGCTTTTTGCGCTGAAGTTATTTCGTTACAACGAACCCAGTTACACGATTTGATTGTCATGGAACGTAAAAACTATATATATATATATATATATATATATATATATATATATATATATATATATATATATATATATAACCCCCAGTCGGATACGGGTTAAACACATCTGGCACATTAATGCGCATATATATATATTTATATATATATATATATTCTACATATATATATATATATATAAATTGGTAACTAATAAATTTTTCCTAAATTTAAGCATCAAAAACCATCACAAGAACCTCTAAGATCAATAAAATATACATAGATCATCTTTTTTCGCGAAAATAAAGGAACGCTAAAATTAGTTCCCGTCAATTTGTTAGTACATACGGCAGCAGCGCACGCCTAGCAGCTGCAGCGAGAAATGCCGTGTCTTTAGCTCAACGTTCCGGGACATATATTGAACAAATCTGGGAAATTAGACGTGTATCGGCATCCGCGGACCTTTACTTGTGCGCTGGTGCCTTTACCTAAGCGTTTTTAGTCACAGCCCTTGAGATTCAGGCCATTTCTCGGTCTCATGCAGTCGGCTATGAGAAAACATATATATAGGGCGTAAGCTGCTTACATATTATCTAAAACTAAAAATGGGACCAGTTTCAAGCTCTACTCGTCACAAGCTTTCCAACGGTGTGCTTATTTTTTATCGTGCGACCAACCGTTCGTGAGTTAGAGGGGGGCGGCCAACTGTCCCCCGGTCGGGCATGTTCGAAACCGACCGACGGTCGTACGCGGGTTAATAGGGTCCTTGAATGCATATTTCATACAAATCGGCATATTTCAAAGCAAGTCTGGACCACGTCACAAAATAACTAACCATGACCTCTGGTTACCTTGACCTGGCCCTGATATATATAAGTATACCATCGTGCGCACACTTGTTTTTGGTAAGGTTTTTGAATGCATATTTCGTCGACATGTTGCAAAGCAAAACTCGATCACGTCACAAGATAGCTGACCTTGACCCTTGATGGTCTTGACCTTTACTGCCCCTTGTATGTGTGAGCGTACTGATGTGCGCACATGTGTTTTTATTAGGGTCTTTGAATACATATTTCATACAAACCGACATGTTGCAAAGCAAATCTAGATCAGGTCGCAAGCTGGTTGACCTTGGTAACCTTTGATGACCTGACCCTTATTGACCCTGGCTTTGGTCTTGGTACATCAATCACTTATGCCCGAATGATGTCAGCTGAATATGTTCAAACGGTAATCTTACATAGAACGCTAATCCTTTCGCAAAGTTCCCATTTGTCAGCGACAACCGTTATTTTCCTTATTTTTGTTCGACTTTGAATGCTTGAAACTTCAAAAATTTCCCGCCGACTTTCGATTTCTCTGCGTCAATCGACGAATCATTCCATTGCCATAAACGTCACAAAGTAGTAGTGGCCAGCTCCGATCCGTTCTCGGGATCTAAAAAAAAAAAAAAAACAGGTGGAGAGGGGCGCTTTTGTGCACCCTTTTCAGTGTGTGTCTTAAAGCGATCTGTTGGCCTTTAACCGTATTCCCGGAGGGCTACATGGTATGGCCGATTCCCGGCAGGGGGGACTGATTCGGCCCCCCTGAGATCTCGAGAACTACTTATCCCATTTCATGGTAACAAACGGCAATCGATTTGCCACCACCTAATTGCACGTTTAAAAAAGGAAGTTTTCAAACTTTTGAAAGGGGTGGATATAGGGGATAAAAATATCCACATGGGGGGTACTTTTAGGACTTCTTATAACTCCGCTGCTTATGGACCGATTTCAATGACATTGACATGAATCGAGAGATTATGGATGGGACTTGTGCCATTGGCACACACATCCAAAGTTTTAAAAAATTATAGGCGTTCACAACGTTTCAAAAATAGGAGGATTAATTTTTCAGCAACTGAATGCTAAAAAAAGCAAAAGAGCTTTTTTGGCTTCTGCTAGTCATGTTATGCTAAAGGAGTACAAATCGTATCACAATGTTCGTATAATGTTAGCATAGGCGGTGTCAGGAACATGAAAAAGGGGGAACTGCCATGGTCACATGCTCTTTAGATCAACTTGTGACCTTTGACCTTAACTAACCTCCAGTAGCCTTGGAATCATTTGAAATGATCTGGTGTGCATTTAATATTACCTGTAAACGTTTTCAATCATTTAAATTCACTCTGTTTCAAAAATGCCGTTTTACGGCTATTTTGATATAGGATACGCGCACTGACGTTTTAGGTCATAGCTCCGCGATCCGACCTGACATCAAGCTGAAACTTGATACGTTAGTAGAGGGCACCCTTCTACGTCATATATATTCCGGGGTTGGCATTTAAGAAAATTGCCCCAAAATTTTGACTTAAAACAAATTTTGACTATTGACCTTGACCTGACCTTGTAAAGTGACCTCAGATGAACAAAACTGTATTCGCGCGTTGCCCAACTATTTTGCTATGCATGCATATAAAGTTTCAAGTTCTATCTTAAAAACGTTATTTTTGGCAGTCATTTTCCTGTTACCCTCAACAGGGCAAAAAATGGCCTGAGGTGCATCCCAAACATGTTGCCTGGCTCCGCCCCTGAGCAAAATAGAATTCCGAAATTTTGTTGCAGCACGTAGAAGCAATAGTTAGTAAAAGTGACCAGGTTTCGTGAAGTTGTGTCAAAAAGCCTAAAATTGGTAGGCAAAAAAGCCGAGGGGAGGAATTCAGTCCCCTGCCGGGAATAGGGTTAATAAATAGGGTCAGCTGGCTTCGATATGGTTACGAAATGTCGGTCTTTTATCTAAAACAAGACCTAAGTCTCCACTGATCCCCATTCTTTCCGGACAAGTGCATTCTACCATACTCTCAACATAGGCAAGCATGAGCTCCAGGATCATGGTGAATGACTTGCACTTCCAAGGGTTAAGCTAAAGTTTTTAAATTTTGGAAACCAATTTTGTAAGATAAGATCGTTTTGGAACAGCATTCATCTGAACCCGAGAAGTGGCCTGGATTTCAAGGACCGCGATTAATCAACCTAATCTAATCTAATTAATCTAAGTAAAGGCACTAATGAATAGGTAAAAGTCCTCAGATCTTGATTCACGTCTATATTCTGTGACTTTTTTTAAATATTTACCCAGAAACTTTCAGCAAAAGACGCAACGATTTTCGCGCCTACTGCACTGCGGGCGCCGGTGCCGAACGCGGGGTGAAATTAGCGGGCACTAATTCTAGCGTTCCTTTATTTTGGTAAAGTATGCCTCGTCACGTATTGTTTCTTGATGCTAGTGATTCCTGTTATAGTTTTTCTTGACTAATTTTTGAAACAGTTCAGTAGACATCGATCTACGCCATTGCTGGAGTTTTATTCACGACTGTCGGTTTATTTCCAATATATTCAATTTCTTTAGATTTTTTTAAACATTTTGGTATCATTTGAAATTGTGGGAGTCCGTTCTGTCATTTTTTATTCCTTCTAAGCCATTCATTACTGATTATGGCGGCGGCGAACTTTGGCTCATAACAGTTATTGGTGACTTGACCTAAGGTCAGCGGTTAGAGGTCATTGATACTTTGCCCAATGACGATCACTGGATGTCTACATCTCACACGCAAAATACCGCAAGAAATCCATGTATGTCCGAAAAACGACAAAAAGTCTTAAAAATGGGCCTAACGTTAGGTCAATGACCCAGAAATTTGAACAACAGAGGTACCAGATTTGTTGTACCTATCAGGATTTCTACTTCCTGTAAGTTTTTACTGTGATATCTTGTTCTCAGAAAAAGTTACATGGCGCTGAATTTTTTGGACATAGGTCCACTTGACCTTGACCCCACCTCACGGGTCGAGTCAGAGACCTGACTCATCTGAGGCCAAAGCTTAAACACAATATGTAAAATAATCAAACAGAATGTACACAGAATTTCGTGGCGCTGCGTTTCTTCGTTCTCTCGCAGTCTTTGAACACCTCAGTGGGGGTCAATCGCCCCCACCCTCAGGGCCGGGCTAATAGCTTCGAGGAAAATTAATACTAACGACCGAGACGTTGAAAACAAAAGATTGAACAAAGGTCGCCCGAACACTGATTGATTTCTTGATTCTGGGTCCTTCCTGACATGTCGGGAAGTGTTTAAATTATTCAGAAAGCCTTCAAAGTTGAGCAGTATGCAAGACTATGGGGGAAACCGGCCGATGACCGACAGTCTGCGCCATTGCGCCATCACCCATTACTTCCCAGTTGCGACAAATGATTGTCAGATAAAAAAAAAATGTTTTTTGAGAGAGGCGGCCTGGCTGCAGATTTCATCCCTTGCTCTTCCTCTCTGATAGTAGTGTAGACCTGTATTGGGTCCAAGGCCGTATATCATTGTGCTGTCAATCCTGTGAGCCAAAACTCATCCTACACAGCGTCTCTGTTATGGAATTACGCTTGCCATTTGACCAGCATGTACGTGATAGGTGCGCAGTTTTTTTCCGTGATTAGTTTTATTATCATAGAGCCATTGCCATTTTTGCCCCACGATTTACGGGGCCTTGTTGCGCCACTAGCACAACCGGGGCAGAATTAGGGAGTGGTGTGCTGATGGTTGTTCCAGTGTTTTGCATTTGTATGCAGCCCGTTTAAGAGGGAATCACTGGTGGGGGGAGAGTTTCGGCTGCAGAGGAGTCACCTTGGGAATGACGAGCCGACGGGTCGGAAGAACCTTCTTGGGAGGGCTGCAGCCCTCAGCCCCCCACGGAGCCCGTTCAGCCCCATGCCGTCCACGCCGGCCACGGACACTAGCGTAAAACATCATTTTTTTCTCATTTACCATGTAATCAACGCCTCCAAGTCTCGCAGGCAACCCCCAAACCGAGAATCCTACGGACAGTCTTAGAATGAAAATCTCCTATCAATCTTGCGGATAACTGTTTTTCAGATTCTGGCCCATTCATTTCGAGGGAATGGCCCGCCGCTGACCACACTCACTGTGCCCTTCAGAGCGAGGTGACCTCGCTGTGCCCTTTCCCATTGGGGGGTTATCTGCCACTGCACGATTTTGCTCCCTGGCTGACGTTCTAAAATAGACACTGAAGGGGGAAGAGTGCAGCTTTCTTAAACCTCAATATCCTTATGATTCCGGTGACTTTACTTCGATGTTTAGGAAATGCATTTATTTTGGGGCTTAACCCGACACCGCCTGGCGTGTTTTTATACCCGCGACCGCCTGGAGGGTGTCAAAAGGGCAACTCGACATCCCAGGATCTTACCGTCGGATCTGAACCGGTCTACCATTAATCAATAGCCCTGAGTCTTGCGATTCAGAAAATACTTTGTTAGCCCTGATCACGTGAATAATGACGTCAAGGTCCGCGAAAGCGCATAATATGACGTCGGAAAAACTGACACCGATTGGCACATTATATAATTTGCAATACTGGTCTTAGAGCCTTTAACTGGGCACCAAACGAAACGTCACGACCGTTCGCATCAAAAGCTTGCCAAAATGTTCAAAAATGTTGGGTCAAGGTCAGCGTAGGTGAGGTTAAATATTAGTCTTACTTTACGTGCCAAAGATCGGTACCTACTCGCAGCCGTACTGATCTAGGTGGCAAAAAAAGACGCAATGAAACCTTCTGATGATCAGTTTTGCATGGCCTGCTTTCCATCCAGTCAAGGTCATTTTAGTTCAGGTCAGATAAGGTTGTATTATTCTTCCTGACAAAGAGCAATCATTACTCGCTGGGATTCTTAATTGCGTCAAGTAGAGAAGTGAAATGACATCTCGTGCCACGCGATTGTCCGTTCAATTTCCATTCCAAGTTGATGCGTTTCGAGGCGATCTGACCCGTGGTTGCCGAGAAAACTCGTCGGAACCGAAACAAGGTTTGACGCAGTTTGCGTTTCCCGTTTTACGTGTTATTCCTAAGGGTGAAAATCTGCCATGAAGTGCGCGGCAGGCGCCACCGACGGGTCGCAGCGCGACGAAAATTAGCGGATTTTCTGGTGGCGCGCGAGACCTTTCGAACGGTGCACGGCACGTGCCAATCCGCCAATCCGTTTGGGCCCTGAACCTGGAGCAGAGATTTGACCACAGACAGATAGACAGACGGACAGAAAGACAGAGACACGTTACTCAAGTAAGTAACGTGACTAGGGTTATATTGACTACGGTTCATTGTTTATTTCGTTAAGCAAGGTTAATCAACGCCTTAATGCCTGGTCTTCAATAGTATCGGTTTCAAAACAGGCTTTTCTTTGGGATCGTTGGTTGTTTTTTTGGACTTTGGTGCGCGGTTTGTCATTAATGGTGGTAACATGCCTCCTGCTGAACGCTCCAGTGAATGACAGACGAAAGCCGTTGGGCAGGCTCCACTGACACGCCACAGAAAACACAGAGGAAACGCCACGTAGAAATCGAGAAAACGATCGGTCAATCTCGGCAGTTACGTAGAAAACGTCACGTCCAACACATTGAACAAGTTCAGAATTCCCATCCTTTTCACGCTGATTACGTGGCCCGGAATGTTTGACAGCCAACCAGGCGGCCATATTTCCATACCGAATGATGGCACGTGATATCAGTGCTGTGAAGCGACACAATTGGAACGTGCGACACCTTTTAATCAAGCACAGCTGCAGAGTAGATGCTTCAAGAGAGTGATCCAGGATGGCCAGTGAAGAAGGAACGCTTCATGGTGAGTATCAAAGCTGGTAATAAATTAGTTTGTTTTGTTTACGTCATTTTATAACCGGTTTTTCAAGACCACTTTGACAGACACAGCTACAGTTGCAGTATCTACAACAAAACAGCTTCTAAACTCATAAACTAGTGATTTGTTTAGTGAATCAGGGTGAGGTTTAATTTGTTAGCCATGCAGAAATGTTTCATACATTATTACATGTGTAATGGAGGTGGTCTTTGGTGTGAAGCAAAGCCAAGCCTAGCAAACGTGAGAAGCTTATCTCAATCTGGAGCTCAATTTTGCGTTGCAATTGTCTCATGAGCACCGAATAATGCAAACACAATAAAATATACTCATTTATGTGCAGGGACGTGGCCAGAGGGGGGCATGGGGGCCACGGCCCCCTTGAGCCAAGCGGTCCACACTAGATAATATGGTGATTTCGCGGGAATACGTAATAGTGATCTTATATATTTGTTGCAAAAGTAAACAGTATATGTTTTTCTGTGCGTGAAGTATTATGAAAATTACATAAAACTGCTGCTGTTTTCTTGTAAATTTCGTCATATGCCAGTCGCATATAAAAAATTGGCATTTATCCCCCTTCCCACCCAGCATGCCCCGGCGCCACGCTGTTCCCGCGTTCACCGAAGCAGCAGCAGCAGCAGCAGCAGCATGAACTGGCGTCGACGATCCGTGGACCACGCCGCGCAGGCAATCGGAACTATCCTTCACACACTTAAAGGCCCGTGTGAACGACACAACCCAACACAAGACAAAAGAGGAGATTAAAACGCGGCACCCTCCGTAAACGAAGACCATCAGGTTTCTCCGTGATCATGTCAATAACGGATGTCACGCGGAAAACGTGAACACGCCACTAAAAAACGGGAAACACGAAAAAATCTTCCGTTTTTTGGGTCGATTACGCCTCGTTGAGCCTTGCCTTTATGATTAATAAATGATAAAAAATGTAATGCATATATATAATAAAATTAAAAATCATAAAAAAGGAATTTTTGATGTTTCAAAAGTCTGAAATGTTTTGGCACGACTTGATATGCCTTCTTTAGTGGGACCAGTGGCTGATTCCACTGACGAAGACATGTCAAGTCGTGCCGAAATATCTGGGCTTTTTATATCCTCTAACTCTTATGTTCACGTGTATTCCGAAACAATTTTATCAGAGAACAAACTAGTACGAAGTACACACGAAAAAAAATGTATGAGCACCAACACCTGTCTAAATCGTCGGCCGGGTTTATGATGTAGTAATGCCAGATCGGAAAGTCAACAGCTTATTCTAGATTTGGCATTGAATTGTTTTGTGGTTAAAGGAAGTAATCGTCTCGTTTTGAATAGCATTTAGTTTCATTTGTGCACAAAAATGTTATCTTTCTTATTCTGCTAAACATTTGTTTGCAAAATATCTCATCTGAAATAATAATACGGAAATTTTCCACTTAACTGCTAAAGTTTCCAATGATTCTAGAATGAAATTTTTAGTAGTGGAATTTTTACGTTGTGAAAACGGCTATTATTTCTCTCAGAACTATGCGAATCTTTGCTTGCTAGAGTAACAAGCATTCAAACTTTCTTGGCCGGATTTTTGCTTCCTGAGATTATTTCAAGATCAGATGACTACGATTTGCCATACGAGCTCCAGACAGTCTCAAGCTATTCTAACCGGAAAGTTTGACTTAACGCTACCTGATACCAACAGCCTTAGATATCTCCAGTCAGCTGTGGTGCCACCGTAGTCGAGGGCTAGTCGCGAGAGACGTCCGGGTGATTCCACGTTTCTCTAGCAGCCGTGTTTTCATACAGGGCGGGGTGGCCGGGAACGTCAGGAGCGGGCTGATCGAGGAGCGAGCGGACGGCGGCTGACGCCGCTGGCGAACGTCACGTCACGGAGGACGGACATCTGACGGATACAGAAGACCTGTCTGGATTTCCAAACAAGGGACGCCTTTTGAAGGATTCCTTGAAATACAGATTTAAGAACACAGGAACAACACGACAGTTTTGCTTGGATACATTTCTGCGATGGGTTCGGGAATTTGATGACTAAGATTTGACTGTACGATACGGGATATTTGGGAGCATGACGTAATAAACGCGCGTGAATGGCGATGGTCTTTGCCGTCTGCACAGCGGAACGGCGGAGCCATTGAGTCATTGGGGCGCTGCGACCCTCCCCCCACTTAAACATTAACATTTATTATGAGCCGTGCAACGTCGACTGTAAAAATGACCCAAAAACATGGCCTGCCCCAACCCCCTAAATATGGACGTTCCGCCACCTCTGCTCGTGTCTCCCAGAAATTTGTGGATTGCCGATGAGCTTTTGATTGGTATTATTTTCACCTCTGCAGTTCCACTTGTGCCCGAGATTGCAGGATGAAAACTCTAGAGGAGCCTCAGAATGGCGAAGAATGATCTACGACTTTGCCTAGGATATCGACATATCAGCCTCCGTGCGTGTGGTGATTCCCAAGTTGAACGACAGTGATCGTGGGCGGTGTTATTAGGACTTCGGTCTTTGCACGTCATATTTCGATTGAATCCAGATTTTCGAGAATCGGTTAGGACGAAAGGAACGCGACTCGTGGTTTTCACCTTGTCTGAGTCAAGGAACTTCACCTACAGCGAGTCCAGGGACTGAAACGTAACCCCGAGTTTTTGTACGATTGACCGTACGTCGTCATGGAAACTGATCAAAACATTCAGACGTCATCCTCGTGGACTCGTATAGATCGATAGCATATGGGATGAAGTGTCTGCCTTCCAGTCGTCATGGGAACGAAATCTGAGGCAGACTTCAGGGCTCTGGGGCAACCAATAATCCTCAGACCAGACACAAGAGCAGCTGCCGTTGTAATCCTTCCCGCTGGCTATGGCAAATGAGACGTAACATATTGTGCACGACACACTGAGCATCATGGTTCCGCCATGACTGCATTTTATTTTTATTTTTTGTCGTAATTTATTCCGAGAAGGCAGAGTGAATAACATGCGTTAGGCAGTTATTTACAAGGAGCCCCGAAAATCAATTGCAGCGACATAACAGAAACCATTGGGCTTCCGCGCAAAGCTGTTGCGTCGTGTAATTTATTATGAACCGTAATTGATTATGAAAAGGCAGGGTAAATACAACGTAAGTACACGATTATTACAAGGAGTCCCTTAAGTCAGCTAGAACGGCATAATTTCAGAAGCCATTCGGCAATCCTTGCAAAATCTACAGCGTTGTGCAAGCAGTTGGCGGTGCATACCATGCAAGTAAAAAGGGCAATACCAGTTATTCCACACAAGAGATTTACCGCCAGAAATGTAGCTAAGGAGGGGGTACGGGGGACATGCGCCCCCCCCCCGAACCAAGCGGTCTACGTTAGATATATAGCGATCTCGCAGGAATAAGTAATGTGATCATGTGTACGTTGCAAACGCAAACATTACATGTTTTCCTGTGCGTTAAACATGCGGTAAGTTACCTAAAATCGCTCTTTTTTTCCTATAAATTTCGTCACATATCAGTGGCATATGACAAAATCTGACATCTGGCCCGTCCCTCTGGTGAAAATCCTAGCTACGTGCTTAGTGATCGCTACAGCTCTAAAATAGCCGGAGTAGGAAAGTGCAGGATTATATCGACTATACCCTTGTGCATATTAATTGACTCAGTACAGTTTTTCCATGTTTTTCGAAGATACTGTTTTGTTATACAATCATACAATGATTTCCACTATCATAGTCATGTTTTTTAACAATGTTTGTTCGTAGGCTTTTGTAAGAGCTTTTT
Source organism: Capitulum mitella (assembly GCA_030062745.1). Lineage (NCBI taxonomy): Eukaryota > Metazoa > Arthropoda > Thecostraca > Pollicipedomorpha > Pollicipedidae > Capitulum > Capitulum mitella. Next base: position 28,137,255 of record CP099843.1, read on the forward strand.
CAAAGTGAGTTTGGAACCAGTGTGTACTGCGCATGAGCGAACTTTGGTTGGCTGATGCAATACAGGTCTTTGCGTCAGCGGCATTGATTCACTGAGCATTCATCGCACACACACAACAGCTCTAACACAATGGACATCACGCCTAGGAAGCGGACGAAGATTTTTACTTTATTCGAACATTCTGAGAAGTCGCAGAGAGAGATCGCTAAGATAGCTGGTGTCAGTCAGCGCTCAGTCTCACGGATTATAAAACAAGGAGTTACTACTGGATCTCTGTCGCCAAAACGAAAAGGGAATTGCGGAAGAAAACGAAAAATGACGCCGAGAGATGATCTGTACTTGATACGTCAAAGCAAACTTGCACCACGAAAGACTAGTGATGATCTGCAAAAAGATCTAGCCGGATCTGGAGTTAGTGTGAGTTCGAGCACTGTTCGAAGGAGGCTTCCAGAGACCGGTCGGAGGGCTCACAGACCACTAAAAAAACAACTTCTTACAGAGAAAATGAAGGCTAAACGTTTGCTATTGCCAAAAAAGTGCCGGCACTGGACAAAGGAAGACTGGCGGAAGGTCATGTTTTCGGACGAAAGCCATTTTGTTCGTTCAGGGACAGAGGAGTCAACATGTCCGACGCTCTCCTGGTGAAAAAGTCCGTGAAGGTCACATCAACCAAGCCGTGAAACACCCCGAAAAAAAATGTTTTGGGGTTGTTTCAGTTTCCGTGGCGTGGGATCACTTCATCCTGTCGAAGGAATGATGAAATCTGCCCAATACATCGACGTGATACGGAGAAAGGCGATTCCAGACATGCAGAAGGCGTTTCCAGATGGTTCAGGGGTTTTTCAACAGGACCTGGCTCCTTGCCATACGTCGAAGATTGTCACCAATTTTTTTCAAAACAAACAAGATAAATGTTTTGGACTGGCCGGGAAACTCGCCGGATTTAAATCCTATAGAAAATTTATGGTCTATCATAAAGACTCGTCTCCGCAAAAAGGATTATACAACTAAAACCAAGCTGATACAAGCCATAATTCATGTCTGGTACCACGACGAACAGATAAAAGAAAACTGCAAAAACTTCATAGATTCCATGCCCAAGCGGGTTTCACAAGTGATAGACAATAAAGGTGGTCATACTACGTATTAAAATGTGAAAAAAATAAGAAGAAATTATGGGAATAAACGATTATTTTGACAAAAATTATAATTTTTATTGTTTTCAGTGTTTGAGTCAATTAATATGCACAAGGGTGTACATATGTTCTCCACCTTGCATTCATATGGCGCACATATCTTCAGGTTTAAACTTCTCCCACTTTTGTTACACAGACAGTTTGTGTTGAGCGCTTTTCCGAAATTAGACGACCGTTATTCCGGACAGTTTACATGTTTGTAAAGTTTTTACAGCATTTTTTCTGGGCTGTGATTTACTGAGAGGTCATCCGTAACATACCATTTGTTGGTGCCTCTATGGTAAGTTACTGTAACAGAGTTACAAAATGGGAGAACCCCAAAATATAGCGACATCGGAAGAGAAGAAACACGGGGACGCGGAGGGAGAGACGTGAATATGAACAATACACGTAAAATATGAGAAAGATAGAGGGAGGACTAACTGAAAGCACCGGAACAGATACTTGCGCTGTTATAGAAAAACAATTTACGTCTCAAAGATTACGAGATGCTTTAAGATGTGTAATCTCGCAAGTTCCGTGAACTAGTTTCGGAAACGAGTGCATGATTGGAGGTCTCATGCCCTGGTCTATGAGCCATAGCCTCATCGTCACTCTGAACCGAGCAAAAATATAAAAACGGTCATGGTTTGAAAGCAGCTGTCATGAGTGCTGCAAGGCGAAGTGAGGGAATCTCTGAAATGACACGTCTGTGTGCAGGACGTGAAGCAGTGTGAATATACCGAGAAAGACATCTGCTGAGATCAGCATGAAGTTCGTGCCATTTTTTGACAACGTGGCGTTATGTCGATTATCAGCTTACTTATATGAGGCGACTGGATTAGTGAATACTATTCCAATGGGCAAAATGAGACAAAATCAAGTCACATAAAATTACGTCGCGTCGGCACAGGTCTAGAAAGTTTACGAGTGCAAAACCGCCACACAACATGAAGCCTCCGGCCTCGTGAAAAACGATTTATACGTCCGCAAGCTGATTATGCAGGATTTCACCTACCCGGTAATGGAAAGGCTTGGCCTTGTTGACGACGAAGCGCGCCGAGGAGAAGCCGCAGACGGAGGTGGCCGCCTCGGCGTCCGTGTGGATGTCCGGGCCGCCGCGGGCCATGGTGAACTTCTCAAGGAACGAGTCGGGTCGGTCCTCTTCCGACTGTTCCGAGCGGTGCTTCGTCCAGGACCGGATCAGCTGGAGAGCACGCGGAACAGGCTGGGTCACCTCGTCAGCGACAGACGCTTCCAAAGGCCGGCCTGATACGGCGCCGGTTTAATGAACGAATAAATTAATGCATGAACGACCTAAGGTTTTCCTGTTTCCGATTTAAGTCTTGCTGTGGATGTAAACCGATTACATCGCTTCAGTGTGGAGTTAGGAAGATATCGGATTAGTCTTTGAGACATCTAAAGCACTACGAGAAGGAAATTACCGAAACTGCAATATATGAAGACAACATCGGGGTCTCCTCAATGACGACAGAACTGCCGCTTTGAAGCCAACTAGCTCTAGCAGACAGGTCGTTGACCACGCGCAGCTGGTGCAAGGACTGGTGCATTTAGAAACTTATGGGGCAGACAGTTGCTACAAAATAAATGTATGGCTTGCCTAGGCATTTCTCATGGGACTTCGTATAAGCTGTGTCTGTGCAGAGCTGTGGATTACTCAGGCGAGCTGTACCTAGACCGACCTTTCTGATGTTGAAGATTGATCTGAAGCCCACTTTATCCATGTCTGGTTCTTCGTTGATCTTGAGCTGGCCTATTTCAGAGTCCGTGTCCTCCGCGAGACTCGGATGGTGGCTGGCCGCGCTACGACGAGACACCCACGATCCCGTCCGGACCTGAAACACCCCAGCCAGGTCAGTCCACAGCCCTGTCCGGACCTGAAACGACCTGAAACGACACACTACCCTGCCCGGATCTGCACCACCATACCCAAGTCAGGTCACGAAGTTGTCTGGACCTAAAACACCACATCCAGGTCAATCCACGAACCTGTCCGGACCGAAAACACCTCAGGCAGGTCAGCCCAGCGGGGGGCCTTTGGGAGCTTGATCGTTCCGGAAGGCTGAACTCCAGGCTCGACGAGAAACCAGTAATGAATTAAGGCGTTACGACTACAGCGTTACGGCGTCACGGGGAGGAACGCTGCATTTTGGCCGTAAGGCTTACTTATAAATGTGTGTTGGCACTACACTGAGAAAATATTTGAGAACATCTTAGAAACATTATTGTTTTAAAGCAGTTTTAGATTTCTCATTCCAGCTCGAGTCCTCTGCTGAAGCCCTTGCTAAACCAATGTCCCGCGCGGTATTGCAGGGCTCATTGTAAACCACCAAATGTTCTGTAATTATCATTTATAAAGGCGGTGCACGACGAGAAGGGCTGCTGGTCTCAAGGTTGCGCATCTGGTTTACCGTGAGACGCGTTACTGGTCTCAGCGGAACAAGTCGTGACGTGTTTTGGCGCGCATGCAGCAGCTCGAGCTAGCAAACTTGAATCGGCGGCGTTGCGTGAGCAGACTTTCATTGGCGGCTGTGGTGAGGTGGTTGAATGAGGTGGCCGGTTTAAGGAGGTTGCGGGGTGCGATCAGATGCGCCGAGCTGAGCCAGTCGTGCTGTGGGATCTTCCGACAGCCATGACAGTAGATGGTATGGTGCTTGTCGGGAAGATGCTTTTTCATATAGATGTGTTTTACAGGAAATGGAGCAAATACAGATTCGACGGTTCTGTTGCAAACATTGTACGGCGATTTGACAGTCCTGTTCACGTAAACTTACCCAGGGGCGTAGAAACGGGAGGGGGCGGGGAGCAGCTGCGCTCCCATCTTTGAACAACATTTTACATTAAACCACGTTTGTTCCCATCTCCGCAGAGGTTCCGGCGCTTCTGGCCTCAGCGTTTAAGAAGCCCAGAGTGCACCGTGCAGGCAGACCGGACGGGAGGTGAGGCGCTACTTAACCGGCCCCCGACGTGGGGCGGACTTGACTTGAGAGACTTGCGAGGGGTGGTTGACCGCCCATCTCAGGCTTTTCCGAGACTGCAAGAGAGCGAACAAACGCAGCGCCACGAAACTTTGTATACCTTTCGCTTGATCATTTTTACACATTATGCAAGATTGTTGATTTCAGGCCAAGTAAGGTGTCTGACTTGGGTCAGGTCAAGTGAACCTGTGTCCAAAAAAGCTAAGCGCCCTGCAACTTTTTCGCAAAATATGAGATCGAAATAAAACTTTCAAAGGTAAGATATTTTGATAAATCCAACAAATCCCCTATCTCAGATTTTTCGGAAATGTCCGGGCCATTGACGTAAGATAAAGCCCGTTTTCAACATATGTCGTCGTCTTTTTTCAAAGATCGACGGAATTTTCTTGAAACAGTTTGGGTGCCGGGAGATCCAAACATCCACTCACCGTCAATGGACAGAGTTTCAATGACCTTCGACCACTGGCCTGAGGTCAGGTCATGAATAACTATTATGAGTCGAAATGCACTGCCGTCAAAATCGGCGATAAATGACTCAGATCGAGTAGCAAATAACAGGACTGGCTCGCTAAGTTGTGAATAATAAAAAGAATTTCAAAACGTTTCAAAGAATTGATTTTTTGGAAATAAACAGGCTCTCACGAATAAAGTTCTACCAATGGTGTAGATCGATAACTACTGGATTTTTTTTCAACATTGAAGCACGAGAAACCGCCACAAGAGCCCCTAGGATCAAGAGGTAATATTTGGAAAGGCATATTTCGCGAAAATTAAAGAGCGTTTAAATAAGTTCCCGTTAATTTCATACCGCATCCGTCAGCGGCACCCGCCCTGCAGCGTAGCGAAAATCGCTGTGTCTTTAACTCACCGTTTCCGCGTATATATGAAACAAATCAGAGAAACTGGACGTGTATCGACAAATGCGGGCATTTGGCTGCCCGCTGGTGTCTTTATCTAGATTTTATTATTCACAGTCCTTGAGATCCAGGTTGTTTCTCGGTATGCGGGCGGTTATGAAAAAAACATGTATAGGGAGTAAATGGCCTACATATTACCCAAAACTAGAAACGATGTCGGTTTTGAGTTCTACTCGTCACGAGGTTTCCAACGGTGTGCTTATTTTTATCGTGCGACCAACCGTTGCTGAGCTAGAGGGGGCGGTCAACCCCCCAAGTCGGGCGTGTATGGCGCCGACCGATAGTCGGGTGCGGGTTAAGTTTTTAAACTGGGGGCGGGTGGTTCAACAGTTCTGTTACTAGCGCGAAAACGTAAGTCGGCGATTCCTCATTTCTTCGCTCCTGACGACACCGGGTCGATTCCTTCTCCTTATTTGTGTATTCCTGGCTCATGGGAGGCGCCACCGTGGGGTACGTGGAGAACCAGTACCCTACAGTCATTTGATTGCGGGGTACTGCCTATATCCAGTACCCCACAATAATCGTAACTCGTAAGGTCGAAGATAATTGTAAAGCTGTTTTGCATATGGAAGAGTTCTGGATGCTCCGTCATTTTATCGAAATCGGCTGGTGCGCGACAATTATCGGCCCGATTTCATGACAGTCATTTTGATGTCCGGTGCAAAGCATATTTGTCCGGTGAAACTTAACTTCGAATATTTTGCGACAAGTTTCTGGCTCATAGCGGTTTGTTTTGCAACGTAAAGCGCAAAATTCGCTGTGCGGAGATTGCCAATTTCACCGTCATTTGGTCCAGATAAACGAAGTTTGTTATTTGGAAAAATCGTAAGTTGCAAAATGAAGTGGCCTAAATCTGGAGAGGAACCCAGTTCGGTGGAGATGAGTCTCCTTTCAAGAAGCTCGTCGTCTGCGCTGCACCCCCGATAGTAGCCTACGGTCAAAAATCCGTGGCGCTGCCCTTGTCCTGGAGGAACACTCCTGTGACTACTTACACTACGTCAGTAACGGTGCCATTAGTCGATGGCTGTCACTAGTTCAGTCTCGTTTGGGTTCAGCCTCGTCTCGCCCAAACGAATTTAAAAGAGTTTTTTGGGGGTTTCTGAGACCACGGTTTGAAAGGACACCGAAACCTGAAGGTGGAATATTCTGAGAATGGCGTCGGACATGAGACCAGTGACTATTCTCACCGAGAAAAAAAGAGAACTGTGCCCTTTCTCAGAGACCGGTGGGGGTTCCCATTTCCCCTATACAAATCAGACCACACGTTTTCATTGCCTTGGGAGGACTCATTTGAAACCGTTGTCATTCGAGACTGGTACTTATCTGGTCTCATGTAAAATCACCTTTAACAGGTTTCACGTGGAACAAGGCGGTTTCACATGGGACCAGGTACCAGTCGCAAGTGAAACCGTTCTCAAATGAATCCGCCGAGCGTACTGAAAACGTGCGGTCTGATCTCAGTATGGAAAATGAGAACCCCTGCCGGTCTCTGAGACCAACTTCCAGTCTCACTTTTTTCTCACTGTGGTGGAATACTCAGCTATCCACGCGTTCTGTCTACGACTCTACGGCTGCAATGCTCTCATACGACTACAGCAAGATTTCACTTCGCGAAAGCAGTACTGAGGTAAAAGCTTTGATTATCGATCTAAATGTAATAATGCTCATATTGAGAATAATTAATTACGGTTTGCAAACTCGCATGTTCAACATAATTTGTAATTATTCTCACGTGCGATATGATTATATAAAATACAGCATAGCTGAACAACCTCGTCAGTGATTGTGATATAGAGTGTCAGTGATATAGATCCAACTGTTGGGCAAAAATCAGTCTCCAAGTAGATTGCAGACAGCAGTATGGCTTTCAAATCATTGGCTTTCAGTCAAATCATACAAACCACAAAAAGAACACAAAACGCCTTCGGAAAATTGTATGTATGCAGCGAATGATTAACAGTGGTTTTTTACCTCATTTTCCTTTTTAGTGATAATAAATCTGCGTCGTTATAGATCGCAGAATGTAGTTAGATATGGTAAAGACTAAAGATAATTAAAGATATAAAGATATATAAAGATAACTAAAAATATAAGGATATATAAAGATAGCTAAAGATATGATAGCTGACAGTTTTTTACAGATAAAGCTGACAGGTTTAAAGATACAGCTGACAGGTTTTTTATTACACGTTGAGCCCCGTACTGTTTTTACGTGGGAGGCGGTGGAACCAGTCTTCCTAGTCATACAATCTTGCGGGGCGATTCGCCTCGCAATCCAAACTTTTGTACCAATTCAGGTGTTTTGTTCGAGCCACCGGACCTGAATGGCCCGGAGGATCTTCATCATGCCGCACAGCATGTCTATGATGAATTTCAAGAAAGCTTTGCTCATCCCTATTCCGTGCTTCTGCCCGGTAAGTACGATTCCGCACTGGGGGAGGGTCAGATATTCTGCCCCCTGCGATCTCGACAGCTGTTGGTTCCCAGTGAGAAGCGGTATTCGATAGTCTAGCGAAAACTACATTTATCAAAAATAAATCTTAAAAAATTGGAAAACGGGCATAAGGGGTCAAAATGAGGGTGTAAATTTACTTCTACGAGCTTTCTGGCCATGCTTTATGACCGACTTCGTTCTAATTCATGTCATTCATCCGTCAGTTGATATGCATATCAAATATATTACAGAGTTTGATTTTCAAAATTCATAGGCGTATCCAGTGCACATGAAAAGGGCAACACGTGTTTGGGAAGTATTTATTCATTCTACAACGTATTTTGGGTCTGGTGACCTTATTTCCGTCCAAGACACATTCCCATATCTGTCACATGCCATATTACATACATATGACAAACACCCACATGCGAATCCAGTTACAAGGAAAAGTAGGGTAGCTTTCTGCATTGTGCAAAGTTGGTAATCGGCTGTCTCATTCAAACATGTGAATATTATTTTGTCTTGTGCTTGAAATTCCATTTTGAGATCATAAGTGCATCAGATTTTAAGGTAACAGAATCACAAACGAAACCAGAGCACATAAAATGAAGTAATTTTGGAAAATGCCAATTTTTTTGCGATACATCCAGAATTTGTGAGGTTACGTCTGTCAAAAAAGCATCTCCATATGTGTCTCATGCCATGTTATGTATACATTGCAAGTCTTCGTAGGCGGATCTAGGCACCGGAGAAGAGTGGTAAATAATTGCGTCAGTTGGATTTCATTCCGTAAAGCGAGTTGTAATTTTTCAGGAACAAAAAACAAGACGGCCCTTTTTGCATTATGCTGGATGCAACAAGGTTTTATTTTCACTGAAATATATGCTATTTGGTTGTAATATATGTGGAGCTAACAAAACCATTCACACAGATCCAGGTGTCTATTAGGCGACTGAAAATGTTTTTGGACGAAATATGCGCCCGAAAAGTGATGCGTGGAGACGCCCCTGGCAGTATATATACGTGAATTATGTGCAGAAATTGGGATGAGTATTTCTTCATCACACCTTAGCTTTGTTTTTCATTTATACAAATAGTCATACACTCTTAGGAATAAGAAAATATAAATGCCCTTTTACATGCCCCTGGATCCGTCACTGACAAACGTTTTTCTGAATAATGTTTGAGAAGTGTGCAGGCTACAAAAAATGTCGATCATTTAATTACGCCGTGACATTATAAAAGGCTTCGAAATAGTATATGACCACGTCGAAGTGTGCGATCTCCAGAAAACGGGAAATTCCTCAAACATGCCTCCCGAAAACGTGTACTGGAACCGTCTCTCGAGGAGGTGGATTTTTGAAATTTTCCCATGTAAAGAATATATTTTAGCATATTTTGACCAGCAAGTTTCGCGCGCAGCTCCCAAAAACCCGTGAATGGCCAGCGAAAAACCGGAAAGGGAAGGAGAGGAATCCGCTTCCTTCCCCAGCACGGTAAAGGGTTAAATGTCGAGGATTCTGACAGATGGCCTTCAACGTATGGAAGTATTGAAATGCCCCTTAGAGTATCCTTGAAAGTCATCAGTCATCCTTTAAAGCATTCTTTAAAAGATATTTTATCGTTTAAAATGTAAGCATCCTTTAAATTATCTTTGACCTGAAATTCGCAGTGGATCAATGCGTTCAAACTCATATTGAGACGGAATGTCTCCATTTCATAGCGTTAGGTTAACTGAAAGAACGGCCTAGTGTTCCTACAGTTCAAACTTTGTGTCATTACGTTCCTCAGTGCCTTTATCGGCAAATAGCGATGCCTAGCCGTCAGACATTACGTTTGAGGACCACTCTCATTTTTCATAATTAGAAACGCGTCCCAGTCCGGCGGAATCCCTTTCATTCATTCAGGACAACTTCTCATTATGCCCGGAGTGAATATATTTAGTATTCATCCCCTCTTGAAAAGAACTAGCGCCACTGGTGCTTCAGGAAAAGATAAGAATGTTTTGTCACTCCACGATTTATCCAGTAAACGATGCCGTTCGGAGAGGCAAACCCGGGGACCACCGCTCAAAACCGGGACAGAACGCCCTGCAAGGCAAGCAGCAGCTTATTTTAGCACAGGAGGCATAAATGTCAAATTCAAGACCTCATTGCCTGTAAACTGAGCCGATTCCTTTGATTCGACATTTGGTGGCGGGGAATTCGGGACGCTGTGAGCCGCGGTGTCACGCCTGTACGCTGGGCCGGGAGCGGTAAAGTATGACCACACCGGCAATCCGTCAACAGGGATACCACCAAGACCGTACGACGTTCCTGGGAGTCCAACTCACCCAGGGACAATGGTGGCTGCGTTTTGCCAGAGTTTTAGGTTCTTCCTTTCCCCTTTCAGCATTGTCAAGACACTATGAAAACTGACGGGCAACGAAAAGGCTGCTACATAAGGCTTGGCTGTTTAAAAAAGGCAGGAGGTGGAAGACTTGGTGCAAACTGAGACATGAGAATACGGTCACAATGCGTGATGAAGCAATGGTGTTTTCAATGCCTCTCAAACATGTTCAACCACTATATTTTTACTCGTTAGTTTCCGGTGCATACCTTTATTTCGGAAGGTCCAAGGTTCCGGGCGTCTCACTTTTCAGAAGCTGAACATCTGATGTCATCCATACCACACGCCTTGGGGCCGTCACTCACACTACAATCGATTCCAGCCGCCGTCACTCCTGGACCAGCTCCAGGGGCCGTCACTTCCCGCTCCAGGAGCTCCGGAAGCCGTCACTCCCGTTTCCTCCAGGTCCCGACTCCGTTACGCCCGGCATACCGAGCCTCTCGTCCCTCTGCCTCGCGAACGTTCCCTCTCACGGCTCGTCCACCTCGGGACACCGCCGTCGGCACCTATGCCCTGCAGCAAAGTTCCTCGGTAGCGCTCCGGTGTCCCTCGGTAGCCGGCCGGTACTCCTCAGTGGTGTTCCGGTGCTCCTCGATACCGTTCTGTTGTTACTCGGTAGGGTTCTGGCGTCCCTCGGCAGTCGGCCGGTGTTCCTCGGTGGTGTTTCGGCGTTCCTCGATAGTGCTCCGGTGTTCCTCGGTAGCCGGTCGATGTTCGGCGGCGTTCCTCAATAGCCGGCCGGTGTTCCTCGGTGGTGTTTCGACGTTCCTCGATAGTGCTCCGGTGTTCCTCAGCAGCCGGCCGGTGTCGGCCGGGGTCGTCCTGCGGACGGCCGGGACGGACCTCCACGGACGGCTGCCGCAGGAGAGCCGACCCGGGCCTGGACTGAGCACGTCGCTGACCAGCCCGCACCCTCTCGGACCGGCAACCGGGCCGGCCGATATCAACTATCGACCGTCCGGCCGCGTGCCGGCACGCTACGGTCTCTCGTGTCCAGAGACAGCGCACGGAGCACTGTCCCGAGACACAGCGGACAGAGCGGACAGGACAGCAGGATAACCACAGCCTGAACTTCCTCACCGTCTTTTAACACGTGACTTTTATCAGGTGGCTTACACGGAAGACATGATCAGAAACACTGCATTGTGGCTGACTGCTGTCAATAGTGCGGATTCATTTTAAATTGTTACAAATCCAGATGCGTTTTACCATTGGTAGATACGCACAACATAAAATCAGTGAAAGTGTCTTGATATCAAACCTTTATGAATGTTGCACAAATTAGTGACGTAAGATGTTGTGTTTTTCAATTCGCAATATAGACTACATGCGTGCTAAGTAACCAGTACCTCGTTTGCCAAAGGCGAAACCCGCAACATCCGAACCTGATTCAATATTGCCTCTTTTTAATGAAACTGCAGGCACCTATGCGGCACAGCAGAAGTTGTTGTCCTACTAGGGAATATTACAATATGATTAACTTGTCTGACGATCTTACGATCGCTGTTCGAATCTAATGTGAGATTAAACCCTGACGCAAGTGAGGAATGCGCCGACTGGCCGTCAGCTATCGCGTGCAACCGCCATATTGGCAATGGTAACGCCGACTACCAATAATTAGGCAGATTATATCACGATTTCTGTGGCATATGTGTTTGTTAAATGAAGACGTCGGTAGGCTGTTGAACTGAAACACGTTCACTGGGCTGTGGTCGCTCTTAATTTACATTCTCAGTGTATGGCGTTTTAAAGCCGACCTAGTCAGTCAATCGCCATTAGCTGACGGCGAGTGGCACGCTCAGCTTGAGAGCAGCATTGGCACAGTGTTGTGGCATTTAAAAACAGTTTAAAGGCCGTTTTCATCTCATAGAAAAACTGCGTTTCCTCATTACAGATGGCCACCGTGCTATTAATTCAATTCGGTAATAATCATCCTCAAGAAACCTGGCAAAGCTAATGTTCAGACCAAGGCTTAGACTGTGTTTGAGTACGATTGGTTCAGACTGCTTTTTTAACCAAAGGGGCGTTGTGGAATCTGACGACCGTTAATTGCCGTTCTTTCTTTTCTTTCCTCGAGTATATTTTCTTAGAAACTTGAAAACATTCAAATCTTCAGAATGATCTCAGATACAGTAACACGTGTTGATGTCATTTGCATGAAATGGCTCTGCTGCTATTAACGATACAACGCTTTGATTTATTTTTAATGTTTGGAACCAAAGTGCATCAGGAGCACAACAGCTGTCAGCGTCAAAAGGTTTAGCACTTGCCACTGCCAAACCTTTCTTCCTTTCGAACTGCATTAGGTATTCTGTTGTGGAATATTTTCATGTGGATCGTTCGGGCACATAGCCATTCATTCTGACGCACTATCGCGACAGATGAGGCTGCGTTCTGCCGCGGATCTGGGACGCGGAGGCGCCAGAGGCCGGCGCCGCGGGACCGGCACGGAATCGGCACCGAATCGGCACTCCATCGCCGTCTGCCTGAGCCCCGCTCACCAGTCCGTCAGCTCGGCCTCCCCCGGCCCCGCTCACCAGTCCGGTCTGCTCGGAGGCGACCTTGTTGCTCCGGCCGGAGGTGAGTCGGACTCGGGGACTGCTCGGCTCGCCAGGAGCAGCAGACGTCGGGCTGAGCCGCGCCGGACAGTCCTGCTCGGCCCGCGCCATCCTCGCCACGGCGGGCAGAGCACGGCCTGAAGCAGGACAACGGAGCACGGTCTGAGACCGGACAGCAGGGCACGGCCTGAAACAGGACAACGGAACACGGTCTGAGACCGGACAGCAGGGCACGGCCTGAAGCAGGACAACGGAGCACGGTCTGAGACCGGACAGCAGGGCACGGCCTGAAACGGGGCAATGGAACACGATCAGGAAGAGAGGGACAGAGCACGATCTGGAAGAGGGGGCAGAGCACGATCTGGAAGAGGGGGGCAGAGCACGATGTGGAACAGGGCAACAGAGCACGGCCTGAAACAGGGCAACAGAACACGGTCTGAGACTGGACTACAGGACACGGCTTGAAACAGGACAACAGATCACGATCTGACACTAGACAACAGACCACGACCTGAAACAGGGAAAGAGACGATTTGAACCACAGCACCAGGGCACGACTTGAAAGTGGAAAACAGGAAACCGTGTGAAACAGAACAACAGCACACGACATGAAACCGGGCAACAGAACACGACATAAAACCAGGCAGTAGAAAATGATTTGAAACTAGACAACAAAACACAATCTGAAACCGGGCAACGTAACGGGACTTGAAACTGGGTAACAGGGCACGACCTGAAACTGGGTAGGAGAGCACTACGGACTGCAACTCGACAACAGAACGCTGCATGAAACTAGACAACAGGGTACATCCTGAAACTAGCCACAAGAATCGAAACCTGCAACTGAACAATTATAAGGTGATAATGCTATCACGAGAACAGCTTGTGTTTAGATGGTCATGCAGAAATGCGACAAGGATAGCTGCGTCTTTAATGCGGATCATTGCTAGTTTGCCGACGACAAACGTTGGCTTGGCAGGGCATTCTGCCTAACTCGCGGCCGCGATGGTAACTTTCTTATCTAGCCTTTATAATGCTGGAACGTTCCCAGTTGAAACGCGTCTTTCTAGCAAACAAATAGTTTGGTTTTCCTGCTAGATATGATAAGGCACAAGGATGGCAATATGGCAAGACTGTGACCGATAAAATCATAAGGATGATGACGTCCTCACATACAAATGCAACTACTTTTTCTTAGCTTCTGGCACAGAGCCTCGGAAAAATACTTTGGTATCGCCGCATTAACTTTTCAGGTTTATAGCAAAACCTGCAATTTTGGACGATTCAGACATCAATAGAAGACCTATCGTTCATCAGCCATAGACGCGACCCACTTGTTGATCTCAAGATCAATGTCAGCTTCAAAGATCACAGGTTGTTTGAACGCCTAAGAAGCAAGGCATAATGCAGACACTTTTAGCAGAGCCTTTGTAAGGAGGGCCTATTTGAACATGTTATCTATGGGTGGGGGACAAATACCCACGCACCTACCCCCCCCCCCCAATCCTACGCTTTGCTCTCGCAGTCAACAGCCTTTGTCCTTGTAAAGAAAACACAGCCAGGAGTAGAGCAATAACTGCGATGATCAATTTCTGGTGAACCTAGGGAAGTACATCACAAGGCGCTACGCACGAGAGGCTCTCGTAAAGCAATATCCTTTCGACGAGGAATATTTTGAATCATGGTGTAATTTGGGAGCACGCTTGGAAACATCACTTAATGATACGCATTGCAGACAAACCCAGCGACCGGTGACGTGCGTGTTTGGTCACGGGTAAGCCGACACCTGATGCCGCGATTGCCTCGTCGGTGGATGAGGCGTTTCACTTCGTAAAGACACTTAACGACAAATCGATGATGACAATGATGAACGTAACGATGACATAACACTTAGTATCATATCTTCAAACTGGTGGCAGAGGCGGCTTTCTCCACGTGCCCCGGTCCGTCCTGAAACCGCAGATGTCCTTGTTCAGACACTTCAAGAGGAAATAAGGGCACATTGACCGGAGCAAGTCTGAACCCATGATGCCTAAAGACCTGGAGCCAGCGGTGGCCGAGGCGTTTGTCCGCTCCAAGGATCGTGTCGTCGTCTCCTGTTGCGAGAGGCTCGAAATCGAAGCTCGAAATCCAGCTACACGCAGGTGATCAGTGAAAATGATCGTGAGTTCCCGGAACTCACGATCATTTCCTTCGGCGAAGAGCCTCCGCAGGGAGTCAGGTTTCTCTAAACAGGTGCTCTCAACCGTGCCACGTGGATGAGGTGCATGATCTACGGGATCAATACCTCCCTTCTTCGCGATCAGTTCCCCGCGACTCTCAGCGAATCGGGAGCACCCAAGCGCTTCGTCTCTTTCATCGTTGTTCTATACGTCAGGGCATGGTTTATCTGTCGTTCTTTGACGAGAGTGTGCCGAGTGAGATCAAGAGGAGCATGGCTGCGGTTCTCCAGGAACAGGGACTGGAGGGTCCGCCCCAGCGAGCGCAGGTGGATCTCGCGGCAAAGGAGGCCCGCGCCAGGGAGACCATTGCCGACTTCATCACGGCAATGTCGGTGGGAATCCTGAAGGACTATTACGGCATCAACACGGACTTCCTTGCCGCCGCTCCCGCTGATTGGGAGACGATATATGGCTTCAAGGACTCCAAGGAAGTCGTGCTCGAGGTGCCAGAAGTCGCAGTGGTGAGCGACTTCGCCGAGCAAGCTGTGGCTCTTACCGTCAGCGTACAGCGAGGTATTGATGAGGGATGAAAGGCAAAAGCAATATCTGCTGCAAGTCGCTGAATGACACCTTCGCCAGTATCCCGAGGCTTTAAAGGGGGTTGCAGTGTCATTGCCACCTAAGCCACACTGCTGCAGACAGAGTCAGTTACTTATGACCGGAAACGGGCCATGTGAAGTGTCTTTCAATCCGTGTGTCAGTAGTACAATGATGTACATTTTATGCATATCGTGTTCATGGTTTAGAGAAAAAACTGGACTACAGAACACACTTTTGGAGCCGTTTTGGACTCACTTCACCATGAACGAATCGCCCGGGGATCACAAGTTCAAGGAGAAGGTGTTCTTGCTCAGAACAGATGGAATAGTTCTTTGACTTTAATGGCCAGGGAATACACAAAATCCTGCGCAGATTTCGTCAGATTCAAATAAAATCTAGCAAATGCTTCTATGCCCCGCACTGTCTGAGACAGCGACATTCAACCCTTGTGTGGCAGTGGTTAAAAGTGTTGTATCAAGCCCATATTTTGCACGCATGATTTCCTCCTGAAGACGCATCAGTTAATCAGAAAGCACCGTGGAAAAGTCCTTATCATTTTTTCGTCCGTAACTTTCGGGACCGCCGTATATATATATATACACATATACATAACATTTTTTAGGAGGGCACAAAATGAAATGGGTGAATGGCGGAGGGACGGGGTGGTCTCGTCCTATGCTCCCTCGTTCGCGGACTTGCCCTCCCAGTCATTTTTCCTTGAAACAGGCCATGCGTGCAAGTATAGCAGCGGTCAGAGTAGGAAGAATACGTCATACAAAACACTTCTTTCGCCCAAAACATACTGACGTGGCAAAAAGTGTTCCAGGGTCAATCTGGGCGAAGAGGTCAATTAAACCATAAACTAGTCCCAATCAGAATGCGTCTGATGGATTATGTCTGATGAAATGGACGTGTTACACGTACACACAGCTAAAGCGTCACAAATAATTGATGCTTCACGAAAGAAAACCGGAGGACGTACTGGAATTGTTTTGTAAGTCGCATCTTGGATGTCTACGTACTGAAAAAAAACACAAAAAAAAACACTGTAATGGAATTCCAACAATTTCAAGTTATAGCTCTTTTTTTCAGGGAGCATGTGATATCGTAGGTAGATGTAGACGCCTGACCATAGTTCGATGTAAACGTACTTTACGGTAAGACCAGTGCTCCATTACGCGGCTATTGAAGCCGAACATGTCAACAGCAATTTATGACGGCAAATCAGACAGTCAGGGGGAAAGGCGGCGCTGAAGACCATGGCTGGAGATCAGTAGCGTAATGTTTTGGTTTTCGATGGCGCTGCATTTATGAAACTCTTTGAAATCCTACGAGCCCCCATTTTTCCCCTTGGATTTGGCCCATCTTATTTTGTACCCCAGCAAAAGCCTCGGCCTTCAGCCTTCATGCATTGACAGGCCATGCAGTGGCGGGACAGCCTGGAACCGAGCTCGACCCATCTGCGTTCCTAGCTGAAGCTTTGCATGCACATGAATGAGCTAAACGAATATAAACGGACTATACTGGTTGGGGTTATGGCGTAATTATGCATGAGTTATGCATGAGAAAGCGGAATCACAAGCCAGAAAGACGTGCTGTGGATACTCACTAACACAAAACGTGTTGCTGATAACGTTCTCAACACGTATTGTCTGATGAATGGCCAGAAACACCTAAAATTATAAATAATCAAAAATTGCTTTCCGAAATGATTCACAGATGAGTCAAAATGCAAGTCTTCTGCTAACGCTCATTGGCCTGAGCCCTCCCAAAATGTTAAACGATAGCTGGGAACAGGACACGGTTTAGTACGACAAAAGGGAAATTTACTGGAAAATGCTCTGAAACTTCGTCGGTTTAGAGTTTTAAGACATAATGCAAATGGAAGTTGACGTCAAAGACTTCAAGCTGCAACTTGGTCAGTTAAGCTAAAAACGGATGTTCGTGGTGAAACATTCGCTTTAAGATGCGGACATCGGTCTGCAGGTACAAAGAGAAATGAGAAAATGCTTTAACCCTATTCCCGGCAGGGGGGCTGAATTGGCCCCCCTTCGTGTTTTTTGCTTGCCAATTCCAGGCTTTTTGACGCAGCTTTACGAAACTTGCTGGCTTTTCCTAGCTATTCTTTCTAAGTGCCGTGACAAAATTTCAAAATTCCGTTTTGCTCAAGGGCGGAGCCAGGCGACGTTTTTGGGGGGCATTTCAGGCCATTTTGGCCATGTTTAGGGGAAAAGGAAAATGTCTGCTAAAAACAGCCTTTTTAAGATAAAACTTAAAACTTTATATGGATGAATAGCTAAGTAGTTGGGCAATATGCAGATGTAATTTTGTTCATCTGAGATCACTTTGCAAGGTCAGGTCAAGGTCAAAAGTCAAAATTTGTTTTTTTGCCATAATTTTTACGCTGTTTTTTTCAAATTCCAAACCCGGAATACATATGACGTAAAAAGGTGCCCTCTACTTGTGAATCAAGTTTCAGGTTGATATCAGGTCAGGTCACGGAGCTATGACCTAAAATGTCAGTGCGCGCACCCTATGCCAGGGCCTATTTTAACATGTTAACTGGGGGGCAAATGCCCCCCCAGTCGGGCACTTTGCCCCCCCAGTCAAGATCCTTTGCCCATGCAAGGAAAAAAACAGCCAGGTGTACTAGCGTACCCAGGAAGGTATTCTATAACGCGCTGCGCTCGCAAAGCAGCGTCTTATCAACGAAGGATGTGTTGAATCATTGAGTAATGTGGGAACACACTTAGAAGCATCACTTTATAATACATATTGCAGGCACACCTAGTGACCGCTGGCGAGCGTGTTCCGCAATTAGTACGCCGGCACCCGATGCCGCGATTGTCTGATGGGCGGCCAAGGCGTTTCATTGCATCGTGAGCACGTTAAAAATGATGATAACCATCTTTGATGTGTTCAAGCGCAAGAAAACTGAAGGGCGAGCTGGTGCGCAGGGCGGTTTCGCTATGGTGAGATAATGTTTATATGAATGCGGTAACAGTCAAGCAGTGCTGTAGTCATCATCAATCATCCTGATCCGAAAACCCTGCTAAAATCCCAGTACCTGACTGGTAGAACTTCATTGAACTAGGCGGTTAAACCCGAGTTTTACGCGAGGAAAACAGAAAATTAATCAGTCATATATTAAAACCGTCAATCCTGCTGCTCCTAGTGCATGGGTTTGAGCATCCCATGAACATGCTTCATCTGCTTAACGAACATGGCATGGCCCAGACTGCAGATAATGACGAATGTTGATGATATCTCATTGAGGCGGGCCTAAGGCGAATATTTCAATCTGAGGTGACTTTTTTATTTTGGGGCCGATAACCTGGAAATGGAGAAGTTTGTTCTGCCTGTGTTAGGACAGCTTTTACACTTCTGCGCAGTGTTGAAAAACATATGGCCAAAATTCGGTGAGAAAATGTATTTTGGCGATAGATTAGATTAACAGAAACTATCCCGGACAGGCAACCTACTGTCTCATCGGGAAGAATCGAAGCTGCCGCAACGTCTCGCCAATATTCTGCCCATCGTTTGCAGACTGTGACTTATATATTTGAAGTACCACGCCTTGCCATGCCACGGCAACCCACGGTGCCGGTCTGGCAATTTTCCGCGCGTTCTTAGACGTCAGGATATTTAAGGACCACCTGCGTCAATGCAGAAAGTACCTTTTATAATGGAAGTCTGTGCCACTATGGCTGCACCACGAGAAAAAAGCCGAATTTTGGTTGACCGGTGCTCAGAACTGCCTTTGCGGGGAGAAGTGCTGCAGCAATATTTTCAGTCCCACCGTGTGCATAGGCTTACCCAGAGGTAGGTCAAAACACAGATCGTCCGCGAAATGATGGTGTGGAACAAAGCCCGTATTCTCACTGCACCGGAGCGGAACGTGATAAAGAAGCTCAACAGGAAGCTTGACCAGTACCAAAGGCAAATTCTGGAGGTTCAGCCCGGAAATTGACAAGAAGAATGGATTTAGGGACAACCTTAACAATGTTTTTGACCTTGCCCTTGTCGGCACCATTAAGATCATCAAAACCAAGAGGATAAAGACATTCTCTAGGCCCAAAGGGATCCAGGTCGCCGAGGCGTCATGGTGGTATTCGATAAGTTCCCTTCTGAGAAGGAGGAGCGAGCTCTTCAACGACAACAGTAGGCCGAAGCTTTGAAGGGCCCGCCGTTAGATTAAACAGCAGACCGAGCATGAGGCAACTGCCCAGCTGGAATACTCGCCTACCGACAACACACAATTGACAGATCAGGATGACCCGCAACCCTTGGCCATGCCTTCGAAGCGGCCCTGCAGGAGAGCCAAGAACATCGCCACTCCTGGTCAGGCAGCAGCCCTCGATCGGACCAAGCTCAATGATCGTTCTGCAATTCACTTCCTATCGGCGACGGCTTCGGTCCTCGGCCACGACTCCTCTGAACTGGCAATCACAGAAGCTCGGGCAGGCGCGCACGTAGATCGCAGAGGAAAGCCATTGCGGACGAAATCTAGCATTCTTTCTCCGCGTCACCCAACCTGGTGGTCCACTGGGACGGCAAACTGTTACTGACGATGGAAAGGAAAAGGTGGATCGATTCTGTCATTGTAGCCGGTCCAAGAAGTGCCGCCAAGCTCTTCGGTGTTTGGAAGTTGCAAGTAAAGCCGGAGCAACGCCAGCCGACGTTGTCGCGCTTTGTCTGGAAGACTGGGAGGTTTCGGACAACATCGTCGGCATGAGCTTCGACACCACCTCCAGCAATACTGGACAAGTTGTGGGAGCAAACACGCTTCTTCAGCAGAAGCTTGAGTGACGGCCTTTTCACTTTGCTTGTCGTCATCATATCGTCGAACTGGTGGCAGAGGCGGCTTTCTCCGCGCGCTTCGGTCCGTCCTCGGGACCGCGATCTCCTTGTTCAAGAGCTTCAAGAAGAGATGGAGACTCATTGATTGGAACAAGTTTGAACCTATGGTGTATGAAGACCTGGAGCCAGCAGTGGCCGAGACTATGTTGTATGAGTTTTTCTCTTCCAATGATCGTTTCGTCGCCTTCTGCCGTGAGAAGCTCGCCGAAATCCAGCCTAGCGATGATCATCGTTGGTTCTTTGAGGTCTCGATTATCCCCTTTGGTCAAGAGCCTCCACGGCGAATCAAGTTCCCCAGCCGGGTGCTTTCCAACGTGCCAGATAGATGGTTCCATCGCGCCAGATGGATGGGGCGCATAATCTGCGGGATCAAGATCTTCTGGCTTTGCCATCAGTTCTCCGTGACTCTCAGTGAATTGGGAGCGCTCAAGCGCTTCGTCTCTTTCATGGTTGTTTTGTACGTCAGTGCATGGTTCTGTTCTTCATCGGCGGTCAGCGCTTCCGTGCACGACCTGGCCGTTCTGCCAAGCCTGATGTGAATGCTGAAATTTCTAAGGGGATCTCCAAGGAGTTTGCCGATCACCTATTATCTATTATGACATTATAGTCGACATATGATTTATTATAACAATCACCTATTATGACGCCCCAGCGAAGAACTAGCTGGTGTGTCGTTCTTCGACGAGGGCGTGCCGTGTGAGATGAAGACGAGGATGATCGCGGCACTCCAGGAACAGGGATCGGAGAGTCCTTCCAGCGAGCGCAGGTGGATCTCGCAGAAAAGGAGGTTCTCGTCCCAGGAAGATCATCGTCGACTTCATTACCGCAAAGTCGGTGGGAAATCTGAAAGCCTACGGCATCAACATGGACTTCCTTGCAGCCGATCCCGCTGATTGGGAGACAGCACCTGGCTTCACGAACGCTAAGGAAGTCCTGTGCGGGATCGCGGTAGTTAACGACTTCGCCGAACGAGCTCTCTTACTCTAGACTCTACTTAGACTCTTATCCAAGTATACAACAAGGTACTGACGAAGGATAAAGGGCACAAGCAGTATCTGCTGCAAGTCGTCGAATAGCATCGTCGCCAGAACCCCGAGACCACTAAGAGGACTGAAGTATCATTCCCACCTAAGCCACACTGCTGCCGACAGGGCCAGTGACCAATGACCTGAGACAGAATGCGAAGTGTCTTTCGATCCAGTGTGTCAAAAGGAGTACTATGATGTGCATTTTACGCATATCGTGCGCTTCTTTTAAAAAACTGAAGCACAAAACACGTTTGGGGGCATTTCAGACATCCCTGAGCGAATCTCCCAGGGATCACAAGTCCAGGGAGAATGAGTTCTTGCTGGGGATAAATGAAATGGTGTCCTTTGAATTTAATGGGCTCGGAATGCACAAAAGCCAGCGCGAATTTCATCGAAATAAAATAAAATCCAGCACAAACGACATACAGTCTTCGTGTGAAAGTGCTTAAGAGTGCTGGACCAAGGCCATATTTTGCACACATGGTTTCCTCCAAAAGACATATCAGTTAATGACAGAGCGCTGTGGAAGTGTTCATCGTAATTCGCCCTTATATATATATATATATATATATATATATATATATATATATATATATATGTCCTTTCCTTAGGAATATATATATATATGAAGTGGACAAAATTCAATAAGAACACAAATGCCGGGAGGGGGGGGGGGTGGTCTCAACCAATGCGTCTCGTTCGCAGAATTGCCCCCGCAGTCATTTTTCCTTAAAATAGGCCCTGCCCTATGCCACAATAGCCATAATATGAAATTTTTGAAATAGAGTGGATTAAAATGATTGAAAACGTTTACAGATAATACTGAATGCACACGAGATCATTCCAAGTGACTCCAAGGTCACTGGAGGTCATTTAAGGCGAAAGGTCACAAGTTGATCTGAAGAACGCGTGACCATGACAGTTCCCCTTTGTCATGTCCCTGGCACCGCCTATGCTAACATTATACAAACACTGCAATGCGATTTGTATTTCTTTAGTATAACATGACTAGCAGAAGCCAAAAAAACGTTTTTGCATTTTTGTTCATTCAATTGTTAAAAAACTAACACTCCTATTTTTGAAACCCTGTGAACGCCCATGAATTTTCCACAAATTTCAGATTTGCGGACGCATGGTAAAGAAGCCCTATCCATAATCTCTCGATTCATGCCAGTTTCATTGAAATCGGTCCATAAACAACGGAGTTATAAGAAGTCCAAAAGTACCCCCCATTTTGACATTTTTGCCCCCCTGTATCCACAAATTTCGAAATTTTGAAAATTTCTTTTTATAAAAATGTAGTTCACGTCACGGCAAATCGATTGCCGTTTGTTGCAATGAAATCGGACAAGTAGTTCTCGAGATCTCAGGGGGGCCGAATCCGCCCCCCCGCCGGGAATCTACCATACGGTCTAGCCCTCCGGGAATAGGGTTAAGCGTACGAAGAAAGAAAGCTCTACTCGAAGCACCCATGAACACCGAAGGCTGCTGCCGGAACTCAAGTTTTTGCCACATCATGTACGTGCAAACCTCACTGTCGGTAAAAAGAACCAGCAGTAATTTCTGTTCACGTCCAGACACAAGTCCGGCATTTTCTCTGATGGGGTTGCACTTGGACCCAATAATGTTGCACTTTGAAGGCCTAGAGTTGCACTTAAAACTCCTTTATGTATGACGTTATACCACTGGTGGAGATCCTGGGGACGAGAGCGTACAGACCTTTTATTTTCGAAGATCTTAACAACAGGCTTATGGCAGTGACGGAAAGCAACGGTCCAAAATCCTCTGCATGCCTCCCGGAAATTTTCGGAAACCTCCAGCCATGCTCAAAAGCGTGGCATCCGGTGAAAGTTATAACCAGTAGTTGATTTCAGTTCCGATACCGCAGAATTTGCTACGCGTCCAGGTTGAATTAGCACGCGAAAGTTCGCTGGATGATCAGGCTCACCTGCAAT
Source organism: Capitulum mitella (assembly GCA_030062745.1). Taxonomy (NCBI): domain Eukaryota; kingdom Metazoa; phylum Arthropoda; class Thecostraca; order Pollicipedomorpha; family Pollicipedidae; genus Capitulum; species Capitulum mitella. The sequence continues at coordinate 28,160,331 of CP099843.1, forward strand.
GTCACTATGGTCACGCAGCCGTCGCCGCGCCCTCCCGTGACTTTTGTCACGCCTCCAGGCAGGTGTCACGCGGGGATTCGCACCTCATTTACGCATCATCACACCAAGGCAATAGAGACTGAGCAGGGAATCCTCATGTCAGGGGAAATTTCCTCATTCTTCCGTTCACGGCGGCTGCCTGTTTCCGGATGTCACCTACCAGAGGCACCGTCGTGAGGCAGCTGTGCTGAGCACGGATCTGGTCTCCGAGCGGACCGCCCCTTTTATCTCACCACCCTCCAGTCCGCCGCTATGACCGGTCACCTGGGGAAGGGAAACCCCTCGGAACTCTGGCAAAAAAAACCGTTGCAGATATTGCGTGAGGGGAGGGAACGCTCCTGTCCTGCCACACACGGCACGGAGGCCTGACGGTCCCTCTGACACCACCTGCCGGTCTCTACCAGGACACCTCGGGACGCACCGGTCCGCTGCTTGGCGCCCGGCCCTCGCGTCCGGCTGCGACTGCCGGCCGGGAGCGCGAAGCCACCGCGCACCGGCAGTTGTCATGGCAGCGGCCCGGCCCGGCGGCCTGCGCTGGCATCGCGAACACGGCGCGAACACGGCGCGAACATGCCGCGATCCCGCGAACGGTGGTAATCGATGCCTCAGGGCCGCTGATTGGCCGCGCCGGGCGGCGGGAGCGAGGGCCTGGCGACCTGCTCGGCTCCAGCCTGACGACCTGCTCGTCTCCAGCCTGACGACCTGCTCGTCTCCAGCCTGGCGACCTGCTCGTCTCCAGCCCGGCGACCTGCTCGTCTCCAGCTTGGCGACCTGCTCGGCTCCAGCCTGGCGACCTGCTCGGCTCCAGCCTGACGACCTGCTCGGCTCCAGCCTGACGACCTGCTCGTCTCCAGCCTGGCGACCTGCTCGTCTCCAGCCTGACGACCTGCTCGGCTCCAGCCTGACGACCTGCTCGTCTCCAGCCTGGCGACCTGCTCGTCTCCAGCCTGGCGACCTGCTCGTCTCCAGCCTGGCGACCTGCTCGTCTCCAGCCAGGCGACCTGCTCGTCTCCAGCTTGGCGACCTGCTCGGCTCCAGCCTGGCGACCTGCTCGGCTCCAGCCTGACGACCTGCTCGGCTCCAGCCTGACGACCTGCTCGCCTGACAGAGGCGGACGGCATGCCGGAAGCGGGCGCACGTAACTGAATCAGTGGCCAGGCCGCAGGTCTTGCTCTGTGGACCGTGGCGTTTCGAAGATCCTGGACAGAGGCGGGATGAATGGCGATGACAGTACGATCCTCCTCAGCAGGGGCCGAGGCGGAGGTACACATTAGAGACGTGCCAGGAGTCCTCAGCCGGGCCCATGACGTCGCTGGACCAAAGTAAATCGGAGCTTTCAGTTGCAAAATTATTGCCTGGGCGGCGAATGCTACACTATACCGCTTCCGATGACGCAAGGATTATTGATTTTGTTGACGGCGAACGGTACTGCATGTCATGCCACATCAATTCTTTTTCGGCATTTCCTATCCACTGTACGGAGAAAACAACTGCCTCTTGTTTGCTTGATTCAAACATTGCCGGTATTTTTGTTCCCAAAAACGATCGTCCGCCAGTAGCAGAGATCTTCACGTTGGTTTCTAGAATTATCTGGAAAGATACCGTGCTTCCGTGGCGAAAAGTTTCTCTAATGTATTGGGAAGAATGCAGCTAGTGATGACGATTTTCGCACGACAAGCTGCAGAATCTGATAGTTCAAAACAATCGTCTATACAGCGCAGTGGTGGTTTGCTTTGGAACAAAACTCTGCCAAAGAACTGATCGGTAATAAATAAAACGTGTTGTAATCCTTCACAAATTCAAGTTTAAATGAGATAGAATATCTCCAGTTAGGTCCTAAAATGTTGTCCAAATGGAACAAGTTGACGCAATACAATAGATGTCAGGCAAAAATCGCATCAGTCAGTCGTACAGATATTACCGTTGTTTTAATCTTAAGGCAGTTTGTTAAACGGTAGCGGGGCGTTCGGGTAGAATTACCGAAAATAACAGGTTACCGATGTTAAACGTTTCAGAGCGGTGCGGGAGCAGTCATTTACTGGCTAGGTCATTATAAAATAGCAGAATATTGTCAAGCGCTGCATATAAATTGGAATTCCGTTGCTGGTAAAACCATGCAAACTTTGCGTGCGAATAAGTGATGTGCCGCAGAATCTTCAAACTAAATGTTTCATGCGCAAAGAGATATCTATGCATTTACTGCACGCCAGCAGACACTTCGCATTGCTGAGGCCGTAATGTTCCGACAGTCAAAAACAGGCAGTAGGGCAGACGGCATAAATGATACAACAATGACGGGCACAATACACCCGCTCACTCAGGACGTCAGCTCTGGCCTCTATTCGGAATGCGACGCGGTATCGCATCCTGAAGCTGACAGTGCCGTTACCGCTCCGGTGAGAGACTGACTGTTGATCGACACACATACATGATGCGGGAACGGTGACAGAGTGAGCGAGTTTGACAGGCTGCTCGAAGAGCGCCTGGACTCACGTCGGCAAGAGCGAGCAGCACCAGCAGGCTGACCAGCCCGCTTGCGTTCTGTTCTTGCGCGCAGTGCTGAGGAACCCTGCGTCGTCTAGTTTCCGAGGTGTTCCGAGGTGCGGGCGCATCGTCAGATTTACAATGGCAGGGACGGAAATAGCTCTCACCGCAAAACTGATACAAGAGCGGTAAATTTAGACAAGCATCATAAGTAGGTGGACCGCTGACGTGTGTCGAAATTCGGTTCTTTACACTGAAGAGACAAGACTTTGGATGATAGAAGAGTGTGGCGGCAGGAAGTGTATCTGGTGCCTGAAGCTGATTGCAAGGCCACGAGATGGTTGAAATGAAATGCTGCAATCTCAGTACAAATACAAATACAGTCTCAGTACCCATAGTGACAGTGCTAATAAATTTATCGAGCCAACCATGTGGTCAGCTTCCCAGGACATCTCGTCACGTGCAGTAGAACATTAAAAGAAAAGCACATTTCAGCTCAAAGAGCAATGCAAGAGCTCGTTTTCTACCTTACGTCTGTAATAAAAAGCATTCGCAAACGTATGAACACCAGTATGAGAGGTAAAAAGGAAATAATGTACCGTCCATGGCAGTCTGCATATAGGGTGTACGCTAGTGCGCAAACAACACCAGGGCATATAATGGCAATATCCTACCAACAACGGCATGGTATGACAGACCTACCAGACTTTAGACCAACTTTAGACAAAATGAATACGACACGATAGTTATCCGGGTTTATACTGCGAAGTGCAACAGAGCAAAATGAATGTGCCAAGCACTACTGTACACAATTGTAGCCTTCCAAATAATTTAGAAGAGAAATGTAGCAAACCTCGGTCGTCCTGAGAAGTGTTCGCTACGGGCCGGACTAACCCGGGCTAACCTCGGCCGGGCCAGCCCTAAGCCCTATGGGCTTAGGGCTGGCCCCAGGGCCCGGGTAGGGTAAGGGCAGGCTAATTCCCGAATCCGTAGGGCTCGGGTCCGGCCTGGATCCAATTATCACCAAAAAGTGCACTTCAAACGCTGATTGAGTCATTGCTTGGCATAGACTTCCACCTTTCAGACATTCTGCGTGCCTATTTTGACAATAAATGTCCTAAGGCTGAAGTAGATCTTCATATGCATTGAACTGAAAGAGCCTGGGCACAGCCTGGGCTTCACGTTGGCAAGTCTGGGCTGGGCCAGGGCCTGCCATTTCGGGGCCACGGCAAACTTTAGTCCCGAGGCCCATAGAGCACCGAACTAGCTCCACTCACATTGCCATTGGCGTTATATCGTTACAGGCCATTTTATCGGTGTGCTTATCGCATTGCTCTGCCAAATCACGAATTCACATGATTGGCCTGATGCGGGCCACGTTCGCGCGCCCTGAATGGCTTTCACAAACCAATAAAAAGGCTGTGCTGCCGGTCCGTTCTGAGAAATGGTCGTGCCGCCCGCCTCCCGTCGCGCCGACCTCCGCCGCCGGCAGTCGGGCGGCCCGGATCACATTCACCTGTTGCCGCCGTCTGAGGTGGGGCGGGGGCGGGGCGGGTCGATGGCTGGCCGTGCGGGTGGCTCGCCGTGCGGGCGGCCTCGATACCTCATGGTCAGGCCGCTCGATCTGGGGGCCGCACGGCCAGGTGGGGTGGCGGTGTCGTGCGCGGCGGAGGAGCCCTGGTCAAAAGTGCTTTCCGTTTGCGGACAGTGCTGGTCTCTCCCTGTGATGCGAAACGCGATATCGGGGTAGCATTCTGGTCAAAACTTTCCTTTTCGTCTTTCCCCGGAGTTTTCCTTGTAGCGCGGACCGTGCGTCTCTGCTTCTGACACGGAATTCGCGGAATTTCCATGCTCCGTTCGGGAGGGTCGCCTAATCTGACCTGCGCCACGAGACTTTCCATTTCTGATGCATCTGCTGGAGAGGAGGGTGGCAAACGGAACCACGTCATTTGTTCCGACATCTTCCATTCACATTCCAAACAGCACCGACCAGCACACGTTTTTTACAACTTGGGTAGATCGGTCAGCGCGCCGCTCTCGTTCCCCGCGGCACGATTGTCGACAGCTGAGCAGCGCCCGCAGCCCTCGTGTACTGAGGCTCAGCCCGCGTCACCAGTACGCTGGCGTTACCGCAAACACTGCGCGGTCTCAGGTATTTCGCGTAGAGGATTAACGTTATAGGAATGGTCGAGCCAATGGCGTTCATCGAGGATGGCGTAACGTGACGTAAGTGATGTCCCCGTGTTTTACATACAGCCTTACGCGTTGTGGATGGCGGATTCATCATTATTCAGACACGCGGAATGGGCTGACAGTACGCCGATGGCAGCCTACTGCAGCACGTTATCGTGCATTTTGAATCATATCGAATACTTCGGCAATATTAGGAAATGCTTCGGAATTTACACACGCCCTTCCCACACCATATTTATTTCACCGTGAGCGACAAGACGATAACATACTTGTAACGGCGTTTTGTTTCAAAGGGCTGTGCGCATACGCGGAAACAGTGATGGCTCAGGCCAGGAGACAGCTCGTGTCATCAAGGATGCGCTTCCCGTTAACGGGCCGACCGACGCAGACAACGGCTCTGAGTCGCTCGCTGCGGGGACCGCCGCTGGTTTACGTTTCGTTCCGGCTGGACGTTCATCGGCTAACGCAAGTGGAACATTAGATGTTCCGTGTCATGTGGCGTAACACACCTTGCACAATGGACGCAAAAATATACCTATATAAAGAGCGCGTACTTCTTTGCTGTGTCACTGCCACTCAAAAACAAGAATAATGTATCATTATAGGCGTCTATCAAGGGAACAGCTTTGCCCAGAATTCCAAGAGTACGCGTTGGTCGTTTCCAGCGCAAAATGGCCATCTGCCTTAATATCTCTCGTACAAATGGTCCGAAAACGCCGCATGCAGCTCTGCTCATCCCGACCAAGCGAGAGGAACTGGCACGAAACAATCGGCACTAAGCCACAACGAATCCGAAAGAATTCCCATTGGCTGATGGTTCAGCCACGTCGCTACAGCGCCATAACAGGAGCAGTGGTGACGCAAGACACGTCTGCAGCCGTGCCGACGATTTCTCCACTGTTGAAAGGACACATTTCACCGCTGAGAAGCCGTAACAACCCCCTCCCAATGGACTACGGCAACCGCTCTGATCCCCAGCCCGCTAACATGATCCCAACACTCACCAAGCGTGCGGCCTGTACGCTGGAGGAGACCGCCGCATCAGAGCCCACCGTCCGGATACCGGCGGCGGTGGCGGTCACCCCGCTGCTGACGGGAGGCCGGGTCATTTAGCCCCGATCAAATGAACAGCAGAACGTCCGAATTCACCACCATACGTGGGAAGAATGGAAAACCGGTCCCGTGCGAACGGCCTCCACAACAGAGCTTCCGATTGGCTAAACCTGGTGGTGTCCTCCAGTTTCGTTTTCCGTTCAGACCGAAGTGGAGTAATATTTGATACGGCCTGTGCTTCGAAATTCGTCGGCTGGTCGCATTATCAAAGGCTTATAGGAGTCATGGTCATGCCTCATCGGGAGTCATGCTGATCACCACAATGTTCGCGATACATGAATGCCACCAGCCCCGCACGAAAACCATCCTCCCTTTTAAAAGTGGGCTGTGCATATTGCGGCACTACGCCTGAGCGGGCTGCTACAGCGCGTCGTTAGGGAAGTACACCGAGATAACGACAAAACCCATGTATTCGTTTACATATGGCTACGACGCTCTGACGTCACATTGCATGTCCCCAAACAGCGTCCCGCAATGTTTCTGACACACAAGGCTAAAAATATTTATGAACCATTACTTTGCCAGCTGCGCAGAATTTGCCATTCTACAACGAACAAGACGTCAAATTTCCGTCGGCGTCGCCGGAACGAACTCGTCGCGCTGTCAGGTATGACATTCCTCGAGTACATGAGTGAGTTTTTCGCAGCCCTTACGAACTATTCGTAACGCACTTTTCCTTTCTCCGGCGCGGCGTCAAATCGTGCAGGCGGGATAATTGGTTTGGACCACCGTCGCCGGCGGCCAGCTCGGCGACGGCACGATTATCCCGGCTCAGACGCTGGACAGCTTCTGACCAGCTCGGCTCAGAGGCTGCACAGCTCCTGACCGGCTCGGCTCAGAGGCTGCACAGCTCCTGACCGACCCAACTCAGAGACTGCACAGCTCCTGACCGGCTCAGCTCAGAGGCTGCACAGCTCCTGACCGGCTCAGCTCAGAGGCTGCACAGCTCCTGACCGGTTCGGCTCAGAGGCTGGAGAGCTCCTGGGCGGCGGCTGGGCCCTGCAGCTTGATCAGCGCCTCCCGCAGACGGCGGCCGAACTCGGGGTCCACCTGGCTGAAGTTCTTCACCGCCCGCTTCTGCAACACGCAAGACGACCAGGACTTCACAGACTGTCCCACAGCACTAGGGCAGCGGGATCCGACCGGTACAGGTCACGGCGGTCGGTCCACGGGTCACGGTGATCAGACAACGAGTCACGGCGGCCAGTCAAAGGGTCACGGTGTTCAGTCAGCGGGTCACGGCCATAGATCATGGAGGTCAATCCACAGCTCAAGGCAGTGAGTCCACAGGCCACAACGGTCAGTCCACAGGTCACGGTGGCCGCTCCACAGGCCACAGCGGTCAGTCCACAGGTCACGGCGGTCAGTCCACAGGCCACAGCGGTCAGTCCACAGGTCACGGCGGCCGCTCCTCAGGCCACAGCGGTCAGTCCACAGGTCACGGCGGTCAGTCCTGGGGTCCAGATGCTCAGTCCAGAGGTCGGTCAGCTGGGGCCCCGCAGACACAGGCCAGGTCGTCAGACGGCGTCAACCACCAGTCCCGTGCTCAGGAAACATGATGACACGACGAGCGGGCACCGACACGTGCAGGGGCCGACGTCCGGGAACTGACCACAGACCACACAGACCACGTGTACGCGGGACGGCGACCGCGTACAACGGCGTCCTACCACAGCTTCGACCCGCGCATCAGACCAGGGCTGGTATTTCAGACAGACAAAATTCACTTTTGCCATTTGCCGGTCAAACCGGCACAAAAAGCGGCAGAATTATTTCGACGCTAAATGCTTGCTGTGCATTAAAAACAGCCTCTATTCTGCCTTTACTTCCAAACAGTGCATTAAAAACAGCTTTGATTCCGCCTGTTACCTCCAAATGGGTCAATATCGTACCAGAATCTTTAAATACCAGGAACATATCAATGCAAAATTCACCACATTATCCACGAACTGGACTACTGCAGGCAACATACTCTCTGCAAATTACTCCTAACCTGTAAGCAGATATGTTATGCGTAAGATAAGGGAAGGGCAGGGTGAAATTATGGAGTAATATACTGCTGGCATACAGTCAGAACTGTGCGAGTTTATATCTATACCTTCACCTTACTTTTTTGTTTTAACCTCAGGAATATGTTGCACAGCAGAAGCTGCCAAGCAACAGCCATCACTAGCCAGGACACAGTGACCGTCACGTTAAAACATTCCTCAAAATTTGTCCAAATGACTAAGGATATGGCTAGCCATATCCTACTTTTAAGATTGGATGTATTGGTACTCTTGGGAGCAATCTGTATTTTGAGCTGATTTGCCAGCAACCTGCCGCTGATCCATTATCTTAATGATATTTGAATATTATGCAATGCTGTACTGATATATATATATATATATAAACTATGCAAATTAAATGTAAAATATTTGCTTTCAGTTGTTCTGATGTGCGCTTTTATATGTAATTCGGATGCGTGAAGGCACTCGTGACTCCGAGGCACCTTTTTCTACCGTGCTGTTCAACCAGGAATTTAAACATATTGTTTCCAAGTACTTTCTTAGTCTAAGTCTTTGGTAGAATCCTCGAAGAGCCCGTTGGATGATGGTGTATGGCAATGTTGAACATTTCTTGGTGGTTGTTGCCTTGTATGTCGTATGGTGTGGCTTGCGGCTCTTTTCAGAGCCACAAACCACACTTTTCGGCAAACAGGACAACAGCCACCAAGTACATCAGTTTTTGGTTTACCGCCATTTATTTCCGCAACTTTTCTTGAGTGAATTACCTGTGGTAATATTCTTCACATATTTCTCATTATAAAGTGTAGAAATAATTATGTCTGCATTTGTCCTTGAAACCATGAAGGGATCTTTTCCATGATAAGATTTACACCTAAGGTTAATATTTTACACCTGAGGTTAATATTTTCCCCCATTTTTACATTTTCTGGAACCCATATTTCTAGCCGGCCGGTTTTAACCGGTTGAAACCGGTGGCAGACACGAATTTCAGCCGGCTGCCGCCAACCCTGCCCCGGAAACTGACGTCTCTCCCAGAACACCACGGGACGGCGGCCGTTGTGGGAGTGAGAGGAAAGATCTACTGACAAGCAGTCTCTGCAGCGGGCTCACCGAGCCATGAAGCTAGGGCATGACATACAAAATAAACATAACGTTAGGAAACGTTACGTTAGGAACGCTGGCATACATGGTGGGAGTTGACAAGGTGGGTTTTTGGAGGAAGGGAGAATGGGTTGATCACCGCTTGGTTTAAGGAACTAGCATTGTAATGCATTCCTGTATGTGGGATAAACAGTTTGATATGCTTCTGTCAATCCCGAGCAATATGTGTTCATCCAGACATTGATTAGGGAAGACATGCTGCATTATCTCCATACATTACGTCACCTAGTCGGGCTACTTTCTTCTTCTTTACGCTTTGTTCCAAACCCTTCGCAATGCATTCAGCTTCACTGGAAGACATGGAAATTCATGTCATCCAGTGTAAACATAAATACCCGGATATCCACTGCCTGTTATAAACCACCAGGCGTAGCCACGGAGGGGGGCCAAGGACCAGCCCCCCCCCTTTAGGCCCGCATTTTTTGTGAAAACCATTCTGATCGTCTTCTGGTGAAAACAATGCACATCGTCTTCCCCACAGGCCATTTTCGTATTTCAGCTCACAATGAGTTCGCCCCCCCTTAAGAAAATCCTGGCTGCACCCCTGATTTGCAGCCGTGAACCAAAACAGCCTGCACATCCTCAACCACTCATGCAGCAAATGGGTAATGCTGGCCCGGCTTTCACAACGAAAAATATGACAAAATTGGCCTTTTTATTGGCATACATAATGCTAGCAGCATGGGAGCCCAAATGGAGGTCTTGCACGCAATACGATGGATTCACAAGGATCTCGCAGGATACGTAAGCAGGGAAAGACGACCGTAGCGTTGCTGCCAGGATTCAAAGATGGCGCATAGAAAACATGCCACAGATTTTCACCAGTAATTCCCTAGGCAAAAATGCCAACATGCTACCGAGTATCAATGGCAAAATAGTGGCCCGTAAATGGGGGTAAGAACTTTGAGGGACTTTGGACTTTGGGCGTGGCGCATTAAGTTCGGAGAGGATAAAAAGTCTTCCCCAAGCGTCACAAAAGGACGTCTAACTCGCCGAAACGAACAAGACAGCCACCATGATAATAGCATAACATGCAGCAGACCCTGCGCCCTCAGAACCCTCCGTATAACTGGAAACAGGACAATACAGCAGGTCCTGGTCCAGAGGTCCCTCAGTCTGACAGTGGGCCACTACAGCAGGTCCCGGTCCACAGACCCCTCAGTCTGACAGTGGACCACTACAGCAGGTCCTGGTCCAGAGATCACTCAGTTTGACGGTGGACCACTACAGCAGGCCCTGGTCCAGAGATCACTCAGTCTGACAGTGGACTACTACAGCAGACCCTGGTCCAGAGATCACTCAGTTTGACGGTGGACCACTACAGCAGGCCCGGTCCAGAGATCACTCAGTCTGACAGTGGACTACTACAGCAGGCCCTGGTCCAGAGATCACTCAGTCTGACAGTGGACCACTACAGCAGGCCCTGGTCCAGAGATCACTCAGTCTGACAGTGGACCACTACAGCAGACCCTGGTCCAGAGATCCCCCAGTCTGACAGTGGACCACTACAGCAGGCCCTGGTCCAGAGATCCCCCAGTCTGACAGTGGACTACTACAGCAGACCCTGGTCCAGAGATCACTCAATTTGACGGTGGACCACTACAGCAGGCCCTGGTCCAGAGATCCCCCAGTCTGACAGTGGACCACTACGGCAGACCCTGGTCCAGAGATCACTCAGTCTGACGGTGGACCACTACGGCAGACCCTGGTCCAGAGATCACTCAGTCTGACAGTGGACCACTACAGCAGGCCCTGGTCCAGAGACGCCCTGCAGCCAACCGCCGGCCGGCAGCGGCAGCAGCTAATAGGCGACCTGTCCGGCCTTTTAGCGGTGAGCGCCCCATTTAGCGTCGTCCAGAAGGGTCCAAATCAATACGCTGCTGGCCGATTGATTGGGGATGTTGTCAATCCCAGGCCGGCGATCGGCGCAGGAGCCGTGCGTGTTCCCCGGTCACGGCCGTGTGACGGCACCTGTCACACCGCCCCGGGGCGTCCCACCAGGCCTGGTCACCGTGACGTCACTGGCACTGAGAACTGTGACGGTTCTAACGGTGACCTCTGTGACGGTACTGGCGAATTCAGCAGCGGCAGTTTTAATGATCGCCACTGTGATGGCACGGCCAACGATAGCTGTAATTATGCCAGCGACCATTACTGCAACCATTCTGGAAGTTACTGCGCACGTGCCCGTAAAATCACCACTGTGATGATAATGAAGAACAATGTACTGATAAAGGAACGGCGACGGGTCCGTGTGACAGGCAATACCACGCGTCTCCATACCGCCAGCAGCGCTGTCAATGCGTCTGAACCTTACCACCTGACAGCAGCCCGTCGCGCTAATACGGCACCGGGAAACTGACATGCGGATGCTGGCTAGCTGGACGGAAGTCGCACTATTTATTCCGAGAAGAGAAAACTAAATACTCCCACTGCGATCAGAAGGCAACAGCGACTCTTTCGAAACGTTTTCAGTGCACCACACAAAACATCCGACATTCGACACACACCGAAGCTCAGCTGACATCATTCCATTTGCTGCTGTTACCAGCGAACAAAACATGACCAGCTAAACGGCGGAGATACATCGCATCAGGGTTTTTTCGACGGCGACGAGCGTGCCGCCGGCGACCGCCTCACCTGCAGGAAGAGCTGGGCGTCCTTGATGTGGCCGGCTATGTTGCTGACCAGCCGCTGGCGCTCAGCCTCGTTCAGCACCTTGTTCCAGAAGACGTTCGCCTGCCAGACACACCGCACGTGACGTACACGTAGCGCCCACGTCTCGCCTACGTGACGCCCAAGTCTCGCAAAAGGGCACAAACGGCGCATGATGGACTAACGAGCGGGCTTACAACCATCCAGAGGCATCCGTATAAACGGTGGCTCTAAACGGCTAAAAGCTCTAAACCGAAAATAATGAGGAATCAGCATCGTCGGATGCTCATACCTTTGGCAGGGTGCCTAAGTTTCATACCTGGGAGGCGTTGTCTCAGTCACGCACCTGAGAGAAGCTGTCTCCGTCTCGGACCTGGGAGAAACTATCTCCGTCTCATACGTGGGACAAGGGGTCTCCGTCTCATACCTGGGAGATGTTGTCTCCGTCTCATACGTGGGAGAAGGGGTCTCCGTCTCATACCTGGGAGATGTTGTCTCCGTCTCGTACATAAAGTTGCATCCGTGTCGTACCTAGGAGACTATGCCTCGGTCTCGCACATGAAGTTGTCTACGTCTCGTACCTAGAAGTTGTCTCCGTCACGTCCCTGGGAGAAGTTGTCTCCGTCTCGTACCTAGAAATTGTCTCCGTCACGTCGCTGGGAGAAGTTGTCTCCGTCTCGTACCTCAGAGAAGTTGTCTCCGTCTCGTACCTGGGAGTTGTCTCCGTCTCGTACCTGGGAGAAGTTGTCTCCGTCTCGTACCTGGGAGTTATCTCCGTCTCGTACCTGGGAGAAGTTGTCTCCGTCTCGTACCTGGAGTTGTCTCCGTCTCGTACCTGGGAGAAGTTGTCTCCGTCTCGTACCTAGAAATTGTCTCCGTCACGTCGCTGGGAGATGTTGTCTCCGTCTCGTACCTCAGAGAAGTTGTCTCCGTCTCGTACCTGGGAGTTGTCTCCGTCTCGTACCTGCGGGAAGTTGTCTCCGTCTCATACCTGGGAGACGTTGTCTCTGTCTCGTACCTGGGAGAAGTTGTCGTCGTCTCCGGTCTCGTACCGCCGCACGTCTCCGGCGGCCGGGAAGGACGAGCAGGCGAACTTGCTGTTCTCGGCCGGTCCGCTGAAGCAGGCAGCGGCACCGCGGCCGGTCAGCCGGGCCGGAGGAAGGTGGGGACGGCCAGGGACCCGCACCCGCGCCTGCCCTCACCGGCGCGGCCGCCACTCACAGAACAATCTCCGGCGACGCTCAGGACGGCGAATCGGCCTTCATCGTTTGCGTGGAAGCAGATGCTCGCGGTCCTCCTTACGGAGCGCGACTCGCCAACGCTCGGTCATCGCGGTCGGCTTTAAACCGGCACGCAGCTTACCGGCTGTAGCGGACGGTCGCTTCTCGTCCGAACACCGCTCTATCGCTGGAATACTGCAGACTAGGCGCGCCCGACTGTACCGTCACGGGGCGCCAGCCGCAACCCGCGGCTCATCACGCTCGTGCCCCCCTCACCCGCCGACGACGCGCCGAGTTCAGACCACCCCAGCGTGGTCGCGTCTCCCGCCGCCTCTGTCCGCTCACCTGAAGCTGTTGGGGAAGTAGTTGGGCGCGCCCGCCTGGTTGTCGTCGACGCACATGGGCCCGTCGCGCTGGTAGTTCTTGACGCGCGTGCGGTACGGGCAGTTGACCGGGATCGACATGTAGTTGGGGCCCAGACGGTGCCGGTGCGTGTCGTTGTACGAGAACAGGCGGCCCTGGCGGTGCGGAAGGGACAGCGGTCAGTGCGCCAGGCTCCCTCACCACAAACTTTGTATCCCACAGCTCTGCTCGCCTTTCCAGCTTACTACTTGTCTGCGTGCATCAACGGACAAGCCAGGTCATGGCGTCATCATGGCGAGGTAAAGTAACACGGAGAGACATATGGAGCATACAATACATGACTGTCTGGTCAGATAAGCAAGCATGGCACACAGGAGATATATAACAGCACGAGCATAACATGCAGAGATAAACAAAATCGTCTTTAGGCATGCCGGGTTTTTCACCAGCAGAAGTCTCCTCGGTGACGACATTCCCGAGGCCTCTCAGTAAAGTGCTCCTCTGAGACCCGCCCCGAGCCTCCCCGTAATACCCAGGTGGCGTGTGCGGCACCAGGGCCCGGGCACCAGCCAGTCCCGTCCGGCGCCCACCTGCAGCATCTTGTCCGGACTGGCCTCGATGCCGGGCGGCATGTTGGCCGGGCAGAAGGCCAGCTGCTCCACCTCGGCGAAGTAGTTGCGCGGGTTCTGGTTGAGCACGATCTTGCCGACCGGGATCAGCGGGAAGTCGCCGTGCGGCCACACCTGTTGCGCAATAGAGTCACGGCGTGGCGGACCTACCGCAGACGACAGGGAGACGTGTGACAGCCGCCACGGTCGGATGGCGCATCCGACGGAGGTCGGGGGAGGTCGGTTTATAGCCGGCGGCAGGTCAGGCTAGCTACCTGTTATAATCCGAACCGCCCTCTGTGGACAGTGGAGCGAACCCCGCCGACATGAGAACAGAGAAACTCTGTCCGAAGTCCAAATTATAGTTAGTTCGCCACACGATGGGGTGTTTGTAGTGGAACGCTTATCAAGGAATTTAAGTGTTTTCGGCTCCAAAGTCGGAAGACTGACTACCGTAGAAGGCAACGAATCTCGTTGGCATGCTTTGCAAGTATTTTAAAAAGCCTTTACTTAGCAAAGATTTCTTAGTCATGCGCCTGTTGCAAGACCTTTACGGAAAATGTCCAGTTCCATAAACAGAGTAACAAAAACCATCACGGCCGCAATTCCTGCTGTGCCCTGTATCCTGAAGAGCATGGTAAAACATCAGGGCTGCCGACAAAGCTGCTGAAAGAAAGAGCGCCAAACCGAATAAACCGTCGAGCCGGACCGAGTCTCAGTTCTGCAGGGCGCGGACGTCAACGAACAGAAACAGTTCAGCAACCAGGAGGACGGTTCAGTGCCCGCATGTGGCATGAAGACTTCGAGCTTTCCATAGCGAGTGAGGGGCAACAATAATCGTTCTGACCGTCGCAGCACACATCCCTACACAGAACAAAACAACAGCCCGCCCGGCAGCCCACACGGCGCCCGCCGGCCGGCCCCGGTACCTTGGTGACGTCGAACGGGTTGAACGGCAGCGTCTCCGCCTCCTGGAAGGTCATGATCTGCACGAAGAAGGTCCAGGTGGGGAAGTTGCCGTCGGCGATGGCGTTGAAGAGGTCCTTGATGGCGTAGTCGGGGCCGGAGCCGGCCAGCTCGGCGGCCCGCTCCACCGGCAGGCACTTGATCTTCTGGTCCGTCTGAGGGGCGGCGCGGGACGTCAGAGTCGGCGAACAGCGGCAGACGACGGGGCGCACAGACGTCGGACTTCATCCAAGACTGGAGTCCCTTGCGGGGAGGGTCGCGCATGGTACCAACCCACAGACTACGCAGCAAACAGGAAACGGCTAGATACCCGACGAAACGGTCTGTCCTGGGGGCAGGGAACAAAGGGCAGGCATCACCAGCATCACATGACTGTGTGCCTGTGTAACAAGAGTACGTGTTTATCGTGTCCTACATCGGGGTTTTTGGGGATTCGAGGGATTTGGCCGCAAATGATCTGTGCCAGGTACAAGACTCTGTCGAGAGGTCACTATCATGGCGCTACGTTATGACAAATGTATCCGGCTACGGCTGAACCTCGCCACCCGGCAACGAGAACAGAAGATCGATAGATCGACCAGCCAGCGGCACCCAAGGACGTCTTGAGGTCTTTTCTTGTGCCGCGAGCAAAAAGCTCGTCCACAGCGACTGTGACGGAGCCTTAACCCGCGCACGAACGTCGGTCACCCAGTCACGAACATCGTCGACTGGGGGGGGGGCAGTTGACTGCCCCCCCTCTAACTCAAGAACGGCTGGTCGCACGATAAAAATAAGCATACCGTTGGAAAACCTGTGACAAGTAGAGCTCGAAACTGGTCTCATTTTTAGTTTTAGATAATATGTAAGCCAATTTACGCCCTATATATGTTTCCTCATAGCCGACTGCATGAGACCGAGAAATGGCCTGAATCTCAAGGGCTGTGACTAATAACGCACAGGTAAAGGCACCAGCGCACAAGTAAATGTCCACGGATGCCGATACACGTCTAATTTCCTCAGATTTGTTCAATATATACGCCGAAACGTTGCGTTAAAGACACCGTAATTCTCCCGTCAGCCGTCACTGTGCGCCGCTGCTGTATGCGGCACCAAATTGATGGGAACTAATTTTAGCGTACCTTTATTTTCGCGACAAAAGACGATCTATGTCCAATTTATTGATCTTTGTGGTTCTTGTGATGGTTTCTCACGCTTAAATTTTGGAAAAACTGATTAGTTGCCAATCTACAAAGCTGGCGGAGCTTTATTCGCGACAGCCTGTTTATTTGCAAAATATGCTACTTTTTCAAACTTTTTGAGGTTCCTGGTATTAATTACGTCTGTGCAAGCTATTTCTGCCATTTTCTACCCATTCTGAGTAATTCATCGTCGATTTTGACGGTGGAACATTTTGGCCCACTACAGTTATTCGTGACCTGACCTCAGGTCAATGGCTGGAAGTCACTGATACTTTGCCCAGTGACGGTAACTAGATGTCTGCTCCACTCCACACTAAAAATGTTATGGAATATTCCGTCAATTTCCGAAAAAACGGCGATATGTCTTAAAAATGGGCTTGACCTTAGGTCAATGACCCGGAAAATTCCGAAAAATCTGAGATAGCAGATTTGTTGCATCTATCACGATGACTAATCCCTGAAAGTATTATTGAGATATCTTGTTTTGCGAAAAAGTTAAAAGGCGCTAAACTTTTTTTGACATAGGTCTGTTTGACCTGACCTAGGTCAGACACCTGAAAAGACCTGAGGTCAAAATTTTGGCACGACACATAAAATTGACGGAGCAAAAGGTACACAAAGTTTCGTAGCTCTGTGTTTGTTGGTTCTCTCGCAATCCCAGAAAAACCTCAGGGGGGGCAGTCAACTGCCCCCCCCAGTCGGGGACGGGTTAACTAACGGTCGCCAGTTTCAACTGCCATCCAGAATAACTACGCGTATCAGGAAGACGAAACAAAACCCTACAGAGAACACATGTGCTACGCTGGGATACTGTGAACGACAAGGACGCAGATGTTCCCGACATAACGCTTGACGTACGAGGCAGGGAGCCAGAAAAGCTTAAATCTGTTCTCGTAATTCCTAGCCCGAAAAACCTTCACAACGGCTTCGCGAGAGGCGCGTGGCTATGGCAACGCAAACATAACGCATTAGTGTAACCGCAAATACTCGGCCAGGCGCGGCCTCCTGCCACGGAGCAACCGGAGCCTTACTGATCACTGACGGCACGGATCACATCCGGAATTTCAAAACGCATGTCGTGGCCGGCAGCTGCCACAAACGTACCGTCCCACCCCCCAAACCGCCGGCGGAGGCCGAGTGTATAAAAACGGCCGCAAAGGAAGCGCCGGGCGCCGCCTACCTTGTAGTGGAATTTGCAGTAGACCGCCTGGCACCTGTCGTTGACCATCTTGAAGGTGTGCGAGCCGTAGCCGTTCATGTGGCGGTAGCCGTCGGGGATGCCGCGGTCGGAGAAGAGGAACGACACCTGGTGCGTGCTCTCAGGTCGCAGCGTGATGAAGTCCCAGAACATGTCGGGGTCCTGCAGGACGGCGGCGGCAGTCAATCACACGAACACGGCCTGGGGGATGGCGGCCTCTGCATTTTAAGCGGAAGCTGTGGAACGAGGCTTCATATTTTTCTCACAGATAGACAGATAAAAATGTGTCACTGGGACGGCTGAAGCACAGCTGGGTGATGGAGGAAAAGTGGTGAAGGCATACAAAAACTTCAGGGTCTGAGCTTATCTTGTAATAAACACTAATATGTGTCACTCCTTTATCGTACTGCAGCAAAAAAAAAGCCTTGGATCAAATTTGAGTTGACAACCATATTTTATTTCTCTTTGACGCGGTTTCTCGTTCTGCTTTTTGCAGCATACAAACAGTACTGAATAAAACATGTCACGAATAATGGATAGCACCTGATGCCCGCATACCCAACGCCACAAAAACATGCGTTGTATCTATATCTGGAAGTTCTGCATGTAGTCGAAACTCGTGGATTTGTGGTAGATCAAATGACATGATGACAATGCCACATGTCATTTGACTCGTGAATGTGTGATATATCAAATGACATTTGCCAGTTGACTCGTGGATGAGTGGTAGATCAAAAGACATGACAACATGACAAATACAACAACTGCTATGCTCACTTGATGTCCAAATCATAGTCAAAGTATTATTTTTCTGCGGGCACTTCTAACCAAATACTCTGACGCCATATTTGCCTGTGGTTAGGACCTTTCCACTCCAGTTTTCTTTTTTAAAGGCCAAAAACTGTACAAATCACTATTTCTCTATCCCTGAGCGGTCCATAACAAAGAAGATTTTGCGCAGTTCCAATGATACTATGCAGCTACTAACAGGACTGGACTATAGTCAAAAACAACCAGAAGCAGATTAAAAGCGCGATAAAAGAAATGACGATGGAAGTAGCAATTTGTTACTTCAACGCGCGACACCACTGGTTACACGCTTTTCACGTGGACCGAGAGCCTTCGGCGCACAAAAACTTGGCAAACTGCCAACGACGAGCAGCGCACCGCCGTGTCGGTGCGTCGTCATGTGTATAAACGCACTGACTCGCTCGTTTTTTCATCTGGACTATTGCGCCCGGTATGTGTCTCTGCTTCGCTTCTGTACTACTGCTTGTCTGGATCTGCTTGAAGACATGTCCGGTTATCGTGCCGTCCATGTCTGTATGCAGCAGCGAGCCTGGCCGCATCTCCTGTGTATGTCTGCTGGACGTTCCACGGTATATGCACGCATGTAGCAGAACCGCGGTCATTTCTGCTCAGTCACGATGAGGCGGCCG
This sequence comes from Capitulum mitella, assembly GCA_030062745.1. Taxonomy (NCBI): domain Eukaryota; kingdom Metazoa; phylum Arthropoda; class Thecostraca; order Pollicipedomorpha; family Pollicipedidae; genus Capitulum; species Capitulum mitella. Next base: position 28,178,957 of record CP099843.1, read on the forward strand.
GCCGTCGGTGTAGCGCTGATGCGGCGACCCTCCCCCGCGGGCCAGATCCCCCCCCCCCGACAGGCCGGTCTCCGTGCTCAGCTGGAGGACAGCGGACATGTATATTTACACGAGGGGCGCGGCTGAGGCGGCGACACGAATCCCGGCCAGGCGGACCGACCGGGTGGCCGGTCCCCCCCCCCCCGTGCTGTATGAAACACTGGTCGCCGCTGACAGGCAATCCGTGCCGTGTCAGTGAATGCCCCGGTCGTCAGCTGTGGCTGACGTCAACTGCCACCCCCTGCGCACAAAATGGCCTCCAGCGGCCGGTTTTTAGGGGGCACCAGCCAGAGATCGAGCCATGTCTGTCGCGTATCACGCCGAGTGCCGCACGTCGGACGGCTGTCTGTTTACCATAACCGGGCGCAGCTGGCCTTCACGCGCCCGGCCGACCGGGCGGCGACACGTGACGGCCGCCACGGCCACGTGACCCCCCCGCGGCCGCTCACCTTCAGGTGGGTGGTCGGGTTCCGCTTCTGCGTGTGGATGAAGCTCGGGAACAGGATCGGGTCGCGGATGAAGAAGATGGGCGTGTTGTTGCCGACCAGGTCCCAGTTGCCGTGCTCGGTGTAGAACTTGACCGAGAAGCCGCGCGGGTCGCGCACGGTGTCGGCCGAGCCGCTCTCGCCGCCCACGGTCGAGAAGCGCACCGCCACCGGCGTCCGCTTGCCCACGCCCTCGAACACGGCCGCCTTGCAGTAGCGGCTGATGTCGTGCGTCACCTCGAAGTAGCCGAACGCGCCTGGGGCAGGGGCACGGGGCGGAGGCATCAGCGGCCGGGCCTGGCCTCGGGCGATGTCCGGTCGTAGAGGGACCCGTCTGAGTACGGCTGGAGACTCCCGAAAATTGTCGGGGGGGGGGTTCGCAGAGCAGTTCAGAACGATTCTTGCCAGTCATTGTCATAGACCTAATGTCTGAATACTGGGGGTACAGACTCCAGACTCTCCCCCGGGATCGCTATCCATGCGTCAGGATATCACCGAAGTCACTATCAGAGTCCCCGAGTCAGTATCAGGGTTTCAGAGCGGCGCGGGAGGTTCGGGACCGGCCCGGTGGACGCACCGGCCCCCTTGGCGTGCACCACGCGCTCCGGGATGCGCTCCCGGTCGAAGTGGGCCATCTCGTCGATGTAGCCGTGGTCCTGGATCAGCTGCGGGCCGCGCGGCCCGGCCGTCAGCGACGCCGTCTTGGTGTCCATCGGGTGGCCCTGGCTGGTGGTGCATTGGCCCGGGGCCTGCCAGGACACGAGGACGCCAACCGCTGTAAAGGAGCCTCCACAACAGGGCCATCAACCGATGTCTACGGACCTGAACACGCAACCAATGTATACGGACTTGAATATGGTGACTACAAACCGATGTATATGGACATGAACACCATAACCATCAACCAATATATAAAGACTTCAAAAAGGAGACCATCAACCAATATACAGAGACCTGAACATGGTGACCACCAACCAATGTAAACAGACTTGAACACCAGGAACATCAACACTGCATTCAAATCAGACTGGGCAGGCGATCACTCACAAAAACCACATGGTACTCTGGTGAAGCACACAGTGGCCAGTGAAGCAGAAATACCATTTCATGTCCATGGATCAAACTTGACCAAAATTTTTTAATGGGTTTCAGGAAGATGTTGCATGGCAATCCAGGCATACTCACCTCACATGTTCTTTTGAAATCTTCAAGCTGGTTTGATGCCTTGCAGCGGCCTGCCATCGTGGATTTTCTCTGTCTGAAATGCAGAAAGATGGTGCAGAACCATTACTTTTTGTTGTGAGCTGTTGACAAGTGCTTAGTTACCAAGACCAGCATATCTACTTTCCAAATGAAAGGCCAATGCAGGATAAATGAATGGTTTGTGAATTATCAGCTATTCAGTCTGACAATGCCTGAGAGTGGCAGGCCAACTCTAATGGGAAAGTTTGTAATCATGCCCACTTTCAGCCTGGCTAAGTGTAAAATATCAGCCAGCCTTGCCAGAACACAACCAGAATGTCTGGCCAAACCACCAACACACTACCACCATTGAAAATGACATAACATTTATCTGCAAAAAACTGCACCTGACAGATGGCACAAGACTGGCATAAGAATGTGAGATCATTGCTGGAAAGTCAGGAGCACATCAAGATCTCAATGGCTTTTTTCAATGCAATACCATTTAAGTGCATTGTTATGTTCCTTGAAATTTGGAGTAATGTGTCCCCTAGCTGTCAATGTCCAAGCCGATTAGGTCCAAAATGCCTGTGCCACTATTGCCTCCAGTTCTGGATCACGATCACACACTATTTAATGCAATCCATGTCCCAATACCACAGAGATAGGCAAACAACTGCATAACACAATTTTGCAATGCAGATTAACACCAATTAGCCTACAAGCTTGAGCATGACAGGCACAGCTTATGGTCAGCCTTCTCTCAGCCCTTGGACCATCCTTGCACCAGTTGGCAGTAATGCAATGATAATGCTCCTGCCTGCTCATGGGCAGTTTGCAAATGACTGCTTGCAGCTCTGACAAGTCTCTCCTTCAAGCAATGACAGAAAACACCTTTCTCATTGACCATTGTCTCCCTTTGTTATAAAAGGAGGGGGCTATCAAACCATGAAGTTCCTCTCACTTTTACATAATGTGCTGGGGCCAGTCCACCATCTCCACCAGAACTGTTGTCAGTACCACACAGTTCATGTCAATGTTACATAACATGGGAGTGGGCAGAGGGTTGGCAGTCTGGTTTGACAACATCCATCTTCACATACATTTCTGACAACTAGGGACTGACCCCTAAGCTATGCTATGCAGACCAGGAAGCAGCCATCCTTCAACCTTGACACTGTGGACACAAGCTGACACTATTGTTCAGCAGTCTACATCAGCAGTCTGGCCATGAATTTGTGTCTAGGCAGCAACAGTCTACAGGTAGTCTTGGTCAGTCAGATTAAGTTAGGGTAGTATGTACATATCAATCATAAAGTTTTGAATGTAAAGAGAAACCTCTGACTTCCTGATAAAACTGTTGGGAAGAATATAGGTCACGCACAGTTTTATCTGGTCATGCAAAATGCAGTGGCACTGTGAAAAATAGGAAAAAGTGCACATACAAAACTTACGCATCACATAATTACTTGTACCAGGGCCAAATTATGATTTGCCACGAAGGTAGGCGTCCGCCAGAAAGCATCACCGACTGAACATTTAAAAGTTAAACATAATTCATTCAACATTAAGTAATCAGCAGGCAAAGAACCGTAAGACAATCAACTTACATTTCTTTCCCAGTCCAAAGAATGCTTCACACGATAATTTGACCCGCAAACCACACCGGATCCCAGGACGCACTACCACTCTACTGGGACCCTTCAGTGACGCTAGACTCGCCTATCTCGTTTTGTTTACGTGCAAAGTTCACACGTCGCATGAGCGGCTGAATGGCAGCTGCGCATCGTGAGGTGCTGACATCTTTTGATTGTAGATGCAACTAATAGTATACAATTTTAGCGTCAGTCTTGCGAACGTGCAGTGCGAGGCGGAGCCGTTCGCCCAGTTTAATCCGCAGTTTGAAGACACTGTGTCAGGTAAGACAGTATCTTCCTCACCAGACTTGCGACTTTTTTAGCTGCAACCACGGCGTAGTTCTAAACCTTCAAAGCACCTGTGCCTTGCACTGTCCTATGTTGATTTTGAGCAACCAGGAATATTTATTGCACCTCTTCAAAACGCATGAGGTCCACCGTTCTGACTCTTTTCTGCTTGACCACTGTTTCGATACACTAATTGCAGTGGTATAACATCATCCTATGTACCCTCCTTGCTACGCGTGACTTGCTGATCGGGCCAACGGGCGCACCTCTACACGAATTCAGTGCCCTCATCTTCCGGAATGGCAAGAGGGCTCTTCAGCCTCCACTAGGGGAGGGAGTGCACACTTGCCGCAGAAAGTATTCCCACTTCTGTCACTTCCGTTTGTTTTGGTTAGGCTGTCCTTGCAAATCTTCATGACCAACGCATACAACATTCGACGAAGTCGTACCATATCCCAGCGCTTGGTAGACGACGTGCGGACGGCAATGGACCGAACAGTGTCACTGGTGACACATGTATTAAGCAGCTCAAGCATTCTGTACACAAAGATCAGGTGGCCAGCAGGGGCCAAGGCAGTGCGGGTGTAAGGGCACGACACAGTTCAGTATTGCTACAGTCCGGGGCGCCCGCCACAGTGCACGGGGAGGAGGTGCGGGGCCCAGGCTCAGACATATCAGCTGACCACGCGTCACTCTCGGCTCGACCGAGGGCAGCGGGCCGCCGCCGCCGCTCGCGCCATCTATCAGAGGAACGACGCACCTGCAGTAGGCAGTTCGGACGCTCGGCGCCGCCAGGAGGCCACCGTTGTTAACGGAAAAGCGCACAAAATAAATTACACAAGCGGTAAAAAGGTAGCCAACGCGCCGTTGACATCGATCACCGATACCTACGCTGTAAGACTAGAAACACAGAGACCGTGATTTCAGTACACATACATGCACAAATAAACTCGGATGAATGCGGATGCATTCGCACACGCGCATACCTGAAGATGCAAACAAAACACTTAGCTCCCTCAAGCGCGCCCGACAGCACGCTGTAACAAAACGCGGCATCACACCGAGCAAGCTTCAAATGCAGCTGTGGTAAAAATGGAGAAAGTAAAAGCTCGACCCGTTCTCCCAGTACTGTTTCGAGTAAGAAATTCCAGCGCAGCAATAAGCAGATCAGTCCACTTCACAGTTCTACGGCGGGCGTCCAGCTAAACGGTTTGCGAGTGTGTTAGCCTCGTTCACTCTATTCCTCTAATCAGGGACCATTCTCTAGTTGCGCGGCGGCGTCGAAGCGTTGGTGGGCACTCGCCCACTTCCTCCGGCTACTCCCGAATTCGTCAGCTACGTCTGCGGGCAGCAGCCTATTGGACAAAGAAGAAAAACAGTGCGGTAAGTTAACATTCGCTGCGTGACCATCGCCTCAGAGAGACTCGGTACAACAGTCATCGAAGTAGCGAAGAAGCACGCTATGATACGTGAAGATACGGGATGATACGTATGATACGCTATGATACGTGAAGATATCCCACAAGAACACATCCATTCCTTCAAAGTGATGGAAAGGTAAACCAACAGCAATTAGCAATCAATATTAAGGCTTCACTATTAAATACTAATATCTATGCCTCTTGCAACTGCTTTTTCTTCGGGGGAGGGGTGTCCGAACACTCAATTTTCCCATCTTTTGGCAGAAACATTTATTTCTACACACCTAAGCTTTCCCACATTCGCACGATCACGACCCGCCGAGCTCGCCGTCGGCCGGCCGCCCCACTCACCGGCCGGCGCTATAGGGGCGTCTCGCGGCGCAGGTGGAACCCGTTGGAGGCGTCGGCGCCGAGCGCGGCCGACCGCTGCTTGCCGGGCGCGGCGGCGCGCGCGCGCAGCCCCAGGCCCGCCTTTAGGCCCGAGTTGGCCGAGGCGACGAGGCCGCGCCGCGGCCGGCCCTCCGACGCCGCCGCCTTCGAACCCAGGATGATGCGCATGTGCTCGTTCTGGTTGAAGGTGAACTGGCCGGAGCCGCGCTGGCGGCCGCCGGCCGGCCGGGCGGCGGCCGCCGGCGGCGCCGGCGCCGGCCGCGAGTCGAGCGGGTCGGCGTAGATGAGCGGCAGGTGGGCGCCCAGCGGGCTGGTCGGCGCCGAGCGCCGCTCGGCGGCCGGGCTGCGCGGCGGCGAGCCGGCGTCGGCCGCGGGCCGGCCGCGGCGCCGGCACTGCTGCAGCTGCTGCGTGAACGACAGGCTGCCCGGCTGCGCGCCGGCCGACGGCGACGGCGACGCGTCCAGGCCCGGCTGCGACGTCTGCGACGACTTGCCCGTCGAGCTGGTCAGGTTGCTGCTCGACTTGGAGTTGGAATTATTGCACAGCGAGACGCACGACTGGCGTTTCTCGAACGTGGACGACGCCGAGCCGGCCGGCGACGAGCTCACCAGCACGGCGCTGCTCGGCTTCGTCTCGGCCGTCGACGCCGAGTTCATCGACGTGCTGCTGTTGCTGGCCGGGCAGGGCGGCAGCGGCGGCGGCGGCTGCGGCGGCAGCGGCGGCGGCGCCGCGCCCGTCGCGCCGTACTCCTCCAGCAGGCGGACCACGGCCTCGTGGCGGCCCTTCAGCGCCACCTTGAGCGCGCTGCGGCCGTGCACGTCCGAGTGGTTCGGGTCGGCGAAGTGGTCGAGCAGCACGCGCACGCACTCGAGGTGGCCCTCCTGGGCGGCGATGCACAGCGCCGTGGCGCCCTGGCTGCACGTGTGGTCGACGGTGGCGCCGTGCGCCAGCAGCGCGCGCACCACGGCCGGGCGGCCCTGCCAGGCGGCGCCGATCAGCGGCGTGCGCCGCTCGGCGTCCACGGCGTCCGGGTCGGCGCCGCGCTGCAGCAGCAGCCGCACCGTCTCCAGGTGGCCCTGCCAGGCGCTGACGTGCAGCGCCGTGCGCCCCTCCAGGTCGCGGCTCTCCACGTCGGCGCCGCTGTCCAGCAGGAAGGCGGCCATCGACGTCCGGTTGTCGAGCGCCAGCAGGTAGAGCGTGCTGCGGCCGTCCATGTCGCGGTAGCTCGGGTCGGCGCCGTTGCAGATCAGGTAGTGCACCACGTCCTTGTGCCGCTCGAGCGCGGCCATGCGCAGCGACGTCTTGCCGTCGTGCGAGCGCAGGTTGACGTCGGCGCCGCGCTCCACCAGCGCCGCCACCGCCGACACGTGGCCCTCCTGCGCGGCCAGGATCAGCGCGTGCTTGCCGTCGTTGTCCAGCTCGTTGACCTTGGCGCCGGCGTCCAGCAGGGCGTCCAGCACGTCCGCCTGGCCCTCGTAGGCGGCGTAGTGCAGCGGCGTCCAGCCGCCGTTGTCGCGGTGGCCCTCGTCGAGGCCGCGGTCCAGCAGGAGCCGCACCGTCTGCAGGCAGCCCTGGGCGGCGGCCACGCTCAGCACGGTGCGGCCCTCCGGGTCGATGCTGTCGCAGTAGCAGCCCCAGAAGAGCAGCAGCTGCACCACCTGGTGGTGGCCCATCGAGGCGGCGGCGAACAGGGCGCAGCGGCCGGCCGCGTCCGTGTGGTCCACGTCGGCGTCCGCCTCCAGCAGCAGCTCGCACACGTCCCTGAAACGGCCCGGGAACAGGGATCAGCACGGCCGGCACAAACGCCATTCAGTACTGCTCAAACAAATTCATAGAAAGTCTGAGACTGGCCTTCAGACAGCGTCAGTCTCTTCATGGACCACACTACAACGTACCTCAGTAGAGCCTACAGTCACAGGATAGCTGCCCCCCAGGAAAGGCCACAAACGTCCCTCCATACAACCCATGCACATCCATCAAAACAACTCACACCAGTCCTCGGTAAAATTCTCACACGTCCTTCAGTACAGCCCTCAGACATCATTCAGTACAGCCTGTAAAATCACACGTCCTTCAGTACTGCCCACAAAGGTCACGCCCGACATTGGTTTAATACAGCACACAAAAAACACTCCCTACCCTAATTAAAGATACATACGGCATTTAGCACGGCTCACACCGTCCGTCATCACCTGTCCCTACGCACAAGTCACATCCTTCAGCACAACCCATCCACGTCTTATTAGCACCGGGGTCACTGTCACACGTACACGTCCACCCCAACACCGAACTCCAAAACAGCTGCAGCCACCACAAACAACACGCCGCCAAGCGCCCACAATAGCAGCGGCCGACCGACCTGTGGCCCTCGAAGGCGGCGACCAGCAGCGGCGACATGCCCTCCTTGTCCTCGTGGTTGACGTCGGCGCCGCGCTCCAGCAGCAGCGCCACCACGCGGCCGGCGCCCTCGCACGTGGGCACGCAGAGCGCGGCCACGCTCAACGCCGTGCGGCCGTCGCTGTCGGCGTGGTCGATGTCGGCGCCGCCGTCCAGCAGCCGCTGCACGATCTCCACGTGGCCCATGTAGGCGGCGGCGATCAGCGCCGTGCGGCCCTCGCGGTCGGTGCCGTTCACGTCGGCGCCGGCGGCCAGCAGCGCCGACACGATGTCGTCGTGGCCGGCCCAGGCGGCCGCGCGCAGCGCCGTCCGCTGCTCGGCGTCCACGCTGTCGACGGCGGCGCCGGCGGCCAGCAGCAGCTGCACGGTCGGCGTGTGGCCGGCCCAGGCGGCCGAGCGCAGCGGCGTCCAGCCGTCGCCGTCGGGCCGGTCGGGCGCCGCGCCGGCCGCCAGCAGCGCCGCCACCGCGTCCGCGTGCCCCTGGCGGGCGGCCAGCGTGAGCGGCGTCTGGCCGGCGGCGTCGGCCGCCTCGCACGGCACGCGCCGCCGCAGCAGCAGCTCCACCAGGCCGACGTCGCCCTGCTGGGCGGCCGACAGCAGCAGCGCCTGTTCGGCCAGGCGGTCGGCCGGCTCGCCCTCCGACAGGTACATCTGCAGCAGCCGGCGGTCCGAGTCCGACTCCAGCCCCGGGTCCAGCTCCGGCTCCTCCTCCAGCTCCGGCCCCGGCTCCGGCTCCATGCTCCAGCTCCGGCTCCAGCTCCGGCTCCAGCTCCGGCTCCGCCTCAGCCCCGGGCTCCAGCCGCGGCACGGCGCCGGTCCGCGGCTCCGGCTCCGTCCCCGGCTCCGGCCGCAGCTCCGACCCCGGCTCCGGCCGCGGCTCCGGCTCGACGCTGGCCTGGCGGCTGCCGGCGGCCGAGCGGAGCGGCACCGTCTCGGCGCCGGCCTCCCGCAGCAGCTGCAGCGCGGCCGGGTCGTCCGGCTCGCCGTCCTGCAGGCACGTCTCGACCTCGGCGCCCGACCAGAGCAGCAGCAGCGCCAGCTGGCCCGGCCGCGGCGCCGGCTCGGCCCGCATCCGCACCAGGTGCGCCGCCAGCCGCTGCACCTCGTCCGGCGCCAGCTGCCGCGCGCGCCGCAGCAGCCACGGCCGCCAGCATGCCGTGGCCGACGTCGCGCTGGCACAGGAAGCGCTGCGTGCAGTACTTGACGTCGGTCAGCCATTCGGCGTAGCTGTGGTGGAAGAGCAGCTTGGCGCCGTCCGGGCCGTCCACGGTCAGCCGCGCCAGCACGGCCAGCCGCCGCTCGAAGTCGTCGCGCGTCACCGCCGAGTGCTTCAGGCGCACGCACTCGAACAGGGTCCGCACCGACACCGGACGGAACGCGGCGACCAGCACGTTCAGCACGGGCAGCGCCTTGTGGAAGTGCTTCTTGGTGAACAGCCGCTGGCTGAGCCACAGGTACAGGCCATTGAGCGTGCCCGGAATCTCGCGCACCTCCCGCAGCAGGATGAACCCCTCGGCGACGCCGTTGAGCACCTTCTCCAGGTAGAGCAGGCAGCCGTTGCTCTTGATGTGCAGCTGGTTGAGCATCTCGGCCGTCTCGTTGCTCAGGTGCTGCCGCAGCGCCGCCTCCCGCTCCAGCCGGCTCAGGATGTACTGCTGCAGGTCCGTCACCACGTTCGCCTTCCGCAGGTCGTCCAGCACGATCTGAGGCGGGAGGGATGGACCGCGGTTAGCGCGGCAAAGACCGCAGGCTCAGAAACGAAACGGTCTTCGGGTATCGAAACCAACAGAGTTCTGCACAAGAACTCAGACCGCTGCCAGTACCGCCCTCTGGTTAAAGACGAACTATTATGCTAAGCTTGTTAGGTCGAGCGAAGCAATTACGAGACACGGTCCAGGCGATCCTACTGGCATATGTAAACCAAGACCAAACATTTACGTCACAGGGAATATTTACAACTTAACACACCGTACTCATCACCGCTGCAATGTAGGTTCGATGATCGGGGACGGTAATAACCGGCCATATGTTAAACAGAAAAGCCTCGTAAACAGAACATGATTTCTATTCATGACTGGGATAATCATCGCAAATGCTACAATGAAACCTCGTGAATTAATCCGTTTGATTAAGCCCCCATAAACAAGCCAAAGATGGCGTTGTGTTGCAAAAGGACCTCAGGGCACATCCATTATCAGCCTCTTCGGACTGGCTTTTGCATGTTTATCAGCTTTTTCCACCGACAGGTTCACTTCACATCAAGGCTGGAAAAGGTGTTTTTTGGTGTTGAAGAACAGCAGAAAATATATGCTCCAAACACGTTGCATTCTCCATAGGCTTGATGTGCCTCCTACATAATAACCATGTTTACACATGTCTAACTTTGTAAGTAAATCACCCTGTCTAGATTCAGTAGGCAGAAAAGATGTCATAAACTGACTTACACCAAGAACGCCAGCTTAAACCAGTATTACTGATCTGCAAAATTTTGCGCTTCAAATGAAAAAATTATACTCCGACACCAAGGACAAAAACTAAATTTTCAACCCTACTTCACATCGTAGTCTCTCATGTTTACGTCGGCGAGGACGAAGTGCCGCTGTTAGCCGCACTCAAACCGGATACCCTTCAGCCACGGTGCTACGCAAATTTAGCCCCCACGCCAAGATCAATCCCACGCTACCCAATCAAAACACAGTACTTCGGGTTCGCCCGCTCGTGATCCGAAACGATACCCATCAACGTAAATCCGACCTCTCCTCGCTGCCAAGTCGGCGTCACTGTCAGCCTCCATTAACAAGCCCCGTCCGGCGGCGCTCACCTTCCGGAAGCCGGCGAACAGCCGGGTGACCTCCTTGCTGTGTCGGCGGGCGGTGACGACCAGCAGCAGCCAGCGCGGCAGCAGGTGCTGGTGGCCGGCCAGCAGCTCAGGCCAGGCTGCGGCTGCCCGGCCGGCGGCCGCCGCCGCCCGGCACCCGGTGCGCGTCGTCCACGGCGTCGACGACGAGCAGCAGCGGCTGCGGCGGCTCGTCCAGCTCCAGCAGCGGGAACAGCACGGCCCGCTGCAGCGCCTCGTCCGGCTGGCGGTCGCAGAAGACCGGCGTCAGCACCTCGCCGATCTCCGGGTCGCGCAGCTTCTCCGCGTAGCCGGGCAGCAGGCCGGAGCGTACCAGCCGCTCCACCAGGCCCAGGATGAAGCCGGACATCTGCAGCGAGGCCGTGTCGTCGGCGCGGCAGAAGTGGTGCGCCAGCAGGCGCGCGTGCAGCGACAGCTGGCGGCCGGTGGCGGCCGTGGGCCGCACCAGTTCGCAGCAGAGCGCCGTCTTGCCGCTGCCGACGCCGCCCACCACCAGCGCGCCGCCCAGCTTGCTCTGCTTGTGCTGCAGGCACTGGGCGATCTTGGTGAAGGCCCACTGCCGGCAGAAGAACGGCTTGCCCTCCAGCAGCGAGTGCGACATGGCGACCTCCCGGGCGGCGGCGGCGGTCAGAGCTGGTTCGGGGCGGGCGCGGCGTCGATGCGACACCGAGCCGCGGTCATCACCGGCGACCGAGCTCGCCGGCCGTCTGAAACCAAAACAACAGGTCATCAACGACCGCCTGACTAAAACCAAAACAACAGGTCATCACCGACCGCCTGACTGAAACCAAAACAACAGGTCATCACCGACCGCCTGACTGAAGCCAAAACAACAGGTCATCACCGACCGCCTGACTGAAACCAAAACAACAGGTCATCACCGACCGCCTGACTGAAACCAAAACAACAGGTCATCACCGACCGCCTGACTGAAACCAAAATAACAGGTCATCACCGACAGCCTGACTGAAACCAAAACAACAGGTCATCACCGACCGCCTGACTGAAGCCAAAACAACAGGTCATCACCGACCGTCTGACTGAAACCAAAACAACAGGTCATCACCGACCGCCTGACTGAAACCAAAAGAACAGGTCATCACCGAACGCCTGACTGAAACCAAAACAACAAAGCCGACCGCCTGAGGTTATGGGAGCGAGTCACCACCGAGTGCCGACTGTGTGACACCACAGGAAGAGGTCATCATCCGCCGTCTGAGGTCACTGCAGAGCGTGACCGCTGACCGTCTGAAATCATGACAGCATCGACCACAGGCGAACGCAACACCAACAGTCTGGGACTACAAACGCTGGACAACGATTCTCTCGGGTAATAGGGACAGGCCACTTCCGGTGAACGGATCGTGCCCAAATACCGCATGATCCAACCAGCAATAGGCCTCCGCCAGACGGGGCTGCCGGCCGGGGCTGTCCCACACCTGCCACAGGGTCCGGTGTCTCCGCCGGACCTCCGCCGGACCAGAACTGACCCACACCTGCCACAGGGCCCGCTGTCTCCACCAGACCTCCGCCGGCCGGGGCCGCCCCACACCTGCCACAGGGCCCGCCGCCCCCGCCCGCCGAGCCGCTGAGGGCGGAGCGCCGCCGCCGGGGCGGCCGTCTGAGCGGCCTGAATCACCCACCGGTCAGGGCGGCCCGCACAGGCGGCCCGGCCCGGCCGGCCGCTGCCCGCCGGCGGCCGGCAGCACGCGACCTCCGACCGCAGCCGTTTAACGGACGGCGCCATCTCCCAGCTCGGGGATACGCGACGCTAACTCACTGATCTCCGGCCGGGTCGTGATGGCACCGCGCCATGAATCTCGCCGACAGGCCCCCCAGCGGATGTCTGCCGACAACGGCAAGCCGCTTTCGCAACGAAAACGGATGCCCGTTCGGCGAAAATCCGCAGCCATTCCTGCAGAGTCCAGACCCACAACTTCACCCTGAGAACTCGCCCTCGACGGCACTGGCCGCTGGTGGCCCGTGGCGCTGGACGGTGCCGCCCGGTCGCCGAGACGAACAGACGTGGTCCAGCACGGAGTCGGGAGAGTTCTCGTAAGCAGCAGACGCGGCAGGACGTTTCAATCGCAGTAATCATCGAACTACACGCGCTGGCGTGGCGCTGTGCCGTAAGATATCGCCGACGCCATGCTACCATTAGCTGGTCGGTACCACAAGGAGCAGGATTTGACTCCGCCGTGACATGACTCTCCCCCGCCAAGTGGCAACCGACCCCCGCTTGGCCCCAGGCCGGCACTGCAGGAGCCGGTCCGGGCCTGTTCAGGGGCCCAACTAAGGAAAGGACGTGACTTCACCATCCGCTCCAGACCGGAACTGCACGGCCCAGTCCCGGCCTGTGCGGTGCACCCCTGCGGACGGACGTGACTGCATCGCCAACCGCGGCTGGCGGTCCAGAGCCCGGCCCGGGCCTGTTCAGTGGCACCCCTGAGGATAGACGTGACTCCATCACCAGCCGCGGCCGGCTGTGCAGGGCCTGTTCAGGGGCGCCCCTGAGGACGGACGTGCCTCCATCACCAGCCGCGGCCGGCAGTGCGGGGCCTGTTCAGGGCACTCCTGCGGACAGACGTGCCTGGCCGCCGGCGCCGGCTTCCCACGGCGGCAGAGGTCGGCCGGCCGGGCGACAGGCCGTCCGGACGGCCTCCGTAATCGGCCCCGATGGGCGCCGGCTAATTGCCCGCTTCCATGTCGGCCCGCTCCCAGGCGGCGAACGTGCCCGCCGAGCGGCGGGCCGGGGCGCTGGGCGGCGGGCGGGACGGAGGCCGCCACACCGCCCGAGTGTTACTAATGATACAGGAAAACGGAGGCTGCCCCGTCACGCGGGATCACGGAGTGACACGCGATCTCCGGACCGGGAAACGTGAACTACGCCCGTCACATGAAGAGCTTCATTTTGTTTTCCAACAAACGCCAAAAGGATCTTCTCTTACTAGCTTTTAAAAGGCGTAAATAAAAAGTGCAATAATACAAACTGGTCAGCCAAAGGGACACAAAGGCAGCTATTAAATAGGAATTAAATACCATCAAAAACACCTGCGGTCATTTCACGTATTGTCCGCGTTCCTACTGCAGCATCCCGACTCTGAAGCATGCAATGGTGGTGCCCCACCAATTTGACTGAGCCACTCTCACTGCGTCGCACCGACGCCGTTTCAGGCAGCTGCCTCGCTGCAGAGCGGTGCCTCTCGAGCTGAGTCACAGCCCACTGCGCCGCATCCCGCGTCACAACGGCCTACAGTTTCACAAAGGTGCAACACCAATCGCCGCATCGCAAGTGCGGCGCCCACAACAACGCCTCGACAGCCGTTACGCCTGAGTCATCGACTCGCAATCGCGTACCATCCGGCCCCCGGAAGTCGACAATCTCGCGTGGGAATCCGCGTCCGCTCGCGGCTCCGGCGTCGCCCGGCGAAATTATGCACATTTGGCGGCGGCGCGCTTCGGCCGGCCGCTGGGCCGTGCCATCTGGCCGACTGGCCAGCGACCGGGGCCTTCAATGGGATATTAAACAGCGCGCGGCAGGGTGACGCAAGCCCGGAAGGCTCTCGGCGTGTCGTCAACTCGCGTGGGCGTCGCATCCGCTTAAAAACGGCCGCCGCAAGCAAATGGAGACCTCGGGAGGGTCTTAATCCGACCAGAATCCCCAGAAAACCTTGCGGAAAACCAAGTGGAGGCAGACTATCGGTCTGCCCGATCAGCACGGCACTTGCATCCGGAAACTGCGTCTCGTAGACAAGAAATCGGTGCAGCGGACAAAGTTGGCAGCGTGCACAAAAAGCATCTCCCCATTTCAGCTACCTACAGCGGTTATAGCAGCTCACAGCATCTATCGTAATGATCCAGTGATCGGTTCAAGTATGACGCAGGCAGACGGCAGCTCCGACCCGCCATGATGGCTCGTATTGACCCAGCGGCCGGCTCACTTGCAACCCAGGCAGACGGGTCCTACCCACGGTTATCACAAATACTGAACCAGCGGCCGGCTCACGTACAACCCCCAGACGGGGCCTACCCACGGTAATCACAAATATTGACCCAGCGGCGGCTCACGTACAACCCAGGCAGACGTCGGGTCCTACCCACGATAATGGTCAATATTGACCCAGCGGCCGGCTCACGGACGACCCAGGCAGACGAGGCCTACCCACGGTAATGGTCAATACTGACCCAGCGGCCGGCTCAGACATGACCCACTGAGACGGTGGGTCCGACCCGCGGTACCGGCCCGTTCGGCCCGTTTGCCCGTCGGCCGGCTCGGCGTTCGACACCTATCAGCGGGCGGACCGCGGCGGCCCGCTCGGAGCTCACTTTCTACCGGCCAGCCGCGCCGTATATGGCGCCAGGGACCGGCCCGGAGAGGCGCGCTCGCGGCCGGCGCCTCCTCCTCGGAGACTGCGGCCGCCGCCCCATCGGAGCGACGACACCCGGCGCCGGGCCTCCCGACAGGCTGATCGGCCCGTGCTGGCCATAGCTTGTTGCGCAGATACCGACCCACACACCCAGTCACGCAACTTCAGATAAGGCCTGATTTTGCCACAGATGTCTAACGTGCTGCCGAAGGTGCGAACGTGCGGAAATCGGCACCAGCGGGCCAGATATCGAGCGCTGAGACGACTCGCACCCGTCTTGTTAGGACAGAGTAACTCTACTAGCTCTAGCTCTGGTAACTCGACTAACGTTCAATGTAGTTTCTATTACGTTCAATGCTAATTTCTATCTTTATCTTTATATGCGTCTATTCTAATAACTGTACGCAATGATACAGAAACTCTCTCTACGACACTCTATGACACCGCCAAGTACTGTTAACATCTGACCCAGTGTTTCCTAGCTTCCTTCTCGGAATAAATTAAACGATGACGGCATTTCAAACTCGTGGAACTTTGCCATTTCAATTCAAGGAGTCCAGGAAAACGTCCGGTCAAAATCGGATTGCAGTTAAGACTGCTCGCATCGAAGCCGATGCCTTAAGATTTCACGCTATTGGGGATTTCCGGTACAGGTTCCCAGATCTCGGATTTCTCGCAACAAACGAACCATTCGTCGCGGGGCCAATACGAGGTGACCAATCCGTTGGTTACCGATGGAAGGGGCGCAACCACTATTTAGCCTCGACGCACTCCATAACATCATTTGAAAATAATCAGTTACTCAATTCACACACAAGTGTACCACAGACTCCGCAGGGTCGAGGTAGTGCGGACCAGGCGACAGGCATGCGTGTATCTCAGCACGCTGGTCGTGAATATTTCGGGCTCCTAGCGCCGCTGAGTTTGAAGACCGACATAACTGAGGAAAATTCTGGACGTATTGCGTTTTAGGTACACTGTCCGCGATGACGCAGGCAATCTTCATGCCAACACGGGCGGAACGAGAGCGGGGACTCCAGTGACTTGTCTTTCCTGTATTTTTTCACGGATTTCAACAACAATTTTCAATTTGCGGGCAATGTCGGGCTTATGAGCCCCTGCGTTCTCCCGTTTGCAGCCATGACTGTACTTTCCGAACACCTCGCATCCGCGTTCCTCCAGACCATATGCCTCACATATGGCCTGAATGAGGAATATGTTCGCCCTAGATGGGGCATGCAAAAACATAGACAAGTAGCAGTATGCCTCTTGATCGAGAACACCTGCATTTCCCTTGAACTGCCCTGAGTGTCCACGACTCGCCCGCATTTATTCCATTTCCACAACTTTGGCATGTGTTTTATCGATAATAGTTTTCACTTCACCAGATTTTCCTATTCCTCACTGTATTCAGTAGTCGTCTCACTGTTTCACCCAAAAATTCACTGTACGTTGGTTGGTTGGTTGGTTATTGGGGCTTAGGGGCGACTGTACATGTTCATTCCTAACCTGTTTTGAGTTGTACTACCCTTCCTCAAACATGGTCCAATTATTTTGTGTTACTCATATCATACTCCCAAATGTTCATGCATAATACGGTAAATATGCTTTTGATAATTACGAAAAACGAACGGTCTAGCAACAAGTCTCTCTTAAGCAGCAGTGACAAATTTAGTGGGTGGGGAAGAGGCAGGAGCTGTGCCCCCCCCCCCCCCAGAAAATCCGATTTTCACTTACACAGACAAACAGACGGACAATATTCGGACGGTTACTGGGAAGACACACTGTTCATACGGCCTAATGATTGTTAACAAGTTAATAACGATTTACAGCCATTTGGTACCATTCGCATTCAATTCTTTTCACACAACACTTGAACTAGACTCCAGTGGTTTCCAACAGTGGCAGTATCACGTATTCTGGCCATCGGGGAAAATGACGTTTGCAAGTTTTTCTTTCATGGTATTACCACTGAGATAATGTTAATTTTCTCAAATTGGAGGGGGGGCGCTGTTCTCGCTGCGACTCTCTCCGGCGGTGCCGTTCCTGACTGTAACACCAACAAAATACTTCAATCAAGATTTCTGCAGCATGCTTGACGATCAGATCCGACCAAATAGCAAAAACAATGCTTGCAATGATCTGACCATAATGAAAAAAGTTAGCCATGAATGATTCTTGTGGTCAAATGAGCAATTTCACTGCAGGAGGAGCAGATTTTGGTTGACTGGCAACAAACCAGTGCTGAAAAGGTGCGATTATGAGCAGAAATCAATGAAGACATTAACAATAAAGTAAAAACAAGCTTTTATTGCATTGGTCCCAGAACTCAAATCATTCAAGCTTCAACAAAATCCAGCAGGCTGCAGAATTATTCACTCTGTCATATGACACCATGCTCAACTCTCCCTGACATGTAGCCTCTAAGCATGCTACACTGTGCTAACCCCAATACCTCCCCACTCTATTCCACAGCATGAACAAGTGCAGTCCTGACCTGAACTGAACTGACCAGCTCCTGAAATGCAGTAAGCCCCTGTCTGACTGTGGAGAGAGCAAATTGTTGGACTGGTCAAATCATTCCTCTGTATTCCCTATCCAGGTTACATGGCCAATAATTTGTTCCCCATAAAGTGTCTTTGCAAAGTACAGCTATTTCTTGGTTGATTTTGACCAAACCCATTTATGAAATTATTGCTTAAGCTGGAAAAGCCAAATGCAAATTTCTGTAAATGCCAATGCACCTGGAAATTATTCCTCCCAAAACTGCAAAACACTTACAGAAGTAACAAGGTCAGAGGTTTTATCTCCCTGCACTCATCCCTAAAAGTATTCCAATATTAACAGCAGAACAAAAGTGATGCATAAACTTCAAAAGCTAATGTTTTGGTTCCCATGGACAGGGATTTGAATCTTTACCAGCTATTCACATTCCATGGTCAAACTGTTTGCAAGATGAGCAAATCATCTACAAACCAGCACCAACATTGCTGCATGTATATGTTTTTCATGGTTTCAGGGACAACCAACTACTGTTCTCATATTATATATATATATATATATATATATATATATATTTATTTATTTATTAGTTATATTATTTCAGTTATCATATTATATATATTATATATTCATATTCTGCATCCCACAAACTGCATACAGTGATAGCATAGTTGCATGGATGTTAGAAGCATGAAGTGAGTCTGATAACTTTGGGAGCTGGTCTTATAAAATATCTAGAGGCTGTATCTATTTGAGCATGAACACAACACTCAACACTGTACATTTCCCACTGACAGGATGCATGCCACATTACAATATATCACAAAGGTAATCTATTTGGTTTAATGTCATAATGGGGCTTTACAAATTTATTTGTCATGAAAAGGCACGCAAGATAAGCTGACCAGGTGGCAAATCATAATCATAATCATAAGATTTCTACTATAGTTATATCAAGTTTTTTTATAAGTTTCACCATTTGAATGAAACTTTTACAGTAGCACTTATCATGCACATGAAATACAAATGTCCATGAGCAAACAACCATAATTATTCATGGTCTTAAATATGTCTGGTAAAAATGTTTGGTGTTTGAGTCTGTGATTCATGATGTCCTTCTTTTCCACTAGACTGACTTACCAGCTGTCAGCTGATCAGCATGGTTTCCAGCCCAAGAGGTCATGCAATTATCAGCTCTGGTAGGTAGCAGAGGAATGGACCGGGATGGCAGAAGAACAGCACCACATAAACTCCATCTACCTTGATTCAGAAGGACCTCTGAAGTAATTCCCCAATGATGCTTCCTGAGTGAGTTGGAGGCCTATAGGTCACAGACAAGCTTCTCACTTGGACTTGGACTGACCAGTCACCATCAGCTGGTCCTGGTTGAGGGGTGTTGCTCTGACTGGACATCCCTCACTAGTGGAGTCACCCAGGGCCTGTCCTGGGACTGCTACTTTTCCTGGTGTTTATCAATGACCTGCCACATGTTGTGCACTGCCAGATAAAGGCAATTTGCAGATGACACAAAAAATGTACAACCAAGCATTTCTTGCCACAAGCACTGAAGCCTCCAGGCCAATGCAGATGCTGTGGTTAAATGGTGCAGCAGGAGGCAGTTACCTTTTGACAAATGGGATGCAAGGTCTCATGTGTCAGTACCAACAACCCAGGGCACACATATAATATAAGAGGAATCCAACTCAGTCATTTGCTCCTGGAGAGAGGTCTTGGCAATGACATTAGCCATGACCTCAAATCCTGGAAACAAGCTACCTCAGCTGTCTACAAAGCTAACCAGATGCCTGCAGCCATATTGTCTGAAGCCCCATGAATAGGGAGGACCAAAAGATCAAGAGGGGGCAGCAAAAAGTAATTTGTCTGGTGGATGGATGATATTTGATGGATGATAGTTGACTTCTGAAGCATCCAGACTGCTTAACAGCCCTGGGCTCCCATCATTATACTACTACAGGAGGTAATATGATCCAAGTTTTCTGACTCCTGCACAATAGGGAAAATCTGGATCCAGAGAGATTTCTAGCCCAGACTACAGACAGATGTGCACAAGGGCATCCTTGGAAGATAAGCAAACTGCAAGCAGCATCTAGCATCCAATGAAACACATTCAGCACACACATCAATAACTGGAACTCCCTCCTTGCAACAGTAGTGGGTCCTGAATCCATCAATCAGTTCAAGGCACAATTCAGCAATCACTAGGACAGCACTGTGTATGTTATCCTTGATCAGGACTGATGTACTTGCACACACACAATGAGCTTGAGGGAACTAAGTCCCACAGGGCTTGAAGTCTATCAAAGTCTTGATTACCCAAAAATATAAGGAATGAGATGTATATATCAAGACTTTTTAAATGTCTTAATGTCATAAATTTATTTGAAAGACATCATTCCTCTAGCAGTGTGCTGCCATACAAATTATGAAACCATCAAAAAATAACAAAATGAAAGCAAGCAAGTCACAGAGAGGTAATACATAACATATTTAGTCACTGCTTTTCCAAGGAAACATATGGAAAAACAATGATCAGGTGAAATGGTGGGGCTGGGGAGAGAAAACAGGCACACAGGGACATGTTAACAAACAGGAATATGTCTGTGAGGTGCACAAACAGGAACAGAATGTCTCCCTGATTTTAATTTGGGTAAGCTACAATACAATGTATTTGGGAACACCTTACAAGAAGTACCATTGTGATCTGAATGGACTGCAACATATCCATTGAAAGGATAAACACAGTTCTGTTGCATGGATCACCATGTTCATATCTGAAGTCACTCAAGTACGCTGTTGCTTTGTTACAGTCTATCTTTAAAGTGCCCACAAACAAGACAAGAAGCACAACCAGAACTTGCAATCTGCTCAGTTTTACACTTGATGTCCACAAAAAGGTCAGGTATGGCAAACTCACCTAGTTTTCTGAGGCTCCACTGTTGAGTAGTGTAGACACTTCCTATGGCATCTCAGGCAGCGAATCGGAGCAGCAGGGGCCGCCCTAACTTAGATGATAAACACTGAATGCGGCCGCCGCTAAATCCACCGTCAACTATTTTTCACAAAGACAACACGTCCGCTTCCCTGCAAAGCATCAGCAGTGACAGAACGAATAGCAAAGACGTCACAATGGATTTCGGCATGATTGTGGTGTCATCACCACACCCAACCGCCTAATTCGCTACCACAAGTTCGGTCCCCCGCAATGCATTCACAAACGCAGCAAACCGATATCTGACACCCGTTAACAAAGCGTAAAAACTTTTGTTTCTGTAACGCTAAAACACTGCCTATTGGTGTATTTTCAGCTCTTTATGTGAAAGCGGCCTTGAACATGCCTTTCTTTAAAACAAACACTTTCTTGAATACATCATAGGTAGAACTGCCAAAACAATGTATAACTCATAAACAAGCTTTAGGGAGATATTTTACCGATGCCTTTTTAAGAATAAACAAATCTGCAGACATATTTATGATAAACATTTACAATGAAAACCTTTGTTTTTTAACAGTTAAAAAAACAGGTATCTGCAGCTATTTTATTGTGAGTAATATTGATTAAATATACAAACTTCATGAAAACCAGCAGGTTGTCGAAAGAAATACCTGAAACGCCTTTCTCTGGTGATGACCGCTACGAAAATGTCAAAATATCCATTGGCTGTGGTTTAGTGCATTTGCGCCAACCTTTTGTCGGTGTAGCGCCGAAAAGATTTATTTTCTGATCACCGCATTACTGCATGTCAATGCGGTAAAGCACGGCACAGCTGACTCTACGAGGAACCGGTCACGCCCTCCTTTTTGTTTATCATTATCATGAAAACGACATCCACGGCCTTTATGTTAACGTGAAGAGAGCGTGGCTGCATATTTTTTATATTTTTTTGTTGTTTTTTTTTTTTTTTGGGGAAAAAAACAGGGGTAAATCAACCTTTTTTTAAAATAAAAAAATAAAAGTATTTTTGTGTTGTTTTTTTTTTTTTTTAATTTTTTTTTTACAAAAAAAAATGGGGAACTGATGTTAAAAGGAATCAGGTCGTCATGGCAAGTCTCTGCAGGCCAGTTTCAGATTTTCCAGAGCAAAGATGCATTTTATGTTTGAGTGCAAGTGGCAGCATGTAAGGTTTTGTCACCAAAGAGTCATGATGAAATAATAATGTTCCAAAGTATTAAGTTTTGGATGGGAAATGACACCCAACCAAAAACAATTTTCCACTCTGAATCATTTAATTCCCCATTCACAAAACTATTGAAAAGGCTCTTTGCCAGACAAAGATCTGTGATCATGTGCATGCATAACATCAAAACAGGTAAAATTTGTTCAGGACTATGTAAAAATTTATGTTATGTTATTATTTTATGTTATGTAATGTTAAAGGATATGTAAAATATTACATCTGTGTGGGTAACATGACACTAACAGAAAAAAATAAAAAGAAGTGACCTATTTTCCACTACTTAAGCCTAAAATTTCATAGATCCATCAGAGACCCTAGCCCAAACAGAATTTTAGGGCACTGGATAAAATGATTCAGGAAATTAATAAGTATTGAAGATAGTATGCTAACAGTATTTTTCTGTTTTGGTTTAGATTATCACTTGTGTATTGTTTTGTGAAGGCCATGGACATTCAGCAATTGGAAACAGAGGCTCAGAGTCTGGCACTGCAACAAGTGGCCAACATGCTGCAGCGACCAGACCAGCTGGAGAAGGTGGACCAGTACAAGCAGCGGTTAGTATTCTGGCAACCTAGATGTGGGCCTCCCACTTCTTGTACCTTGAGGAATTCACATAGTTGCAAAGCCAGATTGGTGCAAAAAGATGTGTAATGAAAAATAGGTTCATGAAGGCATTTTGTGCCTTATCAGTGATACAAGTTTCCAAAATGACATGACATGGTCCAGTCATCCCACAGCTTCCATAATTACAAGCCTATAGCAAGAGTATGTAGCACTGATAATGTTCACAAGACAGATCAATGACAGCTGACTGAGACATACAGTTTGCAAAAGCATTGTAAAATATGGTGCCATTGAGTCAGTAAAATGCAGCAATTTGGAAATTTGGCAGCACCAGAATGAGAGGAGGCAGACTACAACTGAATGACCAACATATGTGCATAGCATAGTTACCTAACCTAATCTAACCTGACTGTTTTATCATACCATATTTTATCATAATCTAACCTATCCTAAACTACTTGTCTCATTTCATTGCCATCTTTTTCTTATTTTGTGGTTGTTGCATTTCATGTGTAATTGATGTTATATTTCATGGCACCTTTGAAATCTGCATTAGTTGGCATTGATCTATTTCATGGAGTTGCTCCCTTTTTTGTACTCATGGAGTCAGCTGGTGACTGGACCACTTCAGGGTTTATTTTTTTTTTGGGGGGGGGGGGGTGTTGCATTCACAAGGGATGAAATATTTGTTATGAATATGGCCTGGCAACTACCTGGACTTCTGGAGTTATGAGATGTGGGAGGCCTGTGCCAATGTTACCAATATTCCTGACTGACCACCCAGGTTGCAAACTGGCATGGTTCAGCAAGATCTTTGTGAGATGAGTCAGGTGACCAAATTCATTTCACATGAGGCATCAAGATGTAGCAAAAAATCAAAAGATGCAAATATTTTAGTGGACGTGGCAAAAATGTAGGTTGTCTACAGTCATGATGTCTCAAAGTCTATTTGTGATCAGGTGTGCAGGTCCAGATATTGCAAAAACATGCCAGAATCTGGAGGAAAGATGTATTAGGATTGAATCCTCACTGTAAGGATGTCACATCAGGATTTGGGATGCATACAATTTGCTGCCAAAATGGTGTTCAGATGCAGTGTTTCCACCATTGGGATGGATGTTCATGTCATTAGTTGTCATTTTCCACCCAAAATGATGAATCTGGCCAAACTGCATGGAGCCTTTTGCCATGCACACTTTGGCAGTCATTTAGACTTTTCTGGCATACACCAGCCATCTTGTGTGTGCACCAGTGCACACTGATCAGGATATACAGCAAAAAAAGAGTGAAACTGCTTGGGAAATCCCACACAGTGGCAAGATTAGGTGCACAATTGTATGGCCTAGCCTGCAAAACATTGCAGGTTTATGCAAGATTTTGTTGTGGTAGAGGCATAATTTTCAGCAGCTGCCAAAAATTTTGGGCAGAAACAAAAATTACGCAGCACAACCAACCTTGAGGTAGCTGTTGGCTGACAGCTGTCAGGCAGAGACAAAAAAAAAAAAAAAAATAAAAAACACAAGTTACAACATAGAACAGAAGTTTGTATGTTTAAATATTATACACATTACAGGACTTTTTAATATATGCCATTGCTACATAACGTTTGTACAAATTGACTTTGTTATGCTTTGAAAAACTTAAGTTGACCATTCCCTGGAATATCAGAGGAGATATGTCAGGGATCCCATCTGTGTGGAATGTGGTGTCCCAGGCCAAGGGAATTTGGATGCTTACAGTTGCTTGATTTGCATGCTGACAGAGTTATTCGAAAAAAGAACTCTGTCGAGGCTATGCTGAAAACAGCAATGCAGAGCCAACTGGATGATGTAAAGCTGGGACTGAACCAGCTTCAGGCAGCTCTTCACGACATCCAAGAATCAAGACAGAGGTATGCAGAGACCATTTTGGGCCCCAATTGACTGTGTTTCTTTTGGAACACATGCTGCTGTGGTGATGCAGGAAATAGTGATTTAGGTCCTTTGTGTGGAGACCAGGAAGGGACAAAAATAGCAATCCCCGCAAAACACTGTGTACGTCTGTCAGACATCTTGACAACAGGGTCGGAGAACAAACCATGTCCTGTGCATCAGTTTTGCTGCCTTTGAAAAGTAGTCGTGGGTGTGTCCACCAGCTGACCGCACTGGCGCGTAGTCTGCAGGAGATCGAGTCGGCGCTGGAGGAGGTGCCGGCGCTGCTGCCGCAGTTCTCCGAGCTGCGCGAGGAGAGCCGCCTCCACCAGCAGTACGAGGCGGCCGTCTGCACCATGGACTTCACCCTGATGATCGACAAGTTCGTGGAGCGCGCCCAGAAGGTCATGGACCAGGGCACGCTGCTGGCGGCGCACAAGGTTTGTGAGCTCGAGTGTCTCGCTGACTGCTGTGTCGTTCGTATGTCGTAGATTCCCTCACTGTCAGCTTGAGATCTTTTGCACAGTATACTACCTCCTCGTCCTCAACTGGTAGATGCAAATGCCTTTGTTTTGACAAGGACGTAAAACGGCGGACGCGTCCAAACGATGCCTGCCTCATCCCCATGTCGCCCGTGCAGCCTTGTGGAGCGATGCAGGGTGTCATGTGTAGCGGACATCTGACGCCACGCGGGTGATGTGCCGGCCAGTATCTGATCGAGCTGGAGCGTACGCGGGACCGGCTGCTGCTCGACCTCCTCCGCAAACTGGGCGGACACAGCAGCGAGGTGGAGCGGCTGAAGGCTCACTTCAAGGAGGTGGAGGCGCTCTCGGACAGACTGGGTGAGTACGGTTCTTCTTCAGGCTGTCGACAAAGCGTAAAGAACCTTGAAATTGCAAGAGAATGCGAAGGATGTCTTGCCGTCGCCGTAACTGCTCTAGCTTGAAAAGTGATCTGTGTGAGCAAGCCTTGCATCCTGCAAGGCCTACTCGTGCAGATCATTTCGAGCCACTGTCAGAGGCTTGCAAGTTGCGAGCCTCTGAATTCCAACACGTTCGGCCAGCCCGCACGCCCTTCACGGCCGAAGTAATTCAATCACTCGACCAGCTTTTAGTTCGCTGCGGATCGCGTTTGTAGTGTCGGTCGTCTGTCATTGGTCCGTCGGCCGCCAGGCAAGCAGCTGTGGCTGAAGCTGAGCAGGACGCTGGCCACTGTGCGCCGCGAGCCACAGGAGGTGGTGACCGTGCTGCGCATCATCGAGCGCGAGGAGGAGGCCGACTCGGAGCTGCTCGAGAACGCCCAGCACACCGACTACGTGCCGCCGGGACGGCCCAAACGGTGGCGCCAGCGCGCCTTCCAGGTGGGGCCGGGCCCCCCGAGATGGGCCCTGAGGGCGGACGTCCGTGCGATCGGCGGTCGGCGGCTTGTTTTCTCAGTTCGTTTACGTGATGCGCCGTTTTGTAAGCCTGTGGAGACTGTTTTGTTTTGGGCCTGTTGTGAGCCTTTAAAGGCAATTTCTGACCGTTATTCAGGACCTCAGCCGTTGGTAACCGAATAGTTAGCGTGGCACCCGTGATTTGCTGTAATATTGTTTGCAAGGATAAATATGAGTGACATTGGGACGTCTTCTGAATTGACTGGCATTCCGAAATTTCAGATTTAAAGACGGTAGTTTTGTGTGTCACGCTAACTTGCGCGCATCGCCAGCCGGTGGTTTCGTGCTGTACATAGATGGCTGATGCCATTTCTTCTCCGTTACGTGGTCCGTAACGCTGCTTAGGCGTGCACAAGTTACACGGTCCATAGGGTTGCGTTACGTTGCGGACCGTATTTGCCTGGGAGATATCTGGCGGCCCAGCATGCATGACCTGGAACCGTACTCCCGGATGACGTTGGTTTCCGCTGTTCTAGGTCCTGGAGGAGGCCGTCAACACACGGATAGAGGCGAACGCCTTCGAGAGCCGCGTCGACAACAAGATGTGGCTCGTGCGTCACCTGGAGGTGGGTCCTGTGTGGTACTCGGGTCTGAGAAGCTCCGATATTGTTGCCATTATCGGAGTTCCGGGCTACGTAACTGGTTGTACGGCCTGCTGTGTTGGCCTGACGTGGGTTTGGTGGGCTTCAAAGCGCTCACAGCGCGCTGCAGTGAAGAGGTGGTAAGTGCTCAAGTTCCCACAGCTCGGTGAGTTTGTGGTGATCACCAGATTTCACAGTGACCATTGAGTGTCAGAGTTTGTGTCACTGGCCGTTGAGTTGATGACCAGCGGAGCTCACACTGGCTGCTGGACAGATGGTGACCATCATTAGGCTGGCGCCGGCAGGCGAGCCTAATGGTGGTGCAGTCTTCGCTTTGCCGTCGCTGTTCGGAGTTCTGCCGAGTGGTTGACAGCGCTAACTTCTTTCACAGGTGTGTCGTCAGCTGGTGCTGGAGGACCTGCTGGTGGTTAAGAAGCTGTGCGTCGTCTGCTTCCCGCCTCATTATGGCATCATGAACAAATACGTCAAAATGTACCACAACGCGCTCTCCAAGCACGTACGTTTAAAACAGTCGCATCGGTCGACGTGGATATGATTGTACTGATTTTTGTAGGTGTATTTTGATTTTTTTTGTTTCGGAGTTGTGTGTTCATTGTCAAATTCTTTGTCACATTCACGGTTTTGGAGGGGAGTTTTTCGGCGAATGATTTGACATGCTTTATCAAGCCTTACCGTTTTCCGGCTCGTGTACATTTTACGGACATCTCAGTTTACTTCCAGTGTTTCGTCACCTTTGTCAGGCTGACACATTCCATTGTCAGTCATCAGGAGCGCGGTGCTTCGCTGCGGCTAATCGGGCTCGATGTGCCGGACTGAGACCCCTGCCCCCCCCCCCCCAGCTGATGGAGACGATCGCGTCCGGCCTGGAGGGCAACGAGTACTTCACGCTGCTCTCGTGGACGCGCAACACGTATCCGGGCGCCGAGCTCCTGGGCCATCCGAGCCTGGCCATCAACGTGCAGGCGCTGCCGCCGCTGCTGGACGCCGCCACCGTTCAGACCCTGGTGCAGGACTACGTCCAGGTACGGCCCTGCCCGGCCCCCGGGCGGCGGCGGCGGCGGCGGCCCGGTCACCCTGCAGCCGGCGGGGCGGCTCAGCGGTGAATGTGTTCGTGAGCCCTGAAACACCGTCTGGAGTGGCCGGAACCTGCACGATGTTTGGCGGCACGTGAAGTTGGTTGTTCAGCCTTCCGGATAGGCGGTGTCTGACTGTGTTTAAATTGTGCGGGAAAAAATGAAAACAAGCTCAACAGAAAAGTAGGCTGGTGGGTTCGTGGCGCAGGCAGATGAAGCAGTACAGTACCGCACGGTTTAGGTTTTATCGTTACGTCACTGAAACGAAATAGACGAACATTTTGCGCCTACCAGCGGTGTACTTTCTGCTGTGTCTACCAACGTTATAATGACTATGCTTTTGCTCATGTATAACTGAGTGGGGTTCCGCTTGAACGAGGATATGCTCATTTCATTTTTTTCAGGTTATGTCTTCATTACCGCATTCCAGCCATATTTCGGTCGTTATTTTGTGCTGCCGTTTCGGTAGTATTTTGTATCGCTGTGTGCGCCCTCTGCCGTGCCGCTGGGAACGCGCCGTGTCCTCCCGGTCCGCCTCTGACCTGACGCACTCCGCCGTCTGCGCCGGCAGAAAATCGAGACCAACTACCAGTCGTGGCTGACCAAGACCATCAGCCAGGAGGCGGACGACTGGCGGCGGGACGTGGCGCCCGACCTGGACGGCGAACAGTTCCAGACGGCCGCGCCGCTCATCGTCTTCCAGATGGTCGACCAGAACCTGCAGGTGGCCAAGTCGGTCAGGTGCGTCGCCGGCCGGCCAGGGGGCTGAGGTGGGCGTGGGTCCGGATGGACTCCTTGGCAGGTTTTGTCAGGTTATGGGATTAAGTTTATTCATTGTAGTTAATTTAATACAGTACACGCTACAGTGCAGTACAGTACAGTGCAGGATTTCGTGTCCGTTTGTGTAGGCTGCTTTCAAGGTTTTGGAAGTGGGAATGCTTGGATGCTGTACGTCATAACTGAGTGGGCCAAGAGATTGGTTAGAAGAGTGAGGTCCCTTGTCTGTTAGTGCGAATGATTTCATTGTGTCCCCATGGTGGTAAGAGTGAGGTTGTCTCCAGTCTATAAGAGCGAAAAATTCATGATGTGCTCGTGGTGGTTTCAGTGACGACTTTGCGCTGCAAGTCCTGTCCGTCAGCCTGACCCAGGTGACCAACTTCGGCGGCAACTACCGTGAGGCCATAGTGGTGTACAAGGGACAGCACTTCCAGGACCGAAGCCAGGTAAACTCCGCGTGCACCTGAGAGGGCATCGATTGCTGCGAGGTATTGGCCGACCGTTGGTCGCATTGATAAACACCTTCTGTTCCTGTTATTTTGTATTCGGCGCAAGTTGTCAGAGGCTGCAGAATGTTAGGACCGACGTCGGACCATTGGTTACTTTTGACATGATGGTAAAGATAGCATGTAACAGAAGGACTCTGCGTCGTTAAGTGACGGAGGTCTTAGCTTACGTGAATGATGTGTGTAAGCATGGTGGTAAGCGTACTATGCTGGTGTGCATGCACTCATTCTCTAACCCATTGGAAGCCTGATGTCCATGACCGCATGGTCGCCGCGGTCATGGCTAGTATGATTTTGGGCGGGCTGCATGCCCGGTGCTTTTATAGTCGTGAAATCCTCCATCCCTTCGGGTAGGTCATACTCGAATGGTCAAAGTAAATGGCTGCTAAATGGTGTTTCCTTTTTTCTCGTTTTCCGTATGTTCCAATCTGGTTTTCAGATTCGTTACTTTACGCACTATATGATCGCCATCGTAAACAACTGCTCCACCATCATGGAGCTGGCCAGGCAGACCAAGGACCGCTACTGGAAGCCGGGCCTGCCGGACCACGGCGCTGCCAAGGCCCTGGAGACGCTGCTGTCCACATACCAGGTCAGCCGGGCCGGCCAAGGGCGTCTGCCCGGAACCCGGAAATGCCGAGAGGGCCCGCAGATGTAGCCTGTCAGGCAGACAGTGCTCTGAATTGATTTGTAGTCGCTCATTGTTGGTATCTGCCTGTGTTTGGTATGAATGTGTCTCGAAACTGCTGAGGTGGTTAGGCGGGGTCGTTCCATGCTAAGCCACACGTTTGTGCAAACCTTGACCTTGTCATCAGGCTGTTGACCAAATGTTGAACGGTTTTTACTCAGGTGGGTAACCATATGACGCTGTAGGATCGTTGTCGTGTTGTGAAACTCCGCGGCACGACCGCCCTTCAGGTGTATGACCTTCCTCGATCTCGAGGCAAAGACTGCCACACGTTGCGGGACTCGAACCTAGTATTCGCCACACTCTGGATTCTGCACTAGCCTTGTCCATATCCACTGTGACAGGGTGGCTTTGTCTGAGTTATTGGGACCTGGATCCGTTTGAAGCCGTTGACCGGGAACACGCCGGTGTGTGCAGAAGCTGCGGAACGACACGATCGGGTTCCTGCTGGAGGAGATGTCGCTGGACCTGGAGCCGCACTTCCGCGACCTGCTGACCCGGAAGTGGCTCACCTCGCCGGAGGCGGTCAACACCATCTGCGCCACGGTCGAGGACTACTTCCACGACTACGTCCACCTGCGCCCCGACAGCTTCGAGAATCATCGTGCTGGACGCGCTGAACATGATCTACCAGAAGTACCTGACGGCGCTGCTGCAGAAGCGCATCACGCTCAAGTGAGTCGCGGCGGCGCTGCGACCGGTCCACGCCTTGGGACTTCGGGCGTCAAAGAAAAGTCCTCGAACTTCTCCGAGATTGTTTTTATGAATGGCTTAGGCCTGGCAGGCCACAGTGTGTGCAGTGGCGTGATATTGGACTCAGCGAAGCCGATTTGGTCAATCATGGTCTGGTTTCGAGGCGCCCTGGTTAGCGACACGTATCGGAAGTCTTGCTGATGTTCAGGGCAAGGTAGTGGCTGTGATGGTCGTCCTGTAGAAAGTCAGACCTGTAGAAAGAGCCGGATCGTCTGACAGCGTTTGCATGAAGCTGCCGGGTATCTTTGTTTTCCGGCATCCGAGTGAAAATGGTCGTAGTTCTGCCGGCGGCGTCGGCCTGGCAGCAGTGTCGGCGTCCTGTCGTCACCCGCTGCACGGTGCCGTGTTTCGGCGGCGTCAGACGTCCGTGTTAGTCGATCAAACTCCATTCCTCCAGCAGCAGTGCCGTGTGTCAGTGGCGTCAGACGGCCGTTTCACGCTGCTGCTCGGTGTCGCAGGTCGTCAGAGGAGCGGCGTCAGACGGCCGTTTCACGCTGCTGCTCGGTGTCGCAGGTCGCGGAGGAGCGGCGTCAGACGGCCGTTTCACGCTGCTGCTCGGTGTCGCAGGTCGCCGGAGGAGCGCCAGCAGCAGCTGCCGCTCGGTGTCGCAGCGAGCGGCAGACGGCCGTTTCACGCTGCTGCTCGGTGTCGCAGGTCGTCAGAGGAGCGGCGTCAGACGGCCGTTTCACGCTGCTGCTCGGTGTCGCAGGTCGCCGGAGGAGCGCCGCCAGGGCGCCGACAAGATCGTGTCCGACTCGGCCCAGCTGATGGAGACGTTCGAGCGGATCTCGGCCAGCAGCGTCTCCCGCGAGGACGACTCGGCCGACGCCATCCTCAAGGCCATGGCCGAGGTGGGTCGCTGCCGGCGGTGACGGTGCGATGGCACGCTGCTCCGGGCGTGGTGCATCTGGTGGCGCGCTCTGGATGGGTGTAGTGTTACGCATTGGGAGGCCGAAAGTTGTCGGGTTTCGGTGGAAGACGGCGCACTTTGGAGGGTGTGGTTTTTCGTGCGCCGACTGACGCATGCGGACGGTGTCTTTGTCTGTTTTGGGTGATGGTTGGGCGGTTCGTGACAACATGTGATCGACTGATGTGTGGTCGGCGCGGCTGGGCATTGAACGCGTCTGCCTGGTGTTGCGTACGCATGTAACTGATGTCGCTTGTTGTGTACGGTCGTCACTGGCTGCGGCATGCTGACCCGCTTCACGTCGTGATAGGCCAGTGGGGTGCAACACAGCAGTGTTCCATTGTGTGTTCTGTCGATTTTTGGGGATCTGCTGGTGGTATCGTTCTTACCATGCATGTCGAAAAAACTCAAATTTGTGTGACATTCGAAGATAGGCGAAGGCAAGTAGATAAATTTCTTTTACTTTTGCCGCTGTTTTGCGTGAAGACCGACCAGATCTGTGTCATATGTCTGCGGCAGGCGGTCCGACTAACGTTGACTTTTTACTGTTGCGTCGTTGTGTGTTGGTCCAGGTTCCGATGCGCGCTGTGCATTGGTTGGATCTGATGTGGCTAAAGGTACTGGGGTTAAGGGACGCTGTGTGGCGTACTGAAAATGGACGATGCTGTGTGACGTGCCACTGTTGCCATGGTTACAGACGCTGACGGTGGAGGACGCTGTGTGACGCGCCGCCTGTTGCCTTGGTTACAGGTGCTGCGGGTGGAGGACAGTGCGTGACGTGCGGCCGCTGTTGCCATGGTTACAGGTGCTGCGGGTGGATGACGCCGACCTGCTGACGCTGGAGCTGCACGGCCTGCTGCGCCGCTGTCCGGACGCCAGCTCGGACCACCTGACGGCGCTGCTGCTGCTGCGCGGCGACCTCGGCCGGCTGGAGGTCCGCCAGCGCGTGCAGCAGCTGCTGGAGGCCGCGCCCGCCGCCGCCTCCGGCGCCCTCTCCAGCACCGTGCTGTCGCAGGTGCAGGTGCCCAGCGGCCTGTTTAACCTGACCTGAGCGGGCCTGAGGAGCGGGGACCGAGGGGCCGGGAGGATCGGCCCGCTCCGGGGTCCCGGTGGTGGGCTTGTCGCCTCAGGGGACCGGCGGGGTGCCGCTGTGGCGGTGCGTCCTCTGCTCACCCCTGACCTGGCCGGACGGGGCTTTGCGGCCGTCTCGCTGCGCTTTGTTACGCGTTGCCGCCTGTCGAAGAGATGGACTTTGGACGTGGAGTCGGCTGCTGTTTACGTTACGGTCTTCGTTTGCGGGATCTCGCAGCTGGTGCCGTCACCTAATGACTATTAAGACTTTTGTACGATGCCTTGAGAATGTGTATTGTTAGGCGTGATGCGCGTGAAGTATGGTTATTCGCCTCGTGTATGTGAAGAGAGGTCGATGAAAACTTTATAGTTCTCCGTTTTCAACTTTCCTGCTTGAACGTCGTATGTGCTTGGCGTGCAAACCATCTGTATGATGACCTGTCTTAGTACCAAACATTTATTTTCGTGTTAGCTGTGTTAAACCAAATATCGTCATTTTAAGATCTCTTGCTTCCCGAATACCCTCAGCAATGCCCCGGAATAAAACGTATTTTCAGAACATTGCAGAACTGCCGCGGTTTTATTTAAGTGTTGAAAAAGGTGTGGGAGGATGCTTATGAAAGAATATGTTTGACTTAACGCTGTAGGCGTAGAAATGAATGAGTCACATTAAGTTGATGTATTAGAAACAAACATACGTTACTGTATACGACGAAATGTGTTACAAAACCCAGTTCGACGGAAGTTTTAAGCGTCGACCGGCATATATTTTGGAAAGCAGCGTCCAGAAATACTAGGCTCGCTTCCTGAACCTCGTGGCATTGCTTGAAAAACTACATTCGTATCTACGGAGAATGTGGTGGAGCACACCGGTAAGGAGTTTTGTCATATGCTAAATTTAGCCGTATACCTCATGAACGTGTTGACCGAAAATGACCAACTGTGTCTCAACGCGGACCAAGGGCAGCATAGTGGATGGTTAGAACGGCTCTCAATGGAGCTTGTCCTTCCATTTTCTACCAGAAACAGACGTTATTAACTAACAGTGAAACTGGGTAAACTAGATTCGGGCTTACATCCGCCACGCAGGAAGAAACTGCATTTTCGCACCTCGGAATCTTTGAATTGGGCCAACTAGGTGTTTTGAGTAACAGGAAATTACCACCATTCTAGAGACTCCGTGTCGGCGGCATTGTCAGTTAACGCCTGGCGGCGAATCCGGCTGCCAGTCCCCACTGTGCGCCCGTCCACACGCTGACGCCGTTTCGCCGAAATCCGCCAGCCGGGCCAGTATTGCGTTACCCAGACCTCTCCCTCCCCGTTACGTCACCGCGAGAGGTATCCGGTTTGTGACGTCACCGGTCCTGCCCGGCCGGGGCAGATCCCTTCCGCAGTCCACATACGTCTGCGTGCCGCGAGGGGCCGGGAGATGTCCACACGCGCCGGCCGTGGCGGGCCGCTGCCACCGGAAGGTCGGCGAACGAGAGCGAAAGCTGAGCCCTGCCCGAGGGGGCAGCGACTGGTTCCTGAACATTCTCTCCCGTTCCCCGCTCCCCGCTTCCGTCTGTGTACCTGGTGTTAGAGGTTGCGATGAAATTCTCCGGAAGCCCCACCTGTTTGATAGAGCGGTACTCGTGCTGTATTTTTAGTGTCTTCGCGAACGACTACAGGACGAAAGCACAAACAGCACACGCACAGAAGACGAGTAGGAAATTGTTAACAGCGTGCGGCTGTGCACACCCACGAATTATGTCCCGAATGTAAGATATAATTTATCACATAGCGCTAAGACTGTAGGTCGTCGCCATGCACGCCCGACTGGGGGAAGCGATTGTCCGCCCCCCCCCCTCTCATTCACGAACGGTTGGTTGCACGATAAAAATAAGCACACCGTTGGAATGCTTGAGACGCGTAGAACTCGAAAATGGTCTCACTTTTAGTTTTAGATAATATGTAAGCCATTTACGCCCTCTATGTTTTCTCATGGCCAACTTGCATGAGACCCGGAAACGGCCTGAATCTCAAGGGCTGCGACTAATGAAGTCTAGATAAATGCACCAGTGGACAGGCAAAAGTTCGCAGATGGCAATATTCTTCTAATTTCTCTGATTTGTTTAATATATACACAGGAATGTTGAGTTAAAGACAAGGCGATTTTCGCAACATTGCTCGACGGGCGCCACCGACGAAGGCGGTGTGAAGTTAGCGGGAACAAATTTTAGCGTCCTTTTATTTTCGCGAAATATGCCTTTTCAGTTGTTGTCCAAGGTCCTTGTGGTTCCTGTGATGGTTTCTCGTGTTTGAGTGTTGAAAAAATTCAGTGGTTATCAGTCTCCACAATTGGTGGAGCTTTTTTTGAATTTCTTGGTATTATTCGCAACTGTGCGAGCGAATTCTGCCATTTTCGACCCCATCTGAGTCATTCATCGATAATTTTGATTAGTGCATTTTGACTCTTAACATTTATTCGTGACCTGTCCTCAGATCAGCGGCCGGAGGTCATTGAAACTTTGCTCATTGACGGCGAATGGATCTTGATCTCCCGACACTCAAATTGTTATAAAAAATTCCGTTAATTACCGAAAAACTACGACATATGTGGAAAACGGGCTTGAACTTAGGTCCATGACCCAGCAATTTCCGAAAAATCCGAGATAGAAGGTTTGCTGCATTTATCAAAATCTCTGACACTTGAAAGTTTCATTGTGACATCATGTTTTGCAAAAAAATTTGCAGGGCGCTGCACTTTTTTGGGCATAGGTCCATTTGACCTGACCTAGGTTAGACGCCTGGCTTGGCCTAAGGTCAAAATTTTGATGCAATGTGTAAAAAGTGATCATGAAAAAGGTACACAAAGATTCGTGGCGCTGCGTTTGTTCGTTCTCTCGCAGTCTCGGAAAACCCTCAGCGGGACGGTCAACCGCCTCCCCCAGTCGGGGGCGGGTTAACCACCAGCCGCTTTGGCTTTTTTGAGCGCTTGCGTGTTGCTCGTTAGAAATGATGCGCGTGACGTTTGCTAGTGTGGCGTGCGTGACTTTTTATGACTCCGGTGATGATGCGTCATTGCCGATACAGTTACCTGACAAACCCTCTTTGTTCAGGTGATTTTACCCTTCTCAGCGAATTGTGTTTCGCGTTGGCACGTACACGAAAGCAACAAATGCCAGTGATTGGTAGACATGGCATGTAAGTAAGTGGACAACTAGATTAAGCGCAGTGAAAACGACTAATAAGAGCACAGGACGCAGCTGAGTGGCACCGTTAACGGTGGCTTCATAGCCATCCGGCGAAAGATCTTCGAGGATCCGACATGGCAAAACACAAGGGCAGATGGCAGGGCCAAAACGAAGTGCAGCGCGGTAACAGGCAATGTCAGAGATCGGGCCAGTGCAGATGAGCAGCGCCAGAATGCAGTTGCAGCAGCAGAATGCCAGCGCCCAGCTCTCAAAAACGGACCGAGCCAATTCATTCCAGTGCACTGGCCAACCGGTGACAAGCTCGTTCACAGAGCGGATCGGTACCTTTTTTTAGAACGACGCATACATCCACACAGAGTAGGCCGGTGACAAACTAGCAGACTGTCGATGGACAGTTTCAGGACAGATTAGTAGCATTGTAGGAAGATGTCGGTTTGGAGCGGCTGAAGAAAATGGCCTGTATCTGTCTGGCAGGACACAAATGATGAAATTGGAGCGTGAAGAACGACGGACGCGTATTCACCAATTCCATCGGAACGCAGTTTTTACATGCAAAATTAATCTAACGACAACGAAACTGTTGCCGCAGATCAATCGGCCACGGTCGGCAGAGCGTGTCCTGGGACCCGGCCGCTGCCGGCCGCGGCGTTTGCGGTCCAGATCGCGGCGACGGCGGCAGGGACGGCTGTCGTCTCCGCTCGCTCGGAACAGGCCGTTTCACTCTCGTCCTCCATCTGCACCGCTCCGGTACACGGCGGCGTCGGAAAACGGACGCAGACGCGCGCCGCGACCGCCGGGAAACTGACCTACTGATGAACGCCACCCGCCGGCCGTCGGAGTACACCAGCGGGCGCAGCAGCTCCGGCTCGGTCCTTGGATGCTAATAAATCGGCTGTTTCGAGCTTCACGAGAGGCCCCAGATGTTGGGAAATGTTGCATTGCGCCTATGGCTCTTGCATGGAAAAACTTTGCGGACCATTCTCGCCGCTCCTGATTTGGCGGAGTCCCAGTAGATTGCAATACCGGTTGATCATCGCCGGCTTCACTCAGGAAGCCCGAGCTTAACGCCACTCCAGAATTCTAACCCAGCAGGTGCAGTAGCATCAGTGTTTAGTGTTCATGAATATCATACATTTTGTCTCGGGAGCAGTGCATTAAGCGTTGTCAGAAAAGAAAATCTTCACAAGGCTTGCAAAAAAACAGCGAAAAGGTCAAGGTTGTCAGAACCAATGACGTTTTTGCCGTCATCTCACGCAGTTACGGGGCGTGAACAAGGAAGTGCCAACTGGCATGACTTGCAAAACTGGTCCGGCGTAATCCCAAAAATACGGGTCAAGTTCGGGGCGCCCCATCGATTGTAGAAGGAAACGGCCATGTGATATTTGTCAGACGATGAAATAACTGTCGCACATTGCCTCGAGAGCTTACCCGTAGTTTGATGCCTCCCGGCGACGTGGATGTGAGATGAGACGCAACCGTGATCACCTTTTAACAAGTGGTTTGAGTTCCGCAGCCAACGAGAAAGTAGACGATTGCGTTTTTTACGATAGGGAAAGTATTTCGGCAGATAACTTCCTTCGGCGTTGCAGCGCAGTCATTGCCTCAAGCAGCGCGTAAAGCAAATATACCGAGATGTGTTGCGAAATGAAGCTAAAATACGCAGTAAAATCGTCTCGGGCTGCAGATCAAGCGCTAACAGAAAATGAAACTGGCGTCATTATGCACACACATTCACATACCGTCGCTCAAGTAAATGCCTGTAGACAGGCAGTTCCATGCGCACACAAGCGCACGTGCACACACACCCATGCCGGCCGGGCCAGCTCAGCTTTCTACGCCGCCTCCAGATGTGAGCTCGCTTCCCTCGCATTAGAGCGCGGGAACGGGCCAGCTCCGGCCGGACATATTTAGAAAG
Organism: Capitulum mitella; assembly: GCA_030062745.1. Lineage (NCBI taxonomy): Eukaryota > Metazoa > Arthropoda > Thecostraca > Pollicipedomorpha > Pollicipedidae > Capitulum > Capitulum mitella. Next base: position 28,216,117 of record CP099843.1, read on the forward strand.
TCGCCGTGGCGTTAGTGGAACGGTCTGGCTCAAACGGCTTCGCGCCGCCTCGGCGCTGCGGTCGGCCGGGCTCTGCGGTCGGCGGAGGGCCGGCGGCGGAGGAGGGCACTCCGCCCGCGGCGGCCGGCTCCGCGGTCACGTGACCGGCACCAGTCACCGCCCGGCCGCCGGTCGACTGGCCACGGGCCACCGGGTCACGGGCCACCGGCGGCGCCCTGTTGTGCCGCCTCCGTCTCTTATTGTGCCCCCGCGCACAATGTGTCCATCCGTCGTGCCGCGTACTCGCCCGTAACCTGTTACGCCGCAGTGGGGGCGGGGGGAGGCGTGTGTAAGCGCAGTCATTGACGCGTACGATCATGGACGGGGAGATTTAATTGCATTATTCTAATGCTTTCCACGGGAACGCACCAAAAGTGGGGGTTTCACTGAGGTGAAAGCCAGTTTCGTATGGGCCGATGAAAGGGCTGGCTCTAAAGGCGGCTTTCAAGGCGTTTGGTTTGTTTTGTGAATTGTGGTGCCAAACGGTCAGGCTCCATTGCACGCGGAAGGAATTTAAATGACCCGGATGCATTTTCGCACTCAATGCACGGCGGACAAATGTGTCGTGTATTGCTTCAACGACGTAGTGTGGTGAGGTGCGGATGACGGATGTTTGCCTGGCTCTGGCTAACACATCCGCTTTGAATTCAGATTGAAAGCAAACGATGTGAAACTACAAAGATAAATTGCTTAGGCTTTTTTTATAAAGTGTTCATATTTTATTTCATATCTTATGAAATTCACTCCGTTATCGCATAGGCCGAAGCATTCGCATCGCCTCATCCCGCGCATGGAATCAATTTATCATTACACGGTGTCAGTCCCCTGCAAGACAGGGAATCGCCTGCATCCGCCCGAACCTGACGAAACTGAATAACAGTCGGGGAAAACACCCCATCTCGGTGCCCGTCCGGTCGGCACCCACCGGGCGGGACGACCTCAGCAAGGTCGCCTCGCAGTCGGCGCGGCCGGAGCCGCCGGCCGGCCCGATATAGGTCACTGGAGCGGAACGCGGCGGACACGCGGCGGCGGCGAGCGGCGAGCTGCCGCCGCCGGCACCGCCCCGGGCGCCGCCGGCGGCGGCCGCGCCGGCACATCCGGCTCCCATTTGGGTCGTACGCACCTGCGTGCCGGGCGGCGATCACCGACAGCCGGGCTGCGTCGCCGGCGGCAGGTCGGCGCCGTCTGTACCGGCCCGGCTCACCACGACCTGGCTGGATGGGAGCCGGCCGCTGGATGGGCGGGAGGATGGAATGGCATCTGTAGAGGCCGGACTCGCCGGAGAATGGAATCTGTAGAGGCCGGACTCGCCGGAGAATGGAATCTGTAGAGGCCGGACTCGCCGGAGAATGGAATCTGTAGAGCCTCGGTACGCCGAAAATGTCCTAAGATCGCGTGGAAGATAACGCTAATCACATCACGAAAACTCGAAAAATTCTGGGGAGATCATATCTTTATACATCGTTGAGAATGACAGTCATGTCCCGAAAATGTCTTGCAGAGAGCGACAGAACTGAGTGGAAAGGTTTTCTCGCTAGGATTTGGGCCGGAAGAGGCGTAGGAAAAAGCGGAAATTTTGAGGTTATACGCCTGGGTGTAATGGGCGAATAACTGGCATATATAATCCCACTCATCAATGGTTTCCTGTTCTTCTCGCGGGGGTGAGAAATGGCAAGGCTTTTCACTCCTTTGACCTTCCCAGTGGCCAAACTCTAGAACGTCATGATGGCCTGAGAGATTACGGAGAATGTGCAGGCGATTTCATTTGGCGACGTTTGCGGCACCGTCAGTTCACTTGAACTGGTCTGTCCGTACACACAGAAGAAACGTCGGGAAGTCCGTCTCCGTCGGACTACGTCTCTGTCCGTAGTCCCTCCCCATCAGACGGTCCTTCTCCCTCAGACGGTTTCGCCCGTTCAGTCGGCGCGTCTCCACTGCATGGTCCTCCCCTTCAGAAAGTTTCTTTTCTCCGTTACACAGAGAGGAGGGACCTCGTGGGGCCTCTCCGTTGCATCAGACAGTTCCCCTCCATTACACGGCTCCTCACCGTCAGACGACCCTTCCCTCTCCCTTTTAGAAGGTCCCTCTCCTTCACAGATTCCTCTCCTTCAGACCCCATCTGCGTCAGTCGTTGTCTCCCATTCAGACGTTGTTTTCCCGTCAGACAGTCCCTCCCCTAACGGATCCCTCCCTCAGGCGGTCCATCTACGTCAGTCGCTATTTCCCATTCAGACGTTGTTTCCCCGTCAGACGGCCCCTCCCCTTTACACGATCCTTCCCTCAGACAGCGCTCCGTCTCCAGACGGCCCTGCCCCGGGCGCCGGACCGCCTGCCCGCCGTCCGGCCGGCTCCGCCGCACCATCCGCCACCGAAAAGAAAGTCAGACGCAGAGCCACATGCCGGCGCTCGGCGACGGCGGCGCCGACTCCCACGGCCGAGCTGCCGGAATTCGGCGTCACTTTTACCCGGCCCGGCGTCCAGCGGGCCAGGACCGGCCCCTCCCCTAATGCCCTCCCCGCCGCCGGCGGACCGCGAACTGCAGTAACGGCTCCCGAGCAACCGTAACGGCTCACGATCGGCCGCCGCTGCCGCCGCGCCCGCGGCCGACGGCCGCTCGTGCGCCGAGTTGTGTCATCCGTTGCACGCGGTGTTACGTCACGGGCCGGAGAGCGTTCCCCGTGAGAAAAACCGGATCACTGTTTGCCAGAAACGCCAGAAACACGCCTCGACTCGCGTGCATTTACGTGCTTCTAGGCATGGGAACTGTGGATTGTTTTGTTGGATTGCTCGTACTGAGTGTGGTAAAACGTCTTGCTGGGACAGAATCGACAGCATGTCAATCTTTCTGACAGTTCAGCTATTCATTATGGCTCATATTGTAATCAAACATGACTGGATATTCCGCAAGCCCAATGATGGGTTGGGTTGTCGGAATACGATTTCTTAATGTTTTTCCCATCCACTGTTGCAGGTTTTATGTTGAAATCTCCGACAACTGAAGGAACCTGGACCCTCCCAGCCCCCAAAACCCCTGGGATCTTTGGCTGTTTGTATATAAATAGCCTTTAGACAGACATTCGATTTTCGAGCAGACTTAAAAAATGTAACACGGCTTCAAAACCAAGGAAACTGATACACAATTCAATCTACCACTGATTTGCAAGGAACTTTAGCGAAACGGCTAAATTGGGCCTATATTTGAAGAGGCTCATAACATTGTCTGCTACCCTCCTGATGAAAAGAAAACCGTTCATTTCCCGTTTTTACCTCCTGCCCCAAGCGCCACTTGTCTCAGACCGCAGGCATTGGTCTCCTCTCCACCGTCCACTGCACACCAGCATCCATTGGCCATTTGTCGGCTTCCGTCGTCAGAAAACACTACCTTTCACCCAGGAGTGGTCCGTTGACGAGGTCTCGCAGCTGACAGCTCTGCTTTTCACTTTCCTCGAGATACCTGCCCTCGAGACGCAGACAAGATGAACGGGTTCTCCGCACTATTTGTCAAACGGCTGTAGCCGATTCATTTCATCCCCCAACAATACCTATAATCCCGCCAAACTGCGCACTTAATCCCAGTTTGAAAGGAACGTTTCTTTTGTTTAGAGAGTCAATATATTTAGTCAGACCTTGTCACATCTGTTCTAAAGAAATGGACTGGAAAAAATATGATTGCAACATCTTAAAGAACATCCGGCATTTACGCGCCAGGTTCAAGATAGATGCGGCTAGTGTTGAACTCCGACGCCGGGAGATGCCTGCTGAAGCGTATCAAATTGGAAAAATTCGTTTTTAGTATTACAGTGCTTATTAACCCTTGCAGTGCTTTACCGAGTTAGACGGCAGCGCATTCCAGAAAACGTCGTCACTGAGATCATGGATATAAACAGAGAGAGCGCAGACCGTAAAATGGCCACTGCGGCACTACTGAACTTTTCGAGAGTACGCTAATGCAATTTTCCTCTTCTGCTCTTCTACGTTCTGCATTCGTCAACCAATGCATTTCTCGTGTTAGTCCGGCCATCCACCCTTCAAGATATGTGCGTGTGGTTTCTGTACCGACTGATGTCCCTAACACCAGAGGACACCTTACGTTTAAATCTCGCGCTACTTCTTACGTAGAAGAGGGCTCAACCAACGGCCATTTGCGCCGAAATAGTGGCGCGTGAATAATATCAGAGGGTAGAAGTGTGTAGCGATGCCTCGCCATTTCAGGTACAGTCGCGTTTGTATTGTCATTCCTTGCAAAGAAAACTGCTAAGCGACGAAGCGTGCAGACAGAAAAATGGCTCATGGCTTGATATTTCAGATACCGTTGTGGTGACCTCATCTAGACGCGTGAAGCGGTATTAGTGAACTCGACTCGTCTTCGTTCGGAAGGGGTCGTTTTAAAAACGTCTCGACGCATTGTTACATATATGAATTGCTATCACATACAATGCTTTGAACCACAGCTGACTTTCGAATCAATTGTTTACAGTCCTGATCCCATTACTGTCAAGGTCTTAAGAGCACACGGCGACAAGCGCGTGGCCGTCTTGTCTGTTCCCACCGTTGCGACGACAGCTGCAGCTGCGGCCTGCCTGCGGACGCGGAGGTCGGCGCCTGATGACTGCACTGTACAGCAGGACACCCAGCTGATGCTGACGACGTATTGGGGCCACGAACCGGAGAAACGAGCACAAATTTGAGCTATTTCCTTGACGAAATAAGGCGTACTGGCGAATGTGAAATCGGAGTGCGTTCGGTTTCTGGGAACGCGGACAAGGCACTGAAAATGTAGGGAGAAAGCGCAAAAAGAAGACACATGACGCAGGCACTCAGGACCTGTGTATGCAGGAAACACCGTTTCAATGGCCTGGGAAGGTCACCAAGATTAAACGTTAGTCTGATAACGACATGGTGAATATTCTGTACAAAGTCAGTGGGTAAAATGAGCATAACGATTTGATTAACCGTCACCCTAACCCTATTCCCGGCAGGGGGGGCGGAATCCGCCCCCTCGGGTTTTTTGCTTGCCAATTTCAGGCTTTTTAACGCAGCTTCACGAAACCTGGTCACTTTTCCTAGCTATTCTTTCTACGTGCCGTGACAAAATTTCAAAATTCTACTTTGCTCAGGGGCGGAGCCAGGCAACGTTTTTGGGAGGCACCTCATGCCATTTTTGGCCATGTTCAGGGTAAAAGGAAAATGTCTGCCAAAAGCAGAGTTTTTAAGATAGAACTTAAAACTTTATATGGATGTATAGCTAAATAGTTGCGGCAATGTGCAGATAAAATTTTGTTCACCTGAGGTCATTTGACAAGGTCAGGTCAAGGTCAAAAGTCAAAATTTGTTTTTTGCAATAATTTCGGCACCATTTTTTCAAATGCCAAACCCTGAATATATATGACGTAGAAAGGGTGCCTTCTACTTGTGTACCAAGTTTCAGCTTGATATCAGGTCGGGTCACGGAGATATAACCTAAAATGTCAGTGGGCGTACCCTATATCGCAATAGCCATAAAATGAAATTTTTGAAATAGAGTGAATTCAAACGATTGAAAACGTTTAAAGATAATATTAAATGCATAGGAGATCATTCCAAGTGACCCCAAGGTCACTGGAGGTCATTTAAGGTCAAAGATCACAAGTTGATCTGAGAAATGTGTGACCATGACAGTTTCCCCTTTTTCATGTCCCTGGCACCGCCTATGCTAACATTATACAAACATTGCAATGCGATTTGTACTTCTTTAGTATAACATGACTAGCAGAAGACAAAAAAGGGTGTTTGCCTCTTTTGTTCATCCAGTTGTTAGAAAACTAATCCTCCTATTTTTGAAACCCTGTGAACGCCCATGAATTTTCTCAAAATTTCAGATTTGTGGACCCATGGTAAAAGCCCTATCTATAATCTCTCGATTCATGCCAGTTTGATCGAAATCGGTCCATAAACCACGGAGTTATAAGAAGTCCAAAAGTACCCCCCATTTCGACATTTTTGCCCCCCTGTATCCACAAATTTCGAAATTTTGAAAATTTCGTTTTATAAAAATGTAGTTCACGTGACGGCAAATCGATTGCCGTTTGTTGCGATGAAATCGGACAAGTAGTTCTCGAGATCTCAGGGGGGGGCCGAATCCGTCCCCCCCCCTGCCGGGAATCGGCCATACCGTCTAGCCCTCCGGGAATAGGGCTAAGGAGCAATTTTGTTCACACGGCCTACGGGGTGACCGATTCGGCTGTTCTGACAGTTCGAAAACGAAGAATGGTGCAACATTTTGACAGACTTCCTTTTCCTCGTTCTTTTTTATGATAAAAGCCAATGATGTTGTCCTATCTCTTTGTTTTTGCTCCGTATCAAATCAGTATGCACGTCTCAAGTGGTCATTTTTTGCTGCTCGGATTATCACGGGCAATGGAAGGGGGTTTCGCGCTAACGCGCACTGCAAGGAGGAACAAAAGGGCCCCTCCGGTCTCGGAAACGGAAAAAGCTAGACACATTAGATTTAAAAGGTAACGTAGAGTCATAAAAAGTTACAAAGTGTGCAATTTTCATTACTCTAGGTCAATATCTTCAAAGCCAAATGGGATCGAAAGGTCAACTGGACACTCTCTCAGCGCGCACAAGCTATTCCTTACGGCTCTTTGAACCAAACGGAAAAAGGGTGCGTGTTAGAGCGTTGAAACGTGAAATGCGATTATTTCCATTCACTTCGCGTCTTGATTGGGGATTTTGGATCCCGTTCAAGCCAGGTCGCCTATCACGTCATTTTTTGCATTATTGCATCATTACATTATTGCAGATCAGATTTCGAGCAACACGGGATACTGCTGTAGCTTGAGTGTAGGTAAAGGCGCTAATCGCATCTTTATTTTTTAACGTTTAGTTTTTAACCAGATAGTTAAGCTTTTAACCCTTAGCGTATTTTCAGCAAAGATAACTAACATCAGTACATTTGGTCACTTCCAGCATGTACTGACCTCCGCAAGATCAAAAGAAGTGAAGCGAGGCCATGACCCTGGATGAAGTTTTTTACCCAAGGTATGTTTTACGTCATCTGTCTGCGCTAAAGTTGCTAAAGTTATTCCGTTAAAATGAGCCCAGTTACATGATTTGTTTGTGTAAAACATACAAATTATATATATATATATATATATATATATATATATATACTAAAGCGTATCAATGTTCAAAAGCGTATTTTTATTAGGGCCTTTGAATGTATATTTCATATAAATCGACATGCTGCAAAACAAATCAGGAACATGTCACAATATAGCTGACCTTGACCTTCGATGCCCCTGACCTTCACTGACCTTGGCATAAGCAAGCAAATGTGGGCAAACGTGTTTTTATTAGGTTCCTTGAATGCATATTTCATTCAAACCGACATGTTGTAAAGCAAACCTGGAGCAGGTCACGAGCTGGTTGACCTTGACCTTTGGTGACCTTGGCCCTTACTGACCCTGGCTTTAGTCTTGGTACCTCCATCAGTTATGCCCGAATGATGTTGGCCGATAATGCTCAAACGGTGATCTTACATAGAACACCAGTCTTTTCGCAAAGTTCCATCTGTCAGTGACAACCGTTTTTTTTTTTCTGTTTGTTTGAATTCAAATGCCTCAGACTTTAAAAATTTCTGGTCAATTTTCGATTTTTTTTGCGTCAGTACATAAATTATTGAATTGTGATAAATGTCACAAAGTAAAAGCATTCTCGATCTCTATCTCATCATTACTCATTCTCGAGATTGACAAGAAAAACAGGAAAACAGGTGGGGGGAACAAAAGTGCCCCCCTTCCAGTGCGCGTGTTAAAGGGCCGCGTTTGATACCATTGATGCGTGTGTTTCGTGCAGCTATGTAAGCTTACTTCTGCTGTCGACGGAAAAACGACAGTTTCTGGAAAAGGTCCGGTCAAAATCGGACAGCAAATAATGGCATTTTCGCAGACGTTCATTGTTAAAAACCAGTCATGATGACCCAACACGCCGGACAGAAACTATGAAGAAGGCACGGCGTCATCCATTCACCGCTATATTCGGCCCACCCCCGGCGTCAGACTGACCGAGTTTCGGGTCATTTCTTCTGGCGCTGTAAAACGAGAGGGTGGCGCTCCATAATGCACTACGGTACAGAAACAGCTGAACATGAAGCTACGCGACAGAAATAATGTTGAGAGACAGCAGTGACTGCGGAAATGTTGTTTAGGATGTATGATGTCATGAATAGTCAGAACTGCAGGCAAGGAACGCCGGCCGTCCGTTGCGGATGGTTGGGAGCCTTAACGCTACAGGTCTGTCTCGATAGTCCCATGTTCTGCCTCGGGCAACAATTCCAGACATGAGTCCGAGCAGGCCCGGATCCTGAAGATTTCGGACATAAGGGCGCGGCTATAAAAAGTGGGGTTCAAAGGCTTCAAGACTCCACAATTTCGGCAAAAGTAAAAAAAAATACGAAAAAAGGAATTGGGAGTTATCGAACCCTACCCGGATGCGAGCATTCTAAATTTATCAAGCCTGTCTTAGATAATAACGACAAATAAGCTTGTCTTTATTCAAACGGAACAACGTGCGTGATCCGAGTATATTCACAACAGCGCATTTAGATGCTCCTACAGATATCCGTCGGCTCGCCCGTTCTAAAACGCCAAAAGCAGGGGCGAACACCATGTATGAAGTTACGACGTTACAAATAGGTTTAATGCAAACTGTTCAGGCATTTACCCATTTTTTTTCACAATTCATGCTGAGACATGCATTTCAGTAATTTCTACCGATGGCCTTAGTGTGGTCCTCGAGTACGATTCTCCTTTCTCTTGGCTGCGCCCAGTCTTGGTCATCTCGCCCGCTGCCAAATTTCCACCCGTTACGCCTGCAGGCAGTGCTATTACAGACTAGTGCAATGGGTCGCATCGGCCATTCCCCGTCTTCGCAGCGGACAAGCCGTGCTACTTCAGACTCACACTTCACAGACTTCACACTTCAGACTCACACTTCAGACGTGTGCTGGTCCGTCTCCCTACCCACGAGACGCAGCCACAGGATAATGGCAGCCAATGTGGAACAGCTGTCGCCAAGAGACGTCCATGAGCAACTACAGCCGCATGTCGTGACTGGTGCTATAGATCTCGCGCATTTGAACGCGATGTATTTCCAGACATGGTCAGTCGTGCCATGTATCGATTGTTTGACATACCGTCAACGTTCGCAACCCATTGTCCTCAGCATGGGTGCAAGAGCGGGGGGACGGGGATGTTCGGGGACGTCAATGAACCCCACTTTTGGGGAAATTTAGCATTGGTCCCGCGGGGAAAAATGTCTGTACCCCCCCCCCACTTTCACACACAGTTACGTTTGACCGACATATGTTCTTGGCTGTTCATAATGACAACGTTGTCCGCCACTGTACAGAGCTTCTGACTGGACTCAACCACTGTAAACGCATATCATAACATACGGTACGGTACCGTATACGGTACGGTACCGCATACGGTAACCAGTCGTACCAGTCACCTCGTGTCAGCCAGGCTGCTAGTGCGGCTGACGGTGCGACGTGCTGAAGTGGCGATATGGAATGTGCATTGTTCAGGCAGCCTATGAATTGGTCTCGAATGACCTCAAGTCACGCCTTTATTTATATCTATTGCATCGAGTTTTTAAACAAAGTGAGGTACCTCTGTACTTAAGGAAATGTGTGCAGTACGTTGGAGCGCAGAGATAGTTTTTCTAGTCAACTCACTGAGCCTGACAGCAGGGAGAGAGTTTCCTATATTTCCGGTGGGGCTATGGCCGCATTAACATTGGTTTTCGCCCCACCAACAAAGACTTCGGCTCCACCAGCTTCGGAGTACACATATGTCTCTTTTTATGAATTACAACAGCGTTGCCGTTTTCTGTAAATGATTTGGGGGCAGGCCGAGGGCCCGACAACCTAGCCTCCCCCAAATGCGGGTTTTTCATCGGATTTAGCCCACTTTATTTTGACCAACAGAGGTTTACAAGTTTTTTTGTTACTATTTATCAAATGAGAAATTACATTTGTGTCATGTATGTAGGTGTATACAGGGGTGCCGATTTATGAGTGATTGGGGAGGCCTCGCCGAGGGTCCAACAAACGAAGTTCCCTCCAAATGTGGGTTTCTCAACGGATTTTGCCCACTTTATTTTAACCAACGAAAATTTTCAAGTGTTTTGTTACTATTTATGAAATGAAAAATTGCATTCGTCCCCATATATATATATATATATATATATATATATATATATATATACATATGGGGACGAATGCAATTTTTCATTTAGATATATAAATTATAATATATAAATATATATATATAATGTATAAAAATGAAAAATTGCACTTGTCCCCATATATATATGATGCTGGGGCCAAAGCCGGACTTTCGAGGAAGACAAAATGTCCCAAACACCCCTGATATGGTATATATATATATATATATATATATATATATATATATATATATATATATATATATATATATATATATATTTATATTTATATAGAAATCTTATCAGGGGTGTTTGGGACATTTTGTCTTCCTCGAAAGTCCGGCTTTGGCCCCAACATCATTTTAAGAAAAGCTCCACCAATGCTTAATAGGTCTATAGTTTCCCAGGAAGGGGCCTGAATTAATGTACATCATAAAGCGAAAATAATTTTCATCAAGTCCCGATTTGTGGAGCGGAGATAAAGTTATCCTGGCTGGAGGCAAACAAGATTAAACCATGAGATTCCCAGACATGGCTAGATTGTGGAAGACGTCATTGAGACATTCTATAAACGTACCCAGAAATGTTATGTTGGCAATGCTTTGTTTGCACAGAAAATGGCAATTCCTGAAATCCCATTTTCTTCTGTTTGTTATGCCAAATAATCGGTTTACTACAGTTTACTGAATTGACTATCGACATGAAAGCCGACCAAAAATATTTATTAAGGACGATCCAAAACATGGCTTGGATTATACTTTTTGCCACGCTTACAAAACAACCTTTACCATTGCCCATTTATATCAAGAATTTTACGCATTCTTGGCTAACGATTCTTGATATCTCATTGATTCACAGTTCAAGAGGTTTTACAACAGACTTCATCGCTAACATTCTGCGTGTCATTTTGGCGTTCTGCCCAGGCGCCTTTGAGCAAATATAAACAGCCGTCGCATTAGACAGTGGGTTCATTGATTTGCGGTTTAATTCCGGTGTCAGCAAACCCCTAATCGTCGACGACTGGACTGTAGCGGTCAGAATGCGAAAGCACACATTTATAACTGCGTCACGCGTATGGGGGCTTCTGTCATATGAGGACTCCAGCTGTCACTGTGGAGGGGTGAGGTACTCTGCCATGAACGAACTAGTGGTGACTGCGATGGTGCGGCTACTTCTGCCGTGGATGCACGCAGCGTCCACCGTACGGAGTTCGGCCGCCCCGCTCGAGGCACGTGCCGTCGCCGCCGTCGCCGGCCGGCCGGCCGTCTTCAGGAGAAGGGAGAGGGCTGCGCCGCCGGCGTCGCCCGCGCTTCCCGCCGCCGACCCACTTCGCCGGCGAGACCATAAAACGGCGGGCCGGCCCCCGTCCCAGGCCAGTGTACCGATCCACCCAGCGCGGCGAGCCACCGTCCAGTGTCACCAGCGTCGTCAGCGCATCGCCGCATCACCGCACAGTCGCCATGAGGGCCCATCTGATGTTCGCCGCCTGCTGCCTGGCAGGTGAGTCGGCGGTGCGCTGGAACAGCGCCGGGCCGGAGCGTGCCGCGCGCCGTCAGCCCGCAACTCGGGGCAGGTTTGGTCTGACTGCGCCGCGTTTGGACCACTGGGAACTGCGACAGGTCTTGTCATGCGACTGTGTGGTGCGAGAGCATCCCGTCGAGTCTCCGTGATCTTTGGTTCTTGTTAAGCTTTCGATAAAAGTGCTCGTAATTTGAAGTTCGACGTAATTACCTGTTACTCGAACCAGCAACCCCTCTGATCTTGTTTGTGGACGGCAGATGTCATCGCATCAGCTCAACGTGGCCAATCGCTGCCGGTACCCGTCGACTGCAGTTAACGCTATAGCACGTCTGTGATGCCTGAAGTTGCCTGTATCTGTAGATGTCTCATTCTATTTAACCAGTGTCATATGCTCTTTAGTAATCGCCTCTGACCAGTCAAATGTAACCCGAACATGTTGCTTGTACTGTTGATGTAGAGCAACGATGACTGAAGCCTAGTTAGCGTAGTTGGGCAGTGATGATGAAGATGGTCCGGTCTTCTCGGTGACTTGTCAGTCTGCTGTGTCGTCCTCAGCGGTCTAGTTCCGCCGCATTCTCAGCCTGCTGTCGGTCCGTTCCGCCGAGTCACCGTCTATTGTGCCCTCTGGATCCTCTCCGGAGCGCAACAGGCGCCAAACACGTCCAGCGATTGTCCGCACGCGTCGCACGCCTCAGGACGCTGTCGGCGGCTGTCGGCGGCTGTCTGCTCCCGTCCCACGTGTCCGCGCGCGGCGCGCTCCCGTGCGACGCGTCAGCGGGCCTGTTTTCCGCCCGAGCGCGCCGCCCAGAGGCCGTGTCATCACGGCAGCCCAGAATGCAAAGCAGTTGCGTGGCGTGAGAGGCGGTGCAGTCATTGGGTCAGTGGGCCTGTAACGGGACCGGCCACAGCCGAGCCGCCCCGGCGTCCGGACGCGGCCGCCGACAGCGGCCCGCTCTGCCCCAGCGGTGGGCACGGGCCCACCGAGCGGCTCTGTCTCAGTGGTGGGTCCGGGCAGGGGGTGTCATGAGCGGCCCACTCTGCCGCCGTGGGATTCGGATACACGAGGTCATGAGACGCTCTGGCCCGTTCCGGACATGCGCCGCCAGAAATGGCTCACACTGTCACTGCTGGACACCGATGCAAAACGCTACGAGAGGCCGGTCGGGATACGGACCACATGCGAAGCCCATTCTCTCCGCAGTAGACTGGAATGCATGCCATCGTTTGGAGACGAGGCGCCACAACTTTCCCATGCTGCCACGCTAGTGGGAGCCGGGTTGACACAAGAAGCTGAAGCGGCCATGCGTTTAATGGGGTGAAGCCCAGTTCGTGCAGTAAATTGCTGCTCGGTTCGGGCCTTATTCATTTCTCGGTCATCTGTGGCTTGCTAGCGTGCGGTAGTTTCAGTCAACCATGCGTGCAATTTATCCCTAAGACATACTTTTAGAATGACAAGTCGAACTGCATACATTCGTACCTGATCACTGACACACTGAACTTAGTCGAATCCGCTGTTCTTGCTTTTTTCTTAACGCTTATTTCTTTCCATGGGCAGAATCAGTAGACCTGTTGTCAACAACCGTTCAAACCATCTCTCTTGCGCACAATCAAGGCAGTTTTGCTAAAGCACCGCTTCATCACAACCGATTCAGGAGGTGCGGAAAAGGCTCGGAACCCCTCGCCTCTCCCCACCTATGAACGGTCCGAATCCAGTGAAACGTCCAACATTCCCTTATCTTTTGACTCGGTGGGGCCGGCCTCGACTGCAGTCCACTTCTGCGCACCTCTCCAGCTCCGCCCGGCTGCCAGCCGATTCCGAGCACGACCCGGCGCGCTGCAAAAGCTCGAGAGACGAGCTGCCGCCTCTGCCGTCCTCCGCACGGCCCTGTGACGGCGGCGGTCCGGTGCGCTCCCGTCCGTCCCTATCGAGCCCGCCGGCGCCTCGGCGCCCATCGAGCCGCGGCCGGGCGCCGCCGCCGCCGCTGGATTCGGGTCGTCCCGGCCGGCCGAGGCGGCGCCTCGTTCCAGCCGGATCCGAGCCACTTTCTCGAGCGCGCCAGCTCGCCGGTGACCGCGGCGCGGCACGTCCGGGCCTCCTGGCCGGCCAGCCGCGGTCGGCTGCCGCTCGGATCGCGGTCAGCCGCCAGCTGACGCCGGCAGCTGGCGCCGAGCGGCTGCCCGGGGCTGCGGCAGCTCGCCCGGCCCCGGGCTGGTTACGGTCCGGGCTGCGATAGCGGCCGGGGGTGCCGCAGTCAACACGAGTCGCCGGCGAACAGGGAAAGCCGCGCCGGACGTGAGGCAATGTTTGGCCGGAATTGGCAGAGCGCTCCCCTCCCTGGATAAGGTGCGGCGGCGCGCGATGTAGGGCGCCAAACCTGGAAAAGAACGCCCCCCGCGATACGACGCGCTGTTCTGGACTGCTGGGCTGTTCAGTCTTTGCAGTCTATGGTGCGTCATCGAAATATGTGTGATAGCTGAAGTTGCTTCTAGAGTATGCGTCTGCCCGTTAAATGTCTGACTTTGGCGGCGTCTCGAAACACATATTTTACAGGTACACAGGGCTTGATGACGGCAAATATTGGACGCAAGCGGTGTGAAACGGTGGCTGTAGCAAACACGATCGCCGCTGAGTGAGATACGTTCGTGGTATCGGAGCAGGTTGTAGAAAAAAACGAAGAAAAAAATGTTTAACATAAACCTTTGTCAGAGGCACGTAAGGAGCTATGCCCGACAAACCGCACATACTGGCTTCCCAGATAAACATAGTTTTTCCTCTAAGATCATCAGCGCCCTCGACGACAAAATGAGTGTTCATCGCTCTAAGTTATCATGATTATCTCTCGCGAGCACTGATTAAAATTTTTGTCCTGTTTCAGCCCTGGTTGCTGTGTACGCCGAAGAAGTACCGCAGGGAGGTAAGGATTAACCAAGATCATGTTTGGACTAAAAATGATGCCACTTATGTCTTATGTCTCGTATGCCATGTGGCGCCAGAATCAACTTGCTACTGACAATACCACATTGCTCCAGAAACAAATTTTTCGCAAAAAACGTTTGATGCTACCGGATGTAGCGTTAGTAGATATTCCACCCGTTTAACATTGGTGTCACTGCTATCAGAGCCAGTTTGCGAGCCTCAGTGACGGGTTCGTCTGCGTTTGCAGTGCTGCAGGCGCAGCAGGCACAGCAGGCGCAGCCGGTGGCGTTCCAGCGTCCCCAGGCGCAAGTGCCGTACCCACTCCGGCGCCAGAGCAGCGTAAGCACTACTGCCGATCGAGCAGAGCC
Source organism: Capitulum mitella (assembly GCA_030062745.1). Taxonomy (NCBI): domain Eukaryota; kingdom Metazoa; phylum Arthropoda; class Thecostraca; order Pollicipedomorpha; family Pollicipedidae; genus Capitulum; species Capitulum mitella. The sequence goes on from CP099843.1 coordinate 28,231,174, forward strand.
TGGGCAGGCACTTAGGCTCACCAGGCAGAGAGCCCGCTTCCGCCTGACTATACCTGAGTTTTGGGGACCCTTGAATCGGCGGGTGGACGGCGAAACGTTCCGGGCACTTGTGACGTTGTGGAACCATGGAACCAGATTGTTCGACTGTGGTCTTCTAAGCGCCATCAACCTATTTTTGGCGGGAACTTCTGTCATGCAGGTGGCGTTCCACTTGTTTTTCTGCTGCTGTTTGTATTAGCGAAGAGAAAGCTTGGTTGGCTGAGCTATTAGTCGTCACGGCTGCTAAGTCAAGGGAAACTATCCATACCGCAGACCAATTTTGTGCGCAGAGTCCTACAGAGGCCGGGTTATGCGCTGTTTTGCTCCAGCTTTCCCTACGAGACCACCATGAAACGACTGTGCATCCTAAAAAAAAATCGCATGACGAATGTCGGCCGTCCCGTATGCCATGACGTGTTCCGGGTGCTGATTTGTCAGTCTCCGGCCGTTCCTGTCTTGGTTACAGTCAGGACCCCATTGTACCCCGCTGACCCGTCACTGTCTGTCTTTTCTGTCCTTCGCGCTGTGCGAGCCATGCTCGGACAAGGAACGTTCTACTCCTGTCTTGACAGTGCTCACCTTCCGGCTGGCAGGTGCTCATCTCCCAGCTGACAGAGGCTCCCCTCCCGGCTGACAGTGCTTCCTTCCCGGCCGACAGGCGATTCCATCTGATAGACGCCTCCTCCCGCCTGGCAGTGCCCCCCTCCCCGCTGACAGTGCTCCGCGCCTGACAGTGCTCCACTCTCGGCTGACGATGCTCCCCTCCCGTCCGACAGTGCTCCCCTCCCTGCTGACAGCGCACTCCTCCCGGCAGGGTCTGGAGCGGGCCCGCTCGGCCGTCATGGGCTTCATGAGGTCCATCATGGACGCCGGCGCCCGGTTCCGCCGCATGGCCAGCGAGCGGCTCTCGACCATGTTCAACCGGCGCTCGCTGAGGAGGTCGCACCAGCGCGTGGAGCAGCCGCAGTTCCGCCCCCAGTAGGCGGACGGCCGCGGCGCCGCCGCCGACCGTGGGCACCGTCACTAATCGCACGCGCTCAGCCGGCGGGAGGCGCACGCTCCACTGAAACAGCCAAATCCGCGACCCCGCCGGCAGGCCGCACCCGCGTGGCTTCACGCGAAGTGGTTGGTCCCGGGCGAGACGCGAATGATCTGCTGCGCCCCATAGGGCGCAACAAAGGCATAGATTTGTTGTGAAGTTGTTGCGCACTTTGTTGTGAGCGGTTTATTTGTTGTCCGGTTTCTGTTTTGTCCGCGAGACGTACCAAATACTCCGCTGCCGTTGTGAAGCACTTGTTCTCATTCTTATACAGAGGAGGCGTTTTGAGACTGTTCATAGCCAGTGAATTTGTGATGAGTGCGAACTAGTTGATTGTAAATACTCATGCGTAGAGCTAGTTATTTATTTGTATTTTGCACAGCGTTTGTGCATTTAAATCAAACTATCTGTGACGTGATTTTCAATGTTCGTTGGGTCGACACCACCCACGTAAAGATGCCTTTCAAGTGAAAATAAAGTTTTTTTGGTGACAAAGAGTCGTCCGAGTTTTGACCACTGGGACCAACGTGGAAGACAAAACTGCATGAAGCTCATTTCCAGAGCACTCAGGAAGCGAGAACGCCGCGGAACGTGAGCTCTCAAGCAGGAACTTGAGACGTTATCCATGGGTCCCATGTCCCAAGTCAGGCTCATGTCCCCACTCTGAAACACGCTGTTTGGGTGCAGGTTGCACTGTCAGAATCACCCTTTCAATAGACGTCCGTTGCATCCGTGTGCTATTGCTGCAATATAAACCATTCCGCCTGCAATATAAACCTACCTCTACCCCGCATTCAATCTCGGCTCACCTTCCGCTAAGATTACAGGAATCTGTTTACCTGAGATCTTGAACATTCAGCGAGCGGTTGTTTTTTGCACTTAGGCAGAGTTCATCAAAGGAAACTAAAAAGCAACAATACGAGCACCGCCACAAGCCCCCAGTGGCAAGAGATGCCACAAAGACAGATGTCCCTTGATGTTTTTCATTTTTCAATCCGCATTTACTGTGACTACCCTTGCTTATATGCGAATACAACGAACATTCATTGTCAAGTGCTTGTGCATTTTTTTACACGCCCTTTGTCGTCGATTCATAGTGCGCCCTTTCTCGAAACCTCATGCTTGCATAGAATGGCCACCATCAAAAAGGGGACTGTGGATCGGGCAGCATCCGTCGGGTTCGAATGGTGCCGTCAGTCAGAGCAATGATCAACACAAGAGGCAACCAACAAACTACAAGAGCTTAAGATTCAACCAGCCTACTTTCGAAATATGACGGAGAAATGCGACGGCACATTTATCATGCTTCCTCGAGTATTCCAAATGTTAAGAATCCGGTTCGGAATGCTATTATCTGGAGTATGTAGGGTGGCATGGAGATCCTTCCATTTCGTGGCGGCGTCGCCAGGTAAACAATACCGCATACTGCGAATGTCTGACAGGAACGACGCTCGGAGCCAACGAGAAACAGCGCGATTTGCCTTCATTTTTTTCAATGCCTGCAAGTCTCAAACGTCGTCTTTCTGGAAGACGACGATTTCATTCCGTCCCACAATGTCAGGTTTGTACTTGATTCTCCAAAACCGAAAGATTTGCCGCCTGATTCTCAGAAACGGACATCGATTCCGAGTCCGATTTGCAATTGCCTTTAAGAAATGAATCGATTCAGTGCTCATTTAATGGTGACTGATGACAAGCCTGTAATTTGATTCAGATTCTGATTTACTGCAGTTTTCCAGCGAGTCAATTTTGATTCACGACGAAACTTCATAATCCCTAAAACGATTCTGAATTGATTTCAATCGACTCAGAATCGGAGCACCAGCCTATCCATAGCGTGAAGCAGGAAGATGAGTTCAGGATGTGCCCTTTTCTATGTGTTTCAGAGTGACACATCGGGCACGCTTGTTAATGGAAGGAAAAATAACTTTTCTTGTCATCCCTAGTTTCGCCAACAGCTTAGTCGGCTTATAATAGACGAAACCAATGTAATATTGCCCGTCCTGATACCAGGCACGCAGCAGTGGGGGGGAGGGGCGGAGGCGTGGGTGCCACGCCTTTCCACGAGCCAAGCGGTCTACACTAGATATTTAGCGATTTCTCAGGAATACAGGGTAGTGCATCATAGATATGTTGGAAAAACAAACATTAGATGTTTTTCTTGTGCCTTAAATACGAGATTAATTACGTAAAATTGTCGATTTTTGTTGAAAATTTTGTCATATGCCAGTGACACATGACAAAATTTGACATTTGCCCCTCCCCCAGGAAAATTCTCGCCACGGACCTGCCTGATACCCCAGGCTAAAAATAGCCTGATGCTGCGTTCGCACTGGGTTACGGACTGATGTCAGAATCGTCATCTAGAGAGTTCTGGTCAGTGCCCTTAAACATTACAGACGGGGTGACGGACTGATAAAGGGACTGCCCCCCCCCCCATAAAACTTGACCGCAGACCTTTTACAAATTGGTTGGGGGAGAGGTACTAAGCGACAGACCCTTTACTAATTGGCTGGGGAACAGGTACTAAGCGCGTACCGTCCTCCTTGCAACGTTACTCTTCACGCATATTTTCATCAGGCGGCGTCGACTTCGACGACCAGCCTTCCACGGCCGGGCCAACACGGGACAGCCCTGGTCTTCCGTCCCGTGATCAGTAGTTCCGCCTGTCTGCCTCCTCCTCCCCTCCTCCCCGCTGCAGTCTCCCTTCACGGACCGGGCGGCGGGCGGCCGGTGACCCCGCCGTGACCCCGGACTGCCCGAGGACCCGCTCCTGTACCGGGCAGCACCGGCCGGGCCGGCGACACGAACATCAGACTGTCTTAGGACGAGCTGCCGAACGTCGCCGGTGCATTCATCGGCGGGTGCAGTGGCGGCGGCACCGGACAGGAGATCCGTGGGGACAGTTAGTGCTCTGACTGGAGAAAAATATTGAACCACTTCGCATCACGTGGAAACAATCAGCTTTACATGGGACGTTTGCAACACCGCCACCCCTATCCCCGACACTGTAACAGTTTCGTCGTTGCTGCGTGGCATAAACAACCGGATCGTCATGCGGGTGCTTCAGTTCAGCGTCAGTGATTTCCAAAACATTTTAGGGACGAGACAATCATCCACGGGGTTCCGATCCCCTATGCCCTGAATCTCGCACCGTCGCAGAGATTCGGACATACGCTCCTTACGGGCCTGACGCTGCCACCATCGGTGACATGCTGCTCTACACCCGCAGCCCAGAACAAAAGAGCCGCAATACGGATTAGAAGCAACAGCAGCTCTCAAACTACCCAGTCACAAAAAAATCGAAACAATGAAGGTACTATGCTCCAAGGCTCACGACACCCACAGTGCTGCAAATTACTCTGAACGAGAGCAAATTTTATGCGTCTTATCACAAAGGACAGGTGATGAGCATTAGGCGGAAATGCAACGCAGACGCAAAATGGGAATTCGAAACAGAAGAAAATTAAGTACTGTTGTAAAAATCAGTGTGCTGGACAACGTAGCGCGGCGACTCTTAAATCAACAAGTGTCTACCACCAGCTCTTTTGTAGGCCGCCTGTGACCGTGTAATCCGAAGTACAGATCATCACGTCCCTGACCTGCCTGAGAGTCCATCATCTCCTCCAGGTCACCACGACTTTAGCTGCAGGACATCGAATCCCTGACTTGCCTAAGAGGCGTTAGGTCCCAGAGAGGCGTTAGGTAAGGCCACACGTCCGTGACCTGCCGGGGGGGGGGGGGGCGCCTGCCGCGGACGTGCGTCGCCAGCGCGGTGCGCCGTATTTGCCGTGACCAGGCGCGGTCACGAGCGTCCGGCCGCCGGAACCGGAGGTCACCAAGGCCGCGGCGCGCTGCGGCGCATTGTTCAAACAATGCGCCGGCGGCGACCGAGGCGGGGGCCGAGGCGGGGGCCGCGCCGCGTCCGGCCAGGCCGCTTAAAACTGCCGGCCGAGGCGCTGCACGGCGTCACACCGCCCCTCCGACTGCGCAGACATGGCCGCGGCGCCCTGCTGGAGACGCTGCCTGCTGGCGGCCGCCTGCCTGGCGGCGGCGGCGCGCGCCGAGCCGGCCGCCCAGGCGCCCGTCGCGGCGCCGGCGGCGGCGGCGGCGGTCGAACCGACGCCGGACCCGGACGCCGAGGGCGTCGTCGACGGCGGCGACACGGACGCCCGCTTCCTGTTCAAGGTGAACCGGCGCCGCTACAACCGGCGCTACCCCGGCTACAACGGCAACGGCTACGACTACGGCTACAGCGGCTACGACTCCTCGTGGCAGTGCGGGACGTGCGGCTACGGCGCCGTGGACTACACGACGGCGCGCCGCTGCTGCCGCCAGGGCTACTCCAGCTGCTGCTTCGAGTCGGGCGGGGGCGACTACAAGCCCGGCTCGTGCCCGTACCAGCCGTACGGCTCCACCGGCTCCGACAGCACCTACTACTGCCGCTCCGAGTGCACGCGCGACTCGGACTGCTACGGCTCTCAGAAGTGCTGCGGCCGGGGCTGCTCGCGCACCTGCCAGTACCCGTCCGGCGGCTCCGGCTCCGGGTACCAGAAGCCGGGCAGCTGCCCGTACTACGGCTCGCAGGGCGGCGGCTTTCCGTCGTACCCGTACTACCCGGGCGGCAGCTCCACGCTGGGCGGCAGCTACTGCCGCCGCGACTGCAACCAGGACTCGGAGTGCCCTGGCAGCCAGAAGTGCTGCGACGTCAACTGCTCGTCCACGTGCGTCACCCCGCAACGGTACTACTGAGCGACGCCGGCCGGGGCGGGCGCCCTCAGCGTCGGCTCTCCTCTGCCGGCCGACCCAGCCTCGCGTCGGCTGGAGGCTGGACCCCGCTCTGAAAGGAACTGAGCGGTGTGCACAGCCTTGCGATCCCTCCAAGTCAAGACTGCTCGCAGTGGTTTTCCACGGTCATTCTGTCTGCGTCACGGTCGAAAATCGATTTTCCAACTGGCGCTGCGTTGACTATGGTTTTCGAATCGATTGGCTGCGCATGTGTTCTCCAATTCGAATGGCATATTTCGTATGAACACCAGGCGCCATTGTAGTAAGGTCCTTTGCTTCATCGATATTCTATTGCTAACCAACATGGGTTCTCGGCTCGGACGAGTGGGTGTGCCGTATTTGTGTCAATATACAAACATTTATTGCATAGAAAGAACTATTGAGGAGCCGTATAAAAAAGGTGGATGTTTGCTTACACAGTTGTGACACATTTATGTGAAGAATGAGCCATGACGTTTAATACAGAACATCAGTGGTGGTTATGATAGGAAATTTAGGGACACCTGTATCCACGCAGCAATGTTATTGCTGCTTGCCTACATGAAACGTAAAGCACTTGTAGCAACAGGCAGCCTGTCAACTATTAATGTCTGGAAATACAAGTATCTGTTGTACGTCGATGCGGAAATTTGTAAATACCCTTGCTTCGCTCGTTTCGAGAAGGAGAATTACCTTATTGCTGATTTTAATTGTCTTCCTTTTTTTCTTGTCTGCCCGTGCGTCGAATACCTTTGTACCGCTCCCCTAAGTAGAGCATTTATTATTGGCTTGGTCACTGCAAAACCTACATCATTAGTTCCGTCGCCTCAACAATCGTCTACCAGCCCTTATCCTACAGCAAAAAACAGTTTTAAGCAGAAATTCGATGGAACGGAATGGGTAGTGCCTTTGACACTTGTCATGTAACTGACAACACAATATCAGTTTCCTCGTCAGCGAAGTGCCACTGTCACGACCAGACGCCCTGTCACTGTCACCGTTGGAAGCAGACCTGCGCACTTCCTTCAGGCTCCGAGACGTGCCGAATCTCTGCGTGGTCCGGACACGATCCTGCCGAGATCGGCACCAGAATCGCCGCCTGTGAACGTCTGCCAAACAGACTCAGACGCAGCTTCCAGCTTATATCCTTGCCATGGGAATGTGGTGACGCCTGCTGTTAGGAGCGCTCCGTAGATTTATTTGCAACCGAGAGGTTACACGAAAATTACAAAAAAAGAGGTTACACGAAAGGCAGCACACGAAAACGAATTACACACCAAAGCTGTCTCAGCCCAACAAAACATTCAGGCCCAAAACAGAGACTATGCATTCATACCAACAGGTAGGCTCCTGCACGGAAAATTACTTTGCAATTCCTTCTCTAAAGCGAATTCCAAGGGAATGCTTTCATGTTGGACGCTTACAAATACAGCAACGCGTGGACCATGGCTTCCTTCCAGCAGTGAGGAAGTGGAAATCGAAGATCGAGCAGTCTTTGGAACAATCCCTGGATATCTGACACATGCCTGTGACGACCAGCACCTTCGCAAAAGCTGGGATCTTTTGGCGGAACGTGGCACCCAAACCGTGCAGTGCCATCTCTCGCGTCTTCTATTCATGTTTACATTACGTTCCCGCGTCAGTTTTTTCAGAGTTGCCCTGCTTAACTGCGGTTTGCATTACTCGCAGATCGACAGCCACATGCCAGTCGTCAACAGTATCGATTTGTAGTCAAGGCTTCGATCGGCTACGAAGCTTGTCCCAATGCAGGTGCAGGCGCCGCCAGCGCCGTGTCGCCGGCTCTTCGTTGGCTGTTTCGATCCGAAACGCGGCCATGGAGGGCTGGCATACACCCAGCGTGCTTTGTCCGGAACGTGACTGGGACTGGTACGGACACTGAGAGCAGGTGAGGTTACCGGACCGCAGAGGGCAGTTCGTCACCGGGATCCCTGCAATTATGTCACTGGTATTCGGTGTCTATGTTCTTGTTTAATCATTTCGCGAGTCATAAATCGCGAAATGACTTAGGCCTCTTCTCATTTCACACACACACACACACACACACACACACACAAACACAGACACACTCACACACACACACACACACATATATATATATATATATTATATATATATAAAGTTTATAGTAGTCCTATTTGGTAGTTATACACAACGCAAATCAAACAATATGGGGGCAGATTCTAGTTGTGCAATAGTGAGACACAAATGGTACGATGGTACCATTTGCGCAAATGGTACTGTGGTTTCTATTCGTACATGCTTGAAGGTTTGTCATCTCCAAATCTCCTTTATTTATCGAGAACACAGTCACCCAGCGTTAGGGTTACCTGGAGCTACTCTGTAACAGCGTTCTTTTAGCTGGCGGCTAGCACTCCGCCGAAGCATTTAGCACGCACTGACGAGAAACACAGAGAAGGAGAGTTCACACTTTGGAGCAAACCAGCCTACATCATTTCTCGATGGAATTATGGATATTCTTCATGAATTGCCCGCCAGACCATGGGGCCCAGTGAACATCAATAGCAAAAATTCTGATTGAAGAAGGTGGGACCCTAGCCATTTCGTATAATTTCTTTATCATCAGCGCCATGTTGATGTAAACTTCATGGTTTCACAGGCCGTGCGATTTTTTTTTAATTCAACTACGAAGAAAAAGTCAGACCGAGTGGCCGGTCCGGCCCGCCTCAGCCGTTACGTTTTCAGGAGGTTAACAGCTATGCAGTCACTGGACACCAAATCACGATTTTTTTTACCAGAAGGTAAATAAATTCTTCAAATTGCATGCATTTACATTCACATTGCGTTATCTCGCAATCTCATTCGCATCACTATTTCGGGAATAATGTTTTTGCTTGTAGGCATATTTTGCCTTTGTTCTTGAACTGTTCATAGTAATGACAGCGAATAATAATAATGTGTGATGGACACACATGACGTTTGATCTTCAAAACTTGCAGTTTTCCTCGGATGCAAGTCACCGAAACAGACTGATGTAAATTCGGTTGCACTGAACAACAGCTGAGATAAAGTAAGGCGTGAAACAGAAAAAAGTTCCAAACCTAAGAACGAACGAATTGTCACACGTCATGTGCACCACCAGGCGTCTTACTGGTCACATCTCGCGTGAACCAGTTTATGTACCAATGACGCTGACGGTCTTTATACTGCGCCGTCATCACCTGCGTCGTCTTCACCATGAAAGAAGAGCACTGGTCAAAATGGTTGAGAACGAAACGGTAGTGTTGGAGGAGTCCGTAATGACGTCTTTTATCAGTTGCATCTGTTGTGTTTTTTGGAGCATTCGTGAGTAACATGGGTTTTAATGTTACAGAAAGCCAAAATGTTTCGGTGTAGTTTGATACGGCTCAGTCAGTGGTATCAGTGACGAATGCATATCAAGTTGTGCAGAAATATATTTTTTTAATAACAACAAATTCATTCTGCTTGTAAGTTATCGGGGAAATTTAATCAAACGGGAGCGTGCAAAAGTTTCTGTAGAAAACAGATTCCCTCCACTACGAACGGCACCTTAAAGCATTGCAGACTACCCAGTTGATGGTGGCGGGATATAACCAAAGCTGCAACTGGGACCTTGAAAATGGATGAAGTGGGAAAAAACAGTCTTAAAAACCAACTTCTGGAGTCTTCCGAAATGTCACTATCTCTCCAAAGCATCCACACACACACACACACACACACACACACACACACACACACACACACACACATATAAATAAATATATATATATATATATATATATATATATACATAGGTGGGCACTGGTCCGTTACTCCGTTACTCCGTTACTAACGAAGTTACTTTTTTGAGTAACGGAGTAACGGACCCGTTACTTTTATTATACTGTAACGGACTGAGTAACGGAAGTTACTTTTGTGGTCCGTTACTCCGTTACTTTTTGGTCCGTTACTCCGTTACTTCGTTACTCCGTTACTTTTTAAACTCCTTACAGACACCGCCCGGCTTTATTTGCATCGGCACACGCCATTGGCTACTTGAATAGCTAACACCCAATAGCGTGCGGCGATACAAGCGCGGCTGGCCGCGCACTCAGCTGACAATCGCAGAGTAGACTTGTTGACAATATTCGTCAGCTGATAAACGTTGACGGCAAGCTGGCGGCAATGGTTCAGTATAAAGGCCAGCTGACGTTGCTCTCTTTTGGGACAAAAGTATTGAATTATGCGTAAGTTTGATATGACTTAAAATTATAAATTAACCAGTCGTCATTTTTCAGGTTAAAAGATATCAAAGTTATTGTCATTTATACTGGAACAGCCAACTGACGGCAGTTTTCAATGTTGGCTCAAGTTAGTCACGGATTGCTTACCACCGCCACACGGTTCCCCGCCAAGATCACTCAAGGTTGTTGAGCACATGATTACTGCCGCCATGGCCTTGGATCTGTGATGTCCATGGGGTGATTGAGTGGTGATTGATTCTTGACTGGCCTGAAATTTTAACTACCTGACACTAAAATGTCCCATCAAGGCGTCTTTACGCCGCCACTGGAGGTCGAAAACCTTGACTCCGAGTCCGACGGTGCCTCAGCTTCGGATGCAGAGGACGAGCCCGGTCTGGGTCACCCATGGCCCCATCTAGAAATGTACTTTGAGTTTAAGGAGGAGGGGAAGAACGTCATTTTTACGTATGTCTTGTGCCGACCGAAAGAGGTTATAATCAAGGGTAACAAGAGTAGCCTTTCAAACCTAAAGGCACATATCAAGAGGAAGCATTATTTACGGTATTGCCAGGTGAGAACAGAATGTGCACAATAAGTTGTCAGTAGTGAAGCATAAGTATGAAGCTTGTCGACTATTGCTTGGACTATTTGTCTTAACCATTTTCTCTGCAGGCAGTGAGATTCACATTACCCTGGGGGGGGGCAGATCTGCGGTAATCTACCTTTCGGCCGACGCTTACGCCTAATTTTTGGAGACGCGGAAGTGGCAACACAAGTTGTGTGAACAATTTAGCCCATTCAGGTATTTTTCTAAGCACTGGCCCCTACTGGGTCTGTAAACTGACTTGGTTAGGTAACTCTTGAATTTTGATTCAGTTGACACATGTTTGCCTTCAGCCGATACGTGCTAACCAAACCAAAAAACAGGCAAATTGAACCTAACAAAAAATTAGTTTTACATGCCCATCTAGGGCAATCCCTGCAACCATACAGTAGGTTTTAGGTTAGGTAAGGTTAAATCATTTTTAACTTGGAGGACAGGCTACATTGTCCATGCGATTCGAGTTACCACTTCTGCGTTCCCGAAAAAATATCAACTGGCCGAAACACCTTTCGGCTGACACATTATTTTTTGTAGACGCAGAAGTGAGGACCCAGACTCAAACATGATATGAGCCGTTGCCACTTTTGCACCTTCGAAAAATATGCATTGGCCGAAAGGTGAAGATTACCAATTCTGCCTCCTCCCGTCCCCGCCCTCCGAGAGATCTCGAGATTCATTCGTCCAATGTTGATGGGATGAATGCCATTTAATATGTTTCAACGAGATCTCCAATTCCGGGCCCCAAAAATTCAAAAATTGCGGAAATAGGGCATGGGGGCAAACAAACTCCAAAATCTGGGGGTTTTTGAAAGGTCACTGCGGCCGTGTTTACCAACCAATTTTCATGGGAATAACACGGTTCAGCTTGGAATGTCCAAGTCTTTTATATACCGAAAACTGAAATTTAAAATAGAAAACCATAGGCAGTTCCAGGGAGGGCAAGAAGGGTGATTTTTGAAATAAGAAATTTCCTTTGTTTTTGTTTGTTTTGGGTGATATAAACATCAGATGTACAACTAGCAAGTCAGTTTAAGTTTATATGTAGCGCAGAGGTGGATCCAGGTAAACAAAATTGGGAGGACACCATAAGCACAATAGTGTGCTCCCCCAGTTTTTCAGTACCTGGGTGTGCGTTCGCCTGAAAATGTGTGTGCATACGCATTGTTTAGGATGTGCATGACTATATAAATGAGTCAGTGATCTTTATTTCTACTCAGAATGTCACGATAGTGAACCGCACAACTTTGCAGCTTCACGCACAGCACATTACCGCCGAAAACGGGGGCTTGGAACCGCCTCTGCGGGACCGATTTTTTTTAAATGTTGACAAAACACGTGTGTATCAATTCCATGAAATGCCAGAAAATCTTGTGGCGCTGCGACAAACAGTGTGGGAGCGACAAGCAAAAAGACACGGGTAGCAGAATCTGCCCCCCCCCCCCCATAGGGAATAGGGTTAAATGAAGTGTTTTTAACCCGTCTCCGGCCGGGCTCAGAATGCCCTTTGCCCGGCCGGAGGGGGAGCGCGGATTTCCGCACCTCCCAGGATCTCGGCTCCCATATATCGCACGGAAAAAAGGAAAACACCGGCGGAAAGGTTTTGTCAAACAGAGACGAAAACATTCAAGAGTTTTGACCTCAGGTCAATTTTGAGGCCACCAGACGCCATGAAAGGTCAAAACACGTCCTTGGAATTAGATAAATAGACACAATACCTTGTCCCTGAAAAGCGGAACTTAAGCGACATATACTGAACCGTAAGACAATAGCGAGTTCATTGATATCAATTTTGGCCTTTCACAGGGGTCAGGTCAGGTCACGTCATGGTTTCAAAACGTTCCACTTGTGAACGGCTAACGTCCTCCGTTGCATCTTACTTATGACCATGTTTTTGTAGCTAATTTGTCTTTTCAAGGGTGCTGAATAGGTACTAAAGCACCTTTTTTAGTCTTTTATTTCACAATAATAAAATCCATATGTCATGTTTTTTTTAGTCCTTCGTTGTTTGGTATTAAAAAACAAAATCGTCAGGGGTATCAGGAATCTTACCTCCACGCACGCGCTCGTACACAAACTAATACACACACATAATTTCAAAACAAAACAAGAAGTTCGCGAGACCGAAACGAGCTCTGAACGGAGACCATTATGTTCAGGGCGGATACTTCGAGAGGCATTGTTGATCAAACCCAGTCGATAGATGTCCGCTGTTTGTCGCATTTTGCATGCGTCCGCTCCAGCGCCGGTTGTTCCCGCTCCGTCGGCGCCGCGGGCAATGAACAGGAATTCGTTGGTTTGAACATTGTGGCTAACACAGTGGTAGAATACCCGCCGCGGCTGTTGCTCCGGCGCCGCCGACTCTACAACGGCTGGTGAGGGCAGTGGGCAGCTAGGGGAGTGTTTTGGGTAAGCGCTTTTTGTTTCTTCCCTTTGTATATGGAATGCGTTTTACGACCACAAAGCAGCATAAAAGACTTAAAACCCGCGTTCGCTTGGTTTTCACTGCATTTAAAAAAGTAACGGAATAGCGGAGTAACGGTAACTTCCGTTACTTTTTAAGGCAGAGTAACGGAGTAACGAGTAACGGACTGGCTTTTTTGAGTAACGGAGTAACGAGTAACGAAGTTACAATTTTTAGTAACGATGCCCACCTATGTATATATATATATATATATATATATATATATATATATATATATATATATATATTATTTTGTCAACACCGTACATGGCGTGCCACCGCCGGCATTTGAAGTGTTTCATTCGTGTCCTTTACAACACTTTTTCACGAACTTCGATGAGTGTTCATAGCATGCAATTGACGTCAGTTCTTGTTTTATTGGACTTATGTGCAACCAACTAAATGATGCGCCTTAAAAGGCCGTCGGCCACTATGTGGCGTTACCAGAAACCACATAGCTGGTACACCCGCATGTGTGCCGACTGTGATAGCACTTAAATGTGCATGTGAATTTAATTGTGACTTACCTCCATGGACGCGTGTGATTTTGTCTGCGTCAAGTAGAATTTGACCAAACCAGCTGTCGTGTGACTAGCTAATCCGTTTCATGAATTCACTAACTTACTTTGCGTTCGGGCTTGCATTATCACTGAGCTGCCCCAAACTCCTGCAATCCATGAATTTATTACACATTCGACTTCTAGGTAGGGATGCACCGGATTGGGATTTTTGTGATCCGGCCGGAAAACGGATATGCCGGATCGGGGTGCCGGATATCCGGCCGGATATCCGGCCGGATACCGGATATTATGTTTACATGTTTTTATTTATTATTTCTATTGAAATACTGAAACCGAAAGACTGAATAGAAAAGAGAAATATGGGAAACTGAAAAAATTAGTAAAAAATGCCCACAGCTTGTGAGTCGATATCTTCAAGGCCAAATGGGGTGGAAAAGGTCAACTTTGGACACTTTACCGGCCTGTACAGGCCATTCCGTACAACTTTTCGAACGAAACGGGATGTTTGTTGGGCCGTTAAAACGTGGAATACGATAACTTCCATTCATTTAACGTGTTGACTTAGGATTTTGGGTCGAGATCACGTCAGGTCAATGACCTGTGACGTCATTTTTTCATCTTTTACAGATCAGATTTCGAACAACACGGGACAGTTTGAGAGTAAATGAGGGCGCGACATGTATCTTTTGGCGTATTTTCAGTGAAGGTAGCCAACATCGGTACATCTGGTCATTTCCAGCATTTATATTTCTGTATGTATGTATAGCTATGTATGTATATACATGTCAATATCAATATGCCAAACGTGTTTTAGAAGGATCTTTGAATGCGTATTTCACACAAATCGATGTATTGCAAAACAAATCTGGACCAGGTCACAAAAACCTGCCCTTGACCTTTGATGACCTTGACCTGAAATGACTCTGACATATATATATATATATATATATATATATATATATATATATGTGTGTGTGTGTGTGTGTGTGTGTGTATATATATGCGTCTGCATGTGCGCACACGTGTCTTTATTAGGGTCTTTGAATGCATATTTCATACAAATCGATATGTCGCGGAACAAATCTGAGCAAGGTTAAAAGATATTTGACCTTGGCCTTTAACGACCTTAACCTTCACTGACCTTGGAATATGTAAGCGTATCAGTGTGCGCACACGTGTTTTTATTAGGGCATTCGAATGCATATTTCATACAAACTGACATCTTGCAAAGCAAATCTGGATCAGGTCACAAACCTTGACCTTTGATGCCGTTAACCCTTATTGACCCTGGCTGTGGCCTTCGTACGTCCATCACTTATGCCCGAATGACATCGCCTGACTGTGTTCAAACAGCAGTCTTAAGGAGAACGCCAGTTCTTTCACAAAGTTCCCATTTGTCAGCGACAACCATCGTTTTCGTGATGTTTGCCTGACTTCAAATGCTGGAAACTTCAAAATTTCCAGCCGATTTCCAATTTTTCTACGCCATTCGACGAGTTATTCAATTGCCATAAATGTCACAAAGTGACAGCAACCAGCTCAGATGCGTTCTCGAGATATTCAAGAAGAGCAGGTGGGGGACACAAAAAGACCCCCATTCCAGTGCGCGAGTTAAAAGACAGCTACAGCTGATTTGAGCTGTAAAAACAACGGGTGTCATAACGCGTTCCGGCTGGATGGTTTGGAATCTCCAGAACGTACGTGACAAAAAAATATTGGTGGCAAACAAGGTTCGGTACCGAAAGAGAAAGAGGTCACCCCAGACTAGGGATGCACCGGATCGGGATTTTTGTGATCCGGCCGGATACCGGATATGCCGGATCGGGGTGCCGGATATCCGGCCGGATATCCGGCCGGATACCGGATATTATGTTTACATGTTTTTATTTCTACCATTTCTATTGAAATAATGAAACCGAAAAGACTGAACAGAAAAGAAAAATATGAGAAACTGAAAAAATTAGTAAAAACCACAAAACCGTCGACCCACAGCTTGTGAGTCGATATCTTCAAGGCCAAATGAGGTGGAAAAGGTCAACTTTGGACACTTTATCGGCCTGTACGGGCCATTCCGTGATTCCGTACAACTTTTCGAACGAAAAGGGTTGTTTGTTGGGCCGTTAAAACGTGGAATACGATAACTTCCATTCATTTGGCGTCTTGACTGGGGATTTTGGGTCGAGGTCATGTCAGGTCAATGACCTGTGACGTCATTTTTCATCTTTTACGGATCAGATTTTGAACAACACGGGACAGTTTGAGAGAAAACGAGGCCGCGACATGTATCTTTTGGCGTATTTTCAGTGAAGGTAGCTAACGTCGGTACATCCGGTCATTTCCAGCGTTTATATTTCTGTATGGATGTATAGCTATGTATGTATATACATGTCAATATCAATATGCCAAACGTGTTTTAGAAGGGTCTTTGAATGCATATTTCACACAAATCAATGTATTGCAAAACAAATCTGGACCAGGTAAAAAAAACCTGCCCTTGACCTTTGATGACTTTGACCTGAAATGACTCTGGCATATATATAAGCGTCTGCATGTGCGCACACGTGTCTTCATTAGGGTCTTTGAATGCATATTTCATACAAATCGACATGTCGCAGAACAAATCTGAGCAAGTTTACAAGATATTTGACCTTGGTCTTTAACGACCTTGACCTTCACTGACCTTGGAATACGTAAGCGTATCAGTGTGCGCACACGTGTTTTTATTAGGGCCTTCGAATGCATATTTCATACAAACTGACATCTCGCAAAGCAAATCTGGATCAGGTCACAAACCTTGACCTTTGATGCCCTTAACCCTTATTAACCCTGGCTGTGGCCTTGGTACGTCCATCACTTATGCCCGAATGACATCGCCTGACTGTGTTCAAACAGCAGTCTTAAGTAGAACGCCAGTTCTTTCACAAAGTTCCCATTTGTCAGCGACAACCGTCGTTTTCGTGATGTTTGTCTGATTTCAAATGCTGGAAACTTCAAAAATTTTCGGCTGATTTCCAATTTTTCTACGTCATTCGACGAGTTATTCAATTGCCATAAACGTCACAAAGTGACAGCAACCAGCTCAGATGCGTTCTCGAGATATTTAAGAAGAGCAGGGGGGGGGGGCACAAAAAGATCCCCATTCCAGTGCGCGTGTTAAAAGACAGCTGTAGCTGATTCGAGCTGTAAAGACAAAGGGTGTCATAACGCGTTCCGGCTGGAAGGTTTGGAATCTCCAGAACTTACGTGACAAAAAAAATATTGGTGGCAAACAAGGTTCGGTACCGAAAGAGCAAGAGGTCACTCCAGGTCACCCAAAAACAAGAGGTCGCCCAGAAGACCCGCATCCGGAAACTGTCCCGCGGATCACATGAAGTCGGAAAGAACGGGGCATTGCCATGGACGACGAAAGCAACTTCACCTACCACGAGAGGTATATGTCAGGAAACCTTGGGTACTCTGTTGGAGCACGTCCAGCAGAAGTCCAGCAAAAGTACAACTGAGGCCAGAGAGCAAGTTTCCCCGTAATCTTTTCGTGTGGCCCGCCATCTCTCTCAGGGGTGTGACAAAGCCGGCTATCACGCCGGGTATGGGTAATGTCGATGGTAACATGTACCGTGAGAAGTGCGTAGATGAGCTCATCCCATATTTAGATGAGTACTGTTTCGAGAGGGACATGTTGATCTGGCCAGACTTGTCCAGCGCTCATTATGCGAAGAAAACGCTGAAGTTGCTGGAAGAGGCCACAGTGCCGTATGTAGTGCGTGACAGCAGTCCCCTGTGTGCACCAGGTGTGTCCTACTGAGGATATCTGGGGCATCATTAAGCAGAGGATGTATCAGGGAGACTGGTACGCAACATCCAAAGTCGCCCTGAAGCGCTGGATGCGCTAGGTGATCGCTGCTTTGGACCCAGAGATACCGCGTAAAATGCTGGTGCGCGTACCCAGGCGCGTGCGTGCTGCCGACAGATGAGAAGTGGTGGAGATGATCCATTAAGCAAACGGTTATGACCACATTTCTGCAAAGTTTAATGTTCGTACAGCAATAAATGTGCTTACGGTATGACTTTAAATACTATCTCATTTTCCAGTGCCCATAATTTATATTTTTCCTTAATGCATTTGTGTCAGAATTTGAGAAAGATAAGAAATATTTCGAAAAAAAGGAAATCATAAGATGGGCTGCTGACCGCATGCTGGCTATTGTTTCACAGTTTTGAACTTGAGTCCCATTCTTGCAAGATATGTCCGAGCCCTCCCGGACCAATGCAGAAAAGAATTGGTTCCAAGGTCTCCAGACCGACTTGGAACTGCCAGTTACATCGGCAATCTAACACAACAAGCCACGTTTCCCCTGAAACGGTTTTGGACGCAGACATTAGAGCGACATCTTGATTGTACACCGGGAGGTTAAATATCCGGCAGTATCCGGCCGGATCACAAAAATATCCGGCCAGATACCGGATACCGGATAATCTCTAATATCCGACCGGATATCCGGCCGGACCGGATATCCGGTGCATCCCTACTTCTAGGGTCTCCGCAGCAAATCGGTTTGTTCATAAGCGTCATCTTTGTCATGCCGTTGTTTTACCCGTTTTGTTCCAGTCTTTTCTTCCGATTACACCAGTCCCAAAGATGTTAGTCTTTTGGGCATTAATAAAATAGTTTAAACGACGGGCATTTAAGCTCTTAAATCCCCATTACTTTAGATAAAACTATTGTGCAAATTAAATCAGTCCATTCATGACTACTTATAACAGTTATTGACGCAAACAACGCAGAAATCGTAAGGTGAAATTTGATGTAAAACAGACAAGTTACGAGCTGCATTGAATATGGGGATAAACTGGCAGCCCAGTTGTTTTTTTTTTCGCAGCAAGGTACATAAGGTAAAACAACGTTTCCTCCAGTTACATTGTTTTCATATCTAAAGAAAAGTAGGTCAAGAGGAGTTTGAAAATAGTGGCTTCTGGATTACGCGGTACTGTGGTTTTCATACATGCAATTTTCTAAAGAAAAACGGTCCATTAATGCCGTTGCTATAGAAAGACGGTTGACCAACTCTATGGTCTTTCAACAGTTTTCGATGGGTCAACGTTGTTTACGTCGCTTTCCGTTCAAAGCCGCCTCTGGGTTCACTTTCCTTCTTCTGAATATATCCTGTTCGCGCAATTTCAAAAACATCCCTTAAATGCATAGAGACAGAGGCCTCCCAGAATTTGACCTGCACACACATAAAAATGACACAGCACACTGCAATAAAGGCCGCATAATCGAAAATATCGCGCACCACTGAACCAAATCAAAGAACCAAATCCTGGGTACCATCTAATCTCCGCCTTCGCTTGAGAAACGTCAACTGCGCCTGTTGACGCAGCCGCGTCGCAAAAACCGCAGTGTGCTGTGCTTTCTGCGCGATGCGCAGAGATTGCAGCCGCCTGGCCACCTGGTCGGAGCGTCACGGTCGCCAGCCGAGCTGGTCTGCTTAACGCAGGCGCTGCAGCAGCTGCCGGGGATGAGGAAAGTATTGCGGAAGAGTGGCGAGAGTGCTCTGATTGTTTTGCGAGGTGCGATAGTCTTGCAACACGACTGCCACGACCTTCGAGCAGAAACAGTTTGTTTCATAGCTATCTGTGGAGAACGACTTACACGTTTCGCGTTTTCAAGGTCTTGGCGGTTTTGTTCACAATAGCCGTTTATTTGAAAAAATGCACTTCGGCGCTGCATGTACCTAACAGTTGGCTGTAACACTGCACCCATTCAGCTCTGGACAGCGGGAGCAAGGCCTCGCATGCTTGAGCTTTATAAGGACAATGAAAACGACGGCCGCGTCACGTCAGACAATGGCCATGACTGACAAAAAACCGTGCGCCGTGCTGATCCTGACAGGAGGTTTCCGGGGACAGTGGCGGGACACCTGTCGGGCACCAGGAGGCCGGCCGTCCTGACAGCCGGCATCTGAGCCCGCGCACCAGTTCAGCCGGCCCGGCCGGTTAACGCGCCAGCAAACATCAGGGTGTTTAACTATGCGGTGTCTGCCGAACGAGGGCGGCCGCCGGTTGTGGCTGCCCGGTGCGGCAGACCTCCGCGCGGTGAGCGGCGAGCCGAACCGAGGCGGGACTGCGTGCGGGGAGTTCCGTCAGGGGCCGACCGTTGCCTGGCCTGGTCCGACCACTCAGAGTGGCCCGGAGCAGACTGGCATGGTCTGACCCCTCAGAGCGGTCCGGCTCAGACTGTCCTGGTCTGACCCCTCAGAGTCACCCGGCTCAGACTGGCTTGGTCTGACCCGTCAGAGTGGCCGGACGCGGACTGCCGGCGCTGATCGTGGCCGCCGAGCTCACGGGGCGGCGGCGGGTCGGAGCTCTGCACCCCGGCGGGGACGTCGCCGGCTACAGTCGACCCGGACGCGGACGCGGACGGGCTCGGCCGTACCCGCCACAGGTGCGTCCGTCCCAGGCCACAGCTGGCGGGCCGCCGCCGGCGGCGGGCCGGGCCCAGCTCGCGGTCCGACGTCACCGCAGGACGGCGCCTCAGCCGCCGGCGCCGGACGCGACCGGCGCAGCTCGCGGTCCAGCGGCATCTCGGCCGCCCAGCGCCCGTCCTGACCGGCATGACGCCCGCCGGCGGTGGCCATGGTCAGTAGCGAGCCGGCGGGGCCGGCCGGCCTCGCGCCGCCGGCTGAGACCTACCGCAGCGAATTCGTCGCCTCGCTGGCCGCCGAGGAGAAGCTGCTCATCATCGTGGGCAGCGCCGGCGCCGTGCTGCTGCTGGTGCTGCTGGTCGTCTGCCTGGTCGGCGAGGTCTGCCCGCTCCACAGCTTCCTCTACAGAGGGTGAGGCGCCCGCCCGAGAGACGGGGCAGCGGCGGCAGTGGGGATGTGTCTTTGGAGGGAGTACGGTGCGCTGTGTTTTTCAGGGTTCGTGTCGTCCTCCCGCGTCTTTTCGTTTTGTTGGACTCCTGCGCGGGTAAGTCTCATGTTGCAAAGCCAGAACAGCGTGCTAAGGAAAACTTTGGGTGGTTCGCCATTGGGCTGTTCTTAAACTCTTCTAGTCAATGGACGTCGCATTTGCAGGAGACTGTTTTGGGTTAAACGTTACATTTAGCTTTTCTAATCCGCATTGCGGGCACTGTGCCTCCTTTCGCTGGAGCCATTTTGACCGTTATGCGTCATCCCAGTATTTGCACGTTGTTCTGGGGACATTTTCCGAATGTTGAGAAATACTTTCTGAGGTCACAAGACGGTCTCTGCGAATGCTGCGGCACAACTCTTCTGACAATGAAATCAGCGGCCGATGCTGGTAACGCTTCTGATTGGTTGTTCATTCTCTATCCTTTTCCCTGCTTCATGCTTAGTTGCTGTCCAGTCACAGTGTCATTAACCTACTTATGACTGTATGTTCATAAAATGGTCACAGGTGTCCGACAAAAACACTGCAAACAAAGTTAGATGTAAAGGCAAGAACATCCCTACCCGAATTTCGAAGCAGACTGGGGCTCAGTCATGAAACTGAAAAGGCTTCGTCGTCTCTTTATGAAGCATTCGTCAATTTCATATCCGCACTGACAATCCACTGTGAAATATGAGTCGTTTTGAAATACGATCGGAGATGTCGTTGGGTCGTTTTGCGCCTCCTAGATGTTGGCCTGGTCACTACAGAGTATTCGACATTCAGCACGGGGCCCTGTTGGCCTGTTGACTGAATATACGTGTTGACTCAGTTCAATAATTCGGTACTTCCCGCCATCGCACGTGCGGATCTCCCCAGCCGATTCCTTAAAATGTGGTCAAGGCGATCGCCCACTCTAGTAAGAATCTAAAGAAGAGCCGATTACATTGTGATGGTTGTGATTTTTGTACAGCCAGGTGCTGTATTCAAAACGGGACTAAGTGTCGTCGTAATCCAATAATTTTACAATTCAGTTTCTCAACAATGCCATCTGTTACTGCCTACCCCCTTTGATTTCGTTGATAACACCACCTCAGATGATCGTTCGTGGTTTAGGTAAAATTAGTATTCTCGTGTTTGTTTATCGTTTAAAATGTACCGTTTGTTTTGGATTTAACTGTGAATTTACACGGCAGTTCAGGTGTTGGATACCACAGTGGTCCTTCGTATGTCTTATCGGAATGTTATGGTTGCCAGAACACTAGCAAAAACGTGTACAGCTCCTCCTGAAACGACCCAAATTAAAACATATTTTTCGCCATTTACCATGACACGAAGAACACGTCATCAACACGACATTTTCGTCACTAACTGTACGATAGCGGTGTGATGTTTGTTCTGTTTGTTATGTTATGATTCCCTTTAAGTCGCGTCCTTTCTCGATATCTACCCAACCGGCCTGCGGCATGCGATTCCGGAAACGCGGCGCCTCAGGCGACCTCTCAGCTCGGCAACACAGTACAGTTGCGACATTTACACCGTGTTCGGCACCCGGTCGTCGCACGGGACACAGTCGCCGCGTGCCGAACAGCGCCTGAGACGTCTGGGGTGAACACGCCGCAGCGGGCGGGGCCGGCCGGCTGAAGCGATACCGTGATGGGGAACAGCTCCCCGCCGTCATCAGTGAGATGACGTCACCTTGATAGCTACCGACATACAGCTATATATAGGCATTTACCGACATGTACATGTAGGTAGTTGCCGACGACAGTTACCGACTGTCTCCCATTACCAGCTCAGTTTGTGCTGATGATATCAATGTGATGATATTCAACATGCCTCACATGCCAGTACCACTCCAGGAAATGTCTTGTTGTTTACAGACGGTATTTCAGGTGCGTAATATTGCACCAGCTGTTATACACCTGTTTATGTCGGGTCTCCTGATAACGGCACTCCGAATGACGCCGTGTAATGGCTCCGTCCTTCATTTGACGGTCATGTCCCGTATTAGGATCGATGTGCCTGTGTCTGCGGCTCCGCAGACAGGTGTGGCCTGTCCCGCGATGACTCCATCCGTGCCGTTGCAGAGAGACGAACTCTGAACCAGGGCAACGCGTCCCTGCGGTCGTCGCGGAGCATGGACCTGGCCAGCCGGAGCCAGTCGAGGGACGATCTCGACGCACCGGCGCCGCTGAAGAAACGACCTGGTAAAAAAAAAAAAAAAACGCCAGTCGCATGTCCTTGACGCTGCTGTGCAGAGTGAACGACACTTGAATATCATTGTTGTCGCATAAATAGCTGACAAAAACGGCCGGGCAAAGAGACGCTCTTGGTCTGCCTCCTGTACGTCAGTTAGCCTGATGTATGTTCGGCCACGTGTATAGTTACGACCATGGGTTTTCTTCTAACATAAGATCAATGGAAACATTTTTTAGGGTTTTCGAAAGCAGGATCAAAATGACTGAGGCTGTTGCACGACGACTGCTGATAAATTACAGTCCTTGATAATCCGAGCACCATCACTTGAACAAGAAAAGGCCGTAGTAGTTGGCACGCTTGGAGACGGAGCTGTGCGGCGACTCACACTAGGCAGGCTGCGTGCTTCCGTAATCGAGGGACCGTGATGATGTTTGTCCTATTTCCCAGAACGAACTGGACTTTTGGACGGCATCAGTCTGTACTCCAAAGGTCGTGACTCCACCTATTCCTCGATGTCAGACAGTGGGCGTCACTCCCCGACGCCCACGCTAACCTCACTCAGGGTACGCTGGCTCTTGGTGCAGTCACGTCGGATGAACTCACTGGAAGATTAAATTGTTTTTTAAAAATTAAATAGGCTTATTTAAAACCTAATTTGTGTGCTCTTGCTACACCTTGACATTTCATGTCAATATCCATGCCATAAGCGGATGTGTATCGCAATGAAGTTTGAAATTCTTGGTTCGCTTCAGAGCTCCCAGTTTTCGTTGTCGACCGAGAACATTCTGGATCCGTCAAAGGCCGGACAGCTGACCTTCTCCCTGCAGTACCAGACCAATGGAGAGAGACAGATTGGAAAACTTCACATCATTGTGCAGGTGAGCGACAAACGGCGATGCTTCCTTGTGAGGAAAGCATGAGTAACCCTCAGCTTGTTGCTGGGGATGGACGCCCTCGTTGTTTCTCTCTCCGCCGGCGAAGTGTCATCAAACTTTCAACATCACTCGGTACGTCAGTGTGCACACTTCGTAGTTTATTTTTTAAGGTCATCCAAGATCATGTCAAGGCGATGTCATACAGACGGTGATATTTTATCATTTTCGCGCCTTTTTCGTCATTATTGTCATGATCATATATGATATGATATATGCATGATACGCTGTCATTGAAAAATTGCCGATAGCATGCGGCAAATATGACTGTATGAGAGGACAGTGTAGCCTCCCAGCCGTCACCTCTCACAGCGTCAGATTGCCATGTTCAAGTATAGTGCCAAAATCCATTGTTACAGGAATTTTAAGAGTCCCTGGTGCATACACAAGCGTCTAGAGACATTTTATAGAGTTTGAAAGTGCGTTCGTGTAACCATATACGTCATATTAGGCGTACTTAAAACTAAAAAAACATGTCGTCCTTCTTTAGGCTTGTAACTTAACTTGACGTGTGTCATTATTTTCCCCAGACGTGCATTGCCATCTCATGCAAACCTGGTTTCGTCCTTTGGCTTTCGGATCCCTTTTCCTCTGCTTTGCACGGAAAAAGAAAACCGAATTCCCATATCAGTCAAGTTATGACTTATGGTGCATCCTAGAATCTGAAAATAATATTGAGGTCCACAAACATGCTGCGTCTAGGGTTGTATCTCTGAGGGCAATCGATTGCGGTTTGAATCAGTCAGATCGGTGCATTGGCTGCGGAGTTCTCATTGACTGGCATTCTGAATATTTTCAGTGGCCATCACCTTTTCCCACGGTGTAAAACAAATACACGCATGTTATGTTCCAGATACAGGAATTGTTCCGATGTGTGAAGCCTATTAGTGGTTTCATAAGCATGAAACAATCATTTTGAAAATGCATTTTGGCAACTTTTCCTCACTGAAAAGTGCAATTTTAGTTGGTATTCGATTGGGCAAAAATTCTACTTTTCGTTCGGCATTAGCTGCACACCATCCAACAACAGGCTACCTGTATCGCCGATACCGACGCCCTTACCTGCCCCGTTACCAGGAGGCAAAAGATCTGCCGTCACGTGACTACGTGGGCACGTGCGACCCGTTTGTGCGAGTGACGCTGCTCAGAGAGAAGCGCTCACTGCGAGGCTCGCGCTGCACGGTGGTGTGCGAGTTCCTGACCCGCACGCACCGCCACAACAAGAACCCCAGCTTCAAGCAGGCGTTCGGCGCCGAGATCGTCAAAACGGAGCTGAAGGTGAGACTGAGGCTCCGGCGCTCCGGTCAGGGTATGTCGAATATCTGTCGGAAATGTTTTGGTCGACCTAAACGCTGCCCTCAGACAAGCACTGTTACATTTGCATTACCCAATTCAGGGATGTATTTATGTGGAAGATGACCAAGGGGCATGGCATCATGCTTCAGGGGGACACCGCCAGTTTTAGGGGCGCCAGTACATATGCTGGTCGCAGAGGAGGGGTGGGTTGGGGGACCTCTGTATTTCGAAAAAAATGCTTTTTATTTTTCGTATTTTGGCGTGTAAAGGTTGTGCGGAGCGATGGTCCGGCGTCGCCCGGGCTGGCGGGTAGCCGGGCACTGTTCTTCAGGACGTCTTGCTAACCCTCGGGACGTA
Source organism: Capitulum mitella (assembly GCA_030062745.1). Taxonomy (NCBI): domain Eukaryota; kingdom Metazoa; phylum Arthropoda; class Thecostraca; order Pollicipedomorpha; family Pollicipedidae; genus Capitulum; species Capitulum mitella. The sequence continues at coordinate 28,256,503 of CP099843.1, forward strand.
CCTTCAAACCTCAGGCGCACCCTTTGAGACATCGGAGCGCCCTCTTGAGCGATCGGGGCGCCCCTCCATTGGTTGGGGCGCCCGTCTGTTATTCAGGGTGCCCTTCTAGCCCTCTGGACATCGACTACAGGGGCGTCCGACTGAGCCTTCAGGAGGCGCCCCTGCAGTCCGAGTGCTTGGAACACTCTTTTATTCTTCACGGTGTCCTTCTAAAGCTCGGGATATATGTTCAGATCAGAGGGGTGCCTTTTCAGCCCTCGGGGGCGTCCCTCCAGGGTTTGGGCACCCTTTTATTCTTCAAGGCATCCTTTCAGCCATCGGGATGTTCTCAGACTTATGGTGCGTACTTTGAAGTGGGGGGGGGGGGAATGAGACTCTCTGAGGTTTGGGGCGCCGTTGGGCATTCATGACCATTCAGATAGGTCGATTTGTGGATTTTCTCCCCATCCTCTAGACATTTTTAGGCCTTATGAGTCGCTCTTCGAGGACTTGAGAACATAATTTCAGGTTCGTTGTCCTATTGGCCAGTAAACGGCATGCCCGACAGGGGCGCCTTCGGCGCCTAGGGGGATGCTATGGCCTGATGGCATGTGGCTTTCCCCCTCCAATACGCCCCTGCCCAAATGTCTTTTGTCACTGCCGCATAAAATGTGGAAACATTCTTCGTCTTTACAACGTGTCATTTTTCAGATAATGCAAGATGGCTTAGCTCTATGACGTGAATTTTGGTATCTCTTCTAAACTCTCTACATTGGTTTTTCACATCCACCACAATTTGCACTGTATGTTACCTCAAATGCGTTACAGGTTACAACATATAGGTAAGCACCGAACCGTAAACCCTGAAGAACTTTTTCGAATAAAGCTGCCTGGCAGCGCCCGCAGCGGTTGCGGCGGTCCGTCTGCCGAGCGAGGTGGCCCGCTGCTGACCACGGCAGACTCTGTCGGAAGTGCGGTATATTGCCGCTTCTGGAGGGAGCTGAGCAGCAGTCTCTGCCGCCAGGACTGCCTGCTGAAGCTGACCGTGTACGACGAGGACAGGTACGGCAGCCCGACCGAGATCGGCTCTGTCACGCAGCCGCTGCGAGCTCTCAAGAAGCTCCTCCACTCGGAGGCGATCCAGGTCATCACGGAGCCGATACGACCCAGCGCCAAGGTACTCCCACATTCCGGTTGCATTGCACCGTGTTTGACGCGTAAAGGCGCTCTCCGATTCCCAGTCGAGTTTGACTGCATGCTGTATGCCGCTACGAATTACCTAAAACGCATTAGGCACCAGCCCACCACGCGATGTTTTTAAGGTCTCGCCTAGCGTCGAACAGACCTTCCCAGACTGAGCTGGTGGCAGCCTCTCATGAACACTAAATGCAGGGGTGATCTACAGGTACTTCGCGTAGCTAATTTTTTAAAACAAATGACGTTTGGGTTTGCAACAACAGAATGCATTGTGTGGATCGTTTCACGAAGCTTCAACAAACTTGCTAATGAGCGCGAGAATGAACCCGAGTTAAATGCGCTTCAATTCGCCTGGCCTGACTTCGTCTCTGATATTGTGTCCCCAGACGTATGGAGAAATTTTATTCGGCCTCAGCTACCTGCCTACGGCGCAACGTCTGACCTTGACACTGGCACGAGCCTCGGGTCTGGTGACGTCACGGGTCACCGAAGACATCCAACAATTCTGTGAGTGGCATAGTTCAGCAGGATTACTGTTTTGTTGTGAAAATGTTTTCCTATAATGAATCAATAAATCGTGACGGTCTGAAGAGAACCTGTAACAACGTAAACCCATACATGGATAACTAAAATTAGGTATAATTTATTTGCCTTATATATTTGTGGCGCCTACATGGAATTTTTGCAGATAATGCATCATTTTTCAGTATCGTTTGATATCCAAGCTCGCACCAGCCATTGTTTATGGAATACTGGACATCTTAATGTCACGTGACGCCTGACACGGGACGGTCGCCGGCGCAGGCCCGTACGTGCGGGCGTTCCTGCTGAGCGGCTCCGGGCGCGTCATCAAGAAGAAGAAGACTACGGCGCGGCGCGGCGGCGCGGCGCCCATCTTCGACGAGACGGTGGTGTTCGACCTGCCGTTCACGCAGCTGGAGGCGGTGACGCTGCTCGTCTGCCTCTTCCACCGGCCGGCCGACCCGACGCCGGCCGGCGCCGCTGCCGGTACCGTATGCCGCTGCCCGCTGCGGCCGCGACCCGACCGGGCTCGCGGATGATCCCTGCCTGTTGCATGGCGGAAAGCGCGCGCTGAAGTTGCAGTACAGGCATAGATTTCGGCGCAGGCATCTCGAACATGGCAAAACTAGGACGTGTTTCAGTTGAACATATGGATTCAAAGGGGTCCTATCGTGAAACTCAATGGCAGATGTGAGGAATATGCAGAATCTGTGGTTTAGGCGACATTCTGGTCAACCCCGAGAACCTTCTTCTGCCTTTGAAAGCAAAACCATGTCTCACAAAAACCAAGCAAACGTCTCACCGAATCTTTCGACAAACGTACCGTAAATGTAGGGCTTTCGCGGGTTTTCGAGTCCTTGCGGAATAAGTGTGTTTTACGGATCACTTTCATGCGGACGTTTTTTAAATACAACGAAAGTAATATCTCATTTCGAAAAGTGCGAATAAAGAGCAAAGTTCTTTGCAAAAATCCGCCGCAAACATAGGTTTTTTTGGATTTTTCCTCGTCAAATTTCCAATTACTCAGAATTTATTAACCTTGTTTTAACACGCTGCCTTTTCTCTTAGGCCTTTGTCATGTTTGTGTCCTTTATTTCAGTATTTTGGCGACTTATTGTAACCTTTCAGGATGTCTCAAAACACCCTCACCAAGACAGGCCTCCCGCCTACCACCTGAACCCATCGTTGTGGATTTAAATTATTTAACTTGGTGCCATCTGCATAATGGCCACAGTTGCGATAGTTGCGGATACGCTGGTTTCAGTGAGGACTCATTTCCACCGTTTGTTGGAGGTATTTAGGCGTATGAGTGGATATTTATATTATACATAGATGTACAGACATAGAGAAGAATGCGGAAGAAAAGATATCGTAGAATGAGACGACGCTGCAGGTCGGCTCATTCTACAACTGCTCCTGCTTGAGGTCGATATAGCAGTCCTAGCAAAACCTGTCCCCGTCTCCTCCTGGTCAGTTTTAACGACCGAGTAATTCAGTCAGTGGCGTGACCCGTCGCGGCTATTGCAGGAGGCCGGCAGACCGGTGCGATCCGTGACCGCCGCTGTCTGGCTGACCCTGCCGCCGCCGTTGCAGGAGAGCCTGCCGCCGAGACGGCCGAGCAGCGGCAGGCGCCCTCGAAGAAGGAGCTCTGCGTCGGCAAGGTGGCCGTGGGACGCCACGTGCGCGGCGACGCGGCCGTCACCCACTGGGTCTCCATGATGCAGAGCCCCAGGAAGACGGTGTCGCAGTGGCACTGCCTGAAAGTGATGCGGCCGTCGAGCGGTGCGTGACGTGTGTTTCTAGCGTCATAGGGTCTTCCAGAACAGCGTCGTTGGGTCTTAGTGATGTGGTTATCGCATAGTGCGTGGGGTATGATTCCAGGGCAGCATCACGTGGGCACCGACTGAGTGTAGCTACTGTCACATGATGCGTAGCGGAGGTAGACTTCCAGGAAGATGGCATAAAAGTGGCTGTCTAAGCGACCTCACCGTCTGCTAATGAACGTTGTGGCCTTTGGGACGACTTACCGGTAAACAAAGAAGGGCAGAGGCCGACTCTGGGTCCCTGACAATGAGCCACGTGGCCCGTCTGCCAGGTACCCCGGCACCGCTGACCGTGGTCTCGGCGTTGAGAGACCAAGGAGACCATCTCCGAGAAATCGCGTTTTCGTCCCAGGAAAATTTGGCTGTAATCGTTGTAGAATCTGCTTTCGTCATTTAGGTTTCCGTTGAATCTGCCAAGAGTGTATACCGGACTTAAATGGACATATATCTGTATGTCTATGTTTAGGAACCTCCCGATGTTTTGAAGGTTTATTGCTCTTGTCTCGCTTTACATTACCATATAATATCTGATTTTGGCTTTCTGTATGTCTGCAAACAGAAGATTGGCCAACTTTTGTCCGGAGACTGCACAGCGAATTCACGTTTGAATACAAAAGCATTTCATGGTACTGAATTGCATATTGTTGACATACATGTGAGAAAAGCGTTGCATTTCATTTACGGAAACCTCTCAGGCAATACGGACTATGTTTTTGGAAGTGCGTGTCAGTCGCACTTGGAGATCCGAAGATTATTTGTCTGACACCGTCAGTGTCAGCCAGGAGCGCAGTCAGGACTTTCTTGATGGGAGGGGACGGAACTCAGTGTGAATTGAAATTATACAAAAACCGCCTGCGGGGAAGATCATGTGCAATGGTTGTCACGAAAATGCGGGCCTGAGGAGGGGGCCCGAGCCCCCCCCCCCCGGCTGCGCTTGTGGTGTCAGTGTCTGGCAGCGTGACCCGTTGTTCGCAAATGGACACAGACCCAAAGTAAGCTGTGGCTCGGGGAAAGCGCACTTAATTACCCGTTTCATTTGCAGAAAAAATGTCCATGATGTAAAATACTTCAGACAGTTCGGATGAAACGCGGCAGTTTCAAAACACGCGAAACCCTTTCCGTGACGCCATGGCATTTTCACTAGACTAACGATAGTAACGTAGAATGAAACAAGAAATTCATTCCCGACGTGTGGGGAAAAGGCTCCCATTCCCAGCCGTGACTGCAACGTGCGTTGGAAAATAAAATTGGCCTACCGCATGTTCGTGATGGGATTCAGCGCTTTCGCGCCGTTTTCGATGGCAGAACATGAAAAGTAGCGTTGTGACGCGCCTCAAATTCTTCATGATCTCACGGCTCACGACCGCCTGCTTGAAATGTCATGGTCTTTGCACATCAGCATCGAAGCGAAGCCTGAGCTACCGCTCCACGTATTAATGCTAACGGACCGCATCCGGTGTGCCGCCTGGGATCCAGATCCAGGAACAGCTGGTGTCAGAATGGTGAAAGCCAGAGCACAACCGGGCTTACAGAATCGGGGCTCGATCGACGCCGGCGTCAGGCGATCACTCATTGCTACCCATTACCCACAACTGTGAACAGGACCGAATGAGTCACGTGTAGGTGGCGGACAGGCGGGGTGGAGGGTATTGTCAGCTTGCTCACCTTCCCAGAATTCCCAGGAACTAGAGAGTTGCTTGCCAGTGCAGTGCTTCGCGGTACAGTGACACAGGATTCGAAAGTTCTCTGCTCTTGCTCAAAGATCACACCGCGGGAGATACCGAACAAAATCGACGACAATAATCATCGCGCCACGGCTAAGAAAGATTTGGCGCGTTCGCGGTTACGTTGGTCGCGAGCGAAACCCTCCCATTTGCCTGTCCGCGCTCCAGTTACATGACTGCATTCGAAAACTCGTAACCTGCGACTAACCGTTACTCACTAACCGAACAAACTAACCTCGAAAAACCGTAACCGCGGTATTTCACCCGCTGAGCCTCGCTCTCCTGTCAGTGTACAGTGACGCCACCATTCAGGTGAAGTTGGAAGGTCTCATCGCGAGCTGTTCGTCATTGCTCTATTTTCCTGATGTCCAGCCTATGGGTGTGTGAACAGAAAGGTTGTAGGTAAACTTCTGTCTCCTATGGTGAATTTTTGGCACTGAATGATCGTTTTTGACTCAATGAATATCGTACAATGCTTCAGCGTTTCCCACCCCATCCCCACCACCAGCTTTTGGGACTTCTTGTCGCGTCTCCGGCTCTTTCGAAAAATGTCCCCTAATTACTTTTCACTGAACATTCCTTCCCTGCAACCGTTTCTTGTGGCTTTACCTCCACAACAAACGGGAATATCTGTTTTTTTCAACCCATGAACGTTGTGATGCACATGATGTTTCATTACACAATGCTGCAGACTGAACACATGCACGATTGAGGAAATGTAAACGGCGTGGCAAATAATGAGGTACATGGATTTGTTCTAAAAATCCCAGGTCCCACGTCCCATTGGCATCGACAAAAGACAAGTTTCAAGTTTTCATATATAATACGTGTACAAGGCGACACGAAGGAGCAGACAAGGGTCATCTGGGGCAATGCAGCGCAAAGGTGACTAGTAAACATCTAATAAAAAAATATCTTGCCGGCTATGAAAGCGCACGTGAAACCCGAAAGCTTCCAAAAAGACTGCCTATGCCGGAGAAATGACAGTTCCCCTGCCTCGACTCCAAATCAAAACCTGTGACCTGCCTGCCATCTATGTGACCTGCCATCTATGTGATGCTTGTTCGTTGACAAAGGCCGCGAAACCCACGATAACTATCAGAGGACAGGAAGCAGAACGCTTCTCTCTGTTTCACGGCAAAAATATCTGATACACATTAGTGGACGTGACTGCACAATGCTTGTCATCGCGATACATCCCTGGAGCCTTACGCAGGAGTCTACAAAAGCACGGCTGGTGTACGAAAGTTGTTCTGGAATAAAAGCTCTGGAAGGACCACTGTATGACCTGGTGCTTTAGCTGTTCAAGCTGCTGTCTCATCTGCTCCTGGAAACAGGTTCTGCAGCAGCTTGTCCAGCTTGGCCTCCAGCCGCTCCAGTCGGCCGGCCACGTCCTCGTCCGGCGCGCGCTTCTGGATCAGCAGCGTCTTGGCGTCGTCGATGATCTGCTTGTCCAGCGTGAAGCTCTGGTGGCAGGTCTTCGGGTCCAGCTGCCAGTCGCGCTGGTTGGGGAACACGGTCAGGTTCTTGCTGGGCAGGGCGTTGAAGAAGAGCAGCGTGCGGTCGCCGAGCCAGGACCGCAGGTTCTGCAGCGGGCTCAGCCTCTCGAGCCAGCCGCACGGCGTGCAGTCGGGCACCCAGCGCAGCCACTTGAACGGCGGGTAGTTGGAGAGGAAGTGGAACGGGTCGCCCAGCAGCATCGACTCGATGTAGGAAATGAGCTCGACACGGCCGACGTAGCCGTAGATCTGGGCCTGGTCCCAGATCTCGCCCGTGTCGGCCACCGCCAGGCCGTTCAGCAGGTTCATCAGCACGATCGTGATAAGGAAGAGGAACGATACGAACACCAGCTGCGCCACGGGCGTGTGCTGCGCGATGGGCAGGGAGCCGTAATCCATCTCGCCGATCGTCATCACCAGCGTCTTGATGAGCGCCGCGGGCGGGTCGGGGAACGCCTCGTCGCCCTTGAACATGACGTACATGCTGAGGCTGAACGCCACGATCAGCACCAGATACCACAGCAGGAACCGGACGAAGCGGAACAGCACGGTGGTGAACATGGTGACGTAGATCGAGAAGAGCGGCAGCCGACCCATGAGCATGAAGAACTCCGCCCAAGAGAACAGGATGACGAGGGCGGCGTACCGGCGCGTCTGCTGCTCCCCCACGTCGGCGAACATCAGCAGCGCCGAGAGCACCAGCAGCGCCAGCTCCAGGTAGTTCTCCAAGGTGAACACGTACCGCCTGGGCGCCACCAGCAGCTGGAAGAGCTCGCGGATGAACAGCAGGGCGACCATGACGGCCGTGATGTAGAAGACGGCGCGGAAGGCGGCGCCCTGGCCGTCCGCGGGCGGCGGGTCGACCGCCTGCCGCCTGAGGCGCGAGCCAGCGGCCGCCTGGTCCGCCCGCAGGAAGACAAAGGCCGTCATGAACGCAACGAACACCGTGTACACGGCCAGGTTGATCAGGAACGAGCTGCGCACCTTCTGCCACTTGAGGTCGAGGAAGCTGGAGATGACGGGGTGCTTGAGCAGGTGGCGGTGCCGCTTCGACTGGGCCATGTACCAGAGCGACTCGGTCTCGGGCAGCGGCTCGGCCGCGTCCGCCTGCTGCCGTCGGCGCGGCGCCAGGAAGCTGTAGCACAGCTCGATCTGGAACTGGGCGTCCGTCACCGGCTTGTCGTTGCAGGTGACGCAGTCGTCCAGGTAGCGGCGCAGCGTCTCGGACGGCAGGCCGCGCACCGGCGTCTCGCCGAAGCGGTTCTTGATGCCGATGTTGGCGCCCATCCGGAGCAGCGCGTCGATGGCGGCCGCGTCGCCGCGGCCGACCGCGTGGTGCAGCGCCGTGAAGCCGAGCGCGTCCTGCGCATTCACGTCGAGCCGCAGCCGGCCCGCCTGCTCGGCCAGGAGACGCAGGCAGCGCGCCCTGTCCGCCTCCTCCGGCCGCTCGGCCGGCTCGTACTCGGCACGCGCCAGCTTGTGCAGCGCCGTCTCTCCGCCGGCGTCGGGCACGTCGGCCGGCGCCGGCTCGTGGTGCACCAGCTGCTCCAGCACGCGGTGGTAGCCGCGCGCCGCCGCGAAGTGCAGCGGCGTCCAGCCGTTGCTCGCGTCGGCCAGGCCGGGGTCGGCGCCGTGCCGCAGCAGCGGCGCCACGAACTCGTGCAGGCCCAGGTCGCAAGCGTACTGTAGGCACGTACGGCCGCCGTGGCACGCGTCCACCACGCGCCGGTTGCCGCTGTTGTCGCGCAGCGTGGCCGCGAAGCGCGCCAGGTCGCGCTGCTGCAGCGCCTCGAAGAGCACGTTCTGCGCGCTGCGGCCGGTCAGCGCCGTGACGGCCAGCGCCGGGTCGGCCGCCACGCCGCTGCCGGCCAGCAGCTCGCCGGCCGAGCGGCCGTCCACGCGGCGCGCCGGGTCGGCGCCGTTGCTGAGCAGGTAGCGCGCCACCTGGTGGGCGCCAGAGACGGCCGCCAGGTAGAGGGCGCTGCAGCCGGCCCGGTCGGCGGCGTCCACGTCCACGGTCGGCCACGTGAGCAGCGCCCGCACGATCGCCTCGCAGCGGGCCTCCTCGGCCGCGTCGGCGGCCGCCCGCTCCGCCAGCACGTGCAGCGGCGTGCGGCCCTTGCCGTTCTTGGCGCCCACGTCGGCGCCGTGCTCCAGCAGCAGACTGACGATTTCCGGGTTCCGTTTCTGGCGACACGGCGCGGAACGGTGGGTCAACTGGCTGACAGAACGTGCGACGCACAGCAACAGGGCAAATGTGCTGGAGTTTACAGGGAACGGGTAGTGTACTGCAGCTACCATTCTCTTCTGCATTCATACACTGAAGACGTTGTGGATGCTTCAAGAAACGTACTGCTATAGTGAGTGGAAATTGAACCGTATCTCCGCCAGTTCGGTAACCAAAATAATGGCAAAATCTAATTCACATAAATATGAAACACATGTTAGGATTCAGACAACCGTACACTTCCCACTCAACATACCCTGCCAGTTGGAAATCACGCTATCCCAGAACTGTGCCCAAAACCAATACAGTAATGATTTTATGGGATGTAACTTTACACTTCCGAGAATGAGTGTAGCTGCCTGTTGGTTCGTGGGTGCTTCGGCACGCCTGTTGACTGGACGCCCCCAAGTGTCTGTAAGTTCAACATGGGACGCTATAGGATGGGCACCTACAATAATTTGGGATCCCCAATATATGCGGAAGCGGACAACCCCAATCCATTTAAATATGTTTCATGCCTGTGTCCGTGGAGGTACAGATCAGATTATTATAGGACCGAATCACAAGAGAGGTCCATATGAGTCCGTAATGACATTTTTATTCAGCTGTTGAGTGATTATTTTTTCGGAATATGTATGAGTAAACGGTTTGTACGGTGTCACACAAGACCTAAATATTTCGACTCAGCATGGCATGCTCTAGGCAGTAGAAAAAGCGGACTTTGGCTTTTGGTTTTGAGGAAGACAGGCTCAACAAGACGAAGGCTTCTGATGGCTAACCTGTACTGCCAGGTGGAGCGGAGTCGTCTTCAGGACCGGGTTCCACACGTTCGGGTCAGCTTTCTCCTGAAGCAGGGCTCCAACAACATCTCGCCGGCCCTCCTCCACTGCTGCCTGGAGACAGGTGCAATTGTCCGGGTACTCGTAGCTGAAAACAGCGGGGTATCGTCCTCACGTTGCGGAACAGTTCGAAGCGAATGTCTTGCTACACTATCTACAGGGATCCGAATCAAACCCCACGAAAGAATGCTCATTAGACGACTTTGATCTTTGGAAGTGCCGACGAAGAAATGGCACGACAGAGCGGCAGTCGGTACAACCCTTTCTTGGCCACTTGCCAGCTGACCCGCAGGCAACACCGATCGTCGGAGCGACTCGGACACCGACAGGCAGACATGCGTCTTTGTGAACATGCAAGGCAGCAAAACCACCGTTCTCGTTTCGTAACTTTAGGTTGGTCTGCCAACTATATGAGTTGTTGGACACATCACAAAGCTCCTGATAGCGGGATCGTGTTTGTAGACAAAAGGTGCTGGAAAGCGAAGTGCGGGGGGGAAACATGCTCCTTAACATTTGACCGAATTTAACATCGCGGTTTTGCAGCGACGCGAAAAAAAACGCGTTAATACAGCTCAATTTCTCTCGCTCACTCAACCACTCACGATTTTTTTTAACATGGCGGAGCACCTGGAAGGGTGTTCCTTGCGCGTCTCGATACTTTACTTCCACAACATCGTTCCCACGCACATTCGTCCGAAACCCGTCCGCCGGCCCGGCGTGAGGCGCCGCACGGCTGCAGCTTCCCTAACCCGCTGATCGCAAGACCAGAGTCCGCGGACGGCCCGCGTCGGCACGACTCTGACGTCACTCACAAGTGGTTGACGTCAACGTCATCCCTGTCGGCCAGCTGGGCGATCTGCGACAGCTGGCCGGCCCGCACGGCGGCCAGCAGCTGGGCCTGGCCGTCCTGTCCGGTCGAGCCGGGACCGCACAGAGGTGTCTTCTCCGGCAACACGTCCATCGGCAGCTCCGCCGACATCCTGCACAGCGACCGTCTCAGTAGTCAGACACACAACACGGCAACTCCGCCGACATCCTGCACAGCGACCGTCTCAGTAGTCAGACACACAACACGGCAACTCCGCCGACATCCTGCACAGCGACCGTCTCAGTAGCCAGATACACAACACGGCAACTCCGCCGACATCCTGCACAGCGACCGTCTCAGTAACCAGACACACAACACGGCAACTCCGCCGACATCCTGCACAGCGACCGTCTCAGTAGCCAGATACACAACACGGCAACTCCGCCGACATCCTGCACAGCGACCGTCTCAGTAGCCAGATACACAACACGGCAACTCCGCCGACATCCTGCACAGCGACCGTCTCAGTAACCAGACACACAACACGGCAACTCCGCCGACATCCTGCACAGCGACCGTCTCAGTAGCCAGACACAAAACACGACAACTCCGCCGACATCCTGCCGTCACCGTCTCAGTAGACAAACATGCAACAAGGAAACTCCGCCGACATCCTGCGATCACCGTCCCAATGGCCAGACATACAACATGGCAGCTCCACCGACATCTTGCGGCCGAGCTCACACACTTCTATCCTATCTCTTCCCGTAAAGTGTGCAACAGAGGACGTAACTTCAGACACGAAAACGCGCATACGGCATGTGATCTGTCCGTCCGTCTGACAGATCTGTCTCCCACACACATCCAGGTAGACCAACCTCGTCAAGGTCATAATAGGTCACCTCGCATTTTTCATAATTTGCATATAGTAGGCACGAAAATCGATTGCATTGCTTTAAACTCGGGACATTTGTAAACTTTTGCACATAAAATAATGCAATAAATATACAAACATACATTGTGTTTGACCCCGGCCAACTTAAGTCACCAGACCAGCTTTCTTTCGCTTAGAGGGTTTCGTAATTTCTGTGGTCATCACGATAAAACGTGCCTGTATATAAATAAATAGATAAATAAATGAATCATATCGAGGTTGTGGTTTACCTCACGTGTTTTATTATCGGCTAGTCTGACCGGTCCGAGCCAAAAGCTTCCCAGGTCCACCTAGGTCACAAACTCAGATGGCCTTTTCGTCCAAAATTCCACTAACAGCTGAAAGGGCTGGAAAGATGTGAAAAGTTCATCAAAACCGAAAATCATCATAAAAGAAATTAATACCAAAGACCTGAGCTGGAGGTCAAACTTGCTCAGTGAACTACGGTATGCTGAACTCAGGCCTGAAAATGCAGTTTGTGGTTTGGGCAGCTGGAATGGCATAATAAGTTGACAAAGCCGAAAGAAACAATGTTGGAACGTTCGTTATCAAAGTCCCAGAGCTGGAAGTCAACTTAGGTCGGTGACCTACTGCGACCTCTGGACTCAAATGTCATTTGCAGGTGATGTGGCTGGATGTGTGTACAAAATTGCTGAAAATGAAGAGAAAGCCGCTACTCTATCGCACATTACCACAATACCAGATCTAAAGGTCACCCTAGGCCAGTGACCTAGGTCGACTCCCAAATCAGAATTTCTGGTCAGGGGTTAACAATCTTGGCTTACTAGTCAGAAAACAACACTCGCAGCCATAAAAGAACCCATTACTAGTGAATGCTGTATTCATGCAGGCTGTAGGGTGTGTAGGTCATCGATCTGGCATGACTCACATCTAACATTTTCAGAATATGTGTGAGACTGCTAAAGGAGAAGGTACTGAAAGTTTCAGAAGTCTAGCTTGCTTGGATCCATGTCATTCAAAAAAGGTCCGGGGGCAGATACCTACCCCTGTCAGTGCGGGGGTTAAATCCGAAAAAGGGTGGCCATGGAGATGGTTGGAGTCCGGGGGGGATTTAGAGGGTCAGGATTCCTAATCTTTTGGGATTTTAACATTGCGCCCACGGAAATGACTGGAAAGCAAAGGTCCGATGTCGTATGTGGACCCCCAAACATGCCGGACATCCTCAGTCACGGCCAATGGACATGGACCCCTTCCGTTCCTACGGCCACGGATAGGGGGACAGATCTATTTGTCTTTCGTCCAAGTGGAACAGCTCACGTTTCATGACATTTTGACGACGATTTCACCGTTCAACATGGATAATTTTCATCAATCGAATGGTTCAAAGCCCGTTTTATCATTCATTTTGCTCCGCATCTCTTCAAGGGAAGCTAAACACAAGCTGCCGAGCAGCCATCTGATTGTCCTGGGTCTGTTCCCTAACTAGCTCTGCTCTGGTTCCTAACTAGCGTGACGTCACGCGCGTCACCACCTGTGGCGCGGTGTGGCCGTGGGAGTGGCGTCCAAAAAACTCCCACGGTCCTGATAACCGGGGGAGCAACGGCCGACCATCGAGAAACGCTCCTCCCACGCACCTCCCGTGAGATTCACCTTGTTTCCGGGCGGCGAGGGCGGAGAACAGATTTCGGCCGGGCCAAGAATGGGGGCAGTGCAACGGCGGTGGCTACTTTTTACCTCGTGACTCAACGCAGGACGGACAATAAAGAGCTCGAAACGGAGAACACGTGCTCTTTAAATGAACATGTTCACAACCAAAACAGAGTCCTCGATTGCGGCGGATGACTCACCTGTGTGCTAGCGAAGTCAGGGCTGGACTTCAGCTGCTGTCCCGGCCCGCCCAGTCGTGCCTCGCGCCTCTGTAGCGCCGCGGATGGCGGGGCCGGGGCCGGCGACCGGCCGGCCCACAACACCGTGACGTCACGCGCCAGTCATTCTTATGGCCTTGGAGCGGGAGCGGCTGTTCAATGGCAGTTTTGGAAGGCAGTGTGCGCCACCTCACGGAGGAAATGAACACTAAAGTTCAGCGGCAACCACTAGATGTAGCTGGGGCCTTAATACGTCTGCTCTAGATGTGGGAAGGGCTGGAAAACAGTGAATGGATAATTCGAGCCAATGGCATAGCCAGGACTTTTTTCGGGGGACGGGTCCTAGAGGATGAGGGACCTCCAACCCTGGGGGGCCCTTTGAACACTACGAGGGACCCATGGCCAAGGGTGTCGTTTTGTGTAAATGATTTGGAGGAGGGAGTAGATCGAGGGGACCTCACAGCCGAACCTCCTCCCAAATGTGAGTTTCTCAACTTCTCAGCAGATTTAGAGCACTTTGTCTTAACCGACCGACACCATCCCATGGCAGAAAGGTCTTTCCTGGCTGGCGGCTCCTTTGTAGAGGAGCATCTTTGCCGGTACTCGCCTTTTGGTAGGTGCATGTTGGGATACTCACTTACCTTTCCCGGTCAGGGGACACCTCGCTATCTACCAGAGGGGTCCCTTTTGTCCCTTTTCTCTACGGTCTGGGCCTTTTGAGGAGGAGTGGGTTCGCCTTTCCCGGCCAGGGGATCCCTTTAGGCCAATGCCAGGGGGCCTCTCGTGGGCCGGAAAAATTTCGGGGGAGTCTCAGGACCCCTAGGACCTCCCTGGCTACGCTACTGATTCGAACGAACTATGAACTCGCTGGTAAATGACTGTTGATCATCTGGATGCAAATCTCATGTGATAATGGATGGAATGCTCAGGTGTTTGCAGGCGTATCGCCATTAAGTTATTTAGTGCTTCAGACACACGCGATGATCCCTGCTCCCGCAGCCTCGTGGCCTGAAATACTACTACAGACGTCCGGCCCGATTGGTTGCCGAAATCACGCGCGCGCCCAAGAGGAAGAAGATACTCGTACTCGAACCTATGCCTTGGGCCATCTGTCGAACTTATCGAAACGCATGTATCAGCGTATATTATACGGGAAATTACAAATATATGTTATTCTCATTAAAACTATTTGTAACGCCTAACCTTATACACATAGATATTCCCCTGATCGTAGAAGCGCGAAGGAACGGGTCAGCAGGTAGCCATACGTGGATCTGAATGCCCTACGGTTGTGAATATTCTCGGGTCACTTATTCCTTTGCGTTTGAAGAACGACAACTAGAGGGGAATTCAGATTAAGTACACTGCATCGGATGACAATGGCCATCTGCGTTTTAGCAGATGCCGATCCGAGCAGTGCTTGGAAGCGCGTACCTTTTCGTTCTTATATACATTTTCCGTTTCACGGAGAACTTTGGATTCTAAAGTCTTTATGAGACAGTTTTCAGCCATGCCTCTGTTTCCGAGTATCTTGGATTCGTGCCTGTTCAGGACCTACAACTTGCATTGCTGGCACAAGGCAAGGCATGGGATCATTAAGACGGACATGCAGCGTTCCGGCTACTGACATCTATTAGGCGAAGCCTACCGCTCCTGCCATGTCATTCTTACTGTCCCGACCTCTACATCCTTAATGACATTTGCGCAAATATTAGTCTCTCAATGGCATTCCTGTTGTCTGGCTTCATCTTGCATCTTGCCATTCCGTAAAATAGCAGATTTGCATATCGCCCAATAAAATGGCGATCTGCAAAATTTCATCTACGTGAAATCATAAGTGATGAAATTATCGAGAAAATGGGATATGCGGGTTTTGAGTTAGTTAGTAGTGGGCTGAATCTCGGCACTTTGACCAAAATTGACAATCGGTGGGACTACGGTTACTGGAGACAAAAGGTTAAGCGCAGATTGAAGCACGTGACGTGGGTGTCAAATTAAATCTTCCAACCTTCTCAGCTATATTAAACTGTAGCCTAAGGCGTTAAACTTTTGGTCAGACGGGCAGCTGCAGGAAGCAGTGACGTAGCCAAGGGGGGCTAAAGGGGCCATGCCCCCCTCCCCGGAGGCCACGTGGGGCCCCCTGGCGGCCGAGCGGGCCCCCCTGGGGCCGAAGGCACCAGTTCTTTGGATGGCGTGAGGCTCCCGCACGGCGTCGTGCGCCGTCCGAAACAGACAAGTACAGCAAAATAAGAATATTTTAAGCATTAAAGAAGGTTTGCGAACTTAAAAAAAACGTATGCCGAATGTACAAGAAGGCTTTGTGTGTTATGAAGAGAGACCCGTGGTGTGAATGAGAGTTTAGGGGCCCCTGCTAGCTTGTAGGGAAGTTTATTGCTTGTCTGGGGAGGGCTCCCTCTCTACCCATAAAGGTCCCCTGTCAGCCTCTGAAGGGACCTCCTTTCGATCTGGAAGAAGGCTCCTGCCCCTGCCTCCAGAGGTTGACAGGGGCCCTTTACAGGCGGATGGGGTGCCCTCTATAGACAGGCAGTGACCTCCTGGCCAGTAGGGGCCCCTAAGCAATCATTTAGGGGCCCCTGCTTTCCTGCGAAGATGTCCCTGCCGACCCGTAAGAAGCATCCGCCTGTTCGGCAGGAACGTCTTTACAGGCGAGCATGGCCCCCTTTACATTTCAGCGGGGCTACTTTGCAAGCCAAAAGTAATTTCAACCATATGGGGCCCCACTGGTTACGAGGGCCGGGTGCGGATCCAAAGGGGAACAATTGGGGCGATCACCCCACCCCCTGAGGCCTGAGAAGGGGCTCCTGTCAGACTTAAAAGGAGCCCCGAAGGTGCCTTGTATGAGCTTCACGGGGTTTCTGTTAGAACCTGACGGGCTCTTGATACAGCCAGGGAGGCCTCCTGGAGGGTTAGATAACTTCTGAGACGCATAGAGAGTCCCCGAAAATCCCAAAGGGCCCCTGAAACCACAACAGGGCCCCAACACGGCAGAGTATCCCTGAGACCGCCAGGTGGCTCATAGGGGCCCTGAGACGGCCAAGATGAGGACTGAAACACTAGGGGAACCCTGTGAGTAAAAAGCTGAAGGTTCTTGATGTACTCAGAAGGCCTCCGCAAGGGTTAAAGAGACCCTGACACGGTAAGATAGTCCCTAAGATTGAAAGAAGGCCCCTTGAAATTCTTCAAGGGCCCCTGGCACCGCAAGGGGTCTCAACACGGCAAAGGGTCCATGAGATCGCTAAAATTGCCAGAGAGGCACCTGAGACGGAAAGAACTTAAGAGGGTGCCTAGTGCCTGACGGCATAAGGAGGCGCTGGCCATCCAGAGCGGCCCCCTGAACGGGGATTCGTCGGTGACCTTCTTTACCTCGAGAGTAGCCACAAATGGGCTACACTGGCTTTTTCGAAACCTTGAGGGGTTCTTGATGCCGTCAGGGGCCCCCGGGAAGGTCAGGTAGGTTCTGAGACGGCAAGATGGGCCCGTGCACCGCAGATGACCCCTGAGACCGCCAAAATCGTCGCAGAGTCCCTGCGAGACAGAGACGATAAGAGGGTCTCTGAGACAGTACTTGGGTTTTATTGGGGCGCTGGACGGCCCGAGGGTCCCCGAGTGTAATAAGCGGGCTCCTGACGCGGGCAACGTCCCCCTGAGACTCCCAGTGAGTCCCCTGAAGCGTCAACAAAAGCCCCTTGTTACGGCTACGGGGGCCCTAAAAGACGGCCAAATATATCTCATGTAACAGAGGAAGACCCCTGATGCAGTCATGGGGACCACTGGAGACGTTCAGAGGGCCTATGACACTGCACAGGGGCCCTGAAATTGCCAAAAAGTCTTTTGTAACTGCCAGAGGGCCCCTGAGATGGCAAAAATGCTTCCCAAAGACGATAAGAGGGGTATCCAGGAACACAGGGGTCCACTGAGACTGTAAGAGAGGGACCTTTGAGACTGATAACTAGAAGTCTCTAGCAATAGGGGCCCCTGAGACAACCAGAGGGGCCCCTGAAACTACTAGACCTTGAGACGTCCAGGCTGCTCCTGAAACGGCCAAAGGACCTAGAGGATTGCCAGAGGCGCCTCTGTCACGACGGAGAGAGACTTACAGAGGACCTTTTTTAAGTGCCCGAGGGGCTCCTTAGACGGCAAAAACGTGCCAGGGACGACAGGAGGGAACCCGAGATAGCTTAAGTGTCCCTGAAACTGCCAGATGGGCCCCTGAGACCGTCCGATGTGCCCCTGAAACTGCCAAAGGAGCGCCTGAAACGTGCTGCGGGGCATGTAAAACTGTGAAAGAAACCTGAGACCACTAGAGGGTTTTGGCGCTGCAGACGGTCCGAGACTACCAAAAGTGTCCCTGTAACTGTAAGAGGAAACCTAGACTAAGCAGACAAAAAATTCCCAGAAGTTACGGGATGGGGGGGTATACGGGCCCCTGGACCAGATACAGACACGACATTTCAAATGGAGGGACACATGGAATCGCCTAAAATCTCGCCGTTTTTGTCATATTTCGGCCATTTTGTTCGAGAACAAAACGCAGAATTTTCTCAAACAAGATGACGCGTTTGCATTTTTCTCGGCTATTTTATGTGGTAAAAAAGCAGAATCGCATCACTGTTCATATCTGAAGGGCAAGAAATGGGGACCTCGCGCTGACCATTCACCGCCACCCCCACCCCCCCCCCCCCTCCGCCTCCCCACCCCGCCTTGGCGAAATCCTGGATCTGCCCCTGGCGAGAGTTGGTTACGGTTACGAGGTTATTGGTTACGAGGACCCCCTTGATTTGATTTGGTTCCCCTGGGCGGAATCCTGGCTGCGTTCCTGGTGAGAAGGTTGTGAAAACCTTTGAGAAGCATCGTCCCATTTAGTGTTCCCATCTTTTTTATCATAACGTAAAACCGGCCAATTACATTTTGCTTTAACCTGTACGACACATAGATAAGGCAGGTATATCTATGTATATATGTCGTGGGACGAATACTTTTATTTGGTACGACGCATCCCACGTATTTACAAAACCGTTAAAACTAATCACTTTATTCCATTGAACAAATGAGCAGACTTGATTGTTTACCTGCAGTCCGCAAGGAATCGCATCGTCGCCATGGTTACGCAGGAGGAAGCAACCGTCGTCTTTAGAACCTTTGAAGTCATGGTGGTTGT
This sequence comes from Capitulum mitella, assembly GCA_030062745.1. Classification (NCBI taxonomy): domain Eukaryota; kingdom Metazoa; phylum Arthropoda; class Thecostraca; order Pollicipedomorpha; family Pollicipedidae; genus Capitulum; species Capitulum mitella. Next base: position 28,275,060 of record CP099843.1, read on the forward strand.
TTGATATTGAGAACGAATATAATAGCTGTTATATCACGGGCCTTCTGTTTATCGTCTATTTCAACAGAAAGGTGAGTCCTCATTTCCGACTGTAGGGGAGACCGGGGTAAAATGTTGCATTTTTTACCTTTTCGATCCTGGAACGAAAATATTTCGGATTGGAGAACATTTTCTCGGGTTTTCACAAACTCTGATATTTTGCCTTTGTAGCGGATATGAAAAGATCCCGAAATAACGACTTTAAGGTATCGAAATTACTGTTTCAAAAAGTCACTTCAGCTGTTACAATTAACCCCAGGTACGGGGTAAATTGTAACAGCACCTAGGGTCAAATGTGACATGTTAGCGAATGGTGTAGTGGTGTAGTGAAAGCCACTTTTGTCGAAAACAGCCTTTATTGAACAACATTGTCTCTTACATCCTGAGCCTTTCCTGGATTAAAATCGCAGCTCCAATACAAAAATACGATTTCGCAACGGCGTAAAGCTCAAGTACTCCAGCAGCTTTTCCTGAATTAAATAACAGCTCTACCTTTATCAGGCCAAAAACCGACGCTTCATCAAAAGCAGAAGACTTCTTCATCACTGCAATTTTCCCTGCGTGCTGTCTTCCGAGCCCTCTTCCCACCAGCCGTCGTCTTCTTCTCTTCATGCTTGTCCTTGTCAAGACTGAGCTTTCTCGATGCTTGTTTGCAATCCTTTCGACTCTCTTTTAGCTCTATCGCTCTCTTTTCTGGAGCGTCAGTCAGAATTGCAGCCTTTCGCTTTCGACCCGCACGGCTGTTTTTTCTTGGACCTGCCTTGGGTAACGGCCGAATCGCTTCAGGGGTGAGCAGCTTCGAGACGATCCCCAATGGACGAGATTGTCCGATCCCCGATGGACGAGGCTTGTCGATCCCCAATGTATCAGCCCCTGCAGGAATGATGCATGATATATATCATCCATGATGCATGGATATAATAATGTATTTTCATTGTAACATTCAGAGGAAGACAAATTGAACTATATACAAATGTCCCATACTTTCCCCAGAAATATCCAAATGAAGTCAAACCAGAATTATTTAATCAATAAAATAATCAATAAATAAAATAGTAAAGTATCTTAATAAATCCGCTGTGAAGGTGAAACATCTACGGTAAGACGCGGTGACTAGCCGCCAAGAACGTAACCACGTCTTAAAATCAAAACTGATAAAACAGCACCTAAGAGGTAAATCAGGGACTGGTGACAATAACACCGTAAGTATGATTTTTTAATGATATTGAAATTGAATTGGGGGACAAAATTGCATGTTGATTAATTGGACGGGGCATGTTTCCATAGCCTCCGCCCCCAGTGGTTATATTTATGCCAAGTGCATTGATATTTTACATAAATTTAGGTTTAATTGTCTGGCCATAGTGGTCAATTGTAACACTGTTACATTTGATCCCAGCAAAAATGTCACAATTGTCCCCGACACGCCACGCCATCTTCCAGACAAAAATGACGCAAAACAAGGCGGCGTGGGCGGCAACTGATGCACTTATTTTTTGACCAGGTACCCCCACCCACCCCACACAAACTCTTAAACCCGTGTCTAGTAAGATACGTGAATGAGCTGATCATATTAAAAAATAAACAAAGTTACAATACACTGTAAAAAACACAATTGTGAAGAGCACAATCGACTCACCCGCCGCACCGGCCTGAAACCCCGTGAGGAAAAGGAACAGCTTACTGCACATGTCCAGTAGTGCCTCCAGCGTCATCCATTTGTAAGTTTCGAAGTTAAAGCTTTTGCTTTAACTTCAATTGCTCCGTGAAATTGCTCAAATGCAATTGCTCCGTGTTACATTTGACCCCGGTCTCCCCTACCTCAAACTGGAAAGCAAACTACGTTGTAGTTCTGACTATGGTGCATAGATGTCACCGTCATTGTCAAGAGCTGATTACGTAAAACAGCAAATTTTCGAGAACGAGACCGTTCGTTGCGCGATACAACGCGGCAGTCAGTAAAAGAGAACTTGGTCCATAATAGTGGAGCTCTGATAAATCAATTTCAGGGGATGCAATGATCCTTCAAAGTTGTTTGAAAAGGCCCTTTCCGCCATTCACTTAGCATGCAGCGGTTTCCAAAACAAGTCCGGGTTGCGTCATAGTTTGCGCAGCCAGACTGCTGTTGGTGACCCCCGGGCGGGACAGACTCGGCGCAACTCGTCCGGTCCAGTTCCATCACACTGAGTTTTACGTGGCCCAAATTTCTTCATCGTGACAAAAGCCGTATTGTACAGAGTAAACTGTGTACTTCCATCTCATCCCATCCAGTTTATTGTCGTTTAGGGACGTGTTTAGAAATCGACCAAGCCTTTACGCTTCAGGGGGTGCCATCAGTTGAAGGGGCGCCAGTACGGATGGTGGGGAGCGGCAGCTGAAGCTGTAAAAATGTCATCATATATTGTGCTTTTTTGCATTTTGACATATAAAGGTTGTGCGGAAAGATGGCCCCGCGTCGCCTGGGTTGGTAGGTAGCCAAGTCCTGTCTGTCATTACGTTATGCCTCAGCAGGTGTACAGCCAGGATTTTCTTAAGGGATGGCCCGGTGAACTTCACTGTGAACTGAAGTCATGCGAAAACCGCATGCTGGGAAGACGATGTGCAATGGTTTTCGCAAAAAAAGGCGGGCCAAGGGGGGGTGGGCCCCCCTGGCTGCGCCTGTGTTCCTCAGGTGACACTTGTGGTGCCCGGCCCACATGGTGCTGCAGGATCACGTGTCGGGGTAGGATCTCTACCACCAAATTACCGGAATACTGGTCACCCGTTTGTTCTTTAACACGTCCTTCTAAACCCCAAGCTGTGTTTCCATACGTCAGATGCGCTCTTCCAGCTTCCTCGTCCAGGGTTGCTCCTCCAGGTTTCGGGTCACTGAAACTCTCTATGGCGTCTTTCGGGCCCCTGAAACTTACTTTCAGACCACAAGGGCGCCCTTTTGGTTCCCAGGGGTGGCACTCCATGGTTTGATGCACCCTGTTATTATTTAGGACGTTTTTCTAGACCTCGCGATATATTTTCAGACCACTGGGTGAGCCGTCAGGGCAGCCCCTCAGGGTTTGGGGTACCCTTTTGCTTCTTTGGAACCTTTTTCTTCTGACCTTTCTGCGAACTTTGGGACGTAGCTGCAAACCTCAGGGGGCGCCCTTTAGACCCTTCGGGGCGCCCTTTGAACCATCAAGAGTGTCCCTCCAGTGGTTGGGGTGCCCTATTTATCATGCAGGGGCTCCTTCTAGCCCTTGGGACATAGACTACAGGGGCGTCCAAATGAGCCCTCGTGGGACGCCCCTCCAGTCCGTCCGAGGGTTTGGGGCACGCTTTTATTCTTAATGATGTCCTAAACCTCAGGGCATATTTTCAAACCACATGGACGCTCTTTGCAGTTCTCGGGGGCGTCTGTCCAGGGTGTGGGGCGCCCTTTTATTATTCAGGACATTCTTTTTGTCATCGGGATATTTTCAGGCCTCAGGGACGCCCTTTGAGCCCGTGGAGGACGGGGCTTCTCCGGTTTTTGGGGCTCCCTGGGGTGTTCATGACCATTAAGCTGAACTGAGTTACTGATTCCCTTTCCATTCTCTGGACATTTTTAGACCTCATGAATCACCCTCAAAGGCCTCTAGCGAACATAAGTTGCGCCTTTGGCCTCCTGTTCGCCAGTAAACGGTGCTACCGACGGGGCGCCTTTGGCGCCCATGGGGAATGCCATGGCCTGATGGTATCCCCCTATATACGCCCCTGTTGTCCTCCCATTCAGTCGCATCCCATCCTATACCATCCCATCCCATCCAGTCACATCCCAGTTCATATCAGCCAATTCCATTTTATTCACTGCGGTTTCTTACCATCGAGCAGAGTTTTGCCCAGCCTGTGAGTGGATTGTGACTATATTTTCTGCTCGTGGGCCAGACAATGAGCGCGCAGTCCAGTTGGTCTTTATTCATAAATCACTGTCGGAATGAATTCAGCCTCACCGTGTCAGTACGTCTCACCGAAACCATTCGACCAACATAATTTTCGCAAGCAAAAATGCATATTTCATTTGTCGTCGTATATATATTTTTAATGTGATTCCTGCATGCGGCTGTCCTGCTTAATTGTATAACACTTAAAAAGAAAAGATGTCTTAAAGCATTACGCCCAGACTCAAGATCTCGCAGTAGCGCACAAGTCTTCGGTTTCTTACGGCAATGGTTGGATCAGTTGTATCACCAGGAGTAATGCCTTCGGCTGTTTTAGCTTTCGTCAAGATTCCGGTCGCCCTACGCTGTCTGAGGTTACCGCCCGTTAGAATATCTTCCTTTCACTTAAGGACATCATAAATGGGGCCTCCCACTCGTGATCTAACTTAGTCAGTGATTAATGCCGCATTCGAAAGCTTTTCTCCCTTTCCCTATTCCACTTTCATGCGACTGAGGGCTTATTCTCCAAAAAAGATCTGCTCGAATGTCAGTACAACGTTTTCGCATTTTTTTATCAGACTACATCCACAACAACTTTTCGTTCCGTTGAAAAATGCCGAAAATTTCGTTGATATCGTTTGGGTGACTCAGGAGGAAGGACAGTAGAACATCTTCACCAGTTGGTCTTGGATGGCCTCAAGCCTTAGATGACCTTGGATGACCTCGGCCTAGCTTACCAGCGTTTTGGGGATACGTAAGTTCATTTTACATACCACATGCCCACAAAGTGTCATTGAGACCGGTTGAATGAATCTGAAGAAACGCCAGTAATTGACATGCTGGTCACTCGACTTTGTTCCATCTTCATTGGTCCTGATCGGGGCTACCTGTGTTTTAAAATATGCACGTTCATCAGTCAGGCCGATTCCCGGCAAATAGTTATGACTGTTTGGCTGGCGGTGGCCGTTCCTCGCTAAACATAAGTCCGTACATGACGGCCCAAAATGGCGGCGGCCGTCCTCCGCCGGCCGGGAATTCGCCACGTGATCGGCCACGTGATGGGCCACGTGATTGGTCACGCGATCGGTCTTTGGAGACTCGTAGCGATCAAAGTTATGACCATGTCTTAATTTTTCGGTTGCCAAAAGATTCCCGCTACGTTACGCTAGCAGCGCCGCGGAAGACATGTCAAAATGATACCACACCGTTGTAAGTTTGAAAGGTGTTCATATAACAGCATAAGGGGTGGGTATCTTCTCCCCACCAGAGTGCGGTTAAAAAAAAAAAAAACACGACCTGATCGGAAGGTAGGGTTGCGTTTTTTTCTGCGAGCAGCCAACTTTGTTCCCATTTTGTTTTGTTTTCTGCGCCTATTCTTTTTTGTTCGCCCACTCCTCCTGTCATTAAATTGTCCATCGGTAACACTTTCCAAAGCGCAGACGCTATTTGTCACATCAGACGAAAGCGAGCCGAAGAAAACGCGTCTTGAACTGTCAGCCCGGGGAGCCGCTGAGTCACCGACAGCAGATCTGGACAGACTGCAGGACCAGAGCGGGAAGGCTTAAAATTTCGGTCACGGTCAGTCGGTTAAATCTTTCCGAGATAAACTCGGTCAAGTAGAGGACATTCCGGGATTTAGAGCCTGGCGTCATCTTCGGGCAAGATTTTCCCGAAATTCCGCTTCTCCTTGAGACGAATTTCATTCGGCGAAGCGAGCATGCTGATGCAATGCAGGGTATGGCTGCGGTCACCGAAAGGCTACCATTATGTAAGGCCGTTCATCTGGCTGCAGCAGTTGCATAACCGACAGAATCGTAAACACATCAAAAAAGACCTTGATTCATTCTCACGTTTTCTTCGTTAGCTTACGAAACGCTGGTTCAACGGAGAACCTTTAACTTACAAAGCATTTCAGGTTGAAAGGAAAGGCGATGTCTTTCTTCATTCATTCCATTCGCATTAGCCCCTCCGCCAGGTTCCAGCACTACCAGAATATGTTCCGCACAAATGCAATATGTGTCTCGGAATTTTTTCCTTGAAACTGAGAAAAAATTATTATTTACTGAAAGCTAAGAAAAACGCCATTTGTTTTTCGCTTCTTATACTGTCGTCCAGATACCTAATGAGGGCTGCAGGCCAGGACTCCAGCCACGGTCGAGCAGATCATTTTTGCAAATCAGCAGGAGGTCATGTGTCAACGCACCGCTTCCTGGCTCACAAACAAACAACCAGATCCACCATATATGCCTCATGGGAATGACGAAAAAACTTAGCTTCTCGTCTTCAGAGCTTGAAGTGATCTTTCGTTAATAACATTTCATCTTTCATCGTCTGAAACTGTCAAATATTTGGACACATAGATGACAGGACAAGGTACAGATATAGAAAAGCTGGACAGCTGGACAGGCATGGGGTCATGAGTTCATTTCTTCAAGATGTGCGAGACGTTTGATGCTAATGGCTGTTTCTGTTTTCAACTGGTTGGCCGTGCCCTTCCCCCCCCCCCCCCTACGCACTTTTTGAAACCTTCCTACGCCCACGTTTAGATCTATTTGTTCGTTTCATTACCCATTCAAACGGTTAAGCCCACCGGTGAGTGGCGACCAGCCTCACCCCAACGGCCATTCCTGGGTTTTTGCCTCTGTCCACCATCACTATGTCCCGCAACCACGTATCACGAGCCGTCGACCAGCGAGCGACCCGGCGACGTTCCTCACGCGCTGGCCGCCGGAGACCAGCGCAGCGGCCGGGGAACCCTCCGAGTGATGCGCTCCCTCTCACACACGAACGAGAACAAGACCCAAGAACGAGAACAAGACCCAAGAACGGGAACAAGACACGGGTTTTTATCACCGAATGGCACACAGGGGACGTGATTTTCGGTCAGTCGGCCTAGTAAAAACCGAAAAGAAACAGATGAAGTTAGGAAAAATTGATGAACCGAGCTGAAACCCAGTGAGGATTTTCCTCAGGACAATGTGGTTACAGTCTGCTGGAAACCTTGACTGATTTTGTAATGCCATTCGTCTGCATCCTTTGATACATGTCTGTTCGCCAGGTGAAGTCAAACTGCGGTTCTCTTCCCTAACTGAGTCAAGGATAGATTCTAAACCTCCACTAAGCTGGAATCCGCGATAGCGGACATGCCTTGTGACTTAGTGGATTGTGACGGGTTACGTTTTGGGGCAAGCAAAACAAAATTTCGAAAACCTTTTTTCCATTCCGGCTCCTGAGGCGACTCTGGTATGGCATCAATGCAGCTGCAGCTCGTTTCTATCGCACAGCACCGACCGGAGGTCCCACAAGCTGATTTTGTGTGGCTTTGGAAACAGCCGGTTAATACTTCGAATTTCGATCGACCGAACGCCAAACCCGGAGATGCTGGCGTCAGCAGGTCACAAAGTGGCCTGGCGGCCACCTCGTGCTCATATGACCTGCACTTGTGTCACCAGACCTGCACCAGGGCCCGAACGCCTTGCCCAGGAAAGCAGCCCTTTTTCGGCAGTCAGTTGGGTACGTTGCAAGTTAACGTGGACTAAACTGACCAATTGTTCTGTGCCTTGTCGAAGCAACGTGAAGTCTCAGAAGCGGAAGTGCGGCAGAGCTGGAGGGAGAGGAGAAAAGTCTTGATTCAGAGTGATTAGTGATAGGTCGTGAGAAATTGGGCTGAGAGTGGTTAGCGGCATGAAGTGGAAGTCTGGCCAGAGTCATGGGCGAGAGGTCGGGAGGAACGGCCTTAAGACCAAAGTCGTGAGAGCAGACGTGAACCAGAATTGTCAGCCGCCAGTCAGTAGGGGCGGCTGTGTTATCTGCTCTCCTGCACTCTGCCCGGCTCGACCCTGGAAGGCTTCTGCACTGCCTGTGCGACGCGTTGCTAAGTCCAACCATCCCAGAGCATCATCCGTGAGTTGGGTGCCATACCGCACTCAAAATGTCGTGCCCGCATCATGCTGGTCTTTCGGTCATAAAGTCATGTGAAATTTCAATCGTGAAGGCAGCCGTCCAACCCACAGGGAGAGGAGAGGAGCAAAGGGGCACCGGCGGCAAAGGGAGTTTGTGATCCGCCCCGAGAAGGAGACCAGAATTCTTATGTGAATTATAATTTTGGCGTTTTTAAGCATGAATGTGTGCAAGTGAGTGCTAGTTTCATTATTTGGATGTCCGGGAAAATGAACGTCGAAATTGTATGGCAGTCTTGATTGTATGACCGAGAACGATAAAAAAAGACCTGAAAGGCGATTAGTCGCGTGCCCTTTTCGTCTCTTGCGCGAGGGCCGTTGACTTCATCTAAGAGCAACGGTAACGTGCTGTGTTTTTTTCACGTAAAATGAGGAGGTCGTTGAGCGTGTTTGGTTATAGTAGACAAGGGATTTGTTGAATTCGTGCGTGGCTTCCAGAGAGTCGGTTTAATGTCACTGGTTTATGTAGTTCCCCCCCCCTCCGCTTTTGCTGGTTATTTTCTTTGTTGCGCTAACGCACGGCTGAAACGCCTTAAAATTAACGCCTAAAGTTTTTGGCCTCATAATGATTACCGTCCAGCTATTTTTCTGCGTAACCTCGTGGATGTAGGAGTAAAATCAAACTGTGGCAATGAATCTGCAATCATTTTCTCGCATTGCATTCAGAAACGAACCAACGGATAACAGCTCTATGACTTGCCTGGTATTTATTAGTTTCGATAACGTGCTGTTTCGATCTCTCTGTTACTGACACTCTGAGGGAAACCCATAGGGTTTTTAGAGATCTTAACTGTCCTTGAGTTTGCTAGTTTCCGAGCAGTTTAAAATGTGTGGTCAGAAAATATGAAATGCAACTATGCAGCTGAAAGCTTGAAAACGTACATGACAAATTAGAGCTTTTTAGGTCAGACCCGCTTAGTTATTGCCAATTATTTGTTGCTGAAAAAGAAATAATAGCCGCTAATTTCGTCGAATAAACTGAGCGGTGTTCGGCCCCGTTTCCGTACTCTCCAATGTCAACAGGTAGACATTTCATTTAAATGTCTGTGGTTTTCCAAGGTGCAATTGTTTAACTGCTCGTATTCAGACATGCGCGCACTAAAATCATGGTGAGTAATTGGCTTTCATTTTGGAAGCATTTGGTCAGATGGCAGATGTGATTTTAAAGATCTGGCCAATAGTATAAGTGTGTCAGGTCAAAGCAGGTTTTGACTGTGGTCGCGTTGCTGCTCTGCGTTTGGGCTAAGCTGAGACCGATTTTGGTTAGCATTTCATTATTGCGCATAAGGTCTTTCTAAAAAGTGTTCAGTAGATCGTAAAATGGCGCTGGAGTAGGATTCCGGATTTCATTTGGGTGGACGAGTCATTGCCGAAGAATTTTCCTGGAGAGCACTGTTCGCTGGATCAGTCAGATCATGTTGGTGAATGCCGGGATAATTTTTTTTATCTCGGAAACAGCAGCACGAGAAGACGTTCCTGGAGTAGTGCAAGCGTGATTTGGGAATGAGAACGACTGCCGTTTTCTTTGATCGTGGCGCTCAGCTCCGCGGCGAATTGAAGTGCCTCGCTGGCTGTGAGGTCGGGAGTCCGACGTGCGCCCACGTGGCAGATCCGCCGTCCTGGTCATGACCATCCACCGGAGCCGCCGCGCCACAGGGCGGAGGAGGACTGCCGCCGGGCCGCGTGAAGAAGACCTCACCCCCTGTCGTGGGTCGGCACGGTGCGGCCGACCTGAAGTGAATGAATGTTGAGCCGTTGCCGAAGGAACGTTGAAAATGCGGATGATCGGTCAGCGCAACCGACATTGCGCTGTGGAATGATCGTGCGAATGTGCACGAATCGAACTGGCACTTCTCCGCTCATGGCTTGGTGCGATGCACCGGCCGGACCGCCGTGCCTCAAAGATCAGTCGGAGATAAGCCGATGGACACGTCAGCGGACGTGGGTGTTCCAGAGGACAGCAGACCGCGCAGACGGCCCTGTTCTCAGCCAGATAATGAAGCACATGCCCAATATTGAACGCACGTAAGGGACGATAAAATCTCCGGTTCACAGTCAAATCTATTTTTTTCGGAAGTCTTTAGTTACCCTGTATTTAACGTCTCAAGTAACGGTGATAATTTACCATTTAAACTTTGTTATGGCTTTCATTGTCAAGTGTCATTTCACTGATCAGCTTTCTTTGGCATTGGCTGTTTATGAACTTTACACCAACTTATTCCTAACAGCGTTGCCGCTACACAGCAGACCTTATCCCATGCATCATTTTAGAGTGTAGCAAATGTCAGGCTTTTGTGAAATGTTTTAGTGGCATGGCTGTCACCCCATGCGAATTGTGTCACTGGGACATAATGTAATTATACGAAGGCAACGCCAACGTCGTTTCATGATCAGCAACGGGGGACAGACCATCATCATGATGGAGGGGCAGGTATACTGCGTGCCTGTTGATTGGTATGGCAACGCGGACCCGCCCTTCGGCAATGAAGAACCCAACGCCACCCCACAATGTCGTGGGCACGGCTAGCCATTGATCCTAGAGGTTCTGCAGAGCCCGCCGCTGGGTCAAGCGCGCAGCCTGCGGTCAGCGAATCGCGGTCGGCCGTTCACTCGCCGGGTTGATGTGATACATCCCCGGACTATCGCCACATTTCCACACGGGTAGGCTGGATTTAAGGGGCCCACGGGTATGCAGCGTCACACATCCGGGACACGGCGACCGAGGCCAGGCCTCCAGCAGCCATCCCGGCCATGCCATGTCACCGAGATGAGGTCGGGCGCATGACCTGTGGATAATGGATGGGACGCCGTTCACCCGCCGGGTTGGTGGCGATCACAGCCGGCGGTTTTATCGCCGCCGTCGTCGCATGAGCCGGCTTGGTAGTGGGCCCCGGGTTTTGCGGTGTCACGCCGCTTGACCCGACCCGTGACCCGTGGTCAGTGACGGAGCGGTATCGTTCGCTCGCTGGCAGGTGAAAAGCACCACTGGAGGTTGAGGTTTTACCGCCGCCATCGTTGTATTGGCAGGCTGAAGGATTGGGGTCCAGGGGTTTGCCGAGTCACGCAGCCGAGACCCGAGAGGCCGAGGCCAAGTCTCCAGAAAGGTCCCGGATGCGCCACCTGATGAGCGGTCGCCTTATGTATGACGCGTGAACTGCCGTCAGTGGACGGAGCTGCGCTGTTCGCTTCCCGGAACGATCCGGAACGGCGAACGTCGCCAACGGCAGACGAGTTTTGTCGCCAACCGCCGCCACAAGGCTTAGGCTGCAGCGCTGCGGGTCAATGCTGAATGACTAAAAAGCAAACGCTGACTGAAAACAGCCGGCAACATCGAGGCTGAATAGCTGTATCCAGTACCCCTGTGCACGAGGACAAACCTATCCGACATGTCGTAGGAACAGTTACGTGAGGTGAAGTTTATTATCGCAATACGCCCACCTCATCGGGGGCCACCATTTCAAGCTCGGATCCCGCTAGAAATGGAAAAGGGAGCCGACGTGCGTTGCAACTACAGCACTGCAACAACACTGCAACCTGGGATTGGGCAACTGAGGGGCCCAATTCCAGGACGGTGCCGACAGGGAGACTGACCGCACCGACAATATCGGCGGTGTGTGAGACCCCTGAGCTGTGTGGTTTACGCTGCCGCGTCTAGGACACCTCTGGCATGCGTCCGGAGCTAACCTAGGGGCAGGGATGGCAAAGGGATACGGTGCGGACTTACGGGTTCGAGGGATCCCGAGCCCATGTGGTTAGGCAGAGCTTCTATGGCGGTGTCATCTGTGAGAATGGGCATTCACCCACCCTGGAGGCTTCACGGTGTTTCTGATGATTTTGCACCACTGGCAGGGAAAAGTGTGCCCACGACATGTTATTAATTACACAGCTGACAAGGAGGGGTTACGACATGACATCATAGAAATAGTGTCTGGGTTGAATGACACTATTATATTCTGTATATAACTGTACATATTCTCCCCGTGGGATGGACGTTGATCCAGTTTCGTTTCTGTTTGGTCACCAAATGACAGTGAGTCTGAACGTAATGCAGGGAACCTACGTCAGTCCTCTTCCACGCCCAGATCTTGTCGCTCATCGTCATAACATAGATCCTCGACGTAGCAAGTGAACCGACTATACGCTGTCCAGCTTTGACCTGCCTCATTATTTAAATGTTTTGTCGATGGTAGTGACCGCATAATACAGCCCGTTCGTGCGCAGACGCCCCTGTTCACGGGGGGCGACGGCTCCACGGCGACGAACGTGGGCGGCCACAGCTGTGTCCGGCTGGCGACACATTCGGAGGCCCGCGACGCCTTGGTTCGGGTTCAGGAGTGTTCTGGCGGCCGCATGCATCGATTTGGCCCGTGTTGCGCATTGTTACAGAATATTGCCCATTGTTGCAAAGGACAATATGTCCGCAACAGCCAACCGGAGCGTCAAACTGATACCGCCAACGTGCTCGCGAGGCTCGAATGAACCAAATGACCTGTTAGGTCGAATCGCGAAAAATTGCAATTTTGGAAGGATGTCAGATTGCCGTTGCACGTCACAGGATGAAGTTAGGATTCTAAGGTGAGCTGGAGATGAGAGTCTTCTCAACAAGCGAGGGTCAGTTCTTTCCATGAACGTGGCTGACAGCTGAAATCCGTCGTTTTTTTTTTCTTTATACCGATGATGGCTCACTGTTCCGAAGAGCTGAGGCCGATGTGTACACCTGCAACAGGTACTCTACTCCCGTGTTCCTCTTGAGCACGCCACCTGTTGGATCCGTCTCGATACTCCTCAGAAGCATTGGTCTTGCGCTGTTCTTTTTGCCGAGGTTCGCGATTCCCTCTCCCGAGTTGTTCTCTGACGTAAAGCCTAGAAAGCCTTGAAGAACAGCCAGATGGCTGCCAAGGATTCCGAACCAAGGTGACTTTACTCCCCACTCCCCCGCTGTGTCGTGGATGACGTTGAGAATGGTGCTAATGCCGCTAAATGCTGCTGCGCTGAATGTCCGCGGTCGGGGTGACAAAGCAGAATCTCGCCTTGAACGGAGTGAGGCACGTGCCGTTTTTCTGATTCGAAACCCCTGTTTGCAGTATCACGCATCCGACTAGACTGGTTGGGAAAAGGCAAGCGCAGACAAGCGTCTTTTTGCCTTGCGAACGAGCCCTTGAGTAGTCTTACCGGCAGGAAAGACAACATAACTCGTTTTGTTGAGGGTGCTGCATAACTTTACATACTAATGGCTGCTAAGTTATCTGACGTGAATTTATTCACTGGGAAACAAACACATGATGCATCGGGGGCTGCACTTTGTCTTTATCTCGGACGATCACAGTTCACATGAAGACTTCGGGGCAGTCATCAGGTAGGCGCATATTCAGAGTCCATTCACCATCCAAAATCATACAGTACCCAGGGTCCTTGTTGCGAAGGCATGTCTCTGACCACATTCTGGTCAAAATGAATAAATCATTGGCAACCCTGCGGTTTCGGATGTAGATGAACCTTTCCTTCCATTCCCAAACTCACAGTCGATATTTTTTTTGCCGCTATGCTTGGAGTGGCACGTTGGTCCATTTTAATCTGTTTCAGCTCAATCGATTTGTTCATTGGTAAACACCGTAACGTTGTTTTCTAATGATGTTCTTACCTTCACTCGCTTTTTAAGAACCCTGCCTATTCAGATGTATTGTTTGTAGTTGGGAGCTATTTTCCCCTCACCACGAAAACATGAGCAACGTAATGTTTGTCGTCAGACTCCCGGCTGGCACCAGAGAAGCGTGTGCCATGCTTAAACCTGATTCGCGGGTTTCTCGGCTGGGATGACCGTCCAGCCTTCCACGAGTTGTTTTTCTTTCGACGCAAAAAAAAAACGACGCTGACAGTAAGTCAGTTCTGCGTTGTCAGCACTGGCCTGTCACGTGGACCCAGGAAATCTCCCTTGCTACCTTTAGCAGCGCAATGCAAAAACGAACCGCACTATTTGACGTGGTCACACCCTGTTCGATCGCTTGACACCGTGATGACGTTACGTCGGCGACCGCTGAAGCCGCCGCTCCTCTGCGCCTCCCGAGAAGGCTGCTGTTGAATTCCTCTTTGTCGGGTGGGTGTCGGCCTTGGCGGACAGTCTGTAAAGCGCAACGCCGTCCTGCTGGCGGCAGCCGGCGGCGCCGGCACGGGCCGGCTGCACGTCACCGTGTCAGCGCGCCGTCCGCTGTCGTGCCAGTAGCGGCGGTCACTCGGCCGTGGGCGGCTGTCGGCGCTGCGGGGTCGGCGGCGGCTGGTTCAGGGCCATCAGGGGCCTGAGTCGTGCAGAGGAGCGATTCTTACGGCGCTGGTGATGCCGTACATGCAACAAGTAAATGAACGCGGAACTGACGAAGGGCGCTCTCGCAGCTTTATTACTTCGTGCACCGTATGGTATTTTATGCATTTGCGTTAACGTTGACCAGCCATGAACGCTTAAAATGAACTGGTTTGTTTTCCGGCTTGTCCCTTTTTGAATGCTCTTCTCTCATCAAGAGCCTTGGAGTTTCCGGACGGAATTCCATTTCTCTCGCCCGTAAGAAACTGGATTATTAATGCCGGATACTCGTCAACATGTTGCATTTCTGCAAAGCCGCTGCACGTAACGAAAGTGGAAAATGGCAATACCATTTTAATAGAACGTAGACATATTTTGTCCAGCGGTGGATGTCCTCAGTCGGTTGGTCTTCCGCTCGCCAAGCTAGTTCAAAAGAGCACAAAAACATTCTGGAGTTGGTTACCTGTATTAGTAGAGCAAACAACGACAATGGCTCCTATCACAGCGTTTGTCTTTCAGCCCGCTGTTTATCCGCGTCCTCTGCTTTGGCTGCCAACAAGCGCTGGCCGCAAATAGACGTGGACCATTCTTACATTCCCGATGACAGAAGTGGAGGCCGACACGTGGACGTCGGCCCTAAATTCTCGATTCTCTGCCTCTCGATTCATCCCCAGCAGTGAGAAACGCCCAATGTTACGAACTAAACGGGAGCGCTGATCTAGCTATCGCCCGAACACAAACACCTCTAGGAGAAAACAACCTCAACGGAAGGAGTGTGGCGGCCGGTCAGTGTTTCAGGCTCCACCGTCTCTGTCCCCCTTCTTCTCATTCTAGTCTCGTGCGCGCGGTGACATCAGTCGGTCGCGTGACGGAGAACAGTGCGAGACGCCGCCACATCAGGTATCAATCACAGATAGCGTGACAAGCAGCCGACTCATCCCGCCATTCGCTTCAGGCTGAGAAATGTGAAGGTCGGAACGCTGCGACGAAACTCGATTCCACCGAACAACATCCGTGTTACGTAACACTAACCGATTGACGATTCGCAGCTGAACTGCGCCATTTACGAGCGCGCTCCGTTCAGGGGCTCGTGAGCCATGCTGCGGTGAGAAGAAACGCTCTCTTCGAGACAGTCACACTTTCGGATTTTCAGGCAATCAAATTTGTTCTTCACGAAAAGACTCATGATGCCATCATCAACTCTGCTGGTGAACGAAGGGTGCACGCTTGTTGCAGATATCACACGTCCAGTATGTTGGCAAAAGACATGCTCGACAAACAGAAAAGTTCTGCTGATGGCGCTTGAAAATCAAAACTGGTGGCACAAAATCAGTTTAAAATATCATGTTGTCACGCATAATGATTTCTCTTTCCTTTGCGGTTGAAGCTATATATCCCCACGCAAGAATGACGTACATACATCTTCAGTTCATCTAAAAATTTTAGGCATTGTTGTTCTAGTCAGCATTGTCTGGAGGAAATCGATCATATATCCGAGAATCCCACGAAATATGTGCAACATTTAGTCTTGCTTAATGCTCCTACCATTAATGTAGCCCTTGATTAGACGCTACGAATATTCTCAATAGCATGATGTGAGTATGAAATATGATCAAAGCACCACAACTACTGGAAAATGAGATGCATCGTAAAAATAACACATTAAGTCAATCATCGCCTAGCGTACGTCGTCGTATAAAATCGCATGGGCGTCTGACCTTTTACCGGAGCGAATGCTAATTTTGAAAGGCTTGCTCGCTACGGGCTCATTTGCGAGTCATTATCATTTAAAAAGACCAAAACATCGTTGACTGCACGCTACAGTCTTGAAATTCACAGCAGATTTCTCTTCAAAACCCCAAAACAGTCACATAAGGTCAGGCACCAATTTTTGAGAAAAAAAGCAAGACACCGCAACTGAGCGCGCGAAGTGATAATTCTGATTATCTCTGGGTTCGCCATCCAGACTGTGACGGGTGATGTGTCAAAGGCATTTTCCCGAACATGTCTGTGGTATGGAATGGTATGGAAACGTGAAACAGTTTACGCACACACAAACGCATGGTTTAATATGCCCCGAAGGCGTTTTGTCCCGTAACCTGGCAGTGGCACTCGTCCTCTGCCTTTCTTGGAGTTCTACCTTTAAGGGGTTTCCAGCCCTCGATGAGCAGAGAAGCGGCTCCAAGTACACGAGATTCACTGCCACCAATGTGATTCCACTCACGCCGAAACATCTACCTCCAATAGCTGATGCTGCCCCGCCCGCGCTACTACTCTGCGAGGTTAGACGTTAAACCCCCGGTCCCAGTCCCGCTCGTTCGGCCGTCACTATCGGCGGGTAACGGCGTGTAACGGATGTTAGTCGCCGCACCCTGCCCGCGCTGCCGGCGCCCTCCGGCCATGCCCCTCAGCGGCTCATCTCGAGCGTGCGGTGCACGCGCGTCGTCTCGCGCGTGGTGGTCGAGCCGTCGCTGTTGACGCGCGTCTCGACGGTGCGGCTGGTGGTGCCGTTGGTGCGCGGCGACAGGCCGCGGTCCACCCAGCGGCAGGTGAGCCCCTCGGGCGTGACGCGCACCACCTCGCCGCCGCGCAGCACCTTGTCGGTCGGCCGGATCGCCGACGTCTGCAGCTGGACCACCCGCTCCGGCGAGGCCGGCTTGAACGCGCCCAGGTAGGGCGAGTGCTTCAGGCCGAACGAGTACTGCGGGTCGCGGGCCTTCACGCTCTGCAACAGGCACGGCGCGGATCAGGGCGCGGCTGCGCGGCGCCGGCGGCCCGCCGCCCCGCGGCACTCAGATCCTGCACTCCGATATGGCACTCAACGGCGACTCTCAGCCGCCCTGGCCTTCACATTCCAACGCGTACAGCGGTGTTCCAAGGAAAGCGCGTTCATGTTCATGAGTGTTATGCATGAGGTGTGTCCTTTTCCATGGTCTGCTCACGCCGTGGAAACGGCTTCAAAACTATTTACATGGACATAAATATAAATTAGGTGCATACATGCCATGCGCGTTCTCGTTCCGATTCACAGACCGGTATCTGTACACAGCATGGCCTCATATCTGTATATTTCAATGCAAGCGGATAGTTTTGCAGGCGGCGTTGGACCTCCAACATTGCCATTCGGTTCCCGCAAGCATGATTCACTCTGAGGACTCATTGGGAATTCCTGTGAGACGCTAATGATTTAGCAACTTAAGCCGATTCTGTTTGGATGGAATTTCTGGTCGTCATGGATGCATCACGTCACTATCTTGGATCAAAAGATGATGTATTTTTAAACACTTCCCGCCAAGTCTTAGCTCATCGTTTCCCCGAAGACATTCGCGGGTGGCTACATTAAAAGCCTACCACGGTCTTTCCGAGGACCTAACGCGAGGCCTCTATCAAACTGACACCAGAGGAATCAGCGGCAACTGTGAAGAGAACGTGGCTCTTAAATTTCCTTTTTAAATCGGTGTAAGCCCATCAGGCCAAGGAAAGTAATTTTCTGGGGAGAACACAATCCCATCAGCTGTTGCAATTTCCTGCTAGTCGGCTCGGCGTCAGGCGGTTAATCTGATCAGCAGGACCAGTGACCTAGACTCGACAGACGGGACCACCTGGTCTCCTGGCCGCCCACCACGAGCCGAACACGAGCGGCGCACGGGCGCATCGACGCCGGCCGGCTGTATGATCACAGCTCTCGTGAAGTGTGCGAAATTGGCGTACCAACAAAAAATAACGACAGTAACAAAAAAAAAATGGCGTAACAACCATAACGTCTTCATAATACACAGCAAATGTCCTATTTTTTCATGTCGACGGCTCTTTTACTATCCTATGTTAATCTGGCTTGATAAAAACGAGAGACAAAACCAATCTCGTGAATTGCCACAGAATCTCACTATAAGCTAGTTAGTTCGGTGACTCAGTCTTACTCAGTCATAGCCGCTTAATATCGCATTTTCTGTCTTAAACCACTTGAGACCACCTGGCCCTGCCTGCTGCCGTCCCTCCTTGCGCGGAATAGAGCCATCCACTCCAATGGAATAAAACGAGGTCTGCGGATGAATGTTTTGCCGCTGATACAGTCGTATCAGGGGGACGTGACGTGAGAACGCTGCACAGCCGTGCCGGCCGTTTTTGTGGCTCCGGTCACGACGCCATTTTTGTCGGTCCTGGAGGATGTCTGGAGATGGAGTCTTACCACCCGCTCGACCGGCCCCTAGTTGGCCCTCCGAAGCGGACCAGTGGGTCACCGTGTCTGACGAGTCGTCTGGAGTGCAGGAGTCAAATCCCTGGCCCTGGAACTCACCGTGCCGTCCAGGGTCCATATCCCCGACCCTACAGCTCACCTTGTAGCCCAGACAGTGTGCCCCAGAACTTGGAGGTCACCCAATTGTCCAGGCCGCATGCATCATCTCCGGCTCCATAAACCCGCCTCGTGTCCAGGTCACACACCTCGGGCCTCGCGGCTCACCTTGTCGTCCAGGTTGTAGGCGCCGGGTCCGGGCTTCTTGGTGCGGTCGGTCGGCAGCGCGGTGCGGTCGCGCATGCTGTAGGCCGGGCTCTTGTTGAGCGCCGCGTCCGCCTTGGCCGGCTCGTACTGGCACGGCGCCGGGAACTTGGTGCGCTCGTCGACCTCGTCGCGGCCGCGGCCGCGGATCGTGTACCGCGGCGCGTCGCCGATCGTGTCGGGGACGTCGTACGAGTTCGGAGCTGCCGGAGTCGGACGCCAGTCAGCGGCGCCGGCGGCGGCCCGGGCCGTCGGGTCGGGTCCACGGGCGGGATGTGGCATCGGCGGTGGGTCAAAGGTCATTTGTTGCTATGGAGAACAGGATAGGGTCGGTCAGGACGACGGGAGCGGGCTACAACAAAACTGGTGGGAGAGGCAGTTGGATGTTGGTGGGCATAGATCATTCAAAGGACAAACCACGACAAAAGCAGACTGGCTGGAGAACAGGCGGCAGTTCACAAAGAAAACATTTGAGGCCAGATGCCGTGAGAGCAACGAACTTTCAGGCTATCGGACCAGCGTGTTGGCAATGAATCATGATTGCCACACATCAATACTGCCTTTAATCAATGAACATCCGTACAGCCGCATGGCTCCAGTCTCAGCACTGGTGATTACATTAACATCAGGCAGGCAGCGAACCGTTCAGCGAAAACGCACGCTGGATTAGAACTGCGATCGTGAATATTTTCCAGCACTGGCAGATTGTGAAGCTGTTACTATCAGCGCTGCCGCCTTGTGTCAGCAGACAAGGGGGAGCCAGGCTGGCACGTGACGCGCTGGGCTGCGCCCATTCGGGCGCGGGCACTGACCGGGCACGCCGTCCGGGTGCTCCACGCTCGGCTTCAGTCCGAAGCTGTAGCGCGGCGACGACTGCACCACCGAGTCGTCCTGCACCTCGTACTTGCCCGGCGCCGGCGTCTGGTACGGCTGCGGGTCCTTGGCCCGGCCGGCGATCGTCCGCGCCGGCGCCACGTCCTTCCCTGACGGACGGACAACGGACAGCCGGTCAGAGCCTTCACTGACGGACGGACAACGTGCAGCACGTCAGAACCTTCACCGACGGACGGACAACGAACGGTTAGTCAGAACCTTCCATGACGGACAGACAATGCACATTAGCCACGTCCTCCGGCAGACGGACAACGGACGGTCAGTCACGTTCTTCCCTGACGGACAAACAATGGGCATTAGTCACGTTCTTCTCCGAAGGACAGACCATGGATATCAGTCACGCTCCTTCTCTGGCGGACGAACAACGGACAGTCCGTGACGTCCTTCGGTGACATAGGGACAACGACAGCAGACGGACAGCAGGCACACATTCACCACCTCCCCTGGGCCATCGCACGCCATTACGCTCCCTCCCCCTTTCGAGGCGCTAGCAATCAATCGCTAAATGCCTACGACACACGCCGCCTGTCACGCAGACGCCTGTCACCCTGGCGGCTGTCCAACCGTCTGCCGTGACAGAAGCGCTCAGTTTGGACCGCGGCTTTGACTCGTAACCGGACCTGCGACAGCAGGCACGCAATCTGACGGTGACGTCACGCGGGCGGCAGCTGACATAAGCGCACAATGGACTGGTGATGCCACACTTAATGGGCCAGTGGGGCAATCATCGGGGAGCTCCGGAGCGATGCGTGAAGAAAGAGGTATGAGTTATGGGCTCTGGCTGTTTGGGCCTGTTCGCCTGCTGGACCGGTGGGAGTCGGTCGGCGTAACGCCGCTTCTCCATAACGTCCTTCGTCTTGGTCAACGCGCCGCCGCTCTTTCTTTTGAGCCGAATTTGTGTTTCTCTGAGCCGAGGGCATTCTCCGTACCTTGCCTCCTCATTAAGGCAATCTCGTGAAGCAAACAATCGTCACTGTGGTCTGCGTATTTCCCCTGACTTACTACTATTTACTACGATGACCTTTCCTAGTCAGGGACGCTACCAATGCAAACGAAGCTGCTTTCTCAATCAAAACTGTCCTGGCTCGGCAGTTCGCGTCTTGTCAGCAGGACCCCTTCATTAAAGAAATGACCACAAGCCGCACTAACCTTTGTTGGTGAGCTGTCTGGTGTTGTATTCATTAGGTGCCGGGACCTGCTTCTTGTTCTTCATTTCATGTCGGCTGGCAATGGTGAAAGCAGGAGTTTCCCGACCTGGCGAATTACTGAAACGGAACATTTACGTCACTGTCTTCTGTCTGTTGTTCTCGCCCCCAAAAATAAACGGTCTTGTGTACGGACTTTGCGGGCTCAGGCGGCACAGTTTTCAGTTATAGGGCTCAACTATGTCTTGAGCATTCTTTTATTTTGTTAAAAACCATGGACAAGTAGTCCCGTATTGCCTTCTGGAGTTATCAGTTTCATTTTGGTCGTGTGTTTCCGTCATATACCTACTCCAGTTTGCTCGAAATTTCAGTCAAGCCTATCTAAATTGCAGCTTATATTCTGAAAAATATGTTTCTTAAGCACATTTATTCTGATATTGTTATGTGCGAGGAGTTTTGAAGAGTTTTACGGTGGACTTTCTCTGTTTCCTATTCACTCGTGTCCTAATGACAGCTGTTGCACAACGGCACGAGCCGGCACAGTCTAATTAACGCCAGTACTAACCCGTCCTTGGCTATCATTGGCTGACATCAGAACATGGTTTTTCGTCAGTGATGTATTTTTTAAGGTTCTAGGTATTTCTGAGAGCAAGAGTGCTGAAAGGTGATCAGCGACGTTCTTGGACTAACCAAATCTATTTCCATCCCAAGATGAAGCGTTCCCTTTAGTGACTGACCATCAGTATCGGGTAATCTTCATTGTGCGTAGTTATCTACTACGATGGTGCAAAAACCAGTTTGCTTCACAGGAAGTGACTGCCTGGTGATTTTCCCAGAGCCCGTAATTGATCAGGAAGACCGTCAACCCCAGCAAGACTCAAGGCCGCCGTCTTCACTTTGCGTATACCATGGCATGAGAAAATGCTGACGGGCATCTATCTGAGTGGCCGCC
This sequence comes from Capitulum mitella, assembly GCA_030062745.1. Taxonomy (NCBI): domain Eukaryota; kingdom Metazoa; phylum Arthropoda; class Thecostraca; order Pollicipedomorpha; family Pollicipedidae; genus Capitulum; species Capitulum mitella. The sequence goes on from CP099843.1 coordinate 28,296,735, forward strand.
TGGTCTGCGCCCATGAAAAATGGTGATTCATGGCATCTGCATGAGACCACCACCTGATAAGCAGAGGTTGACACACGCTCGTCCGCTTTGCCTATAAATACCAACCAAAAAATATTTTACGGAGACGCGTCTCCGAAACAAAAGCGTCGGACGCTGTCGCCGAGGACGGACCCTCCTCCAGCTCCACGCTCTGTGTCCTGTCAACATGCCTGGACTCCTCGCGGCAAACACAAAGCCCTTGTTCTCAAACGGCCGCCACGGGAGGCGGGGCGTTTGTTTACAGCCACGTTTCCTCGCGAACGTAAACACATCGGGCCCATTAGCGGCGCCCACCTGTGGGAACCGCAGCGGGAGGGGGGGGGGCGATTTCTGGGAACGATTACTGACGCGGTCGCCGGCCGAGCGTGAAGCGTTACCGGGAGGCGCGTGGCGCCGCCAGCCTGGCGTCATCCTGCGTCTGGGGTTTCCCGGCCGCGTTACACAACAGCGACCGGCCGGCAGTCTGGGCCCGCAGTCAGGCCGACTGTCTGCATCCAGGGACAAACCGGCGGTCCGGACCCCAGCACCGACGCTCTGGACCCCGGCACTGGCGGTCTGGACCCGAAGACTAGCCGGTGGTCTGGACCCAAAGGCCAGCCGGCAGTGTGGGCCCCGGCTCTCGGCCGCCTGTAAACTCAGAGACCAGCCGGTCGTCTGTCAGCAGTCGGGCAGCTGTTGCCGGAGATCGGTCATTGTCCGTTGCCAGGGACCGGCCATCGTCCGTTGCCAGAGGCGAGCCGGGGGTCTGTTGCCAGAGGCCCGGCGTTCCTCCGAGTCCATTTTCCCACGGCATTCACTATGTGTGTTTGGTGATCAAAACTCGGCCGGACAGTGTAAAAACAAAAACGTGCAACAATCAACGCCGATGTCTGCCCTGTACGCTGCAGACGACTCAGGAAATGTTTCGTTCAAAGGAACGGATCTAAGAAAGTGACAATCAAATATTTGGTGCGATTTACGTTGGGTGAGTGACAATATAAAACATGATTCGTGTCCGCATCCTCAAAAAATCGCATCTTTTTCTTGACATTATATAACATCCATAAACATTCCATTACTGGGTTCTTCCTGATGCCTTCTCAAAACTTCCCACTCGTAAACCCGTGGCATTGAATTCAAAGAAAATAACAGCAATCGGAAAAACACGTGAAAGCTTGCACACTTTAGCCACTTGATCCTGCCGGTCACAATGTCTATCAATACCTATCACTATCAATGCCTATCACTACAATTCGGGTACGAAATGGCCTCCCCTGTAATATGTAGTTTTCTGCTACTACGCCCAGGCGTCTGAGCTTTAGCCCATCGGAGAACCGGATTTTTGTGCCACCGCTGCTGAGATTGACGAAACACTCACGTGCCATTCCTTCTCAAAGCGGAGCCCAGATGGCACCTGATATCATGGTATTTGATACGCTCAGCCTCGGTTCGGTACTGTTGAGGTCGAGAAGCTCTGAATATGAATCCGGTCTAATCTCGATTGCAATTGTTTTTCTCAGAACTTCTCATTTAGTCATAGCGGACGAAACCAAATCCAGGTGTTGAAGACATGGAATTTTCCCGTTTGCAGAGATAAACGTTGTGCATCCTCCAGTGGTTAGCGTTGATTATGCTAGCAAACTGGGTAGGTGTCCGACCAACTCTACTATTAAACAACTTTCCCTTCTACAGTAGAAGAAAGCACGACTACCTCGGTCGTCGACATACCAGATCCATTCTTTACAAACAATGTCCACCTCTGGGCGTTTAGTGCCAAATCTCCCCAAAACCGCTAGCCCAGACTGTGCCCATCTCCTTTTTCCTGACATCTCGAAAACGCCACGTGAAGACACCGCCAACATCATTGGCAGGAGATGAAGTCTCGCTGCCGCTCACACGCGGAAAAGCCGCCGTCGCCGAATCCGGAGGCAGACTGTGCCGTTTCGCGGCGCGGAGCGGGCTGTTTTCGGCCGCCGCGGCGTGCTCGGCCGTGCACGGCCGTGCTCCGCCGCTCCGTCCCGCCGGCCGCGCTCGAATACCGCGCCCGTCCGGCCGTGCGCGGCCGTTCCGGCGCGTTCGAACCGTGCTCGGCGGCGCCGCGCCGTCCGCGGCGTGTTCGCCGCGCGCCGGCCGCCGCCGCCGCCGGGCCGGCAGATGTGGCGGCCGGCCGGCCTATAAAAGCGGCGCCAGGACGGCGACCGGCAACACAGTGGTCGGGCGGCCCGCGGTGAAAGCACAGCACCCGTCGGACACCATGCACGCGCTCAAGGCTCTGCTGCTGGTCGGCGTGGCAGCCGTCCACGTCTCCGGGCAAGGTCAGTGTTGACACACCCTCGGCAGGGCCGCAGCCACGCTCGCGCGCACGTGCCGCCGGCCAGACCGCAACTGGTGGCCACCAGTTGGCAAACATGCGAGCGCGGCTTTGTGCAAAGGAGCAGGGTATCAGCTTGAGCCTTTCAAAGGCTTGCGACATGGTGGCTTGGGCTCTACAAGATTTGATGTATTATTGCTGGGTGTACCTGATGAAAAACGGGGTTTTGGTACGAATACGGAAAATTCTATTATTTGTTTTTGGAATACTAGTGTGAACCCTATCATTTTATAGTTTTAGTTAAGACTTAGACGTTGAAAAGCAAGATGGACAGGTCCTGGGGGGAAAAAGTCTCGGAAATTTAACCCGACGGGAAGGGACAACAAGTGAACGTACGCAAGCTGATAAATAATTGTAGTGCAGTTTCGATGAGAGGAATAGCTAGTAGGACAATGGCAGACTTCTCAGATAAAACTATTTGCTACTGGAATAGCAAAGCACTGTAGTGTTAGGATTCTTACTCTTTATCCGGAAAATGGGGGTGTTATCATTGCGCTTGCATTTTATCCCTTGACTGTAATGACCATTACTTGCCAGTTTTGCAGCATTTCAAAACAGTCGTGAGTGGTGTGGGGAAACAAAGGCATAGAATTTCGTTGGCACCAGTTCCCCAGCTGTCATTGCGCTACAGTGCAAACAGCGCAGCCAGGCGTTTGAAAATGGAGCCTGATGGAAAGAAAATAGACAGTGCAATCGATTTTGGAACCCGCTCTGAGACTAGCCGAAGCAAAACCTCGGTGCTCATGAGCAGACCATTGTTTGGTAGTTTCTTATGGTAAGACTTTTAGATCAGTATCACCAGTGCATCATGACATGCAACATGTTTGTTGATTTCGCTTGAAGGTGCCCTTGAGAACATTTGAGAAATTCGATGCTTGCTCAGTAAATAGGGGGCAACTTTCAAGATCGGTTTACTCTTCAAAACTACCCGTTCCCGAGCAGCGTGGGCCGCTGAGTCATCGCTGCCTGTCGAAGGGATGCTCGAAGTGCTTGTGCTTTTCCGTTCTGCACTTTTTCGTCAGCTGACGCCTTGTTTGTGGACGGCTTTGTTTCCAGCGTCCGAGCTGCAAACCAACAGGTGTCTGACGCTGCTATCGCAAACTGTCGACAACGCCCGGTACCAGGCGGCCGTCAGCCGGTGCTTCAAGACGGCCCAGAACGTGGCCGACAGCATCAAGGACAAGCTGCAGCTGAAGCTGCTAGTCGCCCGCTGCATCGGCTCGGACCTGCAGTTCGTCTCGCCCGACGGCAGGACCATTAACAAGGCGTACCTGAAGAGCCTGATCCAGCAGGTGCCCAGCCTCACGCAGCAGCAGAAGGACACCTTCAGCGGCGCCGTCGACAGGTGTAACAACTTCGATTCGTGCCTGACGCGCGAGTGCGATCTCATTTGAGCGTGGGCGGCGGCCGACGGCTGCGCGCGCCGCGCGGCGCCGCTCGAACCTGCCTCGGCGCCGACGCCGGTGCACGTGGTGGCGGACGCCGGAGGAGCCGCCCGGCTATAGGGCCGGCCCTGGTGACCGCACCAGCAACGCCCCTGCGTCGGCTGCCACACCAATGGCCTCGAAATACACACGCAATAGAATATTTTCTGGCGCTGGCGCGAGGCGATGAACAGGTGATGAAGTCGCCTAGCTGCTGGAAAATGCGCAGATCACAAAGGCAGGCTGGGGTTAACGCTATGAAGCTCAAAGTGTATTGCAAGTTTCCTAGCGACCCACGTTTTTGTGCCAGCTCATCCTGTGGTCGTCTCTGTCTTTCAAAGTCAGAACCATCATTTTTCTATCCCATTGTTGATGCAATGTAAAATTTTTGTACACAGACAATAAACAATTGTTATAAAGGAAATGCAGTGCGTTTCCGAAATGTGAAAGGATGCAAAATACGCAAGCGCCAAGCATGCTTCCGCGCAACATACACCAAAAATTAAGCACAATGACGTAACTAATCCTCGGTAAACAAGATCTAAGCAAGTTAATTTTTTTCTGCACAAGTGCTTTTGGCATCCCCAAAACTTCATCGAACGAGTGGCATTGGTTGAAGCAGTGCAGCTCGAAATGCGGAGCAATCAGCCACAAGCAATGACGCAATAAAAACAAATCGAATGGCGTCATAAAAACAACTGTTCGCAAAAACGCAAACATATAAGCGCTTTCCCATTTTATGAAGATATTCTATTCGATCATTAACGAGAAGCAAGCTGTTATGAAGCAGATGACATTCATCGTCCTTCACTAGACAAAGATATCATAGAGTCCGAAACCAAACGATTGGATTTTTACAGCTTACCGCCATTGTATGAGTGCACGTCAGTGTGAGTTACCTCTCTGTACCGGCGCAGCCAAAGGGGGACCAGGGGGGACCGCCTTAGGCTCGCATTATTTGTGAGAACCACTGCACACCGTCTTCCAAGCAGGCGGTTTTCGTATGATTTCGGTTCGCACTGAGCTCTGGCCTTTTAGCCTTTAAGAAAATGCTGGCTACGTCCCTGCCTCTCTGATTGCGGAAGGACACATATTTCGGCAGCTGTTGTCCCCCGGCAAAGCTTTCCGCTCGCCAAGTTACTGTGACATCCTGTAATGAAGTCTCCAGCTGCCGGCGACAGTACGATTAACTATATTCACTTTAAAAAACGTGCCTTTTGAAGCCGTCTGGCTTCGAAAAATGGGTTTTTGACAGCCAAGAACCGCGTCACAAAAAAGCGTAAAAAATTCGGACATTTGGATACGCGGCCAACTTGCAGTCCTTGGCCGTGTTTGCAGCAGGAAGGCTAAATGTGTTCATGGCCATGGCCATTGAGTGTGTAATAAAAACTGGGTAGCCTTTTCAAAACCCCCTGCAGGAACAACGACGGTTGGCTGTATCACTCATAACCAGAGAGACTCTATGTAGGCATTAACAATGAGGAGATATGCACACTTTGCAAAAATAATTCAGTGAAGCCATTGGCCCGAGAAACCTTCTGATTGTAGCAAGTTCAGACAACGTTTTCCATGCACGAAATGACGACTGAAATTTGCACTGAGGCAAAACGATTCTTGCTAGCAACGCAACGTATTCTGACACAGTTATTGGTGGAACCATTCCCCAAAAATGAAAACTCTCATTACGAAAAGGTAACCAGCATGAAACACTCGAGTGGCAGAGATGTAATGAAAAAAAAAACAGTTTGTACAAGTAGTGTCATGGGGTACATTTTTTCAATTTCTGCGTCTCATGCCTTGTATTGGTGAAATACCCCTCGAAACGCCATGAGGCTTACTGGCTTTACAGTAAATTAACATGTTGCTAAGACAAACAAAGGCAAACAAAACGCAACCAACGATGTCTGTAAGACTTCAGTTTCCTTCCGATTCGGGAAATAATATCGAAATCCGGTTGTACAGCAGAGAACAGGAAACATAGGTTGTGAATCATAATAATTTTCCCTGATCCCTCGTGAACAATAGTGACTTTTATGCTCGACTGGCATTGGACAAACAAGCATGCAACCATGCGGTTCCGTCAGTTTTGTTCTGGTAGAGCTGAGATGCCACTGCGAGTGATTATGACGTTAAAGGAAGGCCCCAAGGTAATTAATGCCTTCCCTAAGGCAAGCTAGGTAGCTCTGACGTAACCGCAGCTGGGCATTGCGAAAACCATGAAAAGGCGTTCTTGGTCAAAATGGAAATGCTCTGTATCTGGTACGCAGTGTCGTGCAGTTTAAGATAATTATTCATTTAGATTATATCCCGCCTGGTGAGACGTAACGTAATTAATATAGCACAAACATGTAACAATACTTTAACACCACGCCGCATAACAGAGCAAGCTGGGTTATCTCTATTACGAACGCAAAAGAATTCACGGTCAAAGCAGATGGCCATTCTGAGATTGTCCTAAGCTTAATTTACCCTGAACTGATGATCAAAACATGCTGGGGATCTCATGGTAGATCCCTCTAAGCCTTCTAACATGAAAACAGGTTCTCAGCGCGTCGCTGAGTAAGATAAGGAAGGAGCGTAACCAAAGGACCATCAAAGGTACTTGACGGGGAATATTTCGTCATGGCTGGGTTCACTAATGCTTGTTTGTCTTACAGAATGGCTCCGGTAGGTAGACATGCATGTTTGCATGCACGCTCAGGGTTTTGCGCGTTTTGACGGGTTACATAATCCAGACTAGGCACCGGGCCCCTGGAAATGAGCGAACAAGCGTAAAAAACTCTTCCGAGTTCCATCCATCCCTCATATGGTGTCCTATTCTTTTACCATATTCTACAAACCAATGGTGCGTCCGGGGTTTTGAAAAGGGGAGGGTGGGCTAGTCCTTCGGTCGGTCGGGAATCTTCAGAAGGCTCGTTCGGCGACATGCAACGTGTTTTCTTTGCAACCATTATATATATATATATATATATATATATATATATATATATATACAGATATAAGGACGCAACAGTAAAAGAACGCGTCCGCGGAAATGATTTAAATCAAAGCTGTGCGATCTCGAACATATTGATGGACACCCATTTTAGTTCGTTACAGAATGCCACGCAGCAATGCATCTTATCGGATATGCATCACTAGGTGGTTACAAGTGTGGTAAATAACTATATCTCCATGGCGTGGAGCTCGTCTAGTTCAGTCATTGTTAAACTTCGATTGAATACGTGAATGGGCATTTTCTCTGCAATCGAAGAGCATGGTGTAAAGTGTGCATTGTTTATATGCTATATTGAACTCAAAATTTGTGTTTAAGAATGTTAGAACCTGAAGAGTGCGTGGCCGAAAGCATGTTCTCTTGTTTTGGCCTATATTTTGTCGCAAAAGTAGTGTAATTTAAGCGGCGTAATAATGATGTTTTGCATTAATGTTGTAGGATATGGTGGCCCCTGAGGCGGATTCGTGATGTTGACAGGTCCCCTCGGAGACCTCCTTCACGGATTAAAAGGGTCTGTTACAGGCCAGCGAGGATTCCGAACCACACCATTAAAGTGCATTAAAGTACAGAAGGAAAAAAACGTTTCCCACGGAAATGAGAAGTTTAATTAAAACTACCCGATCTCGATGGGAGGCTCAAGCAACACTTTAGCCACCAAATAACTCTGCGTGCCAAAGCCTGAAAATCCATGAATGTAAAAGAACAGATGTCTTATACATCTATCCAGTTTTGATGTCGATACTCAATCATCTCTCTAGTTTTGATGTCCATGTTCATTATTTTTATTTCATACCTTAAAAGTTAATATTCTTTTGTAGCCATGCGAAATACACCGTAATTATACTTGCGTTTAAGGCAAATGCAAGGCGAATGCTAAGCAGGGTGATGAGCTGCTGGGAGAAATCATTTGCAGGTTTCTTTATAACATTATCATTATCAGAAGAATATTATCAAGAGAAGTCAATTAAAACACAGGCAACATCAGATAATCTCATTTTTTAAAGGATGTTTAGACCTAAACTGAGTTCATCAGCTCAGAGCGTTCAAGCACCACCAAGGTACGTAGATTTTGAAAATCGTACAAAGCACACCTTAAAAATTCGCGTCGCAATAAGCATAAATGAAATGTTCTCGCCGGATTCCAGTCGCATTATAGTCATAAATGCATCCGTAATTCTTGTGCGTATGTCTGTCAGTATGTATAATTAGCGTGCGTTAATATAGTGTGCATGGATGGAACCATATCCAAATTATTAGCGTTTACCCCTCTGCTACCAGCCCTACCAGTCTTGGTAGAAATCCCATTTAAGGACTTCTACTAACCATGCTGTACATGCACCTTCGTTTTTTGTACACACACTATTCATACTTATTCCAGTTCGTAACAATATGGTGCATGGAAAATTTAAAGATGCAACATGTCACAAACATAAAATGTAGTCGAACCATTCAGCGTAGAATGGCCTGGGAGCCCAGTACCCTTTTCTAGCTGCGGGGTAAACAAAAAGTAGCGACATTTTTGGCATCATATATGGCTTCCAGAGCAAAAAAACAAATATAAAATCAGAAACATGGGGAAAATTTGCTTTAAGGTTGTACATCGATGTTTTCCTAAGATCGTTTACATCGATTGTTATTGAATGGAAACATGCGGAAATTTAATTCAAGGTTTTGCATCACCGTTTTCACTAACATCGTTTTTAGCCGGTGCACGGGCATGCTGACATTGTCCACCCTAGAAAGCAGTCACCGATTCGTAACCCAGTCATCTCGCAGAGATCGGTTCATACCGCAGAGATTGGTTCATCTCGCAGAGATCGGTTCATACCGCCACTGGGAGGCACGCGGCCGGGACGGAGGGACGAGGCGCTTTCGACTCACCATGTTTGTCAGCGTGAGGCAGCGCTCCGACGAGCGGCCGGGAGCCGGCACCAGGCATGAAACAGAACGGAACGATCAGCTGACGGACAGGTGGCCGCAGAACACGTGACGTGACGTGCACGGCGGGCGCGGAGCTTCGCAGCGAACGACAGCAGACGCCGCGTGCGCCGCGCGCTTGCAGAGGACATTTCGAGGCGCGACTTTTGCGTCAGTTTGATTTTCATGCGTGATTTCATTTCCATCCACTTTCACATGTGGCGGTGACTGGAACTGCATTTGTCCGCTTGTGCATAAATCAGCCTGCATGCAGTTTTATGTTAGCATACAGTTTTACGACCCCGCGTTGGTTGTTTTATAGTTAGTCGCTTTCGCGTAAATCACAATGAAAAGTTTCCCACAAAAAAACATTCGCTTTAGGCGTGGTGTTACCAACGACAGATTCCTTCATCGCCGTTTTCGCGGGACGATTACGAAACACACCGACCGGACCACGGCAAAACGTGCAATTTCCGCTCGCCGGCCGGACCTGTCCCACATAAGGGCGCCGGTGACGCAACGGACGGACGGCCGAACCGGGCCGGACCGGCACCCGGCGCGGCTCGGCCGCCGGCGCCGCCGTCAGGCTGGCTCCGAGACCGGGCCGGCTTCCGCCCGTTTCGGGCGATATCGAGGTCGAGCCCGCTCGCCCACACTGCGCCGACCAGAGGCGGCGACCGGCCGCGGCCGCCGGCCGGCCTTCCGAGAGGGAGCGGCGACAGCGCGCTCCGCAGATCGAGGTCAGACCCGGCCCGGCCGGCCGGTCTGGCGGCGGCGCCGGTCGGCCGGCCGCGGAGAACGGGCCCCGGCCGGCCGCGGCAGGGCCTAGGCTGGGGAGGGGCCGAGGTGGAGGCAGGGGTCGAGACCAAGACAGGGCCCGCCACTTAGGCAGGTCCGAAACCGCAGAGGAGGCTGAGGATGAGGTAGGAGTCGATAGTAAGGCATAGACGCAGACGAAGGGTCTGGGACTCAGGGAGGGGCCGCCACTGGACCAGGCCCAAAACTGGATGAGAGACTGAGAACGAGGGAGGAGTGAAAACTGAGATATGGACACCGAGGAAGGCACTGAGACTGAGGCACCGGCTAGCAAGGCAGGACAAACCAGTCGGTCCCCGGTAAGATCGTGGCCCCTGAGTAGCCTCTTCCGCACATGTAAGGCCAACTGCAAGTCAGGGACGGCGTGTTCGTCAGTCGCAAGACGCGCCGCACTGGGTCGGACGTCAGCGGCCGCTACCCCACCAGCCTGGTTCAGTGGGGGAGGGGACCGGCAGCCGGAGGTGGCGGGTCCGTACGCCATTCGCGCTCGGCCGCCGAGCACGCTGATGGTGGTAGTTTCCGAGAGCTGCACCCCCTGCACCCGGCCCCGGCCGCTATCGCGCCTCCGCCATCGCCGATCGTATCGCGAACGTCGAGGTCACGGGTTGGACCCGGGATTACGTCACGACGGGATGGCGCCGGCCGCAGCAGAGCTGGCATCTAGCGGACGTAGCCGCAACTAGCGGCCGACGACAGCGACGCCCAGCGGGAAATCGGGACACTGCAGAAGGGTCCATGTCGGGTTTGCCGCACGATGTCGCTGGAGTCGTTCTCATGCTTGTTCGCTCCTCCTCGCTTCCTTAAGCTAACGTGATAGTTTGTTCCTTATAAATGTAAATAAATTGCGCTGTATCACCAATAGGACGGCGTCAGGCCCATTGAGTTCCAGCGTTACCGGTCTCCATGACGTGGCGATACTCACGGACGACCCGGGCCTGGTTCCAACCAGACTGACCGTTGTGAGGCCCTGGGTTTACCTTTTCTCCTCGTCTTTGAGTCTGAATCTGGATTGGTTAATTAAATGATGTGGATCTAGAGGGCTTAGCCCAACGTCAGCACCAAACCAAGCTTCTGATTCTGATTCAACCCGATTTTAATCGATGATTCGGTCTTCAGTCTAGTGTTCAGATACGTACACGGAAGCGAATGACATTCCTCGACGTTTTACGTCGGAAACTCTTAATTCTCATCTAATCAATAAATGCGGTCTGCAACGCCAAAAGAAATCCTCGAATGAGGCTTCGGCAGTTTAAACAATGCTATTTATGCTCAAGTGAAACTCTGGACGTTGGAAAAAAACGGCTACCGGGCTTTATGGCAGCCATGCTAAGGATATGCGCCATTGGCTCGACCTCCTCATTACAGCTCTCGGGCGGTGAAGGCCAGCTAAACGGCCGCCTAAACGCTTCCGGGCGCGCTAAAGAGATGAGGCCGAATGTCATTAGCCGTGACAGCGCGCCGCTTCCGACCGCCCGGTAGAGGTGGGCAGACCGCCGCCAGTCAGTCGCGGACCGCCTCCGGGCGCAGTATACAGCTGGGCAGATCGCTATCGGCCGCGAGGAGCGGTGACCGGCGGCGGGGGCGGTCCGAGGGGCCGTAAATTGTGCCGCTGGATGCAGCCAACTGCGCCGCTGCAGACCGAGGTGGTACGGCCAGGCGCAGCCCGCCGACGTGAGGCCCGCTGAGCTGCGGACAGCAGGCACCCGCTGCTGTGCAGCTGAGGATATCAGGCAGCTGAGGATGTCGTACGGCCACTGTTAAACAGCTGAGGACAGGGGTGTTGATTTATATTCTTTTGAGAAGGCCACTCCCCCTTCCCCCCATGTGAATATTGGCCCCTTCAAAGATAATTTTCCTCCCTTTCCCCATATTTTCTGCCAGTTTTACCTAGGGAAATAGCCCAGAATCACGGAATCAATAGCCGCGGTATATAACAAATATGCAGAAAGTAAGCGTAAAACATTTAGAGAAGAATAGTGACATGGTTTTTTTTTGTCAAATAAGCGCAGCGATCAGGGTTGGCATTGTCTTTAAGCCTGGTAATGCCAAAACCGTACGAATGTTCCCTCATTCGTTTTTAGCAAAAAGCTACAAATGTATCTGAACAGGCAACGGAATAAAAACAGAGCCAAGAATGGGAAATTTCGTGCAACAGAGCTGAATATATGTATACACATGCATATATATACATATATATGGATAGATAGATAGATAGGCAGATAGATAGATAGGGAGATAGTTTGCTATTTGGTAAATCATAACAAGAAAATTGCCGCTGGTCGACATAAAGTGCGTTAAATCCGTTAAGAAAAAACATTGGGGGAGGGGGGGGAGGTTGTCGAGCCCTCGGCTCGGCCCCCCAAATGATTTAAACAAAAAGACACCTCTGGCTGAGGACATCGGTGAGCGGCTGCTGCACAGCTGAGAACAAGGGACAGCGGCTGCTGAACAGCAGAGGACATCGGACATCCACCGCTGTTAGACGCAGAAATTCCCGCCATCGATGGAGGTGTGTCCGTTCCGGCGGCAGCCCGTGACAACAGAAGGAGCCGTCCAGAGGGGCTGGGTCAGCTCACGGCAGGGATAGCGAGCCAGGGAAGCATGATCAACGGGCCAGGAAAACAGGGACGGCGGGCCAGGGAAGCAGGGACGGCGGGGCAGGGAAGCAGGGACGGCGAGACAGGGAAGCAGGGACGGCGGAACAAGGAAATGGGGACAGAGTCACGGCCATTTGAGAGCTCAGATCCCACGGTCTTTACGACGGGGACGGCACGCCCGGGCCTCAGAAGTCTGACGAGAACGCCATGAGCCATCAGCATGCTGGCCAACTTAACACGGGCTTCTGACCACTACGAGCATCGCCGATGAGGGGCGTGAAGAACTGACATGCGCTGCACCCACAGTGAGACTGCATAAACGCCGTTCCACTGTTGTTGCTGGGGCTGATGGCTGTAGCAAGCCTCTTCACCGAGAGGCTTCCCATTCAAACCCGGAACTGCGCTCGCAGCGTTGCTGGGTCACTGACCCTTCACTGAAGGCCGCCTCAATTCACCGTCAGAGGGCCCGACGAGCAAACAGGCCATTATTCACAGCAGCCGGGGTCGAGTCGGCCGCCACACAACGCATGGAGATGATGGAATTTAACGGCACCTTTGCCGGACGGCGAGAACAGCCTTACAGACCAGCGGTTTTAAAATGTGTGTTGCACTTGGTGGTTTCGAAACAAGTATTCTAAGAATTTCCTCTTCTAAGAATTTCAGGAATATTCCAAGAATTTCACTCGCGCTTTGGCGCTTCTAGTTCTGAGCGTGCACGTCTAATTGAGATATTCTGGGTTTTGCATAGAATAATACATCCACCATCTAAGGTTCCTTTCACCTGTCCTTTTTCTTTCTTTCTTTTCATTAGTTTCCTCAGATGCGTTGTCAGGAATTGGAAAATTCAGGCACGTTCATTTGAAGTGAATAAGAAAGTGAGCACAGCAACCTTTTGTGAAGGCCTATTCCTGACATTTTTGGCATATATTTCATATCGTTCTCCACATGCCTTCTATCAGCAAAACAAACTTCCTTTATTATGGAAAAACAGTGGGGTTTATTTAGGTCGAATGACGATTAATTATACACGGCATTTAAGAACAAATTTAAAACAACAGGACGGAAGGCAAAACGCAAAAGGAAGGGAGGTAGAGAGGGGGAGAGAGAGAGGGAGGGAGAGGGAGGGAGAGAGGTACTGTGCTGAGGCACAATGGTTTAGTGGGGCTCGTGTGTGGGGATTAAAGGCAGGCTACAGTCCCTTGAGCTGGAGAGAGCGGGAAAAGCCACCAGGCAGGTCCACTCTAGACCAGCACCCAGCAGAGGTGCAGTGGAAAGAAGCGCTCAGTAAAGGTCTGCTCACCTGTGGTGGAGGGGATTCAGGTGTTTGCTAATCAATGGAGTGGGAGTCGGGAGAGTGCTCACCTACGGTGGACGGGATGTCGGGAGAGTGCTCACCTACGGTGGACGGGATGTCGGGAGAGTGTTCACCTATTGTGGACGGGCTGTGTTGTGTTGTGCTTACCTATGGTGACCGGGCTGTCGGCAGTGTGCTCACCTATGGTGGAGGGGCTGTCGGTAGCGCGCTCACCTATGGTGGACTGGCTGTCGGGGTTGTGCTCACCTATGGTGGAGGGGCTGTCGGTAGCGCGCTCACCTATGGTGGACTGGCTGTCGGGGATGTGCTCACCTATGGTGGACGGGATGTCGGGGGTGTGCTCACCTATGGTGGACGGGCTGTCGGGGTTGTGCTCACCTATGGTGGACGGGCTGTCGGGGATGTGCTCACCTGTGGTGGACGGGATGTCGGGGATGTGCTCACCTATGGTGGACGGGATGTCGGGGGTGTGCTCACCTATGGTGGACGGGCTGTCGGGGTTGTGCTCACCTATGGTGGACGGGCTGTCGGAGGTGTGCTCACCTATGGTGGACGGGATGTCGGGGGTGTGCTCACCTATGGTGGACGGGCTGTCGGGGTTGTGCTCACCTATGGTGGACGGGCTGTCGGAGGATGTGCTCACCTATGGTGGACGGGCTGTCGGAGGTGTGCTCACCTATGGTGGACGGGATGTCGCAGGAGCCCGGGCCCGGCGTCTGGAACTCGGCGGCGATTGGGCCGCGCGGCTTGGTCGGGGTCCAGGTTCCCTGCACCATAGTGGCCGGTCCGGTCTGAAACACCGACGCCCGGTCAGTGCCGACGCCGCGTTGGGTGGAGGGCTGCTCGCCGGCGCGGCTGGGCGGGTCCGCCCGGTTCCAGCCGCTCCGGCTCCTGACCGATACCGCTGGCCATGATTGGTCAGCGGTGGGCGGGCCGTGCACCTCGGCAAGGTGCACCTGCGCGATGTCTGGCGGTGGCGTTCTTTGATTGTTCGAGAAGCGGACGGCCGTCGGGCGGCACGGCACGGCGTCCCGTTTTTCCTGTGGACAGCAGCGAAGCGTGCTTCTTCCGGGTGTTTTCCTCGTCTGGAGCGCTATCGAGACACGCTGGTCTGTTGGAACGGGGCGTGAACGGGACGCTCCCTAATTCGGAGCCGTCGTCAAAGGACGCTGACCGCCAGTTCCGGAGAGCGCAGAGGAGAGGGGTAACAACGAACTGATAGCATCTGCAAACAAGGACGCGTGAGGCGCACTGCTGTCTCCTGAAATGCTGATGACTGATTTACGAAAGGAGGTCTCGGAGCGAGTGGCCAAGAAGTTCAGTTTAGTGGTTACACCCGATGTCGTCTCAAATCGTAATAGCTGTCTGGAATTTGCTGGCTGCTGCGGCTTGTTTTAGAGATGGCTGCTAGCTGGCTATTTGCCGAGGCTTTTGACACACGAGAGATGGTTCATCCAAAGCTTGTGACGCAGGTTGAGTTGAACTTCAGAAAGATTATGCCAGCTTATATAAAGCTAAGATTTTCAAAAGCTCAAGACGCCATTTTGCAGTCTTCGAACGCATAATGGTTCCAGTCAAGATAATGATCGTGGTACCAGTTGGTCCGCCCCTACATACGCAGAATAACGTCATAGTCTTCTTTAATGATTGTACTTTCCGAGGGACTTCTTGATCTGCGTCATTGCCATTTTTGCTACCGCCTATCATTTGACCCGTAGAATGGTTTAGGGGATCCAGGTTTCATGCATCCTTTTGTTTTTGTAAGTACGAAAAACCAGTGCTACCACTCATGTTTTTGGGAATAGAGGTTATGTCAAGCGTAGTTCCTGATCAGCATCTTCATGAGCCATTCCAGACACCAAATGTTACAGCCATACTTTCATTGTACGAGAGCAGTGTCTTCAACAGAATACTGCAGCAATAGTGCTACGAAATTATGGATGTTGTCGTGCAGCACGAGCGCAGGTGGCATTTCATCGGTGGTGTCACATTTCTGCGGCAGCAAGTCAACGTCTGAATACACACCGCGCCTACCGGGCGTATATCTCAGTTAAACTTGGTGCAAAAGGGTCGAAGGGTGATGCAAAGTTAACAAACCATAGCTTCGTTTTCAGTCCATAACGTTGCCGAATGTGACAGCTTCCGTTTCCGAGACGTAATGGCTGAAGATCATGATCTTGTGTGCACCCGCTTTTGGCACCGTTTGTTATTAACGTTTTAATTTGTTATGTTCGGGTCAGGACCCACAAGCCTCTTGAGCAGATATTTGGTCATTAGGTGTAACCTTTTTCGTAATTCAGCAGCCTTAAAAGGTATCGGATAACCTTCGCGGACTTAGCATTTTTTACAGATGTGATGTCATTTGAACCATATTTCAAAACCCCATGACAAATCCACGACATTAATCAAACAAATCAATGACCACCTGTCCCCGTCTGCCTTCCCGGCTGCCAAAGTGAACCAACATCGCCATCAGGCTTTATTTGGACCGAGAAGCCGCTCCAACTCGCCGAGTCTGTTCCCGGCGCACAATGAGTGATACGTGTGCACAGCATGGTGCCGGACTCTGTGTAATCCGAAGACTGCTGCGCGGCCCAGGGGTGTCGGCCCTTATTCGGCGCCCGTCGATCGATCCAGCCGCCGAGTCGCCCTCGCTTTCATGGAGCTACGTCTCACTTTGGCGCCGAGCGACACTCCTTGCCGATTTGACCGTCGATAGTCCGTGTCCCGGTATTATGCATGCGACTCAGCGGCGCATCATGAACGCGGGCCGACCCAGGCCGCGGCCGGGGCACGGCTGGGTGACAAACGGACTCGTGATCTCAGCCTGAGAGCCAGCCGCGACGAGGGGACCCTCAGGACCAACTGGAGGGACCCGCTGTCGGGAGAAGGATGTTTGGAGGACAAATGGACGGGAGGACGAGGCCGAGTGTGAGGCGGTGGACCTCATGCCTGAGCGGCGGGGGCGCGCGCGACCTCCCCGCCAGCCCGGGGACCGCCATGTCCTCTCTGATGGATGGGGTCGGCCGTGTCGCTGCTCCGCCCACCTCTCCCGCGGCCGACAAACAGAGGCGGCCGCGCCGCTGCGGCCGCGCTGCGCCTGTTCCCGTCCGCCACCGGCGAGACAGACGCCCGCCGACGCCACGCTCGTCGTGGATTTCTAATTACCGCCGGCATTTTAAACAGCCGCGACGTCGGCACCCAGCCATGCGTCAACTGAAGGTTACTATGAGGTGGCTGCCTCGTTTGCTGGGAGGCGCCTCCGCTGACTTTACCATATACGGGGCTGCTGTCGGACTGGTATGGTGCGGCTTAAGCTGTGCTGTGCACGGCAACGTGTTACCGCGAACACCAGGAACGCCCGACGATAATACAAACAGGATGTGATCTTTTCCGCTAACCGGAACAAAATGTATCATAAATCAAATGCCACGCACTTGTTGCCTACCCCTTTCGGCTGTCCGTGTGCACCAACGCGGCTGCAAAGCATGCACTGTCCTCTGGGGGCACATCATCGGTTTTGCAGGAGCCCGTTCGAGTCGTGTCCGTCCTCCGCCATGTCAGCATGAGGCGCTCCTCACAGCGGCAGCGTACCCGGCCGGTCTCCGTCTGACCCCCCCCCCCCGTGACGGTTCAGTTCCCCGGTGCTCGTGACACTGTTTTCGCGTGCTCGACTCTGCGCGTGGGCAGACCATTGTTGGCGGGCGGGTGCGTGGTCGGAACGACACGCGTTTTTCTCCGTCGGCGCTTGCAAGACGCACATCGCAGCATGACTGGTCGTTAGCCGCGAGTGTGCTGGCCGGTAATCTGGTCAGCGGGTTTGATACTTGGTCGAGCATCCCGCTGTGAGAGGGTGAATGCCATGGTTATAACAGTGGAAATAATGCGGAGCAATGATTTCGTGCGAGCGGAAATAATTGCACACGCTGCAAACTTGACATCGCGTTGATTGGGAGCAACAACCGCATCTCCTAATGGCAACCGCTGGAAAAACAGGATGGCGACAATTCCAATGGGACGAACCCGTTGCAAAGAGCTTTCCCGATTACAGCCGGCAGTTTCAAAGCTGCAAATCAAGAGGGTGGTTGCAAGATTGCGTTAATCGTTGCTCTGAACTTGCCATTTGGTCACCGTTGGAAATAATGCAGATGTATCTTCTCGTCAGTTTGGAGAAGAACGGGTCTATGAACAACACTACGGTTATTTACTTATCATCTACAAATCAACTGTTATGACTTTCCCTTGTTATGTAAAAGCCAGAACGACCGTACGCATAATGTTGGTGGAGCGAAGGAAACCAGAAGCCTCTTGTATTTTTGGGGTTATTGCTGAGAATATATCATAAATGAAAGGTGAAATAAATACCGCTTAACCATGATCAAGTATTCCATGTATTCATGGAACTCTGAGCGCACTGGTCTGATAAATAAACGTTCCCCGTAATAAACTCATCAGCTGCCAAATAAGGTGCGGTTCCGAGAAGTGATCACGCAGTTTTGGTTGCTTAAATCTGCTCTCATGTGGAACCGCCCTGTATTCAGTTCATGGCACGAGGGTGGGACGCCAATCAAATGATGGCATAATTGGACCAAAGACGTGCGATTGTGATCACGAAATCTTAATTGGAGACGGGCCGCCAAATATGGGCTTCATTTGGAGCCGGGAAGGTAAGATAACCTCATCATGGACTCATACATCAGTCTAACGCATTCATTCAGACGGAGTGAGGGAGCGAGCGAAGCGAACGACCGCACACAGTCCGGCAAGCGGCAAATAAAAAAGCGCCGTTTTGACCACATAGGACCTTGAAACTGGGCCATCGCATCTTCGGGCCGAAAAACCCCAACTCAGACATCAGAATACAATAAATGAGTAACTATGAATCAAAGCTCTGACTTAAGTCCACGAGTCAGGTGGATTTAAAAGCCCTGCACTCTCGGGCCGGACAGGTGAATTCACGGATCCCCAGGCACCCCCCCCCCCGGACTTGCCAGAAGCCGATACAATCTGTCTGGCTGCCGCGTCTGAGCAGCGTTTGCGGCCGGCCGGCGCATGCCTCAACCCCCCAGTACCCAGAAATCGGTCCTCAGACCATCTGGCAGCGACAAGAGAACCGCCCGCCGGACGGAAGGCGCGGCCGTCCGCGCGGCCAGCGTCGCCCTGCAGCCCATGACGTTAGCGAGCATTGTGCTGCGAGCAGCGGCCGTTTCGCTCCCCCAGGAGCACGCCCGGCCGTTGACGGGCGGACCTGCCGGCCGACGCGGCGCGGCGGGCGGACCGCCCTTGCGTGGGCCGGCTGCCGGCTGCCGGGCCGCCGGCGCCGAGCGGCGGCCGCCTGCCGTCAGCTGGCCGGTGCCATGTTTGGTGCGGCTGTCCGGCGGCCGGTCGGCCCGGTCGGCGGCCGGCCGGCCGCCGCAGGAACGCCGGCCACGTGCCCGCGCCGTCTGACCGCCAGCGTCGGAGCGGCCGGCCCGCCGCGGTCGCCGCGGACGACAGAGTCACGGCGCAGCGGCCAGCCGCTCACGATTAGGTGAAGGGAGGCCCGGCACCAGAGGGCGATTTCAGTGACGGTGACGGGGCTCATTCACGTGAGGAGGCGGCTGACGTCACGTGTTGTCCGAGGTACTGGACATAACCGCAATCGCGAAGCTAGTGTTCTGCCACGTGACACTGCAGACGCTTTGAAAGAACTCCAGCACAAAGACGTGCCCCGTTATCGAGCCAAGATATCAGGTACCACAACAGGTGGTTTCCAGTCACCAGGAGCGGGCAGTTCCAGTCACGTGGACAACGGTGTTCCATATACGGACCTGAAAGGGTATCAGTTAAGTGGGCAGCGGGAGAAAGGGCCCCGCTGGCGAACGGGAAGCATGTCCAAATACGTTCCGTACAGCGACATGTTCCTGATGATACTGATATGGTGCACGGTCCGCGGTCTGATGGAGTCAGATCTCAGTGTAAATTGTAGGAACTGAATTTTGTTTTTGGGTTTTACGTGTAGGCAAGGTAGTCTGCTATCCGCGTGGGTAGACATGCATGCCTTGAAAGCACGAAGACGATATGCGGTTAATGCAAGTAAGATTTCATTCGAAGTCTGCACTGCCAGTTCCTTTAATCTCCGAATTAAATCAGATCCCTTCAGGTAGCAGGGCTCTCAAGATTAGTGGTCTTGCAGCATAAAAGAAGGTGATGGGGTGTGCGGGAAATGGAATGATAACGCCGAAAACTTCGCGATTTCTTCCCACGACTGTCATAAAATGAAATCTGGCCGACACCTTTTAAATTGGTGTTATGGTCAACATGTCCCACAGAAGCCATTGGAGCACCAGTTCGACGGGACTTGCCGGTAGGCAATTCCTTCGTGCTGAACTCGGACGAGTGTTCATTGCAATTGTTTAGGCTACATTGGGGTGTTTGACTGACCGCCAGATAGCTTCATCCAGTTCCGGATAACAAAGCAAATTTGGTAGCCATTAAAGCTCTTGCCCTGTCATGTCTCGCTTTGGTCTTGAAGCGCATGGAATAGCTGTTTCACTGCAAGTTCACCTGCTTGCTCAACAGCCTTGCAAAACTGATTGCATGAAACCTTCTAAATTCATCATCTCTTTAAATCATCGTCTTCAGAACATGCAGTTAACGTTGCATGACAGGGAATAGCGATCCTAAATGAAAGTCACTTAAAACGGTGTGACCTGCGAAGTCACACCGCACGCGCCTGCAACTGGCTGTCTCGTGCCCGCGAACGCGCAAGACCATGGAGGCGCTCACACGCACTCACGAACGCGTGTTCACACACGCTGATTACCTCGCGCCCGTATGCACACCGCGTGCAGAGGGACGTGTTTATGTGCTCTCGTGCCGTCTGGGAGAGGGTACCCCGCAGCGGCACGACCGGGCCGGTCGAGCTGCATGGTCAGCGTGCAAGCCTGCACGGCCGGAACGCCGCTCCCCAGCGCGAGCCATGCCTTTACGGGCCGAGCGGAGAGAGCAGGGCCGTGAGGGAACGTTATCCGGTCCTCTCCGGCTCGGCGTGCGGCCCGAGAGGTTCACACGTGAGATCACGTGCCCAGCGCCGGACCGTGGACCCGGTGTCGTCTCCTGCACCGGCCGAACCGGGGCCGGTGGCCGGCTCGGAGCGGCCGGCAGGGGCGGGCCGGCCGGGTCAGGGTCGCCGCGTCTCCACGCCGGAGCGTCGCCACCATCGGCCCCGGCCTTGTCACCGCACGCGGTCAGCGGCGCGTCAGAGCACGCCGCCCGCTGACGGCTGTTCCGCTGCCCGCTGACGCCTCATTGGCCGGTATTGCTGGGGTGCCATCCCTCTCAGCTGCCGACGTTCATTGTCAGTAATGTCCGGTCCTTGAACTCGGCATTGGAAATTCTAGGAATCGCGCTGGAGAATAGCCGTCGGTTGTTCATAGCTACCTATCCCTAGCCACTGTCGACTGCGCACATGTCTGGGACTCATTCGCCGTATATATCGTGCCTATCAATCTTGAGCGATGCATTCGTTGGCTGCGATGGAAACCCGCTGGGTATCGTTCAACCTCTAATGCTGTAAACATTTGCATACATTGTTGTCTGCACATTAATTTAAGCCCCAAGAACCCTCAACAAAGCGTTCCAGAGCAAATTTTATAACATTCAATTTGGACCCATCTGGGACCCCATGTTTAGCATTGCATCAGCAGCGCAGGTGAGTTATAAATTGACGATCAAAATCTTCCCCTCAATGGTCGACAAAAAGCGGCGTTCTAAAGACCACCACAAACAAATCATAAACACTCACGGGGTGTGGAAACACTCATCTCTTTAACATAACGTGTCCTTGCACCAGTTGGGACAGGCCGGGTGAAAGGATTTACATGGATCTTACACGATATCCAAGCTGAACCTGTTTATAGCTTCGAGACCATTTGAAAAAGTCAATGAACATGAATCAACGTGTCTTCTGGCGAATATAATTGTAGCCCCTCCTTGAAATTAAAACTGACGGTCTCCGTCATTTTAAGAACAGTGGGATGCCGAACGTTTTCTTTTTCGTGGAACTGAAATCTGGCATTACGGTAATACGAAAATCCATGAAGAATGTCATGAGCGGGTGAAGCACGTAGCAGAAACGTGAGATGCGTTGACTCCTTACTACCATGCTGAGCGAAACATCAATGCGCAGAATAGGGCAAAGTTTACTACAATTTTCGATAACAGAAACGAAGCGCAATTTGACGCATCTGGGAGGCCAGTCGTGACTCTCGCTCATCTTTTTGCACCCGCCAGTGACAGCTCGTGGATTCATGCCCTCTTTTTTCCTACCGCCGCACCGTTTGTCGTCTTTGCCTAAGGTGCCCTTGACTGGCGGCATGTTACTGGGGAAAACAGCGTGATTGCAATCAGCGGTTCGCCAGTGCGGTTTCGACTGGACTCCAGCCGGCCGCTGGACGGCTGCCGGGCTGACCTGTGCGGCTGCTGGGCTGCTGGGCTGGGCTGCTGGGCTGGGCGGCGCTGAGCGGGGCGCTGGGCGGTGAGGTCGCGAGCGGCCGGGAGCGGCGGACCTGTCTCACTGGCCGGAGCGGGCTGATCTGGGACTGAGCCGGCCGCCGCCGCCGCCGCCGCCGCCGCCGCCGCCGCCGCCCTGCCGCCAGTCGTGTGGGCGGCGGGCGGGCGGAGCCGCCCCCGGCCCGCCACGGCCGCCCCGGCCGCCCGGGCCAGATGGTCTGACCCGGCCTCTGACGACTGCACCAGGCGCTAGGTAATGACACGGGACTCCGCCGGACGTCAGTCAAACACACAGAGCCTGCACCGGGCGTCAGCTAAGCACACGGCTGCACCAGGCGTTAGCCAAATACACGTGACGGCACCAGGCGTTAGTCAAACACATAGAGTTTCTGTTTGCACCAGGCGTCAGCTAAACACATGGCATTTACACCATCGTCAGCCAAACACACGGCTGCACCAGTCATCAGTCGAATACGCGATGTTTGCACCAGTTGCCACTCGTTAGCCAAACCTTATACGATTGCACCAGTCTTTAGTGAAATAAACGAACTACGCCAGTAGTGAGTCGCACAATCAGGAGAGCACCAGTGGTGAGTGAGACAGCCAGGACTGCACCAGTGGTGAGTCAGACAGCCAGGACTGCAACAGTGGTGAGTCGGATAACCAGGACAGCACCAGTGGTGAGTATGGCAGCCAGGATTGAACCAGTGGTGAGTGTGGCAACCAGGACTGCACCAGTGGTGACCCGGACAGTGGTCAGTCGGATAGCCAGGACTGCATCAGGCAGTGGTGATTCACACAGCCCGGACTGCATCAGCGGTTGGTTGCACTTTCAGAGGTCTACCCGTCATCGGTACACATTTTGGGATTAGCTTCTAGAGACAAAAAAGCTCAGTCGTGTGCAGCACACGTAATTCTGACGTTTCAGCCACATTCATTCACGGAAACACCAGCTGACAGGGAAAACGTGCGATTCACTGCGTAACTGTCCTGCTGGAAACTGCCCGGAAACATTATCTAATAAAGCTGGGAAACCGGTGACGCAATGATGTTTTGACCTCCATTCTGTCAAAGAGCAATCCAACGCAGCGCTGAAGGACGATTAATGAGGTCACGCGGTTCGCATAACTGCAACAGATTAGCACATTTATCGTCACGGCGCTAAGCTTGGTGGTCATTTTGAGCCCAAATACCGGATGGGAACAGCACGCAACATCCGGGAACGAATGTTCAGTTTCGTGTTGAAGGGAAGGGAACAGAACCTGAGTACGGACAACTGCATCCGCATTTGGGCGAAACAAAAACAAAAGCCGAAAGCAGAGTTGCCTAAAGGTTCCACATGCCCTGGTTTGACATATCGCACGGCATGCGTTGCTACATCACCTCCTGGTTTTTAGGCAGGAGGACTCTGAGAAAACATGACGTGACAAAAAAGGCACTGAGCCCTTTACTTTCATCGTTTAAAATCACTGAAACATAGTCCAAAAAAAGGAAAATAAAACAGATCGAATCTCGGGCCAGACAAATTACGGCATTATTACGTATATATATATATATATATATATATATATATATATATATATATATATATACGAAAAATTAACACTGAGGCCTTGCTGGCCACGCAACACAATACGACATGGGAATGACAGGATAAGACAACCGCTGGCAGTGTGAACAGGGCCGGTACCAGGCCTAAGTGAAACCCATCGGAAACGGCACGTTAGCAATTGGTGATTTGCGACAAGTAGCTCGATGGCAGCTGATGCACTCAGGGCACAGACAATGGCGCCCCAGAACCCTTCTGAAGGTTTTTTCAACCTTCGCCAACGACAGCCCCACCTGACACTGGGGACGAAGACAGCAACGGATCCAAACTAACTTCCCGGGAGACTCGATTGGTGCAGCAGGCGGCACGCCTCTGTCAATTAGTCCGTCCGCTTGTCGCCGGAGTACCGCTGTTTACAAAACGTCCAGGCGAGTGTTTGGGTGACAGCTCGACGCTCAATGCTAACTGATACGCCTACTCAAGTGGTTTGTGACCGTATGGCCTTGGTCCGCCTGTCTTTCTTTCGTCCACTGCGAGACAGGCTCTTGACTGGAAAAAGATTACGGTCAAGGCAAAAGAGTAAAATACTGCCCATCTTGGGAGATCATTCCTATTGAAAATCGTATCAGGATCTAGGATAAATAAGGCCATCATCGGAAGGAAAAAACAGCACCATTCGGGCTGACATCTTGACATTTTTTGAGAACCTAGCGTGTGCGATCTGCAAGTTTTGGTTGTTTCAAGCAAATAATCGGCATTTGATTGGTTATCTTCGTGTCTGTAATACACTAGTTACTTATGCAGTACTGTAATACGCTATTTATGCAGCCACATTAACGCCTCAGTCTCGCACCGTTTCGAGTTGTTGGGTGTGATGAACCAGATATCATACAGACCTCTTCTTATCGATATCGACAGCCAACACGCTCACATTAATGCCGTTCTCCCCACTCATTTAACCGCATCAGAGATGTATGACACTCATGTGGATCCAGTCCACGTTATATTTCAGAGAGAGTTTATGATGTGCATCATTGTTTATTTTTCTGCCTTTGCAGTGAAATGAGCCAGTAAGTTAAGCCTTTGTAGGTGGGCGCTTGCATCCAAAAGTTGTTGCTGTATTTCGTTCCCTGTATATATGCCATATTACACTGCAATTTTCAGATTTCGTGTGGATCATTATTTACCATTTAGCGTTATTTCGTGATAAACGGCTTGTTCAGCCAAGTTTTCAAACAGATTCTCCGATTCCAAGATCCCAAATCGTCTACAGTGCGTGCGCCTGCCCGGAATGACAATCGGCACATTGTGGTCCAGTCGACCGGTCGGACAGCATTGGCCAAATTCCTCGAGATGCCTTACTCACTGCTAATGCGGAACTGGGCGCCACTGAAATCGCCTATGACAGCTCTGTTCACACCGGAAGATAAATCAAACGTTATATACGAAAGTCACCGGACAATGAAAGGATTTGTTCTGCGGAAGAACAACAACGCAAAGGTCTTGAATGCAGGTAAAACATAAAGGCATCTTACTTGGATCGCCAAGGAAAACCTCATGAGTATGTTCAAGAGGACAGAGTTCATGTCTCTTCCATAACGTTAATTGAATGATACATGATATATGATATCATCCTACACTGCAGTATGCATGCAGTTAAACATTAACCGTATTCCCGGCAGGGGGGCTGAATCCGCCCCCCTCTGGGGATTTTTGCTTGCCAATCCCAGGCTTTTTAACGCAGCTTCACGAAACTTATTCACTTTTCCTAGCTATTTTTTCTACGTGCTGCGACAAAATTTCAAAATTCTACTTTGCTCAGGAGCGGAGCCAGGCAACGTTTTTGGGAGGCACCCCAGGCCATTTTTGGCCACGTTGAGGGTAAAAGGAAAATGGCTGCCAAAAACAGAGTTTGAAAGATAAAACTTAAAACTCTATATGGATATATAGATAAATAGTTGGGCAATGTGCACACAAACTTTTGTTTATCTGAGGTCACTTTACAAGGTCAGGTCAAGGTCAAAAGTCCAAATTTGTTTTTTTGCAAAAATTTTGGCGCCGTTTTTTCACATGCAAAACCCGGAATCTTTATTACGTAAAAGAATGCCCTCTACTTGTGTACCAAGTTTCAGATTGATATCAGGTCGGGTCACGGAGCTATGACCTAAAATGTTAGTGCGCGTACCCTATATCGCAATAGCCATAAAATAAAATTTTTGGAACAGAGTAAATTCAAATGATGGAAAACGTTTACAGATAATATTAAATGTACACGAGATCATTCCAAGTGACCCCAAGGTCACTGGAGGTCATTTAAGGTCAAAGGTCACAAGTTGATCTGAAAAACGTGTGACCGTGACAGTTCCCCCTTTTTCATGTCCCTGGCACCGCCTATGCTAACATTATACAAACATTGTAATGCGATTTGTACTTCTTTAGTATAACATGACTAGCAGAAGCCAAAAAAGGTGTTTGCGTCTTTTGTTTATTCAGTTGTTAGAAAACTAATCCTCCTATTTTTGAAACCCTGTGAACGGCCATGAATTTTCTCAAAATTTTAGATTGATGTATCCATGGTAAAAGCCCTATTCATAATCTCTCCATTCGTGCCAGTTTCATCGAAATCGGTCGATAAACAATGGAGTTATAAGAAGTCCAGAAGTACCCCCATTTTGACATTTTTGCCCCCCTGCATCCACAAATTTTGAAATTTTGAAAATTTATTTTTATAAAAATGTACTTCACGTGACGGCAAATCGATTGCCGTTTGTTGCGATGAAATCGGAAGAGTAGTTCTCGAGATCTCGGGGGGGGGGCCGAATCCGCCCCCCCCCTTCCGGGAATCGACCATACCGTCCAGCCCTCCGGGAATAGGGTTAAACTTAATCTTAGTCTTCCATCTCATGCAATTAACGCTAAATTGTGCACCACTTTGACCTTCTTCTCGGAAATGGGCGTATTCCTACGTGGATTCAGCTGTCTGACGGATCATCTGCCGGTGTGTACCAAGGCGATTAAAACAACTGCATACGGATGAGATTAGCTGCTTAACAGCTGTGGTCAGAGAAAACCTGTCATGGACTGCTGTTGACAGGGGAGTCGGCACTACTGCTGGCAGGAGAAGCCGGTCATGGACTGCTGCTAGAAGGGAGAGCAGCAGCAATAGACGCCTGGTGGTAAAGGGGGTCGGTTATGACGCGGTTCTTCCAGAGACCTGCTGCGGGATGTTACTGGCAAAGGGATCCTTTCATGTGCCACTGCTGAGAGAGAAGGTCTGTCCGGCCCCGCTGCCGGCAGAGGGAGCCCACTGAGGCCTGTTTCTAGATGATCGGACTCTCTTTGGTCGGCTGCCTCCCCACTTTTCAGAGATTTCAACATCACGTCTATGGCGATAACCGAAAAGAATCCGTCCGAAATCCTACTCACGCCCTCCCCCGAATAATTTTTCGAACACTCCATCCATGCCGGAGAGTCATTAGATCTAGCAGGTGACCGGTCCCTGTATCCAGAGGGCGCCACCATGAGAGGACAGGTCCGATCTGTGACCGGTCCCTGTGTCCAGAGGGTGCCACCAAAGGACAGATCTGGCCTGGGACCAGTCCCTGTGTCCAGAGGGGGCCACCAAGGGACAGACCTGGCCTGTGACCGGTCCCTGTGTCCAGAGGGTGCCACCAGGTGCCAGAGTTGGTCCGTGGCCCGTCCCTGTGTCCAGAGGGTGCCACCAGAGGACAGGCCCGGTCTATGACCGGTCCAGGCGTCCAGACGACAGTCCCGTCTCTCGGCCGGGCCGGAGGCGCTGGCCGGGCGCCGGGCGACCTCGGCGGCGCACAGGTGGGCCGAGGTCACCGCTCGCTGACGTCATGGCTGAGTCACGGACGCCGCCGGCCCTTATATGGCAAGCGGACGCCGGCGCTGCGGCCCGCCTCTGCCCGGCGACGGCCACCCGGCCCGCGCCGCTGCCGCCGGCTGTCGCTGTCGCAGCTCGAGTTCCACCACGCGGTCTGCGGAGTCGGCAGCCGCACCAGCGAGCTCAAACGGGGAGGAAGGGAAAGCTGGGTACCGTTCGGTTTAGGCATGCATCCCCTCGCCACATCAATGGAATGCCGTGTCTTACCAGACGACAGAAAGTTTTGAGGAGGTCACGCCGTCGTCGTCGAGGAGGGTACCGGACCTTCCCGCAGCAGCCGGTGATGCGTTTCGTTCAGCTGTTGAACTTATCCCGGTCGCGGTTCTGAGATCTTTGTAATCCGGCTCTCGGCGGTCCCTGCTGCCCGGTACCGCTCGACCGATCCGGGCAGCGAAGGTGAGAGGCCGCCCGCTGGGGCTGTGACGTCACTGGTCGGCGCCAGGCGGGGGCGGAGCTCTGTCAGAGACGCCGCCGGCGGCCGCCGGCCGGCCCAAGATGGGATGACGAGGACGCTCTGCGCCCGCTCTGGTATGGCGCTGTACCGGCCAGCTGCCACTGTCCTGCCTCTGACAGAGGGACGCGATCGTAAGGAGAGGAGCAGCGCGACTGTTGAGCCAACTTTTGTAAATTTTTACGCTTAAGCTTCGTCCATCAATTACGTAACGAAAAAGTGGATGTTACAGATAGATGTTACAGATATGGCACAAAATACAAAACCAGCAAAGACAGCTATCAGAGGTTAAGGTTGAAACTTAAAGCCTAACATTACGATAATCACCTAGCATCTACATTTGTCCTTCAGTATTCTGAATTTTATATGGTCCTATGGCGCGCCACTAAACCGGGACAAACGGTTCTGAGTTCCGTCTTATCCAGAGGCGCAGAAACTCCTCCACAGTTGGGGGGGGGGGAGGCAAAGAGCCATTTTGGGCCAGTTCGTTCCAGTCAACGCCCATAGGGTCAATGTTAAATATCAAAAAGTTGTGGGGGCAGCTGCTCCTCTTCTGCCCCCTCCCCTCCCGCTTCCCGCGTCCTTGGTCGTATCTTGCCAATCAACGCACTTCCAGTCCAGTTCCGTGCACGGTGCCTTCGGCCCTGTCACACAATCGCTCCAGCTGAGTGTCATCGTATTTCGAAATATTTCCTGGTTGAACACCAGGAAGTACTCAAGGAATTGGACGAGTCAGTCTGAAGTGTGCAATACTGTCCAGGAGTCACTGTAGTACATTTGTCGTGTGCCCCCC
The DNA here is from genome assembly GCA_030062745.1 of Capitulum mitella. Lineage (NCBI taxonomy): Eukaryota > Metazoa > Arthropoda > Thecostraca > Pollicipedomorpha > Pollicipedidae > Capitulum > Capitulum mitella. The sequence continues at coordinate 28,325,381 of CP099843.1, forward strand.
GTAGCTAGTTGGAGCGATATCCAAGCCTTCGCCTTCATCTCCATCGTTTTATCTTCATCTTGACGCGCGTGACGAAAAGCCACCGTCCTTCTGGATCCCCAGCGAAAACACGTCTGAATCTGAATTTAAATCCGTCGTGGCTCAGGCCCCGTTCATTTACGCATCGCCTCATCTCGATAAACGACCTCAATTTCATTACAAGAATCATACAGGAACTGAATATACAAAAAGCAAATAGGACAGAAGAGCATCTGTGCCACATGCGACATTGCATATACCAAGTTATTAGCTCCTTTTATTGATGCCTTGCTCTAGCAAACTTGGCATTTAATTCATTGCATTGACCTTGATGCCGTCATTCGCACCCACTGGAACGCCGTTGAGCAGCACCCATCGCGTCATCTGCAGCTTCGGTCATCCGGCAAGTGCCGTCAACAGCGGGCTGTTCAGCAGACATCAGCGCGTCCAGTCACCGCCCGTGCGCCGTCCACGTGCACATACACGGTCAGACGGCCGCGCCGCCGCGCCCCTCCTGTGGGTGGCCGGTTTGGCGGTGACGTCATAATCCGCCCGTTCGCCAATGCCATTTACGGCCGAGATCGGGCGTCCATCAGGGTGGAGAGTACTCCCAGTCCGGCATAGCGCGCCCCGCCTGCACCGGTCGGCCGGAGCGGCCGCCAGGAGGCCGACGCCGGAATTAAAACTTTTGAATAATGCAACGTCAGGTGCCAGCGGCGAGAGAGACAGAGAAAGACAGAAAAAGAGCGAGAGAGAGAAAGAGAGAGAGAGAGAGAGAGAGAGAGAGAGAGAGAGAGAGAGAGAGAGAGAGAGAGAGAGAGAGAGAGAGAGACAGACAGACAGACAGACAGACAGACAGACAGACAGACAGAGAGACAGAGACAGACAGACAGACAGACAGACACACAGACAGACAGACAGACAGACACACAGACAGAGACAGACAGAGACAGACAAACAGAGACACAGAGGGGGCAAATGAGGGAAAGAGAAACAGGGAGGGAAGGGCGAGAGGAAGAGAGATAATAGAGCAATGCATGGAATGAGGAATGAAGAGTAAGAGGGGCAGTCCAGGAGCTACCCAAACGGTAATTTATTGGAACAATGGAACGTCAGCTTTCTGAATGCTGCGCAAATGCGCCAGACATCTTTTTAACCGCCGCACAGCATTGCGACGCATAGCACGGCACTTCTCTCCAGTACTTCGAATGCAAGCACCGCCACCCGGCCTTACGCACTTCTCAAGGAAGCAAGCACTCGATCAGGCATTTCTGATATTCTCAGACTGTCCCGCCCGATGTTTCTTACAAATCCCGTGGCCCGGCACGAAGAGACACTGCTGTAGGATTCTGTGGTTAAGCGTTCCTTTTCGAGCATCCGAAGAGACCATGCATCGAAAAAAAACGCCAGATTAAATAAAAAGTCGTTCAGATGTAAGCGATAAAAATGAACCCAAATATTCATCAATTCACAATCATCATTAATCATTAAGACGCGAACATAACCAAGCATCGCCATTGGCGATTAATAGATGGAAAATGCAAGTGATTATCTTTGTTCAGAAATTAATAGCTATTCATGAGGTAGCTAAGGTTGCATTAACATAGAAATTGCTCGACATGCACTGTTGCCAGCTGGTCGATGGCACCTTTAGCTCCTATGATGGCCAGCATTTGTTATTTAAGGTCTTATACATCTGTGTTCTCAATGGGTCATGTTAGAAAGATAATCTATCACACGAATTCCTGAATGCTGCGCACTACAGACTCACAAAGACTGTACCCTTCATTTATTTCTCATAAACTCTGCATCAACACGAACAACAAGAGGCGCCATGAGCTGCACAAATGGTTGCTTATTCACAATGCATATACGGTACGGCGGTCGACTACACAACATAAAATGAACAGAACCAACTGCCGGGAACCACGACATAGAAATACCTCTCCTATTTTAAAGCAGCACGAAGACGACTGATTAAGTTCAAAGGTTTAAAAAATAAATACGTTTTCCACACAAACAAGAGGTAGTTAGGGGACCTGAAACAAACACAACGTGACGCGACAAAGCAGCCTGACGGTAAAATACTCCTCTCCGTCTCCCCATTTTGTATCACAGCACACAAGGCGCCCTTGCATACGTGAACATCGGAAGCAGTCTCAGAATGTCGTGCGAGACGTTTCCTCGTCGCTGGCTCACGCCGCATCGCGACGTTGCAAAAGTCGACGTCGACTTAGCACGACATCAGGCGCCGGCGGAGCTGATCTATCCGTGACGCCGACGCTCTCGTGGGAAGGTGAGAGAGGCGGCCAATGGCGCTTCGAACGGCCTCGCGGTCACGATCCACGCCGGCCAAACGGCCGATGACGTTTTTTCGCCGTGCCGACCGGCCTAATCCCCTGCTGTGGCTCACAGCGACTGACAGCAGGGGAGGACCGTCCAATGTGGAACTCCGGGCCCAGCGTCTGTGTCCCACTCAGCTTTGGGAAAGAGGTAGGTCGTTGGACGGTACGCAGGCTGCCGATCTCCGCGCAGGTCTGCACTGGGATTTTTGGTGCTGTTTTAGCCAGTAGTCGGGTTTCACTGGACGCGCCCCTGTTTCTTCCAAGCACTCAGAACGAACAGACGCCCTCTAGGCAGGTAGCTTTTACACCTCGCCAGCAGTTAAGTCGAACCGGGGCATCCAGACGTTCCACTAAGCACCATGTTCGGCACACGACAGCGAAGACCAAACTGAACTGATGTCTGACACACTGAGACCTAACCAGCTGCGACACGATTAGCGCATTTGCCATGGTAACATGGCCCGTTTCCCAGATACGTGTCCAAATCCCTATTCAGTAATCTGGAAGTAATTTGCAACGCGCGGAGAGCAAACTTAGTTTTGATGGCTGTCTCTAACGAGCGCATTTTTTCTTCGGTTTGGGGTAAAATAGTTGTCCTGTTGACTACATGGTCAAAGCAGCGCCACGCCGTCTCCGCGATTCGATTGTGGACTGCCGCCAACAGATGGCAGTGTGATCAGAACGGTCACGCGTTCGGCGTTCGGACATCAAGAACGGTTGCATTCGTGACCAAGCGGACGGTGCTCTCGTGTCAGCGGCATCATTGCCGAGATATTCGCACAGACGACGGTGTCAACTTTTTCGATGACGTCTCGGTTCTCAAATCGCTTGCCGGGTTCCCCCAAAACGCCGACGGCAACTTTTGACGGATCCCATAGCAGGTACAGCGACGCGACAGTGCATTGGTCGGGCTACTGTCAGAGCCCCAGCCCAGCTGGACCGTGACGCCCTCTGTCCACCGGCCACAGTCGAGTTACCGAGGGTTACACCGGTGGCGGCGGACCGACCACCGCCAGCTCAGCTGAGCCAGTCCCGGCAGACACGCCGGCCCCCTCAGGCTGAAACCAGGCCTCAGGGCCTCGTCTCAGAGGCCGAGCAGGCGGCGCGGGTCCCTGCCTCGGTGATCCCAGCGACTTATCCCTTCAACCGGACAGAGCTCGACCAAAATGTCCCGCGCTCCCAATGAGGCTACCCCGTGCTCGCTGCGCCGCGTCCCAGCCGACCGTCCCGCCGTCCCGGTGCCGAGTCCCGGTCCCGGTCCCGGTCCCGGCACCGCGGCAGCAGTCCTGCTCGACCGTCCCGCGGCAGCGGGTTCCGGCAGCCCGCGCCGCGGTCACAGCGCCACGTCCCGGTACCGGTACGAGTCGGACTCGGCGCCCAGCGAGCTCCTGCTCTCGTGTTGCCGGCGGCCCTGCGCCATCCAGCAGTGGCAGGGCACCACGCCGGGCGTCAGCGGGCCGCCCAGGTTCAGCGCCTCCACCGAGCTGCTGCGCCGCGGGCCGCGCCCGAACTTCCGCCGGTCCAGCGACTGCGTGCTGTACCGCGGCACGTAGACCAGCTGCGGTACCTGCCGGGGACAGGGGAGCGTGCGTCAGGTGAGGCGCGTACACCAGCTGCGGTGCCTGTCGCGTACAGGACAGCGAACGTCAGGTGAGGCGCGTACACCAGCTGCGGTACTTGCCGCGTAAAGGGGAGCGTACGTCAACTGAGGCACGTACACCAGGCGCGGTACCTGCCGAGCACAGGGGAGACTACGTCGGCTGAGGCGCGTACACCAGCTGCGGTACCTGTCGGGGACAGGGGAGGGTACGTCAGATGAGGCGCGTGCATTAGCTGCGGTACCTGCCACGTACAGAGGAGCGTACGTCAGCTGAAGCACGTACGCCAGCTGCGGCGCCTGCCACGTATGGGGTACGTACGCCGGCCGAGGACTATTCACTGTTATGTGGGTTACGTGGGGGGGGGGGCGGGGGGTACAGCAGCTGCACCATCACGAAAATAATGTGGAACGTACATCAGCCAAGAGGCGCATTCTGTTAAGGGCAGATAGTACGAAGCAGCTGCAGCACCTGCGAAGTACAGCGGAATGCACGTTACCCACATAACGTTAAATGTAGCACACAGGGGAACACATAACTGCAGCACCGTCCACGTCTGAAGGAGCTTTACAACATGTGTCAGAGCGCCAGCACCGGCTAGGAGGTAAACCAGCTACACCGCCTGTAGCGTACCAACAACGCAGGTTGGGGTAAAGTTCAACAGCTATCAGATCTGCAACACCAGGCGGAACGCACCCCAGCTGCGACACCTTTAACGTACGGTGGTACGGAACAGGTTGCGGTGCCTGCAACGTACCAAACGTACCAACGTACCAACGTACGGCAGGACCTATTCCAGCTGCGGCGATCCGAGCGGATATTGGATCATTGAACATAACTGGGACTTCATTACGGTGAAACGGACACCCCTGAGGCACTCGAAATGAAGACGGAAACGTCCCACAATAAATATAATACACATATGAAGAAACAAACACCGGAAACTGTACCACCCAGCGAATCCGACACATGGAGGAGAGAAGGGTGCAAGGTTTTGTATCCGCAGCTCAGAAAAACGCATACACCACTCAAGTAGCAGCTACTAGAGAGTTAATTCTTAAAAAGGTGCGACCCCTTCCAAGCCCTATAGAGTGCTCGCCAGCTGCAGCAGCTATACTAAAAAAGAACGGCGGAAAATACGCCAGTTGCAGTGATTGCAACGCAGCACAAGAACCGGAGGCGCCTGTCGAGCGTCACTGACATACTAGCCCGCACTTTTACTCGACGTGCACACAGGAATGTGCTGCACGGAGGCGGCCTAGTGGGCATAGGCACGATAAAAACAGTAAGCACTGCACGCCTGATGGCAGCACTGGTGATAAACGGACACTCCTGGCACACGACGCTGTGCTCAAGAGAAGGTTTTAGGTCTTTCACATTTCGCAAACAGATACCCGTCTACGCAACGGGCACGGCTGTAGAAGAGACAATCTTAAACTTTTCAAAACTATCAGATTTACAACCGGTATAGTTTAGATTCATCGGTGTAGGTCTACTGCTCCTGCAGGCAAGCTAGTGACTACATTTGCCGCGGTCAAAACAATGGGCCATGAACACCGACCTCCAATAAAATAACTGCTCCAATAAAATGTCCTGCAACAAAAAAGAGAACATGCAAGGCTCGACTCCTTGGATTCCTGGGCACAACAATGAATAACAATGAATTGCAACACCAACATCCAAGGTAAAAGAATTAGAGCATCAAAGCACCCATTGTAAAACGGCCTCGAGTTGCCCGTTCCATTCACGGGCCGCCAGTTTGCATGTCGCACCACACTTCAGCCTGCCAGCCGGCGGCGGATGGCGCAGGCCGGGGCGCACCTCGTATCCAAACGGCGGGAATTCGTTGACGCCCAGTGAGCTCTGTGCGCGCACCACAGGGCCGCCCGACAGGCCGTAGAAGGCCGCGTTGAACTGGCTCCGGCCGCCGCCGTGCTGCCGCGCCGCCGCGTACTGGGACGCCGACGAAGCCGACCTGAGACGGCAGTCAGCTGTTAGCGCCACAGACAACCGTTGCCATGACGACCTGGAATTAGCATCAACACACACAGGCGATCCAACGAATTCTGACTACCAGTTTTAGTGCGTCAAGGCAAACAGCAAGTGGTAAAACAAGAAAGTAGTCAAAAAAGGAAGGAACAAATAACATTACCGAACATCGGACGAAGAACAAACCGTCAGTTTACCCACCTCACTAGAGCAGGCGTGGCGATCTGTAGACCATTAGTGTAGGAGATGGTGCCATTTCGGTACCCGCGGTCTACTGTACCGTTGCGGAGAACGCTGGGGCCCACCTGAAAAAGAATCCGCTAAATCGCACCATAGAACTCTTCACTGAACTCACGGATAAACCGTTTTCGGACGTAGCTTCCCCAACAAAGGCGACGTTAAACGACGTGTCAAAGCATAGGAGGTGGTAAAAATGCAGTCATGCCATGGCACAACTTTTATATTTTTCGTACTTCTAATGTACGCACGAATGACAATGATATTTCGTACAATACCACGCAAAAGCCACATCTCGCATCATGCAGTCGAGTAAACTTAAAAGACGTTGGCAAACAGCAGAAATACGTTGCTGAGTCGTTCCCGCTTGCCTTTAGGTTAAATGACTCGAGCCTATGCAGGGTAAATTTCTCTTCTCGCCACGTAGCGTGAAGCGACTGCACACTTATCAATGACACCAGCTGTGGAACAAAAGAATACGTCATTAGTCACAATCAAGACAAAACTGGCAGAGTTCTCACGAGTACTAGTACAACTGGCTTTACGCTGTTATGTCGGAGTGTACGCTCATAACATTCCGTGCTTCTGTCCTCAAAACGACATGCAAGGAGACATACCACAAGCTTGAACGTACAAACATAACAAGTACGATAATAAATGTAGCAAACACATATGGTCACGAACACGTAAATACGTATACCCATATCCCTGCATACATGCGCGCATGAACATCAAATGTAGCATGCATGCTTGCATGCCGCAAGAAAACACATATCTATTGACACCCGCAGGGGAAACTGGCTAACGTTCTAATTACTTGGAACCGTCCGCATCCCACTCCTACTAAATTTCCAACGTCAGTAATCAATGGCTTCAAAGTCCTACGTGAGGATTGCATGCACGAAAACACATAGACTAACGAAAGGCAGGGGGCCCCTGTAGTACGGTATACCAGGCGACGTGAGCCCGTGTTTTAGGCATGACTTCATTTGGTACGCTTCATCAAGCCCGATTAATACTCAATGGTGTATTTCTGTAGCACCCAGGGAACCAGCTCATTGAAAACCTAGTGTGCAACTCACGTTCAGGCCAGCCCTGCATATGTAGAAGATCAGGTCGCCAAGGCCGTAATCCGACTCGATATTCTGGAATCATGACAGTAAAAATCATTCCAGTAAACTGTCCGACCCAACAACAGAGGATCCTCCACGAACTTCCAGCCTGCCATCGGGGAATCACTTTCAAGATCATGAGGACATATGACAACGCTGTCGACACCACAAGGCATACATAAAGAATTACAACTACTGAGATTTCGCGCAAGTTTTTTCAGAGGGCTGGTCTTTTCCAAAACGACCCTTATCAATGAAGCAAGCCCGACAGGTATAAAACGTAAACAACACAAGCACGACATCCTTGATACGGTGACTTTGCTTCGTCACATATCTTTAGAAGTTACGGTTCAACAGAGGTCTAAAAGTTGCTTTAAACCAATAACAACATTTCAGCGACATGGCCGGTCTTGTGAAATAACATCCACAGTGTCTTTCCTGCCGGAGGGCTGTTATCCATTGCCCGGCCTGTCGTGGTGATATGTTTCTGTGCAGAGTTACAGGCTTTCCCGTTACCCGCCAGCCCGGCGCTGATGTCACTCCAGTTGAGACGAGAGTTCACATCTAGTCCTTACCCAATGGTATATGCTCATGAACAGGACCATGCCCATTTCGGGGAAGAAGAATATGATCATGACCAGAAGCCAGGCCAGCAGGTATCGGGTCTTCTTCTGAAATAGTGTAAAAGTAACCACAAGTTAAAGCAAGTACACCAATTATAGTCGCTTTTCCCGACGTGCAAAATTTGCATTCTGAACAATAAATTACAGGATGCCTTCCTCTAACTTTGCGGGGGAAAAGGCGCGAATTTCGGGGTAATAACCAGCCTGAAGAAGGCATGGTCACGGGTTCGACTTCTGCGTTGAACTACTTTGCATTTTCTTTCATCGATAAAACTTCTCAGCAATAGAAGAATGTATTCTGTAAACAACAAAATCTGGAATAAAACATATAACATTTCAGCAGCATGTAAGCGTTTAGGTAAGCTGCTGAATGTATTTTATTTGGGTCAAATCTCACACAGAATAAATGCAATGTACAAAAAACGTTTATACAATTGCAAGAAAATACATTTGAGTATTTGAACAAAACCAAAATTAAAGATAGCTTAATTGACTAAAGAAATATTTCAGATTGTGGAAACGTAATAAGATAATTAGGATCAAGCAAACCTGTGAATGCTGAAAACAAAAGAAATAAAGTTGTATGCATTTCTCAAAATATAATGCACAATTTCCCCCAAAACATTAAAGCATCATTTCGTGAAGGATTTCGTTCTCCCAAGCATGATCCCGGCATGGCGGGAATTTTGCGCCAATCAAATCTTGGAAATAACTCACGTGCCAGCTTTTTTAACTGATCGATTAAAACACTAACCGAGCTCACTTTCGATTTGTTTGTGCCTACGAGCGGAGGCTCCGTAACGCGGCTCATCCCTTTCTAGGCACCCCTCAACCACGACCGAACCGAACCGAACTCTAGTCTTTCTCCGACTGCAGCCATGCGCGAGTGCATTTCCATTCACGTTGGTCAGGCAGGTGTCCAGATTGGCAATGCCTGCTGGGAGCTGTACTGTCTGGAGCACGGGATCCAGCCAGACGGGCAGATGCCCTCTGACAAGACAGTAGGAGGTGGAGATGACAGCTTTAACACGTTCTTCAGTGAGACGGGAGCCGGCAAGCACGTGCCAAGAGCTGTTTTCGTCGACCTTGAGCCAACCGTGGTTGATGAAGTCAGGTCTGGAACGTACAGGCAGCTCTTCCACCCAGAACAGCTGATAACCGGCAAAGAAGATGCAGCCAACAACTACGCTCGAGGCCACTATACCATTGGCAAGGAGATAGTCGACTTGGTACTGGATCGAATCAGGAAGCTCGCTGATCAATGCACTGGCCTTCAGGGCTTCCTCATCTTCCACTGTTTTGGTGGAGGCACTGGATCCGGCTTCACATCCCTTCTCATGGAACGCCTGAGCGTGGATTACGGCAAGAAATCGAAACTGGAATTTGCAGTGTATCCCGCACCGCAAATTGCAACAGCAGTGGTCGAGCCCTACAACTCCATCCTGACTACGCATACCACACTGGAGCATTCTGACTGCGCCTTCATGGTGGACAATGAGGCCATCTATGACATTTGCCGGCGGAATTTGGACATCGAGCGACCAACGTACACCAATCTAAATCGATTGATTGGGCAGATCGTCTCCTCCATCACCGCCTCCTTGCGCTTCGACGGCGCCCTGAACGTCGACCTGACTGAGTTCCAGACCAATCTCGTGCCCTACCCACGCATTCACTTCCCGCTGGTCACGTACGCGCCGGTCATCTCGGCCGAGAAGGCCTACCACGAGCAGTTGTCTGTAGCCGAAATTACTAACGCCTGCTTCGAGCCGGCTAACCAGATGGTCAAGTGCGATCCGCGCCACGGCAAGTATATGGCCTGCTGTATGCTCTACCGCGGGGACGTCGTTCCAAAGGACGTCAACGCCGCCATCGCTACGATTAAGACGAAGCGGACCATCCAGTTCGTCGACTGGTGTCCGACCGGCTTCAAGGTGGGCATCAACTACCAGCCGCCAACGGTGGTGCCTGGTGGTGACTTGGCAAAGGTGCAGCGCGCCGTCTGCATGCTTTCCAACACCACCGCCATCGCCGAGGCCTGGGCCCGGCTCGACCACAAGTTCGACTTGATGTACGCCAAGCGCGCCTTCGTGCACTGGTACGTCGGCGAGGGCATGGAGGAAGGCGAGTTCTCCGAGGCTCGTGAAGATCTGGCTGCGTTGGAGAAAGATTTTGAGGAGGTCGGTATCGATTCGGTCGAAGGCGAGGGAGAAGAAAACGAAGATTATTAGGACTCTCAAGAAAATTTTAATCACAGAGAAGCCAGTCGATGCGTGTCATTCAACTTGCAGCAATGCCTACCCATACATCACACAACTGATTCCATCCCAACATCGTAAATTGTGCGATACATCCAATGCCTAATGTGTCATCGGTGGCAGCGAATGTTGGTGGAACCAACGCATGTGATGTAAAACGCCGCTGTTTTGTTAGAGACTCACATTGATTTCTTCTGTGATTATCGAAAACATCAAAAAGGGCAACTATTAATTCCTAATAAACAAATCGTCAGTCAAATTTTGTTTGCAATTCTCAAACAGAAGTAGGAAATAATTTCGGCCATGATATTTCGTCGCCGATGCGAATCAATGCCAGCTTCTGTTTTCGACGAAATGAATGAAAAAATGAAAAATGTCAGCATAAAACGCAATGAAACCGAAAATAGTTTCGACATCACTTGAGAAATACGAACTCGTTAAATGAACTGTTTAAAGAACAATTTTCGGCTCGTGCGTTCACAAATCGGAAAGAAAACCTACAAGATGACAGCTGGAGGTGGGTGCGACTGGTAAGACCGTGGGACATAACTTGACATTATAACTTGTATGCCCATACATGTGTAATTTTATTGCACCGGTAAATATGTTTCAAAAAAGTAAGCACATACAAGCACATGAACGGACATAGTAGCAATGATAAATAACAATGTTATATATGGGCAAATGATAAGGCAAACTTACCAATGCTAACCCGATGAGCATGATAAGCGACGTCAGAAGCATAATCAGGTATCCTCCGCACAATATATATGCAGGAGCCGGCATGGTTTCTGGAACAAGACCACAAGACCTCCATTTTACTCCAGCCTTGAAGTGGCAAGATAATGACACAGTGAGTTAACAACTTCACTGAACTTGCGACACGGGTCTCTTTCCCAGTTGCCACAGAGGATTTACACTGCACTGTTTCGCATACTTAGCGTGTACATCGGCCTTACTCTTTGACATCGCGTGCTGGTGACGTGACGACATCAACAACGAGCCCAACCCTTACCTTTGGTGTCGACGATCCACCATAGCTGGACCCCGAACGCGATCAGGTAGGCTACCTGTAACGGAGCAAATCGCGGTGTGTTAACGGCGTTACGCGTCCACTACTCGAACTCCCCGGATTGCCAAACAGACGGTGAACAGCTGGGAGGCTGCCGCCGCACCGCCTCGCGGTCCAGTTACGGCTGTCTCAGATAAAGAATGGACCGGGCAGCGGCGCCAACGCAACCAGATGACCAATGGACCGCCGGACGGGACTAACGGACCTGAATAGGGAGGAGAGAGACGCTGACCAGTACGGAGAAGTCGGCGCTGGGCACAGGGATACTCGGAATACCGCAGGCAGGGAAAATGTCAGACCATAAACACAGACTGACCGATGACGCAAGATGTAACAACTGCGGCCGAGCGAGCACGAAAATGAGATCAGAGATGAAATAACGGGAGGAAGACCACTTTCAAAAACGCCGACAGGTGATAGTACATCAAGGAGAGACCACTTACAACGACGGCATACTAGCCCGGAAAGTGGCACATGGGACGAACGACGGCAAACAATATCAGCAAGGTACCACCAAGTAGAAATGTACCGTCACATCAGTACAAGCAGTTTATGGAGACATTCTGGAACTGCGTATCTCTCGAAGAAACATTCAATGAACTTCCCACATGAGAGAATCGACCTGATACTTCTTCAACATCCTAACGTTTTGGGACCGGAACTTTCATTTTTGTTCCTTTCATCACTTTCCTTCCACGGACCGCCGAATTCCATTCGAGATCATTGCGCTTTCAGCCACACGACGGTTGCATCGATGGAACCGAAGAAATCACCCGAGTAACGCCGGATTTCTCACGTCCCCGAGCCGTCACGGGACCGCGTCGCAGTTCGCACCATTAGCGGCGCCGACATCACGTGCCCGGGAGAAAACCCGGCCGGTCACCGCCCGGACTGCTACGGCCTGCGGTGAGACGCGCCAGAGAGGGAAACCTGTCAGCAGCCGGCCGGATCTCACAGTTCCAGCGCTACCGATAACCCGCCTTCCGTCTCGGTGTCGGTCGCTTCGGAGAGTCGGTGTCCGAGTTCCGCCAAACTCAGCCCGGACCACACTTTAGGTGCGTTCGAGTTTGGTCAACCTTAGCTGGATCACACATCTACGGTACGTAACGTACGGTGTCCGAGTCCGAACCGTCAGTCACTTCCACCCTCTCTGTCATTTTAGTCTGACTTATTTCCACCCGTGCCCCAGAAAAGAACCGCGAGGCCGCATTCTCCTCGGCGCATTGTCGCACAGCGATCGCCGCCGAGCAATGGCAGACAACCGAGACAAAACAGACCTTTTTTCATCGACCCGCAGTACGGGCCAGCAGCATCATGCTCGTCCATTTACCCTCCGTGCCAAAGCTACCTCGAACACCCACACATCAAACACTCCTCCTGCCAAGCCGGCACCGGCTCCTTCAGGGAGTGTCCGACGCGCTCTGTCGCAGCAGCTGCCAGCTCTGCACACAATTCTGCAGGGACGGCGAACCCCGCCCCAGCCGCGGAGCCGAGGCCGCGCCGACACAGACGGAGCCGCCGGCGGACCGGGGCGTGGCCGTCGATCACGATCGACCGGCGGCGGAACCGGTCGGCCGGTTTCGCCGCTTTCCAGCGCCGAGAGTCGATTAGAAGCGGCCGGCGGCGCCGCGGCCGCCCTCTGACCCGGCGCCGCACCGCCGACCCGCGCCGACCTCTGGCCGACATTCGGCCCGGCCGGCCCCTGTTCCCAGGCTAATTGGCGACAAAGTAGGCCCGCAGACTTTTCCCCCATCGAAACTGGCGCCGACGTGTGAAAACGATCGGCCTGATCGGTGTGTGTGTTGTTGCAGGCGGTCATTAGGCTTACGCCGGGATATTTACAGGCGGAGGATTTTTCACTCTCGACAACGGTGATACATTTGGGCTGGCTTTCGGCTGAACGGAATTAGCACCACGTGAATGCCAGCCATGCTAATGAATGACGTTGATAGATAGATACACGGGCACGTGATAGATTCCAATTAAATTTAAATGAATGAATAGATTTCCTCCTAGAAAATGAATACCTTGGAAGCGTGAAAATCGGCGGAAACAGCACAGCCCGCAGCAGCACAGCCTCGTCCGGCACCCATACCAGAACAGTGAAACTGGCTGTTAGGAGACCCAGCCGGTCATACGTCACGCGCCGCCGACTCACCGTATCGAGTATGACCACGTACGGGTACGACCTGTACATAATGGTGACGAGGCAGGGCCAACTGAGGATAGGGTCGGAGAAGAACGCGCTGTGCCGGGCCCCCGCCAGGCTCCAGGCCACCCTTCTGACCGCGCTCAGCACCATACCGGCCACGGCATTCCGCCGCGGCCCCGGTCGGCGCGGCGGCCGCGTCGGCGCGGACTGGCAGCGGGGTCGTCCGCCGGCGACGCCGTACTAAGCAGCGGCCGCCTGCCCGCTCGAGGTCACTCGCCGGTACTTCAGCAGGGGAGCCGACAGGCTGTCCGCTCACACGGCACGTTGTTAATGGCTCCGCTCACTGCCTGCTTCCGAGCATCGTCAGGGTCCGCCGAGAATCTGCGCCGTCTTCCAAACGGGGCAATACCAGCTCTACTTGTCACACCATCGGCGTCCGCACGCACGGCAGCGTCCTCGCACCACCACCGTTCGCACGGCACCGGCGTTTCCACCACGTCAGCGTCCACAAACCCTCAGCGCCGCCACGACACTTGAGTCCGCTCAGTAGCAGCGTCAGGCGGCGCCGGCTCGGCGCGCGCTCTCGGGAAGGCCTCCGGGACCAGCCGTCCGGTCGGCCGTCAGCACCAGACTGGCGCCGAATGGGAACACGCAGGTCGGCCGGTCGGCCCGTCCGGCATCTCACGATCGCTCGGGGGAAGAGCGGCTCAGCTGAGGCAGGGTCTCAGTGACGCGAGAGACATCGGGCTACCGTGACGGAGAGTTGAGGCAGGATCCCCGTCACGAGAGAGACGTCAGGTCCCCGTGACGGAGGGTTAACGAAGGGTTCCAGTCACGAGGGAGACGTCAGATCACACTAGCGGAGGACTGGCAGGTGGAGGCCTGACCCTGGGTTAAGGTCACGAGGGGCAGGCCATGTCGCTCTGTGGAGGTCTGCGGTCTTAGGAAGATTCCGAGTCACTAAGAGATCAGATACGCTAAATAGGGCTTAATTAAAATGCGAGTCGAGCAGAAGACCATGAAGTCATTAGGATTTGTTCCGGCTGGTCCAAACACGGAGGGAGATATCCCCCAATACTCTACAACATGTTCAAACTGTTAAAGGAGCTAAACTTTTGTTGCCGTGAAACCATGTGTTCATTTATTTTCAGGAAAATTTCCAGGGTAACCCTCCGTGGTCTGACGATAGTGAAACACTGCCGATCTATATTTGCATTGAAAACTGGTCATTAATGATGCAATATGTATGGGTGAGTCCATAATCACGGGGAGGGGTGGTGTGCGGGTGAACCGAAGCCTGAGTGTACTGCCATACTTATAAGCGATTCAGAATCGAGTCAGAATCGATTCTAATTCATCGACTCCTTTCGCGAATCAGAATCAGAGTCGATTCGCTATATGGCGCCTGAGAATCGAATCGGAATCAGAATCTCCTTCTGGCTCAAGAATCAAAACCAGATCGCTTCACAAAATTGTTAGGGATCGGTTCTCTGGATCGATTCTCAAATCCTGATTCGTTTCAATGCATATTTTGTTTACACCATAAATGGGACTACCATTCCAACCACCACCAACCAGCCAACCACCAACCATTCCCAATTTCGTGAATAGCTTGCACTTCTGGCTATTAGATCCACTGGTTGTAGATACTTTTCTGGTCACTTGCGCCGCACGTTTGAGTAACGACAACTTTGCGCAAGCATGCCATCAAGCACGTCGCACCGGATGACGCCGGACAACGCGCCAAGAACCTGACGATTACATATGCAGACGATTACACAGCCCAGAGTCCAGAGCTAAATATAGGCGAGAAGCGGGGCCCCTCTCCAGCTGAGTCCAAGAACTTGACCAAAGTCCTCGTGCATCGCTCCTCGGTGATGGTGGCCGCGGTGCCATCCTCGTTTGTGAGCCTGAAGGGTCCAATGACCCCTCGGGCACTGATGGTACACCAGGCAGTGACCTTGGAGCTGTGCAGAGCACTCTCCTGTGTCCGGCGGCTCAGACGCTCAGTCTTGCAATTCTGAATGCTGACGGCCCTATCCAAGTGGAAGTGGGTCCCATTACTGAACATGGTGTTGTTCAGGAACTCAGGGGCGGCGCAACATTTGTCAGAAAACCACTTGCAAAAACAGAGTCGTTGCTTCTTGTTAGCTGTACCTAGTCGATGTATGGTGAACAGTGATCCCGTAGGATCTCAATTTGAGGGTATCACGAAGGATGAGCCAGACGGAGCTCGAGATGATTCCAACTTCTTGGGCGATTTTCTGGACGGACTTCGAAGGGTCCTTGTCCCGAGCCGAACTGGCCCTATTGACACAGTGCAGGTCATTTCTACCACATTTTGGCCATTTTGCCCCCGGATAGGTTTTGGACGGAATCCACCTCAGCAATTTCTAGGTCAGCGAAAAGATTTCATTTCGGTGAGGTGCATCTCGGGTCTTGTACAGTATTCGAAACCGAAGCTGCGTCGAAACGATACATATTGTTGTCCAGTGTAAACGGACAGCTGGAGTTGTTTTTTATCCTGTGCTTGACAGCACAATGACTAGTTCTGATAAAACATATACCAAACAAAGCTCCCACGCTCGTGCTTTTGATTCACATAATTTTCCACGAGCTTGATAGTCATATCCACCTCTCTGATACAACTGAAACATGGACATTCTTTTTAAAACACCCTGTATGTAAGTTTTATGTTACAATGACGCTGGATTCATTCATCCTTAACACTGGTCTTGAAATGGTGATAACGTTTTTGTCGCTAAAAAGGCCACCTCTGCGATAATCGTACAGCCTTGTAAGGCACCAGAACCAACAACCCCAACATGCTTGCCCAACAACCAGACATGCTATATAAACTGAGTGGGTTGTGGTTCGAGGAACCTTCATGGCCCTTTCGCGTCGCACAGCAGTAGCCTTCGACACAATGATAAAGAAAGCTGTAAAACAATACACAGGAAGGTAATGTTTGCAAACGTCGACTGGCACACAGCTCATTCGATTAGTCCGTTCAGTGACGCTGCTGAATGGAACGAAACGCGCAATTCGCAGTCGTTTAGTTTGGCCATGTCCAAGGTCATTGTTGTCATCGTAAGAGATAAACTGCACACAGGCAGTTTATCTCTTACGGCTAGTGCTAGTGCTCTGCCTCCATATTTATATAATGGAGGCAGAGCACCAGCCACCGAAATTGCAACCAGCAATCTAAAAAAAGCTTTGGACTCAAAAATTGCAAAGAAAATCTAGAAAGAGCTTTCGACTCATGGGCAGGAAAGTCAACGTTTCTTTTCAACCATACGACAAGCTAGATTTTGAAACAGAACAAGTCTTATGACTATCTATTCCTAAGCAGCCATCAGTCATCAGTTTGCTTGGTAATGTCTTTCGCACTCTTAACCCGGCCCCGACTAGGGGGGGCAATTGACTGCCCTCCTGAGGTTTTTCTGGGATTGCGAGAGAACGAACGAACACAGAGCCACGACACTTTGAATACCTTTTGCTTCATTATTTTTACATCTTGTGTCAAAGTTCTGACCTCTGGTCAGGTCAGGTCAAATTGCCTGACCTAGGTCAGGTCAAACAGACCTACGTCCAAAAAAGTTTAGCGCCCTGTAACTTTTTCGCAAAACAAGATATCACAATAATACTGTCAGGGATTAGTCATCTTGATAGATGCAACAAATCTCCTATCTCAAATGTTTCGGAATTTTCCGGGTCATTGACCTAAGGTCAAGCCCATTTTTAAGGCATGTCGTCGTTTTTTTCGGGAATTGACGGAATATTTCATAACATTTTTAGTGTGGAGTGAAGCAGACATTTAGTTACCGTCATTGGGCAAAGTATCAATGACTTCCAGCCATCGACCTTAGGTCAGGTCATCAATAACTGTGGTGACCAACATGTACCACCGTCAAAATCAGCGATGAATTACTCAGAATGGGTAGAAAATGGCAGAACGAGCTTGCACAGACGTAAGGAATACCAGGAGCCTCAAAAAGTTTGAAAAAATTGCATAGTTTGGAAATAAACAGGCTCTCGCGAATAACGCTCCGCCAATTGTGTGGATTGGTATCTAATGAATTTTTCCCAAATTTAAGCATGAAAACCATCACAAGAACCACTAAGACCAACAAAATTTACATGGATAGTCTTTTTTCGCGAAAATAAAGAAACGCTAAAATTAGTTCCCGTTAATTTCTCACTGCGTACGCCTGCGGCGCACGCCGACAGCCGGCGCGAAAACTGCCGTGTCTTTAACTCAACGTTTCGGCGAATATATTGAACAACTCCGAGAAATTAGATGTGTATCGGCATTTGCGGACTTTTACTTCTGTGTTGGTGCCTTCACCTACGTATTGTTAGTCACAGCCCTTGAGATTCAGGCCATTTCTCGGTCTCATGCAGTGGGCTATGAGGAAACATATATAGGACGTAAATTGCTTACATATTATCTGAAACTAAAAACGATGCCAGTTTCGAACTCCACTCGTCACAAGCTTTCGAACAGTGTGCTTATTTTTATCGCGCGACCAACCGTTCGTGAGTTAGAGGGGGGGCGGGCAACTGTCCCCCCAGTCGGGCATGATGGTAACCGACCGACGGTCGTACGCGGGTTAATAAACATCGTAACATTCAGTACATTTGAGATTTCTGTTCGCTGGCGTTGGACAAAAGTGGCCTTCGGGACAGAATAATAAAATATAAGGAATCTCATTTCATTCCAGGTACTTTCATATGGTTTATTCGAGGACTGAAAAACTAGTAAAAACACACGCTCCGGACGGCACGTGTACAATAAAAAAGAAAAGTGACCAACAGAGGACTGGTATGTACCATCACAATGAACGCGACTCACGGGCCAATAGGCAACTTTCCTGGAGCCGGGAACATCCAGAAAAGTGATGGAACACAGGCGTTTTTTCCCATAGAGCTGAAGTTAAATCTACCCAAAAAGTGGGCGGCCATGGCCCCGCCTCCCCCCTCCCCCCGTTCCTAAGCCTATGCAACTTTCAAAAGGGGTGTTTTACAGCGATGACCAACGGCCTATCACGACGCAACCAGCGCAAGCTGTTAGCGTTTCAATGCTTTCTTCGTAACCAAGTTTTCAGATATAATTCTGAAGTAGCGCAGTACATCTGCACCGTAACTTCCGCCTATCGTCAGTAGAATTCCGGTACGTCTATGGTGACCTTTTGACGTCCATTTTTATGGCCAACTGCCGACGCCTAATCAAAGCTGCGATGAAAACTTCAGCTCACGTTTCGACACTACAGTTTGTACACAGTTATTCTAGTATTTTCACCTCCTTCGTGAAACAAACAAACTGCATTCCACACGCTGGTTCACAAATTACCCATCTGGAATCAAACCGTCTAAAAATGAGTACAAGCACGGGATTCATTCCGAGCAAGAAATAAATACCACACAACGATATCCCAGATCTCTTCAAACAAATGTGCTAATACATGGCTACACGTAGAAGGGTCAACGGATTAAGACATCTCGACGTCAGCGGAAATCAACGGTAAGCGCGAAGGAGCCGAGCGAAATGTCACAAAATGACACCACTCGCCGAATTTAGAGACCGACAAGAAGGCGGGGACAGACGAGAGGACAGACGAATGGTGGAATGGTTCTCTGCGCTAATGATAGTCTTGCGGAAGCCACGGGCTTTCGAGACACCAGATCCACGAGTCGGGTGTTTTCTCTTTGAATATTCGGCTCACTTTCCACTGAACAACTATCGCTTTAAGGGTAACAATTTAAACAGTCATCGCCCGGCCAATAGGATTCACGTCTCTTGGCTAAATCACTAACCAACCGAGGAAGCCCAGGGTATTTTCTCTTGAATACTAACTCGCTTTCCTCTTTATGATTATCGCTTCAGGAGCGCTGGTGGGCGGAGGCTTCATCGCTCCTGGGCTGAATGATTCAACAACGGAGGAAGGTCACCGCCAGATGTTCACATCACTCCAGGGACAACCGCCGCGGTAAAATGACTCCACCTGGACCATCGAGTATCACCCGTCACCCGGCCACGTGGACGGCCGAGCAGCCGAGCAGTGACGTTTTGCCGGCGCGCGGCTCGCCTGCGGCCGGCTGCGGGCGGCGCGGCTGCGTATGAGGTGACAGGTGCTGTTTTGGCGAGGTCGCGCCCGCCCGCGGCGCCCAGGGAGCGGCCCGCTCCCACTCACCGACGTGCAGACGCCGCTGCCCACGCAGCCGACCAGCAGCGAGCAGAAGAAGCAATGACTGATGAACGCCATGTCGGCGCCGGGGCGGCGGGCGGCGGTCTCACTGGTCGCCGGTCAGCACGCCGCCGCCGGCCGGGCCGACGCGGAACCCCGCATCCTGCGAGTCGGCGGCCGTGCGCCCCACCGGCGCGGAACACAGCAGTCGGCGCGGCCGTCCCCACCCTGCAGCGCCCGGACACTGCACGAGTTCCCACTGGAAGCGCACCGGTTCCCACGGAGCGCCGCGCGCCCCGGAAACGGCGGGCGTCCTCACAGCTAGCCGCGGCGCCGTGTGATCGCCGCGAAGGTCGCACCGCCGTCCAGGCTCATCCACCGCCTGGGGCGACAACGAAGGCAAGGGAGCTATTGCCATCTATGGACAAATGTTGTAACCATAAGTTCGGAACTCGACGTTCAGGATTGACGTTTCTGGACGTTGTTCTTACGAGTATGCCGTTCAGTTTTTATCACGACAGCAACAGATTTCATTATTGTTGTTTTTTCAATGCGCTACATCGTTTCAAATGTCGTGGTCTCCTTTTAATGATCACCGATGAAATGTTTTGGGACGTCTGGTGAGGAGTGCTATGGTCTGCGCACCGCGAACTGTACCTTCAACGGACCTCCGTCCGTCAGTTCGACATCCACGACGACCCAAGTACGACAGAGCGCATCTAAACTGCTCAGATATCATATCATCTAAACATAAATACAACAAACATTGTTTAAAAGCTCTCGTCGGAGAGTCAAGCAAAGGTGTTGGGTGGTTCTGCAAATCTGCTTCAGGTGCTCGCAATCTGATCTCAAACCATGCGGGCGTAGCCAGGATTTTGTCAAGGATGGTGCCAGGATAAACGATACCCCTTAACAACTGAGAACCATTTGGATTTCGTGCATTTAATGTCGAGTTCCAGACATGCTTATTTATTCCCGTTTTTGAAGCTTAAAGAAACGTTACATTTTCAGTCTCAGGGGAAATAGGCGTATGAACGAAGGAGTCCATGACTCCCATTTTTTGGAAATGTGATTTTGGCCAAATGGGGAAATGGACACTCCTACGTTCCTCCCAGGGGAGGGGACATAGTCGCCCGGTTCCCCCTTTAGCTACACCCATGCCATTACCGAGGGTTCAAATCTCAATGCCGCTTTACGCCCAGACCACGGCTTTTGCGATTTATTGCAGGCGCGGATGAAACCTTTTTGACAAAAATGTAACTTGTAGATAATGACGATAAGGGGGCAGAGGTCAGGGGTTGACTTCATCACTAGGCTTAAGCCTGTGGTATCTTTTTTTGCCTTAGTCGCGGCAATTTTTTAGTCTTTGCAACCCACTCTTAGGCAAATAATTTGCCGAAGAGTATTTGACGTAAAGTCTTGACCAGCCAGAGGTCGCTATAGGACATTCGGCGAAAATGCATCACTGCGACGCAGAAAAAGTCGATGAGAATTTTCGTGCTTAAGGCAGCGGTAAACTGATTTCAAACGTCGTCGGAGTGTTTACGTTAAACCTAAGCGGAGTTGAAAACAAATAAAAAAATGGACATGGACATGGGCAAAACTACGAAGAATAAAAACAAATGGATTTGAATGAAGGAATTAATCGTTAGCATCCTAGCATTACTCTGGCCACATCTGGAAATTTACCGCTGCGGAAATAGCATCTAAATAACTGATTCTGTTAATAATACGAATGCCACAACTCAACAAATAATATATACCAGCTCGAGCAGTTCGATAGTTGAAACTGAAATTTTCACTGTGGCCACGCCGGGGCTGTGATTATGTTCGCGTGCGGGGCGCCGGTCGCCACACACCGGCGGTCGGCGCCGGTCGACAGCTCCAGCAATTGCCGCCGGCGGCCCAGTCGTGTTACGGCCGACGCGTGACGGCCCCGGCCGCGGCCGGCGCGGCGCCGCCGCTACCGAATTCGCCGCCAATCGCCACCCGTGGTCAGCTGTTCCGGAGCCGGTCGTGGCTCTGCCGCCCCGCGGGTCCGGCGGTCCCCGGGCGGCCCCGGCGGCGGCGGCGGCCCAGCGTCGTGACGCCTGCCGCGTTGCGCCGTCCATGGCCGGCCGGGAGGATGCGCTATGGATTACCGCGCCCCGGCCGCTATCGATTCCCTCCGGTCTCTATGCGAATTCGACAAACATTGCGCGCCGTTACAGAACGCGCGGCGCGGCGCGGCCGCTCTGCGGCGTACCCGTGGCAACGCGGCCGGCCGGGTGTCAACAGACGACGGCCGGGCAGCCGGCGACGCCCGACCGGCGGCGACACCGGACGGGTGATGATGTGGCTCCGGCGGCGACACCGGACGGGTGATGATGTGGCTCCGGCGGCGACACCGGACGGGTGATGATGTGGCTGATGGTGATGATGATGTGGCTCCGGCGGTGGCGCCGGGCGATTAGTGATAAGGCGCCGGTGGGAAGCCAGGCGTCGGTGGCGCCCAACCAGTGGTGACGCCCGCCGGCGGTGGCAGCTCTGCAGTGGTGAGGCGCGACCGCTGGTGACAGCTCTGCAGTGGTGCCGACGGCGCCAGCCCGCTGCGTCGTCACCAGCTCGGCGGGACCGCTGCCGGGTCTGCGAGGTCCTCACCGGTCGCCGCCGGCCGGCCAGGCTCCGCACCGGGCCGCCTCTCCAGGTTAACCGGCGTGGCCGGAGGGCTGTGCCTCCGGCGGGCCCAGCTCGGGCCAGCGCCGCCGCCGGGGCGCGGGCCGACGGTCAGATAGCTCAGCGTTTGGCCTCCTCGCGGGGTAGCCAGCGCCTTGCACCGCTCCCGACCGAGGCGCCAGCCGAGGCTGTGCGGCGTGTATTCGCCCCTGTTTCGACTCGGCTGACGGCTTTTGTCATCCGAAATGGGTCTCGCCGTGCACGGATTTCGGCGCTTTCTGCTCGCTGCGTCTGTACTTCAGCCTTTCTCCACTCTAGCACGCGTGCACTAAACGTACGTTGTCTGCAACGTAGCAAACGAGAAAGAATGGAGGACGTCAGCGTAGAAGATGCTCTGAATATCTCTGGGCAAGCAGAGCGTCACTAAACATCCCAAATCTTCATGGCGTCGTGGACCATCTGCATAACGTGTCTTCCAATTTCTTCCCAAGATTATCCTTTTTGAAATGTATCTTATGCACAACTACCCAGCGAGATATCAACGTCTTGATGTTGTGGCATCGTCATGAAGACCGGATGGTGAGGGATGACCGCACGAAAGCGTATGAAACTGTGTAGCCATTTCGTGCAATGCACGGCACTACACGCATGCATACGAATAGCTAATCCGGTTAGTCAAAAGTAGACTAAATATTTTACCTTTTGCAATATTTTTTTACCAGTCGCTCGACTTGAAGCATGCATTTTACATGTCATTTCACTCCATCAGCACAGCAACAAGATCGCAATTTTTGAAATTTTGGTGCCTTAGTTATTGAAACAAAATTGAAGAAGATAACCAGCTACCACCAGTCTCAAATAACACGGGCACCCTGGTTGCCCTTACTTTAAATCGTGTTGGTCCGTTGAATCCGTTTTACCAACGCAACTGTCATCCTTTGAAACACGCACTTATTCCAATTTTTTGTGCTCGCGGGTCCGAACTCTTCACCATCTAGTCCTTCTTTGGTTTTAATTTGCCTCAAATGTATGTCTTGGATCGAAGAAAAGGAAAAAACGGAGTAATGGTATTTCACAAAGTGATCAGCAAGGATTGTAATGGCTGTGCTATGTGTAGGAAAGTAGGTATATAACCACTGCTCATTATGAATTTGAACAATTTCGTAACGATAAAGAGCTTGTGTTATAGAATTAAACTATATGAAAACCAAATGATTCTACGGTTCTACGGAAGAGTGTCCACATCATCTGGATTTCATAAACAGTGTTTAAACTGTTGCACGTCAAATCCAACGCGATGTTAATGTATCAGTTACGAATGGTTTGAAGGAAACATTCCGCCATTGTCACGTATTTTTAGTCGAGACAGCCAAGCTGGTACTTGTAATTAAAAAATAATAATATTTTCTCATATCTGTTAGCCCCAAACTTTTGATCAACACAACTGCAAAGCGATTTCCCGCGAATTTCCGCATTTTGTTTTTGTCTGTGGCCTATTGTTCGTACGCTCGTGCGTAACGAGAAACAATGCGCGCAAGCCACTTTAAGCGCTGGTGCCGCTGTCCTGTCAGAACAGGTTCGAGTCGCGCCGGTGCTCTGCATTTGACCCGCCCCTCAGCTGATAGCTGGCCAGTAGAGGGCATGCTGACTACCACACAGTCGGGTATGAATTCTCAACGTACGGCTGCAACGACAACATTAAACTTCCGCTGCAAAAGCAGCCGCCACCTTGAATTGCATGATCGTCAGGTACGTAGCGGGGGGGGGGGGGCATGGCGGTTATGCCCCCCGTGGCAAGCGGTCTGCGGTAGATATTAGCGATTTCGAGGGAATACAGAACAGTGATCATATATTTAATGCCAAAGCAGACATCATGTTTTTCCTGTGCGTTTAATACAAGTCAGTTACATAAAACTGCTGCTTTTTTCCTATAAATTTTGTCACATGTCAGCAGCATATGACAGCATTTGACGTTTGCCTCCCCGCCTGAGGAAAATCCTGGCTACGTGTCCGATGATCGTGTGCAGGGGTTGGAGTCCATGCAACAAGCTGTGCTTATCACGGGCTCCGAACAAGGGTTTCCCTTGGTTTAAATGAATGGGAGGGCCAAGTTGAGGTGTCCAACAGCCTAACGTCCCCCTCCCCGAATGCGAATTTCTCAGCGGACTGAGACCACTTTATTTTGGCCGACAGGAACTTTTCCATTTATTTTTTGCGGTCACTTAAGCGACGAAAGTCGGGCATATGTTGCGTACTGTTGAATGTTTTGAAGCAATGACTCGATCATTAGAGACATGTATAACGCATATGTAAATTGAATATTTGTAAACATGTGTAAGTTGTATGCTCAGTTTTCATTGTAAAAAGGCTATGTTGGCACTTTTTCGTACCGAGGTGGAGGCAACTGCTGATTAGTGGACGCGCTGCAGATATTAACATGAAAGAAAAACACTGAATGAAACACACAGAAAAACTTTAGGTGAGGAGACGGAGAAATGGGACGCGGGAAGAACAGGGACTTGCGTTTTTCCCCGAGAATACGCTGTGCAAAGGTGCTCTGGCCGATGTAACATATCTGGTTTGCATCTGACAGCCCCGGCATGTTTAATTTCTTTACGGTCACTTGAGCCACTGTGGTCGTAGGAGAGTTCCTAAACTCCCCTAAAAATCCTCTCAAAAACAGTTTTTGGTGGTCATTACGAGTGAATTAGTGTTCACATGTGTACGTGTTGCACGACTCGAAAAGACAGCGTTATTGAGAGAGATGATAAGAGTATCTGTTCTTACATTCAGTCCCCGGTCGCTGCAGTCGTTTTCCCATGGTGGTGGTCTTGAGTCGTTCTCAGCGGGGAGGAAGAAATGGGACACCGTATTGAGGCTGTATTATGTCTACACCCCCAGTGCTGTCTTGCGAATACGTTGTACCTGCCACCACATACTGTTTTGTTTGGTCTCATTTTTCCCACGGCAAATCCCACCTCTCTTTCCAAGGTGTCATTTTTCCGGCCTTAATTCTTTTTTGGAAAAACAAACAAAATCACTTATGCGTTTTTCCAAAATATGGAATGATTGGTAAGGTGCAGGCAAAAGCCAAGTAGCCCAACGATGCACTGGAGTTTTTCCCCATTGATAAATAGGTTCTGTGTTGGTATATTGGGTTAAATGAGATACCACGTGTTCCACCTCTCTCGGTTTTTCCTTGCCAATATAAGTTGCACCCATCAACCAACTTATCTGACATGTTCCACCGTTCATAATTATCCCAGGACGCACGATTTTATCCGTTTTTTCAGAGAAATGACTACTTGATTCTCTATCGATTTGTTTTACAAAACGATGCTACTGTACGCCGATTATATTAAACTGGCAAATTGCTGATTACATGTTGCAAGCTAATATGGACAAAATCGCTCAGTTTTGTTGCGACGGCGTTTTCTAAGGTGCTAGAAAACACTGGGAGAGATCAAATGAGCTTTGGAAGGATTCATGTGAGCACTGGAGGGATTCAAGCCCCTCCAAAAGCATACAAAACGAACAACCTTGGCTCCAGTTCCTAACAGCCCTCATCTGGGCTAAATTAAAGTAGTAATTTAGGGGTAACGACAAGGTACAGTTTTTGGGTTGGTTAGAGTTTATGATGCTTCTAAATATTTCTCCAAAAAGCGACTGCTGAAAATGTGACCGGCGATAAAATCTGAAGGTGGGCCATTCTATGAGTGGTGCTGAACTTACTTTGATACACACTGCTCGTTTCTGACGAAATATGATATTACATCGAGGTGCAATTAATCAACAACCGACCAACGCATGTGGATATGACCTACAAGCTGCCACATTTGGCCCAACGTTTGGCCCACCCACAAAAGACGGAGCCGGACATGGAATTCTTCTACTGTGTCTCAGGCGCTTGAACAGCCGTATTCGCAAGTTGCCACGTAATGTGCCAATGGTACCTCAGAACATAACAGAATGACTAAAGGTGATGGGACATTAAAATTTATGGCGGCACAGACGCCTTAACCTAAATGTACTAACTGGTCCATCCTCACTTATCATTGCCATGAACTCTCAGTCACAGGTCATGATATTAAAAAAAAAAAAATAGCATAGCGTGCTGAAAGCCGCCCACTTTCCTGGAAATGTGCCCGAAAAAAAATACTGACGGAAGACGATACTGATGACGGTCACGAGGCGAACAAGTTCAATTTTCTCACCACAGAGCACAAGTTCTGCATGAAACTAATAGACGTCTGGCTTCAAAATACCACTGACAGCGAGTCGCGTCGTTTTTTGTTTTCATCGAAGTTCTTACTTCGGCCAAGAACAAGCTTTACCTGATTCTTAGAGTGGATCATTGTCCTGCATTTAGTCAGTTCGTATGGTTTCGAATCCAAACATGTGGTCTATACGATAGTTTCAGAGCTTCGACGAGCATAATGAATACTTTACGTGGCGATTCATTGACGGGAGAGGTCAACGGCCATGCAGCCATGGTTTATCCTTGTGCTTATTTTTCACATTTGCTCAGCCAAAGGTGAGTTCATTACACCATAAAGCATGCCTGCCAATTCAAGCCTTGCACGTTTTCATATGAAGGTGAATGCTTCTGTATTTTTTGCTTCGAAAAGAGATTGACAATACATTAAAACTGAAAGTCCTGTGTTCAAATGTCTCGCGAATAATACTTGACCAAGGCAATATTTGGCGGTTGCATATGGAAATAATCAAAACTGATTTGCGTAAAGTTTGCTATAAGTTCCAGTTGTACTCGAAATGCATTTAGCTTATGCGTCATGAATATGAGCAAGTAGCTCCTTGATTTTTAAGTTAATTCCTTCAAAGCAAAGAGTATTTCTTTTTGAAAACTGCACCATTTTATAACGCTTTATCAAACACTCAAGAGATATGTAGCAAACAATTTTAGGATATCACCATGATAAGGCATCGATGTCTTCTGGGTGAACTATCCAGACATGTGCCTGGATCCCAATGGAACGCGGGCTATCCTCGTTTTGCGTCGGATTCTAAGCTGATCAGGGTACTGTTGCGTCACATCGGCACCGCTTTGCTCCGGGGAACACGAGCTTTCCGAGATGCCGCAATGACCTACCCGGGTCAACGAAAGGTTGCATACAACACGGGGACAACCTCGAATTCCATCGAGATCCAGGCACATGTCTGGAATTATCTTACTGCGATCGAAGGCCTAAATGTTTGCTGACAACGTATTCGGCTAACCTCATCTCGAGCAACATGCGCCTTCAAGGAAGGATCAGTGTTCACGAAACCAGGACTTAACTGACATTGGAGACTCCGTTCCTTTATCTCTTAGCATGCACTAATCCAAACATTTGCTCAGTAGTTAGACAAACGACTAACGTGGTTTCCCGACCATGTTTCATAGGTCGAGAGACTCAGAACTTAACTGACTTGTTTGGTATATTGGCGCGGTACTGCATCGCAAACCACGCTACCTGTTTAAATCCATATTGGCTTTCAGCAATGAACTCCTTTAAAAGTGGAGATCGACAGCATCACTCCATTTTTTAAGTGAGGAAAATGTTGGCCATTCGGTGGTTTCGAGACAAAACTCTGACATTACAATAACGCATTTATTACAGAGTATTTCCCAGACAAGCCATCGGTTATTAGCCACGAGCATCTTGCTTTTTATCAAAGAGAGGACTTCTACCTTGTCACACTCCCGTGTGCAATTGGTAAGTTTTATCCGCAGACATGCGGAGAAGGAATGACATTGAATAGTTTATTAAACTCATTTGGCGTCACAAAGTCTAAAGACACCGATATCTCCCTTACTGCTGACCGTGTTAAAAGGAATCAGAACATACCATTATTGATGTACAATAGACAGGATCGTTCTTAGAGTTTTACCCAGGGGAACATTTCCCCACACACCGTAACATGCGCTGGATCTTCAAACAATGAAAACGTTGAAGTAAAAACTCACAAAAATGTTTTTGGAGTGCCAACTTTTCTTTGAAAAGGTCATATTTTGCGCTTCCGGGACGTTAAAATTTCCATTGGCATAAGCATGCAAACAGGAAGATAACATTGGGGATGTCATTGTTTGTGTCACGCGGAAACCTGGAGTGTCTGGATGGCAGTGCATTGCTTGTTAAGTGCATTGATAGCATTTGGTTCGTTTTAAGAAGGATGCAGTGGTGCATATGCAACCTTGATGAATGTCAATGCATCACACTGAAAACGCATGGGCCATTGCCGGATTGAGTACCCTTTGGTGACAAATCGATGCAATGGTAATGTCCAGAAAAAGTTCAGTCGCCTTTGCTGTCGTGTTAGTGACGAGAATTTGCCGTTTTTGACAAGTACTGGCACTGCGTAGACAAGCGTCGAGAAGACAGAACGGTCTCCACTATTTGATGGCATCGCGTGACGCATACGGCTCGCCTTGGGGGAGTAGGTAGAAAGAACAGCCGCACATCGACAGTGACCAGAAGGTTATCGTCAAAGCACTGAACATTAATCCGCTTCCGAGACGCCCAGTAGAGGGCGGTGACGTCACTGGAGGCTGATGCCGGCAGCTGCGCAACATGTGAGGAGCGACAAATGAATATAGCACCGGCTGTACAGCGCAGAAGTTTCTGCGTTTTATTGTGTTATGCTAGTATGCTTGATCGATATGTTCCATTTTAAGTTATCAGCTGGAGTTCTCGTGAGTCCGCTGGATGATGGTTTGCGGCATTATCGCACTGTATGGCGCAGCGGAGTAGGTGTCTCTGGAAAGAGCTGGGTGTTTTGCTGTCGTTTCGGCCGTGGACCTTCTGCGGTGCGTCAGGACGTCCAGTGGTGGCGGCTTCCGAGAGCAAACCATAGCCACAGCCACGTAGCTAGAGTCCGGACGCTATCTAAAGTCTGCTCTCGGCAGACTCCGCCAACTGGATGTCCTGACGCACCGCAGAAGGTCCACGGCCGAAACGACAGCAAAATACCCGACTCTTTCCAGAAACACCAACTCAGCTGCGCTATACAATACGATAATGCCGCAAACCACCATCCAGCGGACTCTCCGAGAACTCCAACTGTATAGATTACTTAAGATGGAACATATCGATGAGGTATACCAGGAATACATAATAAAACACAGAAACACCTGCTCTATACAGGCAGCGCTATATTCACCTGCCGCTTCTCACATGCTGCGCACCTGCCGGCAGCAGGCACCATGACGGTACCCTTCTGGTAACTGCCAGTGGGCGGTTGCTCTTTCTACCCTCATGGTGAGCCGTACGTGCCACGTGATCTGAGAGCAGCGACGGGACAGCGCTTGCCATCGACTGCTCAAGACCGTTCTGTCTTTTCGGGACGTGCCTGCCCAGTTTCAGTGCTTGTCAGAAACGGCGGATTCTCTTCATAAACACGATAGCAAAAGTGACTGGACTTTTTCCCGGAAATCACCATTGCATCGACATGTCGCCAAAGGGCACATGGTAGTCCGGCAATAACCCATCTGCTCTCACTGTAATGCATTGCCATGCATCAAGATGCAAATACATCATTTGAATTTTTCGTGAAACATACTAAATTCTATCCAAGTACTCCACAAGCAATGTCCTATCATCCTGAAACTTTAACGTCTCCGTATGACACAATGAGAATGTTGGGTGTTACCTTCCAATCTTCAATGCAAATGCCAACGTAGGCTTTAATGCCACGGAAACGCAAAACGTGATCTTTTGAACAAAAAGTTGGCACTCCAAGAACATTTCTGAGAATTTTTATTTCGACGTTCCCCATTGTTTAAAGGTTCAGCGCAAGCTATGGAACGTGGGGAAATCCTCCCCTGAACAAAAGTCTAAAATCGGTCCGGTCTAGCGCTCAGCTAGCTAGGACCTTAAGAAATCGATAGTGCTCTATATTTAGCCAGAAAAGTTTCGCACCCTGCTCGAGTTATGACCATGCTTACGCACGCAACATGGAGTGCACGACGTTGCATGCATACCACACCTCACCACATGCACACCACATTGAACCTTGATTTCGTCCGAAGTAGGAAAACATTGCCCTCTTCCTGTGACGGACGTCATTTGTTCCGAGAAAAAATGCCAACGTCTCGTAAACATTTCTTCTTGCCCTCGAACACACTAATTCCAAACGTTTCCTACCCAAATCGGACCATGGCCGGCGGAATTACAGGCGCCGCAAAGACGATCAACTACGCGTGTCAAAGCTGTGGGCCAGTGTCACATCGTGTCGTGGGCGCTGCACCGCACTTCCATGACACGAAGTCCAGCTGGCATGTGCCAGTGTTTAGCACTAAGCAGGGCTTTAATGCCCCGACACATCCAAATACGTTCCATTGCAAAAACTGAAACTGGAATGTCTCTGACCAAGCATTCCTAAATGACTCCAGTGATCATCAGACTTATTTAAATTATTAGGTCGCGATGACATTGCAAAAAAAAATGCTTCCTTTGGCCACAATGTTTTGAGCGCTTAACGTTTTGTCAACAACGTGCTCTCGCATGGCTAAAGTGGTGCAATGGCTTCAAAGGAAGTTCAAGAAAATATCGGAGAAGGTACATACGAACGCTCTTCATTGGATGAAAAAATAGTCCAATTTCCAAGTGGAGTCGTACTTATCAGTTTCCACACTAGACATACACAGACACGGCTGTCGCACACGAGATGATGAGACAACAGATATTCAGAGCTTTTGACAAGGTTTATTACTGTAACAAAATCGTCGAGTTCTGTAATCTTTATTGCAATGAATTCTTAAACGCGCAACCCGTTTTTGGGTACAAGTCAAAGCAGGCCCTCTATTTAACGCCAATATCCGCCCGGTGAGACGTAACTCGCACCAGGAATACGCGCCATCGTCCGCTTGCCTTACACGATCGCGAATCCAGACTGACTGCGCGTCAACCTTGTACTGCGCTTCGAAACACGGCTTCTGTTGCATCCCAATAACTTCTGAGGGCTCTCGAGCACGTAAGACTAACCCACGATCGTTCCCACGCCCAGTCGTTACTGACCGTTGATTGGTCGGCCTTGTCTGGCGTCACGCGCAAGCCCCACCCATCGGGGCCGCACTACACGAGACGAGTGGACACCGAGCACGGCGGAATGCACAACAGTACAATTTAGAATGGTTAGGAAATAAGATAGCAACATATTTATGTCGGGTTAGGTAACTTAGAATGCATAACCAGACGCACTAGCAGGGACTTCAAACTGGGAGGCAGAAGCTGCAGCTTCCTTCCCCCCAACTTTGGGCAGCATTTAGCATTAACCCTACGGCGGTGCATGGAAAGAAACAAGGTAAAATCACGTTCACCCCCATCCCCTCCCCATCTCAGCAAAGGTTTCGCCGCTACTGCCCACTAGTATAAACACTTCACCCTAAATGACCTAGCCGGCAGCTTAACGTAAAAATCGAAAGACATAAAACGTAGGTTGGAATGTTATCTTTGTCATCACTTTCTCATATGTTGTCAAAAGCGGCCGCGTAATTTTTTCACCGCTTAAGGACTGTATTCAGTTGAATGAATGAATGAAAACAAGCAGTCATAGTTGGTCAAAAGTGAGCATGGGTTTCATGTCTGTGCTGCGACCGCGGGTCTGTTCCATGCATTGTGTGGATATTGTGTGACTGACTCAGACGTCTCGCGATCAATGCCGGCCTGTTTCGTGCGTCACTGTGGGGAATGTTTCCGCACCACCGCTCTGTCAGCTCTGATGCGGTCAGTGTGTCTGGCACTGTGCCTGTGGTTCTGTTCTGTGTGTCTGTATTGCGTCCTTGGACCTTTTCCGTTTGTCTGTTCCGTGTCTGCTGGCTTCTTCCGTGTTTCTGTACAATGTCTGCTAGCCTGCTCCGTGTCCCTGTACAATGTCTGCTGGCCTGATCCGTGTAGCTGCGTCGCCTCTGCTGGCTTGGTCTGTGTGTCTGTATATCCTGTCTGGTAACCTGTCTCGTGTTTCTGTTACACGGTCCGATAACGTGTTCTGTGTGACTGTATGGCTTCCGTCGACCTGTTCTGTGTTTCTGTACGGCGTCTGCTGACCTGTTCTGTGTTTCTGTACGGCGTCTGCTGACCTGTTCTGTGTTTCTGTACGGCGTCTGCTGACCTGTTCTGTGTTTCTGTACGGCGTCTGCTGACCTGTTCTGTGTTTCTGTACGGCGTCTGCTGACCTGTTGCGTGTTTCTGTGGCGTGTCCGCTGACCTGGTCCGTGTGGCTTGTGTCGTCTATGCTGATCTGATCTGTGTGGGTGTATCGTCCCCGCTGATCTATACTGTGTGTCTGTGTCCTGTCTGCTGACCTGATCCGTGGCCGTCTGTCCGGTCGCTGCTGACTGTCGTTGTACCCCGCGGCTGCTGACCTGCGTCACGCGCCTGTGTTGCAGCCGCGCTGAGCCTGGTCTGCTGCGTGCTCTGCTGCACGCTGTATGCGCGCGAGGGCATTTGCCACCTGTTCGACTTCCCCGAGGAGCTGCAGCGGCGAGGCACCAAACACTTCCTGACCGTGGACGAGTTCCTAGAGCTGGAGCGCCGGCAGCGGCTCGGCCTGCCCGTCGACTCGCTGCTGGCGCTGGAACAGCAGCGGCGCGACGAGGCCGACGCCGGCGGCGGTCCGCCCCCGGCCGACGCCGGCGGACCGCCGCCCGACGGCGAGCCGGAGCCGATCGGACCGGACGGCGACGGCACGGTGCCGGCCGGCAGCGAAGGCCCGGAGCCGGAGCCAGAGTCGGAGCCCTGGCCGCCGGCCGCCGGCGAATCGGCCGCCGCCGCCGACACCAACGTCGCCGCCGCCGCCGCCGACGCCGAAGCCGCTGCCGCCGCCGCGTCCCGGCCGTCGGCGCGGAGTCTGCCGGGGGCGCGCCGGTCCGCGTCGCTGGAGCCGGCCGCCCGCGGGATGCCGAGCGCCGCCGACGCCGTTCCGGCGGCCGGCTCAGATCGCCGCTTGGCGGTCGGCCGGTCGACGACGTCCGATTCGGCGCTGGATCGCCGCCCCGCCCCGGGCCCGGGCCTGGAAGACGGCCAAGCCGACCGGGCCGCGGGCGACGACCAGCGCCGGCGGCCGTCCAGGACGCACGTGGCGACGTCGCGTGACCTGGCCGCGGACGGCGGGGCGGCGCCGCCCGAGGACGCCGGCGAGCCCCGCGGCCCGGCGGCGCGGCCGAGCTGGGGCCGAGCTCCGGACGGGCTCGCCGCCGCTCCGTCGGACTCCGCGCTCCGCGCTCGTCCGGGGCCCGACCCGATCGGCCCGCTGCCGGCCGGACCCGGACGGCCCGCGGTACCAGGACAGGCCGGAGCTCGCCGCCGACCGGCCGGCGCTCCTCGCGACTGCTTTCGCCGACCGACTCGTACGCGCGGCCCGACCCGGCGCGGGAGTTCCGGCCGCAGCAGCGCGGTTCCACCGGCCCCGGCGACAGGCTGGCGGCGGCGGCCGGCCGCGGCCCGCTGTACGCACCGGACGCCGGGCACCCGTCCGGCGCGGGAGAACGACGCGGACCGGCCGACAGCAGCGACCCGAAGACAGCGTACACCCCGTCAGGGAGCCGACTGTACCGCCCAAGTAACGAAGCTCAGCTGCCACTGCCCGCGCGTGATCAGGTGCTTCGGCATGAACAACGCGTCCGGGGTGGTACTCCCCCTCGGCGCTCTCAAGGCGGGTTAACCCAGCAGAGCGGGCAGACACTTCAGGAGTGGGCGTCCCAGCCTTACGAATGGACGGGACGGGAGCCGGAATACGATCGTTACGCACGTCCTTCCGCGGAACGGTTTCTTCCACGGCACGAGCAGCCTTTCCCAGAACAGGGTTCTCGGTATGGACGTCCCGACCAGGACCCTTATGATCGGACCCCTCGCAGGTCAGAGCCTCAGAAATACGGCCGTCCGGACTACGACCCGGTGCCCGATGTTTATGACCGCTCTCCTCGGGGAGTACCGCCTCATGAATACGACTACCCCGCCCAAGACCAGATGCTGCCGAGGCGCAGTTATTCCGGCCACGACTCTTTGTCCCAGCGGCGGTCGCATCCATCCGTCGAGAGGATGCCGCCCGAGTACGACCACATGGGACAAGAGCCAACATCTCTGCAGAGGGTTCCGCACGATTACGGTCACGTTGAACGGGAGCCAACGTCCCTGCAGAGGATGCGTCACGAATATGATCACATGGAACAGGAGCCAACATCCGCACAGAGGATACCGCGCGAGTATGATCACGTGGCACATGAGACTACAACCGCGCAGAGGATGCCGCACGAGTATGGTCACGTGGGACAGGATCCAAAGTCCGTGCAGAGGATGCCACACGAGTATGATCACGTGGCACGCGAGCCGACATCCCTGCAGTCTCGTCTGCTGGCCCAGGAAGAGGACGGGTACCCGCGAGCCGCCTCTCACCACACGTTCCCACAGGGCGGGCCGTCCGGCGCGGGCACGCCGGAGCGGAGGCTGAAGCCCCGGTCCTCGCTCGCCCGCCACTCGCCGTCGGGCGCGGCGACGCCGATGGACTGGCGACAAGACGGGTTCCCTTGGACCCCGCCCCAATACGCCTTCTCCGACCGGCCTGGGTCGGCGGCGGCGGCGGAGCGTCGCGGCGACGGGTCGCCGTGGACGCAGCGCGCCTCGCCGTCCCAGCTCAGCCTGCTCCGCCGCGGCTCGTCGGCGACGGAGCCGGACGATTACGCCGCGGGCTACGGCCCGGCGGCGGGCCGGCAGCGCGCCGCGGCCCGGCCAGCGGCGCGCGCCGAGGACGTGGGCAGCTCGCACCAGCTGGTGACGGCACCGGACGGACAGCGGTACCTGGTGCCGTCACCAGGTGCCGCTGTCCACCAGGTACCGCCACGCCAGGCCGGGCGCGAGCTGCACCAGTCGCCGACGGAAGACCGGTGGCCCGACTTCGCCTCGCCCAGGATGGACTACAGGGGGACCCCTCCCGTGGGTTCGAGGATTTTCGAGCTGCCGAGCATGCCGGTGGGGGTCTACGGCGTGGCCGAGGATGATCCCGAGTACGGCGCAGTACGTTACTCCGGCGATCGACTCAGGCCCACCCCTCGGGACCAGTACATGGACGAAGACGACCAGCGACGTCGTAAGGCCGAGGAGCCCGTCGCCGGCTCCTCGCGAGGCCATTACCCGGGGAGGGAGGCCGCTCAGGAGGCCGGCCGGCGGCCGTCCGGACTGCTGAGCCGCGTGCGCGCCGTGCCGCTGAGCCGGATGTCGCACTCGCTGCGCCAGATGGTGTCCGGGCAGCGGCGGCCGCCGGGCCGCAGCCGGTCCGAGGAGCCGGCCGAAGCGGACGGCCGGCCGCGCGGCTCGGCCGCCTGGCTGCTGCACAGGATCCGCTCTCCTCCGTGGCGTCTCGGAGCAGCCGGCCGGGCTGCGGCCGCCGCGCTCCGGAGCCGGCCGGCCGCCGCGGCCCGCGCGGCCCGCCCGCCAGCTCGTCGCCGTCCGAGAACAGCGTCAGTGGCGCCGCCGCCTGGCCGTCGTCCGCCGACGACCTGGAGGAGGGCGAGTACGTCAGTCCGTCGCGGCGCAGCGACGGTGGCGACCCGGCCGGCCGGCCGCGGTCGCCGGAGCGCCAGGCGGAGACGGCGGCCGCCGGCGGGCGCTCGTCGGCGTCGCCCGAGCGCGCGCCACACCCCACCGACGCCGACGCAGGTGTGCAGGTGAAGCAAGAGCCGCCGGACGTATCGACGCCCGCCAGAGACCTGCCGGTGCAGTACGTTCTGGAGGAGCACAACGGCCATAAAAGAATAATTGCCGTCAGCGCGGATGGGTCTGGAGCCAGTGAGCGTCTGTCCAATGAACGAGAACAGCCTTCCGACGCGGCCAAGTGGAACTCCAGCGATTTTTCCCCAGGAAGCGAAGAAGAAAAGTCATCAAAGAAAGGTGTGAAGAGACGAAAATCGAAGCTCAGCACAAAACATTCCCGTTCAGAGGAGGCGAGCGACGGATCAGGCAGGCGAAAGAAATCAAAGGCGAAGAAGAAGAAGAAGAAGCGTTCGAAGAAGCGGTCGCGATCCAGCAGCAGCAGCAGCACGAGCAGCGACAGCAGCACCATTCTGGGCCTCATCGGAAGGACGTTCAAGAGGCACAGAACCTCGCCGTCAAGGAGGGCGTAGCCGGAGCACCTCGGACGAATCAATCGACTCTCGCCGGTCCAGGCCGGCCGAGTACGAGGACCGGCCGCAGCAGGCCGACGATCAGGAGCGACGCGGGTCGACGTCGGCCTCCAGGGAGCCCTACAGCCGGTACCCGTCCCACAGGGGCGGCGGCGGCGGCGAGCGGACCGGCACGTACGCGCCGCAGACGTGGCGACGCCGGCCCGACTACCACCACCAGCCGTACCCGCAGCACAAGCAAGGCGTCGGCGGCGACGCCCGCGGCCGGCCGTTCGCCGGCGGGCCGCAGAGGACCGGCGGCGCGTATCGGGCGGCGGCGACCCCCGGCCGCCACCCGCCGCCGCCGCCGCCGGGCCAGGAGCGGCCGCCGTCGGCGCCCTGGCAGCGCTCCGACCTGAACCGGTACGGACAGCCGCGCCGGCGGCCGGTCGTCTTCCAGAACGACTCGCTGCGCGCGTTCGTCAGCCTGCCGCCGCGGCGGGCGGCCGAGCGCGGCGGCCGGCCGTCGCCGCCGGCCGCGCAGCCGCCGGCCTTCCAGACCAACCAGTCGTTCATACCGCGCTCGAGGCTGTCCGAGTCGCCGCTGCGGGGCCGGCCGCGCTGCACGCCGCCCGGCCGCCTGGGACCGCGCACGCCGCCGCCGCCGCCGCCGGCATCCACCACGCCGCCGCGGCCGCCGCCGCGCGCCGACCCGCGCCGCTTCGCCGCCGCCCAGCAGGCCCGCCTGCGCGACTGCCAGATGCGGCGCGTCGTCTACGGCCAGGCCAGCCAGGAGGACGTCGGCTGCACGGCCAAGCTCAAGCAGTTCTTTGACGAGTGACGCGCGCCGAGCGGCGAGCGAGGGCGGGGTCTCGCGGCGAGTTACGAGTGGTCGAGCTGTTCGTGTCGTGCCTTCGTCAGCCGCATGTGTCACCTCGTGTCTTTGCCTGGGGACTGCGATCGTGATCTGTGACGCTTGCATCTTCCTCGCTCTGTGGCATCCTGGCGAAAAGATCGCCGTTATGAGTTTTTACATGGCTCAGAAATGTGCCATACTTGTCCCGTTACCCGGATGCCGCAGAAAATTAACGCCAGGATTTCTCGCGACAAGCCGCTTGAGTAGCTGGATCAGTTTCTTACCTGTCCGCGTGCTGCAATCAGTGGACGTCCATTTGCTGTGGCTGTTATCATAGAACTTTGTCGTTCCATGTTGTCTGAGATTCTTGACCCGTGAGCATCGAGTTCTTTCATACCTAATGGCATGCCAATGTTCTCCACCATTGCGGTTATTCTGTGTGGCCAAACGATTGATGTTGTTTGTTCTTCCTCCGTGGTCGCAGTCTTTGGGGCTTTCGTTGCACAGCATTGTGGGACATACATGTAACACCGCTCATCTGTTTTGCATAATTAATAAATGCAAGTCTGATGTGGGAGTGGTCCATCGACGCACTGCATTCTTGCAAGCGAAACGTCGGCATTCGTCGACTTTTATAAACCACGGTTTCTTTCGTACCATGTCGAAACAAAAAAGTGCCAACTGACCGACACTCGCCTATTTGAATGACACGCGTCTGGCGTGTCAAAAACGTCAGATGTGTCCAGAGGGCCCCTGAAAACGAGATCGTCATCCATTTTGTTTTCAAACGAGAAAACAATTTACTGCCAAATGGACGACCATTGATGCCATTCCCGGGCATCACTTTCGGTTGATCGAACATGTTTTGGACGCTGTTTGGATGCCGGAATTGCTAAGAAAGACGCAGCTTATAAATGCCCTCGCTAGAATTGGCCTTGATTGAACAATGAGACACGAAATCTCTCAGTCTCGAGTCCACTGAAAAAGGAGCACACAGCTCAAACACAGTTCACAGCCCAACAGAACTATCGGACAGACTGTTACGGCGTGCCATTGGAGTGCCCATAATGTGAATCGTTCTTCCCCTCGTGGTATGCTACATCTTTGTATTTCTGCCCACACATTTATTTTTTCTGAGGTCTGATCTCTTGTCTTATTTTCTGAGAGTAATCTCGATCTTATTCTGAGTCAAGAGGGGGCTTAAGAATGGTCATATTAGAATGTAGGGTAGACGTTGCTGAAAGCGTACAGTGGTCTGTAGTCTTTAGAAGAAGCAAACGACACACAGGCACGTAGCAAGGGGTCATGTCCCTTGAGTCATGCCCCTACACTAGATATTTAACGATTCTGTAGTAACACGGAATAACGGATCATGCATATGCTACGAAAGCAAACATGTTTTCCCTGTGCGTTAAATATGAGGTTAATTATCAAAGCGCCATATGCCAGTGGCATATGACAAAATTCGGCCTTGCCCCCCCCCCCGAGGGAAATCCTGGCTACAAACCTGACGGCACAAGCTGTGTTTTTGGCAGAAGGGCTTATCCGGTCAAGACGGCGTGTCATCGCCCAACGCCTGGTAGCGAGTCCAGAGCCCAACGTTCATTGCACTACCAGATGTCATCGTCCTTCGTGAGGTCATAAACCTGGCATCAAACAACTCGATAACGCTACCGTTTTTTTATGTTAAACATCAGACAATCTGAGCCTTGTTTCATGGGCAAAATGGGAAACAAAATGTGTTGAAATCGCATGGTATCAAAGCGCGGTGTGCAACACAGGTATTAGTTTTAATCTGAGTCCCGAATCATAGAGAATGGAACCTTAAAATGAACAGGCCGTTGAAAATGGTCATCTTTATGCTCATACGCAATTATCTAAACCTGCCCAAAATCATGCACTCCTTTCCGTCTTTCTCGGAACGTCAAAAAGTGGGTGTGAAATCCCTCACGATTCACATGACTGGAGTTCGTTTGCTTTTCGCCAGCGACCACCACACAGCCCCTTAAAGACGCACAATCGCCGACAAAAGATCAGACCGTGTGTGTGGGGCCGGTCTCAGGAATCTACCAGACATAACAGCACAGGCCCTGCCTGGACTCTTTCAACATGTCTGTCGTGCAGCATGAAACTTCATGAGAACAACCCCGAAATCAAAAACTCGAAATCACCACGACGCATTATCTTTACCAGACTGGATGTGCCAGTTCCTGGATCGTCTAAAAGAAAGGGAGCACACATGCATGACAGTCTGAAGAATGAAAGACGCCAAAACAACCTTTTTGACGGTCGCAACCCACCGACATTTGATCTAACATATAACATCCATATTGCCATCAGATGTAGCCAATAGTTCCTTCATTACATGCACAACATAACAACTGAGAAATGAATGGTAATATTCGTCGACAATGACAACCCAGCGCAGACGGGACCGTCCTGCCATGGGTCGCTGCGCACAAGCAGCGTACCGCTGCTGTTATAAGCAACGTTCCATCGTCACAGTCTGTTGGTACGTGCGATTACACTGGCTCCCCACCATGCTTCTCAGTGGGGGTCTAAGACGCCAGCGGGACGTTCATGCTGGAACAGTACACCGAGGTGCAGGATCTGCCGCGTCTTGTCCACATCCTCCAGTCAACTACGTCAGCCTCGAGTTCCTCAGGATACAGCACCGGGTGGAGGCCCTCGCAATCAGCACAGTCCGGGTTCTGCAGGATGCGCCTCTGAGCGGTGCGCCGGAGGGACACCCTCGTCGGCCGGCTCCGGGTCCTGCAGGATGTGCCTCTGAGCGGTGCGCCAGAGGGCACCCCTAATCGGCCGGCTCCGGGTCCTGCAGCGTGTGCCACTGGGCGATGGGACGGCGCGGCGTGGCCAGCATCTCGGCCCAGTGGCGGAGTTCGGCGCCGGTGGCGTCGCAGCCCAGCACGCACCGTCCGATGGGGTCCGACGTGCCAATCCGGTCATAGTCCACCACCGTCACCACCACCTGCACCTTCTGCGGACAGGAGACCAGTGACGTCACCGCCGTCCGTTCTCACTGGCCATCGAGGCTCCACGTGACCCAGTCGGTAGAATGTTGATGGATATCTAGAGGTTGTTTAAGCTATCACTTCAAGATGAAATGCTAAAAGGATGCCTTTACTTTCATTTTAATGCAAATTACACATAAAACTAGGTTTTGGCATTGTGTCTGTCGGCATACCAGGATGAGCAAGCCTTTTCGTTACGGCTGCTCCTGTCTGTTGTCGGCTGTTCAGCTCCAGGCTATAACGTGGTACATTTTCCCCAAAAATGATTCCACGCATGGTTAAAGTTAATGCCAGACTACTCAGCGCTTCAGAATCGAATCAGAATCGATTCTGATTAACCAACCCCTTGCGTAAATCAGAATCGGAATCAATTCGATTTTTGGCAATTGTAGCAGGTTTCTAACTGCCTGCGTGACAGTTCAACTAATGACGACCTTGCTCGAACCAGTTTTTCTCGCGGGCCAACCAAGAAGGAAATCTTCTAAGTTCAACTTCTATTCACTTCAGTCATTCGCTGGACACCTCACATCATCACATCGTCACTCGCACTATACGGAGACCCTTCCGCTATCCGTTCAAAATCACTAGAGCATCATGGACGACAAGCGATGACCTATTTATAGTTCCCCACAAACGGAAATGATCCGGGCCAGGATGTACAAAAATGACGTGATGTCAACCAATGGGAAACGGTAATGTAATCAACCGAGGCGGAGTAAACCGGTGGCGTGAGGAGTTCTAGACCAATCCGAGTTGGCGGCATCGTATATCGATTCCAAGAAACACCGGATGCTAATTTGCATTGTTTATCGCTTAAACTGACTTTCATGGGAAGTATCCAGTACACATTACTGATAAAGAATGCCATTTAGCATAACACTCCCATTGCTGAAAGTGAGACGACCTTGGGCATCCCAGACGTCTTTATATGAGTACACCTGGGCGCCGAATGATCCTGCAGTCGGTGCGCCCCTAAGCTCCAATAACCAACCAACCAATATGAGTACACCGAACTTAGCTTTGAATGTCTGAACAATGGGACGGTTCTATAAATGGAGATATTTGTAGGAACTGTTTAGGATTTTGCCTCAAGCTTCTTTAGAACCGAAGAATTTTGGGGTTAGAAAAATAATCTTGTTACACAACTATGAATCAGAATCAGAATCAGAATCAACTTTCGGCTCAAGAACGAGAAATCGAATCGATTCACAAAGTTAACGGGAATCAATTTCCTAAATGGATTCCCAAATCCTGATCCATTTGAATGTAAGGTTTGTTTACCTAATAAATCGGACAATTCATGACCAACGCTTTATAAGAATAAAAATGAGGTCTATAAGCATTAAGACCAGAATAAAGACAAATATATTTAGAGTGAAACTGGTAGTTTACTTGCATATTTACGGATTTAAAGGCACATATGTCAATGTATTTTATACTCAGATACATGCACGAGTCCCGCCCAAGCGCCTGGTCTGCAGACAGGGCGACAGATATATAAGGGGCGCCCTGATCTGTGGGGAGGGGGCGTATGGCCTGAAAGGGGCGCCTGCATCGTAAAGGTGTCTGGTCAGTAAGGTGTCACGCACGAGTGCCTGGCCTGTAGAGGGGGCATCACATATATGTGGGGTGCCTGATGAGCACGGGGCGCCTCACTCGTCAAGGGCGCTGAGCCCCCGAGGGCGCCTGATTTGTGTGGGAGGCGCCTGGCCTGTGAGGGGCGGCTGTACTGTAGACATGTCTGGTCTTTAAGATGTGCTGTACAGGTGCCTGGTCTGTAGAGGGGGGCGCCATATGGTTCGAGGGCTGCCTCGCTCGCCAAGGGCGCCGAGCCCCCGAGGGGCGCCTAATCTGTACGGCGGCGCCTGACCTGTGAGGCGTGCCTGCTTTGTGGACGTGTCTGGTTTGTGAGCGGACCCAAATTCTTTGGAGACGTCTCATCTGTGCAAGAAGAGGGGCCGCCCGGCCTGCATGGGGCGCCGGACATTTCAGAGTTACCTGGCCTGTACACGAGCGCTTACCTGTCAGGGGCGCCGTGTCCACGAGAAGTGGCTGATCAACGTATGGAGGGGAGGAGGCGCCAGGAGGCTGCTAATTGCCAGAGACTTAAAAAAGGCTCTCCCTCAGCGAAAAAAAGAAAGGAGAAACCTCCCTGGATTCGTTATTTTGTGGGGATCGGGTTTAAGAGATGTTCTACTTTAAACTTCCATCCAAAACCTTTTTTTTTTTGGCGTAAAGGGGGCGCCCGCACCACACCACGGACCAAAAAAGAGGGGACACGTCCCCCGTTCCCCCGCCCCTAATTACACCCATGCCTTTATGCTCATTTCTCTTCACAATTTCTGCTCGTATTCTATGTGATCCACCATTAACTGTAACTCTGTTTTTTTTTTTGTTACCAAAGGAATGCAACATGCTATCTATATTCGTGGGCGATTGCTGGTGAACTTTTGCGTTCCCATCATTGACCACGGGTACCAATGTATTTACGTAATGGGATTTTTTACATCTTGACACTCGATGGAAACTTAATTTTGGACACAGTGCTCTATGCCTAGGCGTGAAAATGTCATGCAGCATACTAAACACCTTCCCACTGCTCCCTGATATTACCCTGCAATCTACAGCAGGCCTCGGGAAAATATAAGTCTTGGCTATTGCATTTATGATAAAAGAAAACCAAGCGCGGTATTTGCCATTTCCTGCATAACTGAACCGTGAATCGCATCGTGATTCGTAAATCGTGAATCGAATTGATCCCTTGCAGTCAAAAACTGTTCTTGAATGAGAATCGAACTGATCCCCTGTTCCCCAATGAGAATCAGAATCAGAGCCAAAATCACCTTCTTGGGTTGTGAATCAGAATCAAGCCGATTCACAGTTTCGTGAACAGTTTACAAGTCCGGTTCACGCGCAACCAAAACACATCCACACCAGTGGCGGCTCGTGGTCTCACCAA
Organism: Capitulum mitella; assembly: GCA_030062745.1. Lineage (NCBI taxonomy): Eukaryota > Metazoa > Arthropoda > Thecostraca > Pollicipedomorpha > Pollicipedidae > Capitulum > Capitulum mitella. Next base: position 28,368,570 of record CP099843.1, read on the forward strand.
CATCAGAGGCACAGAGCAAGTGTAGCACCAAACTGTCATGACAGCAGTTTGGGTTATATGCGTTATCTAAATATTAAATCGTAAACGATGTCCGACCCTTATAAAATCGACGTACCTATATACAAGAAACGAAAAGTTGCATGACGTATCACTTTCGGTGCTTTGTCTGTTATCTGCAGGGAAACCGTGCACCAACCCCGCCACGACGAACTCTCACGACAAAACGTTCGCGTCCAGCACCCCAGGCTGCAAGCTCTCTCCCGCTTCAAGGGCGGACAGATGATAGTCATTGCTCGGGGCATATAGTCATTGTTGAATCATTTGTGCGCACTTCCAGAAATGTATCTAACATTTTAAACTAATATGAAGCGTAAATACGTTTCAGTCAGTATGTATCCTACAAACACGTTCTTTTCTCTGCCACTAATGCCAGGTCGTGCAATCTAGCATCCTGCGACGGTGCACCGCGACGGTGGCGCCGCGGCAGCGGCGGTCAGAGGCAGTATTACGTGTCGCCTCACGCCAGCTCTGTCAGCTACGTTGGCGGCGGCCGGCGCGCAATTTCGCGGACGCTCACCAGGGGCGCTACATTACGCTATATTTCATGTTATACAATTCTGGCGTTGGCTGAGACGGGTGAGCTGGCTGCCTCTACGGTGGCCTCGCGCGGTGCGTTTGCGGGTTCAGCGGGGTACGGCGCGGTATGGGGCGTGTTTGCGGGCATGTCCCCTGCTACCCCAATGAATGCGGGAACAAAATGGGCACATTATTCCAGTTTAATCGTGCATTAAATTTTATGAACGGAGGTATTACGCAAACATTACACACGGTTTTAATTCCACATTTCCCCCTAGTTTTGGTGAGGTACTGCCTTGGGTTCCTCTAGTGACGAGCCTCCATTGACCTACACAAATGTTTGCATACATTAAAGGCAAGGAAAGATAACTGCAATTTCTCTTGTGAGATAACAACGGTAGGAACGAACACATGAGGGCTCCTCCCATTACGGTTTTTCCAGTGGCAAATATTCCAGTGATAAACACAATGACGTAGTTCACCGGCAATGCCCAACTGCATTCGTCTTGTTGTTGTTCAGTACCATTAGGTACTGATGTTTGCTATGCAAACGTTACTGGAGGCCCTTCCGCAAGACGATTCTGCACGGAGAAACGGGTATTTCCCATTACTCTTGTCTCTGCAAGAGCCCTCTGGTTCCTATCTCCGCACCGCAGACGCCAAAACATCTTGTGCTTGCTCCTTCCCGTTTCATCATACCAGCGTTTACATTGATCAGCGCCCGCCAGGGGTCCCACGGGATTCGGCGTCCTGCCATTTGTCGACAGCCCCGTCCAAACACATGGGACCTCCGTCCCCAACGTCGCAGTCGCGACAAACAAAGCCGGGGTTACTCGGCCCGCAGACTCCGCCCGCCCGCGCCCCCCGGCCGCCGGACGTCCCGCCGACCGTCAGCCCCAATGTGGGCTGGACGCGCTTCCCGGACGGCGGCGGCAGACTCTGCTCGGGCGGCCGACAGCGCGGACGACGCTGCAGACTGCTCGGACGGCAGACGGACGGCGACATGGCGATCCGGGCGTGCTGCGTGCTGGTGGCGGTCGCGCTGCTGGCGGCCGGCGGCGGCGCCGCCCCGCACGGCTCCGACGCCGGTCTGGAACAGCGGCTGCTGCCGGTACCTTCGTCCTCTGACTTCACGGCCAACGTTGTGCGGGTGCCGTTCTTCAACCGCCGCCACCAGGACGGCGTGCTGGAGAGCGACTGCCAGAGTCACGTCGGGTGCCGGACCCCGACTTGGCTTAGCTCGCTCTTCCTGTAGCGGCCAGCCCGGCGGCGGCAGCGGCGGCGGCGCCGCTGTGGGTCCGGCCAAACGGATCTGAAGGCCGCCGGAGGCGTCCCTGCGGCTCGCGCCAGTGCCAGGAGGCTTCTACATCTGGAAGGCGCCTGCCGCCTCCAAAGGCGGCGCTTGAATAGTCGCTGTTTTTGCATTAAGTAGTCTGCAGCGGTGGTAACCAGCAGTGCTTGAAGGGGCAGTGCCGGGGTTCATGTTCCAGCGAGTGATTCATGTGTCAGTGCGTTCCCAGCCTCGCGATAGGAATCAGCCTTCAGCCAAACCACGAGGAATGACCACTGAGGCATTCTGCCGAGCCACTGTTGGTCTCACGTCTCATTAAAGTCACGCATCTGCGAACATTGTGACGCTCGCCGGTGCGTCAGTTGCGGTGCCTTGAGGACCAGAAAAAAGGCGTGAACCAAAAATGACGAAAGGTTGTTTCGATTTCCTCAGATGTGACAAATCATGAATACATTTTTTTAGATTCGTTTCCACGGGCAAAGTACACAAGGCGCAGCGCACACGTTTTTCAAATAGTGCATGGTGAAAAACGACGGTGCTATGCTCGTGCTTGCTCGGCGAAAAAATAAAACAAGAAAAAAAGCTTGTTTATGATCACAGCAGGCAACTTCGTCATCGCTGACATAGCTAGACGCGCATGAGTACTTCAGTCAGGACCGTGAAGCCTGAGTACGGTTCGCACTCCTATTGCGTGAAACACACCAAAGCGCTGACGCAAGAGACAGTGAGGGTCGCTTAACGACAGAGTTTTGCTTGCGAGCTCGTAATTCAGCTAGGTCCAAAAAAGGAAACGTATTTATCGATATACGTGTGTCTCTATGTCTTTGCGTCTTCCTGTCTTTCCTTCTGTCTGTCGAAAACCTTCGCTCTGGCACTGTGCCAAAACGGATCAAAGGATCGGCACGTATCGCACGCCGTTCCGAACATCGCGAGCACCACCAGCGCATCTGCAGGTTCTTGTCGCGCTGCGACCCGTCGTCGGCGCGTGCTACTCCCTTCAAGAGTGATTTTTTTATCCGTAAAGATAATACGTAAGATGGGAAACGCAAGCAGCGCCACTCACCGTCTAAGTTCCGGTGAGTTTCCTCGGCAACCATCAGTCGGATCGCCTCGAAACGCTTCAAGTTGGAACCAGAATTGAATGGGCGATTGTATGGTACACAGCACGTTTCAATGCGCGTGGCACGAGCCGCGCACAAGCCACGGCAATGTGAAAGGGCTGTTTCTCGGCGTTTTCAAGGACTGGGTATAGCGCTGGCGATCCAAAGATCGCAGAGACGCGGAAAAACATCACGGTGCAGCTGAATACACCATCTTTCGTTCGTAACGAAAGCACAATGGCTCTGATCCACGGTTTGGACGCCATGCCGCCTGACGCGTTAATTCTCGAACCTCTTATCGATTTTACTTCAGTATCATATCAAGGCCGTCGGCTTTTTGCAATGAAAATCGCATCGACGTGTAGCACGTTCTTTTGTAATCGATGCCAGCCCAGAAGATCATCTGATTCTATTGTAGTCTGTAATAGGTTATTTGGTAAAGTCCTGTATGTCCGTAATGAAGAATTAGTGGGAAAAAGAAGAACGTGCCGGTTGCGTTGCTGGCCAAAGGAACCAAATAAAATGAATAACGCTCTCGCGGCTTAAAACCCAGGATGCGCGGAATTACAAACTAGACACAGTTCTTTTCAAAGTATTCTTGGTTTCAGAGGCTGTCTTGGCCACCCAAGAATGGGGACTCGAAATGGATGTCCTTCCAAAAGAAACTAAACTCCACGTCGTAGCACCCTTTGTGATGGCAGTTTCCCATGCTTTTCACCTTTTGTGTCGGACGTAGAAAAAGTCACAAAGATGAGATCGAGAAAACGAGATCCTTATGAAATCAAGTGCGATTTGGAACGAGGTCTGCCGTGCACAGGAGAGGAGTGTCCAGTAAGGAACACATTACCATCATTTATGACAATTCGCGCCCCAAAGCCCAAAGCCAGCCAAAGATCACAAAGGTCACACTGCTTGGAAACCGATACTATTGAAATCCGAACAGGTATTCATAAACCTTGCTTAAAGGGAATAAACAACCCTTTTCAACAAAACTGAATTAGCAGTTGAATCCAGCACGACAGACTAGCTGAAATTGGGAAACAGTCAAAGAAATGCTGAAAGATAACATTAAGTCTCTTAACCCTATTCCCGGAGGGCTAGACGGTATGGCCGATTCCCGGCAGGGGGGGGCGGATTCGGCCCCCCCTGAGATCTCGAGAACTACTCGTCCGATTTCGTCGCAACGAACGGCAATCGATTTGCCGTGACGTGAACTACATTTTTATAAAAAGAAATTTTCAAAATTTCGAAATTTGTGGATACCGGGGGGCAAAAATGTCAAAATAGGGGGGACTTTTTGACCTCTTATAACTCCTTCGTTTATGGACCGATTTCAATGAAACTGGCATGAATCGAGAGATTATGGATAGGGCTTTTACCATGGGTCCGCAAATCTGAAATTTTGAGAAAATTCATGGGCGTTCACAGGGTTTCAGAAATAGGAGGATTAATTTTCCAACAACTGAATCAACAAAAAAGGCAAAAACACTTTTTTGGCTTCTGCTAGTCATGCTATGCTAAAGAAGTACAAATCATATTGCAATGTTGGTATAATGTTAGCATAGGCGGTGCCAGGGACATGAAAAAGGGGGAACTGTCATGGTCACACGTTCTTCAGATCAACTTGTGACCTTTGACCTTAAATGACCTCCAGTGACCTTGGGGTCACCTGGAATGATCTCGTGTGCATTTGATACTATCTGTAAACGTTTTCGATCATCTGAATTCACTCTATTCCAAAAATTTCATTTTATGGCTATTGCGATATAAAGTACGCGCACTGACATTTTAGGTCATAGCTCCGTGACCCGACTTGATATCAAGCTGAAACTTGGTACACAAGTAGAGGGTACCTTTATACGTCATATATATTCCGGGTTTGGCATTTGAAAAAAAACGTCGCCGAAATTATTGCAAAAAAATAAATTTTGACTTTTGACCTTGACCTGACCTTGTAGTGACCTCAGAAAAACAAAATTTTGTGTGCACATTTCCTAACTATTTATCTATACATCCATATAAAGTTTTAAGTTCTATCTTAAAAACTCTGTTTTTGGCAGACATTTTTCTTTTACCCTCAACATGGCCAAAAATGACCTGAGGTTCCTCCCAAAAACGTTGCCTGGTTCCGCTCCTGAGCAAAGTACAATTGTGAAATTTTGTCACAGCGCCTAGAAAGGATAGCTAGGAAAAGTCACCAAGTTTCGTGAAGCTGCGTCAAAAAGCCTGGAATTGGCAAGCAAAAAACCCGAGGGGGGGCGGATTCCGCCCCCCCCCTGCCGGGAATAGGGTTAAATGTGTCTGAAAACTAAAAGTATTTCGTACCTAGAAAACAGGTGGGTGATTAAGCTAAAGGTATCCTGTGCCTCGAAAAGAGGTGCAAGTACCTCCGTTTCATGCAACATTTTAAAGTATATTACCACCTGATATTATTTTTTTTTTCTTTTTTTGGAAAATTAGCACTGTTAGTAGGTGAGCTTTCATGATATTTGTTCTTATCACGTAACCCTCTGATTTACTCTTAACGCAAAAGCAAATTGTAGCTTGGCCCCATATTGTAAGACATAATTGGTAGCGTAGCGTTTTGAGACCAGTTTGTCGTACGTCATCATTGTCGACTTTACATTTGTTGCTTTCACACACCGGCACGCAAGTTTTTGCTTGGACAATGCAGGCTTATACGGCGGGATAATTCGACATTGTGTCCATTTCACCTGTGGTTATTGGCGAATGAAATTGGATGATGTAGTTTTATGTAACCATGACCATTCATATAAATTTGAACACAGTTGGACTTGACTGCGTTACATTTGTTGCGCGCGAGGGAGGAGCAAACTGAAATTACGAGGTTGTCAGGACAACACTTATAGTATTGCAGAAAGCAGTGTATTGGGAAATGCCCATTGGTCAACAGGGGGATAAGACAGCCGTAGGAGTCCATGATTCCTTCATACGAATCGAATTTTTTCTGCTCTTTTTTGACACATCAGTCCGGCACAGAATCGAATGTTGGTTACCAGTCACAAATGCGGACACTGTAAAAACTAGTTTACTTTTTCCCGTCACTGCGCACGCATGCGCCATCTTCGCAACGAACGTGAAGTGATGGTCAGCAGCTGCTCGATGTCAACAATAGAGCACAAGTACCTTAACACCAAGTACAAAAGAGGCATCTCGCAAAAAACATTTTTGGCGTTATTCCTCCCTATTTCGAGTCAAGAACCATTGCTCGTCATCTTCAAGGGTCAAACACCTTCATGAAGCACCAAATAAGCGTGTTTCTTTGCATTCGCCAAAGTTCGTACACTCCCTTTCATCCGGCACCGCATGTGGGGTCTCAAATATGACACCCCCTCGGTTTTTCCTGAACAACTTTTGAACCACAAGAGCCAACCCAACCAGACTTTCAGTACTTGTTTATCAATCAATTTTACATATTTTGACACCAAAACCATGTCCATGCCAGGTCAGGTCATGGGGATCTGACGTCATACGTGAACTCTTGCATGGATGTTTTCACCTCTTCGGGCGGTGACGCGAACATGCTTAGTTTTTTTATAATATTCGCGAAAATAATGCATGGATTATCTGGATTTACACGTAGGATTATTTTGCATTATTTGCATTTATATTCGTAGGATTATTATTTGCATTTATATTCTTTTGGAGGATACGGTCTTGACAAGAATATAAAACCGTGACATGTCGACATTATGGCTCATGTTAGGTCACGTACATGATGACAGTTGAACTGATTTGCACTGGAGGTGATAGCTGCCGCTGAACTTCACTACCGTTCAAGCTAGACAAGCAGAACTATATGCGACCCTTAGAAAGGCTGACAAAATGCAAGATGACGTCATGTCAGGTCACGTCATAGGTTGATGTCAAAACAAAACAAAAGACAATATTGTCTGTGGAAGATCGTTCAGGAGTAGCAAAAAGTAATTATTGTTCCAAGTCAGAAGATGAAAAAATGACTATCTTTCTTGACCTAGCTTGACCTTAACCCGATGAGGGGTAGACAGAGCAAATTTCATCATCACGAGATGTTGTTTTTGTTCTGTACTTGATGCAATTACGATTCCCAGCGAGTCATTTTTGCTTCTTGCTAGGAAGAGTAATGCAACCTGATATGACCTCACCTAGAATGACATTCACCGTATGGAAAGCACGTAATGCAAAACTGATCATCAGAAGGTTTCACTTTCGTCTTTTTTGCCACGTGGGTCAAATCGGCTGCAAGTAAGTATTGACCTTTGACCTGTTAATTAAGACCAATAATTTGCCCGACACAGGATGACCTTGACCCGGCATTTTTTGCATTTTGGGATCTTCCTGATGTGGACGATCGTGACGTTTCGTTTTATACCCAGCTGAAGGCTCTAAGGCCAGTATTGATATGATGTACGAATCAGTGTCAGTTTTTTTCCGACGTCATGTTATGCATTTTACGTGACCTATGACGTCATCAGCCACGTGACCACGGGTGACATAGCATTGTCTGAATCGCAAGACTCAGGGCTATCGATTGGTGGTAAGCCGGTTCAGATCGATGGTAAGAACCTAAGATAATAGGGGGTGCCCTTTTTGACAGCCCGTGGCGGCGGCGGATATAAAAATATGCGAGGCGGTGCCGGGCTAAGAAAGCATGCGGTCTTCCTCATCTCCCTCGTCTTCCTGTCTGTCTGTAGACAAATGTTTGCTGCGGTCCAGAGCCCGAACGGGTTGACGGATCCCCAAGCGTCGCACACCGTTCGAAAGGTTTCGATCTCCATCAGCGCATCTTTTTGTTTTCGTCGCGCTGTGGTTCGTCGTGGGCGCGTGATGCGCGCTTCAAAAGGAATTTCAGCCAATAGGAATAACGCGTAAAACGGGAATCGCAAATAGCGCCAAACATCGTCTCGGTTCCGGTGAGTTTTCTTGGCAGCCACAGGTCGGATCGGCTCGAAACGCGTGGACTCGGAACGAACATTGAACGGGCAATCGCAAAGCGCACGCCACGTTTAGTGCGAACGGCATATGCCACGCGCAAGCGGTGACAATGTGAAAAAGCCGTCGTTCAGCGTTTTTCAGGATTGAGTGTGATGCTGACGGTCCCGAGATCGCGACGACTTGGAAAAAGCACCACAGTATAGTTTTGTGAAACGTCTTTCGTTTGTACCCACAGCCAAACGCCTCCACCCCTCGGTAGAGGTTATCAACTTATTTTGAGTGAAAATCCCACCGATGTGTAGCCCGCTCTCTTGTGCCCATATCCATCAAAAATATGATCGTATTTTACTGCTGTTAGGTTACATTCCATCTATTCGTAAAGTCCTACACGTCCGAACACAGATTTTTTGCAAACAATCGCTTAATGGCTGCAATTTTTGGTGAACTCTACCGGCGCACGCACGACCTAATATCTGGAATCAGTTGCGGTATATAATTGACCACTTTATGTTACCAAAGCAGTCATGGTTACAGAAAGCTGTATCAACAGCCCAACGTCAGGGCGACTTGAATTGGGTTTTTAGTTGGGAGAATTTAGTTCCCGAAGGGAACTAAACGCCCAGTTGCAAGGCCTCACGCACGTGAAACGGTAGACAGCACAGGTCACGTTCATAAGATTACAGACCGAAGGGAACGTCTGCTACCGTTTTTATTCCCTTTTTTCATCAGACCCAGAGGCCGACTTCGCCTGTCGTTAACAAGAAAACTGTAACGGCATTGCCTTGCGGTATATGTCATGCATTGCACATGGTATCCGCCTCGCAGAAGGGTAAAACGGAATACACGCTGCTTTTATTCCTCAGAACTTAAGATTATATGCAGAACTCTGAGCGACTCGAAATGGTATCATTGCAAACTATGAAATGCTGAGGGTTGCATCAACTTTGCTTGACGAAGGAAGCAGTGAACTCTAGTACGTATACGATCTGAGTTTGGTGTGCCCGTTTGTCTTTGATCAGATCTCGAAAAGCGATAATTTAGAACGATAACTAAACGGGCTATCGCGTGGCGCACAGCGCGTTCCAATGCGCACAGCACGTGCCTCGCACAAGAGGTGGCAATATGAAAGCCCGTTTCTGAGCGTGTTCATTGACTGGTTGTGGTGCTGACGATCAAGAGATCATCGCTGATTGGGAAAGAGACGCCACGGTGGAACTAAATGCACCGCCTTTCTTTCGTTTACCGATAGCCAAGCGCCTCCAGCTCACGGGCCGGACGCCACCCCACCTGGAAGCAGACAACGCGCTTTTCCGAAACTCCTTATCAACTCCACTTCAGTATCGCAATATGGCGGAAGTCTGACTTTTGCAATGAAGATCGCACCGACATGTAGCCGTTTTTTTCGCACCTGACATCCTTAAGTAATCCACTGCCCCCCAGGAGCCCATCCACTGGGCGACACAGGACCCAAGGGTCGGCTGGAGGCATATCTACAGGCCCGTAGACGAGTTCTTCACGGGACGGCAGGCGCCCTCTGCAAGCTCACAAGAGGCTTTTTGCGGGCCAGAAGGTGCCCCCATCATATGCCAGTACCCCTTAGCTAATAGAGTAGATTTATCCAGTAAGCAGCCCTTCGGTAGCAGGAGGCCCCTAACAGTGGTGCTCCTTGCGCGAAGGGTCCCAAAGGAGAGTAGTCAGGAAACCCCCTCGCGTGACGCGCAGAGGGACACCTTTCAACCTACATTCAATTCAAATTCAGTTCCGGCCCGGACTTGGGTCAGACGGGTTCCCTCCGCGCCAATAAAGAGCTCCAGCTCCCTCAGTCCCCGTCCCCCAGGAGCGTCTCTGGCATGAGGTATAATTCGTGTAGGTGCACATGCGACACTAGGATTCGAAAAGGACGACGACGACGCACAGGATTCGAAAACAAGATAACACGTGACGCTCGTTTTGAAGACCTAATATATACATGCCATATATATATATATATATGGCATTCCTATATATATATATATATATATATATATATATATATATATATATATATATATATATAGGGAGGGCGAGAGAGAGAGAGAGAGACATCGATCCATTTCTGTAAATTCTCAGTCTGGGAAATAATCATGCATTGAACCCACCCATCAGAAGATGAATTATTGCCGCGCTGCATTTACCTCGATCTGGTTCCGGTTTATCTTATCGAATGTCAAGCTTTCGTTGAAATAAGGGTTGAGCGTGTTCCTCTTCACCGACGTTTTCTTCTTTTTCGGTTTCCGTTTTCCCATGATCACCTCGACCTTGACATACGGGTCTGAAATGAAGTCCCAGTTTATAAACAGACAGCCGAGTCAGCTCGGTCAAACGCAAGGCATTTTATTAAATGGGCGGCAATACAAAAGTCCGCACATATTGGGGTTAATTTTCAGTGGGATCATTTTACGAGCACTGTACCTCTAAATGTACTATGTAACTAGTGCCAAGTTAAAAATATGCGTTTTAAATAACCTGTCGTCGTTGAATGACAAGCAGAAGTCTGTTTTCTAGTATCTGTTACAATGCAGTTATATTGCTGCAATTCTGGTTGGACATCTTGGGATCCGTTTTTTTCTTGTCATTCAAGACAATACTCATGCAAGATCCCTCAGACATGTAGACATTCATAGTGCATTATTGTCACGTAACATTTACATGCACCCTATCAAGCTGTTCCGTTGTCTTCTTAATCTGGTCGACGTAATCCTCGCTCTGGCTTTGTATTGATTGGGCTTCACTCTACATAACGTTATTTTAAGTAATACGCTTCGCGGACTTGGAGGAAAATGGATATAATTAGAAACAATAGAATTTAAGCATCTAAATGGCATGTAACGACGTTAATTCTGTGATTTCCCAAAGCATAATCTTGTTCAATCGCAAAGAAAGCTGATTAATTAAAGTTCCTGTATGTTAACCTGATAATCCTCCGACGTCCATTTTCTTCAGGTTCTTCGCCTCGAGGATCACGATGGTTAGTTTGCTAGCAGTCGGAACATAGCGCAGTGAAAAGCATATGTCTCCCAACTTTTTCTCCTGTTGAAAAGGAAAATGGTTAGTTAACGCTTTGAGCGCCGCAGTGGATTGGCGTTTGAGTGGGAATGCAGCCTGAACGAATGAACAGGAAGTTTTACGCCCACTCGGAGGTTTGCTCGCGTAGCTGAACGACGTTAGGCAGCCTTGCCGTGACAACCAGAGAGAAAAGTTATTGCTTGATTTACAACCGTTATCACGCAACGCTGACGATCATCAAGGAGGTTCCGACTTTTGTTCGTTGTCACCAGTCACTGTCCGTTACTGTCAGACATCACCAGGTGTTGTTCACCATAATCATGCACCATCCGTTTCCATCAAATATTGTCAAAAGTCACCGTCAGCTTCTACCGCGTACATTTCACAGTCACCGCACTGCGAACCACGGCCGTCTTCGGCAATGGTTTGCGGAGGAGCAGCGACAGAAGCCGCCCATCGTTGGGAAAATTCAGCTGAAACCCCGTCGAAATACCAAGCCTGTTCGTATAAGCCACTCAAGTGCTTTTTTTTTCGTTCCGGTGGCAGAGACCCGGCGCCACTGAGCCGACCTGTTCGGCATCTCCCTCGACGCTCTGCAGGTCGCGACACTCGACGCTGGTGTTGGCCAGGTCGACGGTGTAGAGCGGCACCTGGACCTCGCCGATCTGGTCGTGCTTGGAGAAGCGGTCGAAGTCGAAGACGGCGAACACCAGCGTCTTGCCCATGGCGTCGGCGTAAGGTACCTGGACACGAGCAACGGCCGCGATCAACCAAAGACGGCCGAGGCGCAAATGTTGGACCTGACGGCTGAACAGTGGCCGTTCGTCTGGTGCGAGGTGGGCATGGGCATCGCGGCACGTGACGGTTAGCACTACCAAGACTGGAGACGCATTTGCTACGTAAGTGAAGACCTGTACCATTGTTTGGGCACAGCAAATGTCGAGTACACTTTGTTGTGGCTTGTGGGGTATGACATTGGATATATGGGGAGGAGGGTCCACATGGAATTTCAGACAAATTTCTTCTAGCCACTGCCATAGGCCCAGAGCTAAAATCCCTGAATATTAAGGAAGGAGCGTCGCAGGCTCCTCAATACCCCCGGGACCGCTGGCATGGATAGGGCAATGGCAATGAAGACCTGTATTGTATCAGTTTAATCGCTAGCTCGTCTCGGTCATTTTTGAAGACCTCATGAACGGCGAAATTTCGATAATCAGATACGCATAGCGAAACATAGCATGTTTATCATCCCTATACACAGAAGAAACTCTTAAGATTTTAGCACGACCCAAAGCTATTTCGCCTTGTTTTTTCTCAAGAAACTGACCCATTGAGTCTGTGCGTTTATTGACCGAGACAAATAATGCCAGAGATACTGTGACTTCTGTAAGGAATTACTGCAGCTACCACTGTGGCTGCTGCAGAGGATATCGTCCATACCTTGAAGTTGAAGGTCTCGTTGAACACTGGATTAAGTGTGTTTTTGTGGACCTTCGTTTCGTGCTTTTTCTTCTTTTCTGGCAGAAGATATACCTTAACGTACGGGTCTGAAGTGCCACCAACATCCAGTGCGGGCAAATCTTCACAGCGAATCACTACCACTGTCAGCGTTTTGGAGTTGAAATCGTAATCCAGCTGAAAGGGGTATATAATCAATTGCATGTAACTGCAAAGCTTGCGCGATTCCATCGTAACTTTCCTCAGAAAAGTTGCAGTCGGAAATGTATGTCGACTCGTTTTGGCGAATTATGTGTAATGCGAAGCATTACGTACTACAAATCCTTATCTGGTGCGACCAGGCACATCCAGCAGAAATAGTATCAGATTTGTCAGATCAGATTCGTAGTTCCGTAACGTTACATTGCGCAGCACTCATGTTTTGGACAGCCATCGCACTGGATTGCAACAGGCCACCGCAAGATAAGCTTCAGAAGAGGATACCTTGAATTTCAGTCGGCCTAGTTTGGGCAGCCCGTCGTCGCCGTCATCAGGCTGATCCTCTGTCGCACCATCCTGCTGCCCGCCCTCCTGTGCACAGGCAGACCGGCGTCGGTCGCGGCCGCGCTCGAGACACACGAGACACGTGACACGTGCCACGAGTGCGGGCCGACGTGGTCACGGCGGCGGCCGCAGCCCGTCACTCAGAGACACGTGCGCCGTATGCGCGACACGCCCGGCTCTTCTCGACGCACAGCAGGTGCATGTATGGACACAGCGTGCAGGCTGTTACGCATTAGAAATATACACGTATGATGTGTTGACGACTGGAGCATCATCCCAAGGCTACTCGTGAGCCTGAGTCCAAACAGCCAACAACGTCAGTGGAACAGAGGGGTTTAAACTTCGAGGCAATTACAGATTAAGATGCTGGAGTGTCGGACAAGTAAAAAACTCATTACTAATCAGAAAATCGGCTGATTACATTTGGAGTATGGCGACCTCCAGGTCAGCTGAATATCTGCAGAGGACAAACCAGAGCGGTACACTCTCAATCGCAGGAACTAGGGATACGGAGGGTTCCCTTGCGCTATCTCGAATAATTATAATACCCGTTCGACGTTTCACCCTCCGGCACAGTAAAGGTGTTTTTATTACTCAGGTGACAACCTTCCATAAACTTTGCGTACATCGATTTCTGGTGGGTATTTTAGGATCATAGCCGGACCGCAGCGAAGCGAAGACTGTTGCAAACACCTTGGCCTCGCTAATCAGTTGTTCTCAACGCAGTTATTTTCTCGGTAATCGGGACGGATGACGTTCAAACGTTTACATCATGCCACCCCGCTCCAAGGCACGGCCGCACCGTAACTGGCTGACCCACACAGTGCCGCAGCGACCTTTCACTGCTCCCTCTGAAAAGCGACAGAACACAGCCTGCACGACATCGGCCTCCTTGTCACACTTTGATATCTCCGCCACGTTTCGGCCCGAGGAACACAAGCTGTCGCGTTGGTTTTGTTAAGCACTTACCTTTTCGTTTGACGCGCCTCCCAGTGAATGATAGGAACCTTGACTCTCAGTTTCCTGGTCCAGCTCACTCCTTTCATTCCTACGGCATATACGAAGACAACGACGAAAGCAGAAGAAGCAGACTGCGAGCACGAAAATTCCAAATCCTGAGGCAGAAACGAAGCAAAAGCGTTAGCAGTCGGAGGGCTGGCCGGAATGATTTCATTTTTATAGATTAAAAACATAGGCGGCGGATCGGGGGTGTAGGGGGGCACCGTGCCCCCCTCCCCCCTTGCCGGAAGACGTTCCGCCCCTAGTGGTTTAAAAAAGAAACGCCACCTACGCTTGCCTTGGACGACGTAGCAATACAGCGAAATACAGAGAGAGCATACCACCAAATTTGGATGTCGGTTTGGTCAGCGTCATATTCATCTTCGAATTCAGCGTCGAGTTTCGATTCCCACCAAGCTGTCCATTGGTCTTTCTCATCGAGCTACGCACGAATATGCAATCCTTTTTCTTCAGGTCACTTCGTTTGACCTCTAGAGGTAAACAAAATATCGAAATTGGGGTAATTGGGGTACCCTGGCATTTCTTCGTTTACTGATGAAATCCGACGAAACGGGTATTATAATGATGTCTGTGATGTCCGTTTTCGTGACATGGGAAAATCAGGTCAAGGTCACGCAAAACGAGGTACACTGTAATTTCTTCTTCTATGAAAAAACTCCTAAAAAATGGGCGTCCTATTGATGCCCGTGATGTCCACTTTCGTCACATCGAAACAAAAATCGACATTCAGGGTCAAAAGTCAAGGTCTCGCAAAATGGGGTATCATGACAATCTTTCATTTACCAACTAAACCCAACAAAACGGGTATCGTTTTTATGCTCGGAATGTCCATCTTCGTCACATAGAGAAAAATTAACTGTCAAGGTCAAAGGCCAAGGTCACTTAAAACAGGGCGCCCTGGCATTTCTTCCTTTACGAAAAATCTGCAATGAAATGGGTGTTATACTGACGCTCATGATGTCTACGCTCGTCACAAAGAAAATCAGCTCTCAAGGTCAAAGGCCAAGGTCACGGGAAAGCAGGAACCCTGACATTCCATTCCTGGCATCCTGGCAACCCTCTTCATTAATGGTTCGTGAACTTGCTCTTTCACCTTGAGAGTTGATTTTTTCGATATAGGGGAAGTGGACATCACCATCATCAATACGACATCCATTTTGCTGGATTCTTTCTCCGTAAAGGAGGAAATTCTGGGTACCCCGTTTTGCGTGACCTTGACCTTTGACCTTGGGAGCTGATGTTTTTAAATGTAACGAAAAAGGACCTGACGAGTATCAGTAGGTTACCCGTTTTGTTAAATTCATTGGTGAACGGAGGAATGCCAGGGCACCCCTTTTTGTGTGACTTTAACCTTTGTCCTTAAGAGTTGGTCTTTTCATGTGACGAAAATGGACATCATTAGCGTCAATATGACACAAAATTTGTTGATTTTCTGATAAAAGAAGAAGTGCCGGGGTAACCTGATTTGCGTGACCTTGACCTCTAATCTTGAGAGTTTATTGTTTAGATGAGACGAAAGCGGACATCAGGAGGATCAATATGACAAACATTTTGCCCGCATTTTTCATAAAGGAAGGAATGACGGGTAGGCCGTTTTTGCGTGACCTTCACTTTCACTGAGGGAGTTTATTTGCTTCCGTGTGACGAAAATGGATATCACGAGCATCAATATAATGCCCGTTTTCTTAGATTTCGTTGGTAACTGAAGAAACGCCAGGGTAGCCTGTTCACCTTGATAATTCACCTTGAAGGTCGATTTTTTTCGTTGTGACGAAAGTGCACTTTTGTCACAACGAAAAAAATCGACTATCGGTATCATATTGATGCTCGTAATAACGATAGTCATTGCGAGCATCAATATGATACCCCTTTGGTTGGATTTCGCTGGTAAATGAAGAAAAGCCAGGTTACCTCTTTTTGCGTGACCTTGACCTTTGACCTTGAGAGTGGATTTTCCGATACGAGGAAATTGTACATCACAAGAATGAATATCATACCCATTTTGTCGGCTTTCATTAGCAAACGAAGAAATGCCAGTATACCGCACTTACCCCAGTTTAGCTATTTTGTTCACATCTAGTGGTCAACTGAAGTGACCTAGAGAAAAAAGGATTGCATATTCGTGAATAACTTGATGAACTGACGAGTGGCAGCGGATCTTATTTGATCATGGGGGGGGGCAAAACAAAATTTCGAGGCCCCTTGATCTTGAGAGGCCCCTTTCCTAAGAAGGACCCTGATCCCCCAAAATGGTCCATGTTTCACTTGATGGCAGTTGTAGTTCGCCCGACCGGGCGGGGTAAGTCCACGACTGTGGACCTACTCCACCGACTATGAGGCCCAGGACCTCACGATTGTGTGGTCCTGGTCGCTGGACCATCTTTGAATGTAATCGGTACGAGGCCCTCTCTCGGACCTAAGGCGAAGCCCCCTAACAGGTTTCGAACCCCAGTTCAGCGCAGGCCAACCCCATCCGTTAATTCTGAGGCCCCTGAAAATTATGAGTCCTCGTCCCTGGACCACCTTTGACTGTAATCAACACGAGACCCTCTATTGGATGAAAGCCGGGCCCCATAGCAGGGTTCGAACCGTGCGTCGGGGTAGGCCAGCCTGGTCCATTCCGCGAGGCCCATTAAAAATTGTAAGTTCGCGGTCTCTGACCAGTTCTGGGTCCAACCTGTTCGAGGCCCCTACCGGAAGAAAGCTGAGGCCCCTAACAAGGTAAGACTTGAAAGAACACGCACGCCATGTGCCTATTTCCTTGCCTGCAAGATTGCATTTACCTTTCCGTTTTTTTTGCGTGTCCATTGATTTTATCCCCATTTCTTCTGTCCAGTTTCTAACGAGGCCCTTCAGGATCATAAATGAGGGTGGGACGGAAACACAGTCTTGCCCCAGACCCATCGAAATTAGGACGCTGCCCCCCTGGAGATTGAGATCCAAACCCATGGATCAAGTCTGGTGGAAATTGGGACTCGACTCTGAATTCGAATACGAATACGTTAACTTGTCGGACGTCGAAATTTCCGAAGTTGTCCTTTCCCTGCGATGCAAAATATTGCACCTGTGGGTTTAAAAAAGTCCCGAGCATCAAGACCCTGTCTGTTCCTAAGCTTATGCTTTCGCTTTCAAATTATGTATGTCGATTTAGGCGAATGAGAACCTCTTTATAGCGTCCTCGAAGTTGTGCTGTGAAACAGCCGAATCACTTACGTTTGAAGCAGTTGTCCCGCTTTTTCGGCGGGGGGTTCATTTGCTGATACATCTTTAACACTGCTTCGCTTCGCCGACTTCGATATGGCTTGCCGCGATTTGGCTTCTGCTTAGTCGTCTCGTTTGCGCTGTCCTAAGAGCCACTGTACTGTGCGCATGATTCTGTCCTCTGAACCATGGAAATCATAACTCGTCGAAGTCCTGCCCATTGCGATTTTTCATTCACGCCATCCTCCAGTCCTCGCTGGGTACTCCGATATCATGCAGCCGTAACTCGCCGACGTCCTGCCGTGCCTTTGGCGTCCTCACTCGACACTGTCCTCCCGTGCCTATGGCGTCTTCATTCGGCACCGTCCTCCCGTGTCCATGGGATCCTCACTCGACTGAGTCCCCGCGTCGTTCAGGTCCTCGACTCCTCACCCTGAACCGCAGTCCGTACCACCGTAACCCCCACGTAAGCCCTCGGTCCTTCCCGTCTCGGTCAATGCTGCGCTACGCGATGCTTCGGCCTCACTCAACGCTGCCCTCGAGCTTCCGGAGCCCACACCTGCTCCACGCGGCCGCAGGTGTCCGCCCGCCGCCAGCGACGAGGCCCGGTGCTCGGTCGCCGTCGCCGGTGGAGCCGGCCCGCTGGTCTGACCGCCGCAGGTCGGACACGCCTCTGTGCTGGCCGGACGCCGAGGGCGGCCGGCTGCGCGGCGGCCACAGGTGTGCGCCACAGCTGCCGCCCGGCCCGGTGACGTCACTGGTCGGAGGGCGGCCGCCGCGGGCCAGCGGACAGCGCTGAGGGGAGATTGGGCCGTCGTACTCGTACCTCTGCCCGCTGGCTATTTCTGCTTCCCTTGTTCACGAACCGCCGGAAGTTATGTGAGAGCGTAATGTTCAATATGCAGCCACTTCGTTCGACGCACGGCCCGTTAAATGGGACCGTTTTTAAGGGCGCGGTGTGTGCCGTAAGCTCTGACGTCGATCTGACGCGGCAAAGTCGACATCGGTTCTGCTTCGATCGCTGTAAAAGGCTACCTCAACAAACAGCATGCTTTTATTTTTCAGTCCCTTGTGAACGAATATCAATGCTTCCTGGTACGGCTTTAAAGAACATTGCCATTACATTCAGATCAGGCCCGTAACCAGGAAATGACCAAGGAAGGGGTCCTCAGAAAGAGGGTTTCCTCACTCCAAGGGGGGGGGGCCCACTTTAAGGCGCTGAGGTGGCCTCCCTTAGTCAAGGGCACATACAGCATTAAAGGGCCTCCTTTAAGCTCAAGGGGTCTCCTACGGGCCTCCTATAGCAACTTGGACGGCCCGCTATGGCCTCAGGGATCTTATTTAAGGGCCCTACCTTTCTCCCGGGGGACCACTCCCCCCCCGGGCTACGTCCTTGATTCAAGTCTGCGATGCGAACATTTGCGACAATGCCACCTGAAGGGCTGTTGGCCGGTCGTGAGCGTCTCGAGAGACCTCAGAAGAAGGTAATATATAATCTTAATAACAGGACAGACTCGTTAACCTCTAAACATACCACATCGCAGCGGTCAGACGGTCCGCAAGTTTGAAGAGCGAACTTCCGCGGATGGCTAGCTTTGGTGGTAGAGACATTTGCCCGAAACAGTTAAAACTGCATCGGTCTTTGCAGTACGCATCCGATGAGCACCATGCAATGCATCCGGTCCCTCTCCATATTCATAAATGCGCGCCAGGAGGCAGCTGGTGTTACTGCTGTAAAATGACCTCCGCCAGGTCGAGGTGGTCCCGGCCTCAGACGGGGACCACTATTGGCACGGCTAGTCGATACCAGCAAAACGGAACACGTTTGGGTGTCTGTTAATTCGACTACTGCCGGTGCGTCCTGAGCTCCAGCCTTCTTCCACGCAAAGTAACGACACTCTTTGGAGTGGCGGAACCAATGAGGACGCGCCCGCCGCAGTCTCCAACAAATGGGGTAGCTTACAGGCAGCGCTGGTTGGACCTGGTGGCAAAATGACCACAACTCTTCTGCATTATATTGACCAGAACTCGCTTATGCACGGTATCACATCGATAAGCTTCATATCGCAGTTGCATACAGTGACTTCGCCGGGACTCGGCAGTACGTGACCGTCAGTCGTGCTCCAGTACAGCGGAGGACTAGCCGTCTGCGATCATCGCTCGAGCCACCGGGAGGCTGTGACCGACAGACAAGGAGGATATCGTGATCAGCCGCGGCGGCTGCCAGGGCACGGTGCTGCAGCGCGCGGCGCAGTCGCCGAGTCCACAGGCGTATTCCTGACACGATTACCGAAGGCTCCTCCAGATTCACCTGGTTGTTGTCTTGTAACGCATGCTCCAAAATCTCGTCCACTTTTTTCCGAAAACTACCAGGTTCGCACACCATGATAAAAGAGTAGCCGGATAAAATGTGTCTGATGTTAGGTTTCATTCAGTGGCACCTAAACTGGACAGAAGACCGCTGTTCCAAGAAAGTCGGACACAATAACAGAGGCACGGAGCTTAAGCATAAGGTGTGCCAAGGCGTATCCAGCATTATGGTGTTCCCGGCTCGTAAATCACAACGTAAGCTTGCATAACTTTCAACGGAATTAAACGACGGAAATACACGTCTGTTGTGGGAAATATGATGCAGGTTTGTCACACTCAAGCAATTGACACACAACACACCACAGGTTCCATGTCAGAATAGCGGCGTGCTTTAAATGGCAAAATCACATTAACAGTAGTATAAACCACGACAAAAATCCACTAACCATCAGATAACAAAAATCTCGCTTCAAAACCAATAAGTCCACAATAATCTTAAAGCACCTTCATGCGCCTTACGCCCAAATGCAAAACCATACAAACATTACCGTCATCACGGAGCTTCAGTCTTCAAGAATTCCAAAGGCTGGACTGCCTCATTCATCACCCGAGGGAAGTAGGGGGGGGGGGGCGACCCCTAGTCGTCGGCGCGGTCATCAGGCGGCCGGCCGGCGCGCCGCTGGAACTCGAACTCGAGGTCGCGCAGGTTCTGCTCGAACAGCGCCAGCTCGTCGTACTTGTGCGACCGGCGAGCCTGCCTGATGTAGCCGCGCACGATCTCCATCTGCTGGAGCAGCGGGTCGTCCGCGGCCGGCGCCGGCACCGACGGCGGATTCCAGCCGTCACCGTGCGACACCTGTCAACAGGGCAGGCGCCACAGTACGGCTGTCAACAGGGGAGACATCACAGAACGCCTGTCCACAGGACAGATGTCAACGTGCAACGTGTCAACAGGGGAGACGTCACAGTACACCTGGCAACAGGGGAGACCTGTCAACAGGGCAAGCGTCACAGTACATTTGTCAACAGATCCGGCATCAAAGAGGACCCGTCAACAGAGAAGACGTCACCGTGCGATATCTGTCAACCGGTCACACGCGTCACATTACACCTGACAACGGGAGGGGGGCGTCACAGTGCATCTGTCAACTCAGAAAACGTTACAGTACATCTGTCAACTCAGAAAACGTTACAGTGCATCTGTCAACAAACGAGACGTTATAGTACACCTGTCAACGAGGGAGACGTCAGTGTACCTATCAACAGGGGAGACGTCACAGTACACATGTCAACCGGGGACACGTCACAGTACAACTGCCAACAGGGTAGTAGTCACCGTGCGACATGTATCAACAGGGAGAAGCCACAGTACACCTGTCAACAGGCAGGCAGGCCGACGACTACGCTTGTCGACGAGAAAGACGTCGCAGCGCGCCGCTTGCCCACGAAAAAGCCATCACAGTCTGTCCGTGAAACACGGCAGCTCTCACAGAACAACTGTCCCATCGTTTGCTGTCGCGGCGGGCCCTGCTAATACAGACAAACGTGTCTCTAAGGCAGCGCCCCAAAATTTAATATTGCAGAGTGTCAGAGTGAATTCGAGTCAGAAAGACGACGAGTGAAAACAAAATCAGAGCATCAGTCGTGGTTCACAACCAGTTTTTTTACGATGGCCAAAAACATGACAAAACAACCACTGATCCGTATGTAGAATTAAACGCTTAGGAATGGAAAGTAAGTGCTGGAAAGAGAGGTGAGAATGGAAAGTGATTGCTTCTCGGACGTCATTTTCCGTCCGAGATCAGGAATTCCGGGGCGCTCCTCCCCGGCGGCCACACACGAACAGCACGGCCGGCTCGCCACGCACCTGTTCTCGGATCCTCTCTGACGGCTGGCTTCTGGAGGCGAGAGACGACCACCGTTTGAGCCTGGTCTCCTCCGGCGCCTGCCGCTGCGACTCCCTGGCCAGCAGCTCCTGCTCCTGGGCCAGACGCAGCTCCGTCTCCTCCCTGAGAAGAGCCGCCCACTCAGCACGACGTCCCATGCGTTAAACAGCGACGGTGTTCAATGGTTTGTGGAGTCTATCTCATTCTTAGTGCGTCTGCCATGTCCAGAGCGTTTGACCTAAGGATCTTAAATCGAATCATGGCGTGCGTTTAGTCCTTGACGGCGTCCACGTGTGACAGAACCACTAGACAAACGCGAGGCGCTTAGCACGTCGACGCTGACCTGAGCTTGGCCTGCAGCTCGGCCAGCTGCTGTTCGGTCGGCAGCTGCGGCAGGCTGATCACCTCCTCCTTCAGGAAGTTGGTGGCCGCCGAGCGCAGCCGGCCCTGCAGCTGGCGCTGCCACGGCGACAGCTGGTCGCCGTCCGAGTTCAGCGCGGCGATCCGCTGGCTGCAGACCAGGACGACGGTCACCAATCGGTCCCGGCACCCGGCCTCAGGGCGCACGGACGACACGCGGGCTGGCAGTCCCATCTCAGCGGCCGTCGACATCGCGTCTCCGCGACACTGCTGTCTCACCTCATGGCGTCCACGCGCTCCGCCGTGGTGAGAATCCGAATTCGCAGGCTGTTGGCGTCCGACAGGTGGTATTTCGACTCCCCAGAGCTGGGGGAAACGACAGCGTGTCACTCGGCCTCCGCAACGCACGTAAACCGACCACACGGCGCAACTGTTTGCGCATCGCGATCGCCACCTCCGCGACCTGAACAGCTGCTCCCCGACAACGACGGCTCCTCAGACAGGTGACACACTCGGGCAATTGCTTAGTCCGCTCTTCCATTGTCCGCTGTACAGGAGCATCCCCTTTACGCCGACATCACGGCGACATGCCGGGCCCGCTCAGGGCGTCCCATCCGCGCGCTGGCGACAGCTGAGCGCACCGCGAGCCGCCTGTCTTAACAACGTCGGAGGCAGGACGGGTCTGCTACCGACAGACGTCACCGCTGCAACGTCTGACGCTCTGAACACTTCCTCCGACACTAAAGCAGGGGGCATAAGTATGGGTACATTTAGTCCACAGCGACACTCTCCAAACACCGCGTTTACCAGTGCGCAATGTGCTGAATAATCGGCGAAGACTCCATCAACCTAAGCTGGGGTCATTTTTACATATCTTTATTACAGCAGGCGATGACAACAAAAAGACCCGCAAGGCATCAGGAAGGGCGTGTTGTGTATCTCGCTTTCCGCAAGAAGATTAAAAGCCTTTTTATGAAACTAATGGAAACAGACTGAAACGCCCTTTTCCTAGCCACCAAACGTCGTTTGCCGACGTCATCGTTTCAAAATAAGTTCCAACACTCACAGCAAGCTCTCCAGCATCTTATTATGCATCGGGATCAGCTGACGAATCTCCTTCTGCATCTCGCGCATCTGCGAGTAAAACTGCGCGATGATCGGATCGGAATTCTGCTGTTCCAGCTGCTGCTCCCGGTGGGTCAACTTCTGC
The DNA here is from genome assembly GCA_030062745.1 of Capitulum mitella. Lineage (NCBI taxonomy): Eukaryota > Metazoa > Arthropoda > Thecostraca > Pollicipedomorpha > Pollicipedidae > Capitulum > Capitulum mitella. Next base: position 28,391,505 of record CP099843.1, read on the forward strand.
AACAACCAAACAGACGTTGCAATTGCCTAAGTCTGCAAGCATTTTCCATTACCTACATCCACGCTACGCGAGCTAACTGCACCAACCATGAACCTACCACAGCTCGAGTGTTCCAAAAAATGGGAAGCTTTTATCAAAACACCGCACTCGATGTCGCTGGATGAGATTAGTCTCGAAACACAACAGAAGGGACGACGTCAACGAACGGCTGGATAAGCACAATCTGCACGCCGGCACGTCACCGAAGACGGCCAAAATGACGCCCGACGATCAGATAATCGCTGACGACGCAGCCAAGAGTCGATGCAGCAAAACACAGCAACAGGGCCGAACGGCGCAATATCGCGGCCCACGCTCCCGCCAGCGCCTCCCGGCACCCGTGGGGCGGGGTATGACAGGGGGCCGGCAGCTGACGCCTCTGTTTACAGCGCGGGAAGTCCGAGCCGCGTGCCGTCCGGCCCGACCCTGCTGACGACAGGCTCCGACCATCCGCAGTCGATAAACACTGAGACAAGACGCCGATCAGGCGGGCAGGCGGGGCATCCCCGGTCGTCAGCAATGACGGAGAACACCCCCCCCCCCGTCCGGTCTGGACAGGTCACATGAGGCCGGAGCCGAGGTCCGGTGAGGCGCCCGGGCGCGGGCGGCCGTCCCCACCTGGTCGCAGTGCCGGCAGATGCGCAGCTGCTGCTCGCCGGTCACGGCGTCCACCATGGCCACCATCGAGTTGAGGCTGCCCAGCGAGCCGGAGCGGCGCAGCAGGCCTGGCCGCGGACTGGGCGCGGCCGGCGCCGGCGGCCCCGGCACCGCGCCGCCGGCCGCCGACGGAGGCGCCAGCTTCTCTGCCGGGCGGCGGCAGAGGACGTCACGGCGCCGCCGCGCAGACACCAGGTCCCGGGGAGGGGCCGGCGAATACAGCGGCGCCAGGCGAACGTCACCGGCATCCGCTGGTCGGCTCACGTGGAGTCAGCCCGAGACGGCAAACGCGCTAGTGCGGTAAATTCACGGCATCGGACTTACAGCCCGACAGCAGGCACAAAACGCCACGTAAGATACCGCAGGGCTGCACTGCCATCGGTTTAATGCCACGCTCCTCTCAGTTCTCGTGTGCGGTCTGCCGCCTCTAACTCCGTCTAATAACACGCCCCGCAGCTTTATCCCAGGGAGGGCGGTTCGGTCGGTCCGCCACCGCCGGGAGAGTGCGAGGGCGGCTCCCCTCCCGCGCCCGCCGCCCGCCGCCGACTCACGGCCCCGGCTGACGCTGATGAAGGTCGAGCAGCGGCCGCACATGACGAAGCCGCACAGCCGGCAGTGGTGCTTCCGCCGCGTCAGGCCGAACGCGCGGCCGCAGTCCGGGCACAGGCCGATGCTCTCGTCCTCCACCCAGGCGACCACGGCCTGCTCGTGGGCTGCCGGTACCCGCACATATCACCACACAACACAGGCCGACACCCTCGTCCTCCACCCAGGAAACCACGGCCCGCTCGTGGGCTGCCGGTACCAGCACATATCACCACACAACACAGGCCGATGCTGTCGTTCTCCAACGGGAAGAACCCACGGCCTGCTCATGAGCTGCCCGTACCCGTACACGTCACCACACAACACAAGTCGGCACTGTCCTCTTCCAGTCACGTCATATCGTTCGCTCGTGAGGTGCAGGTTGTGGAGACAACACAAATTCTACAAACAGCAATACGCATAAACTGTAATGAGCTTGCCTTTTCGCTTCACGGGATCTGAAGGCAGCTTTGTGATCAGTTTGTCCAGCCGAATGATCAGCTTGTTGGTCTCCGTGGAAAGGTGGTCCACGCGGTCGTCTCGAACGCTTCGAAACAGAGCCCAGTGACTTGTCGTGACGCCTGAAGAGCACCAAACGTCAATGGCCTTCTCCTTCCTGGTGAAAATCCTATCCCGTTCCAGACAGACGTGAGTATAGATCCTGATAGGATGCAGGCCATCCCGGTTTTACACTGAGCCATTTGCTGACCTGGACGTGTCACTGGATCATCTCGGAAACCATCGCGTCCCGACAGAACGAAGCAATGTCCAACTCGGGCTGCCTAGATGAGGGTACGTTCATTCTCGTCATCTTAAGAATGGATGTAAATGGGGAATGCATCAATCACGTCCAAAGACGCATGACGGTACATCATGCTTTCAGGAACATCACATTTTTTACAGCTCCGCCCATGCGCAGGCCAATAAAAACACCTGGGTAATGAAAGCTCATCGTTAACGCACATTCAAATGAGATCAGCAAAGCACAGGTGGTAGGTCATGTCAATATCACGTCTCCCAGTCTGCTGTAATTTCGGACACTCCTGAGCGGCCTGCACAGTGCTCTGGTCACAGCGGACCAGCCTATCCAGTCGCACGGACCACCTGCAACTCGGACACTACAAACTGGTCTGTCTGATGGCCTGGGTTGTCATTAGCTGAACTATCCTTCATAAAATTCCTGTCTATGACTGTGGCCTACTGAGGCGGTCCCAATTCAGACAAAATGAGGACAAAGTGGATAAGTTTCACGTCTCCATTTACGACTACCTTTTGACACCAGGTATATGTCGAGCATTATCCTTCTGGCCTTCTTCTCCGACTGATAAAATTAACATGCTTGACCACCCAGGTTTCTCCATGAGGACCGACATCGGGCACAATACACTCCCTTCTTTAGGTGAGGGAATGGTACAAACCAGTCTATCGATTTCTTTCCAACAAATTCTATCGATTTGTTTTCAGGAACACCCATCTAACATCCTCATTACATTGTCATTACTCAAAACGCAACCCTGTGGCCAGGTCACTCACCAATGTCCTGCTCTGGACCATCAGCTGAGCGGTATTTGTAGGCAGCCTGAATAGGGGCGGCTTCAGACAGCTCTTGCTTGATGCGCAGCTTAGCCTTGCCGATGAAGTCTGTGGGTGATATTTACCTGACAAACGGCTGCGTTAAGAAGGTACTACGTACGTTTTCACACGCGGCCGTGCAATAAATGACACACACAGCTCGCTGGGGATATAACTATAACTACCACTACAACTGACAAGCACGCAAATGACACCATGTATTGTGTAAATGCTCTGCAATAATACCGGTCGTTCGGCTTAGGCTACATTACTGCATTGCCATAGGCATCGTGGAAATGGCGCGGGTTAGGCTGTGTCATCAGTCATGAAACACGATGTGTGACAGTGTGATGTGAGGTGTGTTTAAATACTGCAGCAAAGACCACTTAGAACTACGACATCGACCTTGCGTCACAGGGAAAACGGTTAGCAATGGAGACTGTAGCGCCACTCTAGCGGTGGCGACAGCAACCTACCTAATGCTAACAGAACGATGCGTTTGGATGATAGATGTGAGGATTATAAATGAGGTTAATCAAACCGAATGGTGCTTATGTAAATTATCACCCCATTAATGTCAGTCTGCATATTATTACGAAACGAAGATCTAAGAGACCAGAAGCAGCACAAGCTTTCCTTTCTCTGAAAGGCCGTCCTTCGAGCCTTAATCTCGTTCCAGCAGACAGGGCAATAACGCCACTCTGCAACAAGACGTCATTTCATCTCCACATTACTATGTCACCTGAGAACGGAACGCAAAATCCGTTTCGCCCCAAAAGTAGGTACGCTGTACCAGTGATGAATTCCGCCCCCCTGTCAGCGGTGGGCGGCGGCGCTCCGATCGGCGGGCGCGGGCCGGCCGGCCGCTCCTGCCCTCCTCCTCCTCCCGCTCCCCTGCTCCTTCCGCTCGCGCTGCTGAGCCTCGTACCGGGGAAAGACGGCAAGGAAGGCCGGCCCACCGCGGCCGCCGCGAGGGAAGCAACGGGGAAAACGCCACACGCAGACGCCCGGGTCCGGCCACAGGACAAAGCAGCGTCGGACAGCGCCTCGACGTAGGTCACTCGCCGCGTGGAATCGCTCGCGGCATGTGGTGCAACACCTGAGGCTCTCCGCCAGCAGCGCCGGACGCCGCAGCGGTGGGGACGGGCCGCAAAAGAATGTCGCCGGGTGTAATCCGGCAATGGGCCACCTGTCAACCTCAGCGCCGCATCCTGAATAGAGCGAGAAACAATAATTAGAACTAGGAACGCCAACCTGACTGGATCCAGACGAAGAATGAATACAGACTCCACTATAGGACGTCGAAGCTAATCCATCAAGCCCTTCCAGCCGCCTTTTAACTAGATCGAGCATAATCTCCAGATGAGTCCAGATACCCAGGGCAAATGTGTAAAAGCGGCCTGAAACACGTCCCATCAGACAGGATGCGGTAAACGGGACAAAATACCGTAAAACCTCCCTTCCTCCTCCAATTCAAACAAACTAGTTTCTTAGAGAGCCAGTATATAACCCAGGGTCGGCTCACCGGAACCACTCGTGGATTGCCACCACGCCTGTGCGCACAACCGCCGCTACCATGCAAGTGGTTAGGATTGCCAGGGCACTGGCCACTTCATGCACTGCACTGCGAGCGGCGTGTATGCCGTAAGACCGTCGTGACGCTCACGGCTCCGTCGTGCTGGAGGTGCCAGATAACACTGGCTCACCGTCTTGACTTATGGCGCGTTTTCAGATTGTCGGCGACTGCTTTTGACGCGTACGTTCGAAACACGATTTGACATGACGGGATGATTATGGTTTCGAATGTCTCGCTTCAGGGTTAACCCGATGGTGTCGCCAGTTTAGGAAGACGTTCCTTCGTTATCACTACTGAAGGGTGATGTTCAGTGTCCGTGGGTGCAGAATCAGGAGCACGTAAAACCTCCAACATACTAGAGGTACTGAACTCTCTCGCTGGTGTGTGTGCGTGGGGGGAGGGGGTGGGGGCAGAGGTAAATCTGTGTTTCGAGTCATATACTGGCAATAGCAATTGGGCAATGGGATGATTCTAGTACGCCAGACGAGGACACAAACACCCAAGGAGAACAGGAAAGACGGCAAAACAATTCTTACATACCGATGCTATGAAACGGCACGGATAAACCCGTGTCCCTCTTCCCGTCCAAAAACAAGACGGGAGGGTTCTGCGACCATTCCCATCACCCGTTCACCACCTGAATAAGCACAGGGAAATCACCGAGTGGACGTTCCCATACCTGTCGTCACGCCATCCAGTTTACAGAACAATTACTGCAGACTGAAGTCGTTGGCCTGAACATGGCAGATGAATGGCTTTGTTTTCTCCAATCTCCAAGATCCATCCTCCAATGTCCAAGAGGCCGCAAATGCCTCCAGATGTGCCGGTAAACACTGCGACTCTATCTCAGCCAAGAACACCCACGTTCTCGCCAAACTCGTTGAACGGACCTGAATTTGTCCGAATTGCCCGACCTGACTGGGGAGTGAAGAGGTCCCCATATTCGTCCCCTGGTTCTGACACGATGGTATGACGCGCTCTTCCGGGGCCATATCGCCATTTCCGACGACGGATGTCGCGCCACCAGGAGTACCGAGCCGATCGTCTTCCCCACAGAGCAATGTCTTTGGCTTCATATTTTCGAATTTGCTTTCTTGCTCTTCATGTCTATTTTGGGATTCACACCAGCGTTGTTCTGGGACAGAATCCGGCTAATGGCCATTTGGAAGCTTCTGCATATAGCAGCAGCTACTGCGCGATTGGAAACACAATGCAGCCGAACCGGCAGTCGGCAAGTCTTCCCAAGTTGTGTCCGTGCGGAGACCTCCGTCCCTTAATCTCTCAGTCATCGAAGAGACTCTGACATGGCAATATAACGACCAAACGGCCCAGCTCCCGCAGCAGGCCATAATTCCGGGTCTGCAGCGGCCACCGACTGCAGCTGCTGCTAGTGATGACGTGCTGTTGATAACGACTGTTCCGCAGCCTAATGCTCTGAAACCTGATGTCTCGCCGCCTCCCGGGGCCCTTTGTTTCGGTCCTCGCTGGTCTTTTGGGAACGTCAGCTCGGTTGGTGGTGCCCTGTCAGTTCATGGGCATTTGTCGCGCTTTGAGGCCAAACATTCCCATCGGCTCATGTCGGAAGTTTCAGAAAAAGGTGCAATGCTTCGAGTGAACTCTGTCTACATTTCTCGTGACTTTCTTCGTAATGTTGGGCTCTTGTTAATTTCTATAACCTCTCGTTATTTTTTCCCAATGTCGGTCTGCCCGAATGTTAGACTGTCATTTTGTTTCCGCATCTTCATCACTTCATCGCCAACGGGCTTAAATACAAACCTCGAAGACTCTTGCACTCTCACTTTCTCATTAATGCTCTGTTTCTTTTCATCCAATGCCAGCCTTACGTGGTTCGTCAAGTGCCGACTCCTCGTAACGGCGTACGAATGACCAAGCACAAGATCATTTGCTTTGCTCTGCAGATGTTATCTTGACGTACACAGAAACACTTACAGACATAAAAAACGCTCTCGCAGAAATCCTGGCGGAAACGAACCCATCTACGCCGTCCGCTAATTCACCATCGGATTCCTTTTCCACAGTCTCAATTCGCAAGTCATGACTGGAGCCAAATTTCACCCATATTTCCTAAACAAAAATCAGTCCCCTACCACTCGTCCTTGTTTGGCCCAACCTCTCGAAGCATGGTGTTGGACGACGGAAGCGATGCAAAGCTACAAACGCGGTGAGCATTCTTTACTGTAGACCGCGCCGCCACGCTAGACTTAAAAGATAGGCCATGACTTCCGTGACAACTACGCCTCTTAATTCAAGCACGGATGTTGCCGAACTTATCCTAAAAATGCCTGTCCTGCTGAATTTAACTACAATAAAGTCATGAATGCATAGACCACCACGGCAATGCCACCATCACAAATGGAAAACGTTTTATGAACCAAAACAGGATTGGGGCTTGTTCCTTAGAGACAATTTTTGCAGGCCAACGAAACGTTCAAAGATGTGAAAGCACTATATGGGGATTCCATCTCCAGAAAATGTGTTTTGATGATACAGCGCAGTCTGAGTGCAGCAGTTTTACCACATGCATAGTCACAATTCCACGTGTGAAATTACATCGCTGTATGCATAACTTCATCACAGTAGTCATATTATTGCTACAGATAACAGTGCACTGTTGTAGGGGTAACCATGCTGCTGTATGTGCCGCTGTATTACCATAGGGATGAACAAGCTGATCAGCTCTTAGGCCAGTAACACATTTGCACGAACACTTTTACGGATTACCTGCGGTCTAAGTGGTGTCACAATGCAGCCTGAGCCAGCTTTGCTGTACAAAAAAGGGAACTAAAGTATTTAGCAATCACGTATTAAGGCACCTCATAGTAGGACCACTTACAAAGGAAGGACGCACAGTCAGTTGGCCTGAGTGAGGCAACAGCCTCAGTCAGTTGGTCTGAGTGAGGCAGCAGCCAACAGCCTTGCGCACAAGGGCAGAGTTTTGTTCCATTAAGGGTATCGTCATGACTTGCAGGACTGGCTTAATGCCAGTATGTCCTCAGGATCAGTATGTCTCTTGATAACATCATAGTTTTTCAAAGTCATTTCCCAAAATTCCCGTGGGGCCCGCACGTCAATGCGGCCCATAGGTTGCGGAATCAAACGGGCCAAGGGGTGGGGTCTGCACGCGAATGCGGCCCATAGGTTGTGGAATCAAACAGGCCAAGGGACCCCTAAGCCAGGAGCCAGCAGGCAGGGGCCCATAGGCCAGTGGCCCGCATGCGCGAGAGGCTCATAAGCCAGTGAGCCATTGGATAGTGGCCCATAACCCAGGTCCCGCGCGCCAGAGGGCACGTAGGCCATGGGTCCGTAAGCTAGGGAGCTCGTTGGTTGGGGGTCTGTGGCTAGGAGCCCATAGGCCAGGGTTTGCAAACGTGGCCCCTTGGCCCCTTCGGACCTTCGCAGGTCAGAGGTCCATAAGCAAGAGGCCTGTAGCCCACGAGCCCACACACCAGAGGGGTCTGTGGGCCAGGGGGCTGTAACCAAGGGGCCATAGGTTAGGGGCCTGAAATCCAGGGCTGGACCATTGGCCAGGGCAAAGGGGCCCAGCTACAATCCTTGTCACCACCAAGATATTTTTTAATTTATGATGAACTGTGAGGTCATTAAGAATACCTCACTAAGGACTCTCTTAATGACTTTATGGCACAATGAGAATTCAAAATGATACTGTCTGTAGTTTAAACAGACAGATGATGCTCTTGATAATGTAATAGCTTATCATAAATTCAAAAATATATTGTCTGTGGTCCTAACCAATGGCTCCACCTTGCACTACAGGTCCCTGATCAATGGCCCCCTGGCTTACAGCACTCTGACCCCCTGGCATGGGGCTCCTTGGTTATGGGCAAACACAAAGCCATGGGGAAGGGAAAAAGGGGGCAGCCACCCCTCCCATGGGGAAAGGTACAGATGGAGGCCCCTCTGGGGCCTCCATTTTTCCTTTCAAGACCCCTTGGAACCCTTTGAGGGCTTACAGGTTTCTCCAATATAGCTCCTGAGGTCAAAACAGGCCCTTTATGTTGCTACAGGTGGCCCATAGGAAGCCCCTTGAGGCTATTGGAGGTCCTCTTGATGCTATAGGAGCCCTCTGGTGCCATAGGAGGTCCCCTTGATGTTGTAGGCCCCCTTGACATTACAGCAGGCTCTTTGAAGCTATAAGAGGCCCCTATGTGATAGAGGAGGTCCCTGCAAATGATGAGGTCCTGTTTTAAGCCATGGCAGGTCACCTTGACACTTCATGGTGGAGGTTCCCTTGAGGTGAGGAGGCCTCCATTCCAAGGAGCTCCCCCTGGCCAATTTCTGGCAATGTTCATGGCTACAAGCCACTTGCTTACAGACCTCTGGCCTGCAATCCATGAGGACTTATGGGCCCCTCACATGTGGATCCCTCATGGATCCATGTGTGAGGAGCCCATGTGTGGTATCATCATCAGCCTATGGGCTCCTAGCCATGGGCACAAACCAACAATCCCCCTAGCTCTAAGACCCTTAGTCTGTAGACCCTACTTGACTTACAGGCCCCTGACCTGCAGGGTCTTAACAGAATTATAAGTAAGGATTTAATTAAAAGGCTCCCTGGTCCTGGCCTCCAGGCCCCTATGACATGCTGGTCTATAACCAATAGCTCATTGGCTTGCAGGTGTCTCACACATGCAGGCCACTAATCTACAGGCTCTTGCCTACTGACTCCTGGACTCCTGGACCCTTACAGATCCCTTGGATTTTTTGTTTCTGTGGCCTTAAAAGGGCCACAGAAGGGCCTTCTGGCCCTTTTTACCTGCAGGTCTCTCCAAAACTTTGGGAAATGACTATGAAAACTATGTCACCAATGGCCAGTCCCATCTCTTTTGTGTGCACCACACAAAAGGCTGCTTTTGTGTGCAGATCAGTTACCCCTACTCAGGCAAGCTTACTGCACTTTCTTCTCTTGTACACCATTCTAGTATGATATACCTTTATATATAAATACCAAATATTTTGCTATGGAAATTCATATGTAGGTAATTCCATTCAGGGAACCATATGCCATCATGTGTAACCAACTCATTATGTATCATATTCATGTCCAAAAAAAAGTCGTCTTCAAACTACACATGATCATGTTGCTGTGACACGTCCTCACCTCTTAACGACTGCTTGATCACTTTATCTTCTCGATTATGAGTGCTGTTGAAATGATTCTGCAGCTCAGAGATGCCGCTGAGATCTTTCATGCACACGGGACAAATGAATCCCTGTTTGATATCGGATGAACTATCCATGTTCAACACTAAAAGTCGTCCAACAAGTAACGTTGACCTATATATGGGCCTATACTCTTCGTAAACCACGTAGTTTCTCTAGCACAGCGTCGAGATGCGAGGTGTCCTTGAGGAGTTGAATTCTCAGCTTTTGTATAGCAACAGTATCTTGACGTCATTGATTTCCTAATAATCGTTATTCATGGCATTATCGATAAAAGATGATAACATTAAGGCTACCTACGTCGTGAAAGAAAATCATGTAGAGAGAATCGTCTTGAAACTAATCGGAAATTTGTTATCGCCTAAACGTCGTTACTTTGAGATGTAGGATTAGTAGCATTATTTTTTCCTCCAGCCAAATTGCCCTGCCACTTTGAGTATTTAGATGAGCGTTACCTTGATCGAAATGAAGAAGCAATATTACAGTCTTTTAGTAGGTTATACAGTTATTTATGTTGACTGCTTGTTCGACCAGCGATGCTCAGTTGGAAAGGAAAAAACGTCAATGACGTCACTCAAGTGTTAGCATAGAAGTGAGAGTTGTGGAAGGTTCCAACAGATTTCTATCACAGCACATCATATGGGCGAGGCGAAACGAAGAGTTAAAGCAGCTGACAAAACTCGTGACATTGCATAAGCCCTGCTCATGGTCTGTCTGCATCGTGGAAGAAGTTCTGGCTGTCCTCAGTTGCGTCTTCATCATTGAAGCATTCGAGCCTTCCTTCGGTACGAAAGGAACATCGTCATCTATATGTGACAAAGGGAAATCAAGTTAAGGTTGAATGGCGCATTCGTCTTTTGTAGTCCATATGTATTTTTCAAATAGATGTATATCCGCCTCAGAATGTCCTTGACAAGAGATGTTGCAAAATGGGTCCGATAGATTCATCAGAATATTTTGTTGACAAAAGATTCCACTAGATTTGTCTGTATACTGTTAACACATTTTTGAGGCCCATGTTTTTAATCATGAACAGTTTGGTTTCACAGTCAGATCCTTGATTTCAGTTTGCACTACTTTGTTATTTTAGTTCCAGTTTGTCATGCAGCTGGTCTAGCTGCTTCCTTGCTATTATTGGGCTATGTTTCTTAGTTTCTCTAATGTGTCCAACCCACTCATAGTTAAGTTGCATCATGGTTGGAAATTTGGTTTTTGTTCCTGGTGCTGGGTTATAATTATTTTAGAGTACAAATTTTGCAGAATAACACTGTTTGGCCATATGCCACTTTTCATGCAGCACTTATTTTTTGGTGAAAATCAGCATAAATGGCATAAAGACCATGCAACAGAGTGTTGTAAGGCAAATACTTGATGCAGTTGCTGCATAATATCATTCCAAGATGAAAAAAGTGAGAAACCACCAAATCGTATCGTCACTCAATTTTTCGCTCCCTGCTGGGCAACTGGTCTGTTTGACTTCTGCCGGATTCTGTGGTAACAAAGTAAAAAATAGCAATTCCCAAGGTGAAGGTATTTTGGGCTGAACAACATCAGTATAATGTAACTTAATGAATAAGAAACAGGATAACTAGCCCAACCCAACCCAACCCATTTAGGTGCTTGATCTAACCTCTGTTGGACAGAACCAAGTCCCATCACATCCTTTATTGGCTTACGGCCTCTAGTATCCTATACCACACCTCTGGTGTGGAGTTTGGTGCAACATTATGCCCCATGGACATCTGTTCATCAGGCTGTGGCCTCTAGTATCATTTACTGATGACATTGTCAAACATTACAGGGCATCTGTGGATCAAAGGCAATGTGAACAAGATGGTGCCGTCCATTCTGGTCGCATTTGCTTATGGTGAAATATAACTCCATTTTCTTCAGAAACCGTACTGGTAATTTCACCATTTCTTGCTTTAAGGGAAAGATGAGCTTTTCTGTATGATATGTATGCCAAAAGTGGTCTGTGAGAAGGCAAAAAAGTGATGTATCACCCACCAGGTTAAGTTGGGATTCTTTGTGCAAGTGAGCTATGACATCAAACTTGCTTCCTACTGAATTAAGACAGTCATTTGCTTCCAGGGTTAAAAATTTGTCAACATGTTTATAATGAAGTATTTTGATGGGGCACAAGATCAGACTTTTGGATATAAAATGTTTTTGGAGCAGTGTTTTCTGGTGTTCATCATCAAAAAGCAATGCTTTTTCCAACATTAAGTTGCATAGTAGCAACAAATCTATGCTTCGTTTGAAAGAAAATATTGATGTAATAGCCACATTTGGTCTCGGCAGTATCATATAATTTAATATAAGTGGCTGAGAATTTGCTTATCACATGATCAAGAAGTGGAGTTCATTATGTTTTGTGTTAAAACCCAAATTGTGTTTTGGGTTGATTGATCAGATCAGATCACAAACCATTATAATACTCCTCCAAAAGATATGTCATATAGCTTAATTGGCAATACAAACTAATGTTAAAATATTCATATGGTTTTTTATCATGGTAAGAGCCCAAATCTGGTGAAAAACCACATTTTGGATAGGTTAAGTTTAAACATGGGACAAAATTTCAGCTGTCTGAAATGCACTTTTGATCCATGTTACATGGTTTACAGACTGGTCTGGTGCTCATTATTAACATAGCAAAATTAATCTGATTAAGAGGTTAGTATGCTCCTCAGATATGGCATGGTCATATATGAAATGGTCCATCACAGAACACAGGCCTGTTATCAGTTATTCATTTTGCCATAGTCTGAGGGTGCCATTATTATAACATACCAGCCACAAGAATAGTACTGGCAGAGCACTGATGGGTGGTGACAGGATGTCATCACACCATTGTTTAACTGCAGACTGGTTTGCAACTCCCAGTGTGTCATGACATTGATTATGGATGTGAATATATCAAACTGTGACAGTTTTAAATAAATTTATGTTTAGGTTATGAGAGTGCTGAAGATGATATTGTGTGTTTATAACCATTATATTTATATTTATTGGGATGCAAAGAAAAATTTGTGATATCCTCATCTTGTCACATTCTAACATATTAGTCAGACTGTTAGGAGACATCTAAATTGCTAAAAATGGAAGCAGTACACTGTTTGCTCCCACAAGCAACTTGTGTCAAACATTTGCTATATGGGTGCTGTATGACCTTGCAGTTGATGAGCCCTAAAGCCCAGATTACCTGCACCATCATTATGCTGTTGCTATAGGATAGATATTCATTTGAACAGCCTATGATGTATTGTGAGATTTGAAAGTTGAAGAATGGCCAGATGTATCCTGAATCTTCTCTCTGCCTCGTTTGCCACGCATGGAAATGTATGGAAGCATGCAGGTGTATGGTGTGCCCCATGATTTGTGGTTACATCATTGGATATCAATGATGCCTCCAGTTTTCTGTGTGATCTTAGTTGTGATTATTATGAGACTCTTTTGTGTTGTAACTTTAGGATTCTCCCAGTGTCATGCCTTATGAGCTTCATTGTAATCTCATACAAAGCTTGAAAGGAATGTTATGTTTCAGTACGCTCTTTGTTAGCATGACAAAAAATGAACACATTGAATTCTGAACAATTTCTCTCTTAAGAAATTCCCAGGAACAATGCAGTTTGAACAAGATCCTTTAAACTTGACATAGAAAATGGCATGCAGAAATCCTAGCAAATATAAGGATGTGGTACATGTAACTTTAAACCAGTATGCAAAACATAATATGCTGGGGAGCAGTTTGAATACAAAGTGCAATATGAGCTGAAACATTAGGCAGAAACCTGCACAGATGGGCCAGTTTCCGTGCTGGTATTGTGTTATGCTGCCAATGCTAGTTTGTTTGTATTTAATGTATGCTGCCATGTATGTGATATACTCAAACTATAACCATCCATGCAAAATTGTCAGCTTTTAATCATGTGTTCTGAAAATCTTCAGAACCCTTTTAACTCCCTACCCAGAGTTTTGATGTGTATGCCTCAAATTGGTTTATGTCTCAAGCATTTAGAAATGACTGTCTCAGAACAGGCTTACCCAGATATTGTGGGAAGGGGTGGCGATATAAGTTCCCCGGACTGAGTTTGACGGCGGCGGCTCAGGCCGAGGCCGGCGCCGTCGAGGGCCGAGGTCGGCCCGACTGACCCTGTGCTCGGGCCGCTGTCGCTCCCAGCCGGATGGCCGACGGGGCGGAGGTGATCTCGGACGACGACTACTGGTCGGGCGATGAGCTGGAGGAGGGCGAGATCCCGGACGGCGACTGGCACGTGCTGGACCGGGTGGGCCGGACCTGCGCCCGGTGCTCGCGCTCCGACCAGTCGCCCGGCCGGACGGCGGCCGGTCGCCGGCACCGCCAGCCGGACGCCGCGCAGCCGGGGAAGGCGCTGCGCCAGCCTGCGAGAGGTTCTCATTCAGGTACGTGCCGTCGCCACGGAAGACACTGCCACTTGGGTGTGTGCCGCCGTTACGGGAGACAGTTCCACTCTGCCACCACAGGAGACTCACGCAGGTAGGTGCCCACGCTACAGGGCAGTCTGCTGTTCACCTACTGCTCCGATACAAGTTGAGTAACACGTGAGTTTATTATGATAAATATTAGGCGCCAGACGTATCTGATGCAAAACAAAATGTGTTCCCTTGGTTTTGGGAGAGCGTTGCATTGTTGACTATTTTCCGGTTTTTTGTACACTTTAGGTTCGAATGTTCATATTGTGTTCGTGTCCTGTGCACTTCACGTGTCCGCTCCTCCGCCCCACAGGCAAGGAGAACTCGAGGAACTCCAGCCCGGACAGCGGCCACCGCTGCCGTCGCAGCCAGAAGCGGCGGGTCTCGCCCCGGCACCGGCACGGCCGTGCGGCGCACTCTCCCCACCGTCGGCGGCGCTCGCCGGCAGCGCCCCTGCCGCCCAAGCGGCGGCGCCGCTCGCCGCCAGCGCCGCCCAGCCCGCCGCCGCAGAGCCTGGGCGACCTGTGTCGGCGCGCGCGCCAGCTGGCGGCGCCGGCCGAGCCGGAGAAGCCGGCCGAGCCCGACGAGCCGGACATCGTCGAGCTGGAGCCGCCCAAGAAGGCGTCGCCGCCGCTCATCGTGCTCGACGAGGACGACGAGCCGTCGGCGGCCGGCCAGCGGGCGGCGCCGGCCGAGGAGGCGGCCCCGGCGGCGGACGCGCCGGCTGCGGGCGATGAGACTCCAGGCCTGCCGTCGCCGGTGACGGAAGAGCAGGCCCAGCGGCCGGCAGCGGCCGCGGCGGCAGCGGTGGGCGACGAGGAGGAGCTGCAGGTCATCGAAGAGGAAGAGGATGATGGGCCGGACGAGACGGAGCTGGAGCTGCGTCTGATGGCGCTCCGGAGCGTCTTCGAGAGATTCAAGGACGACGAAGACGAAAAGCAGGGCGAGGAGCGCGAAAAGAAGGAAGAAGAACCCACTGGCGCTGGTGGACAGGAAGAAGTGAGGTCAGCCGGGGAAACGAATAATAACTCGCCCGAAAAAGAGGCACGTGGTCGGAATCCGGACAGGTCGGACAGATTAGAAGAAAGACGATCTAAATCGAGAGACTTTTCCTCTAAACGACTGCCGGATAATTCCGGAAGACAGCAGTCAACAAGGGAGTCAAAACGCCTAAGAGATAGCGTTCCTAAACCGCCAAAAGAGAGTATTTCAAAGCAGAGCAAGCCTTCAGGGGCCACTTACCGTGACCGTGAAAAGGTCACGCAGAGGTACGAAAAGGGGCTTTCGCAAGCCTCCAAGGCAATGTTCGACAAAATAAAGGAACAGTTATTAAAGTCGGACAAGACAAAGTTTGAGAGGGATCCACTGGGATACTTCGTCGGAGCACACCAAAAGCGTTCTCCTCCTACGATGTCGGATGTTTTAAAAGAAAGCTCCTACGCTGAACAGTTCAAGGCGTTTATGCAGGTCGTGATTACTCCGCGCACCGGCGCCAAAAGAAGAAGGCCGGACGCCGCAGGTCCTGCAAAGCCAGGTGTGCTGCAGTCGGTTCGCTCCTCTCCTCCGTCACCTCCGCCGCCGCCGCCTCCTTCGAACCCGCTACTCAACCTGCTGATCCCGCCTCCCCCGCCGCCGCCTCTGCCGCCACCGCCGCCACCGCCGCCTTCTCCGCCGGCCCCCCTTACCTCGCTGCCGCTGCCGCCGCCGCCGCCTGCCCCGCCGCTGCCACCGCCCCCGCCGCCGCCCCCGCCGCCGCCGTCATCGCCGCCGCCGCTGCCGCCATCAGAGACGCCGCCGGGGGACTCGACGGCCGCGTCGCCGGAGCCGGCGCCTCCGTCCTCCCCCTCCGACGACGAGCGGCCAGACCGGACCGGCAGGCAGCGCCGCCGGCCGCGACGCCGCACCCGCACCGTGTCGGACACCGCCGACGACGACGAGGACGAGGACGTGCTGCGCGCCCAGCTGCTCATCTCGCTGGCGGGAGTGGGTCGCCGGCCGCGGCGCGCCCAGAGGTCGGCCCCGGCCGCGCCGCCCGCCTCGCAGCCACCGGCTGCCGGCCCCCTGGCGGTCCGGCCGGCGGCCGCCCGGCGGGCGGCTTCGTTCGTTCCGCGGCCCGTCCGGCAGGCGGCTGCCGTCGCCCCGCAGCCCGCCAAGCAGACGCCGGCGCCGGCGGCTCAGCCGGCCGCGCAGGCGGTACCGAAGCCGGCCGCCGCCAAGCGGTTCATCATCAGCCTGCAGTCGGACTCGGACGACTCGGAGGGGGCGGCGTCCGACGCCGAGCAGCTGCCGGCCGCCGGCGGCGACTTCCTCGGCCAGCTGGACCACTTCCTGCAGCAGGCGCGGGAGGAGAGCGGTCGCCGCACGCCGCCGGCCGCCAACGCCCGCCGCCGCCGGCCGCCGCCGCCGCAGGCCGCCACGCCCAAGGTACGGCGCAGCCGGCGACTCGGGCGTCGTGCCGGGCTGATTGTTTATTGGTCATATCTGTGGGTTCCGAACACTGCTGTTATGACCACGTCGTCACACAAGGCGTCCTGGTGGTGCGGTGATCGCCTGGTAGTGTTTCAGTTTCCTCGAAAGGCACGGAAACAGGCGCCCGACGGGCAGTCGGTTTTACATCCACTTTCGTTACATCCTTGCGTTTTCGTGCCATCCGTGCAGTTTTCGTTCATTTGCTTTGTTACCTATCGTGTAACATCTTATGAGAAATTGCAAAATACCGTGAACTTAATCGCAGGTCATCATATGGCGTTTTCCCACATTTTTATCTCATTTTGTACCCACGCCTTTGGCATTATTCTCCACATATGCGCATCTGATGGTGTTTCCAGCCGTGACCTGCTGTCCGTTTATTTATCTCCTGGTGCATCCGGTTCTGGTCACTGCGTTTTTTTCACATTTCAGGATCTGGTCAAGCTTCTGCCGAAAGACCGGCTGGACGAGTACATGCGCTTGAAGGAGATAATCCGCGCCAAGGAGCGGCAGAAGCTGGCCGAGAAGAGGGTGCGGCAGCCGGCCGGCTCGGCCGAGACCGGCCAGCGGCCCGGCGGGGCGACGGAGCGGCGCCCGGCGGCGGCTGGCGGCCGGCGCCCGGCCGGTCAGCCGCCGGCCGCCGGTCAGGCGCCGACTGCCGTTGTTGCCTCCGCCGCCGCCGCCGGCCAGGCGCCGTCAGTGACGCTGCCGGTCTGCAGCGCTGAGTTGGAGACCCAGCCGGCGCCGGGCCCGGCCCCGCCTCGGCCGGCGGGCGGCCGGGACCCGGCGGCTGCCGAGTCCGGTCCGTCCGGCGCCGGTTCGGCGCGTGTCGCCGGTCCGGACTCTGGTGACGGACCGGCAGCCGCGGCCGAGACCGAGGCCACTCAAGACCGGGTTTTGCGCCCGGCACCGGCGACCGCCGCGGTCCGGGACGGTCCGGCGGCGCCGCCCTCGTCCGCTGGCGCCGCGACGGTGGCGTCCACAGCGCCCTCTGTTGACGAGCCGACCTGTGCCGGCGCGCCGGCCGCCGCCACGCAGCGCCGGGAAGATTCAGCAGCGTCGACAGCGCCCTCGGCTGACATTTCGACATCTGCTGGCGGGACGGTCGCCCCAGCGCCGGTTCAGGAAGGTGAAACGGCGCGTAGAGAGCCCTCGGCGGGCTCGCCGACCTCCATTCGCGGGCCTGCGATCCCGGCGGAGGTCCAGGAGGAGCAGCCGGCACCCGGGGCCGCCGTCCGGCCCGCAGACATTGAGTCGGCACCGCCGGTAGGGCCCTCCGTCGCCACGCCTCCCTTTGCCCCCGCGCAGACCGTCTCAACGTCTCTCCAACGAGAGCCGCTGGCGTCGGGCCCAGCCGACCAGCCCGCTCAGGAGGTCGTGCCGGCACCTCCAGCGGGCACGGCTGCGTTCGCTGCCGAGCCGGCCGCTCCGGCGCCGACTCGGGAGCAACAGTCCGCTCCCGGGCCCGCCGTCCAGTCGGACCAGGAGCAGGAGGCGGGCACGGGCCGTGCTGAGGCGCAGACGGACGCGGTCGTGGCCGGACACGCCTGTCAGGAAGTTCGAGGTTGCTTCCACACCGGCCCCGCCGCCGGCAGGGAACGCTGTCGCAGCCGAACAGGTGCCGAGTGGGCCGCTGCAGTCGGATCAAACGACCACGCCGGGATCGCCCGACCGTCGGAAGGTCTGGCCTCATCCGCCTGCCAGGCCGACACACAGGAAAAGCGTCTTCTACACGCCGGAAGCCGGCGTGCGAGGACCCTCGGTCGCCGTCGCGTCCGGCCGGCGAACGCGCCGAAACGGGCGCGGACCGCAGCCCGTCGTCCGAGGGTCCGGTTTGTTTCCGGGTCGCGAAGGATCCGGGCGGTACGCCGGCCGGTGCCGAGGTCAACTTCCGGCGCATACTGAGGGGCGCGGTGCTGCAGCCGGGCTTCCGGCCTCCTGTTTGGCGGCTGGCACGCGCTCACCTCTCCGGGGCCGGCATTTGGCGCCTTCTTTAAACGGACGGGACTTTCAGGTGCCAGCAGTACAGTCGCTAGTGAAACAGTGCCGTCAAGTAGAGAAGATAGTGATTCTGGTGTTTCCGCGGCTGACGCTATGACTGGCGCAGATTGTCGTCACGAGGACGCTCAGACCGCACGGGAACCGGCCGCGGCCGACGCGAGTACTAGCGACGACGAGCTGCGGCGGCAGTTCGCCGTTGTCCAGTGTTCCGTGTTAGTGGAAAGGGTCGGCGCCCCCGCTCCGGAGGCACGTCTTTCGCCGAACTCGCCCTCCCGACCGGCTACCGGTGGCGGCACCGTGCCGACCCGGGCTGCCGCTCTGTCGCCTGACATTTCGGCGGCCGCCGCTCCGCTGCCCAGCAGTTCAGTTCAGCCGGCCATTGCTCCGCTGCCCAGCAGTTCAGTTCAGCCGATGGTGGCTCCGCCGCCCAGCAGTTCAGGGCAGCCGGCCATCGCTCCGCTGCCCAGCAGTTCAGTTCAGCCGGTGGTGGCTCCGCCGCCCAGCAGTTCAGGACAGCCGGTTGTGGCTCCGCCGCCCAGCACTTCAGCAGTCGCTGCCCCTCCCCCCGTCAGTTCAGGGCAGCCGGCCGCCGCCGGGCCAGCCATCAGTGTGGCGGAGCCGGCCGCTGGACCGGAGCGGGTCCCGGCGCCGGCGGTCCCGTCTCGGGCAGTCCGGTCCGGCGGCACCCAGTCCGGCCCCGCCTCGCTCAGCATCACGGTACAGGTGGCCGCCGGCGGCGGCGGCGACCGCTGCTCGATCGAGTACGAGCCGGCCGAGCGGGCGCGGCCGCCGGACGAGCCGCCGCCGCTGCCGCCCTCGCCGCAGGAGGCCGACGTCACCGAGGAGGAGCTGGACAGGATGAAGAGGAAGCTGATGGCGCAGCAGCTCAGGACGTGCGAGAAGAAGCTCCGCGATGTCAGGTGCGTGTCTTCAGTAGAGTGGCTTATGTACCAAATGCGATGTCCTGATGTAATGTCATTTTGGCGTGGTTGTCGTAAATGTTCGATAGATGGGTGCCTTACAACTGCCCGGTTAACGGCACAAAGCTCCAGTGACCGGAAACCAAATGACTTGGAAATGCACTTGCTTGTACCCCAGTGAGCCCAAATTGGCACGAACGGGTGGACTTTGTGGCGCACTGCGTGCTGTTCAGATAACCCTGTTAAGGCCCAGTGCTGCCGTGCATGTGTCCTGCTGTGCTGCGTCCTACAGGGCGGGCGCACATGGGGAGGCCCAGCTGTCGCCGGCTCAGCGATTGACTGATCTATACAGGTGGACTGAGCTGATGCTCTGTGAGGGTGGCTGATCCCCTGCGGAGCTGCATGTCGACTGATCTGTACCGGTCGGCGGACCTGATGTTCTGAGCGTGGTCGATGCCCTGCAGAGCGGGCGTGCAGGAGGACTGGCAGCTGTCGCTGGCGCTGCGCTCGAAGCTGCGGGCCGAGCAGGCCGCGGCCGCCGAGTCGCGCTCCGCCTTGGAGCGGCTGCGCCAGGCGCTGGCCGACGAGGAGCGCCGGCTGACCGACCAGACCGAGCTCTGCCATCGCCTCAGCGGCCAGCTGCGGCGGGTGGACGAGCGGCTGCAGCCGGCGCTGCGGCAGTACCGGCAGCTGGAGACCAGCTGCGGCCGAATGGGCCACGCTCTGCTCGGGACCGGGTACGGTCTGCCGGCCGAGCTGAGGCTGCGGCCCGCCTGGGCCGAGCCAGGGGAGCCGGAGCCGGAGCCGGCAGCCGGCGAGCCGCCGTCCGACAGAGAGGCGGACGGCTCGGCGTCCTCCGCCGAGAAGGGGGCCCGACACGTGCGGTCCGCGGACAGCCGAACTAGTCAGCCAGAGTTCCCTGTGAGGCAGACCGGTGTTGCCGGGATCGTCTCAGGGCCAGACAGGCCAGCCAGTGTCCGCAGCCAAGCAGATAGCCCAGCCAGTGCCCGCAGCCAAACAGCCAGCCCGGCCAGTGTCCGCAGCCAAGCAGATAGCCCAGCCAGTGTCCGCAGCCAAACAGGCAGCCGAGCCAGTGCCCTCAGCCAAGCAGACAGCCCGGCCAGTGCACTCAGACAAGCAGGCAATCCAGCCAGTACTGTCTCCTAAGAAGGCAAGTAGGCAATTGTCTCCAACTAAGCAAACAACCAAGACCGTTTCTCCCGGCAAGCTGACAGCGCAGTCATCGGCCTCAGCCAAACGGACATCCCAGCAGTTGGCCTCAGTCAAGCAGACCACCCAGCCAGTGCCCTCTCCCAAGAAGGCAGTCGGGCCAGTGCACCCAGCTAAGGAGGCAGCGCGGCCTTTACCCTCTGCCAGAGATGCAGTGAAGACTCTTGTCGCAGAGGTACCGCCTCGACGAAGCGAACCATCGGCCAGTCGACTGCTGGGAAGTGCTGGCCCGATCGTGGACGACCCGGGCCGGTCTCGAGTCTCTGAAAACCCAGGCCGGTCCCGACCCTCTGAAGACGCGGGCCGGTGTCGACCCTCTGAAGACCCGGGCCGGTCTCGACCCTCTGAAGATCCGGGCCGGTCTGGACCTTATGAAGACCCGGGCAGGTCGCGTGCTGCGGCGACCGCTGAGGACGAGGCGGCCGAGCTGTCGCGGCTCTGGGCCCGGCGCAGCACGGCCCGGTTTCCGGAGCCGCTGTCGGGCGGGCCGCCGGCCGCGCCGCCGCCGCCGCCGGCGCAGACGGTGCCGGCGGCCGACGTCAGCCGGGTGCGGTGGCCGGCCGTGCTGGCCAGCTTCGAGTCGTTGCTGCAGGCCACCTGCGGGGACGACGTGACGCCGTTGCCGGCGGTGCGGTACCGGTTTTACCAGTCGCCGCTGCAGCCGCACACCTGCAGAGAGCCGCACCGGTGAGTCGGCCGCCGCGGCCGCGCCCTCTGGTCTGTCTGTCCAGCGAGCGGAGGGCCGGTCGTACGGAGCGGGTGTCTGTTATGTTTTGGTTACTTTTCCGTTAGACCAGCGTTCTGTCATTCTGAAGTGGTCGCTGACCTCACTCGTCGTCTGGTGCCCCTGTGTCCTGCTACTGTGCAGCTGCGTTGAGCTTGTTCTGTTGTCGCCGTGGTTGCGGAGCTGGAGCGCCGGCCAGTCTGGCGACCCGTGACCCCGCCCTCCTCTGACCGCCGCCGGGCGCGGCCACCCTCTGCCCGCAGGTGCGTCGACCCGCACCAGGTGGCGTGCAAGCACGACCTGCTGGGTCGCTGCAACGCGCGCCACTGTCCGTTCCAGCACCTGGGCTCGGAGCGCGCCGAGCCGGGCCGGCCGGCCGGCTGGCGGCACCGGCCGGCCGCGCCGCTGCTGCCGACGCCGCCGCTGCCGCCGCGCCGCTACCGTCCGACAGCCGGGTACACAGACGGCCGGCGATGGAGCGCCCCGCGGCCGTGCTGAGGAGGACGCTGCGAGCGCACGCCGGGAGGGCCGCGGTCTAGCCGCGTGTGAGCGGGACGGGCGGGCGCAGCAGGTCGGCCGTCGGCGGTTGGGAGGCGGAGGACGCCGCGGACGGGCGGCCGTCGCCGGCCCGACAGGCTGGGCGGTTTGGCGGGGCGTTCGGACACAGTGCGGGCCGGGCAGGGCGGCTCGCATCCAGCCCCGTTAATGCGTGTCTTGGCCGAAGGGACCGGCCGAAGCTCTCCGCAGCTGCGGCGCCGCCAGGCTGCGCCGGCCGGCCGGCTGCAGCGCGTGACGGGACGTCGGCCTCACGCCTGGTGGAAGTGGCCGCCTCCGTCCGACGAGAGGAGCTACTGAGGGCTGCGGCAGGCGGCCCGGCCGTTCGACCCTGGCTCCAGGCGTACGGCGGGGAGTCGCGCACCGAGAGATGGCGCGGGGTTTTCGAGCCGAAATTGCCGCGGATATGTAATTTGTGACGCTTACGTTTTAGATCTTCCGGACTTGCGCGTTGTAGCAGCGCAGACGCGAAGCCATGATTGCAACTGAGGCTCGTGATTCATGGAAAGCCGTGTTGACGAATACTGATTAATGGATAACGATGTTAACCAGCCTTTTTCGTCGTTCTTGTCTGCTTTTCCGGAAAAAAGACAACGCATTGTGGACTAGCTGAGAACTTAACCCGAACTACGCATACATGTCTGGGAAATGGGCAGTTTGGGTAAGAGAGACATCACAGGCGGGATATCATAGACTTCCCTTCAGAAGCGGTGGTGCACGTGTTTGCGTCAGCTAACTGCGTCGCTGCTCTGTCCGCCGCCCGCCCGGCCGGCGCCGGCGCGGCCTGACCTGTGGCGCCGCCCGCAGGCCGTTCCCGTTCTCCGGTCGCCCGTGGCTGCCGCCTGACCGCAGGTAAGACGGCCGGCGCCGCCGGCCCGGCGTAGTGGGGTAGGCCGGGAATGTGGGCCGTCCGCCGGGTGTGACTGGGCGTGTGTGGATGGGTGTGGCGCCGATGCCGGCCCGGCCTGCCGCCGCCGGCCGGCTCACGAGAAACCGGACGGCACGAGGCTCACGAAGAACTGGACGGTGCCGAGGCCAGCCGGCGCCGGAGACTGGACGGTCCTCGCCTGCAGTCGGAGACGGATCCTGTGGATCTTGGTGGATCCTGTGGATCCCGATCACCTCCGCTCGGACGTCCGGAAGCTGAAGAGCTTGGATTATACGGTGACTGGAACCAGAACCAGAGCGCCTCGCGTGGTGCGCATCGAGGCAGGGTATTTGAAAGCGGTGAAAACAATGTGTTCCATTATTGCAGAGTTCATTCTGCGTGCTACGACGCATTTGACGTGTACAAAGGGATTGCAACTGCGTTAGTGATTCCAGCGTCAAAGTCGAACGTGTGCAGGACGCGATGTTTGTTTCGGTACATTTAACACGTAGCAGCGCATGGCTGCAGTTTGCGGTGACGTGTAATCTTGCTGCCAGTATTCGACATTGAAATACATAGTCAGGTACTGCACTGGTGGCATATTCGCTGCGCCCATGGTCTCCAGGAATATACTTATTTGGCGCTTAAACACTACAGGCAAACCGCGAGGTAGGGCAAGTACAAATTTTGAAGTGCGATATGTCGACATGTCCTCTAGATGGGTAGGTCGAATGTTCGAGAATATTGCGCTTTCAATAGACTGCCTGCCTACGTTTTGATGTTTCAAATGATGAATGGGAGTTGCTGTGTGATATTTGATATTTGCTTGCGTTGTTTTGGGCTTGAAATAAGTAGTCGTGCTTGTTTTCAAGTTGGGTAAAAAAAACGGTTAAGTGCTTGGCAACGCAATATGTTTCATATTCCATACGTTTCCTTTCTTTCGGCTCTATCGAAAACATGTAATAACAGCAGAAAAAGGGGACTCCTTTGAATTCATTGGAAGTATGCATGAAAACTAACTAGTTTCCCTGCTCCGTTCACCTGGCTGTCTTCTTTCGGAAAATAGGCCTGTCTGTCATTCTTACATCGTCGCCCTCTTCCTTTGTAACAAATCTGCCAGATATCTACCGTGTGGCTGAATTATTATGGTCGGGGAAGGGTGCACGCGTGAGCACTGGATGCGGATCCCGTTGTCTGCTGACGCGAATGACCGCGCAGCCAGTGGCACGAGGCGAACGAGCCTCTGGCGGGAACGTTAGCACGTTGCGTTTCTAGTCGCGTACTCGGTAGGGCGTGAGCAGCTGTGTGGTCTGATGTCCGAGTTGGGGTCTCCTGAATAAACCAGACACCGGCTCTGCACTGGCGTTTGCCTGAGATCGCGGAGGCGGCGATGAGCGTGGGATGACTGGAATCCTTGGCCAGAGACGACGTCGCCTGTGATGCGCACTCCTGCAGCTGAACTACCGTCGGCGCATCATCCCCGACGGGTGCCGTGAGCTGTCATCCCGCAGCACATGATCGTGAGTGACCACCTACGGATACAGTTTGCACGATTCCACGAGGTGATCGTTTCGTCTGGTTCCGAAGCAAAATGAAGCCCCGTCTGAGAACCGATGCCGCACAGACACCGCAGCTTGCGGTTCAGGGCAATGTCTGCAGTCCAGCCAGCCCGTACCAAATGTCCTGCACACCACTGACGTGGACGCACGGGCGCCACGTTGGCCGGAGTCCTGGGTCACGAGAGGCAGAGAAGGGCGCAGAGGCCCCGTGAGACCTCTGTGCCATTCTCTGACCACTTCAACGTTCGCCAATAGCTGGCGCTCTGCCGACCCCAGCTTTAGCCGGCCGTCGCCCTCCTCTCCGTGAAACGGCCTGGCGAGGCCCCGCCTGTGGCCGACAAGTCAGCGGCGGGCGCCTCCTCTTCAGCGGACCCGGCGCGGCGGTCCGGGCGCCGACAGCGGCGAACGCGGCGCCCCGCGGCCGTCTCCGGCGCCTCTCCCTCGGTCTGATAGACGAGCATATCCAGGTCCGGACCGTCAGCCGCGGGACGGCCGAGGGGGCCGGCCGCCGCCCAACAGCGCCGGCGTGACGATGACTGATATATTTACACAACACGTACACCCATTAACACCGCACGTGACAAGCGATATCACATCACTCGACCCAACTAGACGGCGCGCCCCGGCCGGCACCACCACGCACTGGAATGAGGCGGAGGTATGTAGATTGAAAGGCGTGCGAGCCGTGGGGACCGGCTTCGCCAGCCCCGGAGGCGCATAGCCGCTCTTCCCCTCTCCCACGCCGGGTCGGTAATTGGCGACGCATGGCGGCGTCCACACACGCTAAATTTTACCGAATCATTACCCGATCCAACCATAAAATGTCGAACAACCTGATATCAAAAACAATCGAATCACTGAGACCGAATACATAACAGCTGATTCTACTCAAGGGACGTCCACCACTTCTACAGCGTGCAAGCACTACCCGAGCCGTGCTGTTTGTCGGATCGCTGCCGTGCTGACCACCCACCCCAGCCAGAAGGGAACGGCTCGACACCCTGAGGCACGGTCGCTCTCTGGCAGGGTGCTGGCGGTCCGGGGCCGGGTGAGAGTAAGGATACCCGCCCCGCGCACCGCTCCGACCACGCCCTCGGCCGGCCGACGCGGCTGGAGGTCTCTCCGGCGCGGCGCCCGCCGTCGCGGCAACAGCAAGAACTCGTTAAAGACGCGCGCTAGGCGAGGACAATAGCTACACGTGCCACCGGGAAGGGAAGTGGTGTCGTTACACGGAGGAAGCCGGGAGCGGGTGCCGGCGCCGAGACGCCCAGCCCGGGCGGCGGCCGGCCGCGCCCGCCCGCCGACGCGCTAGTCCACGAAGACTACCCAGGACGCGGCGTAGCAGAATGTACCCGCCGGCTCGCCGCCAGAGACTGTACCCTGCGGCCCGGCGAGGCCGTGCGGCGCCCTCTAACGGCGCCGCCCAGGCGACCGTGCTGCCGCCGTGCCGCCCAGTCGACAGTGGAGACATGGCACCGACTCCTGGGAGGCGGCGCAACGTGTCCGCTGTCCCGCTGGCACGCCTCTCGGCGTGCCCGCCCGAGGGGACCAGGCACAAGGCGACCGGGCACAAGACGCACCGCCACATTCGTTGAGGGGCAACGTGAGCCCGCCGTTGCTGACACGGCGGGGCCACTCGCGCAGCTATGACGACGCAACACAACAACGCAGTCGACGGTAAATCAAGACTCGCGAATGGTACGAGGAAATCGGGGGCGTCGAGACCGTCCGGCCTCCGCCGCGGCGGTGCTGCGAGTCCGCCAGGACAGGCCTCCGCGCTGGCCGACGGCCGCCGCTTCAGCACCGTTCCAGTCCGGGGAGCTGCCAGCTCCCCGGGCGCCGGGTTAGCACGGGAACGGAGCTCTTGGTGGCTGACGCTGCCAGGTCCCATTCCTGTGGTGGCAATGCTGAGTCCTGCTCGGACTGCCAGCTCCGAGCCCCGTCGCCGCCGCCGGCGGCCGCCCGGACCGCCGGTCGGCCGCTATAGCACCGTGCTGGGGCTGCCGCTGGTGGCCCGCTCCAGGTCGCCGGCCGGCGTGGCGCGCGCCGAGGCCGAGCGGGCCGCCGGCGCCGCGGCCACGCCCACCACCGGCGACGGGTTGTAGGAGCGCGACCGGCCGCCGGCCGAGAGCGGCTCGAACGGGTCGCGCGCGCCGCCGGCGGCCGCGCCGGCCGGCCGCTCGAACTCCATGGTGGACGACTGCGTGAGGAAGCCGGAGTCGCGGCCGTCCGACTCGCCGAACGGGTCGCCGCCGCCGAACGGGTCGCCGCCGGCGAACGGGTCGCCGCCCGAGAACGGGTCGCGGTCCGGGTCGGTGCCGGCGAACGGGTCGGCGCCGGCGAACGGGTCGTGCGAGGAGAACGGGTCGGCGAGGGCGGGCGGCCGCCGCGGCGGCTCGGCCGGCGCCGCCGAGAACGAGGAAGCCCAGGCGTCGTCACCACCACTGGTGAACTGAAACACGGCAGACGGGCGGCCGTCAGCAGGGCCGGACACGCCGGCCGGACAGCGGACAGACAGCGGTGCTGCCGGACACACCGTGCGTACGGCGGACAGCTAAAGACATATTGGCGGGTCCGTGGACAGCCAGGCACAGCGGCTGACCCGCACCGTTCCCGGGCAGTGTGATCGGACACGGTGATTTCCGGACAAATCATCGACAGCAATAAGCCGGAAACAGCACACGCAGACAGAGCATGGCCGATACCGCAGCCAGGCGGCAGTACTGCTGTATCTGGATACAGGCGCACATGACGTGTACAGGCAATAAACTGACAGCGAACTAACAGACACGTCAGAGAAAACGACACACGGAAAACAACGATTGCACTACACGACCTCTCCGCTATATTTAGACACAGCACTTAGCACAGGTAAAACCAGAATAGAAGATTTATGTCTCGCAACATTCAGCGACAGCTATACAACGTCGGTTACCCATCATATGAGTGAAACGGAAACGCATCATTAGATTTATGAGACAGCATACCAATTTCCACGAGGCGTTCAAATATATGTTCGGTAAGTTTCTCTGCATGCCTAATACGCCCTCCTCAGACCGGTCTTAGTGCATTCCTTTTTATATTCGTTTGGATCATTCGTTCATTTACCTTGATTCCCCTCACGGTCGTTCCTAAACGGGGGCATACTGTCAAACACGCTCTACGAGCACTGAAAGAAAGCACGTTGCAAACAGGCGATCACACCTTCTCTGAGGACAGCGCAATGGTGCAGCGCCGACCAGCCTGAAGGGCCTATGCAACAAATCAACAGCCACGGCCACGACCACGACCAACACAACACCGAGAACACGGCATCCCAGTGCCTGTTCCTCCCCGGCGGCCGACAGCGTGGTCGGGGGCAATCGCGAGTGCGGCGCCAACGGAAACGGTGCCATGCCTTGTCCTACTCCCTGCTACAGTGTCCATCTGACTTCTCTCCGTCGAACGGCACAACAGCGCGGCGGGGTGTGGGACCATGCGGCACTGGCGGTGGACGGTGCCGCCGCCGGGTCGTGACCGGGTGCGGTCCGAGGCGACTGACGCCTACTGCGGGCGGCCCACGCGTGCTGCCGGTCCGCTGCGCGCCAGCTCGGGCGGGCAGGCCGGCCCGGCCACACAACCATGCACAGCCAGCAGGCGGAAACCGCGGCAACGCAACGGAGCTCGGGCAAGACGGTGCCAACTGAGGACCGGTGCAACAGCGCGGGGGAGTGACGCGAGCGGGCACGAGGTCGCACGAGTACTGTACCTAACGCGACTCACTGTCGCATCCTACAATGTGAGTAGCAGGTCACTGGAAGGCGGGCGAGTGTTAGTCACGAGGCAGTTGCACGGCAGGAGGCGCTGGAGGGGAGCAAACGGCACCCATTACCATATGGCTGAGACGGTCCGCGTTGGAAGGACACAGGCACGGACCCAATGATCGCAGTACGAACATAACGCAATGTCAACCATCACCCCGTCACACAAGCGGAAAGGGAAGGTGTGTTTATAGTGGCTAGTTGTGGGTTTTACCCTCCAAAGCTGGTGGCGCCACGTGTGCGGGTGCGGATGTGGGGGGAAAGACTTCCTCACCGCCACACGCCCAAGAAACCGCCACTACCGCAGATGGCTCACGCCAGGCCCCTCGTGCTCAGACAGGTAAAACTCCACTTGTCGCAATTCCTGCCTGGCAGGTTCACAAAGTACACCCATCACATCCAGACGCTGGTCTCAGTGAGCGCGGCGACCATCCTACCCTCCTCGGCAGCGGCGGCCGCGCCGGCCCGGCTGCGGACGGCTCACCTGGTCGAAGTTGGCGAAGTCGGCGAAACCGCCGGCTGCGGCGGCTGCGGCGGCCGGCTCCTGCTTCTGGGCGAACGTGGGCGGCGGCGGCCGGGCCGGCACGTTTTTCGGCGGTGCCGGCCGGGGCGGAGGCACCTGGCGAAGGCCAGCCGGCCGCCACGTCACCACGAGGAAAACAGACACCGGACTGCGGCTGCGTCAAATCAACGGCGGACATACGATACGGGCGGCATTCCTCACAACACATTCCCAAAACAAGCTGCAAGCCCGCGTCAAGCCGCCAGCGTCTCGAAACATCCAATGTGGTCGCCACGTTCTCTGCGAGAACAATAGCGTCAACAGCAGCTTCGATATGGCTCAGCGCGCCGCCAAAAGAAATACCGCAAACATATCAACAGAACCAACAGTGTCAAGAACCCACATGTGCCCTCACGCGCCTCCCGGCCGCCATCACGCGCCCCCTCACCTTGGCGCTGGTCTTCGGCGGCAGTTCGGGCGTGACCGAGGCCGGCCGCGGCGGCGCCGGCGCCGCGAACGGCTCGGCGCCGAACGGGTCGGCGTCGGGCCGGGCGGGCGCGGCCGGCGCCGGCGCCGCGGCCGCGCCGTCCCAGCCGCCGAACGGGTCGGCCGACCAGGCCGAGCTGCTGCCGCCGCCGCTGGACGGCCGGAACGGGTCGTTGAAGCCGTTGGTCTGGAAGGAGGGCGCGGCCGGGCGCGGCGGCGGCTGCGCGGGCGGGGTGGAGAGGGGTCAGTCTTTGAGCAGCGGAAGAGCAATAGCAGGCCTTACGGCCGAAGTTTGAACAGAGGTACCGAAACAGACGAGCACACGGTCGCCGAAGGCACAGGAAGTTCCTGGGAACGGAAAACGACACCCGAAAACACTGGCTCGGCGACCAAAACGACGAGAAATACGACAGCGCCTGCCTCAAAACACCCTCATCCGAGAGCTGCGCGCCAACCGACCTGGGCTCGCTGCTCGGGCTCCGGCTCAGGCTCAGGCTTAGATTCGGGCTCGGGCTCCGGGCTGAGCGTGCTGCGGATCTCGGTGAACTGCGGGTCGGCGAAGACGGTGTCGGCCGGCTGCAGGGCCGACTCGGGCAGGGCGGCCGCCGAGCCGGTGTGCAGCGCCGCGTCGTACTGCTCCAGCGCCTCGGACATCTGGCGCTGGCACTCCTCCAGCTGCGTCACCTTCGACTTGGCCTGCCGACGGCCCGCGGGCGCCCGTCAGCGGGATCGCATCACCGCAGCCGTCTCAGTCCGGCAGGAACACGCTTGACGCTGAACCGCCCAATGCGACCGCCGACAGCTCACAGTGGTGAGTGGCAGATTGCTCATGCAGATCCCATTGCATCGGTCAGCTTGAAACTTTTACGGATAAATGACCTATCAATAAAACCTAAATGAAGTCAGGACCCCTCCCTAAGTCGGATACTGCTTTCGTATTCAGCTAGCCTGCTTCTGCTGAGATACACAGGTGGCCACGAGCATTCCACTCCCGGCTCAACTGAGCCGTGATTGTAGTGGGAAGTGAAGACATCTATCCCTGACTTATCTGAGCAAGCTTACTCAGTCGGCCAGGGCCCCAAGGTCCGTGCCGGGCAGTGGGCTCCTTAGCCAGCTGGCCGGCGCCCTGAATTCCCAGCCGGACCGCGACCTTACCCCGCCTGCCCGGGCCACGTGACCCCCCCAGGGCAGCGACCTGACCTGGCTGATCTGCAGCACGGCGTCCTCCAGCGTCCTGCTGATGCGCTCCTGGCGGCTGGCGTTGGCCTTGACCTGCTCCTCCAGGGCGAGCTCCTCGTCCCGGAGCTTGGTCAGCTCGTGACGCTTCTCCTCCAGTTCTTGCTCTTGCGCCACCAGGGACTCCTCCTGCTCCTTTACCTGCGACTGCAGCTTTTCCACCTGCCGTGCGATACAGCGGGCACGTGACTCACTGTCTGCGCAGGGTAAGCCTTTTGTGCCAACCACATGCCGACAAATATACATACACTTTTGGCTCTATCGCGGCTGCTGCTACGTGCAAACATTATCTGATCTATCAATGGGGAATCGCACGAAGCTTGTAACGGTCAGGGTCTATGTAAGCGAGCATACTTAACATAGTTCCCAGAAACTGGTGGACATGATTGTCTCCACTACAAACGAAGTAGAAATTATCCGTTCAAGTAAAAATAAGATAAAAACAACGAAGCAGAAGCGAAAACGGAGACAGACAATGACAAGTCTAAACTGGCAGGCGACGAAACAAAAGAAGAAAATAAGGCGCAGATGTCCAGAAACAAAGACAGACAGAAATTGCAACGAGGCTACAACAAAAACAAAGGTACTATGACGGTAGGAGTATAACAGTAGGAAAGAAACGGACAAAAATGAAAACGGCAGCATAAGATGCCCAGCAAGATAGGCATGGAGAGAAGTGGAACAGAGGAAAACTTTGTATACGACAAAGCTGGGAAAATGCCATGAGCCATATTTTCTCGTTGCCGACAGTTTCCGAAGTCCCTGACATTCACAGTCGCCATACCATCAGCATGCCCATATCCAGTGAAATCCGGGCGAATCGGTGCAGTTCGTTGACTGCAATACCGTGGACCTCTGCTAATTGCGGGCTCGAGTATTCACGGATTTTTCTTTTGGGGGATTAATTTAAAAAATCGCACGATATCTACTGCATTTTTCGCAGCGGAATATGTTCCTAGCGGTTCCGTGTTCTTATTGCATGTTTCCGGCAAAAATGCTGTCCTATACGATTATGTCGTGCAGTTACTACAAGTATGTGCTGTACACTGTATCCAATAAGACTTGTGGAGTACTTTATTGATGTATCTGCAATTTTGCTGGAGGCAATTCTGCATAACTGTGCCTTAAGATGCATTTTCTGGTCTCGTAGAGAGTCTGTAGGTAATGGAAATAACATAAACCGTAAAAACAGTGGTTTGGGGGGGGGGAGCTCGCTCTATTCGTCGTATACGCGGGGAGGCTGGGAGGGGGGCGGGTCGGTACATAATCCCCGCGAATAACGAGGTCCACTGTAAACTTCCCTCGAGACACTGATCGAAACGTCGCTCCTCTAGCAAGCGCTGTCTCAAGTTACGTAACTGGATCTGATAATAATCGGGCCAAAACTGGTGGTTCGTCGTTAGAACATTTCGTGAGTTATGGACCGCTTTAAACTACGAAGCGGAAATGCACATATCGTGATTAGGTCTTTGCGTCACGGGCCGCCAGGTAAGAATGTTGCGACCAATTATTCACCGACAGTAGTTCGTCACGGAATGTGTACAGTTCAAAACGTTATACCAGGCCACGAAATCGGAGTAAGTTACGGTGAGCTCAAAATTCCGTCATCCCACACTGAACTGAAACGTTACTTGTAAGATAAACTTCGCACTGCATGCTACTTCGAGCAGATGGAATGTTTGACCGAGGAAGCAGATCAGACGAAGCGGGTGAAGAAAAGACCCGTGGCCGCCCCGGTCTGGCAGAAAAAGCATCGGCCAGTCAGAGCAAGCGGCCACGGCCGGTCCTTTAGCCGTCAGAGCAGACTGTCGACAGCCGTCAGAGCAGAGACTGTCGGCAGCCGCCAGAGCAGAGAATGTCGGCAACCGTCAGAATAGAGATTGTCGACAGCCGTCAGAACAGAGACTGTCGGCAGCCGCCAGAGCAGAGATCAGAATAGAGAATGTCGACAGCCGTCAGAACAGAGACTGTCGACAGCCGTCAGAGCTGAGAATGTCGGCAGCCGTCAGAGCAGAGAATGTCGGTAGTCGTCAGAGCAGAGAATGTCGACGGCCGTCGGAGCGGAGAGGCGAGTCAGAGTAAAGCCACCAGAAGCGAGTCTGCTCCCGCTGCGCAGTCTCATGAGCGGGCTCCCCTTACACGCTACCGTCAGCGATTCGACAGCAACAGTCTCAGAGGCGAGCCGATCGAGCCGTCAGCATCGTCGGAAGCGCGTCTTAGAGGAGGGTAAAGCCACCAGAAGAGTCCGACAAGCCTCTCCACAGCCGCACGCACGACCGCATGCCGCCGCCGCCGCCGCCGCCGCCGCCTCCACCTCCGCAGTCCTGCTCACCTTCTGCTGCTCGCGCGCCACCTCGTCTTTGGCAGCTAGGAGGTCGCGCTCCAGACCCTTGGTCTGCGCGGCACAACACGGCGTCAGGGCAGAGCGTCACGCCCGCCCACTAGGCTGCCCGGGCAGGGTGCGGCAGACCACACGCTACACACACGCACGGCCAGCAACCCAAAGCGGATCTCAACAAATCATACACTACGGCAGGTCCACTAACCAAACCAACTCAACAGTGTTCCGATTTGTTCGGTCTTTTCATAACGGGTGCGTTCCGCTGGCAACGCGGAGCATTCCGACAGACGATGTATTTGTCCGTGGCGATCGGAAATATCGTCGATTGTTGGAAAACAATGCCCATGAATACATCAACCTTTCCAAAAAACAAATGAAACATCACAAAAGTGACAGAATGCTTTGTTTAAGCAATACGCCAGCGTTAAAATCTGCAGCCAAACGAACACCATTCCGTTGTGAAAAGACCCGTTCGTAAAACATAGCTGTAACTGCCTACGAGGAGCACATCAGTAGAACAAAATCTGCTCCTAAAACTGGCTCTGGCGATGCACTAGGTGTCTTAAGAGAGAACCAAACAAAACTGCACCAGTGACGCGTTCGTCGGCTGCGATTACCCGACGCGTGACGCCCCATATGACAGAGCTAGTACGGGGTCCTACACTAGCTGACACACAATGGCCGCACGTCGCAGAGGGCTGTCCAACGTTAACAGGTTTCCAGACGTTCTGAGGAGAGTACAACAGTGACATGCGGCTTCCAGCGCTCAGTTTGCTATTCGGTGGTCCATGCGCCAAATGTTACGGGGGAATCGGGCGTCTCGCGTTTAGTGTGGGCCCAAGTCAACATAGTTCATCATTCTTTCCCAGAGCCATTAACATTCCCGCGAGAACATCAAAATTCGTTCCAGATTCAAGCAATTATTCTACATGCTTCAAATCGCGAAGTATTAATTCCAAAAAGGAAATTTTGAACGGTTAGTTAGTGGCACAGAAGCTCTCATTTATGCAAATTAATGCACAAATTATTTAAATCAAACCAGAGCACTCAGCATATCATACAGTAGCGGGAGCAACCGCAAAACCACCCAGCGGGCCACCGCACCTTTCCACCAGTTATCTCGGCTCCCCACGATACCGTTAGAGCGTGAGCTTTTTACACCGTGCAGGGGGCATGCTGGGTCGGGTCACAGACCGGGGGCGTGCAGACCGACACACGGCGCCGCCACGGCCGCCGCACCGCCACCTGATTGGCCAGGTCATCCAGCTTGCCGGCCGCGGCGCCCTTCTGGCCCTCGAGCTGTTTGAGCGTGGCCGCCAGTGTCTCCAGCTCCCTCTGGCGGCGGACAGGATCGCGTTACCAGGTCGGGGAACGGCCGGACGCCGCGGGGCGTCCGCGCAGCGCCGCTAAGCCAGTCGTCAACGTTCCTGGACAGCACACTTCATTAACCAAAAACTCGATTCACCAGCGAGCTAGCGCCTGGTTCTGAACCGAGTCGGATCAGTACCGAATCGTTCGGGAATTCAGCACTTTTGTTGCGGATTGGAATCTGAACTGATCCAGTTAAAACCTGCTGCGAATCCAAATCGGGAATGAATCGGATACTTGTTCGAAGAATCAGGTGTGAAACGATTCACCAAAAAGTTCAGAGCACGATGACTAATAAAACAGGTAACACTTTAAAAACATTTTTAATATTGTTGTCCTCTTTAAATTTCCGTATTCAGCATTTGTATATATATATATATATATATATATATATATATATATATATATATATATATATATTCTGGACTCGAACTGAACCAATCACCGAACCGATCGCCTAAAAAAAGGCAATGAATCCGAATCAGAAACCAGAAATCAGAAACCAGAATCCATTCGCCGCTCTGCAAATCATCGATTCACTTCAGATGAATCTGGCACAAGCCTGCTGTTCAGCAATATCACTAAGCCCAGGAGCGGGCTAAAACGATATTAAACGTACTGAGGACGAAATCGCATTCCATCGATTGGCTCGACTCAAGACCGGCACAGAAAGCTGTACGCAATGTAACGAGCCCGTTGGTGGCGAGCCCAGCAGTGACAGCGCGAATACGTGAACTAGCGAAGCCCGGATCACTATATAGGTATCCTAGTCCTGAACGCTTCGTACACCACCATCATACGGGACAAGGCGATTCCGACGCTAACCTGTAACGTGGACGCCTCGGAGGTTTTGCTCTTGACCTGCTCCTCCTTCTGGGCGATCTCCAGCTCCAGCTGGTTCTGCTCCGTCATCAGTGTCTGAATCTCCTTGTGCATCGCCTCCAGCTCCGGGGTTCTCGTACGTGGGCCCTGTCTCCTGCAACGACACGCGGATGTGTCAGAGCCTTGCATAACTCGAGTCGTAAATGTTACGTCCGCCACAATCTTGCGGTTTGCATTCACGACGTGCCTCACGACCGTGCCTCACGATTCACGACCTGCCGCTAACGGTTACAGAGGGTGCAGTACACTAACCTCACTCAGAATGCCCGCGTCGAAGCTTTTGTAACGTTTTCTCCTGAATTTGAACATGCTGGCGGCGGGCGGCCTTGGACTGCCCTCCACTCGGGCGCTAAATCGGCTACTGAAGCCCCCTCCGGACAGCCTGGCACAGGTCTATCTCGGGCGGAAGCAGACGTCGCCGGCCAGTCGCCGTCCGAACTGCGTCCGGTCAGAGGTGACACCGAGGACGCGCCGCGCCGGTACTGATACGGTCCGGCAAAACAACGGCGGCGGCGGACACGCAGACCGCGGCGCGACTCAGCGACCACTGCGTGGTCCCAAACCGCGCCCGGCAGGACGTCCCGCGACCCCTCAGCCGGGACTCACGAGGGCCCGCGGCCGGGCCAACGTTCAGGGCGGCAACACCGCCCTGTCCTGGATCGTCGGTCCCTCCAGCCGGAACTACACGGCGGCCGACACGGGGATAGAGCCAGTCAATTCACGAAGTAGGCTCGTCCGAGAACGCTTCGATCTACTTCGTAAACGGAGAGGCAGAGTTTCAAATGCAGTTTGAAACGTCTTCAAACGAGAACGCTGAAGGCCGAACATTTCATGGAAATTCGTCCTTAAAACAAAATGTCGGGTTGGGGCGCGCAGAAGTTTGGGTGCAGTGCAACGGACGTTTGCAATGGACTACGAAAATTTACATTCAAAGCACATGACATCTGAACGCCATGTTTAATTTCCACGCTTCAGCTCTTACAGTAATGTTACAATCATTGCGCAATAAATTTATCGCAAATGATATAAGAACGAAGGGCGACCACTTCGCCAACAAAAGCACGATACACGGCCCAAAAACCGAGAGGCTGCAATCCCAGGATACTTCGAACCCGACACATTCATGTAACTTAAACACACTGGCGCTTCACGACTATTATAAGCTTCCGTAGAGTTGCATATTAGTTTACTGGCAAGACATCCTAATGCAGCGCTGCCCAACAAGACAAAACCGAACGATCGAGAACCCAACACTCCGTGTCAAAGTAGCTGCCTGTGTCTCCCCGCCGCACGTTTCCGACCCGACCTTGGGCCTCTGAGAAATGTCCACGTCGCCGACGGGCAGTCAGCGGTCAACGCTTCTAGTGTTGCTGGGACTTCTGATCCTGACGGCCATCACCAGAGCCCACCCCATGCTGGACGCCATCACAAGATGGGCGAAGAAGGCCAGCGAGACAAAACTCGGTACCGGGATCGGGGCCTTTGCATGCTACGACTTACCCGGTCTCCTGCCAATGAACGTCGAAACTACGAGCGTCTTGATCGGTTACCGTTCTGAGCCCTGATTACCTCGCAACCACCTCTCCTCCTTATTTCCTATCACGGAGTGATTCAGCCCAGGACACAGGAACACTCGGGGGTTAAGGGTCTTCATCGTACTGAGCAGCTCCGCGACATGGCTGCCCAGTGACCGGCCTCGTCCTCGCGCTGGGAGTCGGGTCACTGTTAAGTCATACGCCACGTTCTTGGTCCGGCGCAGCGGCTCTTACGAACACGCTTGTTCTGGCCGACGCCGTGAATGGTGTCCTTCCACGCAGAAGCCCGGTGATCGTCTACGGATACTAAATGCCTGGCGATCCACGTTTTAACCGCAGGACGAGGAATGCTGACGTCGTTCTTCGCCGGAGGTCAGCTCAAAAGCGACGAAACAACAGAAGACCCTATGGAGTTCGATAAACAAGTGTGGCTGCAGGAGACAGGTGCGTAGTTCAGGTAACGCCAACAAGCAGTGTTCAAACCATTCAAAAGTGTTGCATCTTAATCGGTACTTCCCCACAACCATCCACACCATTCACGTCAGGTGCGAAAGCGCGTTTTCGGTATGACGCATGATGCTCCCACGTACTCTGGAGCTTAGATCAGAAGCAACGACCCACGACCACCACCTGAACCTGAGTCAGTGCAGGGACAGCACAGTGATGAGGTCTGTTCAGTCACCGCGCGGCCGCTGGTCGCGTCGCGTCTCGTCCGTCGCGTCCGTCACGTCACGTCCGTCACGCTCCAGGTCAGGTCAAGGTGCGCCGGTTCGTGCTGAACCAGCGCGAGCGGGGCGACTACATCCTCAAGTTCCGGCGCTACTACGACTGCCTGGAGCGGAAGCGGCGCTCCCGGGAGGCCGTGGTCGCCACCGCCGTCGTGCTGAAGGCCGGCGCCACGGCCAGGTGAGCCGACCGGCCGGTCACGCCGCCGTCGCCCGGTCAGGTCAGGTCAGGTCAGGTCAGACCATGCCAGCAGTCTTCGCAAAACCGACAAACGGCCCGCTCTGCCATTTATCAACCACGGTAAGCGTCAGAAACCACCGTCCTGCACGGAAAATTAACGAACGTCACTATGAATACGTAGTTAGCTGAGCCCCCCGCCGTTCGTGGAACCAACCACCGTTGGTTAATTAATGACGGCCTGCAGTTTAAGCGGCACCAAAGAACATCAATACCACACGGCCTACTTCTGAACACAGGCTTCGCGTGCGGCAGCCGGCGGTGCCGCCTCGCCTGACGGAGTCCCGGACGGTGTGGTTTCAGCGCTGACTGCAAGGTGTGCCAGTACCCGAGCCGGGGCGACAACAGCATCTGGCGCCGGCTGCTCTTCCGCGAGACGGCCACCGAGGACGTGCCGGTCGACATGGAGCACTTCGTCGTCTCGCCCAGCATGCGGCTCACCATCCAGGGCGCCGTGCCCGGCGACGCCGGCATCTACATCTGCCAGAGCTACTACACCATCTACGCCGTCTACAACGTCGACGTGGTCGCCGTCCTCGGAGCTAGGACGGTACGCGCCACTACACACCTGTCACCAATAGAAACAACACGCGGAAACAGAACAGAACAGGAGGTGATCCACGCGACAGTCTCGTAAAACAGAGCTTCAACGAGCTGTGACACACCTGCTGACATTCTTCCAATTTCTTGTAAAACAGAGCTTCAATGAGCCGTCACAAACCTACTGACATTCTTCGACCACAGGTACTCTTTCGTCGCACTCCTCCCGCTCTGCATTTCCCGTGGGCGCGTTTCCCGCTCGGCACGTCTGCGGCTCACCGCGTGTGGTGACGTGTGGTGATGTGACGTGATGGAGCGCCTGATGACGTCACTGTCGCCAGGTGCACGGACCGAACGCCCCCGCCGAGCCCAAGGCGACCCCCGACCTGGACCTGCCCGGCCACAACCTGCACGTCTACACCGAGTGGAGCGAGTGGTCCTCGTGCAGCAGGTGTGACCGGGTCAGTGAACGTCTGGCGGTCATCGGGATCAAACGGAACGCTTTCGTCTGGGACAGTGATGACCTGCGATTGGGAGAATGGACTGGACCTTGCTGAAACAAGGTGTTAAGGCTGATTTTAGGTGACTCTACACCTTCGACGA
The DNA here is from genome assembly GCA_030062745.1 of Capitulum mitella. NCBI lineage: Eukaryota > Metazoa > Arthropoda > Thecostraca > Pollicipedomorpha > Pollicipedidae > Capitulum > Capitulum mitella. The sequence continues at coordinate 28,430,173 of CP099843.1, forward strand.
ACAGGTACATCGTCCCAGTCTGGCTAACAATGCCTGCTTATACGTACCATTGGGCTTCGTCACATGCACGTAGAGAAGCTACAAACTGTTTCGCAAATCGAATAAGGGGTACAAATATCCTCCTTCTCCTGGCAAAGGTCTTTCGAAATCCGAAATAAACCGCAATGGTTATGCGCAAAACAGCGGTACTTCTGCTGTTCGTGACCGTGGGACGCCCATATGTGCGCTCCTCATCTTTCACCTCTTCCAGGTGGGGAAGCGGTTCAGGTCCGGGATGTGTTTCGTGCGGCCGATCCAGCCCAGGAAAGGCGATCCGCCTGCGGCCCGGCCAGGAGAACAAGGTCACCAGTGAGTGTCCGCTCCCGGGCAGCCCGGAGATGCCCTGAGCGTCCTCTGTCGGCCGACCAGCTGGCGCTGGTGCCTCCCATTCTCACCCCAACAGCAATGTTGTGCCAAATGGTGTGCCACTGAGTAGCCTACTGCCATCTTAAAACACAAGGAGAGGTAAAAACGCAATCCATCACGTCGGTGGACGCAGGGTGGACAAAATATCCCCAATGACCAGATTCTAGTCTCACCCAGGCTCGTTCATCGGCCGTGTCAGTCACCACACAGCACCTCTCCCGGCATCGGCACAGCCCGATGGCGGCAGCTGCGCTCGCCGTGAAGCCCGATCACGGCTCGTTTGTCGGCCGTGTTCGCCACCACATCACACCTCCCTCGGGACCGCCGAGCCCCGACACGGTCTGAACGCGCCGTTCCAGTGTCGGCGTTCCAGCGGTTCCCGGCCGGCCTGCCCTGCAAAACCCGCCTGCTGCCCGACGAGCTGCGCGCCCTCCGGCACATCAGCAACCGCACCGCCGAGCGCGAGGTCCGCTACTGCAAGGTGCGGCGCGAGAGTGGTGCACGTGTGCCATACTTGTGCTCTGCTGGTGCAGTTAACTTCTTTGCTAATCCAGGTACGATTACGTACCAAGCAACCTTGAACCAGCTCCTTACAGCATGCTTAATATTCCATGAAGTTAACTGCTAACTGCCAAGTTGCCAAGTTAACTGTCTGGGACTGACTGATGACGTGAACGATCGTCTCTACGACGAGTCAGTGAACATTATAGAAGCCAGCTCGTGACAAGCTTCGTCGCCCACGGTAAGGCCTGCGGTCCCGCTGCACTCACACTGTTGATGAGATAACAATTACGTCAGCAGTCTTATCTCCCGTGGAACAATGCTTCAGGGGGGTCCTTGTCTGTGTTATCCAAATATATCGACAACGCCCGACGTGATACGTCCCCCGTCTTCGTCCGGCTGGCGCAACCCTACACTGCACGAGCACATGTGCGGTGAAGGACACACATGCACAGCTCGGGCAGGCCAACTGTCGGGCATGGCCATCTCCGTACTGACGGTCCGAGAGCTCGTCCTGCTGGCCGCCGGTAACGGCGCCGCGGCGGCCGCAGGTTCCCTGTCCGCGAACCCGCGTCTGGATCGTGCGCGACGCGTTCGGAAACGTGCGCGAGGTGTGGAAGAAGAACAACAGGTCGATAGTGGAGAACCTGGAGCCGCCGGTGACCAGCTACGTGCACCGGCGAACGACCTACACCAGCACCGGGAAGAGAATCCGCATCAAGTGCAGCGGGTAAGATGACGGTCTGGACGCGCACTTGGCGGGAAACACGACCCGATTTTAAGACGAAGTTTTCGGGAACAATGTTGAAGCGTAACGGCAGCATTGTGATTCCAGCGAATACAACGAATCGATGTTTCCCTGCGCATTCCGCTAACTTGACAGCACAGTTCGCGCCAAATGCAGCCACGAGAGCGGTTTCGTCCCCTTGGGATCGGTTCCGTACCCCACAGGCCATGCACGACGCAATGCGCCAGGCCATCCAACACAGATGTCTGCCCAGCTTGATCCGGCCAGTGATAAATGACCAGACCTCGCCTCCCGACCTGGCCTGAAAGGTGGCCTGATATGGAACCCACCAAGCCTGACCCGTTCGTAACGTCTAATCCGACTTGATCCTGAGTAGTTTGTATAGTCTAGCCTGACCTACCGATCCGATCCAACCCGATCCGATCCGATCTGATCCGATCTGATCTGACCTGAACTGGCCTGACCTGAGCCGTGCCCCCGTGTCAGGGCGGACCGCAGCGAGGTGGTGCAGTGGCAGAAGGGCGGCCGGCTGCTGGACCCCGTCGGCTATCGACGCGAGACCAAGGGGCGCGTCTTCATCGACATCAACAAGGTGGTGCACGTCCGACGGGCGGCGCTCAACGATTCCGGCCTGTACACGTGAGCGGAGGATAGGGTCCTGACCATTCCGGCCTGTACACGTGAGCGGAGTATAGGGTCCTGACCACTCCGGCCTGTACACGTGAGCGGAGTATAGGGTCCTGACCACTCCGGCCTGTACACGTGAGCGGAGTATAGGGTCCTGACCACTCCGGCCTGTACACGTGAGCGGACCGACCCAGACCACTCCGGCCTGTACACGTGAGCGGACCGACCCAGACCACTCCGGCCTGTACACGTGAGCGGACCGACCCAGACCACTCCGGCCTGTACACGTGAGCGGAGTATAGGGTCCTGACCATTCCGGCCTGTACACGTGAGCGGACCGACCCAGACCACTCCGGCCTGTACACGTGAGCGGAGTATAGGGTCCTGACCATTCCGGCCTGTACACGTGAGCGGACCGACCCCGGCCTGTACACGTGAGCGGAGTACAGGGTCCTGACCATTCCGGCCTGTACACGTGAGCGGACCGACCCAGACCACTCCGGCCTATACACGTGAGCGGAGTATAGGGTCCTGACCATTCCGGCCTGTACACGTGAGCGGACCGACCCAGAACGCTATACACTGAGCGGAGTATAGGGTCCTGACCACTTCCGGCCTGTACACGTGAGCGGAGTATAGGGTCCTGACCATTCCGGCCTGTACACGTGAGCGGACCGACCCAGACCACTCCGGCCTGTACACGTGAGCGGAGTATAGGGTCCTGACCATTCCGGCCTGTACACGTGAGCGGAGTATAGGGTCCCGACCACTCCGGCCTGTACACGTGAGCGGAGTATAGGGTCCTGACCATTCCGGCCTGTACACGTGAGCGGAGTACAGGGTCCTGACCACTCCGGCCTGTACACGTGAGCGGAGTATAGGGTCCTGACCATTCCGGCCTGTACACGTGAGCGGAGTATAGGGTCCTGACCATTCCGGCCTGTACACGTGAGCGGACCATAGGACCCTGACCACTCCGGCCTGTACACGTGAGCGGAGTATAGGGTCCTGACCATTCCGGCCTGTACACGTGAGCGGACCGACCCAGACCACTCCGGCCTATACACGTGAGCGGAGTATAGGGTCCTGACCATTCCGGCCTGTACACGTGAGCGGACCGACCCAGGCCACTCCGGCCTGTACACGTGAGCGGGCCGACCCAGACCACTCCGGCCTGTACACGTGAGCGGACCGACCCAGACCACTCCGGCCTGTACACGTGAGCGGACCGACCCAGACCACTCCGGCCTGTACACGTGAGCGGACCGACCCAGACCACTCCGGCCTGTACACGTGAGCGGACCGACCCAGACCACTCCGGCCTGTACACGTGAGCGGACCGACCCAGACCACTCCGGCCTGTACACGTGAGCGGAGTATAGGGTCCTGAGCACTCCGGACTGTAAGCGGCCAGACCACTCCGGCCTGTACACGTGAGCGGACCGACCCAGACCACTCCGGCCTGTACACGTGAGCGGAGTATAGGGTCCTGACCACTCCGGCCTGTACACGTGAGCGGACCGACCCAGACCACTCCGGCCTGTACACGTGAGCGGACCGACCCAGACCACTCCGGCCTGTACACGTGAGCGGACCGACCCAGACCACTCCGGCCTGTACACGTGAACGGACCGACCCAGAACCCAGACCACTCCGGCCTGTACACGTGAAACGGACCGACCCAGACCACTCCGGCCTGTACACGTGAACGGACCACCCAGACCACTCCGGCCTGTACACGTGAACGGACCCCAGACCACTCCGGCCTGTACACGTGAACGGACCGACCCAGACCACTCCGGCCTGTACACGTGAGCGGACCGACCCAGGCCACTCCGGCCTATACACGTGAGCGGACCGACCCAGGCCACTCCGGCCTGTACACGTGAGCGGACCGACACCCGGCCTGTACACGTGAGCGGCCGACCATAGGGTCTGACCACTCCGGCCTGTACACGTGAGCGGACCGACCCAGACCACTCCGGCCTGTACACGTGAGCGGAGTATAGGGTCCTGACCACTCCGGCCTGTACACGTGAGCGGACCGACCCAGACCACTCCGGCCTGTACACGTGAGCGGAGTATAGGGTCCTGACCACTCCGGCCTGTACACGTGAGCGGACCGACCCAGGCCACTCCGGCCTGTACACGTGAGCGGAGGATAGGGTCCTGACCACTCCGGCCTGTACACGTGAGCGGACCGACCCAGACCACTCCGGCCTGTACACGTGAGCGGACCGCCACCCCGGCCTGTACACGTGAGCGGAGGACCACTCCGGCCTGTACACGTGAGCGGACCGACCCAGGCCACTCCGGCCTAACACGTGAGCGGAGATAGGGTCCTGACCACTCCGGCCTGTACACGTGAGCGGACCGACCCAGGCCACTCCGGCCTGTACACGTGAGCGGAGGATAGGGTCCTGACCACTCCGGCCTGTAAGCGGACGACCCAGGCCACTCCGAGCGGAGTAAGGGTCCTGACCACTCCGGCCTGTACACCACCCAGTACACGTGAGCGGAGGATAGGGTCCTGACCACTCCGGCCTGTACACGTGAGCGGACCGACCCAGACCACTCCGGCCTGTACACGTGAGCGGAGGACGCCGACCACTCCGGCCTGTACACGTGAGCGGAGTATAGGGTCCCGACCACTCCGGCCTGTACACGTGAGCGGACCGACCCAGACCACTCCGGCCTGTACAGGCGACCACGGCCGGCCTGTACACGTGAGCGGACCGACCCCGACCACTCCGGCCTGTACACGTGAGCGGGCCGACCCAGACCACTCCGGCCTGTACACGTGAGCGGACCGACCCAGACCACTCCGGCCTGTACACGTGAGCGGACCGACCCAGACCACTCCGGCCTGACACGACCAGACCACTCCGGCCTGTACACGTGAACGGACCGACCCAGACCACTCCGGCCTGTACACGTGAGCGGACCGACCCAGACCACTCCGGCCTGTACACGTGAGCGGACCGACCCAGACCACTCCGGCCTGTACACGTGAGCGGACCGACCCAGACCACTCCGGCCTGTACACGTGAGCGGACCGACCCAGACCACTCCGGCCTGTACACGTGAGCGGACCGACCCAGACCTAATGGACACCCCCGGCCTGTGCACGTGAGCGGACCGACCCAGACCACTCCGGGCACGTGAGCGGACCGACCCAGACCACTCCGGTCTGTACACGTGAACGGACCGACCCGGACGCGGCAGCCACAGGGAACAGAGGGGGCGGTCAGGTAGCGTTACCCGCACCCCAGATCACGGGCCCGGCAGGCAGTGTTCTCCTGCACACCAGTCAGACCAATGAGCAGGCTTAGTCACCACTAATCATTAACCACCTTAATGTACGCCACCGTGGCACCTGACGGCAATTTCAGACACCTGCCCGTGTTACGCTCCTTCTGTTTTGCCTAGGTGCTGGCAAAAGAATAACATGGTGGCCTCTGTGAAGCTGGTGGTCGAGTACAACGTGTACTTCAAGTACAAGGAGTACATCGTGGTGGTGGGGATCAGCTGCCTGGCCCTAGGCATTGCTGGTGCCCTGTTGTACATGTGCCTCAGGGCCTGCTACAAGAAGTGTGGAGGAGGGAAAAAGAAGCCTAAGATGATCATCACAAAGTGATAATAGACGAGGGCCCGCAGTGTATGACCACGTGCAATGAAAGAAACCGGCTCATGCGTACTGCTGTTCAGGACATTCTATATCGGCGTTTATATTTCCACTGTCTTTCGTCACTGCCAGCCCCCACTAACGTATGTCCATTACGTATCAAATGGCATCTAAGACGCCGGGCACACGTATTTCGCCCATCAATGCTGTCGGGAATGAGCTGAACCAAGTGCTTCGGTCCGCCACCAGCCAGCTGTACACTCTTTCGCTGTTTCGTAGTCGTACAACGCGGAAGTGAGAGTTCGCCGGCATCATAGTCATGTACACCACAGCCTCGTCTTCTCTCTCATTCTAAGTCGCTCCTTTACTGTCTACATCCAACTCGCCATCGTCCTCTACCTACAATGCTCTGCCTTCCAAATTCCTATCAATCCCTTTTCCCTTCCTATTGTGCGAGCCCATCCTCTAATGTCTTAAGTCCACTTTACACCAGGCTAAGTGCAGGCACTTTATAACAATAGGCTGGCATCGTCGAGACTACTTCTGCCTTTGTGAAGGGCCCACTGAATGGCCCGGCTGTCGGCATTAACGACCTCGGAGGACGCCCGGCGACAGGACCGCGACAGACCGGCGCTCCCCGCCCCCGGGTCAGCGGTCGGCCCTGGCGGCGGCGGCGGGCCCGCACTCACCACGGGCGGCGGCGGCGGCGCCGGCTCCTGGCCCGGCTTGGGCCGCAGCGTGGGCGGCACCATCTCGGGCGTGAGCGTCGGCGGCGGCTCGACGCCCTGCAGCTTCTGCTGGATCAGGTACAGCGCCAGCGCGAACTGCTCCCGGTTCAGTTTCCCCGTCTGCTTGATGTCGCACAGGTTCCTGGAGGTAGCCGGGCTGCCGTCAGGGAACATCTGACCGGGCACTGGGCTATTTCACGGCGCTCTCGACAGACAGACATTTCGCGTTGGAACCTCTCTCGCAGGCTGTCGCTGGGGCCGGCGAAATGTCGCCATTACCCGGACTCGAACCGGGACCTTTCGGTCACAAGGCAAGCATAGCAACCACGACACTACGCCATCCCGTGCGAAACATCTGACACTCAAACGCGGCGACGGCGCTGTAACCTCGCGGCCGCCTACTGCCCGCATGACAGAACAGCCTGAAGAGCCGACTGACACTCGCGGCAGGGTCAGCACCGGGACCCGGGAGTTCCACTGACCAGATGTGGGCGAGCACCGGCTGCGGCACGCCCGACTTGAGGAAGATGTCCTTGATCTCGGTGCCGGAGACGAAGCCGTCCTGGTCGAGGTCGGCCGCGCGGAACATGGCGTCCGAACGCGCCCTGTCGGCCGCCGACACCACCCACTGCTGCTGCGCCGACGGCCGCGGCACCGGCTGCCGGCCCGGGGGGAAGAGTCACGAGCCGACGCACGGACTCACGGCAGGGACACGGACTGGTAGGACCAACGGCCGAGATAGAGAGTGACGGACTCACAGCCGTGGCGCGGCCTGACTCACTATCGGCTATGACGCAGCAGACCGATAGACCAACAGCCGGAGCGCAGACTGAAAGACTGACGGCCGGGATCGGACCGGGACACGGACTTCAGGCAAAAGCCCGAGCAGAGACTGACCAACTAACGGGGGACATTCCGGACGCGGACTGAACGGTGTCTACCGAGAACACCACGGACAGGGACTGAACGGTGTCTACCGAGAACACCACGGACAGGGACTGAACGGTGTCTACCGAGAGCACCACGGACAGGGACTGAACGGTGTCTACCGACAACACCACGGACAGGGACTGAACGGTGTCTACCAAGAGCACCACGGACAGGGACTGAACGGTGTCTACCGAGAACACCACGGACAGGGACTGAACGGTGTCTACCGAGAACACCACGGACAGGGACTGAACGGTGTCTACCGAGAACACCACGGACAGGGACTGAACGGTGTCTACCGAGAACACCACGGACAGGGACTGAACGGTGTCTACCGAGAACACCAGGGACAGGGACTGAAGGACTACCGAGTACAGCCGGACAAAGCCGGGCCAGGAAAACCAGGACAATGACTGCAACAGTCAAGACGATCCAGACCAGACTGGGGACGACCCCTGACATGGGCTGACGGACTGACCAAACAAATGGAATCTGGCACGGATGGGACGGCCGGGGGGAAGTTCACAACCCCTCCCGCAATCACGCGACCAGGCTTCGCCAAAACGGCTCGTTAACCTTCTGCCAAGTTAACAACGGCCATCGCGTGCCCTGTATTGACTTTCAGCTGCAATTTTCCCAGACTCACAAAGAAACACACCGTTTCGTGCTCACGAGGCCGAAGCTCAGAACAAACAGCGCGCATGACTGTCCACCGCCGGCCGGCGGTCTGGCTCGGCGCCGCGCGGACCAGCCGCCCCGGTCACCTTGATCAGGCCGTCGGAGGTGGGCAGCAGGTCCGGCATCGTGCCGAGAGAGGAGCCCCGCTTGGTGGCCGGCATCAGCTCGGGCGGCAGCACGCTGGGCACGGGGCACTTCTCCAGCGCTCGGTACACCAGGTGCATGGCCTGGCAGAGGGACAAACGAGGTTCGTGAAACACGGCGACCCGCAGAGCGCCGGCGTTATCGGGGATCGATGCCGCGATCGGTCCCAGGAGCACATTTGCTGCAGCCAAGGGCGTGAAACTTTCATGAGAATGGCTTAATGGCTCGGTCAAAATAGTTCATGGCCAATGGTTTAATCAATGTTTTGTGCACGCACACCGTCATTCCCATACCTATCAGCAAAATATCGAAGAGCGATAGTTTCGGAAACAAAATGTAGGGTGTGCAAACCCACAAGGCACAAGAGTTCAAGTTCACTTCCAGACTAACCAGTGAATCATCAGCCTGTCACAGCAAGCCTCAAGAGACCTCATTGGCGTACGTATAGGGATAACGGTAACGCGGCCATGACAGCGACTCTCCCATTAGATTGCAAACAACAGGCCTATGGTGTGGCACGGACAAAGTCCCAGAAAAAACAAAACATCTAAGGTTTAGACCACCAATTTCCCAGAATTCTATGCGTATGCCAATTCATGTACGTCACAAGATAATCTACCAAAACATAGAACAGTAGCCCTGCTGTCCTTTGAACGGGCGACTCAATGTCATGGACGTCCCAGTCAGCGACAAAAGCTAACGGGCAGTGCACTGTTCTCCAGCGCGGCGCATCACCAGCCAACGCTGCCAGCAAGACACTAGCGGCGGCCACACACTTCATCCACCACCATCACCACACCACGCCCCCCACACCTCGACCGTCAGCCCGTCCCAACGGCGCGCCGCCAGCCAGGACCGCCGGGCACGCGACGCAGGTGGCCGCGCCGGCCGAGCGACACTCACGATCGTGAACTCGTCCCGGTCCAGGAAACCGTCCTTTGTCGATGTCGGACAGGTCCCATATCCGGCCCAGCGTGTCCATCGGCAGCTTCGAGTTCAGCAGCACCTCCCTCACCTGCGCGGCACGGAACGTTGCGAAGTCGGCGCCGATGGCATCGTGCGCGCACGAAGTCCCCGAAACAGGCCGGGTGGAAGTCTTTCCCGCGTACGTGAGCCGTAAAGCGCTAATCACATCGTTAGCGGGGTTGGCGGCACCTTACGTTAACGTTCGCCAGCTGCGCAGAAACGGCCACAGCTTTTAATGATGACCGGAGGCGTCTGGCAGGCCGTGAGGTGGCCTGCGCATCCCAACCTGAGGCGTACCTTGTTGCCCGGCAGCCGGTCGCTGATTGGTCCGAGCGAGTTGAAGATCTGGTCGTAACGCTGTTTGTCCCCTGGCTTGATGGTCCACGGCGTGTTGCCGTTGCTGACTGCTGGTGAAACGGACCGAACAGGCGGCGGCTCTCCCTGAAACAAAACATATACATACCATCCGGCCCTTCAGCATAACCCGTCCACGGCGTCGAATACCAAGTCACACCGAAAAGATGAAGGAAGCTTCCAATATTTCGATCGGATACTGGGGTTTATGATTGGTTTTGACTGTCATGGTTACATCACTTCGCAAATTTTCACGCTCTTCGTCGCGCAGACGGATGCAATGTCAACGGTGTTACAAACACTTTTCACGGATCGTCGGCAGGACAGCTAGACAGTTGCGCTCACATTAACCGCACTCACCATATTCGGCGGAGGTACATTAAGACGGACATTGGACAAGTCCAGCCGCTTCGAGTTCTGCGCTAGTGCTATCATTTTTAAGGCCACAAAAAATCCAGTTTTGTCCAGCTGTCCCATACATTTTGAATCTGCTATGTCCCAAATCTGAAAAATGCAGAGGTATATGAGGACAGATGCATATAAAACAAATAATGTTGGGGATGCTCAGTAGCTATGACATGCTTGCATTTTCGGCCAGTTATGGTGAAGAAGCCACATTGGAAAATACATGGTAAAAAGCGATGGCAACAATATTGGCCATCCATGCCATTTGTGATATTTCACATAAATTAGATGTATCATGGCCAGCAAAGCAATCCCACCATTCACTGGATACAGACAACTGATGCACAACATGTATCATACCTGTCCCAGCACATTGTCCTGAAGCCCAGACTTCTTGAGAAACTTGGCTGCATCTAATGCTTCTATCACATTGGTGTGATTCTTGTCAATCTGGAATGTTTGGAAAAGTGGAGTAAAAATTTACTCTGAAGGTGCTGGTCACCTTGATGATGAAAATCCACAAGTGCATAATGAAGGACTTGCTGTACAGACCTGCACCCTCCAATTCCAAACTCATGTAGTATGGGCCAAGCCATATGTAGTATGGGCCACCCTCAGACAGAGCCAAGATGAACATACATCTGTTAAGTCACAGGTAGTCATCAAGGATGCTGATGAGTATACTGCTTCATCCAGCTCTCATAAGTGAAAGCAGCTGGTAAAATTGACTGAGCAAAAGGATGGGAGGCTGGCAACCAAAACTATGCCCAACAGGAATGATCATGCCAGCCACCTTAGAAGGGACCACAATGCTGGTGGGGAATATGGTGATGGTACATATTTTCAAAAGAACCATGTAACACACCATACACCATAGGTCAGTTGGGACAGCACTGCTCCCTCCATGCTGACCAAAGGGGGTCTGGGACGTTTTGGAATCCAATATTTGTCCTACAAGTCAGCAGACATGTACAGGGCCACACAGGCCACCGCATGGTCGTGACGTGTCCCTGACGTCACGTTCGCCATCTGCCACGGATTCAACCTATATACTGTATGATCAGGTCCTGGGTTCAGTCCATCTAATATGCTCTGCTTTGCACAGATTCATGACATCATACCAACAATCCATTGCCATGGAATTTATTGAGCAGTGTTTCTCCTCTAAAACATTACTCTGCACCTTGCCAGCATGAAGCAACGTTTTTCTACTGAGCATAATTCAAATTCTGCTCAGTCTTCACCATCTAGGGCACATGTTTCCTTTGCAATGGATCTGCTGCTGATGATCCCCAATGAAATCCCAGATCCACATCCAGCTGTTTTATGTTGAAACTGCCATCTAGATCTCACACTTTCCTACACATACCAGACTTTAACTCCTTTTTCCTATGTCCCATACAGTCTGCACATTTCCAACATCCTGAACAGTTTGTCAGTGCACTGCACCCCATTTGAGACTTCTCAAATGCCTTCAGCTTGCCTTACTTGGAGGTACCTGGAGTTTTCTCCCTATGTCAAAGGGGACACCCTCAGATTGCTGAACAGGGGACACCTTCAATTTGTTGAGGACTGCCAGTCCTCCTGAACCAGGAAGGCATTTGAGTCAGGCCAGAACACAAGGTCACTGTCTATGCGATTTGGGGGCCAAAAAGGCACCAAATATGCAGTTTGCATGACAACACTCTCAGCTGACAGTTGCTGGATTTTGTTGACACCTGAGAACTGCATGTACTTTTTTAAAAATGGTTGTGGCACAATCCCCAAGGATGCCACCAGCCTAATAAGCAGTTTCCAAGAAAACTTGATTTTTTTATATGCATGGGAGCAAACAGGCTCATCACATCACCATCCAGTCCAATGTAAGAGCCCTTTTCCAATTGCTTCCTGAACATGCAAAAATTATATCATGGTCTTTTAAAAACCAGTTCCATGGTCAAAATGTTTCAAGCATAGCACATGCCATTGCATCTGTATTCCTCCTTGTTTTGGCAATTTATGCATAATTATGTGTCCTTTCAATGTCCAATATGACTTCCTCTTTGAAGGATTTGAAGATGAAACACACCACAACAAATACCTGGTGAGGGCACATGATGCCTTGCTTCTTGCCATTACACACATTTCAAAGAACCTTTCTTCTTGTTTTCCTCATTTTCAGAATACTTGTTTCTTCCAACACAGGCAGCATTACCCTGTTCATGATGGCAAGTGAAAAAAACTTACAGTGGTTCTAGCCATACCCTTTATGACAAAATGCACCAAACCTTTGTAGCCCTACCCAGTAGACAGTGTTTACTAAAAAAGGCCTGCAGTGGAAGAATTATAGATGTATCTTCATCAAATATGCTATTGTCCAGCTTAGAATGGCATGCACATTGAAGATAAACATGCAATATCATAAAACCAGAGTCCCATTAACTTTTTATATCTGCTGCCACATTATGCAGTATCTACAACACCATAAAACAACATCACACAGGAGGATGGAGAAACATTCTCCCATCTTAAAATGTTTTGAACTTGTACAAAATATGTAATTATAGGCAAGGAAGAATGCATAAACAGTCTTTGCAGCCTACTTTTGCCAAATCCACTAAGTCTGAAATCCTAAAATACATACAATACATGCACTATGCAATATTCATAAAATGGATGTTATTACCACTTGGTCAAAACAGAAGTATGGTTCCTCCAAGTGGCAACTGGGATTTGCCTGTGCATCCATGCTACATAAGCCCAAGGTAAGGCTGTTTTTAACTTTTCTACCCTGAATGCCTTGAATTTAGCCATTCTTCCCAGGTCCCTCCCACAGGGAAACTTTCATCCTTTAGTTCCATTGCTTGCTGGGGTAGATCTGGCAGCTGTTTGGGGGGAAAAACCAGTTCCTTGGGTATGGATGATGGGCCAGCAAGTCAGAAATAGGAGGGGGGATGGAGGACAGAGGACAGACAGATGTGTGGGAGATGCCATCCATGAGTTGGCTTTGCAATATCCAGCAAGTCCACTCTGGTTGTGTAGAAGTAGCCATGTCTGGGGTGGGGGGCAAATGGATGACTGACCCCCTAATTGCAGGTGGGGGGACAATGGCCTGGATGGCCCCCTGGATCCAACAGCAACTGCTTAACTGTGATGGTGAAGAAATATCCACTGTTGGATTGGGGATGTCATTTGCAGACACAAATATGCAGGACACAGGTGCATTAATTACACTTATGCCACATGACTGACAAACCTGGGAATTTGAGTCACTAATGTTGGAAACAATTATGATGTCATCCCATGCTTACCTGATTATACCAAGCTTCATACACACTGATATGAGCTCCTGCTATCTGAAAGAAAATAAGCGATTGAGTAGATTCCTTGAGACTGACATTTTCATTTCCCTGCAAAACAGTTTCATGTCCAATGGTGATGGTATGAAGTGAATTTATAATTCCAAACATAAAATACAAAAAGCGGTAGGGACCAAACCCAACGTGAACCTCAATCCAACTAATCAATGAATGCGTCACGTAACGAGCAGCCAGTCTGTTTCCCACCACTGCGGACACTGCTTAAGCTTGCTTCATCATAACGTGGCAAATTTGAACAAAACACTGCTTTGAAACATCCATGCAGTCGGAAATACCTCCTCCGGCGTCATATCTGCCCCCATCCGAGCAACACCATCCCACACACGACCCCGCGGGCAACCGACGATCGGGAAATCGCGAGGGGGAGTGGCTTCCAAATCGATCATGGGAAGTGGAAGTCGAAACAGCCAAATTACAATATAGCACAGTCACAATGAAAATGGGATGTAATATACGTTTATTTGTTTTTCATTTGTATGGCGTGTGTTCTCCAACTATTTCAGTCGTTTTCTACCAAGGATTTTGTGGACATTTAATGTCAAAGCTTTCTTTCCAAGGCGGCAAGAAATTGGCGCATTTTCCGTTATCGGAACGTCAAGTCTATCCCCTCCAGTATCATTACCTAGCATACCGTTGTCTGATCGTGGTATTCTTTCCATTTTTATCTCAGGTATGTCAATCATATGGAGCAGAAAGAGCAGCGCTCCAGCGCCACTGCTATGTATGGCGATCTCAACATAATTTCTCTGATGTATTACATGGGAGCCGGGGTGTCAGTTTCTGTACAATCATTGGGGGGCCGAGCCGAGGGCTTGATAACCTAGCCTCCCGCCAAATGTGGGTTCCACATCGGATTTAACCCACTTTACTTTGGCGAATAGAAATTTGCATTTTTTTGTTACTATTTATCACATAAGAAATTGCATTTATATATATATATATATATATTTGGATAAATGCAATTTCTGTCTAGGTATGTCTAAACTGAGAGAAAATATTGGGGGGGGGGGGGCTAACCAACACTGGGTGGGCCCAAATCAACATCGAATGGGCCAGGACCATCTGAGAAAATACCGATCGGCGCCCCTGCGTGGGAAAATCGCCCACACGGTTGGTCCTACAAGTTTCTCGCACAGGTTACATCCGGGACGAATCTAATTACCTAATCCGGAACGATGACATCACAGTAGAAAGCAATACTTCATCGTGATCTCGAACCACATATCCCGAATGCCTCAGTTAACTCTAAACTTATCAGTTTCAGCGTGTGCCCATTTCACAAGAATGAAGAAAACAATCATCATTGTATTATCTTTAAAACCTACGCACATGGCGACCTTCGACGGCGTAAACCGCAGCAACCCGGCGACAAGCCGACACAACCAAACAAACAGCACGTTGAGCGGTCGTGTCCAGATGAAACAAACGTGTTTCACTGTGGCTTGCGAGCAACCCGTGACACCACACCGCGTCGAGTGGCATTCCCCACACTGCATTTCAAGACAGACAGATTTCCCTTTCACACGCCTTTACCTTGGACAAACCGCGTCACAAACACCGCTCCATCACGTCGTGCTGGCTGCGTCGCGACTGGTACATCAGCCATTTGGCCCCATGTCCGGCGACCCGCCTCACAGTTCAAAGAATGCATGATGAGTGCGTCACCGCAGCGTTCAATGCACATTTTTCAAAGTGACCTCAAACACCAGCGCACTGTTCGGCGGAATCACCGGGGGACTGCCCCTGGAGCCGTAAGCCATGTGAGGCGGGCAGGTGATGCGTCTCTTGCCGCCGACCTTCATGCCCTCCACGCCCACGTCCCAGCCCTTGATGACCTCCTTCGCGCCGAGCCTGAACTTGAAGCCGGGCCCGCCGATCGTCTGGTCGAACTGCTTGTTGTTCTGCTTCAGCCTGCCGACGTAGTAGACCGAGACGGGTCTGCCTCGCTTCGGCGACTGGGCCGCTCCCGACGACCAGGTCCTCGATCATCACGCCGCCTCCGATGGTCTTTTTCGCCGACTTCGGCGTCTGGGGCGCCTTCTTCTCTTGCTGCACCGGAGTTTTCTGGCCTTCGTTCGCGTTTTGGGCAGACTTCTTCTTCTTTGGACTCTCCTCTCCGCCAGCGGGTCCATTTGCCTTTGGACTCTTCAGGGAAACATCATGCGCATTACTGCCTTTCTTCGATTCTGGGACTTTTGTCTTTTTAAGAGGAATTTCTGGTTCGTCATCGTCTGACTCATCATCGTCTTCCTCGCCTTCCTCGTCATCTTCGTCATCATCGTCATCATCTTCGTCGTCATCCTCTTCCTCACTTGCTTCCTCGGCTTCTTCCTCTCCCTCATTTTCGTCGCTGAAACCCTCCTCAACTTCCTCATCGTCGTCCTCTTCTTCATCATCTACTTCGTCGTCATCGTCGCTTTCTTCTTCGTCCTGGACGATTTCCTGCACCTTTGCCTTTTTCTGGGCACTTGACTTCACGGGAGAGCCCTTCCTCTTCGATCCATTCTCCGCAGGTTCTGCATTTATTCCATCGCCCTTCCCCTTGTTCTGCTTCTTCAGCGATGCAGCTAACTTCGCGGGCACCAGCTGAGGCGCCTCCTCTTCGTCAGACATGTCACTCACCTCCTCCATGTCATCATCGTCGATCTCATTGTAAAACCCAGTGAGGTGGACAGGCAGCGGGGTTTCACCGTCCACGTACAGGGCCAAAGAATCTCCGCCCTGAAAGTTCAGGTCCAGAGTCTGCTGCGGGGTGTTCTTCCGGTTCAGATGACACAGAATGAACTCCTGGCCGTCGACATTGATCATAACTTGGGTGTTTGGGTTCGTTTGTGTGTTGCCGCTGGCTATGTCCAAGGAGGCCATCGAAACATGGAACGACTTCTCGACAATTTGTTCATATCGCTTGCCGGGCTGGAGGATGAGGCCCCAAAACGTATTGTTGTTGGCGTTCATTGTTCACCAAGTGGTTGGAAATGGACTTCAGATCTCCTCACAATCGGCCAAAAATATCATGCGATAGATGAAGGTACCTGCAAAGAAAAAGAGGAATTAGACACACGCAAAATGACTGCCTGATATACGGGCTCAGATACGCGACACTACGGCTCTAAGCTAACAAAAAAAAACGAGCATTTCACCAGAAAGGAAGTTCAAAGGCACAAAGATAACGCATCTAACCCGCACGAGAACAACGATAAAACCCGTGGGCGAGAAAATGACGTCAAAGCCGGCCCACTTGCAATATGATACTACACTACTCCGTGACGCAGTTCGCTGATGGCGACGAAATGTAACCGAGGGCGTTTTGTTTTTTTGAACTTTTTGAACTTAAAAAAACTTTTTGTTAACTGGCGCTGTTATAAACAGCAAAATATCCCATGGCATAAATCATCACGGCGAGGCATTACGTAAAAAGCCGCACACATCGACAATGGTGTCAATCCCACCAATGAGCAGGTTTTGATGATCACACCATCACATTTTACATCTGCAATTAAAATATGCGACAATGACCCTCGCCCTACGACGTGCCAATTCCGTCCATCTTTTCCCTCCCCCATTCCCTTAATATCTGCAACTATTAAACATGAAACTTTGGGTAGCCAACTCTTAATCATCATCTGCAAAAGTATGTTGCGTGATTTTGCCCTTATGTACAAACCATCGAATTATTTGTTCAACAGATCAAAGCTTGTACCCTACATGACCAGAAATGTTCGCGAAGGTGGTCATGACCTCTTGTGACCTTTCAAATGTCAGATAAAGTCAATGGCATGATTTGGCATTTTTTGGTAATCTTTATGTCAAACATCCGAGAGGAAATACAAAATAGTAAAAACCGTCTGCTTGGTAATGAAGTTCACGAAAACGTCACAAGCATTCAGGTTCCATCAGCATGAGACAAAATGCTATGTTTTCTTGACGATTTACTGCCAACGTGCCAACCACTAGTCAGTCGATTCGAAAACTAACCAAACATAACCGACTGAATTGACTTAGTGTCATGATGGTATGCTAGAAGCACGGTACGAACATGACACAAAATCCGCACATTGACGGTAATTATATAGTCTTTTCGCCGGAGACGTGGAAAACGTCCATTCTCACCGTGCTGACCCAGCCTGACCCCAGGAAAAAGACCAACCGCCGAAAATGCATAAAAATTATCTCGTCCTCCATTGCGGAAAAAAGAACGAGCAATGACATGACGTTTATCCCAACCCTCTACCATTCTTCGTTTTCGAGCGGCCGGGGGGGGGGGACGAATCGCCCCTTCACCTCGCCAGTCGTCCGAAAAAAATGTTCCATAGGGCGAGGGTAAGGTAACACCGATGGACACCTGGAAACCCATGGACACGAGGCCAACACCCCAGTCTACTGCTTCACCATCAAGTGAATTTGTTTCCTTTATCTATGTTCTGTCAGAAAATATGGCAAAATAAGCATTTAAAAACGTCATTACAATGAGTGTGGCTTCCATCCCACGAAAGTATTGTCAAAATCCAAATGAATGGACCAGAAAGATGCCCAAAATTATGGAAAATCCATCACAGGGTCGCGTCACTGGTGATTCTGCGCAGAAAACTCCACGAAGCTCCATCAAACACAAATCAGGTAACATTCCATTGGACGAAATTTCTGATTACTCTTCTTCTGCAAAAACCACCTGCAGACACTCTCTGGGACAGGTATTTCTTGGTCTCAGCGCAATTACAGAGTCCACTCTGCACTTCACATCTTAAGTTTACATGACATCCAACTATCTACACAGTGCCATCTATGACCTGAGAACGTCTTTATGTGGCCTGCTAGCAGCGTACACAATTCACAATTGTGTAAATCAAAGATGCATGGCAAGAAACGACCTAAAAATAGCACAGAATCACACTTATTAGCAGACCCTGCTATGATTTCTACACAGGCATAGAAATATGACTCTGAATTCTAGTTTTAAGTAGCCTCAAAACCCTGCACTCAGCCATATGTTAATAAAATATGGCATCAACTGTTTTGCAGGTCTACATCTATTGATGCACCATATGTCATTTCCATCTCAAACTGGCATTTAGTGAACTACAGACAAGTTGCAGATTCTGAAGCCACAATTGCTATCATGGGTGCTATCGCATTCAAGTCACTGCTGCCTTGGGCCCACAGATGAAAAAAAAAACAAACCCATACCAGTGCATGCTGCTCATGACTGATTATAACTTAAAAACACACTCTGCACTGGTTCAATAACAATCACATGTTAGAACAGGTTACAAAACAGCTAAAGCCAATCCCATGCTCTGCTGGGAAATGGATGAAGCTTACTCATAATGCATTTTCATACAAATGCCATGAACCTGACTCAGGCTGCCAAATAACGGAACAACAATAAAAATGGAAAGTGCCATATAAGGCTGCAAGTGTTCTAACAACATGCGGTATGCAGGTCTGGCATGTATGATTATCTTCAGGCTGCATATCAGCATTCTTCCAGTGTATATTAAAGTAAATAAGCTGCATTAATGAGCTGATTCTGCTGCTTTTCTGATTGCTAACTTGATGCCTGTTATTGATTTCTACAAAAACAAGCCTCAAATTTGCATATTAATTCACTGGGGCATGCCACAGACATTGTCACAGGTTGCAAACAATACAAAGGATTTGTCAGTGATAATGCCAACTCTCTATTTTATACCAGATGTCACATTGGAAAAGTCAGCTGCATGGGAAATGTACAAAGATGACACAGTGAGTGCAAGGACAGGGCTGATGGACAAGACAGGGTCAGAAAGGCAGTGGGAAAGACTATGGTGAACATGTCCATGGCACATACCAGATTTAACATGCACTGACACACATCATCTGTGATGTGTAATGAAAAAGAGCAAATGTGCTTGCAAAAGGTGCTCAGCCTACAAAGCAGTGATCCACAATATTGTGGGTCCTGATACACCCTTGCTGTGGTTGGCAGTCTGCAGGATGTAGGACAGTGAGCACCAGTAGAGCTGATTAGTTTTGGGTTGGGACTGGAGAGGAACAGGCTGGGTCAATGGCAGTCAGAGTGAGGGCTAGTGGGGCCTGGATGAGTGCTGAAGTCTCACTCAGATAGGGCTGGTGGTCTACAGTCTGGGCTGGTGGAATCAGAGCAAGGGTTGGTGAGTCCACAGGAATGGCTGGTTCAATCACACTGAGATGGCTTTAGAGTGACATGGAAATCTGATACCTGCTGCACAAGGGTGAAAGTTGGTGGGAGCTGCCATAATGAGGGTTGGAATCATCTAGATTCAATTCAGACAGAATGAAGGTTGACAGAAGGACAAGAATGAGGATCTTAGGGACACTAACTATCAACAATAGAACCAGTCAGCTCTCTGCACCTTAACACAATATTAATCAGGTAATACAAGGTATATTAAGTCACCCACAGCTACCTGGGGAAGGGAGGAAATTGACCTACTTGTATCTCAGGAATTAAGAGCCCAATATCGATTATAAGAAATGATGCAAGAAGTAAAGCAAGTCAAAGCAGAACCTACACAAGCATTGCCACTGTCAGTTCTGATGTTATGGCCAGATATGAGCCACTGATGGTCAGATGCTAACAATATAGACAACTCTTTCCTAGCATCAGCTGAAGCAAGAAGACAGCATTAACCACAATGCCTGATCTACAACTCAGTTGGATCAAACTGATGACTTCCAAAAACATTAAAACACATTTTGGTGGTAAAATTATTTTTGTATTGCTAAATTTAATCTGTAAAATGACAAAGTATCTATACCACTTCATTAACTATGGTTTTCTTAAAAAATGGGCATATTTTGCATATTACTACAACTAAAGGGTAATACTAAACAGCATGTGGGTTTTGATCACTTTCCTTTATGGTGAAGATAATTTAATTTTGCCATTGTATGTACTACAGAATGTCCTGAATTTATCAGTCAACATACAACTTGTTCCATTATGACCATATACATATAAATCAGCAGAACTGGCCACATGTGGCATTTTCACCAGGTGGTGAAAAACAGCACAAATGGCATGAAAGTCATAGAACAAATGGTTCTCAGTTAAATACTTGTGTTCTGGTTGCTGCCTAACATCATTCCAAGATGAAGAAAGTATCAAAATTCATGCCATTCATGGTCATGAAAATATCACCACTCTGTGCACTGCTAACCGCTGCACCATTTGTCTCTTTGACTTTTGCTGCAATTCTGTGGTAACAAAGTCATAAAGCACAATGCCCAAGGTTTCCAATTCCCAAACCTAACCTAACCTAACCTACCTATTTAGCCACAACCTAACTTCTGTTGGACAGAGCCAAGTCCAATGGCAACCTGTACTGGCCTATGGCCTCTAGATCCCAAACTGTGCCTCTGGTGCTGGGTTGCACCTTTAGTACAACATTACACCCCATGAACGTCCATTCATCAGACTGCAACCTCTAGTATCATTTAATGATGATGTCATCAAACCTTATGCAGTGCATAGGACATCCTTGGAGCAAAGGCAGTGTAAACAAGATGGTGCCTCCCATTCTGGTTGCATTTGCTTACAACAAAATATAATTCCCATTTCCTTTGAAAACCATACCAGTAATGTCACCACTTCTTGCTTTCACAGGAAAGTTTCTGAGCTCTTCTGTATTGTATGCATAGCAAAATTGGTCTGTGAAAAGGTGAAAAAGTACAGTAACGCTGCCAAACTGATCTGCAAAGACGTTATTTCATGATAACTTTGACACAGGCAATAAATCAACCCGAAATGGCTGGATATTACAGAATTACACACAACAAGGAAGATGCATTTTTAGTGAACCTTTAAGAATAACAATAAGATGTATGAGAGACAGTGAGTCATTAGTATTTTGGGGCAGGAACAAAACTCCGAGAACCGATAATTTCCACCTGTTCATGACACATGCCAAAGGTTGGACGTTTCCCTTAAAACCACATTACTGCACATAACTAACCCTGACAAAACAAACAATAGCTGTGCATGATACCATGCTAGCACAGAACGTTAATGCAGTCAGATATATGGCGAAAGCAGACAGGAAAGACTGCCTGCTTGAGCACTTCTGCACTATTATGCCTATCACGTCGTATACCCGTCACTCATCCCCTTCCCCACAACTACTGGTCTATATCTTGCTAAGTAGTAGACTTATGACAGAACAAAACATTTCACGAGGTGTTAACCACGCACTGTTGTGAAAACACGTGCTAAATTATCACTTCGAGACCAAGGGACACCCGCATACGTTTCCACGCGTTCACACCACGAGGAGTTGCCCCACGCCGCCGCGCGCTCTTCTTGCCGCAAACGTTGACTGCGCGCCACCGCGAGTGCTACGTGAGTCATTCACTTAATAATATTATAATGCTAGAAATGGCAAGGCATGTGGCAAAATCTGACGATTACTGTTGACAATGTGATTTTTTAGCAACGCTTTACTTGATAGCGCTGACAATGAACATTCGTGTGCGCTTAGGTGTGCAGTGTCGCGTTCCTTGCCACTATTTTTCGGTTATGGCCCGCCGACGAATTTATTCATGTGAAATTGCAAAAGGCTAAGGTAAAAGTGATGTGTTCTCGGTATCCTTTGATCGTGGAGAAATTACAAAGTGAAAAAGACGTTAATAATGAATGCATACCAAAACCTTCTAGTCAAGTATCCACGCCATTGCGATAGTTTTTGTCACTTGTTAACCCAGTCACAGGCCGGCTAAGCAGGATACAGCTTTGCTAACTGTACAATTTTTATCTGTCGACTTAAAGGTAAGAACGATTTATGTATGATATCAAAGCACCGGGCGGTTCGCAACTTTTGTCAGCGTTTTAGGTGGTGCCTAATTTATAGAATCTTGCGCAAATTTCTCATCCGCGCTGTAAAAGTCGCATACGACAACCAGTCGCGTTGCAAAAGCCGGTGGTGTGAGCCACGGGCGTCGGCATTTGTTTGTCAGAACCCGGCTACGGAGCAACAGGGAGTGTCTCGAAGTCTGCAGCGGAGTTGGGATTCCCGTTTAGGTAGGTAAGCAATTGCCTCTGTTCGAGGAATCATTTGCAAGACCTACCATCAAAGCAAATGCTGGGCGTTGGCTATCTCAGCCTGTCGCAGCTAGGTGAATGTTAGAAGTTTGGGTTTGAAGCAGGTTTCTCAAAGTTTTTCACTGGATGAAATCATTATTTCTGTTGTCTTAAGGAGACCAAGAGTCATGGCCCGCTCATTCGTCAACGCCCCAATTTTAGCTATGTGTATTAATACGATTTCCTCGGTTAATCATCATCAAGATTATTAATGTACTACCTGTTCCTGAAGACCAGTGTGAGGTTTCTGAATGCACAGTCCAAGTTGTAATTGTAAAATTGTGCACCCTGTGAACTTTGTTGTCAGGCTGGTCCTATGCACATATCCTGCAAATTTCTATGCTACTTCATTTTCATTCTTATTTTTTCATTGTGTTCCTTATCAGTCCCAGGGTGTGAATGCAAAATCCTAACCTTTGTTTGAAGTTTAAAAGACACAGGTAACAGTCAGGCATCAGCTCACCCTGACTCATACTCAGGGGTACAGCCAGGATTTTCTTAAGGGGTACCAGGAGCTCAGCATGAACTGAAATGGCACTAAAACTGCCTGCCAGAAAGAGAATGTGCAATGATTTTTGCAAAAACTGCATGTCTAGGGGGGCTGGGTCCCCTGGGCTCCCTTGGCTGTGCCTGTGCTCATACTCATTCTTCCAATGGCATCTGTTTTTCTCGAATTTAATTGCTGTCTTTGGTTACAAATATAGATGTCAGTCCCAGCATGGTATAACCACAGGGGGGAGCTGGGGAACATGTGCCCTCCAGTTGTAGCAAAATAGGTTTTTATCCCCCCCCCCCAATTTCAGTCAGGAAGTGGGTGTTTTCATGAATTCTTGTTGAATAGTAAGACTTTGGATTGGATTGTCACCCAGGATTGTGATCTCCTCCCCTCCCCCAATATCTAGGATTTGACTACATCTGTGAGTCTCAGGATACCAATCCCTTATCTTGAGCTAAGGATTTGTGCCATCCTGAGATCCCAGTCTTATTTTAACTTGAATTTTGAAGTGAAAAGAGGTGGTATTGCATGGCAATAACAGTATAATAATGACGGAGCTGTAGTTGTTGATTTGGTGGCCTAATGTCCACATAATGGACCCCAAGTGGTCAAAAACATACCAGCCCACCACGGTTCCAATAAAAAATGGGCGATCAGGCATTTTGGTAGGATCAAATGCCAAATCAGGTCAAAGATGAGGCACAAAATAGCAGGCAGTGCAAGATTCTTAGGGTGGACGAGCATGCATCTCCGGAATCGGCGTTATGTATATGAATGTGAATGTCTGCTCTTGATTGCAGATGTAGGGCCTGGGTGACATTCGGTGTCATGGCTGAGTGCAGGCAGGAAATGTGCGGGACTGCTCAAGGTCAAGGTGGCCGAGTTCGGTCTCAGTATGGACACCCACGTGACTTGCGTCACTAACGACGGCTTGCCAGTCATGTTCAAGTTCAGAAGGGAGCTAGCTGCTTTGCGAACATCATCTCTGCGTTGCTCATGGCATGTACCTGGCTTTAACTGATGCTTTGAACGTGGAGAATGACGGAGCTCAGACAGCAGGGATGGAGCACCAAGATGGTGCTTCTACGGGGTTAGAAAGCTCAGCGGAAGAGTTCGATGACGATGTCGGTGAAGACCGAGAGTCTGATGCAGTCACAGACTAGGGCGAGCTGTGTGGCTCAACATCAGAGGTGGCGTCAGGAAGATAGATGGTTCCGTAAATTGTCCATACCGAATGAGCGGCTCGAGAAGTACGTAAAAAAAAAACACGGTGAAAAACGTTTACTCTACGTTGCGAAACAAGATGGACAGTTTACTTGCAGTGCGTGCATGATTTGCGGAGGTAAATCTGCCATACACATGAATCCCATTGATAAAGGTGATCTTAAAATGAGGGTGATTGAAAACCAGGAATTCGTGCTGGTGCGGGCAAGGGTCATTTACGCAAATGCCAGGAAATTGGGTGCAGGTGCTTTATGTCGCAGGAACAGTGGGCCTTTTGGAGGCAGAAACTGCTCTGAAATTTTTGCTTAACGTTCTCAAGAAAGAAAATAATCTGTTGGCAAAAAAGGATTTTATGGAGGTGTAAGCGTGAGAATGTGTCAGTGACGATCGAACGCGGTTGCAGTGTTACATTCACGTAACAACAGCCATGTGTACAACGAGGATGAGAGGCACCATGTTTTTCCATACGCTACGGAAGAGATATCCAAGACTTGGCTGCGCTAATGATAGAACGGATGGAGAAGTGAAGGTAGACATTGAACACAAAAGTGAGATTGAAGAAGAAATGACAGAAAATAGCAACCAGCCGACGTGTTCAGATACAGCTACTGCACGGTAGCAACTGCAACATGCGCTTGAGCTAGCGACGGAAATTGGTGTTCCTTATCCTCCAGAACCCCTATAACCAGACATTAGTTTTTAAAAGCTATCCGAAGAGAGTTAGATTGTATGCTCGTATCTGGTAGAGGGAAACTTGTCGATGTCGTGTGTAAGCGGGTTAAAGCAGTTGTCCCTACGAGTGCAGGGTGGGAACGGGTATTCTCCATTGTTGGAACCATAGTTACATAGCGCATATCTCATTTCGACGACGAAACTGCTGACGTTTTGTATTTTTTTAAATGCCAGTATCGCAAAGTAGTTGTTCGTCGAGCATGGTGCTCTTCATCGATACAGTAATGGTGTACTTTCAGATTTATTTACGGAGTGATCAGTAAATTAATAAAGCATTGTTTTGTTCAACCTTGCTTGGGTTTTAATGGGATTTAGAGAGCACCAGGTGACAGTGGGTGAATGGGATTTATCGAGCAGCATCCGCAGACTTCAGAAATAATTAGGAATTTCCGGTCTGTCTCTTCCCCTGTCCAAAAACTGGTATCTTTTACCCATGCGATCCCGGCATGTACCACTGGTTAGGATCTAAAACTCCGCGTGTACGAAGACTTACCCTAAATATGGTTCGAATTTTGAAAGAATTATACATGTGTACATGCGATTCAAGCTTTTACTCGTGCGTAAGTGCACATATTTGTTGCCGACTAAGGAATATTCCGGTAAATGTTGTGCGTTTGCATGTGAAGAGAATATAAATCCGATTTGAATGTATTTGCCCACGAACAATATTTCCCCGGGATCCCGCGATCGGGAAATCAGTCCCGGGACCCCGGGATTGAAGTCCCAGGATTGGCATCCCAAGTTACAGAGCTCAGCATCAGTTTCACACTACATCACTGACGTATCTGTTAACAGATATATGGAAGGGATGAATAAGATTAGTTTGATCATAGTTCGTATATGGGTTTGCGAGCTTTGAACTCTGTACTCTGTATTGTGGCACAGAAAGAATAAGCAAAAACCTTTTCCATTGCCCTGCTTTTTGGAGTGTTGCTGTGTTATTCCACCATATCCTGCGTACCTCATGACTTCCACCACTTCCTGCAAGTCACACGTGTCAGATATAACTCAGCATTAGGCACCGACAGTTGTGCGATTATTATTGCGTTACTGCTGCATTAGTTGACGGCTGATTTGGTTATTTATACCGACGCTTCCGACCGTTACGACCATTTCGAGTCGTAGCCTCTCATGCCGGGAGTCGCGGGCGACGGCGAAATATCGCCATTACTGAGACTCGAACCGGGGACGGTTCGGTCACCGCTGCAACTCGACGGCGTGCTGATCAGGCGAATTGGATGTTTCAGACAGAACGCTGGGTGCCACGCAACCATGGCGTGGCGTTTCAAGCCCTCGAAGTACAAGAACGCCACCCCAGTGGTGCCCAAGAAGGAGCTGTGGATCCGCGATGTCGATGCGGGGTCGCCACCGTCTGGAGGCATGCCCATAGCTGCGTCGGCCGCTCTCATGACGTTTGTCGTGAAAAATCGAAGTAAGTGCCGTTCCTTTTGTCATGAATGTCCTTCACAGGGTGGCTGTTTGCAGAGAGACGTTTAAATATGTAGTCATGTTTGGGCGATGGTTTCCGGGCACCCTTCCGCATATGATACGCAGTTTTCTCACCTAGAGCTGGCTTTGGTGGCGAGAAGAAGGGATCACCAGGCCGTTTCAATTACAGATGGGTTATTTCTATTGTCAGAGTGTCCCTGTCCATATGATCAGTGTTTTGATGTTTCATTAGGGCCACTGAGAGCCCATGCATGTTTTTATTCACCAGTCCGAGATATTTACTTTTGCAGCCGTCTACGACGTTCAAAGCACATTGATCAAATAAACGTCCAGAATCAAACATGTAACATTTTGGCCGCAAAGCGCCGGCCGCGCCTTGATCTGTCCGTGACCTTTACGTGACTGACAGCGTTTCGATAACGCTTATGCGGGTGATAGGATGACGGTTTCGCCGACGTAGCCGTTGGTCTGGTTAGAGAGGCGCGATGTAGCGCTGCGTATATCAGACCTGGACGGATGATACGATGACGGTTTCGCCGATGTAGCCGTTGGTCTGGTTAGAGAGGCGCGATGTAGCGCTGCGTATATCAGACCTGGGCAGATGATAGGATGACGGTTTCGCCGATGTAGCCGTTGGTCTGGTTAGGAGAGGCGCGATGTAGCGCTGCGTATATCAGACCTGGGTTGATGTCAAATGGAAGTGGTGGCTCGCAGGTCGTACTGTGGGTGACCGGACGGGTCCTGTGTACGGTGCTCAGGGCGCGACGTTGGGGGGGAGGGCTATCGCTCGAGATCAGTAGCTAGCACTGATTAGTGTCATACTCCGGCATTAATGGGATGCGTATTAGGGTGGATCGAAAATACATTTTTTGTCGCAAAACAACTTCTTAGGGGTCAAAACGCGTGCGCGTGGATCTGAAAACACAGAAAATAAGGAGTAAAAGGATATTAAAAATATTCTAGAAAGGGCGCACGAAGCGTCTTTGAAGTGAGTTTCGCCGTTCCCGAGCATTAAAGTCTCCATTGGTTTAGCATTACGCATAGCAAGATAGCACCTCGGTCACCATCCACTGTAGCTGTGCGTAGCTTTGCGGGCCTTTTAGTGTCTGTAATTTACGGATAGGTGATGAGCATGGATTTGAGCAAATAACAGGAGACTGCCAGGTAAAATAAAGTGGTAGACAGACAGTAGCCCTTACGAGCTAAGACCGCGCACCAATGAGCCTCACGACCTGCGATAGATGCGGACTACAGAGTCCGAGTCGAATTCGTGGGCTTCCCACACATATCGTTGCCCACGCTGCTCATCTGAGGACGCTCTTGAAAACCTTGATCGGTGCCGGTAGACGATACCTCGCAGCGAAGCGCTTTGTTGTCATCAGAGAGCGGTCGAATCAGACAGACACGTCAGAAGAGTAGCGCGCTGGTCCCTGGACTGTGGCGTGGTGACCAGAGATTTAGTACTCGGGTGTGTTCCGTCAGCATTCAGATCGCAGGGGGTGACATTCTGTGACATTCTGTGACAGTGACATTCTGAACTGAGCTAAAATGAGTAATCCAGGACCATCAACAAGACAGAGAACGAAACACCCTCTGCTGCAAACAGGCCCGGACGCTCTTCCCATAAACCAGCTACCGTGGAAAAGAGAAGTGTATGCATTTTACGTGAAGACACGGAGTGAAAGGACAACGCCTTCTGGAAAGAAGCGGACAAAACGAGAAATAGCAAAAGCAGTCAAGGACGCCATAGTAGACATCTCGGACAGAGCCAGTCTAATTACGTGGATACCAGTGGACGACGGGGAGGCGTCCCAAATGGGTGACACGTCGGCTAAGACCGAGAGAGAGATGTCAAATGTTATTTCGGAGAACAGGATAACTCAGAACGTAGAAAGACTGGCCATAAAGGGGAGAACCTCATGAAATGGTCTTCGAAACGCGAACGGGCAAGGGTCGAAAGTTCGTGAATATGCAGCGAGAGTACGATGGCTTATTTGGCATCATGTGGTGCCGATGCGATCTTGCTGATGTCCCCTGTGGCACGTGCCCAGCTTCTAAAAGGGTGCAAGCTCAAGAAGTAGCTTTCCTCAAAGACCAGCGAGGAGAGAAAAAGCTCTACATAGGCGGCGTTGACCGGAAGACAACTGAGGAATGTCCGAAGGCAGAAGAGAAGGGGAAAAGAATGAAACTAGCGGGAGAGACAGAACAGGGACAGGCAGCACGATGCTGAGGAAAGGCAGCTGACCGAAGGGGATGCAGATGACGACGATGATAGCAGTGAAAGGTGTCAGACGGGTGATGCGGAGGCAGCTGATGCAAGCCGCTCTTATTCACCTAGTTCCGATGATGACGCGGACGATGTCGCCGTACAGAACCGACATCAGCTTCCGAATTTGTCGCGGATGTGTCATCGGTACGGTGTCTCTGATCGTCCCGCGGCTTGCTTGCTGAACGCAGCTTTGGTTGATTATGGGATAATCACAGACACAACAAGGCTGAGCTGACAGACCGCAGCAAAATCCAGCGACAGAGAGACAAATGGGGTAAAGAAGAGGTGGTTGAAAGCTCATTGCAAAACCGACGTGACCGCTTAGCAGGATTCTATTACGACGGGAGGGAGGACAAGACGCCGCAGAAAGTTGGTAAGAAATTGACGTTTGCCAAAGAAATGCACCAGATAGTGGTTACTGATTCCGGCCATCGGTATGTCGATCACGTGTCTCCAAATAGGCTGCAGATATCGCGAAGGAGTTGCTGGACGTGATATGGGACAACGATGCGCATCCAGTGGTGCTTGGATCAGACGGCATAGCGGTAAATACCGGCCGCAACAGTGGTGTGAACAGGCGAATCGAACTGGGTGTAGGCCGTCCGCTCCAGCAAGCTATATGCGGCATCCACATCAACGAACTGACGCTGAGACATGTGTTCAAGGATGCTGATGGTGGAACGAGTGGTCCAGCATCCTTCCACGGACCAGTTGGCAAAGCCTTTCAGAGAGATCTGACCACACTGCCTTTGGCTAAGTTTGAGTCATCGCTAGTTCCTTCAATTCCGGTAGAAGTTCGAAATGAGATGAGCAAAGATCAGCAATACCTGCATGACATGTGTAGGGCCGTCCAGGCAGGACCAGAAGGTGTTACCCAGTGCTTGTTGGCCTTAGAACCAAGGGCCATCCATCAAGCCCGTTGGGTTACACTTGCAAATAGAGTACTCAGACTGTACCTGTCCACAGAGGCTCCAGCACCGGCGCTTGTACGGCTAGTACATTTTATACTAAACTAGTACGGCCCCGGATGGTTCAGGTACAGACTTCATTCAAATATAGCGACGGAGTGAAGAACCTGGTCTTTCTGATATCGCTGTCAAGAAAGCTGCCGGAGAGAGACCGTAACATCACGCAAAAGGTGCTTCAGCCAACGGGTTCTGGGCCCACAGTGAGCATGTCCTGATCGCTATGCTGGCCGACATCACAGAGAACAGGATGCTGGCGGTAGAGCGCATAAGGAGATGTCGAACCAGAAAATGCCAGGACCAGGATCCAGATGGCATACGCCAGTTCGTTATCCCTGACATCAGCTTTGCGTATGCTCCGGCAGAGATGAGCGCAGTTCGGATTGGAATCAGTGGCCTGATTTAAACCACGTACTCTGCAAAACAGCGATTGATGTCTGTATGCGGATTTGCTAATTTAACAGTTACGTTTAAACAATGAACGGTATTTGATGGCCGTGTACTACTCAGCAAGTGGACTGCACTTCTCAGACAGATCCAGAACCATACAGTGTGTAGTCCATCATAGTCGTGTTTCATCGCCAAATTTGTAATACATTGTGTACATATAATGTATGTATATAATAATAGACCAAAAAACACAAAGCCAGAGTGCTCCGGGAGCGATTTTCGTCATCCGTTCATATTGACGACATGAGAGAACGCTCGCGATGGTTCTCATCTCTCGTGCTGTTGTCCTTCAGCGCGCCATCGACCAAGCCGTCACGTGATGAGGAGAACGTCGGAAGACGTCGGTGTGCCTTGCCGCCGGTACACTGGGCTGCAATGTTGACCGGCCGTTAGGTGACCACGGGCACGCCCTGGTACCACCTCGGGAGGAAATCGGGGTCCTTTCCTCGCCGTGAGTCACGGCCGAGGTTCCGTTGTTTTGCATGGTGTGCTCGTCGGGCGCCGACCGGCTTTTGGAAAGTCGAAATGCGGTGGCGGCAGAGTGAGTCGCGTCCCCGCGACACTGGTTGACGTTTATGGCACGTCCGAGGGATGCAAACAACTGAAAAAGTCAGTGCAAAAAGTTTCGCATCCGTAACAAAAACGGTGGCGCGATTATCCATTCGTCGTCCGTCAGTGTTCATGCCCTACTTGTAATCACGGTTATGGTCCCTGAAACGGGTGCCTTGTTACCAAACAGTCCACTCGGTGCGATAGCGTTGTCCGTGGGCGTTGATACGCAGACCTAGACCCGTCGGTCGGCACCAGTTGTTTTGTTTGTTTGCCCATAAAACACCGGGAAGACCGGGCGTTGTTGGCGTTGGCCGGCGCGCTGTTTGGCGCTCGGCGGTGTTCCGGGATCTTGAGCGGTGATTCGGCGCGGCCGCCGTCACAACGGAGGCGGCCGCCTCTGTTGCCGGCCGCCGGATAAAGGAGCCGTCCGACCTGAGTCATCCGCCCGCCGGCGCCACCGGAGCCGGCCGCCGTGCGGCGGGCGCCGCGGCGGCGCTGCGGCCGGGATGGGGCGCCGCGAGCGGATTTCGCCGTGTATCAGGCGAAATGGCAGGCTGGGAGGGTGGACGGAACCAAACGCTCCATTGGAATAGAAGGTATAACGAGGCGGTGTGGTAGGATGGAATGCGCAACGAGGCTGTGGTGGCACGGAAGCCATACCGACCCGCTCTGGTGGGATGTAAGGCATAACGAAACGCTCCGGCGGGATGGAAGGCATGACGAAACGCTCCGGTGGGATGGAAGGCATAACGAGACGCTGAGGTGGGACTGAACACATAACGAGGCGCTCTCGTGGGTCATGTGTAGTGTCATGGCAAGACATCAGCATGAGACAGTAGGTGCAACGATATGCTGGTGTGCGTCGCTGGACACATCGAGACGCTGTGGGAGGCCGGAAGACATTGCTGGGCGGGCGACGTAACGGGACGCAGGACTTTCCGGTACGCCGTGATAGGGCTGCAGACATGGCTGTAGATTTCCGAGCGTTACTGGGCGGGGGCGGGATCTATATGGATTGCAGACCGTTTCCTTCCAGGCATTTCCATAGGCCTAACGTTAAAGTCCCTGAATATTGGGGGTCCGTACCCCCCGACCTCCCCAGATCGCCAGTCATGGTTGCAGAGACTACGAGGCGCTATGGTGGGACGGGGGGGGGGCGAAACGTCGATGTTGAAACGTTAGACGTTGCTGTACGCAGTGTTGGAAAGCATGGCGTTCCGAGATGCCATGAAGGGGTGGCAGGCGCAGTGAGCCGCGGCGGTGGGGTGGATATGCGGCACTTCGGTGCGATGGCAGACTCAGCGGGCCGCCGTGGGACGGTGGGCGCTGCGTCCGCCGATGTTGACCGGCACGGGGTCGGGTTGCGCCCCCGGCCGGCCGCTCTCGCGCCCGGCGCCAAAGTCAACAGGGGCGGCGGCGGCGGCGGCGGCCCCGCGTCTGAGGCTCCCCTGCGCCCGGGCCTGAGTCAGCTGGCCGGCCCAGCCGTCAGCTCCGGCCGACCGACGGCGGACTGAGCGGTCCGGCAGCGGCGCCGCCAACCGGCGGCTCTGCCCGGCCGACCGACGGACGGGATCGACTCGCCTTGAGCATCGCTTCTCCGTGTTTCACTTGCCGGACTTTATCGGCTGTTTCTCGGTATTCCGTGGTTCCAGCTGTATGTCGGTGTGTTTTTTTCCGTCCCGTAATTCTTCCACGATTCTTGCATCATCGTGGTGACGTTGAATCGCGAGATTGAATCATTATTCCATGTTTTACGCTTGGAGTCGTGGCCGGATCCAACGTAAACTGTTGACAGGAGCTGCAGGATTGATGCCGTTGCGAATTTAATTGTTGTATTTGCATCAGGTTCCTCGTCATGGTAATACGACCTGTGTTTATTCCACTTTGAGATAAATGGCCAGTTGTTATTGGCCAGTTCTTCATGGCTAGCTGAGATAAAGCTAATGGTGTTCTTCGGTCGGGATAGAGACTAATGGCCAGGGCTCGTCAGGTGTTCTTGTGTCCGCTTTGCGCGGACTAGCGTCACATCAAACAACACGAAAATCCAGTTCATCTACGTCGGGAGTTTGGTTGTGATGCTCATGTAGACATTCCGTCTGGGAGAAGTGCTCTGTGCTGCGAACGCGAGGGCCTTGTAATCTGGCGATGCCCGTGCTGTGATGGTTGGCCTATACAGCCGGTTCCTCACCCCGTCCTCCCCCACCCCCGGGTCCGTTGGCGGGGACCGGGCGCTCCTGTCGCCCCTGATCCGATAGCGGTGGCCCAGTGACAGTGGTCTGGGCGCCTCCGCCGCGCGGAGTCGTCTATCAGTGCCGACACTGAGCCGGCCGCAAAAACTGGCCCTATTTCGGGCGGGGCCGGGCCCAGAGGCGCCCCCGGGGGTCCGCAGCTGAAAATAGGGCGCGCGGTGAGGGGGTCGGCCGACGGGTGAACTGAGGGAACTCAAATGTTCGTTGCAGTCACGGGGATGTCGTCTTTGGTTTCTTCCTCGCCTGAGAGGGGGCGTCGCGGTGGGTCATCGTGTCATTTGCCGTTCTGGGTGTAAAAGGCAACGTCTGCGAATTTGTCACCGTTTTCCTTACGCGCGCGCGTCAGGTCTCGTCGTCAGATGCACGATTTGTCACCGCTGCGATGTCGCACGGCGCTGGGCCTGGCGTCGCGCCGTGGCCGGCCCCGTTCACGGCGGCTGACGGGGTCTGCAGTGCGGTGCAGGCACGGCGCCGCGCGGCTCCGTGCCGAGCAGGATGCTCTCGCCGGTCGCGGAAGTCGGCGCTGATAGATTGGACGCCCGGCCGGGTATCGCTGCGGTGCGGGCAGTCGGTGCAGAAAGTAAAGCGCAGTTGTGGGAGACAACGTGATGTGGAGATAAGAGCATTTCCGTGTCTTGAGGGACGTCAGAATTATTGATTTAGTTGCTGTTGACGCCGGTATCAGCTACCAGTTTGAAATACATATTTGGTGCCGGGAACATGCGACTTTCCGAAATCTTGCTTTCACGTCTCGTACCCATGTAAGTCGACATATCGTGTCCATCTGATTTCGTTTTCTGAATAGTTAATTCTGGCATATCTCAGGGGGAGGTCGAAAAGTGTTTTGTGTTATGCGGGAAACCGTGGCAGGGACATTGTAGGCAAGCGGCCAGTGAAACCATGCTTGCTTTGGAGGACTGGTTTTTACACTTTTGTTTACTTCTGCGCACGCAAAGAACCCGAATGTCCTAGTTTTCGGTTTCACGTCCGTCCGACTGTGGATTGCGCCCTCCTGGCGGCTGACTCCGGTACTGACGGTTCGTTTGGCGGCCACCAGACGGCGGGAGCGTCGCGGTGCTGCCGGTGAACGAGAGCGGCCGGCAGGACCGCGGCGTGCCGCTGCTGGCGGCCCACGCCGACTGCGTCACCGACATGAGCTTCTCGCCGTTCGACGATGGCCTGCTGGCGACCGGCTCGGCCGACTGCACGGTAAGACCCTCTCGGGGTCGGTCGCGCACCAGGAGCTGGTCAGCAAGCTGGTGGCAGGTCGGCGGTCCCAATGCTGTTAAATTCTGACCTCGGCACGGTTCTCTTGGGTTGGTGCACTGTGCTCTCTGCGGAATTTTGTGTTTTTTCGGTTTAGTTTTTTGGCGCTATGTGTTGCTGGTCTTTGTGCTGATCGTTTGTCTTTGCATTTTTGGGTTAGATTGTTACGGGTCTCTGGTTTTGCGACCACGCATCACTGAGTGCGGACTGGTCTGTCATTCAGCTGCCTTGTATTACCCAGCCCTGGGTGGATGCCTGAGATCTTTTGTCGCGTTGTGCCGACCGTCTTGCGGTTCTCCGGTGTGTGGGTACCGCTGAGCCGCGTGCGGCCGCCGCCGGCCAGGTGCGAGTCTGGAGTATCCCGGAGACGGGCCTGGAGCCGGGCCTGCAGCCGGAGCTGAGCCTGGGCGCCGCCGACCGCCGCCTGGAGCGGGTCCTGTTCCACCCGACCGCCGACTGCCTGCTGTCGGCCGCCTTCGGCACCACCGTCCGGCTCTGGGACATCCTGCACCAGAAACAGCTCTACTGTGAGTGGGGGATGCGCGCGCGAGCTGCGCTGCTCAGTCTGGCCTTCCCGGGAATTGGCCGAGGCTTAGAACGTTATGATGCGTGTACGAGCCATGCGCATATATGCTTATTTCGTGCGTTGGTACTGTCTGTGTGCCTAGGTGTAATCCATCAACATTGTTTTTTTTGTATTTCTTTTTGTCACGTTTAATAATTCCGTTTTGGTATGTTTTTTTTTCGTCACGTACTAGTAATTCCGTTCTGGTATCCTTTAGTCTTTGCACAATGGATTGATGCAATCTTTGACAGTGTGCTCTGTTGCCCTTCAGCCTGGGACGACCACGGGGACCAGGTCCAGTCGCTGACATGGCGCGCGGACGGCGGCTGCCTGGCCACCACGTGCAGGGACACGCAGCTGCGCGTGCTGGACCCGCGCGCCGACCGGCTCTGCCACCAGGTGGAGGCGCACGTGGGCTCGCGCGACAGCTGGGTCACCTGGCTGGGCAACACGGACAAGATCGTCACCACAGGGTTTGACCAGGTGAGTGTCGGGCCGTGGCGGTCACGGGCCCCCAGCGAGGGGCGCTCCCGAGTTCCCGGCGACGCCCCCCCGACACTCGGACGTCGTCCTCGGCGCCGGCCGGCTGGTCACGCGTTCATCGCAGCCCTGACCGCGCCACGAGCTCGGTGGTAGCGACTGCAGCGCGGCACATGGACCCGAGGTTGAATTGCGGAGTCGGGTTCAGGTCAGGCACCAGGCTGCCGATTTGCACGCTTCTGCCAGATCAGTTTTGATTGCGGCGAAGGTCCCAGGGCCGCGTTAGTCGCAGCCCTGAGGTCACTGGTTTGGGATTGCGGGGACTTTCGAGAAATGAAGCTTTGTGGTACCATCGGCACTGGGGGACGGACGTCTTTTTCCTCCTGGTGGTACGCAGACGTCGCTGTCGTTCGGAGATCTGCTGCCCTCTGGCTGAGCTCTGGAAGCGGCGGGCTGACGGCGCCTCCGTTTCAGTACCGCCAGCGGCAGCTGACGCTGCGTGACCTGCGGAAGATCGAGCAGCCACTCAAGACGCTGACGTCGGACAGCTGCACGGGGTGAGTGTCTGCCGACTAAGGCGGCCCTCTGCAGACACCCATCTGCCGACGCTCCCCAGGCAAGTGCCTCTCGGACGTGGCACGTTGTTCAGACGAGACCTGTCGGCCTCAGCCGCCGCTTCAGATAGGACACGTCGCCACAGAGAGCTGTGAGGACGTCAGGACTGGCGGCGATAGACCGCTCGGACGTCCGTGCTCCGTATGAGGCCGGCGAGTCTCGCCGTGGCGCCGGGCGGCCGTGCGCCGTGCTCCCGACTCGTGAGGACGCCTGGTGGGGTCACCTGACACCACGCTGGCCGTGTTTCAGGATCCTGGTGCCGCTGTATGACGCCGACACGGGCATGCTGTTCCTGGCGGGCAAAGGCGACACCTCCATCACCTACATGGAGGTCACCGATAAGGAGCCGTTCTTCGTCGAGGGCCTCAAGCACAACGGTGGGTTCGCCGGCCTCGGCGGCGCGCTGGAGCTGCGTTGACGTCATTGGGGGGAGGGGGAGGATGATGAAACGGCGTTGCCACGTGGCTGTTGCATGGAGAGACATGGTTGCATCATGTAATTTTTTTTCTGCTGGGATGTGACGCTACCAAAGCATTTTCTGCATTCGTGTGGCGTTACTAGCTTGCTGGCGAAAGGCCATGGGAGGCGGAATCATATGTAATGAGCAAAACGTATTTGGGAAGAGTTGTTTCTTGTCCGCTTCAACGTCTCTTCGTGCACTTTCAGGTGAGCAGACGAAGGGGGCGTGCCTGGTGCCGAAGCGAGCCCTGAACGTGATGAACGCCGAGGTCAACCGGATCCTGCAGCTGACCTCGCACGCTGTGATACCGATCACCTACCAGGTCCCCAGGAAGGTCAGTCTAGTCTGTTCTGCTACTGGGTTTTCCGACCCTCCACGGCGTGTCTGACCCACTATCCTCATGATCAGATGCTGTTCAGGGTCAGCGTGTCGTCTGTCCTGCCCCCAGCGGCCGATCCTGTGCTGGATGGCCGCGTCTCTCGGGTGCCGTTTTGCGCCCTCCGTTGACCGGACGGTCTCCACGTCTGTCTGCGTGGTCGGTGTGACCGCTGTGGGACTGCTTCAGTGCCTGCGTGCTGGCCGTGAACTAATTGTTGTCGGCGACCCGCGGCACCTATATATATATATATATATATATATATATATATATATATATATATATATATATATATATATGTGTGTGTATATATATATATGTATATCAACCAACCTATAGTCGTGCCTAGCCGGCTGTGTGTGACCTGTGACCTGTGCCTCCGTCAGACGTACCGGGACTTCCACGCTGACCTGTACCCGGAGACGGCCGGCCGCGTGTGACCTGTGACCTGTACCTCCGTCAGACGTACCGGGACTTCCACGCTGACCTGTACCCGGAGACGGCCGGCCGCGTGTGACCTGTGACCTGTGCCTCCGTCAGACGTACCGGGACTTCCACGCTGACCTGTACCCGGAGACGGTCGGCTGCGACCCGGCCATGTCGGCCGGCCAGTGGTGGGCCGGCGCCGACCGGCCGCCGCGCCGCATCTCGCTGGACCCGGCCCGGGTGGTCATCACCGACCTACAGGTGTGTCAGGGGACCTGGGTCACCACCCTGCAGACGGGTCAGGAACCGTCCTGTGTCACCGTCGTGTGGGTGGGGCAGGGGACTCAAGTCGCCGTCCTGTAGGTGGGTCATAGGGGAGGGGGGGGCTCTGGGGCACCGTTTTGCTGGTTGATTAGAGGCCCCGGGGCACCGTCCTGGAGGTGGGTCAAAGGCCCTGGGTCACGGACGCGCGGCTGCGTCAGAGGTCCTGAGGTGCTTTTTTGCGGTAGGTCATAAGCCCTGAGTCACTAGTCGGCTGGTGGGTCAAAGTCTCGCAGACCGGTCAGAGTCCTCGAACGTTGTCGTTCCGATCAGAGTCCGGACCTTTGAGTTATTGTCTCATAGTTGGGTCGAAATCCCGGATCATTGTGCTGCGGGTAGGCGAAAATCATTGAGGTGCAGACCTGCCGGTGGGTCGGAGTGGCCGACCAGCTGCAGTAGAGCTCGGCCACTCCCCGCCCTGGTGTAATCACGCCGCAGTAAAAGCTCCGTGTTTCCTGGCGTGGTCAGGTCGCCGTAGACTCCCCCTTGTTTTTTCCGGAAAGTGATGGATGCATGGAGTGGCTAGTTGTCGTAACTGACATCCTGTCATAATCGGCTGCTGATGAATTTGCGCCGTTTTCTTTAAATATGGTGTGGATGCATGTAACATTGTGTGCATAGCTGAGCCCTTATGTCCACGTAACCGACTGTTTTTACCTGAAAGCAGTGCTGGCCTGACATCATGTAGAAAGTTTGCCGTGAACTAACCTGGCACCTGATGCTAACGTTTGCACAAAGTTGTGACTTTTTGTGGCTAGGAAATGGTACTTACGCGAGACCTGCACGTTAGCGGCGGCGGGGCCGGCTGGCCGACCGAGTCAACGAGCCAGAGCCATCTGCCGTCGAGTCGGACAACAGGAGCCTTTCCGATTCCACGCCAGAGGTCAAACCTTTGTCCTCGAAACCGACTCCGTTGGCTAAGCCCACAAACTTGGCTCCTAAGGTAGGCCATCCAGCTGAGTTTTTGTGCCGAATGTTTGTGAAATCGCATATTTTTGTGTGATTCATCATTTCTTCCCATGTAGGACCAATGCATGTTTCCTCTAGTACAATGACTTTGTAAAGGACCAGTTGGGAATGGCGACCATTACTTCACCTTTTGTCTGAGATATGCCAGTGGTCGTATGATCACCAGGCGTGTGCGGCCATCCTGTGCCAGTCGTCCCTGCAGCCGCACGGCTCCGTTATCCTCGTGACTCCTGTTGCAGCCGTACACGCCTCCGAAGCCCAGCCCGGCGGCGTCTCGGCCGGTGCAGCCGCCGCCGGAGGCCCCGCCGGCCTCCGAGGGCGGCGCACCCTGGCGACGTCCGCGGCCGCCGGCGGACCTCAAGCGCGCCGGAGACGAAGCCGCCGCGGCCGGCGCCGGCGGAGGAGGAGGAGGAGGTGCAGCTGCGCCGGCCGCCGGCGGCGGGGGCCGGGGACGCGCCGCCGCCGCCGCCGGCCGCGGACCAGGAGGACGGCGGCGAGAGGCGGAGCGCCGTCGAGCTGCGCAAGGCCTACGAGCAGCGGCTGAGCTCCGTCGACGAGAAGCCCGACTCGCCGCCCATGCCGAAACGGGCCTCCGTCAACAAGTCTTTCCGTGAGTGGGGCTGTGGGGGCGGGACGGATTCTGCCCTGTGAAAGTGCCAGTCGTGTCTGTGAATCGATTAATATGAGGTTTTTTGCGTTTACTCTGGTTTGAAAAGGCGTTCTAGCCTTCGTGCTGGGAAATTAAGTTAAGGCGCGAGTTAAGCATTATGCACTATCCATGTTTTGTGAATAGCATTTTATTTTTGTCATCCTTTGTGTAGTTTGAAGAATACGGCTGTAAGCGAGAGCAGTTTGCGAGTCAACTGTCCTTTAACACTCTGTCTCATCACTAAACACTGTTCAGCACGCTGCTTGTTCACTTCGCTTCTTCACCAAAGCACTGTTCAGCACGTACCCTGATCAGTGGTTGTGTCCATGTTTGGTGATAATGCCTTCGGAGCGTTACCACTTTGGATTCTTCCGCCAGGACGCGTCAGCAAGTGCCGGTTCATGAAGGCCACGCCCGTCCACAAGTCGGAGCAGTTCGAAAACATCAAGAACCTTAACAAATCGACCACCAACGAGTGCAACGGCATCCACGGTGAGATCCTGAGACTGGCCAGAGTGGAGCTTGTTTCGGATGTCGCATCCCGTTACCAGCTGTCTGTCATCGTGCCCGTGATGACAGTTTGTGGTCCGGTGGGAGGGAACTAAGGCGCGTCGCCACGCCAGGAACGTGAAAAGTTGTGGTTTGCGTGTTTGCGCAGGGGCACCAGTATCGCAGTTGTGGATTGTTGCAGTTTGTTGCAGCGCTGGATGAAGCACGTCCGTACTGCATTGTCCATGCAGGGCGAACGGACGCGTCTGGTTCCGTGTGTTCGTGACGCACGCCGGTGGTGCCCCTCCCGCAGCCAACCCGGAGTACGCGGCGATCCTGCTGGCCGGTCCCGGCGGCAAGGTGTGCGTGATGGATCTGAAGAAGCCCGGCCGGCAGCCGGACGGCGTGGTGCCCTGCCTCCTGAACGGCGCCAAGGTCATGGACTTCTGCTGGGATCCGTTCGACAACTCGCGCATCGCCGTCGGTGGGTGCCGGCCGGCGGCGGGATCTCTCTGAAGCCGGCAGACCTGATGCTGTGCGGAAGTGGTGGTACTGTGCGATTTTAAGACTGTCGTGCCACGGCCATATTTTTAAGACTTGGGTTTTTTTTAATTCGTTTCCAGGTGACAGGGGCAGTAATGATGTCTGCATGACGTTTGCGGCGACAGCTGCGGACAGCTGATGGCGGTGAAGGTTGTAAAAGGGTGTGGCAGGCTGTGATCACTGCTGTTTTTGGGGTGCGATGATCCCTGCTGTTGGCAGGCTGCGATACGGCTATATCCGGGTGTGACTGTCTGAAATGTCTGCTGTTGACAAGCTGCGATGGCGGCTGTATCCTGACGTGACAGTCCGTAATGTCTGCTGTTGACAAGCTACGATGACGGCTGTATCCTGACGTGACAGTCCGTAATGTCTGCTGTTGACAAGCTGCGATGACGGCTGTATCCGAGTTCGACAGTCTGAAATGTCTGCTGTTGACAGGCTGCGGTGACGGCTGTATCCGGATGTGGCAGTCTGTATTGCCTCATGTTGACAGTCTTCGATGACGACTGTATCTGGACATGGAGGAGGTCTGTTATATCTACTGTTAACAGGCTGCGATGACGGCTCTGTCCGTGTCCGACAGGTTGCGATGACGGCTGTATCCGGGTCTGGCGGATCCCGGCTGGCGGCCTGACAGAGCCGACCAACGAGTGCGAGGTCATGCTGGCGGCACACCAGGAGAAGGTGCTGACGCTGCAGTACCATCCGCTGGCGGCCGGCGTGCTGGCCTCCACCGGCCAGGACCGGCGGCTGATTATCTGGGACGGGGAGCGGCCCCGGCTGGAGATGGACCCCCACCCGGACCAGGTGAGGGCCGGGACCGGCACACGGTCCGGTCAGCAGGAGCGCCAATCACAGCAGGGCAGTGATTGGCGCGATTAGGGAGACCCTTCGCTGAACCAGGAGGGGGGTCCATCGTGACCCCAGTGATTCATGCTAAGAGGCAGATACTGAGCCGAACTAAGGATGGACGCCATCGTCCGGACCATGTGATGGGCATACACTGGGACCGCTGACGTGGGTAGAGCTTAACGCCAAGTTGTATATTGAGTAGTTGACCTCGGCGTCAAATTCTGGACCATTTGCTCAGACTGACTGCCCCTTTCTGCCTGTGACCTGGTGCCCAGCCACTTCATTCGACTATTGTACATGGTCTTCTGTCCTGTGGCTGTTCCTCTCTGCGTTTGTGAGCGCCACTGTCGGTCTGACTGTTGGTCTATGTGGCCGCCTCTCTCCTCTGACTGTTCGTCTCTGCCTGTGTGTCTGCTGCTCTCTGACTGGTGCTCTCCGTGTGATCGGCGTTCTCGGCCGTGACCAGGTGTTCAGCCTGGCCTGGTCACCGTGTGGCCGGTACCTGGCCACCCTTTGTAAGGACGCCAAGCTGCGCGTGTTCGAGCCGCGCGCCGGCACCGGCCCGGTCGGCTGCGGCGACAGCCACCGCGGCTCCCGCGGCGGCCGCGTCTGCTGGGTGCTCGACGGACGCTACCTCATCACCACCGGCTTCGACAAGTGAGCGGTGGCTGCCGGCGCACAGTGGCTGTGCGGTTCTGTTCTGTCTTTGTCATTACATTTTCCTATATGGGTGACGCGATGATTTTTGATCAGAGACCGTGCTAACCAGTTCGTTGCTTAGATTTTGAATGCCGCGCCCAGTTACGTGATTCAGATAACTAGGCGATCTTATGATAAATGTGAAGTTTGTGAAAGGCATGACGCAACTGTGTCGTAGTCTTTATTTATTGGCCTTGTACTAGCCACTTTCCCGTTGACCAGCGCAGACATCGGGCGTTGAAGCGACTCGAATTAACCATGCTGGAACAGGGAGGTCGGCGCTCACTAAACGGCTACCAAGCAGTCTGTTTCTCTGTTAAGTCTCCTTATTCCCGATGACTGACACTGTGTGACATCTGCTGTGTCCCACCCTGTGTGCCGGCTGGTTCCCGTGACCAGTGTTGTCGCGTGCGGCTGCCGGCCCGTCGGTGTTCGGCCGCGCTGTCTGGCCGCCCCTCGGACCGCGCTGACCGGAGCTGGTCGCCGCGCAGGAGCTCGGAGCGTCAGATCAGTCTGTACCGGGCCGACGAGCTGGACCGGCCGGTGACCACGGTCTCGCTGGACGTGTCGCCCTCCATCCTGATGCCGCACTACGACCCGGACACCAGCACGCTCTTCCTCACGGCCAAGGTGCGCCGCTGAGCGAGCACGTGTCAGCCCCGTCAC
Source organism: Capitulum mitella (assembly GCA_030062745.1). Taxonomy (NCBI): domain Eukaryota; kingdom Metazoa; phylum Arthropoda; class Thecostraca; order Pollicipedomorpha; family Pollicipedidae; genus Capitulum; species Capitulum mitella. The sequence continues at coordinate 28,472,499 of CP099843.1, forward strand.
CGGCAGAAAGACCATATATCGGCTCCCTTCCCTGGCCAGGGGTCACATGTTTGCCCGTCTTCGGCCAGGGGATCACGTGTTGGCTCCCTTCGTCGGCGAGGGGCACACATGTTAGCCTTTCACCAGCCGTTGGATTGTGTTAGCCCCCATCCTTTTTCGTGTCTGCCCCCATCCTTGGTGGTTTTGACTGAGTGTCAGTGTTAATGACTGTACCCTGTCGGAATATGATTGCAGCCACGCCCTAGCTCGTCTGAGCTGACTGGTTGTGACTCATCTTCCCGTCGCCACTGTCCCCTGTAACCCTCCATTGTAATCGGTGTCATGCGCCTTCCTCGTATCTCCATGTGACTGGTTGGCCTGCGCCACTCTGCGCTGACACTGTCTGCCGCGCCTGGCAGGGCGACACCTCGGTGCTGGGGTACGAGGTGGCCGAGGACTACCCGCACCTGTTCCCGCTGACGCCGTACAAGACGCCCAGCTGCCACCAGGGCGTGGCCTTCCTGCCCAAGCTGGTGTGCGACGTGCGCAAGGTGGAGTTCGCCCGCTGCCTGCGGCTGCTGCCCACGGCCGTGGTGCCCATCTCGTTCTGCGTGCCGCGCGTCAAGGTCAGTGGGCGAGCTGGGCCGCTGGTCCTAGGGGGTGTGCGCCGGACTCGCGGCCGGGGTCTGCCGCCGACCGGACCACGCCGGGCCTCTGGACCCGATGTTTGCGTGTTTGGGCCGCGGTGGTTGATGACTGGGGTCCGTCTGCCGGCGCTGCTTCGGCGCCGCCTCCCGGCTTGTCAGGTGTCCGAACCGATATTGGCGGACTAACGTTGTTTAATGATGAAATGGAAGGAGACGGTATCGGAAATGGTTGTGTGCGCATTTGGAGTGTGGCGTGTTTCTTTTTCGTAAGAAGGGGTTCCGTGTTTCAGCTTATTATGCTGCTGGATATGGTGTTTTGCATCACCTTACCGCAAGAAAAACAGTCTCTGGCCGTTGGCGGAGAGGCTGCGTTAGGTGTGTCAGTGTTCGCTGCGGCGGCGGACGCGCTGTGGACCGGCGCCGGTGACCTGACCACGCCGGCCGGCCGCCCGGCAGGCGGACCTGTTCCAGGACGACCTGTTCCCGCCGACGGCCGTCACCTGGGAGGCCACCATGACGGCCGACCAGTGGCTGGAGGGCGCCAACGTGCCCGCCCGCCGGCTCGACATGAAGCCGGACGACATGGTGTCGCGTGAGTCTGCCGCTGCCGCGGACGGCCGCCCGGAGTCCGGGTCTGACGACTGGGCTCTCGTCGCCGCCGTGTGTGACGAGGGCTTGGCGTGCCGGTGCTCGTGTTGAGTGGACTGCGTCTTTGTCAGGTGGGACCTGTCGCGTGGGTGTTGATTCAGAATATGGCGAATAATAGTTCTCTTTGTTTATGGCCGGCTAGTTAACACTACATGTGATTCTTCCCACCTGTCGCACTGGCGTGCTTTCTAAAGCTAGTCCGTCCTCGCCGTGGGGCTGATATGTGTGTGTGATATGATATATGTGTGCCGTCGCACATATCGTGTGCAGTCGGCGGACGTTCGCCACAGTTCGCCGCATGCGGCCCCTTCCAGTCAAGCGCCACCGCCCTTTATTACACATCCATCCGGCGGAGCGGGCAGTCGCCGTGATGCGCGTCCTCGGTGGTTGCGCCCGCGCTGGCGGAGGTGGTAACGGCAGCGCCCGGCTGTTCCAGTGCACAAGGAGAAGGGAGACGGCGACAGTACGAAGGAGCAGCCGGCCGCGCCGAAGCCGGCCAACGGCCGACACTCGGCGCCCATCTCGTCATTCGCCCCCAGGCCGGACAAGCAGAAGGCGCAGGACGTGAGTGAGGCGGCCGGGGCGGCCGGCGGTCGGTTTCGTAGCGGCCAGTATGGAGTCGAGGGCCCGGGCTTTGTGGTGCCGCGTTCGTTCCCGTTCCGACTGGCGTCTCCGGCCGGACAGATCGTGTCGATTGCGGCTCGTGTCGTTTCCTTTTAAGGCACGGCTGGGGTTTGCGATTGCCTTCTGCTGCGATGCACCGTTATTGTGGAGCGGGAAAGTCGGTGGGGTCCGTCCTTGAGCTGGAGGGCTGGGCGGCCGGTGCTGTCTGGCTGGTCAGTGGTGACCGGACCGCTGACATCCTGCGGCGAGCGGGAGGGGGCTGGCGACTGTCGGCCGGGCAGTTCTGCAGCCGTCGGAGGCGGCTGGAGTCTCTGTGGGTCAGCATGTGAACGACCGGAGTTTTTGCGGGTCAGCCTGTGGACGGCTGGAATCGCTCGCCGCGGGCGGCCGGCCCCGTATCTGCCTGATAAATTGGATTGCCAGAAACGATGTGCTGCTACTGCTGGTCCCCAAATACTAGTGGACGTCAAAGGTTGTCATATAAAAAAAAACGCCAAACATCCAAAACTTTTGTGTCATCTCGTTAGCACTGGAAGTCATGAAGACCTGCTGTCGCTAGTCTTCTATTTTGTACCGTTCTGTCTCCGAGCGGCGCTGTCTTCACCGGCCGTCTCCGGTTTCAGCTGGCGGCCTCGCTCAGTGACCGGCTGTCGACCAACTTCTCGCTGGAGCAGGATCACATGGAGGGCGTGGCCGAAGAGGAGTGGGAAGAATGAGCGGCGCCCGGGCCTGCTCCTGGGGAGTACCCGGGCCTGCTCCTAAGGAGCGCCCGGGCCTGCTCCTGAGGAATGCCCGAACCGCCAGGGCCGGCCCTGGCGTGCTTCCTGAGGGTCACCCAGGAAGCACACCCGGTCCGAGACGTCCGGCGTCGTCTCGGACCGGCCGGTCGGTGGCGGCTTGCCGCTGTCGCACCGCAGAGCGCGCGCCGGATTTTGGATGAGGCCGCGGTGGAGCTAAGTGGTACGGCGGACGCGTATCTTGCATTCGCTTTCTGTTCTGTTCACCCGCCTGCAGTCCGTGTCTCTGTGATTCTGCCGCTTGGGAAATTGGTTCGTGAAAAGCAGGTCCCAGCAATATTCGTGTTCGTTGTCACGGTATTGTCATACCGTCAGAGGTGCGCTGTAAATTGCGGTTTGGGAGTGGAAGGACCGCTGTGAGCAACGACATGGATGGCGTGGCGTGTTTCCAAATCGTCAATATTGTGATTATTTGCGTCCTGTTTGTCGCAGTGGTTAGTTTTCTTACCGGCAGGAAGCGATTTCTGCCAGCCGCAGAAGTTCCGAAATCATGCCATTTATCATTTCAGGGTCATGTGGTCTGACACTTGTTCCATATGCTCTGTGGTACTTCGCACCTGTCTTTTCTTGCATCTCAGAGGTGTGCGAGTGATGGAGAATTATCAGAACCAAAGCGCCTGTGCGGCCTGAGACGGGGGGGCGCGCTCTGGCGCGGGGGATGATGCGAGGGACCAGCGTTGCACCGCGAATTCCGCCGTAGTTAGCCGTGTTGTGTGCGTGTGTGTGTCCGTGTGTGTCGCGTCGGCCCGAGTCTGAGCCCGCCTACTCCGTGGATAGCCGACGACCGTGGACTTGCCCTCGCAGCGCCGCTGCCGCCCGGAACACCATTTGTGCTCCGGCCGTGTTGCCGCCCGGAACACCGGCTGTGCTCCGGCCGTGTGACCGCAGCCACCTTGAAGAGTAGCCGAGGTCTGGCCCTGTAACCGCCAGAGCCGCCCCGGGGGCCGACTGCTCCACTGCTGCCGTCACAACGCTCTGCGGGCGCCGTGACCGGGCGACGGCGGCTCGGTCGCCGCCCGGTGCCGAGCTGCGCGCGCCGCGAGGGCCTCCCCGTCGTGCCCGGCTGTCTCCGCGTGTGTGTATATCCGCTTAGAAAGCCGGCCCACCGGTGCGCCAAGTACTGTGACTTGTAATCTTTCGTTTTTTATAGTTGGGAAAAGATCGAGGTTTTATGTTGCGCTCGATATCTCAGTTATTGTCAGAATTCTCACTTCGCGATACGTTCTGCTGGCGGCCTTGCCCCTTCCACCACCCATTGAATGAAAGTGTCGTGATCGATGTTAGACTCCTGAGGTACCTTATCGGCTCAGGTCATTAAATCCGGAGATTTCCTCCGTCATTTGTAATTCAAAAGCCGATTCAGAAGCCGAGAATTTAATTAGAAAGTATTTCAAAAGCTGAGAATTTCGCCGCAGCCGATTTTCGGCGGTCATTTCCGTGTTTCAAAATCGCCACAGACGCTGGAATGTCGTTAGTTTATTGCAGGGTTGGTCGCGTTTTATCGATCGGATGCAGTTCTGGCCGCCATGGGAAAATCCAGCCAGATTAGGCGGCTGATTTTTTGTTCCGATTCTATGTCCCGGCGACCTGCCGTCTTTTCCTGGCGACGACCGATGCAGGTTTCCGGTCCGCGCGGCTTGGTTAGTTTCGAGGCCCGCCGTTTGGCGGCGCCCTAGTCGACGCGACTAGTCCGACGTGTTTGCCGTGAACGTCGCGTTCTTTTCTACCGGTGTGTCCCACCGCGACGCGTGGCGAGATCGAAATGCCATTATCACACATCTCGTGCTTACCGTGCTAGTTTTGAGTGTGAAAATATATCCTATAAAACCTCATCCGTACTGTCAGAACCGGGTTTCATGGTAATCTGGTCTATATCTAATCCAATAGGTCACCCAGCGGAGGGTGACTTCTTCGGACACCCGTCTCGGACGGTGACTTTTGCAGGGCGCTGTGATTCTCATATTCACGGGCGGTTCGAGCCGTGACGATCCGGGGCCCAGATACATGAAGATCGGCTGGCAGCGGTGCCACGCGGCGCAGACGTCGTCCCCGTTCACCGCCGCACTGACGCCACGGCTCCCCTACACCACCTCAGGACGGGCCGCATCGAGAGACGACACCGCTCTGGATAGTGTATTCGCATCACATCGCTCTCTTGTACATGATATGGCAGACAGTCAAAACGCGGTCGTCGCTCGTGAAATCCCGCGGTCACGGTCACTACGTCTGTCGTTGATCGCGCGGCGTGCTGTGTCCGCCGCCCGGGCCGGGCCGGCGGCTCCGGTCCCTCGGCGGCACCCCGCGGGCCCGAGACGCGTGCTGGCGCGGTCCCGCCTGACGGGCCCGGCGCCTCGGAGCCGGCGGTGCTGGGCCCGGCCGGCGGCGGTGCTGGTCCCAGCCGGCGGCGGTGCTGGTCCCAGCCGGTGGAGGTGCTGGTCCCGGCCGGTGGAGGTGCTGGTCCCAGCCGGCGGCGGTGCTGGTCCCAGCCGGTAGCGGTGCTGGTCCCGTGTGGCGGCGGCAGCCGCTGCCGGCTGGCGTCTGGAGGCGGCTGGAGCTGGCGCCGAGGCGGTTGGAGCTGGCGCTGAGGCGGCCTGCCCCGGCGGCCCGAGCCGCTACACCTGCTGCCGTGGCAGCAGGTTGTAGTTGGTGGCGCAGGTGGCGGCGGCTCGCGTGCCGGCCCCCTGGCGCGGCGAGCTCAGGTCCGTGTATGGCGAGTCGAACGGACGCCGGCCTGAGGACACAGCGCCGGGTCAGGAAAGAAGCCCAGAACATTGTTCCAGGAGATGGCGTCGGATTCAAGTGCAGCTTTAAGTCGGAGCACAACGCCAGGACCTCATGATGTAAATAATGGATTAGCGAGTGGACTGACGTCTCCACGAATGAATAATACAACACGATACAGTACAGGTTAGTTCAGATCCAGAACACAACGTCAGTTCAAAATACTGCTGAAGTTGAAAACAAGATGAAGTGCGTTAAGTGAGCTCCTAAGCGTTTGTTATGAATGCGTGGTATGTACATCATCCTAGTCCTCGGCACAGCAAAAGTGCTGCCGTTCCGATTTAATGTCGTCCGTGGAATGCTTCCATGGAATCCTTCCATGGACCGACAACGGAGCGGTAAATTTGTCGCTAGCACACACAGTTTATGATTTGTGTGACGGACTGTTCGGGAGGAGTGTATACTGCGAACCGTCCCGACAATAACACAGGAAATTTAGTTGATAGGAGCGGCATCCTATCTTGAGTACATGTCCGTCCCAAACGACTGCTCGGATGATACGATAGCTCTGACTTTCTAAATTGTTACGGACGTGAGTTATCTGAACCCTCCACGATGTGCTGGCGTCCCATTCCGTGTAGCCTTGGACTGAGATGTTTTATCGCCGCGAAAATCTGGCGTGATGTTAACCTGGTTTGAGTGTTCTGAGTTTTTCGTCAGCTTACATATTTATCTAAGGAACTGAGGCTCCAAGCAAATGTCAATGCAGCATAGCTGTTAGAAAGTATATCTCGTTTGTCCCAGAGTGAGTTTCGCCTGTATCTTCGGCTTTCTCGCTCATCCAGTTTTTTAATTTGTGCATTGTATCAGGTGTCTTGGGTGACTCCAGCGCAAACGGCGGTGCAAATTCACAGGCATTTTCATTTCAAGAACTTACCTATTTTTATCTTGTCAAAGTCGGCAAAAGCGAGAGAGCTTTGGTCATTGCCATCCCTGTGTTCGTCTTCTCGGTTCAAAATCAGGTGAGAGTAGTCATCCACGCCTGGAAACAAAAAAAGGATATCAGCATCTGACGAATCACTCAAACAGATGACACTTTCATTTATGAAAGTGAACGGGGACACTTATGCGGCGTGCCCAGTACCTTCTCGCAGCGCCACAAAGGTGCTGGATGATGACTTATGCTCGCACATGTTCCACCTGACAGCGTTAACGTAACACAGTCGGGGCCTAGACACGGCCTGACTCGATACAGCCCGTGCCCCCACCAGCCACCGCGGCACTGTAACGCCACGGTCCGGTCCGCGACCCTGAAACCAGGGCGGCACCTGCGGGCCGAACCCCGTGACCGCGTCCCGTCCTGATCCTGCACCCCGATAGGCGCGGCTGCTGTCTGCTGCGCCGTGCCCGGCCGCGCGGTCACGGCGCGCTGTTTCGCCGGCCGCAGCCCGGCTCAAGGTGACCGGATTAGCCGCCGTGCACGCGGCGCCTGTTTCCCCGGGTCCGGACCGCAGGCAAACCGACACCGCATCGGCCGCTCTCTCACGGCGCACGCATTACGCGCCGCTGGAGTTCACACCGATCAGGTCGGCCAACTGGGACGGGACTCTCCCAAAACGTACTCCGGCGGGGCCCGTCTGACGCGCAGTTGTGACGGGCTTCAAGTCGTGGATGCGTTCGTCCCGGATCAAGTCTTTCGCGCCGTGATAGTGACGATTCAGGACGTTTAGTGCTGGTTATGGCCCTCCAGTCCCTCGACTGGCAGAAACGTGCGCTTCACGGTACGTGCCTCTGGGAAACGTGCAGTGTAATGCCGGCCTTGACGCCCCAGTTTCGCTATTGAAAGAGAAGCACGTTATGTATCGCAGTCCCCGGGACGGCGACGGATATGTACCGCCCCGCGGTTCGGAAGAGCTTGCTGCCGTGGCTCGGGCAGGGCATGACACCGCACCGAGCAGAACCCACCGCCCAGCTCAGAAAAATCACCCCGCACTTTTGCTGACGCGTCATAAGAAACATGCTGACACCACCCCCCGCAGCTGACAGCTGCAGCGCCAGGCTCAGCTTCTCATCAGCGGCTGGCGCGCATCTGGCCCTGGCGTGCGAAATCCTCTCCGCCACAGCTTCTGGCGGGAGGCACTGCCCGTCAGTGCGTGTCGCGGAATTTGCGAAACGGTCCGGAGGACGCGTCTTTATCGCCAGTCACGTGACTAAATGGCTGCCTTGTTCCAGTTTATGTAAATTGCGAGCCTACCCGGAAGCTGATTAAGTGGATGCGCTCGTCAGGCAACGAGGCGTCGAGGACGGGAAGGTGCGAGGAGGGCGGAAGTGATTCGGGAGGACGTCACTCCCCTGAAGGACGCCGCCCTGTCCCCGGCCAGTACGCAGCTCCAGATGACCTTGACGACCGCGGAATCGCCCGAACCGTCCGACACATCATATTTGATCTTACGAAACGCCATCAAGCGACTCAAATCGTGGATCCATGTATATAAGGCCGAAGGGATACCTACTTGTTGATGCTCTCAGGCGTTGGTTTCTACGTAAGTAACCCTTCCAAGCTCAGAGTGCATGCAAGAGCGCGGGTTTGTGCGAACCGAACGTTTGACGACATTTGAGTTTCTTAAGAATAGGCCCGTTTACGTAGAATCGCTTCGGCCCAGCCGACCGACAGGAGAGCAGGCGGCTGCTGACTCGTTCCGTTTGCGACAGCCGCTCCGCCGCTACCTTTGACAGGCCATTCTTTCGTGGCAACTGAATGCATCACGGCAGAGGCGGCGCATTTCCATCCGTCGCGGCGTCATCTCCGACGGACGGCCAGCTCCAGGGACTCAGGACCAGCGCTCTCTGCTGTCCTATCCGGGCGGCAGGGCACTGGAGGCCGTATTTGGTGCAGGGAGCCGGCGGCCGGACGCAGGCAGCGCTGCTGCGGCCGGCGCAGCGCGTGCCGACACCAGCAGCCCGCGTGACCACGCGTCTCAGGAATTCCGACCGAGCAGCGCTATGCGCCGACATGTGGCCCGGATTCGGGGCCGGGGAGAGGGGTATCCGTGCCGGGGAGAGGGGTATCCGTGCCGGGGAGAGGGGTCTCGGGGCCGGGGAGAGGGGTCTCGGGGCCGGGGAGAGGGGTATCCGGGCCGGGGAGAGGGGTATCCGGGGAGAGGGGTCTCGGGGCCGGGGAGAGGGGTATCCGGGCCGGGGAGAGGGGTATCCAGGCCGGGGAGAGCGGTATCCAGGCCGGGGAGAGGGGTATCCGGGCCTGGGAGAGGGGTCTCCGGGCCGGGGAGAGGTGCCCGCCAGCGGCCGGAGGGGAGCCACGGGTCAGCCCGGCAGAGGGAGGAGACGCTCTGCCGACTGGACCGGACCGGACCGTGTGCCGCCTCCGACCGACCAGACCGGTCCCCTGCACACACGGCGCCGCTGATGGCAGGCTGGATACGTGTGCACAACGTCATCGCTCAGGTGCCCCGGCGCCAGCTGACGACGATCCGACGGCAGGGGAGGGAGTGGCCGGCCAGCGAGGGTTCCCCCTTTGCTGGCTGTGATCAGAGGTGTGAAGAACAGGGCTCTGTTGTCGGGGAAGTTCACAGCTCAGCGGTGTTGTCAGGGGAGGTACAGAACTGTCGCCCGAGGTCAGCCGGCGGCCTGCATTTGCCGCCGCGCTGGGCGCCGCGGCCGGGAGTCCGGCCCTCCTTCGGCTCTGACTCGGCTGCAGAGCCCGGCTGCAGCTGGTCCGGCCGGCTGACTGACCCGTCCGATTAACCCAGAGAGGGGAGGCCGCAGCTGCAACAACACCGCCTGCCACTTCATCGTCCCGCAGCTCAGCACAGCCGCGCGGCCGCGGCAGTAAACGCTGACCGGCTGCCACTACGTCAGAGCTCAGCTGGCTCCTGCCGAACGGCTGCCGGAGGTAAGTGCCAAGTACTCTTTCATGGTGATTCGCTATAACAGTGCAATAAAGGCACTGGCCTCCGCTGGAATCAGAGCACCGGTGCAGTACCAAGTTCGAAAGAGACTCAAAAGTACCGCGAGTCTTTGGCCAACGCGATTTCCCAATTCTGCCGCGGTTGGCTAAGTGAAAGGCAAAACTGCAATAGCTCGCTTGCAAAAACAGGTCCCCGCTCACATACCAATGACAGCTGCAAATGGTACATGAGGCCATCCAGCGGACCAGACCGACTGAACAAGCCAGAGGCAGGTAGCGATAAGGAAACTGCCTATAACGCATGAATGTCAGAATTTCCTTTTTGGTTTAGTTCGCGCCAAAAGAATGAAACGCTTTTCAGACAACAAAGCCGAGTGGGGCGATTGCTTTTAAAATATGTATAGCTATCATATTAAATGTATGTACAGTTGCAGCCTTAGGTTTAAATACCGTTCCCTTCCATCGCTTTCAACGCACGCGGGCTGACTTTTCTCCCTGCTCACTGTCGAGGATTCACAGACTGCTCTGGTTCGATCATCTGCTGTGAATGTGGGCCATCCAGGGCGCCAAGGACAGGGAGGGCCGGCGGCGGCCGCGGGCCTGCTTCTTCCCTGTGCCGGATGTGAGGTGTTTGGCCAGCCTGAGCCCGTGTAAACACGGCCCGTGTCGCGGCCCATCCCAGACGTGACGACACCCCCTGACGAGAGCCTGACGCCGCGGCCGGCGGCTGGACGCCGGTCCCGCGGGGACCGAGTCCGCCGGTCCGGACCACCGCTGGACCAGCAGGACGACCCGGACCATGGCAGGACCAGCAGGACGGTCCGCACCACGGCAGGACCAACAGGATGGTCCGCACCTCGGTAGGACCGGCAGGACCAACACGACGTTGAGAACAAGATTTGGTAGCTGAACCAGTTTAGTGCGATCCGGACAATAGGTCATGTCTGCACCAACACAACAGGCCGGAGTCCGGACCAGACCAGACCCAACAACACTGGTCCCGGCCCACAGTATCAGACCGGACCAAAAGGCTGGACCAGCGGCACGATCCGGGCCATACGTGACGGCTGGACATTGGAATGAATCAGACCGGCCTCATTCCACGTTCCTGACAGCCAGTGGCACGTCACGCAGCATGTAACGAAGACCATCTGGTCTTCAGCCGACCCTGGGGTGGTGGTCTGACCAGCGAAGGTTATGCTAGTCACCCCCTCCTCGCTGACCGCGCGTAGACAGGCCGCTGCAAAAACAGGCTGTGCTCGGGAACGAGCAGCACGGGCTCACAGTTTATTCGGAATTAAAAACCGTCCCGGTTGAGACATGGGATACGTGGTTCACGAATGATCACAAATGTCAAGTTCTTCAGGCTGGCTGGATTTGAGTTTTTATTGTTTCTTAGCGGTCCGGTTTTGAAGAAACCTATTGGACCGCTTTCCCTTCTTATGAACGAAAACCAATGCCAACTGTTCTTTTCCATTGTCTGTCCGGCATTCTTTCTGTCACTCGATGTACGTACTTTTTAATCAAATGGCCGCATCAGCGAAATCGGTTTATCGCACCCATAACACGCAGCACTATTTTGGCACATTTTTGCGCTTTGTTGGCACGTATGTTGCTGCAGTATCACGGCCTCAACTCCAGAGCTGCTGCCTGCAGACTGCTCCGTCCGGCTGCCGTGCGGCCGTTCCAGTTTTCCAGGCCGGCGGTGGCCGCCATGACTGGACGCCGAGGGGTGGGGACGGCCAAATGTGGGGTGGCTGCCCTCGGCCCCCTGCGGCGCCGCACCCACTGCAGGGGGAGCGCCAGTTACGGGATCGATTACCGAGGATGACGCATAGCCTCCCCCAGGAATGGACGCTGGCTGGAGCTGACAAAGACCGTCATTCTGCCGAGATACGGTGCTGGGCAGGTGGTTTTTGCGCTCGAGTCGTACTAAAGCCTCCACCGAAATTCCTGGGGCAAAATAAAACCTTTCGTCTTAAATGTGAACGTCGGGAGGCGTCTGATTCCTACCTTGCATTCTGGTTTTCTGTGCCACTTGTTCTTTTTTTGGACGAGTCAGCTTTGCCACACCTGGCCAGCTCGACGTTTGAGAGGTATCGGCGCTCTGCAGAGCGCACACTCAGCTCAGAAAGTTTGGAACAACGACGCAAGCATTACAAAGGTTCGTGAGTCAGCTGGCGTGTGAGTCAGCTGCCGGACGACGCTGGAATCGGTGACGTCACAGGTGGCGCTGACGCCGGGCGGGCGCCGGCGTTCGCGGTTCCGCGAGAGGCGCAGCTGGGCGGTACAGAGGGAGAGCGTTCCGCGAACAGAGGGCCCACTGACGCCGGCCGACTGACCGGGCCGGCCGGGCAGACTGCGGCACGAATCGTCCTCCCGGTCAAACAAAGGTTCCGACGGACGGAATTCAGGGAAGCAGAGGCCCTTTCAGGCTCGAACTTCGCAGGGGGAGCACGAGTAGGGGGGGGGGGTGGCAGTATTTCCTCGATACCATGAGGGGTTCAGTGAAAGTCACAAAAGTGACTGAAAGGAGACGAACGTGAATGTGCCGTGAAACCCACCATTCCAATACCGGCGCCATGAAAATAACCGGATTTCATAGAACCGATGGTAGTTACGTTGCATGATTTGCTAAAAAAAGACGCGTAAAAATTTCGATATCACTGCCCAAATGAAGAAGATGTTCCCATTTCGAAAGAAGATGTCTGAAGCCTCGAGACATGATCATCATCATCCGCTCAACAGTTTCTCGCGACACATTCGGCGCGGTGTTAAAAATGCTTCCCAATTACGTGTATCGCGTACTCCGTTCCAGCGGAGGCGCTCCTTGGTTTCAGATGGGTCCAGCTGACCAACGCCGTTCACAAAAAAATTCTGACAGACGCGGCATCACCCGAGGTTGTCTGGAGAGCATCGGTGTCTTTACTGTACCAGCATTGTCAGAAGACCAGCATAAGCCCGAGCGGTGGAAATTCCGCGTAAGCTCGTGAACCATGTTGATCACAACCGCAGCGCGGACCGCGAAATTTGCTGCGGAGCGGACTTCGCGGAAAGGGTCCAAAGTCTTCAGATCGAGGCGATTCACTGCGCTGCGCTTTAATGGCGAAGCAAGGCAAATGCAAGACTTCGGTGGAAAAAGCCTCACCTGAGGCGTGCTAGCAGCGAGGTTTCTCTGGAACCAGTCCCAGGGACGCAGGCGATGCTTCTCGTTACAGGCGACTGTCGAAAAATCTCGGACTGGAAAACCCAATGCAGCCTCCCCTGTCCCGAAAACGCCGGCAACCTCGCACAAGAACTGGCCCCGGTAACCGGTTCTGCAGCATCTGGCACGTGGTGACGTCACCAGCGGGCCGCCCGTCGATCGCGGACCGGCCGTCACCGGCCGCGTGATGGCCGTGACGCTCCAGCGGACCGTCCGCCCCGGACGCCCCGTGACGTCACGGCGTCTCCGGCCGTCCCCGGCCGGGCGCGGCGGCGCTGCGTAGTGTCGTGACGTCACGCTCCGGCGGCTCGTGTTCGGCGGATGCCACGCGTGGCGTCTCTGACGTGTGGCACGGGCAGCGGAGCTGGATTGGGCCCCGTTCGGGGGGGGGGGCTTCCTCAGCTGGGGAGCGTTCGCAGGTCTGGGAGCGGCCAGGCCGTCTCCGCGATGCTGGGAGCGGCTGGCACGGCGAAGAAGTCCCTGCAATTCAGGGAGTGGCTGCCACAGCTCTGGGACCGGCCGCTCCTGCTCTCGGAGCGGTTGACACAGCTGGGTCTCCCAACATCCAGAATGGCTGTTCTAAGTCGGAGAGTGGCTCCTCAGCAATGGGGGTCTGTCCCCGCTTTGGAAGCGGCCGCCCCGGCTCTGGGAGTGGCCGCTGCAGCTCTGAGGGTGGCCGCTGCAGCTCGGGGACCGGCCGCTGCAGCTCTGAGAGTGGCCGCTGCAGCTCTGAGGGTGGCCGCTGCAGCTCTGAGGGTGGCCGCTGCAGCTCGAGAGCGGCCGGCCCGACACGGCAGCAGCTCAGCTCGCCTGGTCGCCCCGGCCCGCCCCGCCGTGACGGCGGCCAAGGCCGCCGCCTGGTCGGCCGGCTCACCGCACGATCTCACCACACCCAGCTGGGAACGGAGCTGCGGCAGCTGGGGACGACGGGCCGCGGCAGCCGGCGAGCGAGCCCCTGCGCTTCTGGGCTGTCAGAAGGGCTTATTCAGCGTCGGCGCTCTCCTAATGCGACTCTCTGGAGCGTTCAGCCCGTTCATGCTTTGTTACATCCCGCGTAGCCGTCCGACCTTCAGACAAACATGTTTTTCTCCCGTGACGGTCGCGAACAATCGTTCAATAGCCGACTGGTCCGGCTCACAGGTCGCTGCCTGCGTTGAGCAGTGCGGACTGGCCTTTCCAGACTCGGCGGCCAGCTGGCGAAACGAGCACCCGAGAGGTGTCGACCGAGGCCGACGGTCTCAGTGTCTCGCAGCTCAGCAGAGGGTACCGGACAGCGCTAAAGGTCACTGGGCTGCGTTAGAGAGCGCCCGGCTCCCCGGCCGTACCAGGTCAGCGCGCGGCCATTCCTCCGCCGAAGCTGGTATCGGCGGGCCCGTCCAGTCTCCGTCGCCCAGCCGCCACTCCGGCCAGCTCTGCTCCAAGGCCTTCTGGTCTGTACTGGGTCCGGACCGGCGGGGTGGCGGGGCTCACTTGGCCGACCGCATGTCGGCTTAGCAGACAAATCAAAGGGCGAAACGCGTCACCGGGCTGACAAACGCTTCGGCTGAGGCTGATGGTCCCTTTCGGCCATTAAGTTTCACCCTGCGGACGTCCCATTTTTTCTCGATTTCGGTACGAACGAGAGCTGAAGAAAGCTGTTTCGACTTAAGGGCGTATCGAAAGCGTGGCCAGCCAAACAATGAAGACGGTAGTAAAAGATAACAGGAGAGGAAAGCAAAGAGACATTAAGGCTGTCCTTTCCGTCACCGCCTCGCGCCCCTGCTGAGGCGGTCTCAGTTGCAGAAGGCAGACCCATTTACCCACCTCCGTCCGGTAACTATTTGGCCGCCCGGGGTCAGCTATTGCGCAACTGAGGAGAAAGAGCACGTGCACGCGCGCGCGGAGAAAAGGTCGCCCCGTGCCTCACGAACTCCGTCGCTTTGTGGCGGGACAAAGTCGTGCTGTGACGCTCGTTACCGGGCTGGCAGTAAACCAAGTCACCGTGGCCGTAAACAACGCCCTTTCTTTACCAAGCAAAACGACGGTCCGAAGTCTTGCCCCCAATGGCCAAAGCATGCTGCCTTGTGATGATGGTTCCGGTGAGTCGACGCCTGGCCTTGAGGCTGGGGGACTAACAAGACGCAGCAGCATAGGTCTGTCTAGAACCATACATGCAATGCATGTGCTAGCACTGCAGCGCACTGCTAATCTGTAATGATAAAGGCGAGGTACCGCCGATGCTTCTGTTACTGTCGGCTGGTACCGAGCAGCTCCCGCCCAGTCCTCGGCGCCGATCGCGTGCTGGCGCAGTTCGACGCCCGATGCCGCCCAACATGACCGTCCGACCGAGTCGGTGTCATCCGGCACCGGCTGGCGCGGACCCGGCCCGGGCAGAGGGACCCTGCTGAGCGCTGACTGCCCTCCTCTGTCGGCGGACTCATCTGCGGGCCCGGCCTGTCCTCTGCTGACTCACCCAGCTGTGGGCCTGTGCCCTGAGGGCTGATCCAGTTAGGTCCTGTCCCCTGAGGACTGACCAAGCCGAGGTCCCTGACGACTGAACAGATGTGGCTCCGTCCCCTGCTGTGGAGTTGATCCTGCTGACTCAGCCAGCGGTGGACCTGTCCTCTGCCGACTGACCCAGCGATGGACCTTGTTGATTCGCCCAGCTACAAGCCTGTTCCGCGCTGACTGACTCACTTCAAGGTCCGCCCCGATACAACGGGGACAGGACAGCCGGCACAGATCCGGCCAGCTGCCGGTCTTTCCCTGATGGCGACGCCGGCCTGGTCTCCACAGGGACGCCTGGCTGCCTAACAAGGGCCTCCCCTCCCCCCTCCCCCCGAAATTGGCCGGTGGTGCCGCCGGCGGCAGGCCCGGCGCGGGACCGTTATCAATGAGCGTTGCCAGTCACACGATACGGCCGGTCGTCTTGTCGCGGGGGCGCGGCCCGAGACGGTGTTGCGCGGGACCCGCTGGTCCCAAAACTCCATTCCGGGGCGGTGTGGTGGCGTGGAGTTTGTCAGCTGATCAATGGTCCCCAGCCCCGCGACTTTCCTGTGCAGGGATTTTTTACCGCGCCATTGTCCGGGCCTGGCCTTGTGCGACTCGGGACGGTGCTGCGGCAGGTTTCGTGGCGTTCTGCCGTCACGCCGACTGTACGGCCGAGCTGAGTTTCTAAAACGGCAGGTTTTGCGATGTGATAGCATCTGTCGACCGTCCGCCGTCGGCGACACGGTAAAACAGACCTCGTAAATCGTCTCTGCCCTGCTTCTCAGAGTGAACGTCCAGAGCTCAGGTGTTGCGGGGAGCATGTATGGTACAGACAGGACAGGGTGTTCAAGCCAAGGTTGAAAAGAGACATGGGGCATGCATTCCAAAAGATCTTCGAGAAGTTGCTGCGATACGATCAGCGATTGTTGACGAACACCCGATAACAACAGCACTTCGGATGGGTGAGTAACCCAGACGTGACGTACTCGGGGCAAACTTCGCATGCCAACTTGTCAAGTGCCTTTGTACGTGCGACGACAGCTTTGTAAAAGAGGTCAATAGGTGTAGAGGAGAAAACGGCCCTGTCTCCTACGAGCGGTGGGGTTTCGACCCATGGTCGGAAGTCTGTGGTAGACAATTCCCATCTTAAATCACTTAACAGGGCATGAACAGTAATTTCTGGGAAAGCCACGAATGTCGTCGGTATTTTCCCATCGATGGAACATCAGACCGACATTGGGTTTACCGCCAGACGTGTGTAACGTACGGTTTATGTTGAGAGTAAGCATAAAATATGGCGCGGTATAAATTCCCGATGCAACTGGCGCTGACGTAAAACTGAACATGGTTACACAACTGCCTCAACGTCTGCAGGCGGCCGAAGCTGTTGCGGCAGTGTCTTTGCCGTTTCGTGGACCTTCGTAAGGATTTGAGAACATTATGAATGAAAACTAGGGCCTTCGCAAACCTTTGCAGCAGATACGTAGCATTTTGGGGTGCAACAGATACCAGAAAGTCAAAAGAACGAAGCCCAGTACAACGAGTAGCATCTTTTGTTGTGCCGGCGAATGAGGACGTGCTGAACAGGACTGATCTGGAGGAAGAACCGCACACTGTCTGATGGAACTCGCGTTTTTCTCCCGAAAATGACTTGACTTTTTGAGAAGGGGCTAATGGACAGATAACTGGCACACTGTAAGGAAAGATGCACTTCACGCGATGCAGGCATCATGGCGAAATATAAATATCTTAATACCTGTCTAAGAAGATAGTAGTATCCGTGTGATCTGGGCATGATGGCCTTGTTCGAACAAATGGAAATATTGGACTCTCCATCAGCGTATCTGATGTGACAAACTGACAGGAGACAACCAATCCGGCTACCGCCATGAAAACGCGATTTGATTCGACACCACAACGACCAGCACTACGCTCCCTAGCCGACTTCAAACTGTCGCCTTACTAATCTAACCAGCTGAACACAGCCAGCCAGCGCCCGTCACCAGCCCGCTGAACCCCGCCGGTCTGGTTCCCCTTCACCAGTCGGCTCAGCACTGCCAGCGGTCACCGGCCAGCCGCCGCTGCAGGACCGACCAGAGCTAGCCCGTCCTCTGCCGGCGGCCGGCGGGCGCCGTACTTTCACGGCCCGGCCGGCCGGTCGCCCGTTACGGCTGACGGCCGCCGGTCGGCCGCCCTAATGACGCCGTCCGGCCGCCGGCCGTAACTGGAACGCACGCCGCGCGTACGCGGCGGCGGCGGCGGCCCTCCATCCGGCGCACGGCGCTCCGGCAGCCGGCGTCAGGCGCAGCACAGAGGGCCTCCGATGCGCCGGTGGGAAAGTCACAGGATGTTGCTGGGAGGAGCCCGCGGCCCCCGAAAGGCATCGCAGCGTGGCCTTGGTGAGTTCCGGCTCATCAGGCTGGGCTCGTTTTACCGGAAATGGGAGCGGTGCCGATCAGAGTCGAGCCATATGAAGCGTGGCATCGCGTGGCTTTATCTCGATTTACGTATTCCAGGGAAGGCGGGGTGCCGGATTTCTCATTGTCGACACTGCCGAACGTCTTAGCGGTCAAATAGCCTTGGTGCCAGCCACGGCTGAAGATCCGGGAGGGGGGAGCGTCTGGACCCTCTGCACTTCAGATTTTAGCATACGGTCTGGAATGACAACAATAACGGGAAAGAAAAGGACTTAAGATGTCATTCAAACCGCCGTCCCCAGTTATTTTCGGAAGTCTCTTGCCATAGTCCCAGCCTTTAGGGCCAGTCTCGCCATCGCAGGCTGGCGTCATTACAGGCCGGATGGCGTCACCAAACCCGTCAACCGGAACGGAAGGCTCTCGTCGGAGTGGCGCTACCGCGAACGAGTCGAGACTCCCCGCACAGGGCCCCCCTGCCTGGGCCAGCCCTCCCGGACCGTGACGTCATCAGCGACCGGCCGGCTTTTCCGTCCCGGCCGGGAGCCCCTGCCATACCTCAAAGCGGGGGGGGGGCAGACCCACCTTTCCGGACGGCCGAGCGCGCCCTTCGCAGCACCACCGCCAGGAAGCTGAAGACGAGCGCGAACGTCACCAGGATAGAGACGACGAACACGGTGGTCTGCCACTCGAAGACGAGCGTCTCCAGCCGCGTGCGCTCGACGTTGAGCGACTCGTTGGCGCGCAACAGGTCGGCGCGGATCCGCTCCTCGGCCAGCCGCGCCCGGTGCGCCTGCTCGTCGGTGACGGGCGGCGGCGGCACGCGCCGGGCCCGCTCGCACAGCGTGTCCTCGAACGGCTGGCAGGCGAACACCTGCACGTGGCCGGCCGGGCACACCGTGCACGGCGCGCACTGCTCGCGCTCCGTGCTCCAGAACGTGCCCGACTGGCAGAGTCGGCCCCAGGCCGGGCCGACGCACAGGAGAGCCACCAGCAGCGCGCGCATGCTCCCTCCTGCCCGCGCGGTGTTACGCTCGAGACTGAGTCGAGCCGCCGCGCTGCGCGACGCCAGGCTCCGGCGGCAAACGCTCAGGGACGCGCCGTCCGCAGCGCCCCTGGTGGCGCAAGAGGAAAAATGCAGGCCTCTGATTGGCCACAATGGACGTCAAGTTATGCGACATCTAGTGTCGATTTGGTAAGGTATATTTCATTTGGAATCCGCAAGGTTTTCATGGAAGCGTATGCGTGAGTTCGAAACACGCCTGTTCATCCTCTGATGTACAGATGTCGGCCTGTACGGAGGAAATCTTTAGAGAACCCCAGTACCAGCCGATCAATGAGTAAACTCCAGTATAAGTTTGAATAATAAATTTTATGGCAAGCAATGAACGTCAGTCGATGCAGAGTAGAACGGAAAGTTGGGAGAGTGTAGAGTAATATCTATGGCCTCATAATTTCGCAGTCATATCTCGTTGCTGTTTACCATGTCAAGCGTGTGGCTTATGATGGCCATGTCATTGTGTGAAATAGTTGAACCTATTATGAGAAATCCGTGTCTTTCTTTTTCATTCTGCCTGACTCATTATCATATGTCATCTCTTCCCGGTATAAACAGACCGCCACTCAAAACTCTCCTTCAGTCAATAGTTCTGAAATGATGAGTACAGGTTACAAGAACTCTAACCAAGGCAAGCCACCCAAAAGTCCCTCCTCTTTTATCTAGCAGGAAAACTACATCTTTATTTGACTTCCTGGGGATAATGGCGGCCGGCCTAAATGCTGTTCGATTCTTGGCGTATGCATCTCTCCAGACAAGATGCTATCAAACTGGATGTCCGAAGTGTATTTGACATGTTTCGCCACGAGGTAAATTTTGTCGCTTTGGAAAAATGCTGCACAGTTTGGACAACACAACAAGGAATCCTCCACCTGAGTCGTTCTTTTGTCATTTCCTTGGGTTGTTTCTGTTCGGAACCTCGTACCCAAACAGCTCTCCACAAGCAGACAATGTAATTATTTGACGTTCACGATAACACGTCAGGTGACGTCACGACTCACAATGGCAGCGATATGTCAATAAAATGAACGGACGAACAGCGAATATCGAGAAAAACTCACCGAACCTGGCAAGGCAGTACGGTCCGTCCAAATATTGTAAAAAAATCAAAACATCAACAACTGTCATTTAGTCTGCATAATGATGTTCAAGAATAGCATCTAAACATACATTTGACATACAATACCTGTCCAGCAATGCACAGCGATAACGAGGAATGATGAAAATGTATTGCATGTCAGCAAAGAACTCAGAAAAACGACATTCAACCCTTGCGGAATAATATATACAAAATGGAATGCATCTATCCGACATCTTTAATGATATGCCCGATCCACGTCACACACATTACATCCGCTGACAGTCAGCATCGCACATTGCTCAATGGTGAGAATGACGGCGTACGCCTCTGAGTTGGTCCGATCATGGAATGCAGAAAACACACAAAGATGGCAAGCGCAGGGCAGCCGACGGGCACGGAGTGCACAGTCGATACATGGAGCGCACGGCGCCGACCTTCCCCTATCGCACGAGTCGCGCTGGCGGCTGCAGCACATGGAACGCCGCGGCAACGCGCCGGCCAGCTGAGAGCGACGGAGCTCCAAACCTCCGAGCGCTACCAACGGCAGCAGCGCCGCGTTGCACGCAGTCTGACGAGGACACAGACGTGAACGGGACAATCGACGCCGGCCGGCGCCCGCCGCGCGTCACGCGGTAATGAAGACAGACACAGAGCGCCTTGTCCCTGCTCAAATCATCGGGCTCTGACCTGGGTAGGCCAGCGGTCCCAGGCCCAGCCCAGGTCAGAGCGCTCCGACCCTCAGGTCGACAGCTGACAGCTGACCGACGGTTCAGATCAGCGGGGCCGCGGCGGCGACCCGGGAACACAGTCTTGCTGAGATCATCTCGGGCTGCGGCGGCGAGTTGAATCACACAACGCTCTCCAGACTCTCGTTCAAGCTTTCATTCCTGGAATAAGCAGGAGACCGTTCAGCAGGGTACTGAATAAGGACTGACTAAAACGTCACAACAGAATTTGCTATAGACGTCATTACGAAGCTGCCGAAAGCTTTGCAGTTACACACGAATTTCGTGAACTGGCGTTTTACAGATATGACTGAATATGAGGCATAACTATACAGTATTTCAAGCATTACCATGAACTCAATTCTCATCTATCGCACATCCGTTTTGGTAACGAACTAAACATCCAAACACCACTCACCGAGCCGAGGGCGCCGCGGTGCCTGAGCCCAGAGCGGGCGCGATACGGATGGGGGCTAAACGTAGCTGGGCGCGATGTTTGCAAGCCTGAACAAGCAGCCGAGCGTCGGTTAGCGGGGCGTGATGGCGTGCAGCGCGGCTTTGTACAGGGACGATGCGCGTGTGTGCAGCGACCAGTCATTACGGAGAGACATGATGGAACGTCACACTAAGCGGTATCACACGTCATCACGCACATGCAAAGAAAGAAGGGCGGACACTCCACAGCGGAAGTGCAAAGACGTATGTTCACCGATACGTCATCTTTGTGTGCGTATTTAGTTTATTGGCAACCGTATACAGCACCAGTGTGGAGCACAGAACCACCCAAATGTAAAAAGCAATGCGAAATAATAGGCCTAAGGGCATACCAAGAGCTATGGATAAAATCTCGCGAAGTTCATTATAAATGTTCATGAATGGATTATATCGTCTCCGAGATTGAGAGTTGGACTCTTCCTTGTGACAGAAGACCAGATCAACTAAATAAGGTTGCACAAACCGTCTATTTCAAGTCCTAAGTACGGATACGGATCTCATAGACAGACAAGCATCAAAAAAACTGTCCAGCTTTACAAGTCTTGAAGGTTCCGGTCGTCCTTCAAACAGGCATCTTTTGACCATGGCGCAAATAACAGTGTGTTGGAAAACGGCAACCCTCGGCAAAGGAGCATCTAACCGTGCACGGCAGAGCAGATTAGTAAAGCCATCTAGTGTACTGCACACACGGTGAGGCCCTCCAGCGGCTGGGCACGGGGCGGAGCACTCACTCTGAGTCGGCGTTCTCCTCTGGCGGCGCCATCGGCAGCCGGGCGCTGGCCAGGATGTCCGTCAGACGGCCACCCAGAGTACACGTCAGACGCCGGCTCCGGCAGCGCCTCCGGGCTCTCGTCTGTGACGTCACAACACACGGATCATCAGCACAGACAGGACGGCGAGGCTTAGATATTGTTATCAAGGCGCTAGACCCGCCTTCCCTCTATTTGCGGGCTACAGCTTGTCATCCAGGCAAACGGTGTCTGAGGCAGCAGGCAAACATCACGCCTTTACTTCGCACAAAATCGAATGACCCATCTTCACGCAGCTGTACCAGAGCCTTCGTTCGATATTCAGACGTCTGACGCAGGTGAAACATCACCGTCAAAGGCACAGTTCAGGCTATGACCAGAGTGACCGTCCGTGCCCTCACCGATGGCGGGGGCCGGGTTTCTGCGCGGCTCCAGCAGGCTGGGCGAGTCGCGGCCGACCGCGGCGGCGGCGTGCGGCTCCCGGGCCGGCGGCAGGCCGGGCAGGTCGCGCTGCGGGCCCAGCAGGTCGCGGCGCCGGGCCGACAGGCCGGCCGCCTCCCTGGCGAGCGGCGGCAGGCCGGGCGAGTCGCGCCGCTGGCTGGCGCGGCCGGCCGGGCCCAGCGTCACCAGGCCGGCCGCCAGCTCCGTGTCCGAGGCGGTCGTGTTGGAGAGCCGGTCGCTGACGGCCGGCGACATCCAGGAGAGGCCGGCCGGCGGCCCGGCCATGCCCACTGCGGCCACGGCCACGGTCAGACCACCAACCGAGGCAGCACAGACAGACAGACACACAGACAGACAGACAACAGGCCGGTTCCCTGATACGCGTCACGGTATCCGACACACATGGTGGCTATGGTTACGGTCCCAAGGTCACGAGCAAGCGACTGGCAAGCGAAGATCATCATAAGGAAATAATAATAAGGGATAATAGCAATAATAAATAATAATAACGGATCAACAGGGAATAATGCTTAACATCTGCTAACACGGAACTTGGCCATGCTCTGCACTGGTCAAAACTCAATGCATGGAAACTCTTTCGTATGGCGATACGAAACCTGTAAACACACAACACGAGGGGAAATCGCTCTAGCATGAGGCAAACCTGGATGGTAAGCTGGACGACAGTTTTCATGCGTTCCAAGTCATGCAGTTCAGTGTTTCGAGCAACCCCAGGGTGCAGGAGAGGAACGTGTGTGTCGCGAAGTTCACCGCGACACAGTTGATTCCTTCATGCGCTGCTAGTGTCGGACAGGTCCAATTCGAGCGGACCGAACAACATCAACGTGCTGTCGCCACCGGTAATGACTCGAGTGTGCGCTGCTGGTGCCAGAGTGCGGTGCCGCCCGGCGCGAGCGGGCGTACCCAGCGTGTAGCGCGGGAAGGTGGGGTACTCGGGCGGCGCGCGCGAGCCCCAGGGCGCGCAGTAGGCCGCCGAGCTCGGAGACCGGATGTCCATCTGTTCGGTCAGGCCGAGCGCCTCCTGGTAAATGTGCTCGTCGTCGGGCGCCGGCGGCGGCGGCGAGCCGCGGATGTTCGGCTCGTATGAGACCCGGCGGCCGGGGCCTGCGGGCCGGGCGGCGGCGGCGCGGGCCGTCAGGGGGTGCCGAGGCGGCGGAGGGCGCGCCGGCGCGGGCACCAGTGCCAGAGGGTGAGAGAGCTCAAGAAAGGCTGACCGTGAGGGAAAATCCAGAACCTCAGAAATGAAGATAACACCGGCACCCAGCACCGCAGGATCTTTTCCTCCACCAAGGCCTCAACCATGACCACGTAGACATACAACACAAAAGAGTTCGCAAAGATAGCTGGGTTTCAGGCAGAGCAATCTTAGAACCACCACCGGTGTCAGAGTTATCCTCATCGGGAGGAATATTAACCAGCTGAACGTGTCATGATCAGGCAGCACACAGCACCGTAGGTTTTTCGTCTTATTCGAAACCTCAACCACAACAAGGTTACACCGCCGCTCGCGTACCGTCAGCCGGTGCAGCGCCGGGCCGGTACTCACGTTGTCCGTTCTGGCCGGGATGGGAACGCTCCTCCACGCGCAGCTGCGGCGCCGCGCCGTTGGCCACGTCCTCCTCGTCGCTGCTGTGGCTGGAGGCCAGCGACAGACTCCGCCTGGCCACCGACTCGTCCGACTCCGAGTCGGAGTCGCGCCGCGACCGGTGCGCCCGGCGCCCTGTCGAGTCGGAGGAGAGACTCGGGTCAACTCGGGCTCGAATGAACCCCGATTCAAACCAGAACAGCGTGGGTGGCGATTTCCCCAGAGACGTTGTCTGACATAGCAGAGTTACCGATGCTGTTCGACCTCTGAGCTTATCGTGAAAGAGCAAGGCGGCGGGAAGAGACGCACCTTTGCTGCGTCGGGAGCCGCCGCCGGGACGCAGGTCGTTCAGACTGGAGGCCGGCTGGCTGTTGGACGTGGTGCTCGGGGCGTTGATGCCCATGCTGTACGGGCTGCTGGACGTCTTGCAGGTGGACCGGCTGGTGGTGGACGAGGTAGATATGCCGACGTTCCTCCTGAGGATTTCGTCGTGATGGTAGGACAGCGCCGAGCGGGAGGCCATGGTGGTGCGGGTGCCGCTCAGGCTCTCGTCGTAGGTCAGTTTTCGGCCGCAGCAGAGCGCCAGGCTGCGCAGCGTGCCCTGGCGCACGCGCCGGTTCAGCAGGCAGTAGCCGAGCAGCACGTAGAGGCCGAGCAGCAGCGAGAAGGCGGCCAGCAGGTAGTTGAGCGCCTCCATCTCCTCGCTGACCGAGAGCACGGCCAGCACCCAGACGGCGCCCATCAAGGGTAGAAGCGCAACGGCCAGCCAGAGTAGTGTCCTGCAACCGACAGAGAAAACATCAGAGTCCCGCGCAACATCTGCAGAAGCTTCATTGCACCCTGCATTTCTTTAGACAATCAGATGAACGTTCAACATTACGACACTGCTACCTCGGCTGCCTGACCGATTTTACTTAAACGTGACCGCCCGCGCGAATAGCTACGCCTTGATTCCCGTTCCGCACAGGAGTCATGCACGCCTTGAGCACATCTGCTACAGAAGGCACTGACCTGAGGTTCCCGAATCCCTCGACGTGGTCCTTGAGTGAGAGCGAGGCCCGGATGGCGAGCACCAGGTTCACCAGCGTGGCCACCACTAGGACGAATACGGGGCCGACCATCGCCCAGATCACCGACTCGTGCACCGACAGCCAGCAGAAGTAAATGTTGCCTGACGGTAAACAATGAGTCAGGCCTCGCATCAAGACTGGCATCAGTGTCGCATCTTCGGTGATTTGTAAATTACACAGAAAAAACACAGGGCAGGCGAACTTTACCACACCAAAGTGATGGCATATCTTTTCTAACCAAAACAATTTCCGTATTACGGCAGCAGTCCGTTGGTTATTACGCTGGAGTGCATTTCAAGAAACGACCAATGCAGCGTTAGCCCTCATGGGCGGCACAGAAGCTCCAGTTGCTCCGACAGCGCCCACCCACACGAGCGGGACGTACCGTATTGGTCGGCTCGCACGCCGACGGCCAGGCCCACAATGATGGCCGGCACGCCGTAGCCCAGCGAGTAGTAGAACCGCATGGCGCCGTGGTTCACGTCGCGCATCTCGGTCAGCATACGGTGCACGTGCACTGACTCGAGCAGCAGCCACGAGAAGGCCGACAGCCACAGGTAGTGCAGCAGGATGGCGACCATCTTGCACGGAAACTGGAAACACAGCCGTCGGTCAGGGTCAGGTTGTTATACTGCGAAACAAATTTTGAAATACGGAACAGATAAGCATGATTAAGATCAGATGTTTACAGAAATCCTACCGCCGCAAAGGAAAACGTCTCATGTCGCGCGGAATGGTTGGCCTTGCAATCGGAATTTTGTACGGAATCAAACACTGTATATGCTACGAAACCACGCAATCGCTACCTCAACAACCGTGAACAACCGTTCTACAACGCCTAGTGACAAAGACCTTCGATATTCATCCGCTTCTGAGAGTCATCGATACTAAGATTTCACATGAGAGACCAGCTGTTCCGTACCTCTTGAACGATCAGGTGCTGCCGCAGTTTGAGCGCCGTTAAGAAGATCAGCTGCGCCAAGAAGAGGCAGAAGGCCAGGTTCTTGTGGATGCTGTTGGAGTTGGTCTGCAGGCCACCGCGCAGCAGGCAGAAGATGAGGAAGCTGACCAGCAGCAGCACGATCGAGGCCAGCAGGCCGATGTAGGTGACGATGTTCTCGGCTGGCGTTGTCTCGATCAAGTACTGGGGACAGAGGAGCGCCCAGTCATTCGACTCATCGCAACCAGAGCTGCTCCAACTAGACAACGAGGATGTCCCCGTTAAATGGAAGCGTCTTTTCCCCAGACCCTCTGCAACGGCCTGAAAAAAGCAGGTGAACTGCATGTGCCATGCCAGCTCACCTGTTTTACCATTCGCCTGCCGACGTCCATGGCTCACCTCCGCGGACGGGTCGTCCATGAGCACGGCGTACGTCGTCAGGTGGGAGCAGGTGCAGTTGACGTAGGTGAAGTTGGCCTGGTACTCCCACGGCTCGAGGTACGAGGTCTGACAGCCCTGGCGGGTCCAGGAGCCCGAGCCGCTGCAGCGCAGGACAGGAAACAATGAGTCTACCTGCACAAGCGTGTCCTTACCGGACGGGTTACTGTCCAAGACAGTAACTCATCCGGTATGCATCTTTGGGATACGTTACAATTCCCACGAACAATTCCTCAGGAAACTTTGATAAAGCAACTAAAAAAAAAAATGCTTTCATGAAGTCGGAATGGTCCCCTTAAACGTAACAGGCTGGAAAATACACCCCAACGGTTTGGATTTATCTATAGATTTCCATACGACATGCATCGTTTTACATGTCGACAACCATCAGAGACCTACAACATCATCGTGCATAGCTTAACTGGGACCACTACTCCTCCGCTGGCCCCACTAACTCTCCAGCATTTTCCCTCCTCCGAAAGACCCCGTGGCCCTCCGCGGCCCGCCGCCGGCACTCACTCGACGCTGTGCTGCCAGCGGACGCACTGCGGGTTGCTCTTGGCCGAGACGCGCGCCGTGCGCAGCCGGAGCCGGACCGGCGCCGGCGTGTCGCCCCGCACCAGGCGGCCGCCGGCGCCGACGGCCAGCGCCAGCGCCGGGCTCTGCGCGCTGACGCCGACGCCCCAGCGCAGGCGCACGTCGTCGGCGTAGCTGTCGGGCAGCAGCCTCGGCAGCGAGCGGAACAGTACGTAGGCGACGGCGGCGCGCTGCTCGGCCGGCCGGCCGGCCGTCTGGCCCGGCTCCAGCGCCTCGACGCCGAGCAGCGAGAGCGGCACCAGCACGGCGTTGTGGTCGTCCCAGGCGAGCCGGTTGCGCGGGTAGTTGTTGTGCTTGGGCAGCACCACGGCCGGGCCGACGTCGGCGCCCAGGCTGGTGTCCAGGAAGGCCGTGTGCGCCGGCAGGTCCACGCGGCCGTCCGCGGCCGAGCCGTGGATCTGCCGCCAGCTGACCGTGTCCAGGCCCAGCACTGAAACAGGGGTCACACGGGTCAGCGGTAACCTCAGCTGACCGTGTCCCGGCCCAGCACTGAAACAGGGGTCACACGACCTCAGCTGACCGTGTCAAGACCCAACAATGAAACAGGGGTCACACGGGTCAGCGGCAGCCTCAGCTGAACGTGCCCAGAACCCAGTACCGAAGCAAAGTCACAGTTTAGTACTGAAGCAGCGGTCATTGCTCAGCAATGACCTTAGCTGACAAAGCCCAGTGTTCACATTCAGCTTGACGCAGCATTACAGAGGCTTTAAATTTGTACTTTAGCTTGGTCAATTGCCACCCGCTACGTACCGACATTCTCCGTGGAAATCTCCATAGGATCGGTGAAAGTGTCTCGCTGAGTTTTGACCAGGGTGTAGGCATAATTATCGAAATCCTGGAGGAGGTTGCTTGCTCCCTCCTTGAGCTGGCTCTGAATCTTCTGCCAGTGACGTTTGTACTTTGGCTGGAGGATGATGCTGGACGCTTCCAAAATATTCTGGAATAACAGACAAACGCAAAACGTAAGGCATATGACCGCGTTGCATTGGTTACGGAAGTACAGACAAATCGTCCATGTCAGCGGTAAAGCATGTCGCGCATTTCGTTTGCAGTATTTGGCGGCTTCTGGGGACATTTCTGTCGGTTGTTGGCATTGCCAGCACCCAACAAACATCCCCAACCACTGACCGGAATGAAGTTCTTGTCCTGTCTGTGCGACAGGTTGAGTCCGGCCTCGTTGTTTTCGTACTGCAGCAGCAGCCGGATCAGCTTGTAGATGTAGTAGATGTCGGTGACGTAGAGGCTTGTCGGTGGACCTGGCCGCCGCCAGCAGGTCGGAGGCGGTCGAGACCGACAGGAATGTGGTGAAGCTCAGCTCGCTGGCCATCAGGCTCCGCACCTGCGACACCGCGCGGCGTCAGAGATGACGATCACAGGGGAGGTGCCAAACACGTAAACTGCTCAGTTAGTTTACTGACCTCCGCAGTTACGGGACAGACAATGAGCCTGACATAACACAGCGCAGCTGAAGCGATGGAGACGAACAGCTCAAGCTGCATCTAAAGTTTTAGATGCAGCCGCAGTTCTATTCCGACTTGGTCCAGTTCCCCGGCTGGACTCCACACTTCGGAAAAGCAGCGATTCAGAGGCCACCGCGGCAGGACCGTCAGACTGGTTCTGCCTCTAATCCCGATCAGCTCGCAATGGCAGGCGCAGAGGTGGCTGGAACCTGACGGCGTTCACCGCCTGGCTGTCTCTGGTTGACCCAGCGGCCGCACTGCCCGCCTCAGCCGACTCACCAGGTACTCCTGCTGCTTGAGGCCGACGCTGAGGCACTCGCTCAGGTCGGGCTCGGCCCAGCCGGTCTCGCGGTCACAGACGCGCCGTGCCTTCGCCCTCGGCGCCCTCCGGGCACGGCTGCACGGCCGTCTGGTCGAACTCGGTCTGCGCCCAGAGCACGCCGGCCACGTGCATCCGGGGGCACCCCGTGTAGACGACCTCGCAGCCGCGGCTCGTCACCTGGCGGCCACATCGAGCAACAGCTGCTGATCAACTGGTCACAGGCGCAGCACGACGGACTCCAGATCGTAAGTCAACACACTCGGAAAACAATGCCACTATAAAACAGGATGCTTCCTTCACGCTCACCGTTATGCACAGGAAACACATGTTAATTAACGCACATTCCAGCTGATGTGTTCCCGTGTTTTTGTTTCAAACATGAAAACTCTGAAAGCATCAGCTTACTACAGAAGAAAACATGAACGTCACGGACTCCAAGTATCGGAGCCCCAGCGTGACCGCCGCGTGCCGGGCCGAGTCGCGCCTCACCTCGGCGAACGGATGACTGCAGGCGTCGCAGCGCCGGCCGATGACGCCGTTCTTGCAGGGGCACTGGCCGGTGAGCGTGTCGCAGGCCCGGCCCGCGCTGCCCGTCACGTAGCACTGGCACGGGAAGCAGACGTCCGAGCCCGGCGGCCGGAAGTGGTTCTCCTGGGGACGGGCCGGCCTCGTGAGGGTCTCGGGGTCACATGAGACAGACGGCCCGGTCTCCCTTCGGGGAGACGGTGTCTCCCTCGCTCCGGCATCCGTTACGTACCAAGCACGGAGATACGGTTCCCAGTCTGTCCACGAGAACGTGACTGAGAATGTCCCATCTCGAGCCGCAGGACCGTACCATCTCAAACTTTCCAAGATGTCGTCGTCACATGCATTTCCTAGAATTGTGGAAGAATGGCGGCATCTGAGGTCGACATTGCAAAATTGCCAATTTGGCAGTCATGAATAAGAAGTGAAGTGGACAAACCGACGCAACGTCTTTCAGCGGGTGCCGCCTGATTCTGAATAAACTTCCTAGAGACGATGGGCCGTGACCTCCCTCTCCTCTCTGACAGCCCCGTTATAACTGGTGTTTCCGTCAAGCTCCACTGGTCTGACAGTGGACCGCGAGTTTCTGCCGGGCCGCGGCCGGAGGGCCGGGCGGCACCGCCTCTGACCTTGCAGCGGCACTGGCCGGTCTTCTTGTCGCAGTCGCTGTCGTAGCCCTTCTCCGTGTCACAGTCGCAGGGGCCGCAGACCGGGTAACCCCACCACTTGCTGGGGCACGGCTGGGTCATCTCCGACTCGCAGTACGGACCTGACGCGGAGACAGAGCCAGGCGTTATTCGGGGTCAAACTGGGAACATCTTGCGGCTGGGTGCCATACAGGTTGCACGTCTGACAAGGCCATTTCTTCTCGACACGTGCTTCAGCTAGGGTTACAGCGGCATCTCGGGGACATACATCTAGGGACTGCCAAACAACATAATATTCCAGTGGTGGCATATCGGAGTTACCTGAACCATCAATGCCTCCGTTCAGACAACTCAGCCACGTTTCCAGCTCCATCATCTATAACAACGCAGTTCTTCTCGGATAGCATATAGAGCAATCACCAGGTGCACATACACCATTCAGGCGCAAAAAAATGTTCCGACGCACACAAAGCGAGTAGGCGTTGTAATAGTCAGCCGTTTCGTCCAACGCCAATGACACAAATAACCTGCTGACATTGTCCCCCATCACCACGGCCAGACGAGCCAGACCGGTCAATTTCTCACCATACGTTAGCTCGGACGTGCAGTCGCATGAATAGCCCCTGGGGTCGTTGGAGTCGATTTTGCACGTGGCGTTGTTCTCGCACGGCTGCAGCTGACACACGTTGGTGCATTGTTCGCCCACGTAGCCTGAGGCACAACACACGGCGTCACGGGTCAAAACTGTATCGCATCAGGTCAATGGACAGCGCAAATGGGTATACGTCGATGTAAATACCTTCGCTGACTGAAATTGGCACTAAGACACGGAAAATAAATGACTGAAATTTCCATCAAGTGATTGGGATTTTCTTCAGGATAAAGGCTGATGGGAATTTCAACCACATGCCGTAAGCGAACTGTAACCATGCAAAAAATGAATTTAGCCAACAAAACAACCCGTACTTTTAGGGTGGGAACTAACCGGAAACAAAACCCAGACCCAGACCCAGCACCCAGTTAAACCGGCTTCGGCAATTAAATCGGCCTGGCCACTTGTGCAGAGCTGAAGCCGCCGTCTCACCGGGCTGACACATGCACTCGTGCTTGGCCCAGGTGTCGAGGCAGGTGCTGTGCACGGGGCAGACGGCCGAGTCGCACGCGTTCGACAGCGAACATCCGCTGACGGCCTGGCTGTCGTCCTCGATCGTCAGGGTGGCGTTCGGCGAGTTACCGACGCGAACATCCTGCCGACGGGACGGGGGCGTCAAAGGCCTCCAGTTCACAGGGCGCCGTCATGAAGAGCATCACTCAAAGGCCTGTCAGCGGGCCGCAGCGGTGCGGAGCTGCGCTGCTGATGAATCGACATTATGGCAGCTGACGCGTGGACCAAAACGACGGCCGAGCGCCTTTCAGACATATTTCAATTACTGGCACGACGCAGCAGTAAGTTTGGCGACGGTGCAGCGAACATCTGAGACGTTTCGGTGCCTTCGCAATCTTGTGAGCGCGGGAAAATGATTATTTTGAGCACGGAATCAAATGATGTTCGGGAGTCGCCCAGACGCAAGCCTCCGCAGCAGGTTCTGCACGCAACACACGCGGAACGCAGCATAGCGCAGTCAAGTCAAATTCGCAATGAACGGCACCCGCGTGGTGCATCGCTTCACCTTGGGTACTTCTTATCAGCAATGTGTACTGCCTGGACACGTATTCACAAAATTGCGAATCGTATTAGAACAAGCCTTGCGTCACTGGAGGTGGCACGGCGGCATTGTCACAAATGACAACTGAGCCTGCTGAGCTGGTGGCGGTTTCTCCAGTTACCCTGATGCAGCCGGTGAAGTCGGGCACGAGCCGGTCTCCAGCGCTCGTGCCGCCCACTGTGACCTCGTCCACGTACAGGCCGGTCAGGTGGGCGTCCCCAGGCCGGGTCAGCTCGTGGTTGCCGTAGTCTGGAAATGGAGGACCAGGGGTGAACTGGGCTGCTCCGGCCTCCCCGGTTCGAGCCAGGCCCTGCGGTGGCCGCGGTCCTCACGCCGCCTCGCCGCGGCCCTGCCGACCACAGAGACCAGACACCCGCCACAGCAGGGCAAAACGGCTCGTTTGAATTAACCATCCTTCGCGACATGCACCCAACTGTGTATGAGAAATGGACCGAATGCGACTGGTGGAAACAGTTAATCTACGAAATCGATTTTGCCCACTTCCTTCAAACAAGGCCAGTATATTCAGGCAAACATCACGCCCGGCATGCAGCTCCCGTCTGACTAATTTAATGCAGCACTGGGGCTTAGCGTGCACGCCAATGTCGAGCGTGTCGTGACTTCGGTCGTCCTTCCAGCCGTGCCAGACACCAGCGGCCGAGACTGAAGCTAGCGCTCACCGAGGTTGATCCAGACCTCGCCCTTCATCCACTTGATCTGCACGTGGTGCCACTGGCCATCGTTCACCCGCACCGTGTCCAGCACCAGCACCTCCGAGTGGTAGTGGTACTCGACGTACCCGCCGCGTAGCTGGGAACCACGCAGCAGCGCACCAGGTCATAAAAGGCATAACGGCTGGCACATTTTTGCCAGGACAATCGTGCTGTCACGCGACAACGTTTTGCCAATAATTGCTTGTCAGTGTCACGAAGAAGTCACGTCGCCGCATTTCCTCACAACCTAAACATTTTGCGCATGACTGCTGAACACGGAAATTGGCGTCAGTTGCACCAGAAATGCTGCAAGCGGCGAATCTCGGGTGTCGCCAGTGCACCTCCCGTGTCGCGACACTCCGCCCGGAGCGCGCGGCCCGCGAGAGGAGTCCAGACTGACCAGCAGGCGGGTGCTGAGGCCGTCGCCGAAGCTGACCCGCATCAGCAGGCCGTCCGCAGCGCGCGTGCGGAACGAGAGCCCGCTGAACCAGGGCATCTCGACGGCCTGGATCCGGCTGATGTAGGAGACGAAGCCGCCGCCCTGGAGCCGCCGCGGCAGCTCGGCAGCTGCGGCAGAGCGAGGCAGCCCGGTTACGTCGTGTCGCGGTCACACCGGCCGGCGGTCATGCCAGCTGGCGGTCACACCAACCGGCGGTCACATCGTGCCACGGTCGCAGCATGCCGCGGTCACATCGGAAAGCAGTCACATCGGGCGGCGGTCACATCAGCCGGCGGTCGCATCATGCTGCGGTCGCACTGGATCGCGGCCACATCGGATCGCGGCCACATCGGGCGGCGGTGATAACAGTCCATGGTCACAGCGGTCGGCTCCCCGCAAAGAACAGCTACAAAACAGCGTCAAACAGCGGACAGCGCAGAGCGGCAGACGTCTCCGAGAAAATCCAAACATCAGACAGCTCACACTGAGGGAAGTCCAACACAACCGGTCAGGTTCACACAACGAGGCAGTGCCACTCAGCCGTACAGCCTTGAATACCGGGGAAGGCTAACCAACAGGGCAGGTCCACTAAAGAGCTTTTTAGATTGCAGATGTAAACCAAATCTGCTATAAGAACGTTTGTGACAACCGGTCGGCCACACTGTTCCTGGCCTTCCAGTCGGCGCTGAGGAATCTTGCGGGTGCATTATGTGGCCAGCCGCAAATATTTCACAGCCTATCTGAGTCTAAAAGAAACACACAAAAGCGACGGAACAGTGCTACATGTTGTAGCAGGAATGCCGGTGGACTCACTAAAGCCACAGTCCTTGCCGGAGAAGCCGTCCGGACAGTGGCAGAGGTAGGTGCCCCAGCCTTCGGTGCAGGTACCACCGTGCTGACACGGTCTTGATTTGCAGAAATCTTGCTTCTCAGGACAGCCAGACACTGTGTTGTTGTTGGCCACGTACCTGTTCACGGGCAAAGGATGGCGGTCGTAGTCGTGTGTCCATACATGAAATCATTTCAGCCGCAAATTCTTTTCGCTTGGGTTTTTCAAACAGAAATAAGCGACATAGATAAACAACGATTTTTCTGATAAGCGAAAACAACCTTTCTTTGCATTCCTGGCGGAGTGGCCCCAAAAATAAATACTACGGGACACTGGATTACCAGTCCCTTAAGGTCAAAGTCAACAAAAGCATAAGTTGGCAGACAAAAAGCAATAAGTTACGCAGTGGAATAAAAGGAAACACAAAAGCCATAACGTCACGCCATTCGGCAAACGCAAAATGAACTACAGGTCGGCTGTGTGTTTGTTGGCATACGGTAAACGAAAACTCAAAACAAGATAATAAACCCCAGTCCTGAGGCAAGACGATTCAGTCACGTAAACGGAGCAGCCCATACACTGTCTCGCTTTCTTTCTTTCTTTCTTTCCCCTTCCCCTCCGTCTGTCTCCCTCTCCCCCGTCTCTCTCTCTCTCTCGCAATTTCTCGTCACACGACTCCGTTTTAAGAGCGCGCGGAGTTGGTTTCCGCTTATCTCTCGGTCACGTACCGATTGAGGTCGAGGAGCTCGTAGTCGATGTAGACGTCCCTGATGCAGCCGCTGAAGTGCTGCGAGCTGACCTGGAACTTGGTCGGCAGCGACGGAAGGCCGCCGATCTGCAGAGGACCGGTCAGGTCCACGAACCGCTGACACCACTCTTTTAGGTGGGCGCACCTGGTCAGAAATGGCATGCCCTTCAGCGGCGAGTCAACGCAGACTGACATGATAATCACCGAAGCCATCTTGGGTACAAACAAGATTGCTGCAAGGTTTGGAATTCAAGAACAAACGTTCGTACCATTTACGTGCAGTTCAATTTTGTTCGATTCGTTGAATGATCGAATCCAGTCTGCATACTTCGAGAAGCTGTGATCAATAATTACTTATATTTTTCAGTTCACCGTCCACCTTACCAAAAAATTCAACAGACCTGTGTTCCAGCTCCATGGTGTTCCTGTTGGCACATCGATAGCCCTCGAGACCAGATGCCTGCCTCAGCGCCAGCCCGTGGTCGCAGCCGTCCATAATGATGGTGGCCGTCTGGAAAGGCCATCATCATCCTAATCAACCCCACCTCACTGGGAACGAAAGCCAGGCATTGGCCTCACGAGCAGAAAACAACACCCCTGAAGGCTTAACGAGTCGGCTTGGAGCCACTCTTAATCGTAACGCCAGCCTTTTCGAGAGGCCCATTGCAAACAGAGTTCCAGCACAATGTGAAGATACAACAGACGTGCAGGGGACGGTTCTGTGCTTTTATGTTCAAGTCCCTGCCCAGTCCTATTGTTAGACGGCAGTTAAGTCCAGATGTGCCGAGTGTTTCCGGTTTTCCGACTCAGAAGACACGCGTCGTCTCCCATCCTCAGGCGGCAGTAAATTCCAGACGGGTAATAGAACGTCACCGCCCTCCCTGATAACGGGTTACAGCCTCAAACGGCCCGAGACCTTCCCGAATGCACGACTCTTCGTCTGAGACTGCAGGACGTCCGACTCTCTGTCCGAGACTCTCCCAGATCTCTTAGCCTCCATCTGTGTGTAGCGTGTGCAGTGTAGCGTCTCCATGCCGAACGGCTACAAGCGTGTGCGGGGTATATGCATGTTTTCATGTCTGGTATGAGGGGTGAGAGGCTTTTTAACTGTTCACCTTTTAACTTGGAGACGACATCTCAATAGCCAGCTTGTTTTGCAGTATGTCCTAACGGCCTAATAAATAAATAAATAAATAAATTCGAGAGCCGCCCGAATCCGCAAGCTTCTACCGGGGATCTCCCTGAATCTGTAAGTATCCGTCCCAGATCCCCGGAGCTCCGAGCCCCGGCCGAGCCGCTTCAGGATCCGCGAGCGCCGGCGCCGCCCGAGCCGGCCGACTGGGCGTCTGCCGGCCGACAAAGCCCGCTCCCGGCGCGATCACGCCGCCAATCGAGCAACGTCGAGGCCCACTTTCTGCCGCGACGCCCTGCGCGGCGGCAGAGCGCGGCAGAGTGGCGGCAGACGGGCGCGCGTCACGCCGGCACGCGCGGGCGGCTGCCGCCGCCGCTGCGGCATGTGTTGGGGGATCGCGTCTCCAGCCGGCCGGAGCCGCCCACGGGAGCGGGGGCGCAGAGCGGGCGGAGCGGGCGCGGCCAAATTGGAGCCGGTCGTCCGTTACAGTTCTTGCGATATAGCCAATCTCGGCCCGCCGTTTCCGCGCTGAGAAATGGTCAGCAGACGACTTTTTATGCGGCAGCCCCAGATTTTCTGCCTGATCCCATCACTGGTCTGGCGAGTGGGCGCTGGGGTGAACTTCGGAACAGCATCATCTCACGACGTCAGAACTCTCCATTCCACTGCATATATGGTGTCCATATAATGCTTTGAGACAATGACATGGAAATATCGCTTCGCAACAGAGTTCTTCGGGCGAACGCTGCTCTGGAAAACGACCTCAACGTGGTACCAGTAGACTGCGCACACTATCTCCACGTTCCAGACTCTGCGTCAATTCTGGGCGTCAATTCTGGGCGCGTGTAACATAACGAAATAACTGCCCTCGTCTTCGAGTCTCGGTACGTACCCGGTTGTAGTACTGGACCTCGACCTGGTGCCAGCCGCCGTCGCTGACGCCGCCCGGCACGCGGCCGGTGACGTGGCTGGCGCCGTTGCCGACGCTGAAGGAGAAGCGCACGTCGCCGCCGACCACCTCCAGCGCGATGAAGTCGTGCCGCTCGTTGTAGCGGCCGTTGTAGAGCAGGAGGCCGTCCTTAGGACCGCGTGGCGAACCTGGGACGGCGGGGACGGTCAACCGGGGCCGAGGGGTCGCAGAGAGCACGACACAGTGGGGTCACTGCACCGGGACCTGACGGACTCGTCGGTAAACGGGGTGCAGCAAGGCGCTCCGTGTGAAGGCCGGCGGTCTTGTGGAGCATGTCCAGCGACTGGGACGACCTTGTTGGAATCGGACAGCCGTTGCTGAGGCAGGCGGAACCAAGCAGGACCGCATTCCAAAACATTCCCATTTGCTGTTTTGGGCATTCCCGCACGCCCAAAACAGCCGGAGCATTAAGTAGAAGACTGCCAGTGCGCTATTAGAAAATCATGGTCTGGATCTGACCATTTGTTTATCCTTTTCCGGAGCCATGGACCGTATGGCCCATTCCCGGTAGGGGGATTTGCCCCACCCCCTCCGAAATCTCGAGAACTACACGTTCGATTTCATCGCAACAAACGGCAATGGATTTGCCATGCCGTAAACCACATTTTTATGCAAGGATTTTCCAAAATCCCCAAAGATACGGAGGGGCAAAGAAGTCGAAATGGGGGATATTTTTGGACGTGTTATAACTCTGCTGTTTATAGATCGATCTTAATGAAACTGGTACGAATCAAGAGCTTATGGATGGAACTTTAACCAATGGTCCATGCTTCTGGAATTTTCAAAATATTCACAGGCATTTACAAGGTTTCAAAAATGGGAGGATTAGTTTTCCAAAAACTGAATCAACAAAAAAGTTAGAAACTTTTTCAGTTTTTACTAGTCATGTTATGCTTGAGAAGAAATCGTATTGCATTGTTTGTATAATTTAAGCACAGGCGGTGCCAGGGACATAAAAAAGGGGGACTTATCATGGTCACATGTTCATCAGGTCAATTTACGACCTTTGACTTAAAATGGCCTCCAATGACCTTAGAGTCACATGAAATGATCCTTCGTGCATTTCATATCGTTTGAAAACGTTTCCAATTATTTGAATGTGCTCTGTCTAAAATTCCGTTTTGCTGCTGTCGCGATACAGTGTAAGGGCACCGACATTTTAGGTCATAGCTCCGAGACATGACATGATATCACCCTGAAACTTGAGGAACAAGTACAGAGCACTCTTCTACGTCATATGGATATTTCGGATTAAGCATTTAAAAAATACAGCTTCAAAGCTGCTGCTACGAAACCAGGTTTTAACTTCTGACTTTGATCTGACTTCGTGCGAAGTGACCTCATGTTAACAAAATTATATTTGTATGTTTGTCCAGCTATTGACTTATAGGCCGATATAAAATTTTAAGTTCCATCTTAAAAACGTTATTTTTGGTAGCCATTTTCCTTTTGCCTTCAACAGGGCCAAAAATGGCCTGAGGTGCCTCCAAAAACGTTGCCTGGCTCCGCCTCCTCAGCAAAAAAGAATAGCGAAATTCTGTATCAGTGGGTAGAAACAATAGGCAGGAAAGGTGACCAAGTTTGGCGACGCTACAACAAAAACCCTAGAACTGGCAAGCAAGAACCCGAGGGGGAAGGGCGGATTCAGCCCCCTCTGCCGGAAACAGGGCTAATAATCGGGATAACAAAGCTTCCCGCGGATCGGAAGGGTAATAAGAGCCGTCACGAACGAGGCTTCGTTCATGCCTGTTGTTCAGAAAGTAACAAAGCGCATTGTCTTTCCACAGCATGGCGATCTGTAGCGTCCCAATAGCTGCGCGGAGAGCCGACAATGTCACGGGATGTCCTGGCCCGAAAATGGGGAGTCCCTAGTGAACTACGGCATTTCCCAGGCAAGAGCTGGGAGTGGTGGGCACTCCTAGCCCCTCCCCATCTTCTTTCATAAACGTCCTTCCAGCTGAGCCATTCACTGGTTCATGATGGTGTGACTCCACCTCAACATGAGTAAGCGTTCATTACTTCGAGGTTGATTCAGATGCACGTAACACCACCTGCGCTATATGATCTGTGTCCAATCAGACGTCAACTTTCCCCAGTGAAATAAAACTGAAGGCTCCTAAAATGGAAATAGCTGCAAGGCAATTTTCTGCACCGCGCACCCGTAAGAAGCCGCAATAATCTATTTCCAATGCCAATGACTACGCCAGCCGCATATCTCAAGCCAATGCTAGGCCGCACCACCGCGACAACAACGGTCACATCTGTCCTCCAACCAGAGGGGATCTGTTTTCGGCCTCCGGTCAGCGCCGGGACTAAGAGACTCGTTCTGCTGTAAGTCGGCTGCCGGCCGCCGGCGTATTGGATTTCTTCCTGCGGCCAGCCAATCGGAACGTAATCTTCGCCTGTCCCCGGAATGACGTCGTACAAATTCTGTTCGGCGTTTCTCTCGGCGATTGAATTCTGCTTGGCGAGACGGCGGAACGGCCGCGGAAAGCCGCAGAAGATCACGACGCAGATGCTATCTGCCGGTCGTTCCGCGCCATTATTCGCCGCGCGTTGAATTAATTTCGGCAGGCGCCGAGGAGCAGTTCGGTGCTGTTGAAAAGGAACTCGATTTGGCTCCCGTTCTCCACGGCAGCCTAGAGTCATTGCAAACGTTTCTTACTTTAAATCCCGCACACATGGTACCTCTTTATTTCAGAACAGGGCAGGACGCTCTACAGCAGAAGAGGCCGTGAGGATATGTGCAATGGGGAGAAAAACGTAACGTATTTTTTAACTGCTCTGAGAATCTTGGACACAAATGTTTAAAATACGATTATTTTGCCACTGAATCGATATGGTCCCGGAACAATGTCACTTTTGACCGAACACAGATGCCTTGTTGTCATTCCACTAAAATAACATTAATCCTAATGCTACTTGAAACACATGATGTTCTATACACATGATGTATAAAAACGTTATAAAACAACGGATCTTATAAAAGTTGCCCCCACACTTTTTGCAAGTTTCAGTGAATGCAAAACGAGAGTGCTTTTGTGATATGCGTTATGACTTCAGAGCAAAAAAAGCGCGGCCGGCCATAATAACTGCGCGGGACGTCGGCGTGGTCGGAGCGACTCACTTGAGCTTGATGTTGAGCCGGTGCCGCTGCCGGAGAGCCGGGAACGTCAGGAAGCTGCCCACCGAGAAGCTGCGCGCCGTCAGCTCGCAGAAGCTGGTGTGGTACGGCGAGGCGGTGCAGTTGTCACAGAGGAAGCCGCCACGCTGCAGGGGCGCGCAGACGGAGCCGCCCCTGCAGATGGGCTGCTGCTGAGGCCGGCCAGAGCGGGCCGGACACGAGCCGCGCCGCATGTCGTACTCACAGCTCTCCCCTGCCGGAGGCGGACATATGGTACACTGTACACAGCTCTGCCCTGCGGAGACAGCCACACGGCACACTGTATACAGCTCTCCCCTGCAGAGACAGACACACGATACAGTGTACACAGCTCTGCCCTGCGGAGACAGCCACACGATACAGTGTACACAGCTCTCCCCTGCAGAGACAGCCACACGGCACACTGTACACAGCTCTGCCCTGCGGAGGCAGACACATGGCACACTGTACACAGCTCTCCCCTGCAGAGACAGACACACGGCACACTGTACACAGCTCTGCCTGCGGAGACAGCCACACGGTACACTGTACACAGCTCTCCCCTGCAGAGACAGCCACACGGTACACTGTACACAGCTCTGCCCTGCGGAGACAGACACACGGCACACTGTACACAGCTCTCCCCTGCAGAGACAGACACACGGCACACTGTACACAGCTCTCCCCTGCAGAGACAGACACACGATACAGTGTACACAGCTCTGCCCTGCGGAGACAGACACACGGCACACTGTACACAGCTCTGCCCTGCGGAGACAGCCACACGATACAGTGTACACAGCTCTGCCTGCGGAGACAGCCACACGATACAGTGTACACAGCTCTGCCTGCGGAGACAGACACACGGTACAGTGTACACAGCTCTCTCCTGCAGAGGCAGACACACGGCACACTGTACACAGCTCTCCCCTGCAGAGACAGACACACGGCACACTGTACACACCTCTCCCCTGCAGAGACAGAGACACGGCACACTGTACACACCTCTCCCCTGCAGAGACAGACACACGGCACACTGTACACAGCTCTGCCTGCGGAGACAGCCACACGATACAGTGTACACAGCTCTGCCTGCGGAGACAGCCACACGATACAGTGTACACAGCTCTGCCTGCGGAGACAGCCACACGATACAGTGTACACAGCTCTCCCCTGCAGAGACAGACACACGGCACACTGTACACAGCTCTGCCTGCGGAGACAGCCACACGATACAGTGTACACAGCTCTGCCTGCGGAGACAGCCACACGATACAGTGTACACAGCTCTGCCTGCGGAGACAGCCACACGATACAGTGTACACAGCTCTGCCTGCGGAGACAGCCACACGATACAGTGTACACAGCTCTCTCCTGCAGAGGCAGACACACGGCACACTGTACACAGCTCTCCCCTGCAGAGACAGACACACGGCACACTGTACACACCTCTCCCCTGCAGAGACAGACACACGGCACACTGTACACACCTCTCCCCTGCAGAGACAGACACACGGCACACTGTACACAGCTCTCCCCTGCAGAGGCGGACACACGGCACACTGTACACAGCTCTCCCCTGCAGAAGCAGACACACGGCACACTGTACACACCTCTCCCCTGCAGAAACAGACACACGGCACACTGTACACACCTCTCCCCTGCAGAAGCAGACACACGGCACACTGTACACACCTCTCCCCTGCAGAAACAGACACACGGCACACTGTACACAGCCCTCCCCTGCAGAGGAAGACACACGGTACACTGTACACAGCTCTCCCTGCGGAGACAGACACACAGCACACTGTACACAGCTCTCCCCTGCGGAGGCAGACACGGCACACTGTACACAGCTCTCCCGTGCACAGGAAGACACACGGCACACTGTACACAGTTCTCCCGTGCAGAGACAGACACACAGCACACTGTACACACCCTCCCCTGCAGAAACAGACACACGGCACACTGTACACACCCTCCCCTGCAGAAACAGACACACGGCACACTGTACACACCTCTCCCCTGCAGAAGCAGACACACGGCACACTGAACACAGCTCTCCTCTGAGGAGGCAGACACGGCACACTGTACACAGCTCTCCCGTGCACAGGAAGACACACGGCACACTGTACACAGTTCTCCCGTGCAGAAACAGACACACGGCACACTGTACACACCCTCCCCTGCAGAAACAGACACACGGCACACTGTACACAGCTCTCCCCTGCAGAGACAGACACACGGCACACTGCACACAGGTCATTCTGCATGCAAAGACGGTCCATCATGCAACAGCCTACAGTCAGACAAACAAAGACAGAAAAACAACCACATCATCTCGACTAAAGCCAACTGCATCACGCGGCAGTCTGTCGGCGGCTGCTGAACACCAGCGTCCCCGTGCCGTCGCAGACCGCCCTCGGCAGCGCGGGTCCGACACAGCCCATCCCCAGCAACACCAGCTCAGCGCTCGGACGCTATATCCTCTCCGCGATCGCCTTCAGAGCCACGACACGGCCGGCGGTGTCACGACGCTGCCCGGCGGCGTCTCCGAGCGGGCCGACTGTTTCCGGTAACGTCCGCGGCCTCATTACGACGGCCACGTGGCGGCCTGACGTCAGCCGGCTGAACCGGGCGACACTCACGGCGGTCGCTAATCCCCCCCCCCCCCCCCCTCCGGTGGCCTGAAGCAGGACAGCGCCTGGCTGCGGACGACGCTGGGAGTGCTCAACGCGTGTCTGCAGTAGACGGCTGAGGAGCCACTGCAGCAGCCCGTCCTGGCCGCAGGGCTCAGGCTGTCTCCGTAGCAGCCGGCGCTGCGGCCGTCTCAAAACGCTACACGTCCAGAGGTGTGCCGTCTCGTGATCGGTGCTGAAGCCCTGTCTGGGATCGACTTCGCACCAACAATCTCCCACCAGCTTAGTGATCAGCGTGATAGTCCTGACAACGAGCGCCGAGCGATGCCCGCCCACGCCTGGCGTGACTTTCACAGCCTTGGATCCGATCTGAGATGTTCGACCGGTGCAAACTGTCTCCCTCACAAAAATACACAAGAAAGAACGGGGAGATAGCTTTCCAAAGAGAACACAAACAGGTCTGCTTTCGTCACGGCTGGGCCCCGCTCAAAACGCATCGCCTGCGAGCAGGGGCCCTCCCTACATGTTACCTAAGACAGACGAGGTGTGCGACCCCGCGCACGCATCGCACTCACCGGCGAAACCCGAGGGGCAGACGCAGGTGTAGCCGCCCTCCCGCCTGCGGCAGGTGCCGCCGTTCTGACACGGCTGGCTGTAGCACAGGTCCACCTCAGTGTCGCACTCGTAGAACTCGCGCATCCCTGCAATGCAGAACAGCAGGTAGAAGGAGGGCGTCAAAGCCGGGAAGTGGCAGGA
Source organism: Capitulum mitella (assembly GCA_030062745.1). NCBI lineage: Eukaryota > Metazoa > Arthropoda > Thecostraca > Pollicipedomorpha > Pollicipedidae > Capitulum > Capitulum mitella. Next base: position 28,515,155 of record CP099843.1, read on the forward strand.
AAACGGCGCCACGCTGACGACAAAGCGCAGCGCAGCACAGCGATGCGTGATTTATCCGCGCTGCGCAATTCGGTACTGAGAACAGCAAAACCACCGGACCAGTTGCGCCATAACCGGCCACTGCAACACCACACTAAACGGCGGCGACGCGCTACACCGTCCAGCGAACCAGGATCCCACGCTTGTCACTTCCCACTTCTGTAACGGTCAGCAAACAGCCACGTCTGCTGCCGAACAGTCTCTTCCGTGATCATCGATTACGATTAGCGCCGAGAGTGTGAAGGGCCCTGAGCCGTGACAGGGCGCTGGTCCTGCCGGCCGGGCAGGCCCAGCCCTGAGAACGTGCTGCTGTTTTCACTATGGCGGTGCGCTTTATAAAGTCACAGATCCCACGGTCCCAGCTGCCTGCAGTCGGGGAAAAAAACCGGCTGCAAGGAGCGGTTTTCACTGGACTTCTGGCACCTTTGCACAGGACACTTAGAGTTCACGGGGGCCTGACATTCAACGTAAATCATGTGACGTACTGCCGAAGTAAACAAATAACGCTTTGTCGTTTTGTTCCAAAGTGAACTTAGGCTAAACATAGAACAAGGCTGTTGAACGTTGTCCCAGAACCTGACAAATGACCTCAGTTGACGGGTAACCCTTCAAGCATGAATAAGCACGGTAATTTATCACTGGAGTAGCTGATACAGAAAGTGTCGTTTTTTATCAGGAGCACGATCTCATTTTCAAGCCAACCATTCCTTTCGTCACAAAAACAGCAGACGGTGAATAACAACATGAAGGCTAAATGACAAGATTAGACAACAGGAAGTGTATCTCCTGGCTGAGAATATGTTAAAACAAGTATGTAACCAGGAAAATAATTTTATGTGCCATGGACGCAAAATGATGAACGCAACTGTTACTCATACCAATTAAATCGGTACCCCAATGTGCTATACATATTACATATATGTAAAGCAGAGGAGTGTCTCACGTCATCAAGTACATGTGCAATAACAACGCACCACCGGACGGACGTCTGATACCTACTGAGCGGACGGTGTGACCCCGCGAACAGCGCGGCCGCCGCAGCGAGCGCGTGACGGCCGGTTTAATTACGGCTCACACGATCCGCAACCCGCGCTCGGCACTGGACCGCTATCATTACAAACGGCCGCGCATTGTTCGGGCGCGGCGGCAAAAACCGACCCTTTCGTCAGCCGGCGCAGCGGAATCAATCCTGCCGTCGACCGGGGCAGCTGGCCGGCGCGGACGGTCAGGGCGGCTCAGCCGAACTGTGTCGGGCGCTCAGGTGCGAGCCAGCTGCACGATGGGTGAAGATTTAGATGTCACAGTTAAGTGAACACAGTCCTGTGGTTCTGACAAGGCAAAAATGGCATGCAGAGTCTTTGTCTTGAACATGTCACGGGTTTGACTTAGTGATAATTTTTGTTTGTTATTACTGTGCTGGCGGTTTTAATTAGAATGATAACAAGTCGCCTTTCAAGCTTCATATACTAGATTCACCAATGCGTCATTGGAATGTTCTGTCTTAGTACTAGAGGTGACATTTTTGTACAGAAGGTTCATTGACTTCGAATGTTTTGGTTCTCATTAAATGTTTGATCCAGTCTTTTTCTTCAAAGTCGTTGATCAGGCATGTTCACCCGCACCGACTTAACAAGCCGCAGTTTGTAGCAGCAACTCTGTAATAATTCAATTTGCCATCACTTGCCGCCCGTTGACCTTTCACTTTGATCTATGGATCGGACATGCATGATTTGATTGAAGCCCTGCCCCGCTGTACCGCTTATCACAGAATGGGATCAGATTAATTGGAAATCCGTGAAACTGGCAAAAAAGTGAATAAAAAGTGCCGCTACAGCGCACCAGGCGGATTCGACTCGCAAGGCGCAAAGGCTGACAGCGCAAGGACAGCGTAAAGGAACCTGACGACTTCGGCCGTTATCGAGGGCGGACAATCTGATTATCACCAAACCTGCGTGTCCAAAGAGAACAGAGCCAGATTTGGATGTTCACAGGCCAAAGACCTCAGTGTCAGCGAGAATGAAAATCTCGCGCAAATCGGCCGAAGCCTATTCGCGTTCTGAGAGTGCACGTCTTTCTTCGCCGCCCTGGAAACTGAAGTGCGTTGTAGAATGGCTGGCATAACGTTACTGCCTTCCCAGCCGACACTTCTCAGGACGCTTCATTTCGCACACAGGTCAAAAAGGAAAACAAAATAGTAGCCATTTTAGGAAATACTGAGCTCAGGTACGCTTTAATGGATTCATCGAAACAGCAGCCGTAAAGCTCGGCCATATCACTACAATGCGATGTTACTAGACTTACATGGAAACTAAAACGATATTATAAGCGGCCAAAGACGTGCCCACATGCAAGTTTCCGTTTTTGAGGATGTCTGATTTCCTCCCAGAACCACCACAAATCATTTTAGGTGGCGTCATTTGGAAACTATATGATACTAAGTGAGATGAGGTACTGACCAACTGCACGGGACGTTTTGTACTAAACCAGCCATTAAAAGAGGCAACATAACACACCGCAAATTTCAACCCCTCCGACGTTACCGACACAGCCAAGCAAGCCATTGACCTGACCAGCCCAGCTTTATACTTCTACTTGGCCGGCCAGGCAGCTCGTACATCTCGTCCGTTTCCGTTTCTGGGCCTGCGTCGGCCCCATGCGTCAGTCCGGACCTCGATCTCCGGCTGCGTCTGTCTCTGTCAGCCTGTCGTCATCGATCAGACCTCATTAGCCGACCTGGCCCCGCCCTGATTTCAGTCGACAGGTTTCAAAACCCGCCCGCAGAGGGGACTTCCTGGAGATCCTATCATGACCGAGACGCCTCGGACTTCTCGTTATTACAACAAAACTAATCCAACCGATGACGTTTTGCCCAATCTACTGAGATTGCAGGCAGATTATACTACTGATTTTATACCCAAGCGAATCATTATAACAGGCTACTTGTTTCCTGGCCACGCTTAAGTTGTTAACCTCTTAATGATCATGACAAAGAGCAGTCGTTTTCTCCTCTTCGTGATCCTTGCAGTGCGTGGTTGCTTGTCTCTGTGATCACTACCGATGGTCGCTTTTTTCCTCTCTGCAATCCTTACGTTAAGAGGACGTACCTCCTGGATCGCGATAGAAAATGGAAGTTATGTTTCTTTCGTACAGAGCGCTCGCGTCTATGATTTTGTCCCTTACGCCTAATGTTTACTGGTCTTTCATTACTTCCCATTCCCTCCTTTTTCCTTCTCCTCTTCCTTCATTTCTCCTTCTTTCTTTCTTTCTCTCTTCCTTTCTCCCTCTCTCCCTCCCTCTCACTCTTTCTCCACCCTCTCTCCTCTCTCTCTCTCCTTCTATCCCTCCCCCTCCCTGCCCCTCTCCTTCCCTCTCTCCTCCTGCTCCCCTATCCCGGCCGTGGGCGTGAACAGAACTCTCCACCCCCGCGCAGACAGGCTGACGATCTCTCCCGGGCCGCGGCGGAAGCGGCCGTCCGCTAATCTGCCACTGGCCGCGGCGGAGGCAGCGGTGCGCTCCGGGGGGGGGGGCTCGTCCCCGATCGCTCCACTCACCGGCGAACCCGGCCGGGCAGCGGCAGGCGAACGTGCTGACGGGGTAGATGGGCCGGAACAGGATGCTCCGGCTCTGCAGGAAGCCGGAGGCGTTGCCGAACTTGAGCACCGTCAGGCACTTGTCGAAGTTTAGGCACGGCTCGCGCACGCACAGGTTGTCGTCGAACGGAAGCACCTGCCGAGAGGGAGGTGCGAGTTAGACAGGATCGACGCCGGGCGCATGCCACAGCACAGTTGCCGTAGCATAGCAACATTAAAGAACTTCAGCATAACCGATTTTAAGGACAGGCAAATGTTGTGGATATCAACATTTTCTATGAAGCAGCATGCCATCTGGGAACGACAAGGAACATCGTGCGTCACATCAGCCAAACTCGGAACGATAAACATGTGAGCCATCTGCCCACGACTGAGTGTCGGGAACTTTTCCCAGGCCATCACGCCGTCTCCGATATTTTGATACAGACACGGAACGTCGGGCTCACCGCCCAGTTTATGAAAAACTGCCGAGCTTTTCGACAGCGGCGCCTCGGTCGGCGGCGCCGGCGGAGAAAAACACGTCCGGGTCGCAACGGCCCCGTAAAGCGGCCCCACATATCACACGCCGCGACCGATCGCTCGGAGTCGGCATCCGGAAACCGACGGCGCCCCCGATGGCCGGCGGCCAACACGGCGCAGCGCGTTCCGGCGGCTTTCCGACGCCCGGTCCAAACGGCCGAAATTCAAAACTCAGACCATTCCCGTGTCGAGTCGCCGATAAAAAGAAACGATACCGCTGACATCGTCATTCATAGCCGGTTTGTGTTCAGACGTCACTGGACCATCCGACAAGACCGTCTACTTTGATTTCTTATCATCGACAGCTAGTTCGCAAAACTGCCGCCTTTAAAACGATGTGGAAAAAGACAAAGAAAACTACCAATAAAAAAACTCGCAAACTCGCAAAACCTCCACCTGAATGCAGCCCCAAATGCCACCACTGTGAATGGGACGCCCTGGCTAACGTTTCGGCCGTTCACAGCCACACCGTCATGTGGCAGCTCTTCAGCTGAGCCACGGACCGAGCCGGCCACGGAGCCGGCGGCCGCCGGTGTGTCGGCGGGCGCGGCCCGCGCTGTCGGTCATGCTGGGCCGCGCCGGCGGGGTCTGTCGGGCCTGGCGGCGGGCAGCCGCCGTCACGGGCCGTTCTGTCGCGCTCCGTCTGCCGCGAGACGGTCGGCGGCGGCGGCCCCGCCGGCCCCGCCGGACCAGTTTTTACGGTCCGGAGAGAGAGAGAGAGAGAGAGAGAGAGAGAGAGAGAGAGAGAGAGAGAGAGAGAGAGAGAGAGAGAGAGAGAGAGAGAGAGAGAGAGAGAGAGAGAGAAGGGAGGGGACGAGGGAGAGAGAGGGAGAGAGGGAGGGAGGAAAAGAGAGAGGGGAGCTGAGGAGGTAGAGAAAGAGGAGAATATGAGAGGGACAGAAGAGAAGAGGAAGGGACGACGAAGGGGAGTCGTTTTGGTAGATAGGGAAGGAGGCAGAGAGGAAGAAAAAGGGATTGAGAGCGAATGGGAGAAATAATGAGCAACACAAGGAGCGGCTGATCGAGACTACCCAGTCACGAGACGCTGTCCTCGCGCACCAAACAAGCCCAGCCAGATTAGGTCACTGGAGAAGAAAATAGCCGCTCCGGCCGGTGGCGGCGGCGACCGGCAGCTCCGTCCGACACCGAAGTGAAGGCCGCGCCGTCGCCGCCGGCCTGAGCCGCCTGTTTGTCTCTGCGGCAGCCTCGTGCAGCGCCACAAAGCCGGCTGATGCGGCGCTGGACGGGGCCGAGCGGCGCTGGACGGGGCCGGCCGCACCACTGCCGACCGGCTCAGAGACAGCGCTCTGGTGTAATCTGCTTCACAGCGCTGGAGAGGGCAGAGGGGAAAGGAGATCCGCAGAGAGGACCGCCGACTGAGGGGAGCGTCGCCGCCCAGCTGAACGGCTGACCGCGCGGACGGCCAGCGCCGCACGGCAACCCGGCCGACCGAGACCCCAGTGCTGAGTGCACAGCCAAGAGGTCGCGTCTGTCGGGAACGGCCAAGAACACGACCTAGGCAAAATAAAAGACGCAGAAGCCGGGGACGGACCCGGGCAGAGCAGTACAGACAGACAGAGGCCGGGAAGACGGCCTGGGCAGAGCAGTACACAAAGACAGAGGCCGGGAGATGGACCCGGGCAGGGAAGTACACAGAGACAGAGGCCGGGAGACAGACCCAGGCAGAGCAGTACACGGAGATAGAGGCCGGGAGACGGACCTGCACGGCGGCCAGCTTGGCCAGCACGGCCCTGTTGAGGTAGACTCGCTCCTGGATGTGCTGCTGACTGATGAAGCCGCCGCTGCCGTCGCCGGCCAGTGCGGAGAAGCTGACGTTCAGGATGCGCTCCTTTACCTCCGTGTCGTCCTAGGGAAAGGTTGCGGGGGTCAGGTCGGCTAAAAAAGTCCTCTGACTACTCTGCCCTTGGCTCAGGGCAAAAAGCTTCATGAATTAAATAACATTTCAACAACACAAATTACGTCAAAAACGTCCGACAAAAAATCGACGGCACGAAACAGCGAAATGGCCTTCAAAGCCAATGCGGACAAGAAACTCTTTAGGGATGGTAATTCCCTGCGAAACTGACCTGGACGTTGAAAACGATGACCTGCTCTTTGCTGACGGCCAGCACTGCTGCCAGGGCGTCCTTGAAGAGCGAGAATATCTGCGGACTGAGGAATGCCTCTGACGTCATCTCCTCCAGCCGGAGGGTGACCGAATTGAAGAGCATGTCGTCGGTGACCAGGCGGACTTGCAGCTCCAGCTCGGCGGTCTCATCATTCTGGCCATCTGAGGACAAAAACCGAGGTCTCAGCAACAGGCCACTTGCCCAGGGTTGGCTCGTCTGCCCGTGCTGCTTGAACGAAACGAATGTTTAGAAATAGATTAAGCGTAATACACTACAGCCTTAAATGGCCTTGATAACGTGCTGCATTTTTGCGACCGTCTCGGTTGCGATTTAACTGGCTTTGATGCAGCTGGATTCCATGCATAAATCCAAGTGGAGCGGTTTGAGCCGAGATGACCGACTTGATTCATCCCTGCACCAACTCATTATCATATATTTCGCAGTAATTCGCTGCTGTCCTAGCCTGTCAACTTCGCCTGTTTTTTAAGTGAGTTCTTACAGAATGCAATTAAACAAACTGGGTTTAAAAAAAAAAATTGTGTACGACTTCAGACACATGAGAGCTTAAATCCATTTGCAGTCAAAAGGTGCATTTAATAAAAGTAGAGTAACATTTAGAGAAGAAGTGCAGACAAAATTTTCGGCGTCAAAAATCTCAGTGTCTTGATCAGGTCTATATAAGTACGTGTAATTATTTTGGCGATTTGAGGAAGAAATGACGAAAAATAAGATGCAAGGGAATTGCTTGTTTGGACATAACGAATATAAAAAGTATGCGAACGAAAAAGGAGAAGAATTCAGCTACCATACATAAAAACGTGTCCGTCTCTAAGACGAATTCCCTCAGGACGTCACGTTCGGCTGCCACTGTTATTAAACCATATGTAAAACAAGATATGGAAGATAGATGTACATTGTTGGCACCGCCTTTTTTGTTACTAGATGCAGACAAATATCTATATTTTTGGCAAAAGATTGCCAATGCTAATTTATCGTTTAACATCTTTGCTTGTACCGACCAACGACTCCATAGCTGCTGCTTGGCCTATTGAAAGAAACGGTAAATAAGCTGTGCTTACAGGCATTCCTCACTCAGGCACGCATTCCAGAATGATGTCAGGAATTCGGATACGACGCAGGCATGCCTACGGTAACATTGTTTTCCGCCTCAGCAGCACCAGCATTATTAAAGGACCGCTTTATGACACATCTCGGCAGAAGTTGAGGTAACTTCGTTCATCTTGGCTGGCAGCCCGGGTCAGACAGGTCGTGATGACGGGCGTCTTAAGTCAGGCCAGCGCGTCTGGGGAGGGATCTCCGCTGCCAGCGGCGCTGCTGGGGCCAGCACTGGCAGCGGCAGAGGCTAACGGCTGGTAGTAACAGCATTCCTGACTGGATCGTGACGCAGCGGGACCGGCACCTCGTGCTGGATGATGTAGCTGTAACCTCTGCACCTCTTGCGGGAACAGCACACAGCTGGTACCAGCACCGCTGCCTGAATCAATACATGGCCGAGACCAGCACCGCTGACTGGACCAGTACACACTCGCTGGCACCAGCGGTCGTGGCCGCTACAGCGCACAGCTGGCACCAGCAGCCGTGGCCGGATCAGCATACAGCTGGCACCAGTACCGTGGCCGGATCAGCAAACAGCTGGCACCAGCAGCCGTGGCCGGATCAGCACACAGCTGGCACCAGCAGACGTGGCCGGACCAGGCGTCCGTCCCGGCCTTGGCTGGTCGGTCTCCAGCTGGCGGCGGCCGCGGCGCCGAGCCCTGGCGACGGGGCCGGCCGCCGCTGGACGCCGCGGCAGGTCACTGACCCCCGGGTGACGGTCGCGCCGCGGCCGGGGAGACTCTCCGCAGCCAGCCGGCCGGGCCGACGGCGCGCGGAGCGTTCCGCCGGCGGCCGGACACGCCGGCCAGGTAAACAGCACCGTAACGATAATTCCACGGCGGCAAACAATAGCGCGGAAGAGAGACGAATGCTTGTGGAACTTGAGACGCAAACAATGCCGCGCGGGGGAAAAATAAATGGCTTCTTATATCGGCACACATCCGTCCCAACGAGTTCACAACTCTCCTGAGGTTATTTGAATAGGCCCCACCCGTCACCAGCCCATCTGGGCCGCCAGGAGTCGCGCGTCGACCAGCGGCTGCTAGCGCTGGCCGGAGCGCCAATCAGCGACGGCCAGCGGCGGCCGGCAGGACCCGGCCAACCGCGGTGAGCGCGCCGCCGCCGCCGCCGCTCCGGCCGGGAGAAAGGCGGCGCCGGCGCCACCGCAACGGAAGTCATCGGCGGCGGCTGTCAGGCCGCCCGGCGCGGCCGCGGGCGGCCGCCTCCGCCGGCCAGCCGGCGAGCTCCGCGCCGCCGCGCCGGGCGGGGACGGTCTGCCGTCGCGCCGGGCGGGGACGGTCTGCCGCCGCGCCGAGCGGAGACGGTCTGCCGCCGCGCCGAGCGGGGGACGGTCTGCCGCCGCGCCGAGCGGAGACGGTCTGCCGCCGCGCCGAGCGGGGGACGGTCTGCCGTCGCGCCGGGCGGGGAACGGTCTGCCGCCGCGCCGGGCGGAGACGGTCTGCCGCCGCGCCGGGCGGGGGACGGTCTGCCGCCGCGCCGGGCATGACAGCGTCCTGCTGAGGACGGCGCGTCTCTCAGAGGCCGGGCAGTCGTGCGTGTGCCGTCTCCCGGCCGTGAGCGGGGCTTCACGACTGTTCGCCGGCTCGGGCCGGCCGGATCACGTCTCTCCTCAGCTGCCGGTCCGGCGGCAAAAAGGCCGAGCCGGCCAGAACACTGCACCCCCCAAAAAATGTCCGATCGTGTCCGAACGATCCGTCAGGCGCCGAAATAGTGGCAGAGGCAATCCGTGAGTCACGCGTCGAGCTGCAACGCAGTGAGCTGTGCAGGTCACAGCGTCTACTCTGCCCGCAGACCGGCCTGGTCTGGAGAGTGATGTTCTGAACTTCATGGTAATATGTTCCGCCGGCTGGTTGTCTGGGGGGCAGAAAATCCCGAGGAAAGGTCCCCACGGTCAGCGCACATTTCCAGTTTCCTGCGACATATTTCAGTTGCCAAAGGTCGGCCAAGATTTGTTGTGTAAATGTCTTTCCTGGTACGGCCGAAGGACCTAGTTTATCACGAAACTAAATGGTACGACCCGGTCATACCACACCAGTTAAAACTTCCACGTCCCATACGGCACTAATGCTCTCAGAGGCGAGTCATCTTGTGTTGATTTGAATACATGAGCCGTACTAAGGCCCGATTCGGGTACAATTTCCTAGATCTAGGGAGGTAATCAAAGGCCATCTCATACCATTTGGCTTACCCAAATCGGCTGCGACCGCTTCGTTAAGTCGCGGGCGGGGCGATGCCTTAACCAATTTTCCAGTCGCCCATGTTCTCGGAATGGCCCGCTGGCTCGCTCCGCGTCGCAGCCTACCACCGACGTCCCCGAAATAGTGCCAGGATGTCGCAGCGTCGTCAGCGTCCGCATTTAATTAAACCCCGACTGAACCGGCTCGGGAAATCCGGCTCCAAGTTGACGTTACTAAGTCAGCCGCGTCAGCATGTGGCTCGACGGCCGTATCGCGGCTCGACGTCCCACCTCATTCGCAGCGAACGCCGCTACAAACGCGTGCCTTCGGCTGCCACGGACGCATTCCTCCTGTCGCAAAGAGCCTCCGCCGGAGCGGAGAGCGGCATTTCCGCCGCGGACGGCTCATTCCCGGCGCCTGCGCGCCCCCGCCCCTGCTGCCAAGGCCGGAATTTCCGGACCTGAACTCCGGCGACCTTTCCTGGGACGGCAGCGCCGAGGCGCCGCTTACTTTTCGTGCCGCTCGTTCCTCGGAGATCGCCAGCAAACGACGGCGCTCGGAAGACGTAAAGGTGCGAACATCTTCAGCAGAAACTCTTAAAACACCTGTCCGACGTCGACGGTGACTCCTCCTGCCGGCAGCGCAGATCACCTTTGCGTCGAATTGGCTCTCCTTCCCGGTCCGACCCCGACGCCGAGGTCTAATGAGGTGATTTGCATGTATGAAACACGACCGGCGCGATACTGAGGGCCTATCGGCCGCCGGCTTCGCCGTCCCCCGGGTCCCTCTCCGCCCGACGTGCTCTGGCCTCGTTAGCAGGCTGTGGTCGCCATTTGATAGCGCTCAGATCTCCTCGTTGACGGGAGGCACTTTCCAAGAGAGCATCACCGTTCGCTGGCGGACTGCTGCGCTCTTCCCAGCATCGGGTGGCGAAGAGCTCCGCGACGCAGGCTGACAGTAATCGTTCTTTAGAAGGCTGAGAGTGTTCGCTCCGCGGCAGGCTGAGTGTTCACCTTGTCCTGCTACGCTGCGAGTTGTGGTTTGCTCCGCGCCGGGTGGGAAGTTCTGATGCGAGCAGACTGTCGTTTCTGATATGCCCTCTTCTGGCATGATTCTCTTCTCCACTCTGCTTTCCTGACAATCGTGTTTCTGTTGTCCTGTCGGCTGTGTTCTTGCTCTGCTGCGGCGGACCCTGAGTTCCGCTCTGCTCTGCTCTCCTGCTGGTTGTGTTCCTGTTCTGCTGCGGCGGACCCTGAGTTCCGCTCTGCTCTGCTCTCCTGCCGGCTGTATTCCCGTTCTGCTGCGGCAGACCCTGTGTTCCGCTCAGCTCGGGCGTGACAGACGACGCTGTCGACTCCCCGCCGGACGTCGCCCCTATTGACCTGGCCGGCTCCATTACGCGTCACCAATAGCGGCCATAATAAAGACGGCGGGCCGGGAGGTTTGTCAATCGGCGCGCCCTGTGATGTGATCACACTGGCAACGACGGGCGCTGACCGCCGCGGACGGCGGCCGAGCGAGATCAGAAACGTGTTACACAGCCCATCGAGCGGGACATTAGGCGCCATTCGGCTCACGTGCTGTGCGGTCGATGCTGTGTTTCAGCTCAGGCCGACGGCGCCAGCAAAATTGTTTCGGGCGTCCGACTCAGAGCGTGTCACGATTCCCGTCAGGCAGCCCGGGCTGCGCGTTCCCACCCGGACGCCGTGCGGCCAGAGGCCGTTGACTGGGTCGGCGGCGGCCGGTCGGAACGTGCGTGGCCGGGCGGATGGGGATGGTCGTGACCGGCGCCCGCGCCGGGCCCAGCTGCTCTCTTCACGCTGCGGCTTGGGCGGGGCCGCCGCCGCCGCCGCCTGGCCGGCGTGACGTCACGGTCATGGCGGCGCCGCGGCCGGCGGCCGGCCGAGCTGTTTGTTTGTCACGATAATAGAGCGATAAATTCGAGTGCGCGCGGCCGGCGCCGGAGTGGGGCCGGCGCTGGAGTGGGGCCGGCGCCGGAGTGGGCGTCGCCTGCGTGACCGCTCCGCTGCCGGCCGCAGCACGAGACGCAGGGGCGGGGGACGGGACACGCAGGGGCGGGAGACGCAGGGGCGGGAGACGCAGGGGCGGGAGACGCGAACACGGACGCCGAGGCAGAGACAAAGCGGCCGCCCCACCGGCCGTTGGTCAATAGCGAGCCCACATAGCCGGCGGGCGCGCGGCCGGCGGCCTGAAGGGCGGTCAATAAAACGACCCGGTCCGGCGGGGCGCGGTCACCGCGGCCGGTCGTTTCCGCCCGGTTTTTACTGGTCGGATCGCCGGGTCCGGTCCGCCAGCCGTCCTCCCCGCGGCGCGGACGGCACTGGAGGGCGGGCGGTGCGGCGAGCGGTGCGGGCGCCGGACAGTGACGGCAGACGGAGACGGAGACCGTCTGTTGCCGACCGGGGACCGCGGCCTTGCTGGCGGAAAATCACTGGCTGCCGTGCCCAGTGCTCGCAGTGTGCTGTTTTTCTGCACTGACAATTTACCGCCGGTCGTCAATGCCCCATTTTTTACGGGAACTTTTCGAAGCCAGAGGTTGCCATCCAACGAACAAGTAGTGATGTCCGATTTTAACAAGAGGAAAAATAACGAAATAGCGAGGTATCTAAACTGTACTCAAGCTTGTTGTCAGTGAAACTACTTTTGCTTCCGTACCCAGCGCTCGCAATGTGCTGTTGTACTTCACAAAAAATTTACCATCGGCTGTCGCTGTCTCATTTTTTTGCGGAAACTTTTCGAAGCCAGAGGTTGCCACACAGCGACTACGTTGTGACGTTCGACTTTAACAGGAGGAAAAAATAAGGAAATGGCGAGGTATCTAAAATGGATCCAAGCTTGTTATCAATGAAGTTGCTTTCGTATACGGAATAAGCCTCCACCCAAGAATGAAGTTATGGAATTGAAAGTTTGCGAGGAGAAAGAAGTTTTTAGTATCCTTTTACTAAGCGCACCGGCACCGTCTCGCCCGCAGGCTAAACCGAGATGGAAAGCATCCTTAAATGACCCGAAAACCTGTCGAGCTTGGTGGAAAAGTGATCTCGTCCTCCTGTTCCGCAGAGGCCGGAGTTCCACGTTGTTTGCCTTGTTTAACGTCGGCCCATCGATGAACACTCCGCAGAGAGGAAGGCCTGGGTAACATCACCCGTCCACGCTCTCTCCGTGGTGGAAGGCGCGACGTGGACTGTCACCTCTGCCGTCCAGGAAGGGTCGGTGCCGAGTCTGGAGGAAAATCTTGCCGCAGAGATCGCATCCAGCACACTTTTGCCACATGATTACTTGATTAAGAACGAACCGGCACTGTTTCCTGTGGCATTAAGTGTTCTTTTGTTTATAAACCATGCGACCTTTGTGCAAAAAGATAATCTTGTTCAACAGCTGCACCATTCTCACTGGACCAAAGCCCAAAAAAGACAGTAAAACTTAACTGGCGAAGGCAAAACCCTCCCATGTGTCAAGGGCTTTTGTCGGGCTTGGACTAGGGCAAGGGCACGACCTGCATGAGGCCATTAACCTCATGCATCTGCAAGAACCTCACAGACTTTTACAGTTTTAGCAGGATCACCGGACCGTCTCCCGTCACCATCCGGACGTCTCCAAACAAGACGTAGCCGATTTGGCGGCGGCTTTCGCCACCCCGCAGCAGACGTTCCCCACTGCCGGCCGTCACGACTCGCTGGGGAACCCGGCGGCCGCCTCCCCAAAGCCGACGAAGCCCGCCAACAGTTCCGCTATTTAAAATCGATAGGGAGGGGAGCACGCCTATTTGGCCGGCGGCACCGCCATCGATCGACAGGTGGGCATCGCCGGAACGGCCCGGCTGTCGGACGAGTCCGACGCCGATCGCCGACAGGTACCAGTCCATCTGGCAAACCGACAGATCGCAGGTTTCCGAAAGGTGCCGATCCATCTGACCAGCCGACACAAACTGCCGACACCTACTGGCCCATCTGACGGGCCGGACACCTCTCGACAGGTACAGGTCCATCTGACCGGCTCCCGACACAACCTCCCGAAACGAACCTGCCAATCTGGCATAACCTACACCGGTTCTCGACGGTCAGGTCAACGAGCCAACACAGAGTCAATCTGACGAGTCCGGGCGGAGTCCCTCGGGCAGGCTGCAGAAGCAGCAGCTCCGCGGCCGACCCCGGGCACTCGGCGCTGCCGGCGTGAGACGTCCCATCCCCTCCAGGTATGAGGAGCTCGCGAGAACGAAAAGGCAGATGGGAAACCTTGAGACGCGCTTCAAAGTCAGCCGTAAATTTGTTCAAGTAGACCAGCTGTTCACGTTTGCAACATCTGGCTGTCCTCAGTAACCGCGCATTTGGCTAGGCGGCGTCGAAGACATTTTTTTTGCCAAGGGCGTGACCTTTGCACGAATAAATGATCGGACCTTCCAAGCAACATCATGCACCGCATATTCCGCTAAGGAAAAGACAAAGTGGGACCTTGCTAAAGAAACGAAGCATCACATAGTCCAGTTAAGAAAACAAATGACACACTTTTGACTTCTCTGATTTTCTTTTAAACTCGCATTGCAGAGTTACCGTTTCGAGACCCTGATATCACGTGAGTGCTGGCTGCCACAGACGAGCTGACATCAGGGGATAAAGCTGGACCCCACGCATCTCTCACCGCGACCTCGCCCTGTGCCGGTTTCAGCGGCCGATGCGGCGTGCTCCAGTCGTGCATGCCGCGGTTGGTGACGCACGAAACTCGCCCATAAATTAACAGCAGGGGTCTGGAGACCATGCTCCGGAGCGACATAAAAACCCGGCGACAAACACTGAATTTCTCCTTCGAATGCAGCGATACAATTGGTCAGTCACGCGCCTTTTTATCAAGAATGACATGCAGCTATTGCAATCGGGGGGGGGGGGGGGGGGGACGTAAAAACACCCACGTTCCAAGTGCGAACCACTTGTTCTACACAGCTTAATTTTCATGTGTTTTGAAAGATGCATGGGTAGATGGCGGCGTTGACTTAGGTTACATGGAATTTTGAATTCTTAGCCAGGCGCATCAAAATGTGGAACACCATCACGTATGTGAGTATTGCAGTCATCCATGTACGTTTAAAGAGCTTGATCAGTAAATGTGCTGTGGATGTTAAGTACGAATATCCCGAAACCACAAAAACTGTCGAAAGACTCCTTCACTTAACAAGAGAAACCAAACGGCATGGGTTGCGTGCAATGGTGTGCCACGTCCACTGAGCAGAAAATACATATTGTTTTTGTACTGAGGAGATCGGGGAGAAAAGATCATGCGGAACAAAAGCATATCCTGGCACTGTGCTGGCAAACTGTTCCGCAGAGCACAGAGACTGCATCACCGCACACAACACTAGGCACACCCAGCCAGCTGTCATGCGCCCGGGGTTCGACCCAGAGACGAGAAAATATTTTCCCCGTTGGAGGAAGTCATTTTCTCACCTCCGAAAAAGCTGCCTCCAGTCTAGCAGAGTTTGAGACTTTGCTGTGCGAGCCATAAACAGTCAAGTTTGCGACAAGTTTCAGATACCAGTTTTGATTACGTGGAGTTTGCCAACCCTGCTGCCTTCACAAACCAGGATTTGGTTTGAACGTGCCAAGGGCAACCAGCAAACTGTATGAATATTATATTTTCCGCTCTTTGTACATATTCGCTTCAAACGTGTTTTTCTTCCGGAATGCGGCGCGATTTTATGAAACAGGCCGACGGCTCTGCATAGTCTAGCGACTCTAACCGGGCCGCGGAGCTTCTTTTGTTTGAGAGACGGATGCCCAATTAAGGCGGCATTTTCCCCCGCCACAACCGTCCATTAGCTTGGGCCAGACTCGGGTGTTGGCGTCTCGCACAGAAGCCCTCGGCGACAGGCTGGCGGCCCTCTCCCGGGTGTTAATTCCTGTTTTCACCGGTGTGAGCGTCACAGAGGGCACGGAGGTGAAGTCTTGATTTGCACCGCGTGGGACCAGCAAACGGATCATAGGCTGCCGCCCGGCGAAGGTGGGGTCCAGATGGCCGCAGTGTATTACAGGAACAAGTTTTCAAAGGTAGAAACAGCCCACGTGCCTGTTTAAAAAATCTGGGAGCATGTTAAAAAATATCTGAACCACAGGAGTGATAAGTGAGAGATGTCCCCTGTATGCACCCAAGTGGAGAACTCGAAAAAATCATGATGTGTTGTGCCCATTTATGCTGGAAAATTGTGCGACGTTTTATAATATTCCTTTGACCGACCTTAAGTTATCATCGGCAAGCGTTATTCACGAAATCGTATCCCGAATACTGTGTCCAAAGCTTTAGATTCAGACGCGCCGGGAACCGTACTCTAGTATCTAAACGCTGTCACTCTGAAGTTTACGACAGAACTGCATCAACTTGATTACGGTTTCAAGTCGTGGAAACCATCGATCGCTTCAGTCGCGGCGCGCTGGCTGCTGAGGAAACAGATGCGCCCATGGCTCCGATCCAACCACCCCGTATCTGGCCCGGCTGAGGCCCACCGGAGACCGTGTCCAGGAGAAATGGCGCCCCGGCGAGGAGCGGCACAGACGGCCGTCTCCTTCACCAGCAGCCGGTGGCTGACCGTCCCGCTGCTCCCGCTGCCGGAGCGGTCCGCCGACGGCGCCCATCGCCGCCCGGCCGACCGCCGGGTAACAGACAGCATACCAGAGATACATGGCAGCGCAGGCGGGCGCGGCTCCAAAACAGGCGCCACAGGACGTAATGATCCCGGCGCTGATCCGGACTCAGCCGTCCGGGCACAGTACGAGGACGAACGTGTGTCGGTATGTGGCAGCGGGGGACGAGGCGCAGGCGAGAACCCGTTTAGATGCCACTGAGTCACAAAGCAGCAAAACAACGCCATTTGTACAGCAATCGCCGCGGCAACGCGGGTCGAGGGTCTGGTGAAATTTGTCAGTTGATCGTTGATCTTGACAGTGCAGTTGTCTGAGGTTTACTTTTGCGGTCGTTTGGTTGTTGCTGCAATCGTGTGTCATGTTTGGTGTTTAATGTTCCAGCGGTGGGTTTACGCTTGGCAAAATGAATAAATGTTAAAGCAACCACCAGCTGCGGTCCACAACAAGGCCACCATATCTGCACATTCCACTGGGATATAGCCAAATTGAAGAAAGGACTTTTGGAATGTTAAACGCTTATCACCCAGGATGCACAAGTCCTTAAGAGCATAACAGATTTGTCGATGGAACATCCACTTCAATATATATTTGCTTTGGTCTGGGGTCTGAATGTTTCTTTTGTTTGATATGGCAACGAAACTTTGTTTCATCATTTGATCACACTGATGTCGGAATGCTGACCACTGAAAGACAAATTATGTCCGGCAAAGGGTTGATCCCACCGTCGTCCACATCTGGAGGACCCATCTGACAGCTACCGTTCTCCTCTGGAGGAATCTCCCAGAAGTCGCCGCGCTCCTCTGGAGGAACTTCCCAGGCAGTCACCGCGCTCCTCTGAAGGAGGAACTTCCAGGCAGTCACCGCGCTCCTCTGGAGGAACTTCCAGGCAGTCGCCGCCCTCCTCTGGAGGAACTTCCAGGCAGTTACCGCGCTCCTCTAAAGGAGGAACCTCCCGACAGCCGCCCTCCTCTGGAGGAGCCTCCCAGAAGTCACCACCCTCCTCCGGAGGAGGAGCCTCCCAGAAGCCACCGCCCTCCTCTGGAGGAGGAACCTCCCAGGAGTCACCGCCCTCTGGAGGAGCCTCCCAGAAGTCACCACCCTCCTCTGGAGGAGGAACCTCCCAGAAGCCACCGCCCTCCTCTGGAGGAGGAACCTCCCAGAAGCCACCGCCCTCCTCTGGAGGAGGAACCTCCCGACAGCCGCCGCCCTCCGGCAGTACGTACGTCCCGGCTCCGCGCGGCAGTCCGCGGTCGCACGGGCCAGCCACCGGCGATCCATCAGACACGACAGTCTCTCCGCCACATTACCATATTATCGCCGTGTCGATCGGCTCGCGTGTATGTGCGCGTCCGTGTACGCCGGTTACCCGGCGGGCCGGCGGCCGCCTCCGGTCACCGGGCCGCCGGCGCCGGTGACCCGGGCCGGCGCCACCGTCCAGGAAGTCGTGGGAACGGAGAACGGTCTCATTCTCCTGCTGCCTCGCGCGACGCCTGAAGTGTTTTTACAAAGCTCGGGCGGCTGCGGGAGAAGCCAAACTTTCGCGACATGGTGTCCACTGAAACGAGCTCGGCGGTGCCATCAGGCAGACGCCCGAGCCCCTATACTGACCCCGATATCCGGGCCATGAACAACACCAAACGACCCTCATTCTCAGCGGAGCCCCATATTAAAGGCGCCTGATAGCGTTTCGGAGTCGGGGCAGGCCGCAATAGACCTCTGGGGCCCATCGGTCCGTTTTCGGCGGACGGACGGCGGCAGCTGGTCGGCCCGGGGACCAGGGACGTCCCCACGGACGCCTCGGGCGCATACAGATGATGCCGGACAGGACCGGCGGGGGGGGGGGGCGGAAGTAGATATCGACAGGTGCGGCCCGTCCACCAGTGCTCCACCCGGCCGGCTCGAACACGGCGAGCGCGCCGATAAGCGGCTGTGGTGCTAACTGATTCACACTGTACGCAGCCATCTGCGATCGCCAATCCAGCACTGCAGCTATTGACAGCGCGCAGGAGAATCCAAATGCCCAGTGGACTACTCGATGACATACTGAGCTGCTGAAGATAATATTAGAACGCCATTTCCCTCATCCCACGTTAAGAAAAAGTTAACGCTTCATATTGAAGCTGAAAATAATTCAGCAATGTGAATTGCGTGTTGGAAACTCGCCCAGAAATCATCTTTTTTAACTGCCCGCAGAGATTTTCTCTTCTTACACAATTTTCGCCAAAATCGCGGCGTTTTCATCGGCTTTAAAGATAGCAGCTACCCAAAGTAGCTCCATCTTTGGCGGTCCCCCCCCCCCCCGCAAATGCACGTGGTCCGCGCGTCCCAACGCCGGCGGACCGCTGGGTGGGCTCCCACCGGTTCGCCTTGAACAGCGGGCTCCGTGGTGTCGACGTCACCGCCACTACCGGGCCAGACCTGACATCAGTGCCACATGCGACACCACGTCAGGGCGGAGTCGGACAGTGCCGTGCCAGCGCGACCTCCGATGACAGTTCACTGCATCACCAGCGTAACGGCAAAAGTTATTTAGCCCGACGTGACCACGTCGAACATGTGTCGGGAACACAGTCCAATCAGGATAAAACGTCGCAAGTTAACACCCTCTTTCATAGGTCATTTGGGCTCCTGTTGAGTTGGGCCTACGCAGACCCTGGGTGACAACTGGGTGGCACATCGAGCGGAGTGTTTTGCGCCGCATGAGCCTAATGATATTTGCCCAGTGTCATGGGACAAATGACATTTCCGCGGGTGGGCAGCTGGGGCCGTGGCGGCACTGTAGCGCTCTAGTTATCCGTTACACAGTCGGGCCTAATGGAAGGGGGGGGAGGCGCAGGGGGAGGCTCCGGTCCCGCGCTGACGGCGGCACGCCGGCCCTTTGTCCGGCCCGCCGCCAGTGGGTCGCCGCTCCAAGATGGCCACTTCGCGCCGGCCTTCGTACCTGTTCCCGCCAGAGATCGGAGCAGAATGAGTTTAATCGCCCGCCGCGGGTGCCGCACGTAAGCGGCAGATCGTATCGTCGAAGCGGCTGCCGATTGGCCGTCGTCGGGCCGGCGGCGGTCGGCGGCACCTCCGCCCGACCGCTGGCGCCGGCGGTATTTGGTCCTGGCCAGGCCCCTGGCGGCCGGCCGGGCGGTTGAACCCGCGTACCTTGGGCGGCCGCCGGGCCAGCCGAGCGTGGTATCGGCGCGATCCAGCGGCGGCGGGCGGCGCCCGGCCGGCCCGGCCGCCTCCACGTCCGGCCGCCGCACGAACGGCGCCGACCGGGCCACAGCCGTCAGCGCCGGCCGTGAGGTCCGCAGCCGGCCGCCCCGGCGCCGGCCGTGAGGTCCGCAGCCGGCCGCCCCGGCGCCGGCCGCGAAGACAGCGGTGGCGCCTGCAGCTGCCGCCGGAGCTGGCGCCCCGTGCACGCCGGCGGAAAGGGACCGGTCCGTGGAGTCGGAGGTGTTGCCTGATGCGGAGTGACGGGCTCTGACGTCCGGAAAAATGTCCTCTCCGGAACGGCAGACGGACAGATGGCTCGAGGTGTCATTATGTGGCCGGGGCCGGTTCCCGGCTAGGTCATGCCGTGTGTCAGCCGTGTGTCGGCTCTGTGTCTGGCTCGGTCCTGCCGTGTGTCGGCTCGGTGTCTGGCTCGGTCCTGCCGTGTGTCGGCTCTGTGTCTGGCTCGGTCCTGCCGTGTGTCGGCTCGGTGTCTGGCTCGGTCCTGCCGTTTGTCGGCTCTGTGTCTGGCTCGGTCCTTCCGTGTGTCGGCTCTGTGCCTGGCTCGGTCCTGCCGTGTGTCGGCTCTGTGTCTGGCTCGGTCCTGCCGTTTGTCGGCTCTGTGTCTGGCTCGGTCCTGCCATTTGTCGGCTCTGTGCAGCCGTGTGTCGTCTCTGTGTCTGGCTCGGTCGTGCCGTGTGTCGGCTCTGTGTCTGGCTCGGTTCGGCCGTGTGTCGGCTCTGTGTCTGGCTCGGTCCTGCCGTGTGTCGGCTCTGTGTCTGGCTCGGTCCTGCCGTTTGTCGGCTCTGTGTCTGGCTCGGTCCTGCCATTTGTCGGCTCTGTGCAGCCGTGTGTCGTCTCTGTGTCTGGCTCGGTCCTGCCGTGTGTCGGCTCTGTGTCTGGCTCGGTCCTGCCGTTTGTCAGCTCTGTGTTTGGCTCGGTCCTGCCATTTGTCGGCTCTGTGCAGCCGTGTGTCGGCTCTGTGTCTGGCTCGGTCCTGCCGTGTGTCGGCTCTGTGTCTGGCTCGGTCCTGCCGTGTGTCGGCTCTGTGCAGCCGTGTGTCGGCTCGGTGTCTGGCTCGGTCCTGCCGTGCGCCCGCTCTGTGGCTAGCTCGATCCTGCCGTGCGCCCGCTCTGTGGCTGGCTCGATGCTGCCGTGCGCCCGCTCCGTGGCTGGCTCGCTCCTGCCGTGCGCCCGCTCCGTGGCTGGCTCGCTCCGGTCGCGGCGGCTGGTGTGTCCGCGGCCGGCAGTTATCTCGGCGGCGGCGCCGCCCGCGCCGGCCTCAGTTCCGCTCGGACGATTATCTATGGGAGCGAACCGAGGCCGCCCGGCGGCGGCGGCGGCGGCGGCGGCGGCGGGGACGGCGGCGGCGGCGATGGCGGGCGTCCAGGACAGACAGCGTCCTTGGTCCTCTTATGGGCAGGACAGTGGCTCACTACCCTCCTCCTTAAGAACGGAGAGCAACCTATCATTACCGCCATTGGCATCCCGACACAGTGGTGGCCCACCATCGCCATCATCCAGACAGGACAGTGACCCTCCGTCGTCTTCAGCGGGATCGGGCGACGACCAAGCAGCGTGACCAGCCGGAGGGGAAGCGGCTCTCCACCATCAGGCACCAGCAGAGGGGCTGTTCGGCCCCGCTCTCGTCCGGGCGGCACGGACTGCGGGCCGCCGTCGTCACCTGGTCGGACCGCGAGTCGCCGACCAGCGGCAGCTCTGCCGGCCGGTCTCAGACCGGGCGGCCGCGCCCCGGTATCGCTGACTAACGCTGCCTCTCGGGTCGTCGGGTCCCCCGGGCGCAGCCGCCGCAGCCGGCACTCGCGCTGCCGGCCGGCTCGGCGTCGCTCCCGGGCCGGACCGGCCGGCGGCGGCCGGACGGGCCGCGTCGATCCCGCCCTCACGATCGCCAGACATTCCGGCCCGACGATGAGCGCCGTCGCCGCCGCCCGCCCGGCCGTCCGGACGCCGCTGGCCTGGTTACGCCGCCGCCAGTGACTCACCGGACCGCTCGTGAGTCAGCTCCCCGCGGCGGCGACGCTCACGGCGGCGATTCATCCCGCCGACCGGAAACGCGGCCGGCGGCGGCGCGGCGGCGGCGTTTGACGGGCGGCGGAGTTGGTCGTGCGGCCGGTGGCAGGACGCGACTCGGACGCAGGGGTGGTCGCCCTGCCGCGGGCAGGTCAGCCGCACGTCCGAAGAATGCATCGACAGATGTTCTCCCCCTAATTTCCCTCATTAGCATACAGGATCTCACGTCTTGCAAAAAATCCTGGATCCCATGTGGTAGCGGAATTCATTTATTTGATTAATGGAAAGTCAGGAGGGAGAAGAGGCAGAAGGTTATGACAATACGGTGCATTAATGATTCCTTTTTTCCGAGCACACCCCTCGCCACCAGGGACTGATAGATAATGCGAGCATCTTTCCAGGCACGCTTTCATGACTGCCGTGATATATGGCAGCACGGCGTGGGACGGAGGCAGCTGCCAAATCCGAACTTTATGTAGCTCCTCTCCTTTCTTTTTGGCGAGGAAAACCGGCCGCTGAGCCCGGTCGTAAATTCCGGGCTTACATCGGGAGACAATTTGACGTAATACGAAGAGTGTGCACTCTTTCTTGCAAAGCCACAGGAAGTGCGGCACACAAAACCATATGGCTAGCCTGTCGACTGGTTTGCCGATTTAATTTAAGAGTTCAGTTCCCATGAGAGAGCATTGTCCCAGACGGCAGCTGGGGCCGTCGCACCCGTAATGCTTTCATCTGCCAACGGCGTAACGCCGTGTGCTGTGCCGCTGAACTAGCCTCTGAAAGGTCTGCAACAAGGCTGTTGTGACCTGTGCTATGACCTGGCGGTGACCTGACGCATGACCTATGACCAGTGACGGGCCTTGTCGACGCACTAACTTTCCATAGGCCCTGGACTGACTGTGACCTGTGACCTACGACCCGCGGCAGGCCGTGTCTCCGGCATGACCTGTGGCAGTCCCGTGACCTGTGGCCTGTGACGTGTGGCGGGCCGTGCCGCGCGACTGACCTGTGACGTGCACCTCCATGACGGCCGTGATCGGCACGTTGGTGTTGAGGCTGGGCGACAGCGTGATGTCGCCGGTGGTGCTGTTGATCAGCAGCAGGTTCGCGTTGTTGCCCGTCAGTACGGTGTAGGTCAGCTGAAAAACGGCGCGGCGTCAGGCTCACTGCTGCCAACACGTTTTAGTCTCGTACGCATAAACGCATAAAGGCAGGCAGCTTTAAGTCAAAATACGTGCCATCTAACGCATATTTAACTCTCACTGCATTTTCCTCATCTGAGAAAGCGTACGCATAATCTAGTAGCCCAAATATGCAATTTATGCATCATGTTTTAACGGCCTAAGTCCCCGCCACTTCTCAGTTCATTTTTTTTGTTGTTGTAAAGCTGAGAGCAGTTGCCCTGTTCCAACCAAAAATGGGCATGAGTATTAGGGCATGCTGGATGGAAGACAGCAACTGGAACACTTGAACAGCAACAAAAGACAGACACGAAACTAGACGTTACGCTTACAGTCTTCAGGCACCAAAAACGATGGTGATTATTTTCCATAACGAACTTTACCAATGGTGCATATCAACGTTGAGAGAATCGAATAAAGTAAAATAAAGAGAGAAGAGAACGTCAGCACAATTAACATAATTGATGCCTCGCACAACAGCCACAGTCGCATGGCACGTATACCATGGGAAATTCCCTTGAAACGCATGGGCGCAGCAGCTGGTGGCTCATCTAGCCACCCTGCGCTGTTCTCGTGTGGCATGCTACGTCGACTAACTCGACTGTTTCTCCAGAAAAGCCAGTTCGAGATTGAAAGATGCCCACATCAACAGATGCGTGATACGTGCTTGCCTTTGACGGGAAGCTACAGCAACGGCGTGCTATTCCCTTTATACGGCTGTCCGCAAGCCAACTCTGGCCAAGTGTAAACGTGTTCATAATATTTCAGTAACAAGGTCAGGAAAGAACGATTACCACTTCTAGCGGAAAACTGTGAAGCTGTATAGACAGTTCACTCAAGAAACTGGGAACCTACATCAACGACAGCGTAGGTTAGGCGGTTGAAAAATTAGTAACGTTCATAAATCAAACACTCCTGGCTACTTGGCTCAAGTGGTCTCCTCTTCAGACAAGCAGGGCTGGTCTATAAAAAGCCAGACCGGAGGATGGGCAGTAAAGCTGGTAAGCCTCACAAGAAACAGTCCACGGTTGAAGTTATGGCGTTCCGATCCTCCGTGCCGAGCTCGCGCTGTGTGGTGGCAACACGGCTGACAGAATCCACACATCGGTTCCCGGCGGCGCTCGATGGCGAGTTGCTAACTACCTCCGACACAACACCCTTAAACTGCGCTACTCATAACGATGTCATAACCACTCTCCGGCTGAATGATGATCAGGCCCTAATGACATCGGATGAAAACCACTTTGTCGCTAATTGGGTCCGCACCCTCTCCGGTGTCGGCTGTCTGCTCCCAGTCTGATGAGCTACATTGGCCCAGCTCACGCTTGATGCACCTTTGACCCAAGACTGGACGTGATACCACGTTTAGGCAGCGATCTACGAGGGAGGTTTTGCTATGTGAGAGGAGGCAATGCTTCCTCTCGCGGCACCCAGCACTGTTGACATCTAAAAGCAGGACAACAGTCATTTTTTTTATAAATTTAGCCCGGACATGCTGATGTGCGTGGCGTATGGATCAGCGCTCATGCTAGGCCGAGTTCGCTGCCACACCCTGACCCCGCCACCCAGGCGTTCCCAAAATGGAGTAATTTTCCCCCAGGCGCCGAATCTGATGGTGCTGGAGGATCTTTGCTGTGTCGCGCAATTCCACAATGCGGCCGCCCGGTGACTGGTTGGCCCTTTCTGTCCCGGACCAAATAGCAGATCCTAAAACGTGTTTCGTATAATGATAATCATATAATATGCTTCATCATAGACTGAGGTATCTAGGCTCACCGTCTTTACTGTGAGAGGGTTCCAGACCAAACCAGACGGATAGCAACGTTTTGGCACACAGATGTTTTCCGAAGTCCACTTTTCCCGAAAATACCATGCCAAATACAAACCTTCAAAAACGTTTCCCAGGAAGAAAAAATGGGGGGAAGGGCAAGAAATACCATCAGCTAGCTGGCTTTTTTGTCATGAAAGCATAACAGAGGAACGATAATCTATTCTCGAAATGTACTCCAGGCACCACTGCCGGAAGCATGCCTGTTTCTTTACGACAGTTTCGGACCTGCCCGAAGAAGCCATGACATACACACCCCAGCCTTTTCCCATGCACGCTATCTCATGAATAAATCACATAAAGGTGTCGTAAAAACGTCGCTTCTGGACCGCCAACTTTTACACGGGGTCGGTATGCCTGGCCTCGTTTCGGTCATTCAATGGCCGGTTTTTGCTGAAACGACCGCGGACGAGCGACATGCAGCGTGATTTCGTGCAAGGCGTAAGAAAAACGATGTTGCCTGTCTTGCACCCGAACAAGAAACAAACCAGTGTTGGCAAAAACTACCCGACCGGGAACCAAATAACAGACCCTATATGGTAAGCCAATTGGCAGGCTGTTGCATGAGTGTCTGTGCAGTGGCACAGTGATAAAGCCTTGCAGGCGGTATGTCTTCATGAGACCAAAGGCAGCTTCCGCGAGGGAAAATCATCAGAACCTGCTGACCAGAGACTCGCATCGCACGATGCGCACAACGTCACGTTCCACGCACGCCCACGGGGCCTTACCTGATCAGTGGCGTCCAGATCCACGGCCGGCACGCGGCCGATCGGTCCGATCGGGAAATAGTTCTTGTAGTTGTTGAAAATGATCTTGAAGTCACTGAGCGTCGGCGCGTTGTCGTTCACGTCATTCACGTTCACCTCGACGGTGACGTAGCTCTGCAGCGGCGGCGACTGGGCCAGCACCACCAGCGTGAACACCTTCTTGTCAGACTCGTAGTCGAGCTCGCGCCGCGTGAAGAGCTCGGCCTCCTGCGACATGGGCTCGGAGCGCAGCTCGAAGCTCTCCGAGTCGGCCGTCTCGACCATCGAGTACTCGATGAAGGCGTTGGCGCCGGCGTCCGGGTCGTGCGCGCGGATCTTGCCGACGGACGAGCCGATCGGCGAGTTCTCCAGGATGAACAGCCGCAGCGGGCCCTCGTCGAACACGGGCGGCGAGTCGTTGACGTCGTCGATGTCGACGGTGACCTTGACGGACGAGGTCATGGCCGGCGAGCCGCGGTCGACGGCCAGCGCCACGAGCGAGTACTGCGCCACCTGCTCGCGGTCCAGCTTCCTGCTGGTGCGCACGATGCCCGACGTGGGGTCCACGGAGAAGGAGCCGTCGCCGTCGCTGCCGTCGGCGAAGGCGTAGCGGATGCGGCCGTTGAGGCCCTGGTCGGCGTCGGTGGCGCGCACGGTCAGCACGTTGGTGCCGACGCCGGCCGCCTCGCTGACGGACGCCTGGTACCCGGCCTGGCCGAACACGGGCGCGTTGTCGTTCACGTCGGTCACGAGCACCTCGACGTCCGTCGTGTCCGACATGGGCGGCGCGCCGTTGTCGCGCGCCGACACCGTCAGCAGGTAGCCGCTCTTGCGCTCGCGGTCCAGCAGCTGGGTGGTGGTGATCTCGCCGGTGGTCGGGTTCACGGCGAACTCGGGCACCGGCTCGCCGGTGAGCGCGTACGTGACTCGCGCGTTCTCGCCCGAGTCGAGGTCGCTGGCCGAGACGCCCAGCACCAGCGTGCCCACCGGCGCGTCCTCGTAGATGGTGGCGCTGTACGGCGTGTTCTCGAACACGGGCGGGTTCGTGTTGGCGTCCGTGATGTTGATGTAGACGGTGGCCGAGTCGGAGCGGCCGCCCGAATCGGACGCCTGCACCTTGAGCACGTAGCGGCGCTCCAGCTTGAAGTCGAGCGGCTGCGTGAGCGCGATCAGGCCGAGCCCGTTCTGCGAGCTGATGCTGAAGCGGCCGCGCTCGTTCCCTTGCGTGATCTCGTAATGCAGGCGCGAGCCCTCGTCCGGGTCGGCCGCCTTGATCGTCAGCACCGGCGTGCCGGGCGTCGCCGTCTCCGACAGCGACGTCTCGTACACCTTCGGGTCGAACACGGGGTCGTTGTCGTTCTGGTCCTGGATGGTGACGATCACCGAGGCCGACGCGGAGCGGGGCGGCTCGCCGCGGTCCGTGGCCACCACCTCGAAGTGGTAGTCGTGCTGCTCCTCGCGGTCGATGAGCCGCGTCGTGCGCAGCCAGCCGGTGTTCTCCTCCACGCTGATCGGCATGTTCTCCACGTCGCCGCGCAGCGAGTACCGGATCTTGGCGTTGTCGCCGTCGTCAGCGTCGTACGCCTGCACGCGCACGATGGTGAAGCCCTCCTGCACGTTCTCCTGCACCGTCTCCTGGAAGAGCGCCGAGTAGAAGCGCGGACTGTTGTCGTTCACGTCCAGCACGTTCACCAGCAGGTTGGTGGTGTTGGAGCGACTGGGCGAGCCGCCGTCTGCAACGGAACCGAGCGTGACGTCAGGCGA
This sequence comes from Capitulum mitella, assembly GCA_030062745.1. Lineage (NCBI taxonomy): Eukaryota > Metazoa > Arthropoda > Thecostraca > Pollicipedomorpha > Pollicipedidae > Capitulum > Capitulum mitella. The sequence goes on from CP099843.1 coordinate 28,542,144, forward strand.
AGGTCCGCCAGTCGAGAACGGCTTGTTCGCATGGGTCGCGCTCGTCATCGATAACCGAGTCCACGCAAGACCAGTCATTTCTTGATTTCTGATTGCTTCTGAAGATCAGTTACTGTTTACTAATAAAGTGAAAACCAGAACACTGCTACGCAAAGTTCCACGAATGAAAATATCGAGTAAGCTGTTGAGACGCGGCCTCAAATAAATGAGTATTCATATCAAAACTGACCATCTCATCGGTCTTTGAAAGAGGCGATGCTTCGCGGCTCCATGATAATGGTCCCAATCAATAAGCTGGAACGACAAGTGTCGGCGAAGTATCTGTCTTTATCTAAAACGCTATGGAACGAATCGGGTGATCCGGCACTAAACCCAGCCTCGCCGAACACGATCCGTGCTCCATTTCCAGGGTCCATGACCCGGCAGGTCGTGCGAGACGACCGTTGTTCGCGACGTATGTCATACTTCTGCCTTCCTCCACCCAGCAAATAACCCAGCAATCACGCAATTTCTTCCCGAGTCCTGCACGCCCTAGTCACGTAGCGACCGATGTCAGCAAACAACCATCGTTTTGCGTGCTGACCTGGATACGTAAAGGAAGTGCGGAACGCTCCAATTACTGTCACTTAATCAGCCGGCCTGGCCGGAAGGCGGTAACGAGTCTGCAGGTCGGCGACCGAGCCGCGGGCCGCCGGCGCCGGACAGTGCGTGTCCGGACAGCGCGTGTCCGTCCAGCGCGTGTCCGTCCAGCCGGCCGTCATCGGTACCGATTTTGTGTCACCGCTCCCCTGCTCTCGGCGCCGCCGGCAGCCGGTCACCTGGATCAATTGGTGAACGGGCCGGCAACAAGGCCGCCTGAGTCACCGCCGCGGGGATCGGCCGGTCAATACGCCGCCGCGTGCGGCCGCGGCAAGGGGGGCAGCCGCAGGCCGAGGTCGTCAACCCGGCCAGCGAGCGCGGCGCCTCTGGAAACCGCGACAGCCGTCAGCCCGCCGGCTACGGTGGCCGGCCGGCGGGGACCCGATTACTGGAGCGGCGGAGAGATTTCGTTCTAGCCGATTTGAGGCGTCGGGTCGCGCAACTGGAGCGTTTTGTCCGCGGGATTGGGTTTCATAACGGCGCGTTCTCTTGTAGTGAAGTAGGAATAAGTGGAAGGTCACGGACGCAAGATGACCGTCCCCGAAAAGGCTTTACAGAAACATGCCGTGTGAACTGTCTCATCAAATATAGGATGTATTCTGTGGGGTCGTTACAAAAAAGGTATATTTCAAAACGGCATGCTACCCAATTCACCTAAAGCTGGTAGGCGTGGTGGGCAAAGACAGAATGGCAGACCAAACCTTCGATCGTTTTGAATTTCTCCCATACGTCTCCCGTAAATGATTTAAACATTCCCATAAACATACATCATCCCATCAAACCTTCTTGAGTCGCGGAAACTTTCGCCGGGGTGCCTCACCCTGCGCCCTGATGACCAGGCGGTATTTCCTGATTGACTCGAAGTCCAGCGCCCTGACGACGGAGACGTGGCCCGTTATGGTGTCGATGGTGAAGTGGCCCTGGGTGTTTCCTCCGATCAGCGCGTACCGGATCGCTGCGTTCTCCCCGTCGTCCTGGTCAGTGGCGCTGAAACAGACAGGGTAGTTTGAACTGAACTGAACTGAACTAAACTAAACTGAACTGAACTGAACTGAACTGAACTGAACTGAACTGAACTGAACTGAACTGAACTGAACTGAAACAGTCACAGAGCAGATCAGGCTCCATGCGGGGACCAGCGGGGGCCGCCATCGGTCTGTTTCAGCGCTGAAAGAGAGACATGGAGCAGTTCGGACTCTCGGCGGGGACTAGCGGGACCCTGCACCGGTCAGTGTTAGCGCTGAAAGAGAGGCACAGAAGACGTATCTGCACAGACCAGCGGACCCGTGAACCGCCCCGTGTCGCCGGTCCGCTCTGGCGCCGCCGTGGTGACGGCGCCGGGCCGCCGCCGGCCGGCCATTTGTCCTGGTCGGAGCCGGTGTCAGACGGAGCGTCCTCAGGGGCCGCGGCAGCCAGGGACCCCCCGCCGCCGAGGCCCCTCCGGCCGGCCCGCCGCCAGGCCACCGCCGGCCGGCCATTTGTCCTGGTTAGACCCGGTGTCTGACGGAGCGTCCTCAGGGGCCGCGGCGGCCGGCGGCCCCTCCGGCCGACCCGGCGCCGCCCCTGCCGCCGCCGTCCGACGTACCCGGCGGACCCGTGTGGCGTCCGTCTGCCTGCAGTGATCCAATATTGACGCAAAAAGGCGCGGCGCAGTGGCCGACATTCGATCTCCGGCAGCCGTGGCGTCAATCAGGGGGCGCCGGCGGCCAGCAGCGCGATCGCTCACGATTCGGAGCGGCCGTCAGCGACGCCAGAACGGCCGGTGACACCGGACCGCCAGCAGGAACAGGAGGCCGTCTCGGAGAGCTCCCGACCCCGGAGCTACACAGGACCTGACCCGGCGGCGGGCGGACGCCGTCAGGAGCCTACAGTGAACCCCGGTCGGTAGCGGAGAGGGTCGGACAGCCTGCTGCGCCCTCCGTGACCTCTGGGTCGGCTGTGCCGCTGCCGCGCGGGAGCGTTCCGACAAACTGCCGCGTCACGACCCGCCATCACAGCGGCGGCGGCGGCGGACAGGGGAGAAGTGTAAACAACGCGTCATGGAGAACACGCGCCGTGCGAACGACACAGCGGCGAAACACTCATTCCGACCAAACGAGCCTGGGACGACGGTCACGGGTTCAGAGCCGTCCTGGATGCTCCCTCACGCCGTTCGTGACGCCGTTGACCTTCCGCGGAACCTTAAAGACAAGGGCGGTCAATACAGCGGAATACGGGAGGGAACCCTGTTGCGTTTCCATGGTAACACCCCACCTTTGCGCCCCAGGTCCGCACGCAAAGTCAGGATGAGTTCGTTTTCCATCAGGCGCAGCATGCGATGAAGCATCACACCGCTCCTGCGCCATACGCAGATGGACGTTGCCAACGTTCTCGTTTCCGATGGCGTAAAGAAAGTCGGCGTTCCCACACAAAACCGCGCAACGACGCCCGCCTGGCGCTATCGGCATGACGTTCGCGACGCGCCTCGCCGTGTCGGCACATTCTCCCGCGCGCATGACGCTGCAGTGACAGTGCACGGCCCGCATTCTCGACTGTCGTCACGCCGCCCAGGACCGCGCGGAGATCGGACCGCCGCCAGAGGCTTGCCTCACAGTTCCCGCGAAGCCGGCCCACGGAGCGGCGGCGGTTAACGGAAATCAGATGCCGTGAGAGCCGTGTGCCGCGGTATCGACGATCTGCAACGGGCCGGGCGAAGGGCGCACGCGGCCGCCCACACGCGGGCGGCTACAGCGCACTGTGGAACAAAGAAACTACCGCCCGAGTACCGTATAAACGCACGAGCAGCCTGCAGCGAGCTGACTGAGCCATTCGCGACAGGGGCAATGAAACGGGCGTAAATTTTCCAGCAGCTTTCGGCCACGACGTGTCAGTATGTCACCTTCAGCGGGACCGAACCCAATACGCCCGCTAACCGAGCAGCAAAGCTGCGCGCTCGATCCCGACATAGCCCATTTCCCCGGACGCGGAGGGGGAGATTCACACGGCTGCAGTTACACCCGTCCACGAAATACCCGGCGACGAGCGGCGGCATCCGGCGGCGAGGCTCGTCCGCCAGAGCCGAACGATGCGCCCATCTCCCTGTCCTCCGCGATCTGCTGCAGATGCCGTGAAATCGGATGATTTCCGAGCGTTTATGAGCGTCAACGCATGACGGAAGGAGGCGCCTCGCTCCTGGATCTCAGACGGCGCGGCCTGTCTTCGAGAGGAAAAACTCGGATGCCCCCATTGCAGCAGATGTAGATACGGTTTTTGAACCTTCAGGACAGTGTGCTTGTATCATCACTGACGGGGGTAAATGAAGGTGGTCGTATATGTATATATGTATGCGTCACAATACCACCGCACTTTCTGGGGATGGTCAAATTTGAGACCATTGCATCAACGAGATTGTGCACGATCTGAGAATTCCTGCGGCCGACAAAAATGTCGTCCCACGAATGTCACACTAGCCTTAAAGAACGAAAAGTGTTTCATCCCGCGTCTCGCGGGTTACTGCTGGCTTAGAACAGCCACATCCGCCGAGGAGAAGGCACTTTTGATCTCGTAAGATGGCCTCGAGGATTAAGTCGTCCCAAAGAAGCTTAAGACTAAAAGCTACTACAGAGGAGATTAATCCGGAATTCGGGTGGAAGCAGCGTTTGTGGGGGCAATTGCCAGCAGGGAACTGGCTGTTATAAAAGCAGCCAAGGAAAGAGCAACTCCCGAAAATGAGTCGTGGGAAAACAGCGGCAAAACGACCACCAGTAGCTTTAGGTTTCGTATACCTAGTGATCTGATTCTGGCAAAGTGATTTACCAAGTGAAACTACTGCTTCATATTTTGTGAAAGCATAATATGCTTAACCGATGATCCAATGCATAGCATTCACGTACATTCCAAGAAATCTCCGCATGATGGTCGCCAGCAAGTATGGAGTGGCACTGTGAGCCCATCGGGTGTCATGCGGGTAAAGCAACCCCGTGTCTAGATGGGTGTCCGAGCTGGGGGCGCCAACACGCTGCCTGAGGAGAACTTGGTCGCAAAGCCTCTCTCTTGTGTCTCTCGAGATACAAGAGCTTAATGACAAAAGAAAGCACGTGTCTCAGTGTTCCTCGAGATACAAGAGCTTAGTTTACAAAGACAGGCATGCCAACAGACGGTAAGGCTGCCGGCTGCCAGCGAGCCGTGCCCGCCGGCGCCAGCTCACCTGATCTGAGCGATGACGGGATTGCCAGTCCAGTCGAGGTCCTCCGGCACGGCGACCGTGTACGACTTCTCGCTGAACTGCGGGTAGTTGTCATTATCGTCGAGCACAGTGATGAGCACGTCGGTGGTGGCCGACCTTCGCTCGGACGGCAGCGCCTGGTCGGCCGCCTGCACCGTCAGCTCGTACGCCTGGTGCTCCTCCCGGTCGAGCGGCAGCCGCGTGCTGATGATGCCCGTCTTGGCGTCGATGCGGAGCGCCTCGTTGGCGCCGTGGGGGTTGAGGATCGAGTACGCGATGTCCGCGTTGGGGCCCAGGTCCTCGTCCGTGGCGCGCACCGTCAGGATCGTCGAGCCGATGCTGATCGACTCGCGCGCCGACGCCTCGTAGCTCTCCTGCTCGAACACCGGCGCGTGGTCGTTGGCGTCCTCGACGATGATCTGCAGCGTGGTGGTGCCGGTGCGCGGCGGCTGCGCGCTGTCCGACACCGTCACCTTGAAGTAGTGCGTCGGCATGTACTCGCGGTCGAGCTCGGTGCGCGTCGTCACCGTGCCCGTGCCGGCGTCCATGGCGAACATGTCCTGCGAGCGCGAGTCGAGCACGGCCACCATCGAGTACGTCAGCGGCCCGTCCTCCGGGTCCTTGGCGGCCAGCGTCGTGACCAGGTGGCCGCGGTCGCGGCCCTCGGGCACGCCGATCACGTACGACGGCCGGTCGAAGAACGGGCTTTGATTGGTCATCTCGCGCTTGATGCGTGTGAGCATGTCGCCGTGCTCGGCGATGTACCGGTGGAACAGGATCATGAGCGTGTGCTCGTGCGACTCGAGCGCGCCGGCGGCGCAGTCCAGTCGGAAGTAGACGACCACGCGCCAGAGCGGCTCGCGCAGGCACTGGTCCCGCACGGAGACGACGTCGTCGCCGGCGCGCTCGATGGCGAAACGCGGGTCGGAGACGCGACCGGTAGCTGAGCCGGCAGTCGCGCGCCGACGCCGGCAGCAGGTCGCGGAACCGGGCCACGAACTGGCCGCGCCGCAGGCAGATCTGGTTCTCGGTGCCGGTCACGGGCAGCGCCACGGACACGGCGCTGCGCGACCCGTGACCCAGGAAGTCGGCGGCCACCTGGCGCCGGCTGTCGGCGCACGCCGCGCCCACCACGTACACGCGCAGCGCCAGCGACGAGTAGTCCACGTGGTGCGGCGCGTCCGTCCACGAGTCCAGGTAGAACAGGAATGGGTTCGGGTAGTAGAAGCCGTCGCACTGCAGCGCGCGCCGCACCGTCACGCGGCCGCTGCGCTCGTCGACGGCGACCAGCCGCCGCACGAACGACGGCGAGCGGCGCTCGTCGATGCCGTAGTGTCTGGCGCCGCTGAGGCCGGCCTCGAACACGAGCGTGCCGGCCGGCGCCGCGGCCGGCACCACCACGAAGTAGGCGCACGCCAGCGCGCCGGCCTGCAGCAGCAGGCAGAACGCCGGCAGGACGCGCATGTCGCGCTCGACGCGCCGCCGGGGCGGCCGTCTGCACAGCGCGGCTCGGCGCTCGGTCGGCGGCGGCGACGGCGGCGCAGCGGTCCTCACCCCGCGCGGCGTCTCACTCGACTGGCCGGCCGGCCGGCGGCGGACGCCGCCGACGCCGCGGCGCCGGCGGCGGCGCGGCTGTTCGCCGCCGCGTGCCGCCTCCCCGCGCAGGTGGCCCCAGGTGAGCGGTGCGTTGCGTAATTGGGCAGACAGGTCGGCGGGGCGGGCGGCGATGGCCGCCGGCGCCGCCGCCGGCTCCGTCCGCCGTGTGAACCGGCCCGTGGGGTCTCCGGCCGGCCGGCGGACGCTAATGCCCATTATAAAGCAATTACCGTGATCTTATCGGCTGGACGGATACCTGGACGGTGACACGGTTCGGGGTGCACGGGGGAACGACCCGCGGGCTGGCTGACAGGCGGGGCTGGTGGTGGTCCGCGCCAAGGCCGTCTGTTGGGACTACCACGGGCGTCGATTTCTGTAAATGATTGGGGGGGGCCGAGGGCCCGACAACCTAACCTCCCCCAAATGTGGTTTTCCCAACGGATTTATCCCACTTGGTTTTAATCAACGGAAATTTGTCATTTTTTGCTTATATTTATCAAATAGAAATTGCATGTACATCCATGTATATAGGTATACATACATAGGTAGAAGATAGCAGAAGAGATACATGCAGTACTTTAAGCTTTATTCTACATTTTACGCCTGTCTCTTTTTTTGCCGTTCTTTTCGTTATTATTGCCCATTTTCTTTAAAACCGACAGAAAATATTGCGGGGAGGCAAAACCAACACTGGGGTCCCAAATCAACGTTGGAGGGGGGGGGGGGGGGCAGGGCCCTCTCAGAAGAATACAAATCGCCAGCTCTGGGGATGACTGGAGGCTGCTAAATCCAAACCACCAACTCCACCGACGTCAGCAAAGCTCCCCCTGTTTCTGTTTAAATGGTGAGCTGTCATGGTTCGCGAGCGAGCGCTGGAGATAATTTTCCGCACAAGCTAGCCGGTGCTGCTATCACCGCTCCGGCTGCCGTATGAACGCGGCCAAACACTAGGGAGCCAAACACTGGGAGTGAGGGCCGAGAGGTCGAGACGCAGCGGAATTCTGGGGAGGAAAACGACCTTTTCCACACAGCAGACGACTCTGGTAAAATGAGATTGAAAGGAGAGGGTCGAATGATATCAAAATTAGCCGATTTAAATGACGGGAGAAAATAGCAAATGATATTCCACACCATTACGGTGAAAATGTTATTTGGACTGATGCATGAAATGTCCATCATGCCATCTGCCACGATTAATAAGGTTTCCAAGTAAGAGAGACGCGTGTGATTCTGCCTCGTGCAATATCATTTTTTGACGAAAAGGCTGAGAAAAAGAAAAGCTTTCTGAAAACATTGGCCTTTGCCGTCTTCAGGGAAATTGTCTTAAAATACTAATTCTTAAATTTGCCAGGAACCGATTTCTTGAGCTGCCGTGATGGGTTGGACAACAAAGTTATTTTCTCTCTTTTGCAGGCGTCGAGACTGAAAAAATGAATTTCCAATTTGCTTTCACCACATTGACACTAGCCAAATGAATATTCATCTGAAATCACCAGAATACCGTCACATAGGGCGAGATTTTGGTTTGCAAGGAAACATTGTGCTCAAAACGACACTTTAGCCCAAATTTATCATTTTGTTTACATATCGCCCTTGCACAGGTTTTTCGCAGTTGCCAGAAACAGTGATTTTGTTTTTCAGGGTTGCTTTTGAAAGCGCTTCAACGAAAAATATGGGTAGTGCCTGGCTCGCTGTTTACGTGCACCATTGATGCCGTGAAAATGAAGTTCCGGTTGACATGAATAGAGTTCAGGGCCCCTTACTCCTCGCAGTGCAGTGCTACTGCTTTCCCGGAGTACGCCTCGAGTCTTGTTATCAAAACCTTATGGTGAGAGCGGCGAAATACCTGAAGATAAGACAGGTACACTTCAGAATCTGTCGGTGCATGGATAGCGGTAGAAATAATTGCAGTGCACCAGGAAATATAAACATTTGCAGTCTGAGTGATTCGTTCAGCTTACGTTTTACGGATTCCAGCTTACGCAAATAATTTGTCAAATGCCAACGTATTTGTTTCCTTACCAGTTCCTTCCATTACCATTTCCTCAGTTCCACATAAAAGGCATTTAGATGACACTTAACGTGTCGTTTTGATGACACTTAGCGCGTCATCAAAACGACACAAAACGAAACGAACGCTTAGATTGTCCATTATCCAGGACCTAAACCTTGAAATAAGTTGTAACTTTCTTGACGTTCGAATTAGGTCAGGGAGGCGCTATTAATCTTTTCTTATGAACGCTTGATACGAGTAAAAGTGAGAAGGGCGCTTGTGCAACTAAAGTGCCAATTTTAACGATACTGGTCGTCTCATTCGGCATCGATCGGTGCAATCGAAAACGCTTGAATATTTTGAGTAACTTCAATAGCTCAAGGCAAACAATTTTAAATGTTTCTTTCGTAGCATATTGCACACGCCAGGGGCGCAGACAGAATTTTCTTAAGGGGTGGGGAGGGGGGGGGCGGAGCTCAGTGTGAGCTGAAATCGTACGAAAACCGCCTGCTGGGAAGACGATGTGCAATGGTTTTCTAAAAAAATACGGCCTGGGGGGCCGACTTGGGGGAGGGGCCCCTGGGCCCCCTTGGCTGCGCCTGTGGCACACGCAACCGTAAAGGCAGACATGCCACCTAAGGCTGGGAGTTGACAACAAACTTGTTATTTGACAGTTTATTACACTGATGTTCACATGCGAGTTAAACGACAATGTTGTTAACGATATGTCACACTGTTATTCAACGAATATCACTGAAAGCTTCTTCAACCAGCCATCTACACCGTCCCTCGCAGTGGCAGCAGTCGAGTCGAGACACTATCTACCTTTCATCTTCGCATGTACAAATGGATGCAGAAGTCAGTAACAAAACAGCTAACTTGTACTACGAAGGCACATTAGGCACATAGCTCACTCGCTGCTGTAGCGTGAAGAAGACGGCAGTTGGTACACTGCACATGCAATGTACCTGAACTGCTTCATAATCACCGAACATCCATCGCGACAAAATACTTCGCACGGACGGTTTCCCGTTGTCTCAAATCGTTGCCATTGTTATGCCTCGGAAGACATACACAGTCTCACAATATCACTGTTAGGCTCTTTTCCCCGGAATGAGCTCGCTTCAACCAAGCAGAACGCATCTGTTAGATGCTAACATAAAGCCATTGATTGTTTACCGTTAGTCATCTTCAAGCCGTGAAAACTGCCTCCACTGTCTACGACGACTTGCAGCCGAGCATGAAGACAGCTCACCGATGGGAGCATGGGCTTAGAAGCATCCACAACGTGTTATGTTGACAGAGTTACTCGAAGCAGAGGACAACGTTCAGGACCATGCGCTGGGATTATGTTTCCTCCTCCGTCGCTTCTGGCTCCGTGCGGCGGAGGATTTACGCGATTAAGGTGGGTAATACTGCAGCCGGCGCCACCGCGTCAGCCTTGAACGCTCGTCACCCGTAATTTGACGACGGCCGTTGTCCACATAACCTGGGGCGGAGAGAACGACCCGGCCATTGTCCTGGTAACGCGCGGTGTCCGGAGTGGCGGCACAGCTGGCTGAGCTGCAGGGGAGCCGGAGGTCACCCGTGCCCGCCGGCGTCGGTCATCCGCAGCAGACGAGGCAGAGTTTCATCGCCTTTGTGCGAGTGGACTAAGCAGCAGACTGAGGCAGAATTTCACCGCGGTGATCCGGGTAAATGCACTAATCTCGGTCTCATTCCGTCCCAGACAGGGCCCCAGCGGCAGAGGTCAGACGTAAGAATTTCGACTGAAGGAAGGAGGCGCAATGTTCGGGATCCACCTGTCTTCAGGTCAGGTTGATGTGAGAGCGTGTGCGTCATTCTCAGAGGATCTCCCGCTTCCGCCGCGGCACCCCAGCCATCAGGCCCGGTCGGTGTCGACTCTGCCGAAATACGTTCCCCGGCACTGGAGCGGTGCCAGCTGATCAGGCCCACAGCTCCTGAGCGGTACTCTGGGCTGAGCTAAGCTGGGCTGCCAGGCTGAGATTCGGGTCACATGTGCCGTTGGACTAAGCTGCAGCCTGGTCCGATCGGTGGCGTGCGGTCGGTGGGTGCAGGACATTTCCAATACAGCGGGCTGGGTACTGTTACCGGTAGATTAATATCGTCAGAACGCCATAGTGGTGCTGAGGGTGGGTGGAGCGAGGCAGTCGGTGGGTTTAACTCTTTAAGAAAGCCGGCTGGTTGGGCGCAGATGGCGGGTGTAAGAGTGCAGGGAGAAGGTAGAGGGATTCCCTGGAACGACATTACGCACGCAAGGATTCGGTCGATGGTCACCATGCTCCTAAGACGTCACGGAGTCATGATCACGCCAGCCCGTCACAATGCACGCGACGAGCTGGCGTCGGCCCCACAACCCATCACATACGTGACTCCGATCACTGCCACGTGTCCGCACTGGTCACACGGGGACACGTGGTTCACCGGTGGTGACGCAGCGACATCGTTCACTCGGACAGCGCCGACGTCACCGCAGGCACCAGTCACGTGGTCCGACGGCGGTCACGTAGCGCCACGAATCACGTGGCCCACCCCTGATGATGTAACACCGTCGGTCACGTGGTCCACCACCGGTGACGCAGTCCGCCCTTCTTCGCCGGCAGCTGCCTGCTTGGCAGGCTAAACAGCCGTCTGGGTTGCAAGAATCTGAAAATGACGCAATCCGCCTTCACGAGGCCGGCTCTTCGCGGACCCGCCCGCCCACGTGATGCCGGGCCTCTGCCCACACGTCCTCAGTCGCCGCAGTGGACGCCGGTGGCGCATACCAAGCATAGAGGCCCATAAGAATTCCTCACGAGAGGCGCGGCGCCGAAAACAGTCTAATATTGCGTCCAGACGGGACCATCTCGATGGCGTAACGCCTCCAAATGGCTCTCGCATGACGCCGTGATGCAGCCAGGAACGCTCCAGAGCTCTGGGCCTCGGCTCCAGGAGGCAGCGACGCGTCCAGACGCCAGCCGACCTAGAAGGCCGAATCCTGCGCCCTGACGCCCTGACGCCCTGTCGCATACAGCGACACACGTGTGCAACACGCACGCGCGGAACGGCCCGCCGAGGCGTGGGTCACATTCTCCGGTGGCGTGGCCAGGCGGTGCCTTCATGGCGCCGTGACGCGCCCGGACAGTGCCTACATGGTGTAGTAGTGCGCCCAGACGGCGGCGAACCAGCTCCAGAGCACGAGCACGGCGAACAGCTCGATGATGGCGGCCACGATGCCGGGCCAGATGCCGGCGATGCAGGCCAGCACAAGCGAGATGACGGCCAGCACGGAGAGCAGCAGGAACAGCAGGCCGTAGAAGACCAGCCAAGGCAGCAGCAGCCGCTTGATGCCGCGCCGCGCCGCGTGCAGCAGCAGCGCCGACAGCAGCACGCCGACAACGGACACGACGAGCACGGCGGCCGCCGTCGACGTGACGAGCGCGGCGGAGTCGCGGCCGGACTCGGCCGGGTCGTTGTAGCGGTCCACGTAGGCGACGGTGGCCGGCAGCAGCGCCGTCCACACCACCGCCGACATCACGATGCCGGCCACGCTGAGCACGATGAACAGCACGGCGATCGCCATGGTGACGTCGCGCAGGTCGCGGAAGCAGAGCACGCGCTCCTCTCGGCCGCGCGCCATCGCGGCGTGGCTCCTGGACGCCTGTCAGAAGATCTGCTGCCGGTCGCTGACACTGATCTCCTGCCGCCGCGGGCCACGGTCGACAGGGCACGGGTCACGCTAGGTCGCTCTCGGGATCTCTTCTCTCCCGCGTCACGGCGGCCCCTGTGATGTCCACTCTTGCTTCCTCTTCTGACCAGGAGTCGACCGTCAGGGATGGCTCACGGACGTTCCTGTTGAGCCGTCTCCCAGAAAGCTCCGATTCCGCTGTCTCTCGACGGCTTCCTGCTGGGCCGGACCGGAGCAGCTGCCAGCTCACTCGCCGCCGGCAGACGACTGGCCGAGGCGTCCCGGTGCCGCCAGCTGGCGGGGCAGTCCTCCGCGCCTGCCGCCGCCCTGACGCCCACTGGCCGGCGCGGCGTCCGCGGCACGTGGGCGAGGCCCGGTATATCCCGCACGGAACGCGCGCGCCGCTCTCACCGCAGCCGCCGCCCCCGACTGACTGGGGCACCGGCGCCATTCGGACCGGTTTCTCCGCGGCCGGGCCGGGCCGGGCCAGGCTGGACCGATTCCAGCGGCGGCTATTCTGGTGGGCCCGCGGCAGCTCGCAGCTCCTGCCGGTGGCGCCCGGCCAGCGCCGGCACCGCCCGCCGACGCCCCAAACACCCACCTGAGTCGGCTCTGTTTGTTTGGATTGAAGGAAGCTGCCGCCGTCAAAGTTCAAAACACGCTTCAGCGGAGGTGTGCTTTTCACGTTCGATAACAAAATGCGGGTTGGTCGGCTTACGTCCGCACGCGAGGAAAAATTCGCCCGGCGTGACTTCACAATCAACACCTGCCCCGTCTGACGGCAAGAATGGCTGATGTTTGCTTACAGTACAGCTACAGTGGCAAAATACACACCTGAACGCTGGAACTTCAGTGTCAAGACTGCAACGCTTTCAATGCGAAAATGACACCATCCGAAACCACCAGCCTTCATTCATCATCTTCCAAGCTCAGTTCATGTTTTTTCCGGTTTCCAGCAAACGCCAACGTAACAAACCAAAACACGCACAAAAAAACAACCTGCGGCCAAGTTAATCCGCCCAAGAAGACGCGGTATTTTCTATTTCCTCGCGTGTGGGCAGGCGACGATTACTGAACCTATTACTGCGGGAAAAAGGGAGACGATTATTGAGTCCCGAAACAGATGCTGATCACCTTTTGCGGCGAGCGCGGGATTGCAAAACCGCCCGAAAAGTGTCACCATGAGCTGCGGGCTATTTGAGCAGCTATTCCATTTGTGACACCGCTGGCCTGTGACCTTCGTGAGGTTTGGCCGAGATTGGTCTGCCTGCAGGCGACCGTCCAGCGCCGAGCTCGCTGGGACCGAAGTCCCGGCTCGGCAGGCTCGTGAAAGCGCTCGGAAAGCAAATCGGCTCCCCGCGGCAATAGAATCCGTCCCGGTTTATGTGCCGCTCTCGCGTCGCTGCACACTTTTCCGATTCGCAGTCGGGTCACGTAAACAAAGTCGCAAACTGGCGCCGGCCGCGGCGCTGACGCCGCTGTTCGGGCGGCGGCGGCCGGGCCGCGACACGCCTAGTTGGTGGGCTCCCAGCGGCCGCCCTGCCGGCCGCGCCGTCCCTGTCTCAGCGCGACCGACCGTGGCCGGCCGGGGACGCGGCGATACGCTCCAGCCCGGTCGGAGGAAGCGGCCAGGGTCGGCCGGCCGGCGTCGGTGACACGGTCAGCGGCCCGGTCACACGCGCTGTCACGCGGCGGCGGGACGGGATCAGGAGCCGTGACGCGCCACGAAACCCCTGGCGTTCAGATTCGTGTGTGTTGCGAAAGTCGCACGACGTGTGACGTTGACGAAATTTCGGCGGACGGCTGAGAAAGCGGCACATGCCGAGCGGTTGCATATGTCACGAATTGTCGGAATTCCGCATCTCGCCTAATGACTTCGAAAGCACGAAGGGCGATGCTTCACGAAGTATGCGCCGTCTGTAAATGGTTCGTCCAGTGAGCACGTCTTATAAATGGTCCGTTCAGTGAGCACGCCCTATAAATGGTGCGTCCAGCGGGCCGGTTCCGGCTGAGCGCGGCTGGCCGCTGGGCGCCGCAGACCCCTGACCGCGCGGCCGTCTCCCCAGAGCGCGGCACTCGGCTCGTTTGGCGCCGGCCGTGCCCGGAATTGGACCGTCTCCGGCCGGGCGCGGTCTGGGGGGACGCAAACAGGCGGCTCGGCGCGGCCACCTCTGCCGGCCGAGTTTCACCGGCGGCCGCGCGGGCGGCCGACCGGCCGACCGCAGCCGACCGTTCCCCGCCGGCCGCCGGAGAACGCGCTGTACGCTCGACTGGCGAAACACTCGGTCACCCGGAGAGGCTGCGGGGAAATGGAGGGTGGCGAGACGGACTCGCATGCGGGCCACGAGCTACTTCCATTTGCTCGTCTCCCCGTATACCGGCAAGTATTTCATCTGCCGGTTTCCTGACCGAAATACGACATCGCCAGGGTTCATGCACGCCCGCTCTGTTTCGGAGTTACATAGCTCATAGCGGACAGACAGCACGCCTGGATCTTATTCCAGCAACAGTTTGAGCTGTCCAAACGCTCATGCAAGTACCCTCCGATGGTCTCGTCTTTTCAGAGATGAAATGAGGCCTATTTCGAAAGTGGAAGAGCGGATCCAAAAACGGCCGAGGGAGCGCGGCATTTCTAGCAAATTCGTTTCTCTTGATGCCTGCGCATCGGTCCGAGCTGTAACTGAAATACGTGTGCAAAAGCGATAGAAGCACACTATCTGAATCTGCCACTGCAAATGACGATTACCTGGAGGGAGAACATGACATGACGTTCACAACAGCGCATTGGAACAACCAAGCTGCATGTTGACAAAAATAAGCCCCTGAATGTGTCTTCTAACAGTGATCGTTTAGGTGTACTGAGAGAAATTTGAAACGCCGTACAAATGCTGTTCCTACGCAGTGCCACAAGGTAAGTAGTGCACCCTTAACACGGCAACGCTTGGTGTGTTTTTTTTTACCCGCGACTGTTTGGGATCTCGAAAAGGGTATCCCCCGTTATCTCAGGATCTAACCGTCGGATCTGAACCGTTCTACTACCAATCGATAATCCTGAGTCTTGCAGTTCCGGAAATACTATGTAAGCCCTGGTCACGTGACTGACGAGGTCACAGGTCACAGGTCACAGCAAAACATATACAGATGTCGGAAAAACTGACACCAGTTGGTACATCATGTCATTCGCAATACTGGTCTTAGAGCTCTCAGCTGGGTATCAAACGAAAAGCTACGACCTCCTACGTCAGAAGCATGCCAAGTATAACAGAAATGTCGGGTCAAGGACAACCTAGGTCAGATGAAATAATGGCCGCACTTGACATGGCAAAGATCGATACTAACTCGCAGATTTGATCGAGTTGATCCCCGTGACGAAAAGGACAGAAGTGAAACTTTCTGATAATCGGCTTTGCGTTACCTACTTTCGTCCAGTCGAGGTCATTATACGTCAGGGCAGATAAGGTTGCATTACTCTTCCTTGACAAAGTGCAATACCTACTCGATAGGATGTTTAGCTACGTAAGTACAGGACTGAAATGACATTTCCTGATAATAAAATCTACTCTGTCTACTCCTTATCAGGCCGAGGTCAAACCAGGTCAAGACAGAAAGCGCTTTTTATTTTTCTGACCAGGAACAATAATGGTATGATGGCTTGGCTGAAACTATTTTTAAAGTCATACAAGGAAACTTGTTGAATTTTTCATTTCGTTGATAAAACATGGCACACATGAAAACTTTGTGTTTTCCAGCGCCAGCTATATGTCATTCTGCACAAAACATTCCATTTACGACACGAAGAATCCCCGTCGGCCCACAAAACATGCCTTCAGTGACGGATAGCCCTGCCACGGTTGACAGCTGTTGCGGTTGATGACGTCTCGCAAGGCCACCTCGGCCTGCCTCCGCCCTGTCACCGCCACGGCCGTTAATCAGCCGCCCATTGTTTGAACTTCCCCTCGCCCAGCCGCCATGGCTAAGCGCCCAAACGTCACCATCCATCGGATCACTGCGAGCGCCATCAAATGCGCGGGAACGCCAGAGCTTGATTTCCGCCCGGGCGCGCGCGCTGTTAGTTTGGTTAGCATAGTCAATTGGAATGCTCACGGCAGGGTCAAAATCACGTCCGTTTAGCTCGGTAGCGGGCCAGCATGCGCTGTTTGGATGATCACGTGTGTCGCAGTCTGACTGACTTGCTTCTCGTGATACTGCTGATGAAGTTACGGATAGAAATGTCTGCAAAGAACCACGGCCAAAAACATATCACGACCAAATTATGCTTGATGTTTCTACCATAGCATCCCCGTTGAGCGTTTGGATGGCAACTGAATACGCACAGGTCGAATGGAAGCTGATTTCATTTTTCCACGATGATGACGGTTTAATCATTAGCTTTTCGACCATTGCCTGTTTACGGTGGGAAATGTTTGTCATTGGTTTCCCCTTCGCCGGATGCGGTCGAGTAGGGGAGCAAATCTGTTATTGTCTGTGATTAGTGTACCCAAACTATTCCCTTGCGATAGGGGCTGGGCTTTTGCCGACTCCGTCAAACAATTAATTACGGCCTTTTTCCCAAACGGCCAGCCAGTGAGTTGTACGGCATCTGTGGCCTAGTCCGCCTTTCCTTTGGCTTGTTTTGCCCAAAAAATGATAGAGGACAAAGTTATCAGTAGTTTGTAGCTGGCGGAACACCCCATTGTTTGTTGAGCTGAAGAGACCTCGGAAATGCTTGGCGTAAGAATACAACAGTTTGTTCTCACTGCAATGTGACGAAGTTGTGTTCAGTGCAAACAAAGAAGTTGTACCCCGTGCAATGCTGGAAACTTGACTTATCTGGTTTAAGGGCTATAGCGAAATGGTCAAGGTATGGCAGGTGATTTAATTGACAGAACGAGTTTTGCACATTCACCGTCCATGATGGGTGAGCAAATCCCGTATCGTTCATGTAAATCTGACGAGCATTTATCTTCTACCACCGATATGAGTGTGGGCACTGCTAGCCCGTCCTCTTGACGCCGAGTCTGAAACATATGGGTTGGGTTCCGTCCTCTGAGGTAATTACTCTAACTGAAATAGCCCCATGGGCAGGATGAGTTTTCTCAGCCCTAATCTTCGACTTTCATGAGACAATTTATGGCCATCCGGCCTGGGAACAGCGAGCCAAGACGTACTGGCTGGGCCATCCAACATGGAGCGGTGGCGCGGGTCTCACCGTTACCGCACCGCCGACAGGAAAGGGTTCACCAGCAGGGCCAATTAACAGGGCCGACTTCGTCTGGACGGTTTGCACCTTGACACCACCGTAAAGCCCGCTGATGATCAGCTCACGGACGTTGCGCCGTTTGGCCTCCCTGGATCGCTTCTGTCCTGGTCCCCCCGACAACCGCCCCACCTTAAAGCTGCTCAGCCGCGAACTTTACACCAGCACGACAGCGGTCGCGCCACGCGCCAACTGCGGGCAATTTCGGCGTCATTTATCCTGCACCTTGTCACCAGAGCCGTGGCTTTCTCCACCGCGTCATTCCGGCTCCGGCCGCGCGGCACCTTGACACTCAGGCCGCTGTCGCCGGACGTTCATAAGCGGACCTCTGATGCAGGGTCGGCCCGTCAGTCCCATCCGTCATCCGGCACCCAATATCGCCCGACGGAGGAGACCAATGGAGCCGGAACCGAAGCCGAAACGAGCCGGCTCGCCGCAGACGGTGGCGTCATGGCGCTGGGTATACGGTCAGGAGTCGCAGGACATCGTCGCACGGGCGCAGGGTGCCCTGGCCGTGGCGCAGTGACCTGGCGAAAGGGCATGGTAACAGGATGCGCCGAACGGGCGTCACATTTACTTGGGCCTTTCCTTCAAATCCGCCCTTGCCACAATGCTATGCAGCGTGCACCGCTGTGGATTTTCCACGGGCCGTTAGCTGAGCTCCAGCAGTCAGAGCGAAGCGAAGCCTCGGAGCCGGGCAGCTGATTCACCAGCAGCGGAAGGGGCTGCTCACCAGGCTTCTGACTCAGCCTCCGCCACTGCTTCACCCTCGTTCGTGTTCGGTCCGAACAAAGACCTCCGAGGCCGGGCGATAAGCAGGTGAGTAACTGACAGTCAGAAGATGGGAGGTGATCGCCGTCAGGTGGTTCTGCGGTGTACCACCAGTGCTGTCCGTCGTGAACCTCAAGACGGTGGGTTGTTTATGGAAGCATTGAACCGGTATGTCCGTTTGGCGTCGCGGCCCTTCACGCATGCTGGCATTCAGGGAATGGTCTCTGCCACTCAGGCGGTGGCCGTTGAATATTCCAATGCCGTTCGTAAGTAATATTCTGCACGCATGAACATGCAATGAGCAGCGATAAAATTGCAATCGTTCGTGCAAAGCAGTGGCGGTTATCAACCGAATCGTTTTCATGCATTGTACCTCCGTACCTTAACCTCGCTCAGTAACCACTTGTCTGCCAATAAATGTTTTCAGTTTCGTTCAGGCCAGTGAACAACGTTGTTTTGTTGATGGTCAAAAGACTCATAAAAGGAGGTTTTGTGGAGGAAAAATTACCAGACACATTCCGTGCGGGTTCTCGGCCAGCTTGGGATTTCAGAGGAAAAACCAACAAAACAGCCCAAAATTATGTGATGAGCAACATGACCACCTGCAATGTATAGTTCGCAAAAATCCAGAACTTGTGTTTTTAGATCGTAGTCATTATTCAAGTCTCCCACTCGAAAGACGGGGGATATGCAAACATGGCATTACAGGGGATCAGTTTTTGCGGCTGTTTCTTCGTCTCCTCAAACAGCCGGAGCCGCTGAGGTTATGTCGTCCCATTGTTATTCTGTTCGACCTCTGTCATCAAAGCCGGCCTTAAAATGCCGTCGCCGGCAGCCGAATGTATTATGCATGGTGTGTTTACGCAGAAAACGGAGCGGCCGGCCGCCGGCCGGCTCGAGAAGTCGCCCGGTTCCCTTCTCCACGGCGCCGAGAAAGATGGCGGCCGTGTCCCCCGCTCATTGCTACAGTGGAACACCAGCGACGGCCTCCGGCTGTGGTGGCGGCTCAGAAAATCAAACAGACCTTTTCGGTTTACAATGGTATCTGCCCATGTTATGCAAGCATATGTTTGCATCTTTTCTGTTGGCTTTTTGTCTGAGAACTTCGCGCAATAAGCAAAACCGTCCCGGAATGATTCCTCTTTTTTTATACGGGCGTGTTTTGGGGGTGAACTTGGTTTTTAGACGAACACAGCCCCTCAAGATATGATTCAAATCTTTACATATCTCACCTCTTGGATTGCCCTAAAATGCATTTCCATAGCGACTGCCGGTGTCCGTCAGCCAAGACCTGACGCCACGAGAAAGGTGCCGCGGTGCTGCACGACGCTCCGCCGTCCTGACGGCCGCCGCCCGCCCCGGGCGCATACCTGGGGCCGTGGCGCGGCCGGCCGGCGTCCCCGCCGATAAACAGGGCCTGTCTCCGGTCAGCCGAGCGTGGCAGCGGACACGGGAGCGACGGTCGGAGACACCCACCGGCGTCGGCACAGACGGGAGACGAGGCAAGGTCAGAGCCGGACCACCAGCGGCGCACGGACGGAGGAAGGACACCGGCAGAGGAGGGAGGGCGCCAGCAGAGAGACAGAGGGAGAGCACCAGGAAAGGGGCAGAGGGGGCCCCAACAGGGCAGGGAGAATTCCGGCAGAGAGACGGAGGGACAACACAACAGAGGAGGTAAAACTCCAACAGACGGACGGAAGGAGAACACCAACAAAGGAGGAAGAATATTAGCAGAGAAGGGAGAACACCAGCAGAGGGGCGGAGGGAGAATACTTGCAGAGGGGCGGAGGGAGGACTCCTGCAGGGGAATGGATAGAGAATACCTGCGGTGGGGGGAACAGGAAGAGTATCAGTGAGAAGACGGAAAAGGGATGCAAACAGAGGCAATCAAATGAATGATGTGAATCGGCAAGTGAATGGCCAAGTGAATCAAGTGAACCAACAAAAATTCTGTTCGCGAATATTCCCAATAACGCGAAAGATTGCAAATTTCGATCAGCAGCGGCAAAATAATTTACATAAATGACCATTTTATTGGCTGTTAAGCGGCACGAAATTTCCAGAGTAGCATTTACTAGACGTAGCTTTCTTGTTTTACACTTATTTCTGCCATTCGTTTTCTTTGCAGAGCCAGGGCACATTAGGAGCACTCTTCTGGGAGCAGGTTTTAGGCCGATTTGTATCGTTTGTTTGCGAGGACTGAACACTGCCCCACCACTTTCTAATTTTCTGTCTCGGAAACTAGTTTGCGTTCAAATTAGCAAAAAGCGGGATGCTCGGGGCCCGGACGTCGCTTAAATTGCATTTCTGCCCGGACTCGGCCCCGGGAAAGCCTAGTATTCGCGGGCGAACACAACAGCCCCTGTGGTCTCCTCCCGACATAACAGCTCACCGAAATAGCTGGGACCGGCGGCGTGGATTCTAAGGAGCAACGCCAGCAGAACCGGCGCGACCGACGAAATCAGCAGAGGCCGTGAAAGCCTGCAGGACCAGCAGAGGCCAAGAGGGCCAGCAGGACCAGCAGCGACCGGGAGGACCGGCAGAGCCAGCAGGGATCTGCAAAGTAAGGAAGGCCAGGGGGCGCCAGAGACTGACGATATTGGCAATGCCAGAGGGAACAGCCATAGCTGTGATCCATCCCCGAAGGACCACCGCATCTGATATTATTATCAGCGGGATTACCACAGCTGGTCCAAAAAACAAGAGAAGCTTGGCTGGACAGACCAGCAAAGGTCACCTGATCAGTCCAGTCCAGCGGGGACACCTGATCGAGCCAGCCCAGCAAGGACCACCTGATTGGGCATGGAAAGCGATGATCACCTGATGAGGTCGGGACAGCAGGGATCACCTGATCAGATCAGGAGAGCAGGGACCACCTGATCGGGCCGGACCAGCAGAGACCACCTGGTGTTGAAGGCTCACCCGAGACCGTGGGATTCAGCCTGGCCAACGGTAAACAGCAGGCTACTCAGGGTTCTCAGGTCGGTCGATGGTTCTGACGCCACTGCGGCGTGCTAACAGGGCCCGTTTGACCACAGCGGTCCGCCACGCCAGGATGAGTGAGCGTGTGGCGCGTGTATCATCAGCATGCTGCCACTGCCGCTCTGGTGTTGTTTCGCGTCGATAATCTTGGACACTCGGTGTTCAGGTCTGGCGTCGAAGATAAGGCCGCTGAAGTGAGAAATGGTCGGATCATGACAAGTGCGAAACACCCCAAGAAGAAAAATCGAGAGGAGAGAGGGCAGGAGACACTGGTTTTCTTTGTGCGCGAGCGGTCTGACTTACCGACTTATACAAAAGAACGACAGCGCAACAAAAACAGCAATTCCAGAGAACGCTTGTGCAGTGCGATGCGGACGGCTGGCAGTTTTTTTTGCAGCCCAAGCAAAAATCACCTCCAATTTCGTGACAGCATACGTGCTCAGAATAAAGTCCACTGGCTCCCGTTTTCTGCCGGCAGCGGTGACAGCTGAATATCCGGTCTCGCTGGGCGAGCGAGCAGAAGTATTCCCATCACACATCGACAACACGGAGAGACGACGGCGTCGCCGAAACGCCCGGCCGACTCTGAATTCGCGGAACGGCGCTCAACCCCATCGTCAGTCCATGTAAAACTGCTGCAGTTTCTGGGTGGCCGGGTGCCGGAGCGGAGCGTCCTCAAACTGCCGCTCAGAGCGTGAGCCGATCTCTTCCCGTCTGCAGTTTCAGCCCTGAGCGATGCGAGCGTGATATCACTTTCAGGCACGCTGCACAGTAGCTGTCCATGATGTTGAGAATATTGCATCTCGGAGCCCATTATCCAGTCAATATTGATCGTCTCGCCGATATCACGCCGGTCACGACGCTGCGGTGCCCGCAGACGTTCCGCTGGAGGGCGGGCAGTGGTCGGAGGCTGATGGCCGCAGGGGTTTCGAGCCACCCCGATCTCGCCTGAAGTATCCGCCTCTGGAGGTACGTGCCGGCCACCGCCAGATTACCGTCCACTGACCGGACCAATGGAGATCTACGCCCGACCTGATCGCGTTACGAGCCTCGTAGATTCTGATGCATCGCCGAGCAATTTCGAAAACCATCTCGTGGCCATGAAATTGCACGTATCGTGCAATCGTTCTGAGGGCTAGCACTGCCATATACAACGCACATGATAGCATGTGATATACATGGCATGTCAAGACGTCAATCTTTTGTTGATGTGATTCGTTCCAGTCACTGCCGATTTGCGTGCGGCGCTGTTTTAAATCGCTTTTTATTAACGCGTACGTCCTCATTTTCCAAGTTCTGCGTGCTATGCTGAACACGTCCATCTCCAACGTTGTGATGCCATTCCGTACACAAGGTAAAATAGTGATGCAAAAAGAAAGACGTTTACATAGCTAAATACGACGGAGGTTGAACAAGGATTGAGCTCGAAGATGTAGGGTATATGGACAGGACAGCAGGTGCCCAGCAGAGCGTTGTTCCCAGCAGAGCTGTTCCCAGCAGAGCGCTGGGCTGAAGTGTGACACAGCTGCCGAGAGCGAGGCCAAAAATAGGGATGCGACAACAGCAACAACAAAAACATTGCCGAGCGTTGCAGCCGTTCCGCCATAGCGCTCATGGCAAGGTCTCAGTGGACCAGCAAAAGGTCAAAGACGATAAATATAAGAAATCAAGTTGATAAAACAAGGCATAATATTTCAAGTAACGTAATGGCACAAATTAAAAATCACTGATGTAAAATTCGTTTATTGCGCTTTGTCCCCTCATAAACAGCGATGCACAGACGCGTCCTTTGTTCCGTCGTCTCTCCGGCGTTTAAGATACGAAATATTCGCGGACTCTCACAATACCATGCGCTGCCGTTAGACAGCTAAATATGGCTCTAAGATTGTTCTCATAACAACTAATCCCATCAGCAACGACCGCTTGGCCCAAATGACGTGGCGCCGCACAAAAAAGGTGATTCACCCGCCACGGAGCAAGATGAAAGTGCGTTCCTCCACTGCGGCACTGGGACGGACGCGGGGCGGCGTCCCCGCCAGCAGCCTCCGCCGTTCCTGTTAGTGCCCGGCAGACAGTGAGCAGCACTCAGTGCTGTGCCGCCGCCGCGTCCGCGGCCGAGCCCGCTCCGACCGCTCCCGGCCGCTGATTGAGCCGAGCGCAGGTTCCCGGAGCCTGCCGCCGCCGGCCGCGTACGCCGCCCCGGGCACCGCCCCGGGCGCCGCCGCGGGCGCCGCCGTCGGCCTGAACCCCTCCCCTACCCAGGCCGGCGGCCGCGCCGCCTGAAGAGGTCCTCGGCCGGGCCGGGCCGGCCGGAGCCGCCAGGCCCGGTCCGCCCCCGGGGCTGCCGGCGGCGGCAGAAAGTCCGGGCTGAGAGAGGGCGCCCGTCCCCAGCCCCGGCTGGGGACGACCGACCTAGACCGCGCAACTATTGCGGGGAATGGTGGTTCTCTGCTTATACGGTTTACAAGCTTAAATGTTAGCAACATTCTCATCATACACATTTTCCGTTGAGGAAGATACAGAACGTCTCAGCCCAGGCCGTCTTGGGATATCGCGCTTTTGAGTTTGATAAATCATTACCGCCGAGCGAGAGGCGATCCCACACCGAGCTCTTTGTTCTCCTCGTGCCGCCTTTGATGTTCAAGGCCGTGACTGATGCTGTCCTAATTAGTCATCAATTCGATGCACCAGCCGTGGTGGGTATGCTACCGTGATCGGCCCGCTATTGAACCCACCAGACAGAGCATGATTTTCACCCCTCCCCGATTTTCAGTGTTTAGGCTGGACAATCAGAAAGAGGGAAGGCAATGCTTGCTGTCATCGGTCGTTGCACCCAGGAGAACGATGCAGTGGCTTGATTCCCTGGAAAACGGCCATTATTCAAAGGAATGTTCCACATTGGACGATTTTTTATAAACAGACTTGGTTTGCTAAAACGTCGCCGATTACGTTTACAGCACTCAGATTTTTGGCCGATGCCTAAAAGCTTCAAAACTGTCTTCAGTTAAAATCTATATTCTTTGGTAATCCGCCGACATGGCACAATACAGGTCAAAGAACTCTGATGCGCCTTCTGCAAGTATTTATTGGCTTGCGCCCGTTCATAACGCCACGCAACAGCTGTGAGCAAGATACGGCTGAATAAGACGCAGAGGAAAATGTGGGAAGTCGCTGTGAAATTCTGTCGGAGTAGATTTTTTAGGCACAGTGTACGTTGCGAATTAATTTTTAAGATCACAGATTACGACTTGTAGCAATGTCAGGTTGTCTTGTTTAGATCAACTTTTCCATCTCGCAGCCCAGGCCACAAATTAAAGTTGGTGCACTCCAGAGTTGCAAAGTTTTTCAAAATGCTGGTTCCGGCTCCGGCTCCAGGCATGGTGTATATCCACCGGGACAGGTTTGGACACGGCCTAACTTGATATGGACACGGCTGGTCACCGCCCAACAGTGTGCCATCATGTAAGCACATTTTCAATAATTTTGTGTCTGTAGTGACTTTAACAGTTGTAAGCATATCACATATATCATCATATATACGCTGGGTTGTCAGTTATTAATCCATACACTCAGTTATTTATGCGATTCCATATTTCATATCCATACTTAGCTTTCATTCATGGGAGACACGGCACAGGCACGACCTATTTAAACACAGGTCCCGCTCTAGGCACACCGTGCCAAGTTTAGGCACGGAACCGTGTTCCGTTTAGAACCATGACTGCTTCACCCGTAAAGTGGCACTTTCACACAGTCGCTGTACGTCGGTCGTATTTAATCAACTGCATGTGACGTAAGTGTCCACCCGAGAGTCTGCTCCTCACGTTCGGGCGTTTCCAGCCCGTCTGTCACCGTCACGGCCCAAAATGGCGTCACGTCCCATTTCCAAAGACAACAAACACGTCAAAGTAAAAATGAAGCAGAAATGATCTCTCTGACCCGGAACACACGTCACCTCTGCCTCGGAGCCGGCGGCCCCCTCTGCCCGGCGGGCGCCGCCGGCGCGGGGCGAGGCCCGATCCAGGTTGGTCGGCCGGCCGGCGCCCGGTGTTGATGACACGCCGGAGATGGATGTCGCCATTCCGGCGGGCGGGGCCGCGGAAATGAAGCGGGCGCCGCCGCCGGGCCGCCGGGTCCGTCAGACGGCGGCGGCAGGGGCGGCGCCGGGTCGGCCGGAGGGGCCGCCGGCCGCCGCGGCCCCTGAGGACGCTCCGTCTGACACCGGGTCTAACCAGGATAAACGGCTGGCCGGTGGCGGCCCGGCGGCAGACGCCCGGCGCCGTCACCACAGCGACGCTAATATGGACCGGCGACGGAGCGGCTCCCGGGGTCTGTTGGCCTCAAGACAGCATCACTGCGAACTAGCTGTGGGATAAATACAGGCGCTGATGGCCTTAATACGCCCTGAAAAAGTGATCAAGGTCCCGGACAGCATCAAAAGCATTTTTCATTAAAGAATCGAAGGCTAGTTTTATTCCAGCGAAAGGCATTCCCTTTCCCTTTCCTAATGACCCCAGAAATTGTACCATCCCGAAGCATTTCCGAGCCATCACGGCGATAGTTAGATGTGACTTTCCTCTCATCTGTTCCATTGTCGCCCGCCTTGTTTTCCCGTTCGGCGAGTCGCTCGGTAGCCCTGTTATCAGGCTGCCGACGTCGTATTGTCTCGCTCCAACTGGTGATCGCAGCGCTTTGGCTGCGCCTTTCAGGGCATTCAGATTAATCCTGTCCAACAATGAGCTGACGGCTTTCGGAGCTTCTCCAGCATTTGCTGAGCGAAGGGCATCACAGCGGAAAAATGGAATTCATTCAAAGCGCATTTGGGCCGTTGTGTTTGAAGTGGATCCCAGGTCTGGAGTCCCATCGGAGGTGGTGGCTCGCAAAGCGGCCGATGTTTTGTTCTCTCTTTCTCTGTGCAGCGTAGACTATGGTTTTCGAGCGCTGCCGTTTTCTGTTCCTAATTGAAAACAGCTGCAGCTACTCTCCAGATTCCCTGCCGTGACTGTGGCAAACCTGGCGCCAGGTTCGCCGTCTCCCGTCTCCAGCCCATGACTGCATCTGACGCCGGTGCTGGCGTCGTCCTCGGCTCTCCGGCACGTGAGTTCCGTGTTCCCGTGCTCGGCATCACCTGCCGGCGGTCGGTCCCCTGTGGCCGTCGGCCGACTGCCGGCCGGCGGAGGCCCCTCTCCGTATTGACCAGCGCACCCTGCCTCTCCGGGCGCTGAGTCATCAGGCCGCGCCGCCGCCCGGCGCTGATTGATCCCAACTGCCACAGGTAACGGGCGGCCGAGGGTGGCCACAGGTAACTGCCGAGGGACGACGGTAACAGGTAACAGCTGAGGGGGGTGGTAACAGGTATCAGCCAAGACAAGGTGGCCACAGGTGACGGCCCAGAGCGAGTGGCTACAGGTAACAGACGAGAGAGGGCATGGGCGTTAGAACAGGACCCCACTGTTTTGGATGCTCCTACGCCTCTGAGAGAGGACGGTCACAGGTACACCTTCCGGCTCTAACATTCTCATCCATTTTTCGCAGATCCTGGTGGGGTGAGAGAGTCTAGTCAGGCTAGAGCCACCAATGTGCGGAGATTTAAACATCAGTGACATTAGATTCAGCATTGCATTTCAGTTATGACCGTGGTGGAAAGAAACGGTCCGAAATACTAACCAACCAGCTCGGTAACTTTCAGCAATCTCTAGCGACGCATCCACTGTTACCCTCTGGCCAGCCATAAACAGCAAGGCCGACGCTCACGGCCACGGCTCACGTCCGCGGTCCACCGATGGCCTGAAGTACAGCCGCGGCCCCAGCAGCGCTGGTCCCCGGTCCACCGGTGGCCTGAAGTACAGCCGCGGCCCCAGCAGCGCTGGTCCCCGGTCCACCGGTGGCCTGAAGTACAGCCGCGGCCCCAGCAGCGCTGGTCCGCGGTCCACCGATGGCCTGAAGTACAGCCGCGGCCCCAGCAGCGCCGGTCCGCGGTCCGGCGGCTGCAGCCGACAGGTGGCCAGGCCGCCGCTCAGGGCGGGCGGCGGCTCCAGCCGGGCGCCCTCCTCAGATGGATGGCCGGCCTCAGGACGGCGACACAGCTGCACCGCGAGGCGACCGGGCGGCGTGGTCATGCCTAAACGGCGCTGGTGTTTTTGTCAAGTGCCAGAGATAAGAAGGTATATATATATACCCTCTTATATATATATGTATATATATATGTATCTATATATATATGTATATATATATAGAGATAAGGGCTAGAGATAAGCTCGGGGTGTGCGTAATGCGCAATGCGCCCCATGCAACAGCCGGGAGTCACTCCTTTTTTGGACTGTATCTGTCGGGGAGTCCATCGCATGTAGGGCGTGTGGACAGTTTTCACCGTGACGCCAGGTGATCTTTATGTAGCGTCAAGTTGGTGTGACGGTCCCGTTGGAAAGACTGAAACTCGCCGAGTCTAAGAGTGGGACTGGTGAAGTGCGCCGGCCGATGGGTAAGGTGAGAGGGGGCCGACAGCTGACGGCCTGTGACGAAAATACGGAGACGGACTTTGGTGACGGCCTGTCTACGGGAACATTCAGGGGTAGCCGCCGCAATAGTTTACCATTCGTTTTACTTTTCTATGATTACGCCACGATCCCGCTTACGTTATGCAACCGAGTTCTTCACCCTTTTCCCGGAGAGCTAGACGGTAAGGTCGATTCCCGGCAGGGGACGGATTCGCCCCCCCCCCTGAAATCTCGAGAACTACTCATTCGATTTTATTGCAACAAACGGCAATCGATTTGCCATGACGTGAACTACATTTTTATAAAAAGAAACTTTCAAAATGTTGAAAGATGTGGATACAGGGGGGCAAAAATGTCAAAATCAGGGGTATTTTTGGACTTCTTATAACTACGTTGTTTATGGACCGATTTCGATGAAACTGGCATGAGTCGAGAGATTACGAATAGGACTTTTGCCATTGGTACACACATTTGAAATTTTGAGAAAATTCATAGGTGTTCACGGGTTTTCAAAAATAGGAGGATTAGTTTTCCAACAACTAAATGAACAAAAAAGGCAAAAACACTTTTGTGGCTCCTGCTAGTCATGTTATGCTAAAGAAGTACAAATCGCATTACAATGTTTGTATAACGTTGGCAAAGGCGGTGCCAGCGCCATGAAAAAGGGGGAACTGTCATGGTCACATGTTCTTCAGATCAGTTTATGACCTTTGACCTTAAATGATCTTCAGTGACCTTGGAGTCACTTGGAATGATTTCGTGTGCGTTTAATATTATCTCTTAAAGTTCTCAATCATTTGAATTCACTCTAATTCAAAAAATTTCATTTTATGGCTATTGCAATATAGGGTACGCGCACTGACATTTTAGGCCATAACTCTGTGACGCAACCTGATATCAAGCTGAAACTTGATACACAAGTAAAGGATACCTTTCTTTCGTTATATATATTCCGGACATGGCATTTGAAAAAAAAACAGTGCCGAAATTATTGCAACAAAACCAAATTTTGACTTTTGACCTTGATCCTGACCTTGTAAAGTGACCTCAGATGAACAAAACTGCATCTGCACATTGCCCAACTGTAGAGCTATACATCCATTTAAAGTTTTAAGTTCTATCTTAAAAACTCTGTTTTTGGCAGACATTTTCCTTTTACCCTCAACATGGCCAAAAATGGCCTGAGGTGCCTCCCAAAAACGTTGCCTGGCTCCGCTCCCTGATCAAAACAGCAAAACAGAATTTTGAAATTTTGTCGTAGGAAGTAGAAGGAATCTTTAGGAAAAGTCACCAAGTTTCATGAAGCTGCCAATTCCAAGCGTTAAAAAGCCTGGAATTGGCAAGCAAAAAAAAAACCGAGGGGAGGGCGGATTCAGCCCCCCTTGCCGGGAATAGGGTTAAAGAAGTTGTAGCAAAGGAAACAAACATAGGAGTTGTGCAGGCGAGTTCTTAGGGTAAGCCATTATCGGACGATGATAAAAATCAGCCACCGCACCAGGAAGCGCAGCGGCACATAGAAACGTCGACAGAGGTTTGTGCTGCATTGTATATCGTATTGTATGTCAGGCATATCTACAGGTCAATGATTATTATGCCCCGCGTCACACAAACGATGAAAACAGAACAAAATATTCCCACCAATGCACGACACATACAAATGTTTCATTACATCTATAGTGTAAATGGAAATCAAATGTCAGATCGCAGGCGTACTATTGGCGTCGTCATTTAAAATTGCGAACTGCGATTGGAAAAAGTTCTCACATGATTTTCTCGGCTTGACTGATATTATTTATACTCATGCAATTGTAAAAAAACTTTATCTTCCAAAAATGGCACATTAAAACGGGGAAATTTTATGGAAGCTGAAAACTTTTCAGCCATTAAACAGACCGGTAAATTCATAGTCTCCAATTTCTTTCTTCATTTAATATTTTTCAGATAATATTTGTATGTTGCAGTGTTTATCACTTAAGTGCAGCTCTCAGCGAAATGTCTGTCTAGCGCATCAAAAGAGCTCGTTATACAGACGTTTTGCAACGCATCATCTTGACTATGTTTGAAGTAAAAAATCATTCTTTGGACAACATTGCTTCGAACTACTGTTACGCAAAAAACGTGGTCGTAAAATGAAGGACGGTACATTACCACCGGTACTCCTTTGCAACAAGCATTTGTGTCTATACATATATATAGAGAGAGAGGCAGAGAGAGAGAAAGAGAGAGAGAGAGAGAGCAGAGAGAGAGAGAGAGAGAGAGACTTCAACCGCGTGTAATGGAGCTTTTGCCGAGCTCGGCAACACAAGAGAGCGGAAACTTGCATCACTCCAGCAAATGAAATCTTAAATTCATCACCATCAGCTGAAGCGCACAGCCCTGACTGATTAATCGCGGCCTTTGTCAGAATTTCTGTAACCAAGCCAGCGGCTTCCGGTTGGCAAGTTTCCATGGAATAGTTACGCAGCGCTCTCGCCATTATCCTCGAGTCACGACCCTGCGACGCTGCGCGAGCCGGCCCGGCCGCGTTTGGCCGCCGAGCCGGCGGTGACCCCGGCCTCCGGAACTCGGTCAGTTCCGCCGTCAGGTGACCGCGGACGCCGCTGCGAGCCTCGTGAGACCGTGGCGCGCGGCCGGGACCGGGCGCTCCCGTCCACCGCCGGCCGCGGCCGTTTGCGGCCGAGTTATGTTATTTATTCATGAGCCAGCCGCCGACGGCATGAAGTTTGCCGGATTTCGCCGGCGCTTTTGGAGACAGGCTATCAGCGTTAACAAAATGGAGAAGAATTTTATGCCGCCGGATTAATTTTTCGCGCTAGGTGGGGGAGACGACCATGGTGTTGGCTGACCATGGTGGTGCGCAATGCCGTGCAACAGCTGTTCCGTTTTGCATGTACCAAGTTCACAAACGTTTTCAGCAAGCCTTCTTGAGGCCAGTCGGTAACAATGAGTTCACAATAAGTTTTTATTATTTTCACTGGAAGAAAAAAATAGGGCGGGGAACAGCTGCATTTTGGGCGTCACTAAATTCACATGCAAATTTACCAAGACTTTGTATCTCATGAAGGTATTATGCTTCCGGACTAGCATTTGATTCTTCCGTTCAGTGCAATGAATTGCGCAAGGCCACAGCATCATGGGTGCTGTGATCTCTGGCTTTCCATCTACAGCACTTTAAATGTGTAACTACGCACCCAGCCAAACTCGTCGCTGATCGACAGAAGGCGGGCGAACGTGCTCGACGGTCAGCTTCGGGAAACTTCACGAGGGGTGTTCGAGGGCTGCGTGGTCCTTTACCCGCTGCTTTCCCAGCGGGCTTGTGACAGCTAACACCAGCGGACCGGCAGAAACGACCCGGAAGCTCATGGCTCACGTGGAGGTAAACTCGGTTAAATGATCGGCTTGCAATCCAGGCAGGGGAATGTCAACGTGGACAAGTCACTCGGTTGTTTCGCCCCAGAACTGAAACGTGGGCTAAATATTATCACGCAATTTCATCAGACAACCTATGATGAGGGACGAACTATCAGACATGCTGTTACCAGGACGCGCCATACGCAGGCTGCGCGAGGTAATCAAACCCCCAGATCGATGCAGCCATAGCCGGAGCTAAATTGAACCTGATAGCAGATCTCCGATCCAGTTGATTAGGGCCATAAATGGTACAGTCCCTCCATTATTACTGAGCTCCGGAGACCAATGTTGGTTAGTGTTCGGCGCTCCACCTCTGCTGAGGCCGGACAGGGACTGACGCCTCCGCTGACGACCGTGGACGAACCCCATCGCCATCTTTCCTCGGTCTGGACGGACGGATCAGGCGGCCACAGGCGCAGTCAAGGGGAGCCGGGGGGCCTGACCCCCCATAGGCCCGCATTTTTTTGTGGAAATCGTTGCACATCGTCTTCCCGGCAGGTGATTCTCGTGCGATTTCAGCTCACTCTGAGCTCGCCTCCCCGCCCCTCTTAAGAAAATCCTGGCTGCGCCCTGCAGGCGGCGGTGTCTTTATCGTCCCACACTGTGGCCAAGAGGAGGGGGAGGGCCGGCAGCAACAGCACCACCCCAGCCGCAGCCAGCACGCGCCGTCTCTCCACCTCTCTCCACCTCTCTCCACCTCTCAACCTGACGCTCCGTGTTTAGGCGCATCTGACCGCTCAACCTGCCGCAGCCCCAACGGCCGGCCGCGGTCCGCTCCGGACAGGCGACGTGACGCCGCATTTAAACCGGCCTTGACGACGACCGTTGGCGCGCGTTTTTGGGACTCCAATTGGGGGCGCGCCGGCCACTTCAATAAAAAAGGGCCGCGGCGGCCGCCGGCTGTTCCAGTCGACGAGTGGCCGCACTTTGTAAGATATCAGGCCTCGAGCGCTGTATCAAGAGCAGGCACGTGGCCATGCCTCTGACCGGCCTGTAATTTCGCCTTCTGGCCTCCGGCGGCACGGCGAAGGGAGCGCGGCTGAAAAAGAGAGGGGTATCGGCTCCGACTCTGGTCGCTGAGCTCCCGCACTGGATGCTCTTTCGTCCTCGTCTGATGAGTCCTTCTCCCAGCCACTACGCCGACGGGCCGAGAGCGCTTCGCCTGTCTCTCGGGTACATACCGCGCCGCTGCTTGGTATGCAGAGAAAGGCGTCATGACAACCCCGAATGGACGACGCCCAGACTAGATGGACGCCTTCAAACGTAGATCTGAGACCCGATGAAAGGAGAGAAAGTGAAGATACGGGGCATCTGAGAAGGCAGCCGAAAGTTAGAGCACGCTGTCAAAACTTGGATCGCAGAGTCCAGCTCAGCGTGAAGTCGCAGACAGGTGAGTGGTTCATCGAAGCGTTAGTCGGTGTGACATGAGAACATCAGCGACTCTTACAAGGGACGGCCACAGAAACTGACGAGGTTGGAATCTCCGACTGCTCGCCCCATCGCATAAATGGGAAAGGAGTGGTACCCGTAAATTATGTCATCCTCTTAGTTTCAGTCGTTTGGACGACAGAAACGATTTAGAGACCACTCCTTTCCTGGTCTGTCGCAAAGCTTGTAAAGTCATGTTGTAAAGTTAGGGTTTAAGGACACTCATTTTGGTGAAATTATCTGTACGTGCACCAATGTTTCGACATGGCCAGAAAGAAGCAGGCACGTGTCCTGAGTTTCCTTCACTGACGGTTTTCTGTTCAGCAGAATTTCGTGGTGTCGACCTCGCGTCCCGAGTCCATCACTGACCTTCCGCAGCGGGCAGTGCCCGATGCTGTTCAAAAGCAGGCTGCTTTGGCGGCCAGTTCGGGACTCGTGACGGCGTTGTCACGTGACGAGCCCAGCCAACCAGCGGCGGTTGGAGGCCGCACACCGGCCAGAACAGCTCAACAGCGACCGCTTGGCTCCCCCAGTTCAACATTCCGAAGCCGCCTGCTGGCCAGCCAGCTCGGCGGCTCCGCTCCTGCAGTTCAGAAGTTCCCGTGCGCGGTCCGACCGGTCCGGCTCGACAGCAGCTCTCCGTTCCCCCGGTTCAGGAGCCGCGGCGGCCGGTCGGCGCCCCCTGGGCCGTTTTTCGCCGCGTCTGGCCGCCTAATTACGGGTATCGGGAGGGGGCGGAGCGCGTCTGAGGCGCTGGCCGAGTCGCCGAGATTTGCCCCGGGGCAATCTCTGCACGCGAACCCGGCCGCAGCGGCCGCCGCGGCCGTCCGGCAGGGGTCTGCGCAGGACGGCATAACCGACCTGCAAGCCGACCCGCCCGTCTGCCGGGTATGAATGAGAGCGGCCAGACTGGCAGTGCAGCGGCGGAATGGCCTGGAGCCGGCCGGCCGGCCGGCCGAACACGGTCTGGGCGACACCGCCTCGCGTGATACGGTGCAGCGCGGCCGACGAGAGGTGAAGGTCACCAGTCGGCGGCCATGTTTAACTGGCCAAAGGTGTCATGCGAGCCGGACGGCTGCTGTAAAATGGACAGCTATTGCACGGTGCCTGCTGCGCGGAGCGGAAAGGGTCGACGGAAGAAAAATGAGCGTCATGATTGCGCCAGGAAGTTTTGGACGGTGGCTTTTGATCCATCAGCCGTGCGATGTGTATTTGACGGTAGCCTATGTCTCAAGAAAATATTAAAACGCCAATAAATTCAAACCATTACATCCAGGAAGAATGCTGCACCGTTAAAGCGGCCGCGGGATTGAATGCGCTTGGACCACCTTTGACCAACTCCCGTTAATGATTCACATATCGATGTAGCACATAAGAAAGACTTAGAAATATCTGCACGAGAGGGAAAAGATAACAACACTTGTGGGTGGGCCAGGCACACGTTCTTCCAGCCTCACCACTCTGCAGGGACCAAACACCTTAAACTATGAGTGTGTCTGTTGTGTGCATGTGTGATTGTACATATGGCTTGACAACGTTCCCTTTACCCATGTACTGCCTTTTTACTACGTATATTTACCTTTTACATATATATCGGGCAAACATTCGGGGCGTAATTGCCACTGTACTCAGTGGATAACCCCACAACCATCAATACAATATAATGCCATACCATGCGGCATTCATTCTTTGCTCCATCTGCTAATGGATCTTGGAGATACCTGGCAGTGTACTTAGGATATTCTGCCTTTCATATAAACTGTAGTCGCATGCTTAGGGCATAATGTACCACATGGCAGTTCAGTTTACGATATTCGGTAGCGGAATCCAGAGCCTCTTCTCCATAAAACGGCAACATAAACGTGTAACGTCCCTTAAAACGGGCGTTCAGCATCTTCAACAGGCCATGTTGTTCACGTTTTCATGTTTTCACGTTTATCACATTCATGTTTCCTGGTGTTTGGGGCAAGATTGTATTATACTTGTGCCGAATGTTAGCTTCTTTGTCGCGTTTTCAAATGGCGCTCAAAAGATTGCTATGTAGGAACAAATCTGATGTCTGCACACAGTTTAAACATGATGCAGCTCAGATAAAACCTCCTGCTGCGAAAGCGCTCAACTCGCTTAAGATGTTTCGTACTGAAGAGCCGCGAAGCCGCAACAACCTGACGTTCCCTGCTCGGGCTGCCGTAACAGCCGCTAGATGGCGGGCCTGGGCAGAGCGGGACCGGGTCGGCCCCGATCCCGCGCCGCCGCTGACCTGAGACGGCAGCCCGAGTCGGCCATTAGGCGGCCAGTTCTGCAAAGCCAGCGGCGACTTCCGCGCGTCTGCAGGCGCCCGAGAGGCGGCGCCGAACTCCCAGAACGGCCGTGCATCATTGATCAGATCCGCTCCCGCATGCATGAGGGGTTTTCCATGCCCAGCCGTTTCCAATCGGCAGCCCCGATGAGCTTCATTTGATGTTGCTCCTCGATGGAAGCTCCGAGGGAGCGGGCGTTGCGGCTGGTAAGGAAATACTGTTACCGTCCTGAACACCAGTGCGCTGCTCCTGCGGATATCTCACGCGTAAATTTCCACTCCTAAATGCTTAGATTCAAAGGGAAGTGTCCGGCTCTCTCAGGGTACGTGGTCATTACAGTTTTCTCATACTTTCATACCTTTGAAGCGCTCACATCCACAAAAGCTAGGGATCACTTACCTCAAGTAATATAAAATTACCGGATGTCTCAGGAAACCGAAGGAGGCAGATGCATGCTTTGGTAGCGAGCGTTAGACGGATGCGATAACGCCTGACGGACGTCAGGGTGGGCGTGATGGTGTGTGATGGGCGTCAGGCGACCGGCAGGAGGATGTGATAACATGTGGCAGATGTCAGGCGGATGCGATGACGTGTGGCAGATGTCAGGCGGATGCGATGACGTGTGACAGACGTCAGACGAATGTGATGACTGTGGTGTCAAGTGGATGCGATGGCTGGTGGACGTCAGGCGAATATGATGACGTCTACCACACCGTCGGCGGCGCTCCGGCGGGCGACGATGGCGGGAAAAAATGCGGCATGGCGCGACTGCCGAGACGCCAGCCAATGACCCTGAACAAACGAGCGGGTGCCGGCGCCACCCCGGCGCTCGGGTCCCGCTGATTACCGGATCACCACCCCCTTCCCCAGAGACTTCCTGCCCCCCCCCCCCCCTCAACACTCTTCCGAGACACCGGCGCCCCCTCCCTCCCCGGAGACTTGACGGCCGTCGCAGCCCCTCCCCCTCCCCACCCCAGCCTTCCGAGACACCAGTGCCTCCTCCCCCCGGGGACTTTCCCGGCGTCTTCAGTCCTGTCTTCTCGTCTTCTGCTCTTTCTCGCATGAGGAACTTGGCCGTCGTCTCACCGTTCCTCGCACTCTGGGCTGAAAGTCTGGGCGTCTCAACTCCCGCGAGATGTTCGTTGACTTTTCAACGGACATCGTGCATACATTGAAGCGGAAATGACGACCTCCGTCACCCAGAATCATCGAATGTAAAAGAAAACCGGCAGCCGGCACACATCTGAATCTGTCAGATGCGCTTCGATCGTGGAGTTGCCGTCTCAATTTTGCGAAAAGTAGCATCAGGAACATTTGAGAATAGGCATCAAAGAATTTTGAAGCCTGATCAGATTTGAAATACATCACTCTTGTTAATGTTACTTGTGCACCTTGCCTTTGTATGAGCTGAGCTTGTTGCCTTAAAACACGCGTCTCAAGCACCTTATTAATGACGCATTTTGGGTTCGTAGAGACGACATCCATAAACAGATGAATATGTTCAACTTGCTTTAAAACCTAAAAGCCCGTCTTCTGCCGGGCAGCTTGCAAAACCCATGTCACATGAGGTTTTACGTTTGATGGCTACTGTATTCAGGGGCGTCAATTTCTGTAAATGATTGGGGGGCCAAGCCGAGGGCCCGACAAACTAACCTTCCCCCAAATCTGGTTTTCTCAACGGATTTAGCCCACTTTATTTTTGCCAACTGAAATTTATGAGTTGTTTTCTTACTATTTATCGAATAAAAAAATTGCCTTTGTCCCAAGGTATATGTATATATATATATACATATACATATATATATATATATATATATATATATATACATATATATAAAGAAGCTAAAAAAATAGATGGATACATCGTTTTAGACTTTATTCTTTACTTTCTCTCTGTTTCTTACCTATTGGGGCCGATTTTTTGCTACTATTACTCATTTCCCTTCAAAACCGGCAGAAAATATTGGGTGGGCCCAAACCAACATTGGATGGGCCCAAATCAACATTGGACGGGCCATGGCCCTCTTAAAAAATATAAATCGACACCCCAGATTGTATCGAAAACTGTACGTGCCATACACTGCCTTTTCCGCGTTTTAGATATCGGTGTGCTACTTGCTGTTCCATACCGTACGCGGGTGCCGTCGTATTGTGTTCTTCTCCCGGCGCTCCTGTGGGACGAGCTCCTCTCGCCCAAGACCGTTACGTCTGCCTTCCTACCGCGGCCTGGAGCCTCCCCGGGGACCGGTTCGTGTTCTTCGCCAATGACATCTTTTCTGTCTATCGACGAGAATCCTTATATCGCCATATTGCAGTCCATGCTTTCCTCCCTTTTACATCGGTATTCATTTGGTAGAAATTGGGTTTGTGGCTATTTCTTTAGGATTGTTATGACTTTCTCTTATCACAGCAGCGGCGGCTCCGACGCAGCAGATTACAAAACCCCTGTCAAAACATGGAAAGGCCAGTTTGCACTGCCGTTCTCCAATAAGCCCTTGTACAGATCTGATTTGTATAGAAAGAATATCAACTAGAGATGCAGACATGTGTGATTAAAGGGCAATCGTACATCATCAAATACATCCAACAAATGCAGCATGTCTGCATTATGGTAAAAACAAAAAGCCTTCCACAGCAAAGCTGAATGCCTGTCGCGGTTATGTCAGGCAATACAACGCGTTCAGTATCATACGTATTTTTACCGAAGGTTAAAATATGTGAAATGATTCATCATCCCCGACGTTCTTCATAGGACTAAAGAGCTGTTCCTAACTGAGCTGAGCAACATTCATCTGAGAACAATTGCACTGTGCATTGGTTGGTTCGTTGCATTTTCAGACGGAAATCTTGACGCACTAGCAGTGAGAGCTTCCAGCTCGCATCACAAGTTTCAGTTCCAAAATACCAGGGGGTTTTCGCTGTTCATCTCCATCTCACCTGCTCCGTATTCCGCTCCGTGTCTGACACTGCGACGCTGCTCGTAATGGCTTTCGCTTCTTACGATTTATGGACGCCTTCCGTTGCGAAGTGCATACACCCTGCCGCCGCGCTCGACTTTACGGCTTTTCAATCGATGAGGCGGCGTCGGCCGGGCTGACGAGGCTGCGGCAGCCGCCATTGTCTGGCGGCCTTCTCCTCGCCGAGGAGGCGCCGGACGTTATTTGACACTGTCTCTCGCGCGGCATGAGGATGCCGGCGGTAATCAGGCTGATTTCGTTTCCTCGTAAACTCAGAATTGGATGCATCTCGGAATTGGGACTTGGGGTAAACAACTCCCAATTCCGAAGTCAGTGGTACTAACGGATAAAAACTAGCGTGGTGAAATTGGGGACAGTGGAAAAATGAGAACGAAAGGAACGGAAAGAAAGGGGAGCGGGAGCATCATTAGGAGTAGGAATAAAACCTGATGTGACAAAATAAGCAAAAATATAAAGGTGAAAAGTACATCTTAAGGCAGAACAGGACCCCTTTCTCTATTTCCTTTCTTGAAGAGAAAATAAAAGTTAGATGGCGAGAGAAAGAGAAAGGAGATTGAACGCCACAGCAAAGGAAGAGTCAGGAGGAAAAAGATTCCTCGCTATACACGCGTTTAGGGAATGTTTATGTTCCTGAGTCGCCGGGGACGTAATTATTGGTCATTCAAGTGTTGATCACCGCTCGCCATCACACGACCGGCGCGGACGCTGTAATTAATGATTTCACAGGCGTCGGCCGGCGTCGCGTCCGCAGAGGGACTCCTCCTCTCTGGCCCGGCGCCGGACCCCTGGAATTACGCCGGCTCGCTGCGACGCCGTGTTTGCATTCGGTCCGGTATTGGCAGAGAGGCGCGACTCGGTGGGTGGGAGACCTGCTCCGTAAATCGACAGTCCGTCTGGGAAAGGTCAGACGGGGACGTCTGACTTAGCGGTTAAATGATATTCAAAACATTTTATACAAGGGATTGCTGTCATGTCAACAAAAGACATTTCTCGGATTCTGCGGACGAAATTTGATTGTTATCTTCAGACGAATGTTGTTAGGACGCACACAGGAAAGGAACATTAGCCACGGCGATACCGTGCCGTCCTACAGTGACGTACTGCCGGGAGCGTGACGCTCCAGCATCGCACCGCTGGCGACGTGACGCTGCAGTCAGCACTGCCGGTACTGGGACGTCCTTGCCGGAGCGCGCTGACGACGTGATGCGGCGACCGACGCGCCGCTAATGTTGTAACCCTTCAGCACGCACCATAACGATCGGCTGCCGCGACAACGTTCCGGCGGCAAACGGTTATCGGTTCTGAGCGCAACGACCGGTCGGCGCGGCCGTGGCCGTATTGTCCGGGCGACAGGCCGTTACCGACGGGCAGAAATTCGCCCAGCGTTTCGGACGGCCCCGGCCGGCCGTCCTCCAGGCAGATGAAGCTCGTTGCCACGCTCCTTAGACCGCTTCCGAGTGGGCTAGCCGCGGGCCCGGCAGCACCTGTTCCGGCCGAGAGCGGCCTGACAGCGCCGTAAGCACTCTGCTGCAGGCTCGCGCCGGCAGGACTAACCCGGATAAGACCCCCCGGGAGCGGGCGCGACACCATTTGCGGGAAACGGCGGCGCGCCGGCGTTCTGGCAGAGGCCCGAGTGACACTGGGGCCGCGCCCCGGCGGCACCATTCGGCCGGGGATGGCGCAATTTATCCAGCTTAGAGCCGGTCGACGACGTGGATGTGGCGGTCGCGGTTTGGCTTTGGACTGGCGAACTGTGGCTGGGCTGTGGCGCGTATGTCGCTGTGGCCGCGGAGAGGGACGAAAAAGCGTCTTCTTTGCTTTTGACCCAAGCTGAAAGTTTGAACAGGGTCCAGTAAACTAGATGGATGGTCTTACTTCATTCATAATTAAAAGCACGATTCATAGCTATGAAAGGAAGGAAGATGACCACAACTCCCAGTAACTTTCTTGCAATACATTCTGTGGCAACATGGATATGAGTGTGGTTTAAATGTTTTTTGTTTTTATTTCTCATTATAGGCCTCCAGGATCAATTAAAGACCTGCATCTTGGGCTTTCACCCGTCTGTACAGCTTTTTTTCCCACTGTCATGCCTCTCATCATGCAATTTTCCACATTCAGGCTCATCCATTCCACTTAAAGAAAAATGGACAGATATTTTTTCCTCAAAACTTCCAACAAAAAAGAAAGTTGCGGTAAAATCAGTGGATTTATGCATTGGCAGAACTTTATCAGTGATGACGAAATATTCATCGGCTAAAAGAAAACGGACGTGCTGAGTCCTGTCTATCCAAACTGTCAAGCCAGACAGACTAAAAGAGAAATGGGTGGCCATGAACCTCCGTGTATGTCTTCTGCGCCTGAATTTTCAAACATGACGAGAGAGAGAGAGAGAGAGAGTTCCTCAGAAGTGTCTGTTCACGGGGAACATCAACAAGCAAACGATAAGTTTGCACTACCTGGGCTTTGGCTTGGATTCCAGATGGCCTTTTGCTCCATCGAAAGAGTGGTTCTTTCTCTGGCGAAACAGACCAGCTTGTGAACCGTCGCGCACTACAAGCAAGCGCTGCTAATTCTGGGGAACACTAGCTGACATTCTCTTTTTGGTAATTCGGCCACATTTAATACCCACGGTACAAAAACACGACTGGTTAACCCGATAAGGGCATGCAAGTGACATTTGTCATCCTGAATTGCATTGACAGAAAAATTGGGCCTGTGTCTGTACTGGGACGGAGGGGAAAACGATTTGCAACATTGCCAATACAGGCCACCCAAGAAGCATTGGTCTGAAATGTGTCTCATGTTATTAATTTTCCTAACGTTTTTGCAGCATGTCCTTACACATATGCACCAAGTAGCAATCACGCAACATTGCGGAAAGACCAAAATTATTGTTTACTTCGTTATTTTGAAACAAAACACATCTGTATATTGACATGACCGCACTCATGGTCCGTGCCAACTTCACAGAGCAACTTCGTCATGAGGCTGGAAGCCGTCAAAGCGTATAAACCCGAGGCATCCACCACTTTTGTTGCATAAAATATGCATCGTTGAGAAGCAGCGGTAGACGACAGGCGGGCCGGCCTGCCGGGAGGTCTTTATATAACTGATATACTGTAACCGCGTGACTGCTGACGTGGAGTTTCCTTGTCAGTCTTTCATCGCCAGCCTGCTTATTGGTCATTCCCTTGTTCACATAGCCCGCTTGATTGCTCGTCAAATGACCTATGGCTGGCCAACCAGCCTTAAAGAGCCAACACAGTTCCTCGCGGCACCAGGCGGTCGAAGAAAGTTCCGCCTCGGCCGACGCAAACGATGGAGGGCCGCGTCGAAATTAATGACCTTTCGAGCACGAACTTTCGATGCAGGCCCTCATACGTGCACTTTCTTGGCAGAGTTCGCCTGAAAATAAGTCGAAGTTTTTGTGATTTATCGACCCCGCTGAAGAGTGCCACTGAGAATGCTGGAATCTTGATCTCAGTACCGTCGACGTCAGTCCAGACCGGAGGACGCCTCTGGGAGGGCTGTGACCCGTGACCAGCCTGGCATGACTCCGTAACCCCCCGGCTCGTCCCGCCGCCACTCAGCGGCTCTGCTGGGGCCGTCGGCATCGACGGCCTGTCGGGAGCGTCCTCGCGGCCGCCGCCGTCGTCCGCCGGCCGTCGGCCACTGAGCCGGTACTGAGCCGGCAGACGGCCGGCGGGGGCGGTCCGGCGCCACAGCCATCGACGCGTCGGCGGCGACGGCCCCGCCCGCGCGCCGCCGGCGCCGGCGCCGCGTCGGCCGCCTCGGCCGGCCACGTCCGGGTCCAGGGTGTAAGAGCCCGCAGTCTGCCCGGGTTTACGGAGCATGGCCGACTCAGGACCTGGGACACATGGAGACGAAATTAGTGATTCTAAGGCAAACAGTGTATGTCTTGCGTTCAGGAGATGTCATGCTGTGATGCGAAGACTCAAAATGTGATCCTACGCGACTTGAACCAGATGCCATGCTGTCCGCGCCAGCCAGTTATTCAAAATTGTTAAAAAGAAGATGGTTGTCCTGTCGTTTTTATTCTTATATTGTTCAAAATGCAAGGTGAACTTGATAAAGATATTTTTAACACTCGGCTCAAAATGTTGCAAGACATAAAAATGTAACGTTGACTTGAAGCCATTTGTGTGTTTTTCCCTCCATGGCATATTTTGGGGTCAACCTGTGGTAGACGCTCCATTTATCAGGAAAGCTTCTCATGTTGATGGAAATATTACGGGGTCCTGAGAATGTCTCTTAATCTTTGATCATAAAGATGATGTGGTCACGGTGTTTTTAATTATGAAGAATCTTTCGTAGAACGCAGTCCAACATTTCTTGCGCTCGGAAACACTTGGTGTCTCGCGGATCCCACTGGATTCAATTAAAAACAAGCTTGACTGTCAGGGTAAACGGGCTGTTGTTTGGAGAGGTAATATCTGTTGTTTACCTGTTCCCAGAGAAGCATAAGGCGAGCATTACGCAGAGATTAAACTGTTAAGCTGTTTTACTTCGGCGGTGGGGTCTAAGATGACCGTGTTTACTCCACGTCATTACTCTCCATAAAGGGGACTTAAACGGGTCAAATGGCTCCCACTCTCATAACAGTGTCGGTCTGATCTTGGCGTCGAGAGACGATGTGTTTACAAATAGTGCGTATTTCGTTGTATTTCGTCAGTAATGCATTAACCTATTTTAGCTGTTCAAGTAAACTTTTGCCTCATCTCGTCAGTAATTCCCTCTTGTTTTCACCACGAAAAGCAGCCGACAACCGGCAACCACTGCTGCGCTTTGACGGAACGTGTATTCTTTTTGGTTCAGTGCAGGACAGTGAATAGTACTGCTTGACGTTCCCGCAGGCTGCGGCACACATCTGTTGGCTCTGAAAATGGTCTGCTGGTCTACTGGTTCGGACGGCAGCCTGCTGCGCCTGCCGCCTGTGACAGCAGTCTGTCGTGGCCACGGGTCCTGACAGCAGTCTGCTACATCTGCTGTGACGACCAGCAGCAATCTACCGCATCTGCCGGCTCTGTCGGGGACCTGCTGGTTCTGCCGAATCTGATGGCGGTGCGCGCCGCGTCTGCTCTCGGCGACAGTCGGTTGAGGTCTGCCATTTTTGCCGTCAGTGGAAGCTGGCAGCGGAGGCGCCCATTCTGTCGCGCTCGTGCTCTCTGCCGCCTCCTCTGCCGCCTCTGACTCCTCCCCGCGGCGGCCGAGTCCGACAGCCTGATGACTTTTCATCGATTGGCCGAGCGGACGCTTTTTGCGCGCCGGCGGCGATCCGCGCTGACGGACGATCCTGCCGAACTGCGCCATTAACGTCGACAGCCTCAACTTCCGCCAAAACTGTCACTGTGGCTGGCCGGTTTTGCTCTCTGGTGAATCGCGGATTCCCGCAGGTCCGTCTCGTCCGTGGAAAAATACGACGGGTGTCAATAGCAGCGTGCAAAACAGTCGCCGCAAGACGACAATAACTGTGCTCCCATTAAAGTATCTCCGACTGGATGAATAAAACTTGGATGCATGAGACCAAAGCTAACCATCATGAGAAGTCGTTTTTGCAGGTTCACACCAAACTTCAGGATTTTCTGACAACTAAATA
This sequence comes from Capitulum mitella, assembly GCA_030062745.1. NCBI lineage: Eukaryota > Metazoa > Arthropoda > Thecostraca > Pollicipedomorpha > Pollicipedidae > Capitulum > Capitulum mitella. Next base: position 28,585,508 of record CP099843.1, read on the forward strand.
AAGTGAATAATTAAAACACTGCTGAGTATCGATTGAGCTATTGACCCCATACGAATCCCATTAGTAATGGCACAGTAGCATACACGACACTGATCTCGTCCCTCGCTGGGTACATTGTGCAGCGGCACATACTGCGGTGTCTGCTATGTATGTCTGATGCTGTTCACCGGCCAGTGACTGTCCGGCTGGTTTTCACGCAGACCGGCCGGCGTAGTGGTCAGAGTGGAGAAGGCAGAGTGGCAGAAGGAGAAGGTGTCAAACGGAGTGCCGGAGACAAAAGAAGATACGGATAGAGGCAGACAGAGAGAGACCGAGAGGAGCAGGCAGAATGCCAGTGAGAAAGCCAGGAAGACTGAGACAGAGGAGCAGACGCAGCGGCAGACAGAGGGATGGAAGAAGCCGTCATGACGTCTGTTCGGAACTGGACGACTCGTCGCCAATCCGACTCAGCCGGCTGGCCTGCTGTGAACTGCACGCCCCTCAGCTGGCTCCGGCTGAGCTGTTCCTCCGGGCGCCGCCGCGGCCGCTGCATCTCGAGCCGTCATCACTCTGCCGTCTTTAACTGCCGGCGGTCCGCATAGGCGGTCCTGGGTCGGCTAATAGGGGTGCTGTTCTCCGCACCCCGAGAGGCGTCTAACGGTGCCCGGCGGTCGGGCCGGCTTCTGCGCCGACCTCTGCACGGGCTGCACGTGCAGCTGCGCAGCGCCGGCGGGTCGCAGCTCCGTTAGTTCATGTGGCCAGCTCTTTTGGGAGGGCCCGGTCAGAGGGTCGAGCAGATTTGCGCTACCGAGAGAACACTGCGGAACAGAACGGCTTCTGGACCGATAATGTGTTAGCACCATGACCATACACGAAAGTATGGACATTGTCCACATGAGCAATGCTTCTCGTATCAGGAGCACTTCACCTGCTTCTTGTATCAGAAACTGACAACTAGAAGTTTGTGACAGCTTTTAGTTGTCACAAACTTTCGATAAATTGAGAATATCGATTCCAACGTATGGCCTCCGTTTTCAGCAAACAGCAGCCCGATGACGGAAAACTGCTGTTTGCCCAGAAAATACTGCGTTGAAAAAGCAAAAGAGAGTAAGTGTAGTGAATTGCGCCCCGTTTAGAAGCGGGGCGTAAAATAAACCACAGCAACCAAGCGCGAAAATTGTTCAACACTACGCATGTTATCAGTCATTGGGACGACTCCAGACGCAAATGTGGACTGTTGCATGAATTCAATGGCCGGCCGCAGATCGGTTCATTCATTCATTTCATTTGCCTCTTACACGCTGTTTCGCAGGAGTCAATCTTGTGACGAGCCACATCTTCAGTTTGCCTGATGGGCCCGGCGTGAGAGCTCTCCGCGTTCTGCGAGGGTGAACGTCCGGCCAACTTATCATTAGAAATAGCGAGCTATTTTCGTCCGGCCGTAACTCAGTCTGAACACAGTGCAGCCGTGCTGCTGCGTTTGCATTCTTTAGCAGTGGAGATTCATTGATCAAGGATGAAATGGGCCACTGCAGAAGACTGGTATTTTTGACGCATGGAACTTCATTGTTTGGATGACCGCGGCTTCTAAGTAATTATAATTTTAATGACAGGGATGAAAACTATTATTAGTTTCTTTCTTCTGGGGGTTTAGATTCTCATCGGTAAGAGCGTCGCATTGTCTCAGAGAGTCGTGCCGTTTGGCATGAGTGTAGCCACGGTTCAGAAATTTGGAGGGAGGAAGACTTATGTCGACCAACGTCGGGGGGTAAAACATTCGTTTTTCACGCGTTGTATGGCAAAATGCAGTTGCAATGCCTTTTGTTAGATTGAATGGTCAAGAACTTGCGTCGCCAATGGGAAATTCCTATTTGATACCTTAACCCGCGCACGACCGTCGGTCCGTTACGATCATGCGCGACTGGGGGGAGCTGCTGGGAGCCCCCCTCTAACTCGCGAACGGTTGGTCGCACAATAAAAATAAGCACACCGTTGGAAAGCTTGTGACGAGTAGAGCTCGAAACTGGTCTCATTTTTAGTTTTAGATAATATGTAAGCAATTCACGCCCTATATATGTTTTCTCATAGCCCATTGCATGAGACCGAGAAATGGCCTGAATCTCAAAGGCTGTGACTAATAACGCATAAATAAAGGCACCAGCGCACAAGTAAAGGTCCGCAAATGCCGGCACACATCTTATTTCTCAGATTTGTTAAATATAGACGCTGAAACGTCGAGTTAAAGACACGACAATTCTCCCGCCGGCTGTCGGCGTGCGCCGCAGCCGTATGCAGTAACAAATTGACGGGAACTAATTTTAGCGTTCCTCTATTTTCGCAAAAAAGCCTATCCATGTAAATTTTATTCATCTTACGGGTTCTTGTGATGGTTTTCCATGCTTAAATTTTGGGAAGATTCGTTAGTTACCAGTGTACACATTTGGCGGAGCTTTATTCGCGAGAGCCTGGTTATTTCCAAACTATGCTATTTTTTCAAACGTTTTGAGGTTCCTGGTATTACTTACGTCTGTGCAAGCTAATTCTGCCATTTTCTACCCATTCTGAGTAATTCATCGTCGATTTTGACGGTGGCACATTTTGGATCAATACAGTTATTCGTGACCTGACCTCAGGTCAATGTCTGGAAGTCATTGATACTTTGAACAATGACGGTAACTAGATGTCTGCTTCACTCCACACTAAAAATTTTTTAAAATATTCCGTCAATTTCCGAAAAAACGACGATATGTGTTAAAAATGGGCTTGACCTTAGGTCAATGACCCGGAGAATTCCGAAAAATCTGAGATAGCAGATTTGTTGCATTTATCAAGATCACTAATACCTGAAAGTGTCATTGAGATATCTTGTTTTGCGAAAAAGTTAGAGGGCGCTAAACTTTTTTTGACATAGGTCTGTTTGACCTGACGTAGGTGAGGCACCTGACCTGACCTGAGGTCAAAATTTTGACACAAGATGTAAAAATGGTGAAAAAAAGGTACACGAAGTTTCGTGGCTCTGTGTTTGTTCGTTTTCTCGCAATCCCAGAAAAAACCTCAGGGGGGCTGTTGGGGCAGGACGTCCCCCTGCTGGGGACTGCCCCCCCGACTGGGGGCAGTCCCCCAGTCGGGGGCGGATTAAAAATTAGGGGAGACGAAACACTTTAGGGAAACTGCGGGGACATGTCCCCCACAGCCCCCGCAGAGATTACACCTACGACGTTTGGCACCCAGCTAAAAAAAAGTTAACTGTTAGGAAGCAAAAGCCTTCGTCGGATGCACTTTTCCAGTACACTGCAGCATCCGCTTTGGTATCTAAGCCTGGCGTGAATCGGAAACTACGCACAACGAAATATCCTGTTCATTGTAAATAAAATATTTCTTCTGGGGACAAAAAAGAAAACACGTCCGGGGTACCAGAAAACGTCTGGTGGCCGGCGTTTAATTTCTGTCGCCAGTGCCGTCCGTCCTGCGCGGGCAGCGCCGAGCTCGGCTGGGAGCCGGCAGCAGTGTCCAGCGGAGCGACTCGGAAGCCCGACGCGACCCCGTGCTCGCCCCGAGGCGGCCCCGTCCGCCTGAGGCGCCCCAGCAGACGTCGTCTCCGACGCGGCGGCGTAATTTGACGGCAACTGATATAATGGCGGTCCCGGGAGCCGCGGCCGGGCGGTGAGCGCCAGAATGAAAAATTAATTAACCAGGCAGCGCGGAAAATTTCCCCGGAGAGAATTAAACGAAGGGGAAAACGTTAGCAGATGTGCTTTATTTTCCTTTTCGGGAAGAAAATGCCTAGCAGGCTTCCTTTTTACGTGGTGTTTACTTCCGAGAGTGAGGTGGAACAATAATGGGACTGTGTAGCACTTGTACTTGCACTTAAGAAAAGGTACTGAAATATTGGATCCTATCCAGGGACACTGTCCGACATTTATTTAGCCTTTTAGATAACAAAAGGAGGAAGATTAATGCGAGTTTGAGTTCAGCAAAAAAGTTAGACCAAGTCCGGGAATGCAGTGTTGTCTTCAGGAAGAATATGTACCGAGACGAAACAAATAAATGTGCACCTGCTTTGTCAAGGTGTTGTGGCACAACTGAAGACTCAGACCGACATTCATTCTCTTTGCTTGAAGGATAAGAGTGAAACCAATGACGAGATAAATCAGAAAATTCAATGCGTTGTACATTAGCAAGATACACGACATGCACTAGCATTACACAGATTACTTCTGGATGAGAAGTATTTCCTTCTCTGCGTCAAGAATGTCTGCAGGACAAGTCATTTAGGCGCTGAACAGCTTGCGAGTTTTCGTCAATTGTTGATATGTGACTGATCCATTTCCTTTTACCAAACGTCTCGAAATCTGTTGGACGCGTAATTGAAATAGGGCAGCACGATTATCTCTTATCCAGCCCCTCTAGCAAAAAAAGTCACACCCATTAGTCCCTTCGTAGCTAAATTACCTTTTAAATATATGCTGATACAAGCACATGCAAACTGATGATGTCGCTAACCTGATATTGCTGTTAAATTGCAAATAACTCAGCAGTCCCCCAAATTAGCCTCAACCGGTTATTCTCAACTCCGGTGGAGAGCGCCCTTACCATAATGCTATCCTTCTACATGCGTAGAGCTCCTGAACCTCTGAAACTTGGTCCTCTCTTGATGCACAATTAAAGAGAGAGAGGGGGGGGGGGGGGGTGAGTGATGGTGGCGGTCAGTCCCGGTCTTACATGTCAGATTTCCCACCGACGACTGAACACGCATCGGCCAAGCTTTAATGAACGGTTAACACCTAACAGACGGCGGTCGATTTAGGCTATATGTTTTCTCCGTCTTCCAAAAATTACGCTTGTACACCGAGAAAGTCAAAGTTCCTTGAAAGAAACGTTCTACTAAACTGATGTCAGAGGTCGTACGCACAAGTCCCATCTACACCAAACGGCCATTCCATGGGATGAGGAAACCCTTTAGCTCTTGTTGACATATCTTCATGGTGCGTCCGTATCGTGAGTAATTTGTTTTTATATACTACTGAGGCACTTACATTCCGATGGACTTACACATTCTCCAAGGAGCCTTAGAAGACCAACATGTCCAAAGGCAGTCACTTGGTCAATGGCAATGGCGCAGCCCTCGTCAGCCTTTGGAGGACCCGGCGGCGAGGCTGCCGAGTCTTCCCGTCAGTCCAGCCTCCCGAGTCCCCGAGTCCCGAGTCCCGAGTCCCGAGCGAGAGCCGGCCGCGGCCGACGGCCGGGCGTCGGCTCTGCCCGCGGGCGCCCGGGCCAGCGCGCCCGCCCAGATGCCATTGATCCGAGCGGGAGGCGACAAATTTGGCGCCGTTCTAATTACATCGGCGCCAGCCGCGCGCCGTGCCGGTCTTCGATCGTCGAACGGCGCCGGCCGCTCCAAAAATTACCGGCCCATCCGCAACGCTGCCGACTAATTGCCTCCGGTGGGACGTCAGGCCCCGCGCGGCTTTTACTGCCCGGCGGCGGCCGGCGGCCGGGCCCCGGCCGGCTCCGGCGCCGTTCCGCGGCGTCGTTTTGCCGAGTAATGGCCCTCCTGTTTGTCAGGTTTTGGCTGTTACGGTCGCCGTCATGCCCGCGCCCCGGCCGCTCCTGATGGACCGGCGTTTGCTGGGCGGAGGCGGTCTTCCGGCGCGTCTTAAATCGGGAGCGCCGCGCCCGTTTTCGATGCGGCTGATCTCCGCCTCCCTCCGCCAAATTAGGCGCCAGATATGAGCTGGCTTCTGGGCGAGATCGGCCGGCGTGACTTTCACTCATCAGTAGCTGCTGGCTGTACAGTGTACACGCTCCAGTGATTTGTGTTTTCTCGTCTGAAATTACGGAGTACGTGCATGCAATTATGAGCATTACGTCATGCTTCGACACACTCATTACATATCGAGATGTGCTTTCTATTTTGTCACATGGGAAACAATGCTTCTTTTTTACTTACAATAGGAATTTGGTATGCTTTATGTAAATGTCTATTGAATTTATTCATGACATTGTCGTAATTAATGTCAAGATCAACTAACTTATCATTCCATTTCAATAATATGCTACAGGTACAATTTCAATATACCTTTCCAAACAGATGAGTAAGCCTTGATGCTTTTCGTTGCCTATAAATGCGCCACTTGGTAAAAAAAAAAAAAAGAACTTCAGTGAGAAACAAACCCCCACAGTTGTTTAATAAAATTCATCACATTTACAAGGAATGACAGCCGGTGTTTCATCAAATGTGGGCTGCACCTTTTTTCCTGGCCGGTATAAAACGACGGCGGTTTTATAAATGCCACACGAACGCCTTACTAGCACTGTCTTTGTATCATCCTGATATGGCGAGGATATCACGGTGCACTTTTGTCCCCGACCCAGTACCTCCAGATTTTACTAACCCTCCTGGTAAGTGCAGACGGATGGAAGGCTTGCCAATTCGCCTCAGGGCATGGCTGCGGCACGTTTTTGCGGCAGCGTGATTTGTTCCATTCCTGTGTATCATAAGTGTAAGCAACTGCACAAAGGCTACTAACAGTGACCATCTAAATAGCGAGACCCGACCTTCACCGCAAGTGATGACTGTGAAGCCTTCGTAACAATGTTTCGCGACACCACAATAGAATAAGCAATGAAATACATTCTTGAATAAGAGGAGTCCGTTTTGCACCAACATGCGGGTATATGCGGTATCGTGGTACACCACAGAGGGTTTTATCTGGTGGGATAGACGATTATCTAAGCCTGCCGAAGCTTTAACCCGTGATCCACTTGCGCGGAACATAAAACGGCGAAAAAAAATTCACGAAGAAAAATGAAACGGCATGCACGCCACCTGTCAGCAGGCCGAAGACTCCGGATTTGTAACAACAAACCAGACGCAGCACTACCGCACAAATATCCAACTATGAGAGCCTCTGATCCTGTGGGTTTATATTCTGCGCAGTGCAGGTCCATTCGCAGGAGATCACCACTGGAATCCCACGCCCGAGGGAAAAATGAGGGGATCGGTCGAGGCCGCCGAACGTCGGCTGCGTCGAGTTCGGGCGTCGAGCGCCATCCATTGCCGCCGGCGGGTGGGCCGAGCAGGCCTTCTGCCGGCGGCGCCACCGGTTCGTGTCGGCGGCGGACCGCTCCACTGTTTGTCACGTTTCCGGAGAGGATTTGAGGGGAATCCAACTCGACATGAGGAGGATCGAGGGGACCCAACAACAGACCGCGCCGGCCGCGGACGGGGATTAAACTTCTCTAAAGCTGGGAGATCGTCTGTTAACAACGGGCTTCAACATCCTTTCACTCTCATAATGTCAGCAAGGAATGTGGTTTTGTTATGTATCTTTGCCATCTTGTTTTATGGCGACATATTAATTCTTCGTTTAGCTGCATTTTTAGTCAGTTTAAGGTTGATCTAATGGACTTGTCTCAGCTTATACCAATAACTGGTACATCTGAACTTGTGTCAACCGTATCGTCAATGGATGCTTCTGATAAGGGCATTATGTAAAACAATGTGTTTAAGTAGTTTTGTTACTATCACTTTCTTAATTTCATGTTTGTGCTAATGACTCAGTTAACTATAATCCTAAAATTCGTCTTTCCGTAGCTAACAAGGGTTGCATTCATAAATTATGCATATGTTTAAATTTCTTCAGCGGTCCCTACGACGGTGGAAGGTAGCATGAAACGGTTATCGATAAAAGACAACATAAAAAACGTTGACGAGTGCAAGGGCACAATCCAGATTTCTGTTATCAAAATGCGAGCCACGCAAATTCACGCAGGTTAGATATTTTTACTATTATTCTGTTCTATATATTATACTAAATTTGTAGCGCGCGTGTTTGTGCGTCCGATATCCTGACATCAAAAAATGTTCTGATATCATTAAAACTTTTCCACTATGTTTGGTTTTACCAAATCAAGGCAGAATATGTCCGTCCTCCAGCAGTGGTGCGGCAGTTTCCCCGAACACCTGAAGCTTTCTCAGCCACCACTTCCGAAAAGTTTGCAGCCCTGGCGTTTCAGGGGCGTTCCACGAATGCTTTTGTAGAAAGGACTGTAATCGATGTTTGACATGAGACAGACTGCTATCCGTGGATCGGAAATGAACGATGCGTGGAACCTATTGTTTCTCGATAAGATTCACGTTTCCATCTTTTTGGAAACATTAAATTCTAGTTCTGTCCTAAGCTTCAACTTCAAACTTTTCCTCATGCTTCGTTAATTCGTGACCCTGTTTCAGAATGAAGTGAGGCTGCCCTTTATTTTCAATGCATTTTCGTCGTCCCGACATTTCATCCTAGAAGACGTCTTCCTCTGCTTGCCGGCCAGCCAAAGGCATCCGGTCTAGAACTTCCATGAATAACCGCAGAAAACCTCATTAATTCAGTGGGCGTGCATGACCTCTCTCCCATGCTTTCGGCAAGTTAGTGGCCTGCTAACTAGAAGCACCGTCCTCTTGGACAGACATGCCGTGACGAAGCTGCCGACGAAGCGGTCCCCACCACAAGGTCACCGAGTACCTGCTTAATGTCAGTAGCTTCAGCTGGTACGGTCAGGGTGAAAAATCAGGTGGTTCAGTGAAACAGACCAGTTCGTCTGGTCAGGGTGATGGGTGAGCTGACCTGGTCAGGATGGCAGGCCAGCTGGTCTGATCAGAGTGGCCAACTTTATAAGATTCCGACCACGTCCTCAGCATCCTTCCATGGTTGCCTGCTGCGTAAAATGTGGAAAATACTACCTCAACACCTTTTGGGAGCTCGTTCAGCTTCGTCCGGCGTAATTATCGTAATCTGAGCTTAATGAGCCGCACGAGGTCCGCAAAGCGTCTTAGAGAACTCGCGACCAACTGAGAGTCAGGCAATTAACGCGAAGTTTGAACTCGCGGATCTTGTGATGGTCCGCTGAAAGTTTCATTATCGGACAGAACTGGCCCCCGGCTGTCGTCGTTCTGCGTCGTTTGGGGGCAGCACGCTCTGAGCTGGCGAACTCCGGAGCTGTCGACTGGCAGTGTCCGACCTCTGGCAGGCCTTCCGTGGCTGCTCTCGCAGGCCACTGGTCGGCTGGAAGTTCTGTCTCCGCCATGCTGTTATATGTCGCTGTGGTGTACCGCTTCACCATTAGTTAGGTCACTGGCGAATCCTGCTGAAAAATGTAACTCGTTTTTGGAAGGTCATCGTTCTCTTGATGACTGGGTTTGCGGTCTTGTGTATGACTGATCATCCTGAATAGAGCGTTTTAAGTCCACCGCTTTGAGTCTTTCTTTCCCTGCGTAACTAACTGAAAGTCGGCGTCGAAGACGGTCTTTAGAAGCATCTCACGATCAGCCGAAACTTTCGACGGATCAGGCACACAACTCAATACGCACGATCGTCTCCTAATGGGAAACACGGACTGAATGACTAATGCTCTGTGTAGTCAGACAGCTCTGTGGTACCTGACTGAAGCTCCTCTTACCTGCCATTCTTTATGGCCGTCGTATGATGCGAGTGCGTAAGTGGAATATACTTTGAAAGCTTTAAGTGACGTCAGAAATGGTCTGCTCAGGCTCCCGAGCTTTAGGCATGATTATGAAAATATAAAGCCTTCTTTGTACTGGGAGAGACCTGGTGAGCGTTGGTGATATTTTTGGACTGGACGCACGGCCTAGAGTCGCTGCTCTTTTTGCCTACATCAACGGACAACATCACAACATATCGTTTACTTTGGAACATTCCGTGCAGACAAACATTCCTTTTCTTGACATTGTTCGCTGTAGCTGAGGACGGGAGCTACATTACCGAATTGCATTTTAAACCCATTGCAGCCCCCATAATTTTATTTTACGAGTCGTCCCACCCAATGTCTACAAAGGAAACTGCGCTCGTCACACGAATGAGACATCAGGTCCGAGTCTCCTCGACTCTGGACGAGCGCGAAAGGGTTCTTCCCAAAATGACGAGTTTGTAGAAAGACGAGTACTTGAAATCGGGTATGGTACGCGGCACAAACTGCTCGCCCCCAATACCTTCGTAACATTAATCCTCTCACCAGGAAACCACGCCGAAAGGCAAAACAAAAACAAATGTATGGTTATATTCTTCTGCCCTTCGAGTACGATAACCTTTGCATGTAGGTAAATTCAGTCGTCAGAGCATCTCATGTGGATAAAACCAGGGTAGCGAGAACCAGTGGCCCGACCATAAAGTCTCCTCTTGTACATTCGGCGCTGGAAAGTCCACGTTGTCCAGCAGGCGACAGAGTATACCACACATGTGTAAAGGATGTTAAAAGGTAACTGTGCGCGGAAAAGTGGTATATAAAATCTCCTGCAACCGTTGTAAAGGAATTTTTATGCATGGGGAAATGAAACGTTTCATTCGAGACAGAATTTAACGAACATCTGGGGGGATGCAAGATTAAAAAGACCGGACATGCCTCTAGGACAGCATATGACCGCAGACCACTTTAACATGCAAATGTCGACGTCAACACGAACTTCACAATCGAAATTCTAGCCACCGCAAAGGACAATGCGGACTTCAAAGCCCTGGAGTCACTTCACATTTGTAAACTCCGATCACCTCCGAATACACAGGCGATGTCTTGGTTTATCGTTTGAGTTGACGGGACAGGGGATCGTGGTACGGTATCGTTTCGTCCACCTTCGTGCAATAACTGGCTTGTTTTGCCAAGAGGCAAAATGCATAAAAGACCCTAGATTGCGCAAGAAAACTTTTTCATTAATGTATGTTATTCTGTGCTTGTTTACATGTGCGATTGGCTGGATGTTCTGGATGAATGACAGTTCATCGGCTGAATTAGGGAGGTTCAAACTGAATAAAGAATATTCCTACGTTGTGTCGATATGCATTGTTGTACTAGCTTTATTTTTGCCTTCCCTCTGTTCATGTTGGTGTCTGAGGTACCGAGTTTGGTTCTTTTGATTGGCACGTGCTTAAGCATTCTGACTTTTTTGAGCTTCATTTTTGTCACTCTTGTGGGTAAAACGTTGGGTATTTGTTAATATATACGTTTGTTTGTGTGTAAACCCAAGTTTCTGCCGGTGTAAAAGTCTGTATATTGTCAAAATCACGTTGAAAGTTTTTGTCTGTGTAAGCAACACAATCGCTTATGTTTGTACCAAACGCAAACAGTCCGACGGAGGGGGGTGGTCAGGCCAATCGTCGCAGCCGATTTGAAATGAGTCATGACCAAATGGACATAAAAGCGATTCCAGCCGTGCCTCTTTTATCTGATACCATGGCAGCTTCATGTCAGGCTGGGATCGAGGTCAAACTGTTGTATCAGACTGGGAGTCCATATCATCAGACAGCTTGGATTTTCTCTGCTGTTTTGAACCCATTACTTCTTACCTGATTGACATAGCAGAGAAAGACCAACAAACACATGAGCAAAGCATCTAAACACGCACCTACGTATAAATGTGGTCACATGCCAACCAAAAATAACAGTGACTGTGCGCGTGTAGGTCCGATCTCATTTCAAAACACAGACCGGAAATGGGTCCGTATTCCGTGTATTCAGCTCTGAATCTTCACGCGCCAGCTCGTCGGCGTCGTCGGACCGGCGGGAGCCCGGCGATCAGTTGACGTCGGGCGTGGGCTTCGGCGGCGGCTCGGGCGTCAGGCCGAAGTGGTTGTCGCTGACGTGGTGCCGCTCGGAGACGGGCGCCTCCCTGAGCTCGGCCGAGTCGGCCGGGCCGCGGGCCGACAGCGGGCCCGCGCGGCAGCACGGCGGCCGGCCCGGCTGCGGCTCCTCGAACACCAGGTTGCAGAGCTCGCGGCGGCAGCTCTGCTGCGTGACGAAGCCGCGGCAGCTGCGCGCCACCGGGTTGTGCCGGCCGGTGCCGTAGTTGGCCGACTCGCGGTCGAACAGCGCGTCGCCGTACAGCTGGCGCGTGGTGGGCGGCACGATGAGCGGCGCGCCCGTCGGCAGCGTCCAGTTGTGCCGGCTGTTGTCGTCCAGCCGCGGCGGACAGTATCGGGCCGCCGCCTCGCTGCGCAGGCCCGTGTTGGGCACCGGCGGCGTGAAGCCGTGCCAGCGCGGCTGCAGCTCCGCCTCGGCCGCGATCACCGGGTCGCCGGTGAAGGTGTCCTCGCTGGGCCGGTCGCGGTACTTGCGCGCCGCCTCCGCGCTCACCGGCTGGAAGTCCTTCCTGGTGGTGGAGAGGTACGGGTTCACCTCGCCGGCCACGCCGGCCTCGGCCGTGTAGAAGTGCTTCGGCAGCACGTCCGTCGACGGGACGTAGCGGTTGGGCCTCTTCAGCTTCACCTGGCCGACCATGTCGGCGTAGGAGAGCCGGCGCGGATGGAAGGCCTCGCCGTACTCGGAGAAGCGCGCCGGCGACGGCGGCAGCGTGGCCCGCCGCACCCGCTCCTCGGTCTCCTTCAGGTAGGTGACGTCCCGGCAGGGCGGCGCCGGGCTGAAGACCGGCTCCGGGTTCAGGCACAGGTCGCGCGACTTGAACGTGTACGAGGCGGCCGCGGTCGACTTGAAACGGTCGCTCGCCAAAATCTCCGAGGCGGCCAGATCTGCAACGGTAATGTCATTAAACTGCGATCACCAGTCATACCATCGGTGTTATGGTGGGCGTTGTCTTGGCACTGTGAGGTAATATCTGAATTTTGCGGTGCATGCATTGGAACAGACAATGCAGTGTAACACGAAACTCATGATATGTCGGCTTTGTTATGTTGTGGAAATCGGTATTATCAAGCACGACAATGAACTGTATAATACGGAGTACAATATCGCTACACAAGTTTTCTTCCATCATGAGAAAAATTAAATTCATGGCACTTCTCCCCAGCATCGAGAGGATATCTAGATTGGGGCCGTGGCAGGACCACGTCGCTAACATGCAGGAATCCGGGAAAGTAATTAGGTCAGATCTGGGCGTTCCTTATTGTTCAGGTGGTCCGGCAGCGCCTCCTGTGCACGACATTCATGGTCCAGCAGCTTGTCCTATTCTCACCATCCAAGTGATCTGGGAGTGTCTCCTGTTAACATAGGTTGGAACAATAGACATAGATCTTTGAAATCGTTCTCCATTCCGTCCTTACCGTTCAGGTGGTCGGGCAGGGTTTCGTATTTGAGCCGCGGTCGAATGCCTTCAGTGGCCATGTCGCGGCCCCCCTGGCGCTGGTGGCCGATCTGCTGGGCCGTCTGCAGGCCCGGCCTCTGCGGACAGGGCGGCGCCGCCGTGCCCGGCCCGGGGCCCGTGTCCGGCACGTGCGGACACGGCACGCCCGGCGGGCCCGGACACTGCGCGGCCGGGTGGTGCGGGTCGTAGGCGGGGCCCTCGTGTCCGACCGGCTCGGTGGGGTCGGCCCCCGGACAGGGCTCCAGCGGCGGCGGCCGACAGCCAGACGGCCCGACCCAGCCTGCCTGCTCGGCCGGACCACAGCAGGCCATCTGGTGGCGACAGGCGTAAGCGCTGCAGAGACCCGAACCGTCCACTGCAGCCAGCCGGGCACTGAAAGGAGGCCTCTTCTCGGAACGCAGCGAGGAAGGCGATCCAAATTTGGAGTAAAATTCAAACGTTAGACGTTTATTAGCGAGCACTGGGTCTGCCCGTTTGCGAGAGCAAAGCATATATGGCTGAAGTAGCTGGCAACGGCTGCCGATCAATGTAGCAACGAACTGCCCGAAGGATGAATTCCAGAAAATGAAGGATTTCATGGGTAGAAAATCCTACCTGGTTACTTACCTTCAGCGTGGTTTGCCGCGGATTAACAGGTGTCCGGCATTTCCCTGGACCCTGGACCCTGGTCCGAGGGTCGACTGTGTGATCGATATTCGAATGCTTGGTTCTCGTGGGTTGGCTGCGCAGCTTGAAATGGCCCCTTGTTTCCTGGGCACGACTACTCGAGAAAAATTGGACGTTTTGTTTTGGAAATCAGGAAATATTTTTCAGGTTTTAAACATTATATTTTAACTTTATCATGAGCTCATCAGCTAAATTTTGTCAGATCCAGGGTAGTTTGAGTCGTTTTTTTACGCCACAGAAGTGAACAGCCCACTGAAAGTCCGATAATTATTCCTTCCGTCTCGTGATCTTAATCATATTACGAACTTCCCGCCTAGTCACTTAAACGGAATGGAAAACTGTGGAAAAAAGCTTTGAATCTCTGAGAGCCTAAAGCTTTGAGACATAACGTATATTACAGACTGACTTCTAACATCCCAGGTCAAAGTTTGGCTATCTCAACTTGAAACCTGTGTTTATATGAAACATACTCTCCAGACTAGTGGTTTTGGTTTTTATCCAGCTTTTGGTCTGACTGTGCCGTCTGACTGCTACCTGAACTGGACTCAGGCTGGACGCTCTGGCCCATGGTAGCTGTGTCCGACCAGGCTGCTTATGCCGACTGAAGGTGTGAGGGAGAGACATCGCTCGGAAGGTGCGTGGGCGGCTGGGGATCTGTTGTAAAAATGCTTAAATTGGGATACTCATGCGCCTCCATGAATAAATTACGTAACCGGAACACAAAAGTCGGAAAGATGACTCCTTTTGTCAAGTACTGTCAAGTACTGTTTACTGCAGAACGGGCAGTTCAGTCACTTAGTGCCGTTAACATCCGATGATATGAATCCGAATCTACTGCTTTTCCTGAAGTTCTTTAATTCCTTATTCATCCCCATTTTTTTAGGAACGTCACATTAATGATGAATGTCATGGTAATCACAAGTGACACCAAAAGCTGTTTCAACCAAATTGCGGTTTTACCACTCCGCTGGGTTTCGACGTTCAGATGACTTCCCCCCCATCGTTGTTGTAAGACGCAGTTTTCGGAAAGAAAAACGAAGGATAATTTGCTGCGTTCCTTTTTGGCACAAAGTTCCTTTTTGGATTAGAAGCGTAGTAAGGGGAACATCAAAGGGTATTATTGCCCCCGTCTCTTTTTTACCAGCCTGAGTTTCCTTTTGGTGATCAGATGGTTTTCATTCATCAAGACACTCTAACTTCTTACTTCTTTTCCTCATCTTGTTGGACAATGTTGCCTGCGCTACTGTTGCACGCTACTCAGCACAAAGTTGATGTCGAAGAAATCGAGTTCTATTGATTATTGCTCCACCTGCAAACACTACTGGGTTTCTGTTTCTTTCGTTTTTTTTTATTTACTTGTGTTGATTGAGCTCGAAAACCATATTTTCCCTTGTGGTCAGGTCATTGAATAGCGAATGAAAAATTGACAACTGAGGGGATCAGGAGTGCTGAGCCCTTATTTGTACCAATCTTCCGGGGTGATTGACACGACCTGAGGTAAATCATATACAAATATCGTTCAACTTATTTTGTTCAGACTTGCTCGTAGAAATGCAGGCAGTATGTTTCGTCCAAAGACTAAAATGGGCTGCGTCATCTAATGAAGGTGACGCAGGAGGACTTCGGCGTAAACAGTCGGTTCTCAAGCGACTCTCCACAAACTGAAAGTTGGAGACGTAGGTACATCGAGATCGTTCGGCGTTTCTTTTCATGCAACCCGCAAGAATGCAAGGTAAAATTACACAAAAACGGGCAGACATGTCTCCTTCTATGGCAACAGCGCAACCCTCTACAGTATTCGTACACATCATGGTTCTTTATGTTCTGCAAGAATGACTGACCCAAGATCTTTTGAACTGGCATTGACTGGAGTTTTTTGCGATCTTCCATTGACTGCGGAGGCGTTTTAAGGCGCCTCGTTTAGTTGTTTGGGAGATATTTGGGGAATGAGCCAGCGAGCTTTAAACGCCTTCCCCGCAGTCAATGGAGGTTTAAACGCTTTCGTAATTTCTGGATGCTTAGATTAGGCACTTAACTAGAAACTTTGAGCTATTGCCCTTTGTCCAAAATTCAGAAGCATAGTTCATGACACGATCTGAATTCTTTCAAGTCGTGGCCGCGTTAAAATATGTAAGGAAAGTCAACGAAAATTAATTAACAGTGATAACACTGGCACAATTTCATTGCAGGTCCTTGGCTGCATAGCTTTGTGGGTTCTTGACGCCATGTTTGGGACTCAAGATCCCCACTCATGTGAGTGGGGATCTTGAGGAATGGAATGGAATGGAGTATGGAAAAAAGGACTAATATCTCAGGACGTAAGTTGATTAAAATGTCGTATTTTCATTTAAGATGGGGAAGAGCAATGCATATGAATATCATTATCCTCAGAACACAAACAGCTTGACTTTTTATAAAGTTAATGTCAATAAAATCCATCAGGGACGCATGTAGGGGAATGGCATCAGGTCATAGCATCCCTTGGGCGCCGAAGGCGCCCCTGCCGGGAATACAGCTTACCGGCTAACAGGGCTCTGAAGGAGCCCCGCGTACCTGAAATTATGCCCTTCAGGTCTCAAAGGGAGACTAATGAGGTCTAAATACTGATGAGTAGACTAATGAAGTCCCGAGGATGAGAAGGAAATCAACAACTTCAACTCAACTTAAAGTTCATGAGTCCTGAAAAAGGCGCCCAAAATTCTGGAGAGGCCCTCCAGCCCCCCAAAGCTCAAAGGGCGCCCCGAGGTATGCAAACATCCCAATGGCTGGAAACGATGTCCTGAAAAATAAAAGGGCGCCCGAAACCTTAGGGAGCCCCCTCCCTCCTCCGAAGGCTGTTATGACGCCGTTGTGGCGAGAAAATGTGTCTTGATGTCTAGAAGGACGCCCTGAATAAAAAAGAGCGTCCCAAACCCTCGAACTGGAGGGTTGCCTCCCGGAGACCCATTCGGGCGCCCCTGTAGTCCATGCCCCGAGGAATAGAAGGGCACCCGAACAATAAGAAACGCCCCAACCACTGGAGGGGTTTAAAAATCGAGGTTTAAAAATACGCCCAGAGGGTTACGAGGACGTTCTAAAAAAAATATGGCGCTCAAAACCCCAAAGGAGCGCCTCTAAGGGCTCAAAAATCGCCCCGGGCCCTGAAGATATGTCCTGAGGGCTAGAATAACGCCCTTAAAAATAGAAGGTCGCCGCAAACCATAGAAGGGCATCACTGATGACTCAATGCACGTCCGTGTGGTATGGAAATATGTTTCGAGGGCAAGAAGGACCCCCTAAGGAGTATGGGTACCCCCAAAATCTGGAGGGGCGCCTCCGATGGTTGAAAGAACGCTTTGCCCCGCCGGTCTAAGAACGTCCTGAAGAACAGAAGCGCGCCCAGGCCCCTGGAGAGTCGCCCTCGAGGATTCCAGCGGCGCCCTTGGGGTTTGAAAATGTGTCCCGATGGATAGAAAGACGCCCTAAAGAACAAAAGAACGCTCAGACTTCTGTAGGGCGTCCCGAGGGCTCAAAGGGCGCCTCTGTGGTCTGAAAATATTCCCGAGGTTTAGAGGAAAGCCTTAAAAAGGAGAAGAACGCCCAAAACCCCGGAGGAGCGCCCCTGAGATCTGAAAATGTCCCAAGGGATAGAAGGACGCCGTAATAATGAAGAAGCGCCCCAACCACTGGAGGGGCGCATCCGATGGCTCAAAGGGCGCCCCTGAGGTTTAAAAAAAAACATTTTGCAGCCCTTGCCCCAAGGAGTAAAAAAACACCCTAAAAATATAAAGGTGCCCCAAATTCTGGAATGGACCGGGGGACTCAAAGGGCGTTTCTTTGGTCTGAAAATGTCCCAGGGGTTGTGAGGAGTGGTTCTGAAGAGTAAAAGGGTTTCCCGAGGGCCCCATGCGCCATTTGGTCCCCTTGGTGCTTTGGCAGGGAGTCCATGGTGTTTGAAAAACACGCACACTCTACCTTAAATGGCATTCAAGTTTCAAAGGCACCCGTGCGAAATGTGCGCAGGACGGTTGCAACTTACCTTCACGATTTATCCCTCACAAGTGAAAGTTTTTGTCATGTTATTCTTGTGGTAGCGCTGTTGTCCCAGTGTAACGGCGTGATTGGATCACTGACGAATAATAGTTCCCGGACCTCTTGAAACTATTTTAAATATGGAGTGTTAAATGTGTAGAAGTCGGAAATTTGTAATCCCTAGTAAGGCCAAGGAAATCGAACGCCTGAAAGGCTGAAACTCCCATATGTTTTGCTGCACTTCAGCACCGTCGTGAACCGTGCGCATACAACGATTCGCTCCCTTGTGTCACGCTTAGTCTCGCATTGCGGTAGTTCGTCGTAGGTAGGGATCCTGCCCCGCCAACGCAATATCGCGTGCCACGGGGACTAACTGCCAGCTTAGGTGACGGAGGACCATCTCTTCGTGCAACGTTTGTACGTCAGAGTACAAAAAATAATAATGATAAATGACATTTTTAAGAACTTTATCTGCTGCCCCCAACATACGCATTGCGTTCCTAAAACTGGCGGCGCCCCCTGAAGCATGATGGCATCCCCTTGGTCAACTTCCAGCGTATAACCCTGAAATTCACGTTAGCTTGATCACTGTGAATATGTCAAACGAGTAATTACCGAAGGCTCGCGAAAAGTTTGCCTGTGAATTTGTCGTCTCCATCACGATTCCTAGTACGGTCTTGATATGCGCGTCTGACTGCCCCCTTCAATCGAGTTTCAAAGTTTGATTCAAACCTTTCACGTAAAGGCAGCCAGGAAGAGGTTCAGCTCAAGTTCCTCGAAATGAAGGAAACATTTAGCTCAGTAGCATAGAACTTCGACGCAGCGTTAACCATTAGCGGAAACTTGCATTATATACTTGTGATATATATGGATACATATTCATATACACACACACACACACACACACACAATATATATATATATATATATATATATATATATATATATATATATATATATATATGTATGTATGTATGTATATGTATATATATATATATATATATATATATATATATATATATATATATGGTATGACCATAGCTGCAGACAGATTCTTTCAAGTCAGTGCCATAAGCGTAATGCCAAAATCTCTGAAAAGCGGGGTCAATACCCTCCAACACCCAGCCCCACGATGTTCAGCCAGTGATATTCTATACATCGTGAGAAATTAACCATACCATATGGTACGGCGTGGCCTTGTAAATCTTGCCTTAGTTCCCTCCCCCTCCTACACACACACATGTACATACAAGGGTTAAGTTATTGGTGCCGAAAAGCTAAGAAGAATAAGGATAAACATTTCCTTATCGGCGTAAAACCCCTATCTTTGCATTTACGAGCGTACTAAACTCTTCGCTGCCCCCCTTGTCGAGTCGCTTATGATAATGGATCAGGTATTCTCTCGGTCTCGGTTTCAGCTCGGAATGAGCGGGAAGAAACATTTAATTAAAGCCCACTAACTTTGACCAGTGTAAACAGCTTGAATAATGGGAATGTTCTGACAAAGGTAATGAAACGCCCGTCGGACTGCTCGAGTTTCCCGGTGAGCGGGCTCGGCCGAAGTCGGTTTATCATCATCTGTGGAGCAGTTGAATTTCCACCGGAAGCGGGCATTAGGCAACGCTACACAGTGATGGGAGACCGCTAAGCATCCTGGACTTTCCTCTGAGGACCAGCATAGCAAAAAGGTTACATTAAAGGGCATTGTGTAAACATGGAATAAATACTTTGCAGTTCCATTGATGTTTCCATTACATGCAGTTGCAAAAAGCATGCCATTGATACAGTACCGTTTGTTATTATTATTTTTTTGACAAAGTTATGAATTCGCATCATGTGAAATATAGTCACATTCGACGCTTCAGTTGAATTGTTCGCATTTATGATTCTCGGGATAACCCCAACCGCCTGCTTAAGTGCGTCGTGACATAAAAAAAACACAAAAATGCTGAAAAAGCTCTATAACTGTTAAGAGGGTCCAAATTCAACAATGATTTCAAACTCCATATCAGGGTAGGAGACCTCACGAACTTTTCATCGGGGCAGACGTTCGGCCAGGCGTCCGGCTTAACCCCGCGGCAACAGTCTAGCCGAAAGTGCTGCGAGCTGCCCCGTCGGCTATACATTCGGCCTCCCAGTCAGCCGTCTAGTTGTTTTCAGTCCGCCCTGCAGCTAGATACCGAGTCACTCGTCCAATCGGCAATCCAGTTAGCCTTCCAAACGACCGACAGACCACTGGACCACGCCCTCGGTGGACACACGCAGTGTTTGCGGTGACATGGGCTTCACGTCTCTAATCTGGCCAGCTAGCATGATCATGGCCCTTTCGTTCTGGCCACTCATTTCCGACCATTCAGCTTTCGGTGGCCACCTAGCGAACAGGTGGGGAAATATGGCTTCTGCCTTTGCCGCCAGTGTAGCCAAATATCAAATTTGCGGGCTATTAGCAGCAGCACCGGTTTGGTGGCGTCATGCCTGGAAACTTCAAATCGTTTTCAGATTTCGGTAGTGATTTAAAGAAAATATTGGGCCCATGCTTACTGTTCGTGTGCTGCACATGGTTATGTGTGATTACTTAAAAGTAACATGTGTGAGTGCAGATGTTTCGTGCAACCCGAAAGCGTGATGCACTACGGATCCTTTCCATAACTTTGATCACAACTCGAGAAGTGAATGTCGTGTGGTCGGTGTCTATACTAAACAGCTTTCTTTGCAGCTCCTGACCCCACCGCCCGAACAGACCCAAAACCGGCGCAATTTTTCCCCATGCATCCGACCCCGTGGTGTTTCGGGGGTCTTGTACGTGCCGTCGAGGCCACAACACGGCAGCCTCGTGGCCTAGTTGGCCCGTTTATCCGGATCATGTAGCGCTGGCTCCTTGTGAGCTTCGAGTCTCGATGCTTGCCACACGCTGGATACGAACCGAACTGTTACGGCACCGCTGGAAGGTTGCTGGTGATTAATTCAGCTTTCAGCTTTCAAGTTTTATCGCGTAGCCCCACGGCTTTCAACTTCAGGTTTACACCAGTCTTTTGGTCGCCGCTGGTGAGGACGCAAATGCCCCCACAGGGCAGTCGCCTGTCAATTTGTGTTCCTGAACCTGAGTGATTGTAGATGGCGCTGCTAATGGGCCCCAGGTTATATCAGACGGGCGCGAGCAGATCGCCCCTCGTTCGGACATCAGGTTCAACCAACGACAACTAGCGCATGAGTCCGACGCCGCTTGGCAGGTGTCGGCATTTCACATTCATCGTGATTTCTGATTTCTTTACGCTTTTCCTTTAACAAGTAAATGGAAGTCTGATGTTCGGTCGATCTGCTTGAGGTCAGACAAAACAAGAAAACGGCGAAACGCTAACCGCCTGTTGCTAGGTTTTGTTCTGCTTAACACTATTCCCGCAGGGGGGGGCTGAATCCGTCCCCCCTTGGGTCTTTTGCTTGCCAATTCCAGGCTTTTTAACGCAGCTTCACGCAACTTGGTGACTTTTCCTAGCTATTCTTTCTACACGCTGTGACAAAATTTCACAATTCTCTTTTGCTCAGGAGCGGAGCCAGACAACGTTTTTGGGAGGCACCTCAGGCCATTTTTGGCCATGTTGAGGGTAAAATGAAAATGTCTGCCAAAAACAGATTTTTTAAGATAGAACTTAAAACCTTATATGGATGTATAGCTAAATAGTTGGGCAATGTGCACACAAAATTTCGTTTATCTGAGGTCACCTAACAAGGTCAGGTCAAGGTCAAAAGTCAAAATTTGTTTTTTTGCAATAATTTCGGTGCCGTTTTTTCAAATGCCAAACCCGGAATATATATCACGTAGAAGGGTGCCCTCTATTTGTGTACCAAGTTTCAGCTTGATATCAGGTCGGGTCATGGAGCTATGACCTAAAATGTCACTGCGCATACCCTATATCGCAATAGCCATAAAAGGAAATTTTTGAAATAGAGTGAATTCAAATTATTAAAAACGTTTACAGGTAATACCAAATTCACATAAAATCATTCCAAGTGACCCAAAGGTCACTGGAGGTCATTTAAGGTCAAAGGTCACAAGTTGATCTGAAGAACGTGTGACCATGACAGTTCCCCCTTTTTCATGTCCCTGGCACCGCCTATGCTAACATTATACAAACATCGTAATGCGATTTTTACTTCTTTAGCATAGCATGACTATCAGAAGCCAAAAAAGTGTTTTTAACTTTTTTGTTCATTCATTTGTTAGAAAACTAATCCTCCTATTTTTGAAACCCTGTGAACGCCCATGAATTTTCTCAAAATTTCATGGGCGAAATTTTGATTTGTGTACCCATGGTACACAAATCAAATCAAATATACCCGTGTACCACCAGATATACCCGTGTGCCACCAAATCAAATATACCCGTGTACCACGAAAAGCCCTATCCATAATCTCTTGATTCATGCCAATTTCATTGAAATCGGTCTTTAAACCCTAAATTTTTAAAATTTTAAAATTTCCCTTATTTTTTTTTTTTTTTCCCCCCTTTTTTTTTAAATTTCCAAATTTTGAAGATTTCTTTTTATAAAAATGTAGTTCACGTCACGGCAAATCGATTGTCATTTGTTGCGATGACATCGGACGAGTAGTTCTCGAGATCTCAGGGGGGGCCGAATTCGCTTCCCCTGCCGGGAATCGACCATACCGTCTAGCCCTCCGAGAATAGGTTTAATCCAGACTAGTTGAGCAGTCAGAAGCGGCCTCAGTTCAGAAGTCCTGGCCATGCGACGTTTATGCGCAGCATCATTTTTAGGCCACCGTTGTCCTTGCTGACGCCGCTGGTCACGCTGTTTTCTGGAATCGTACTTTGCTATGTCCAGGAACGCTAAAATAGTGAGAATAAAAACCCTCTTTTTAATTAAGTAATGCCGATTATCCATTCATATACATTTATATTACACATATAACATCATTCCACACACATTCGCAAAGAAGGCGTGATGGAAGAGGATATCGTAAATTGAATAACAATGAATCAGGCAGTGCAAAAGCTACAGAACAATGCCAGCGATAATGCTAATACCACATTACCGCAAATTCTAAATATGATATAGAGGATAGCAAAGCAAAGGAATACAGCCGCAAGCATCCTAGGACCAATAAATTACTAACGCTGCGCAGTGAGCCGTTTGAGGAATGGTTGGTCGGCGGCGGCGACAGCGGCGGGCGAATCGGACCTGGTCTCAGCCTGTCCCCAGACCAATTCAGGGGACCACCTGCAGAGACCACCGCCGGAGACCTCCGGAGATTGCCTCCGGAGACCCCCGGGTCTCGAGGCAGGCCCGGTCCGCCCGCGGCCGGCCGCCGGACCGTTTTGATTTGTACACGCCGCCCCCAGGTCCGCCCGGCCGGCGACACGATCACCTCCACCCGCTCCGGATGGCCCGCTCTCCCCGGCAGCGGCCGAGTCTCGCCCTTCACGCGAGCGACGCGACCTGGCGCTCCACGGGAGCGGCCCGCTCTCCCGCCACCCAGCAGTGGCCGGGCGGCCGAGCCTGGCCCCGCCGGGCCGGGCCGGCCGCCGGCGCCGAGTCCGCCTCACTTTGAGCACTGGAAATGGCACATGGGTGGAGGCGGGTCCGGCGGCCGGCGCCCCCGCGGCCGGCGCGCCGCGCCCCGCGTCCGGCGGCGCCTCCGCGGGCGCGCCTGACGCGCCACCACGCCACTACCGCGTCACTAATGTCTACACCCGTATCGGAGCGCCGCTCGCGAGCCGGCGACCCGCGGCGACGCCCGCGGACCGGCCTCGCTGCCAGCAGGTCAGCCGGCGCCCCTGCCGCGGCTAAAGCCCCGGCGCACGCCGCAAATGACGCGCGCGCGCGTCACCGCTGTCCGAGACGCATGCCGTCGGCCGGCGTCACGCGCGGTCCGAGGGGTCGGGGCTCGCCGCGGCGGCGCCGGAGCCGTTAGTGGTGGTCGCTCCAGAATCGTTTGATGAGGTCGGACGCCTTCTCGCCGATCATGATGGTGGGCGCGTTGGTGTTGCCGTTCACCAGCTGCGGCATGATGGAGGCGTCCACCACCCGCAGGCCGGAGATGCCGTACACCCTGAGAGGACGTCGAATAACGTCGTTAGAGCGCAGCAGTACCAGCCGCGGACCAGGAGCGGATCCAGGCGGTGCAGTGGGCGGAAGGAGGGACGAAGGCGCCTACTTCACCTTCCATGATGTTTTTTTTCTTTTGACGACTGGACAGTCAGCTTCAACAAAGCATCAGTGTAGCATTGAATACTAACAGAGTATGATTAGTGCTTTCTGTCCGTCAATGGGTAAGCCAGCCATCTAGCCCGCTTTCCCACTCCTTTCGGAAATCTATGATTCTGCTCCGCAGACGCTTCACAGATGAACCGCAGGAAAAAGAGCCGGACCTGGTCGTCCTCAAATCAGGCAAAATGGATTGACTCGAGGCGTGCTTCATGTTGTGTGGATGGCCTGAGCTGAATACTGTTTCCCGCTGCGTTATATCAAGGTTCTACGGTCAGGGATAGCTAGCCGAGAAATTGGGGTGAACTAGCAGTAAGGTCACAAAATAAGCCCACTGATGCGTCAGCTGGCAGTGTTGTGCACCAGATGGCGGTGTTATCCCACGGTACCGTGCAGTGCTGTGAACCAGACGGCAGTGTAGTGCACGGTGATAACGGCGAATCGGAGCTATGCTCCAGCTGGTGGTGCTGTGCACGATGCTAAACAATGCTGCCCACCAGATACAGATTTTGTTTACGGCGCTTAATAATGCTGTGCACTACGTAACAGTTTTGCGCAAGGTGCAGTACAGTCGTGTGTTGCCAGCGCGCGTGAGCTGGCACTGTCGCGAACGGCCCCCGCACCCTACAGCGCGCAGCAGCCGCAGCAGGCACCGTCTCACTGACCTGAGCTCCGGGTCGACCACGGCCTCCGGGTCCCAGTAGGGGCCCATTTTGGCGGTGCCCACCGGGTGGTAGATGGTGCTGGTGTAGTGGCGGGCCAGGCACTCCCAGTATTCGTCCGGTCCAGAGGGCCGTGTGCCGGCAGCCCGGCATCGGCACGCGGTAAAATCTGGCGCCCAGGCGCTTGAACGCCTGCGTCTGGCCGATGGCCACGGCGATCTTGATGCCTGCGGCGGGTCAGAGGGGTCAGGAGACGCCTCCCTGGATGTCTGTCATGTGGTGAGGGCCGACGCGAAAGGTTATGACACGCTCTCAAGAATACAGCAACACAAGCTCAATTGGGTGATCTCTTCAGAGGTACAACACGGAACGACCTACCATCTGCATATCCAATACCTTGTACTTGAATTCTAGATATACACGAGCAGAATGTGGCACACGCTGTTCAAAAACCAGATATGAAAATATATCCCTAATGCACAAAGTCGCACTTGAAGCGGTAAAACGGTTATGATATTCAAGCTACAATGAGCCGCAAGTTTCTGTTATGTACATTATGTACATGTATGTTATTTATGTACATCGCTTAGGCATGTGACCAAGACAACATGTAAAGCTAAAGGTACAAAAGATAATGAATAAAAAGACATGCTGAAGAAGTCTCGGCAAGTATATGCACTGGCCCTGTAACACAGGAGATATTCCCCATCTACACTTCAAAATACGGAACCGCTACGAAACAGGAGCAAAAGCCATGCTGACAAGATCATTAAAACACAGAAGTATGGTTCGAGTCCATTTGCATTTCATTTTCCATTCTTGTCTGCCCTTAACATGGAAACGTTTCAGAAATGAATTCTTTTGGAGTCTGCGCCAAACTGGCGATGCAAAGTCAGCAAAGGGCGAAGAAGAAAACAACTGCGTCACTCGGAATCGTCGAAGCTAATTTTCTGGCCATCAAAATGGTATACCGAGTGCGGACAGCGCAAACGCCTGAGCTGCTCTTTTAAAAGCCGCCCTGATAAGTACAGCACAGCACAGCGCACAGCAAATGCTGCACAGGCGGGTTCTGGATGTACAACAAATGGCAAATGTCAGATTATTACATGCATGACAGTATGCGGTAAACGAAATAGGCTTGGAGTAAGCGGTCAAAACGGCGACTTTTCACAGGAGTGCATAATGAATGAAGGTGGTGAAAATGGAGCTTGCAATAGAACTCAAAAGATGAAGATTCCTCAGAGAGGAAATGTGTGTCTCTATTCAAACACTGTTCTGTCTTAAAACCAGCAATAAAACACAATGATGAATGATTTGCCCCGCAAATAAAACCATGACGCCGAATGCTTTTTTGTGTCAAAAATAATTTCAGCTATGGGAAAGTTAGGTCATGACTAAGAAAAAGAAGTTTGAACTATTGCAAAATTACGTAATGTGACTTGAATGCATTGTACGGCTTCAGAACGCTAAATGTAATTCAGATTGACAATCCATTCGCCATGAAGCATCAACATTTTCTTTTTACCTCCGGCTGGTTGGTAAGAAATGAAACAATGCAATTCCAGCACACCGAACACTGAAATTTTTGCTTCCAAGTAAATTTCACGCAAACTAACTCCAATCGATTTCGCGTTTTACTACACAAAACCGGTTCCACAACAAAACGCGTGCACACGCCTTATTTCCCGCCACCCCTCTGCCGTGAGCGGCCAGAGCCGTCCCCGGGCGGCCGCCTCGGTCGACGTCGTCAGTACCTTCCACCATGGTCTTAACGTCAAGCTCTTCGGTCAGGTAGTTGGGCACGAGGAGCGGCGGGTCGAACGGATTCGCCGAGCGCAGCCGCACGACGCCCTTCGACTCGGGCCGCAGCAGCATGGGCACTATCGTCACCGTGTCCCGGAATAGGATCGGCTTGAACATCTGCCACGTCTAGAAGTCGAGAAAACAGTCCCGTTAGCGTCCGGACGTGCGCCTACGGGGAAGGGGGAAGGGGGATGACGGCGGGGGTAGGCAGCGCAGGAGGCAGGCTGGGATATTCTCCTTGTGGAGGGGGTAGCTGATTTTCGGCCCGGTGGCTTCCAGCAGCGTTTTTGTGAGGCTGTGGATGAGGCACTAATTACAGGTTGCGCGGTTGAGCCTCCTGTAAACGGAAATTATCATGACGCCGCCTGACGTTGTCACCCGCGCACTCGTCCCACTGGCTCCTCGCCTGCAGAGGGAGGGAGGGCCCTGTGGAGAAGTCGGGTTGGAGCTGGCGACTACGTGAGTGAAAACTAAATGCAAGAGGCAAACCATGCAGTTCACGCAGATAGAGCGGGGGTGCAGTTCTACTTTCAGGTCATACTGCCAGCGCACGATCTACGGAGAAGAGCCTGCGCGGGCTCCGTCTCTGCCGCGGCGAGGCTGCCGCAGGTGAGTTGGCCATGCAGAACTGCTGCGGGACGAAAGCGCCTGCCGGGGGCGGCGGCCGTCAGCTCTCTGCCGCGCCGCGCGCACAACCTTCGACGAGCGTGCGGACGTCCCGTGGGTCGCGCAGGGCGTTGGTGACGATGCGCGGCGGGTCGAACGGGCTGGCCGAGCGCAGGCTGACGCGGCCGCGGCTGTGCGGCCGCAGCAGGCACAGCAGGATCGAGAAGCCGTCGAGGAACGACAGCGGCTTGAAGTAGCCGCGCCACACCTGCAAGACGGCGGGTCGAGCGGCGCCCAGCGGTGAGTCCAGGCCGCCCGGCCGCCGCAGCCGCCGAACACGAGGAACGGTCATACGGAGCGGTCTGAAGACGGTCACGCCACGCCTGCAAAATGGCCGGCCGAGCGGCGCCCGAGCTAGGTCCAGACCGCACGGCCGCCGCGGCCGCCGCAGTCGGCATAACGATGTCCGTCGTATGGAGCGGCGAGCGCAGGGGGGACAAAGGGGTCATTCACGGAGCTACTCACCATCCACGCAATCAGGGCGAGACAATGTTTCGTTATACACTAGCCCAGACTAAGACTGCAACATAAAGAGCGGGGAAAACAGGATACGACCAGTAGTTGTTTGCCGCCGTCGGTATCAGACGTCCATGAAGACAAAAAATATGCTTTAAAACGGACACCATACGTGGAATAATTTGGCAGAAGACATGTTAATGTGACAGCCACCAGTAGAGAGCTAGGTCATTCTGGAGCATGAACAGCCGTTTTGTGGCACCCGCCAAAGACCGGGTGCCACAATGCAGAGCCAGACGTTGAAATATTAACACCGGCCAGAACTCTGAGAACCTGCACCGATCGGAAGGCCTCTGAGGAATTAGCACCGATCGGGAGACCTTTGAGACTGCACTCCGACCGAGGGGCGGCGTGCGCGCAGACGTCCTCACCTCGTCCGAGAGGCCCTGGATTTTTCGGATCTGGCGGCCGCCGTCCGAGGCCGGCGTGCCGCTGACGTAGTGGAACTCGACGTCCGGCCAGTCGTCAGACTGGTTGGCGAACTTGGTCTTCACGAAGCCGAGGCCCTCGACGCCGCCGAGCACGGTCAGAGGCCCTGGGGGCGCGGCAGGGGCGTGGTGCGGCCGCTCTACGGGGGGGGGGGGGGGGGCGCACGATGACGACGGTGTGGCATGGCCCAGCCGACCGAACAGCCGTTAGACGAAAAAACCTTACTGGAGACCGGAGGTACAGATTTGGAGAGACTGATGGACATCAGTGCCATTTTAAAACAGTTAAACCACTCGACGTCGTTGGCGTAATACTGTTTGTTATAATATTGAGTACATGGCATTATCCATCTTATACCTCAGACGTTGACCGTGAAACGACTTTCCAGCTCAAGAAAGGTTGAGAAAACTTGACTCATGCTCAGGTGCATTGTGAGCGACATGAAGAAATCATAGTTGCGTGCGGATGACGTGTGGTCATATGTATCTGCTTGTTCCTTAGCTAGGCTTCGAAACATCTTCCAACAGTCAGCTTCTCTTACCTGAACCGAACATAGCGTACTTCAGAATACTTGGAATATTCTCGTATCGACTTTGAACCAGCGAAATGGGTTTGTCTACAACAAACACTATGCCTCCTGTTCCTATGTGATCCTGTAGGTTGTAGCCAACTGGCAAATCTTGAATCACCGGTATCTGGAGAAGAAAATAAGCCATGGGTCATTGTCATTGAAGGTCAGGGTTTTTGAAAGCACACTGCGAAAAACGCTTCCGTGCAGTGCTGTGAACTGTGGGCAATGTATTTTGCTCTCCTTATGCTTTAATCAAAGACCATTAAACTAATGAAATTAGGGCAGCGAAATAAAACCAAGATTCAAGCTGGAACGCAACGAGAAATCTAGCACTTTACGCCTCGAGTGAGATCAAGCAATCGAGAGTTTCGAACGACCTCCGCTCGCTATTCACCATTGTCTCTCGAACGACGTCGCGACCTCTTGACGTTTGCGCCGGAATAAATAAACTTCCCATCGTAGATTCACTCCTCCAGTATTTCCTACGGATGCAATTTCGTTCTACCACTCCCAAATAACCCCTCACGTGGGCGATCTCTCCGCGGTATAGGAACAAGATGCCGCCCCCTCCCCTCCCACAAGGACCCGGCACGGCACCGCTCACCCCGTGTTCGTAGAGGTGCGAGGCCGGCCCGATGCCGGAGAGCATCAGCAGCTGGGCCGAGTTCAGGGAGCCCGCCGACAGGATCACCTCCTTGCGGGCGTAGATGACGTAGCGCTTCTTGTAGCGGATCAGCTCCACGCCGTACGCCCGCTTCGTCTCCGGGTCGATCAGGATCTGGGGACGCAGCGGCGGTGGTGACGGCGGCCGCTCGGGTCCGCTTTACGCCGCGGGCCACGGACAAACTGTCCGGTACAAACTGACATTCTGGTCCTGATGGCAAGCTACTCCCGGTCCTGACGAGGGGTCTCACCACGGCGGAGGGCCCACTAGACCCTAACAGGAAAGTCCTCATGTTCCTGACGGGAAGGTCCTCCCAGTCTTGACGGGAAGGTCCTCAGGTCTTGAGGGGAAGGCTCCCAGGTCTTGGGGGAAGGCTCTTAGGGCTTGGGGGAGGGGGAAGCGGACCGGCGCCGGCCGCTGGCGCCGGTCCCGGCCCATGGACAGGCCGATGTGGGTCGGCGGCGGCCGGCAGCCTCGGCGGCCGCGCGCCGCCCGCTCCTGCGCGCCGGCGGCTCGCCGAAGCTCGCGCGGCCACGCGTGGCGTGTCTCACTGCCGGCGACGCGGGTTTTTACGTGGCGCGGGCATGAGGAAAGGGCGGGCGAATGGCGCGCGCCGTGCTGGATCGCCGGCGCTCGGCGTCCGAGCTCGTCACGTGCCTCAAATGACACCACGTCAATAAACGATGCGCCTTGGGCGGCGGGAAAGCGCCGCTTCTGCCGCGCGGTTTGTGGCGCGTAGATCGGCGGTGAAGTGGAATCAAATCAACAACGAAATATCGATTGAAATGCTTCCACTTTTGTCATGGTGTGCATTTCTGACGTTGTCACGTTAAAATGAAACTGCGAATGCATTCTGACTAGATCATGGCCTCTGAACTCTTTCAATTAGTTCAAATAAGCAGTTAGACGGAACGTTTTTTTCAATTGTCCCATTCACTAAAAATATTTTTGGTATCTACCTATTGAATCTAAATGGCAAAGCATCACTTCGCTACATCATTTGCGTACTTCGCCATCTGTAGGGCATCAATGCAAAACGTAAATCTACTACATATGTACTATCAATGCAAAATTAGCAGACAATACGTCTGGAACAACTGTGAAATGCACACTTTCTAGCAGCTAACATATGTCATGTGCTTTAGCTCTTTGATGTGATCCAGTTTTCTGAAATATTTCTCAATACTTTTTAAAATGATTCCCATATCAGGTTGTGTCGTGCGCTTCCGGCTGTCCCAGCTGACATAATGCGAAACAACTCGTATATTTCTAATCAGCACAAAGCAAGTCACAAAAATATCGGAGACGTCGTCGCGTGGCTTTGACGTTTGTGAACGGCGCACGCCGGAAACCCCGTCCACGACAAGCTCGGCCGTCACCTGGTGCTCTGTCCCGCTAGACAACAGCTGTCCGGGCTGTATAACAGCCGTCTGGCATGTACCGTCCCCGGCCGAGCGGGCCCGGCGGCACAAGGGTTAACGGTCGAGCGGCCGGCGGCCGCAGCTCAGGCAGAACGTCGGATCGTTGACCCGACAAGCAGCCGGGTCAAAAGTGCACCGGCAGGTCATCACGGGAGCCGGGCTCGGGCGTGGCCGGCGGAGGTTCGCGGCTGGCAGACGATGAAAAGTGGCGAGCGTCGACTCCCCACGGTGGTCTGACGCGAAGCATGACGAACACGTGGCGTCGTCAAAGACCGACAAGCCATTGTGTGGCCGGGAACGGGAGGTTTCGCTTAGCGTATTGTCTTGCTCCACAGAGGGCCGGCGCAGTGGTGTGTAACTCAGGCTCGCGCCGCATTGGCATCAGGAGACTGCAATGCTCGACACGAAAATCGTTTTTTAGATGGTTCTTAATGGTTTGGGCGTAGGAGCGTTTGTTTTTCAGTCGGTGGCACCAGGGCTATTCTGAGGCAATTTCTTCCTCTGCGACACCAGAAGACTGCGTTAAAACTGCTCACAACTGGTAGGACCACCTCCTCTCCACGTGTCGCAAATGGCGAGCACCGAATGCTCGCGACTGTCAGTGCCCGAGGCGCAGCGATCGCACTGCGTCCTCGGAGACAATTAAGCCGTCGTGGTGGCGGAGGTAATGTCCCGCAAAGCACTCATGTGGCGACGGTAATGTTGCATGATGAGCATCCTTGCATAGCTGGAGATTTCTGAACATGATTCGGAGAAGGGGAGGGATGAACAGGATTTTGGACAGTTTCTTTTTGGCTCTCCCAGTCATTTCCATATGACTAACGTTAAAGTGCCCGAACATTGAGGATCTAGCGGAAGAACACTGTGGACGCTTCCAAAGCTCCGACGCCTTAGGATCTTCAGCGACGGGTTAGTGGTTATGTTCCGTGAAGCTAACCGTGAGGACTTCAGCGCTGCACAGAAAAGTATGCGACTGCGGAGTTATAGTGTCCCGCAAGGCCTGGCCGACAACTGCAACGCAATAGAGACGAATATCGTGTCACAGTTTTAACCATTGGCTAAATCATGACGAGAGGATGGGATCAAAGGGCTTCAACGCTAAGCGCGAGAATGTCGTGCCATTTTCCCGTCTGCAGAGGCGCTCTAAAACGTGTCACATGGCTAAGTTGGAGTCAGGGTTTGACTACCGTTTATGAAATGCATCAGCCGCTCAACGCATGCATTGACCACAGAACAGCCAAAACACCCGGAATCCAAACTTAACGTAAGACATCGAACGATATCCCTGCACTGGACATATGCAATCATACCCAACTAAATGCAACGCTTTATGCGCCACTGCGCGACATGTTAACCTTGTCATGTGCCCCGAAAGACAGACTTCGAAGCCGTATTTCTTCACAAAACTTAAACATCAACAACGGGAATTCAATGTCCGTAGACTGGTGTCATATGCTTTGAAGTGACTTCAAGCCGACAAGTGTGACGGCAAAAGAATGTGTCATATATACTGCATTATGGCGCATGACACAAGGTTCATGAATTGCGGCCACATGACATATATGTGGTTGTCCAACTTCTGTAAAAACTGTGGTTCTGATGAATTATGCTGACTTTCCCAACAAAGTGCTGTGGGATAAAACACTGTCGAAAAACGAGCCGACTGTCGGTACCAGTCTTTTCCAGACGTCCTCTTAAGCTATCCTGTTTGCGTCGGGGAAGACAGTCTAAAAAACTTTGTTATTATTATCCAAGCCGAGACAGCCTCACCTTAGTGACGAATGAATGCATCGCGGTGTGGAGATTCTTGCGCAGTCTCACAGGACGAATAAACGCCTTTGACGTGCTGCATCTAGAGCCTCTTCGTATGGTCCCCTGCGGTATCATAAAACCTGCAACAGGCGAGACTTGTGAATGCACTGAAATACAGTACTCTTATTCTAGATAAAAACAGTACTTCAACGGATTATGTCTATCAACCAGAACGCACATTTATAGATGACAATAAAACAAACCACCCAAACTACAAATAGCGACACTTTTGTAAAGCAGGTTTCGAGAGGGGCCCCATTCTCACAGAATCAATAGCTTTTCTGGAATGGTGCCTTTTATGGTATTCGTGTCATTCATCGTATCACCGGGTCACACGCTCAGGAGCGAGGAACACTATCTTCTATCTTGTACGCTGTCGGCAGTGAGAAACGGCCCGTCGAAACACGATAGTCCCTCGTCGTTTTCACGTGAAGAAACTCAACACAATGGCCATTCAAGCAGGATGCAACTACACCACAGATACCTGCTTCCGCCCATGTAACGGATATTGGTTGTCCATTATTCCCTGAGCCTCATTAGCATGCCCATTATTCATTCGAGGCGACCACAGGCGAGCACAGGGATGGCGAAGGTCTCCCTGATGACAGGAGGCGAAGCGGGGTGGGTGGGGGGGGGGAAAGTCCGGCGGCCTTCGCCTCTGTCCACTCGCGCCCACATTGAGGCCAATTAGAACTCCGGCCAACCTGGCGCGCCTGACGCAACGGCGGCTCTGATGAATTGCGTCAGGCGCGGCGGCGGCGGCCACCGCGTCGGCGGGCGCGCGCCGCCAGCCGCCGTGGAAAGCGGCCGGCCCGGTGGACCGGAACCGGCCCGGATGTCGGACCGTGACCGGTCCGGTCCGGTCCGGTCCGGTCGGTCCGGCGCCGGCGCCGGCGCACGAGCGGACCCGCGGCTCATCCTCCGCCCGCTCGGCGGCGGCCGTCGGACCGGGCAAGGTCATGGCGTGGCCCCGGTGAGCGCCGGAATGTTCCTGGTCTGTCCCGGACGTCGCACATTGGTGCCCACCGAACGGAGCGGTTTGTTTAGAGCAGAACAAATGGTGCGTTTGGGGTTTGTCATTTGATGCGGAGTCGCAGGAAAAAACTTGGGGGGGGGGGGCACCACCATTTTTGATGCGATGTTTTTGCGTATGCCAACAAGCATAATGTAGCAAACTGCCGATATGCTGGATCATGACTGCCTCAGCTCGCCTTCCTCCGTCCATGATTGCATGGCCGTGTTTGAACCACAAGATGGTGGTGTTGTCTCGGTAATGAAAGCGGACTGTGTATTCAGCAGAATGCATGAGATGCCTGCTCTCCGTTCCAACAGGCTGCAAAAGAGCGAAATCGTTTTCGCCCAGCCACCGCCCAGTTAACGCCAGCAAGCACGATGCTTGTCGGTGCCCTTTGGACCGCGGCTGCAAATGGAGCACCTCGCAACAGTGTGTTTGTCGAGCCGCGTGACGAACTAACATTCCAGCCAACTGGCTCGTCTTTGATGGGAGAAGCCGACAAAATGAAACCGTCCTGACTTCGTCTGCAGCAATAACGTGCTTTGTCAGAAAGCGGCTTCGGTTCGCTGCTTGTGCTGACACGTACCGTAACGTTCGTATTCACTCGCACGGCGTACGGGCGAACCACTGCATTCGGCAAAGCGTAACTGTGTCACGTTTGGAGGAAGTTTGCATCGCAGCACGACATTGGCACGCATACCCGAACGTCGGGACTTGCATGAGCAAAATAAATTTACTCGGTTTCTGAAAACTCGGAAAGCAGCAAAAGTTCGAGGAAGACAGCTTTAACAGTAGTTCATATAGTATGACAGTACGATGCTCTGTGTTACGTATTTCATGAAATGTACTAGATGAAGCTCGTCGACACATTTTCGGCACATTTTAAAGACATTGAACAAACTTCAAGCCGTTCCTTTGTCTGCTGCTATCGCAAAGAAATGGTACAGGATATTTCACGAGAAAGACTACACGATCCATCGTAATCGGGTCCGAACGAGACGTCTGAGGCAAAAGTATCCCTAATTTGGGCCACCGCACGTCCGAATTCCGCCCACCATTTAGCAGCAAATCTGGGACACCTCGGTATGTGGCAGAGTATCCGCGGCACTCGGGGAGTGTGGGTGGTTTCTCCGCTATTCGTGCACCATGGCGTGATGTTTCAGAGTCGCTGCTGTTCCTCTGTTGCTGTTGTTGGTGTAAAAAACTGGTATGCACTTAGACCGGCGACAAACTTTTCCAGGCCGTGGTGTGCACATATCATGGGTACTCCTCCATTGGGCTTGGGCCTGCGCGGCTCGTTAAATTGGCCGGCGGCGAACCGTCGGCGGCGTCTAGCCCAAGGGCGGCCTCGCACAACGCGCCGCGGCGTCCCATTGATAGTGAAACCCGCGGTAATGGAAGCCGGACGTTTTTGTGGCGCCGCGCGCACACGCAGCGAGCGCCCAAGGAAAGTGAAACGGACGGCACAGCGCGCCAGACACCCCGGGCGGCCGGCAGCTGGCGCGCCGCGCGGCCCGGTGAAACCGCGGCGCGCGCGACGCGACGCCGTCCGCGGCCTCACACGGCGTCTCTGTCCGCAGCTCCGTTCGGCATGCCGTCCGCAGCTCTGCCCGGAGTCGCTCCGATCGCGCGCAGCGACCCGGCCCGCGCCCGGCGATTCGACCCAGCGACTCTGTCCGCCCCTGGTAGGTAGGCCCGGCGACTCTGTCATTGCCCAGAAGCTCTGTCCAAAAAAAGAAGCTCTGCCATCAGTTTTGGCCTCTCCTAGCCACCGGGCCCAGAGACTCTTCCTAGTCCCAGCAGATTCTTCTTAGTCCGTGACCGATATCCGCTGTCAGCAGCAGCGGCACTGAATCACTTGGAACATTTGGAGCAGGCGCCAACTTTAAACACATCAACGGGATTCTTAAGTAACAGACCCGTTCTGCCGTCCACAGCAGTCAGCCCATTGAAGACACTGCCTTCTGCCCGGGCGTCAGCCAAACCACGAGAAACAGTCATCCTCTGCCAGCACTTAGCTGAACTCAGTCTTCAGCTGTCGATCAGGTTTTTCCAACTCGCGGCAGCTGTTTTTCTTCAAAGCGGGCGTCGGTGAACCCGACCCCTTCCACGAAATACCATGCAGTACCCAAACAGTTTCCATCTACGGGGCACATCAGCAGGACCCTAGAATCGTCCCGTGCCCTTTGAGAGCCTCACGGGGGAGACGTCCGCAGTAGCCTGTCACTTTTAAGCCCCTTTGGCCCGCACGAACCGCTGAAAACAGGGCGGCCCTGTTTTCAGCCGGCGCCCCCTCAGTGGCGCTGAGAGGCGGAACCGATCGGCCTATTCCGGGCCGGGGATGAGGTGTTTGCGGCGGGGCCGCGCTGACCTAGTGGGCGCGGCGCCGGCGGGGAGTAAGCTGGGGAACGCTCCCACGCCGCCCGGAAGGGGCGGTTCGTACGGTCCGCGATCGGCCGGCCGTCCCACGGTCGGCGGGATGTGCTCTTCTGGTGAGTTTGGGCGGGGGCGGCGGCTCGGCGCCGAGCGAGAATGGCGTCCCCTGGCGTCCCCTCATCCCCTGGCGCCGGCGGTCCGCCGCCGCCAGGAGCGGCAGAAAAACACCGCCCCTAAAGGACGGCCGCGCCGTCGCGTGGAACAGCAGTGTCACGAAGCTGCGAGTCATAGAAAGCATGGGAACCGGCGGCGAGCGGGAACGGTGGCGCCGTGAACGCCGGTCCCGTGACCTCTTTAGGCGCGTCTCGGCGGGCGGCGCGGCGCCTGCCGCTCGGGTCGAACGGGCCCGCCAGAGCAGGAGCCTTCAGAGAGGGAGAAGCCGGGCTCAGACGGCGGGAGGGCTGCACGCCCCGGGCGGGCACTCACCAGTCTGCTGCTGGGCGTTGAAGTCGACGTTCTCGTAGCCCATCTCGATGCCGGCCGAGACGAAGGCCGTGGCGAGCGGGGTGCGCCAGGGGGCCTCCTGCACGGTGAGGTAACCGCCGGTGGAGTGGTATTTTCCTGGAGAGAGATGGACCGAGGGTGGGTAATGCGCTGCTTCGACGGCAGTCGTCACGCCGTACAGAAAACAGAGGTCGTGTCCTTACGTATGATTAGTCTGAAAGAAGGGCGAGACCGCGAAAATTAGGATGTAGCCGTCATGCACTGCGGCAAGATTATTCTGACACACAGGCAGGCGATATAACACGATGAATATAATATAATGTAATAAAATCAAATGATATTTATCATCATTTTTGTTTCTAGGATACTCCAATAATCCATTCAAATACACGCAATTTCCAAACAATATTCACTGTAACGGGTTATTGAGTATGAACAGAGATTTCGACTCCTAGGCCAGTTTCGGTGCGGTTCTGATGGACCAAGCTTACGTTTCGTAAGACAAACAAGCAAGTCACCAGTGTATTGTTTGGCCAAAGGCACGGCGTATTTGGCCACTGAGTCCCTTTCACTATTCGATATCGTCCGCCTTTATTGGCATGGTTTTTGCCAGTCATCAAGGAGGCTGAAAACTTGCAATGTTCCACTACTTTCTAGCCGGCTGATATGGTTTTTGCTCCCGAGGGTTGGACAACATGGCAGTTTTCCGCATGACGGAGTTGGCCAATCACAGGCCGCCGGTCGCGGTCGACGCGCTCACTGTTCCTGGCGAGGTAAGGGTTCCTATTGTCCTCCGACTTCTTGAAGTAGTGCAGGACCGTGTCGAAGTCCCAGCCGTAGTTGCCGTTGCTGTACCACCGGTCGTAGTCCCTGCGGTTCCCCCGGACGTACAGCATGTAGTTGAG
The DNA here is from genome assembly GCA_030062745.1 of Capitulum mitella. Classification (NCBI taxonomy): domain Eukaryota; kingdom Metazoa; phylum Arthropoda; class Thecostraca; order Pollicipedomorpha; family Pollicipedidae; genus Capitulum; species Capitulum mitella. The sequence continues at coordinate 28,622,828 of CP099843.1, forward strand.
CACGGACGACCCGCCCATGACCTTGCCGCGGGGCCAGTTACACCTCTGAAACAAGCGGAGCGGGCGTGAGAAGCGCGCTGACGTCAGCGAACAGGACTCGGCCGCTGAGCATGACTCGAGGCTCGCGAGACTCGGAGGGCCGGGGAACACGGACGAGGACGCGCGACGGCGCAGCGTCGCATCAGACAGGCACCAGTGCGGGCAGGGATTGGCGATTTCTGCATGGAGTTGCGAATTATCACCACAGAAGGGATCATGATAGGAGCTGCAGGCCACCAGCACCGTGTTCTGTTGCTCAGTTGGTAAAGGCGTTAGTCTCCCCGTCCTGGCAAATCGGGTTCGAGTGGCCTCGGCGATCAACATTTTACCCTCGGGTCAGATGACAGTTGGCCAACAGGGGGCCGTAGCGCGGACTTCCACACAATCATGTGGTGCCCTTCACGCCAAGTCAAACTTTCGTTTCAAAATCAGCTGCTGCCTGAAATTGCACGATCGGACGTGAGATACAGGTATACCCCACAACTCTGCTCAGCACTAACTGCGATCCTCGACACCAGCAGTCTCAAGAAGCATTCAAATCAAGGCCACAAAAATGGATTGTGGATTGACAAGTTCCGCAATGGCGCAGAAGAGCCTTTTTGTCATTCAGGTTTTGTATGCATTGTCTCAGAATTAGCGGACATCAAATACTTTCTCTCGGCGCAGACTCTGTGGCAAGAAAGCGTAAAACAAAACAAAAACGGAATAGGACCGTTGAACTACGACAATGCTAGCTCTGTTAACCTACCACTACCCCCTCCAATGGCACTTAGATGACTGCATTCGGACAGTGATATCAGGTCATGTGCCCGGCAGAATCTTGGACCCAAAAATACTTGGTCAAAGCACATGACATTAAAACATTATGAGCGCACAGAAATTTACAGCATTTCTGGAATGCAACAGCGGTTTTATTACGAGAGGTTTAAAATGCGCCTTTTTCATGATTTCCCAAAGATTCGTATGTACATCATCATGAAAATGGCAATTCTTTTCTTTTGCGGGATTTTGATGGTAGCTGGGCAACACTGGGCGCCAGCACTGACTGTCATGCATGCTTTTTGTTTGGCTTGTTTGCACAGTCATTCGGAAGTTAAGTGTCAAATCCACAGTTTCTGGTGAAGAAACAAGGAAGTTTGATCTGTTTTTGCCTGATGAACCGATTCGTAGAGATTTCTGTGTGGCACAGATGCGGGAAATAGGAACACCAACGGATGCCACCTTTCTTGCGCACATATCATTTGGTCGGGATAGAGAAACCACCAAAATGGTGCTATCAACACTTTTTGCTATCGTCGAGCAAATTGCTTTGGTAGCTAAAAGCTGCGTTTTATATGCATTTGATGTGACCAACAGGCATTCAGAGCAAGCACTTGATACTACGTTACAGTCTCTAACTGCATGACTGAGCGCTATTGCCACTAGCAACGAGCCATAAAATATCCCCAACCCTGCTGTAATGTACTTGACCACTGACGCAGCTAATTACTTCGATGGCTTGGACTGTCTTCCTCTTATGCTCTCCATTTCATCATGTTGTAGTCTCTGATTTTCGTGCCGTTTCATGGATGTTCAGGTTTCAGGGATTTCGAAAGATAAATTCCACGTCGTATGCCTCACCACAAAAGGCAGTCACACGATGGCAACCGGAGGCAGGTGCCCTCCCGCGCTGACCGTTTTTTGCATTTCGCTTTCACTAAACAAGCACACGGCTGATGGAAAAACCCGGAAACATGGTACCAGACATGAACTCAGCAGTGCAACGGTTTCCAATAGCAAAACCTGCACTCGGCTGCACTAGATATATTCAGGCATTCACAGGTCCCGTGACGCTCATGCAGGACAGCAGGGGCGCTAAGATCCTCGACAACTAGTGAGAGTCTCTCTGATATTCCCATCAATGGAGCAACGAAATGGTCCGATATCCCCGTCTTAGGACCAGTCAAATGACTCCTGATCTCCCCCGACCTGGACCAGTGACCTGAAGTGGTCCCTTTGATCTTCCCGGAACAGGACCAATGAGATGGTTCCTCTGATCTCCTTAGGGGAGGACCAGCGAAGTGGTTCCTCTGATCTCCTTGGGGGCAGGACCAGTGAAGTGGCTCTTCTGATGCTCCTTGGGGCAGGACCAGTAAAGCGGTTCCTCTGATGTCCCTGGGGGAGGACCAGTGAAGCGGTTCTCCTGGTCTCCCCGGACCAGGACCGGTGGAGTAGCCCCTCTGCGGGCGGACAGCCTGGCCTCGGCCCGCCGCTGCAGAGACCGTCCCGTGGATACCTCCGCGTGAACGGGGTAGCCGCGTCGCGTCACACCTGATGGATTCTCCTGCACCGCGCCGGGTGCGAATGTCAACGAGCCAATGAATCGCGACACACTCGGAGGGCGGCAACGTCCAGGGATTTGCTTTCACAGATCAGTGACCAGCCGGTTTGGCCGCCCGTCGTTGCTGACCTATATCCGCGTGGCAGCGGCGTTGCATAATGCAGGCAACGGAATTCCTCGACCAGGGGCCATCTATTTCGACCATCGAGGTCATCAGAGACTTGCGAGCTCCCACATCAAAATGCTTACGGTCAGACCGCTCTTTAAAGCTGGAGCACGTCACCACTTCATAACCATCTCGCGCGGGCTTTGCACAGCGCTTAGCGACGCCCGATCCCGATATTGCTTTCGCGAGACCCCGTTACCCATCCATCGTAATGCAGGGTTTGGCCGACTTCCCAGCTGGGCAACGTCATCCGCGTGCTGCACCAGCGGGTCATGACCGGTTTTCGCCAGCTGAGCGGGGCGCTCCGCGCAGGCGTTTCGCCGGCCGGGTCAGGGGAGCGCTGCCGATGCTCAGCTGAACTGACTTCCCGAATGTTCTCGGCGGCCTGTCTGTGGGGTTCTGTCTGTCTGCCTGCTTGTTTGTCGGCATTGCGGATGTCTGTTTTCTTGTCTTTCCGCGCGCGCCTTTCTGTCTGCCTGTCTGTGGATTTGCCAGCCCATCCGTTCGAGGGTCTGTTCGCATGTCTGTCTGTCCGGGTGTTTGTCCACAATTTTCCTGTCTGTCTGCATAAATGTATGCCGGTGTGTTTGTCCGTATGCCTGTCTGTCAGGCGCCTGTTCGCTTGTCTGTTTCCCTGCGTTTCAGTCCGTTTTTCCGTTTGTTTTTCCGTGCGTTCGTGCTCGTTGCACCATCAGAAGTGGCGACGCTGCGTATACAGCATACAGGCCAGCGGGGGCAAACAATATTTTCGAGACTTTTTTCCACGTATCGTCTGTGGGATGATACTGAATTTTCCTGACCTAGAGAGGGTGAAAATCCCCTCCGCCTCTCGTGGCGCAGCCACTGACTATCAGTCAGTCGGTTTTTGCACTTGTTTTTGCTTTTGAACGGCACATAGCAACTGCTCATGACGTCAGGCGCTGGCCTCAGACGGCGCGGTCAAGACGACCTCGACCGGCGGGCCGACCGGCGAACTTTCATTGACGACAAACATTCCCGCATGCGCAATGTTGCGCAAGTGTAACGGGATCGAGCAACAAAATGCGTCTCGTAATGCCTGTTGTGCGTTCCCAATTAGGTCCTGGATACATATGTTGTTGGTATCTTCTCCAGGAGACTCGACACAGGGGCGCGAGATGGGCGCTGGATGCTTACGAGCGGCGGCCGCGCGACCTGCGCAGACGCTGGCCGGCTGTGTAGGCGCACGTGCCACAGTGCCCAACGTCAGAGGAAGTGAGCCGGTTCAGTGAAAGGTGCTGACTGTCATCAGGGGGGACATCGGACCCGAAAACAGGCCGGAATCAGAGCTCGGACATGGTGTCGCGAGCTCAGACTGGTCGAGCTTGGAGCTCCGACAGGCCGAGCGAACAGCTCCGACAGGCTGGGCTCGGAGCTCCGGCAGGCCGAGCGCACAGTTCCGACAGGCTGAGCTCGGAGCTCCGACAGGCTGAGCTCGGACGCCGTCAGTCGGACATGCCGAGTTCGGCGCCGCACTCACGTGGCCGATGTAGGCGAGGCAGGCGGACGGCTGCGGCTCCGTCTTGTACTGCCAGTCGAGCTTGCTGAGCTGCAGGTAGCCGGCGAGCGCGGGCACGTCCGACACCTCGGTCTCGTCGCCGCCGGCCTCCAGCAGCAGCACGTTGTACGCGGCGTTTTCCGTCAGCCGGTTGGCCAGCACGGCGCCCGCCGAGCCGGCCCCCACTGCGACGGCAGACAGGCGCCGGTTAGGTAGACGGTCAGATAGTCACCGATCGGAGAGACGGTCAGACAGACGGTCAGACAGGCGCCGGTCAGGGAGACGGTCAGACTGGCGGTCAAACAGGCGCCGGTCGGAGAGACGGTCAGACAGACGGTCAGACAGACGGCCAGACATGCGCCGGTCAGAGATACGGTTAGAGAGACAGCCAGACAGTCACCGGTCAGCGAGATGGTCAGACAGACGGACGAATGGACGGACAGGCAGACAGGCATGGCAACCGACAGACCAGCTCCCGCTAACAGCGGAAGAAAGAGACAGATCGGTTGATAGGGATAGGGAGAGAGAGAGGGAGGGTGAGAGGGAGGAAGGGGCGGAAGCAGAAACAGAGGCGGTGGGTGAAAGATAGTGTCAAGCGGACATGTGAATAGAAAAGGCATCCCTGCTGGGCTTCGCCGGTCTCTACTGGAACACGGCAATAAGTTTGTCACAATATTCACACATTTGTCATCTACACACTCAGAAATGCTGCATTTGCGGAATCGTTTAACCTGCGAGTATACGATTCCGAGCAATAACAGCCGCGACGACGATGGCGTTGGCGACGTGAGTTCTCACATCGCGAACGCTGTTCGTGTAATAATTTCTCAAATTATTGCGGGAAATATCATGAGCATGCATCAGCCCGTAGGACAGGCACGGCAGCGGCTCTACCAGCTTGGCAGAAGCGCTACCAAGTTGAAATAATTTAAACTGAGGATAAATAAATAACCGCAAAGCAGTTCCGGACTTACCAGCATCCAAAAGCCTTCTTCACTGGTGATCGTGGCAAATTCATGTCAACCATCAATTATAAGTACCTCTGCAAACTCTCTCCTGAAGATCGATTCTCCTTCTGAAGACTGCTCCACATGACGAAGCTGCATTCATCAGAGACCTTGCTCTGGTTTTCTAAACGTGAGCTGTTGTGGATGAATACGTTTCAGATAGCAAAGCGTCTCTAACACGCAGCAGACAAAATTAGGCTAAACAGTGGCCAAGTTAGCCATGGTTAAGCAACTGGGGCTATGCCGCTATTATAAATACCAAAAATTTTCACATTGCCTCGAATCTGGAAGGGCATTTCACGGAAGGCACAACAAACTAGGCCAATTTTTTTCTGGGTACGTCAGGCGTAAAACGTGACTTGATAAAATCAGATCTAATCCCGTGGCCCGCTGCTAAGAGCCGAAAAAGGGTTCCTGAACTCGGCAACTAAACACCGCCGGCTGACCGGTATCAGTCCCGGCAGAGGTCAACACCCTTTCCCCCGAGGCAGGTCGGGTGGGGTCGGCCGGAACCCCGGCGGGTCCGGCACGGGTCCGCCCGGCGCCGGACCCCGACCCGGACCGGACTCCGCCGCGAGAGAGCGACGCGCGGACCCGTCCCACATAGCCGCGCCGGCGGCCGGGCGACGGCCGCCGCGCCGGAGGTCGAGGCCGCCGCGCTCTTCCTCGTCACCTGCTAACTGGCCTCATTCGGGCGGCTTCCGGCCGGGCCGGCGGCGGGCGCCCGCCGCCGCCGCAGGTGTCGCGGAGAAAAGTCGCCGGATGCCGCCGGGTTCCGGTTGCGCCGCGCTGACCCCGCCCCCGGACGTGCTCCCGGACGGAGAGTTCGCGGCGGTGCAACTCGGCCAGCCAGGGAACGGGTTGATGACCTGCGTTCTGCCTGGCTGGGATATTTTGCGCTTCAGTCCGTTAGCTTTTCCTAATCGTTATTGCGGTATGACAGGCGTTCGCATGATTTTTTGTCCGTACGGGACAACCCGTTTCGACGTAGCCACTATTTCGCACTGCTTGCCAAACGCGGCACTGACATTGCATTGGCTTCCATTGCATTACATTTCAAAGCATTGGCTACCAAAATGCCGTTTAAATGTTAAAGTGGAGGAGGCAAAAGACATTTTCTGTGAATATTGCTCATGCTGGTCATTTAATTGGCATTGCAAAAAGTGCCACACAGTCCCAAGCCAACTCCCAGTCGCTGGCACCCCTTAATGACCTTATTTACAAATCATACACAGGCTGATATCAGTCCTGGGAATTTGGAGAAAGTCGTAACAGTTATAGGTTTATGGATGACAGGCATGAGAAATGGCAGTGAGGTCCTGGAGCGGTTTGAATCATATGACATGAAACAGCACAGTATCTGGGAAAGGCGACAACAAGACTCATTAAACTTATCTCCCAAATCGACGCAGTTAACACAGAGATAAAGGTTTGCGAGTAACAGTCTGTGAATCATGCTGTATTGGAACCAACGGAGCATAAAATCTGAAGTGGTTGGATGCACTGAAGTGACTGGGATCTTGAGGTTTCGTGCAGGTTCTAGCTCGTTCTTCCATTTTTTTTTTGTTTTCTTTTGTTTTATCGTGGTTGTTTAATTTGACATCCATCACGAGTTTCCTGTTTGTCCATTTCGCGGTCTTTGGCACGACTGCTCCTTTCATTTGAATTTTGTTTGAATGGATTCGGCCGTCTATTGTGGGGCTGGCTTTTCTCGCCATAACTGGTGTTTCCAACGTTGTGGTAAGCTGTGAAGAAGCGTTTGCCAGAGCCGAAGGTTGCCAAAGTTCTAACGTTCTTTCAGTTCCTCTGCGTAGCACAACCTTCTTTAGTTGGAACTATAGAGGTGACCCACTTTTATCACACCGTGTTCAGTCAAATGCTTTATTCATCGTAGCATTCCTTTCCAGGTTAAACTGTGGGCTTAGCCAGAGCGGCTCCAACAAGATTTTTTTCACTAGTTCTGTTTGGCGAAACGCTCACTTTGGCCCATGCTTTGGTAGTCTTTTTCCAGAAACGTCCCAAATGCAAGTGTTGCCTGGAGGCATCATCACCGCAGTGAAAAATTGTTACATCGTCTTAAGTAATAAGATGTTTTGAAGATACGACCTTCCATTCCCTTGTGCACGAGTTGTCAATGGACTTTTTACCCATGATACTTTAAAGCTCTCTACCTGAGTTCTTAGCCTTGAAATCCGCCATTTCGTGCAGGTTTTTCAAAGCTGTCCATTTTATTTTTCGTTATTGCCCCATATGAATCTAAACAATCTTTCTTCAATTTTTTTCTTGTTTTGCGTTTGGTCCTTCCCAGACGGACATCAAGCATATCACCTGTGATAATGGCTCAGATTTTTCTCAAGGTGAACTTTGCCGTAGGGGGTAATAAAGCGAGCTATCCAGGGACCGAGAGTTTGTTTAAACTCTTTTATTGTTTCCTATGTATATAACTTAAAAAGCTTTGCGGTCTGGAACTATTTTTATGCCCATGTACGTTATACTGTCAAAATGTCATGCAAGCTATAAGTTCGGGCACATTGCTGCTCTGTTATTTTAGACTCCAAATTCCAAAGCGCCTGCGTTTTGGCAGATCTAGTTTAGACCAGATACAAGCTCAAAGTGGCCTAGACAGTTCATTGAGGTTTTCAGTGACTGTTCTTTTGCATCCAAAATCAGTAAGATATTGTCCGCATATGCAGGGGTTGTTCTTTCCGTAGCGTTTAATTGTAATCCCCTTATTAAGTCACTGTTTCTGATCTTGGCTAACAGAGGTTCTATACGCACTAAAAATAGGTATCAGCCCCATCCACAGCCCTGCTTAATCCCGCATTAAATATCATGTGGTTTTGAGAGCGATCTATTTAAATGAATGCGCTGTAATGGGATGTAGTTCTCTTTGCTCGTAGCTAATGTCGATCCAGCTTCGCATCCAAGGACCAAATCCGATTTTTTTAATGACGGATTTTAAATATTTCCAGTCTACGGAATCCAATGCCCTTTCGCCAATTACAGAACAGGAGCACTCCAGGGATGTTACGTTATTCCGATATCTCGTTTAAGTCTTACACCAGACGTACGTTTTCGCCAAGGAACCAGCCTTCGAGGAAACCCAGTTTAAACGTTGTCTGCAATAAAGCCGATAACCGAATTCATTTGCTTCGCTAACGTTTTGGTCAAAAACTTGTAAATAATATTCAATAAACTGACTGGGCGCTGTGAATTTGCTTGTCCGCAATATTCGCTTTGCTTAAGAACGAGAACCATTTTACGCAGTTTCCTTGAAGGTTGTTGGCATTGCATGTTTGTCGTATGTCCCTCATATAACCGAAAAGATTAAGTCCTTTAGCTCCGACCAAAAATTTTGAGTAAACGGCACGGTATATCCCTCGGGGTCAAAACTGGTGCTTTCTTCCACATTCAGAAGTACTGAGTGCAACTCTTTCAGGGTAATAGCACCCTGACTTCGGAGAGATTGAGTCCCGGTCAGCTGTTGAATGCCATCAGTAAACTCGTCAGCCTTGTGGTCGTTTTGTCTTTGATACAAGTCCAGGAAATACATTCGACACTCCTTGAAGCATTTTTTAGACTCGATTCGTTGTTTCACCCGGTTAAGTGACGGTTAACTACATCGATTTGAAGAGGGTCTGTTGATTTGGTTTGTTTAATCGGTGCAAATGTGCGGTTCCACGCTCCGTCAAATGCCGCCAGTTACTTTTGCGATGGAGCGTATCTTACTTCGTCTGTGCTTCAGTTAATCTGTTTCGTTTTGCTTTCAGCCTTTCCAGAACATTTTGTGTAACATAGGATGTTGGCTGGCTTCCAGTGGCACTTATTTCGACCTCGAAATCATGTAAACGTTTGTTCGTTTCTTAGCGCTGCGGCTTGCTACTGTTAGAAGGTGCTTGGTAAGTTTCCAGTACGAGCGTTCAGTATCAGTTTCCGTTAGATCGACGAGAACCGTGGTCATTTCGTGGTCCGAAAGATCAAGAAAAAATCTAGGCGTGATTTGCTTCGAGAGTTTTCTCGAATATACGTGAAACCATGTTTGCCGGGATAAACAGTCCTGTGATATCTACAAGGTCTGTTACGTTAACGTAGTCTTCTACGGTTCGTTTGCAGTACGTTACTTGTTTGAAATCCAAGAATCTCAATGTGACGGATGTCCAGAACACATGGAAAATATGTAACTCCTGTTCTGGTATTGTCCTAAAGTGAGGCGACTATGGGCGAATTTGGAGTCGGCGTTTAGGCTTCGGAGCATCGTTTCCTACCTTGAAAACGATTCAGCTAATTACTCTGTTGGCAAAGAACAGCATTTGGCTCTGCAGGGCCGCTGGAGCCACTCCATCAGTCCCAAGTGTTAAAAGTGCAGTGTTGGCTTACGTCCCAGCTGAACGTTACAATGCGTACAATACAGGGAAACCTGCACTATCCGAACACGTCTGGGCCAGCTAAATAGGAAAACTAAAGAACAGCGAACAACCACCCTTAGCTATACAACCTATGTCCGGTGCCTTTGTCGATGGGAAGGTAGGTTCCAGTGAGGTAGGGTGTGCTGTAATGTTCGCTCCGTGATTTATCTGCGGTATTGTTGCTTTTGTATTGCTCGTGTGAATCGTTGCTATCTTGTTATCTGGGAGTTGGTCCGCAGAACAGCGTTGTGCTATTACTTGGTGGTACATAAATATTCACCGAATGCAAAAAAACGAAGATAAAAGCACGAACGAGGCGAACTAGGAAATACGTGGTCGGTAAATTAGAAGTAACATCCTCTCATCAGGAGTAATAAGAACAACAAAAGTTCTTGAACATTCATAATTTTAGTAATGTAACAGAAACAGCTGGCGAAAATGACGGGCAAATGCTGAATATGAATCCATTCGGTGCACGTAAGAAGAGAGTCCGTCCGCCGAGCGGTGGTTTCCGGTTCTGATCCTGCTCGGCGGCATTTTCAGCGAGCTGAGTGATCCAGCTGACGTGAGAATCTGTACCACTAATGGCCTCAGCCGTTTAATGCGCCCCTAAACAACCCGGCAATCACCCTAAACGTCACCATCAACAGCGACTGAGCCCACGCTCCGGTGCCCAGTCCCGGCACCGCCCGAACGGCTCGTTCTGGCCGAGCCTGTTCGTCGAGGTAGGGTCCAGCTCGCCGAACGGTTCCTCTCTCCGGCGCGTGCACAGGACGGCAGGTGTTTTTCCGCACTGACCCTGTCCTGACCCACTCTGCACGACTCAGACCAGCGGAGCAGGTTCCAGTTCCGGGGGGCATCAGCGGGCCTGCAGGAACGAACAGGGTCCGACCGCAGCCGAACCAGCTCTGGGGATGGCGGCGGTAAGACCGGCTGGACCCGGTGTCCGAGCGGAACCGGCTGGATCCGGCGTCGGAGCAGGACTGGCTGGACTTGACGTCGGAGCGAGGTCATGTCGTGGTCCGAACCGCGATCAGAATCAGCGTGGCGTAATCAGAATCGGAGCGGGACCGGCTGGACGCCGTGTCGGAGCAGGGCCAGCCGGACCTGACGTCGGAGGGGGACGCCGGGACCCGGGACCGGTTCAGGCTGTCGGGCCTCGGGACAAACCCGGCATGTCGAGCCCGGGACAGGGGAGAGAAACTGGCTTCGGCTGCGTCTGCGTCGCAGGACCAGGCGGCCGTCGCATCTGTATGCATGCCAGTCGGAGACATACTTTCTATCTGACGCTCCCTCTGCAACTGTGAAACGGAGCCGGCGAAAACAACAGTAAAATATGACCGTCCGACCGCTCGCAAAAACTCCCTAGATCGCGACAAGCCATCTAGGTCGCTTGGGCGCACTTATGACATTAAGAAATAGATGTGAGTTTTATCTGCTGTGACGAAATGCTGTCACAAGAAGCCACTTGACAGCCACTCATTTGACGCAAACCATTTGGTGTGTTGACGTTGTAAAAACCGGAGTGAGCGGGAACGGTTGCATTCCGGTGACAGGCGCGCTGGCTGTCAGTCTCATGCCTGTTGCCCTCTTTGAAGAGCCGGCTTTTGATAGTCGTGAGACTAACCGAGTGGCGCCATGGCACGACTGGATCCAGACGTCCTTACTCCCGTGGAAAAACTGCCGCGACGACGGTGATCTCCAGTCACAGGAGTACTGACCGCTCCACTGCACTCGAGTCCAGTGGTCGGCCGCCGGCGCAGGGCCCGGCGCAGAGGCCAGTCGGCTGCGTTCACATGGCACACCACCTCTGCCGGACGCGCCGCAGCGCAGCCCCCGCTCCACGCGGCCTTCTGATGCCCGCAGAGACAAAAACAGTGCGGCTGCAGAAACGCGGGCCCCCGGGACAGTCCGGCCCTCCTCTGGCGCGTGACCTCTTACTGCGGCCGTGTCCCGTCCGGTCCCCAGACCGGTCCGTCCCTGACGTGTGACCTGCTATTAGGGACTCGTCCCGTCCTGTCCCCAGACCGGTCCGTCCCTGAGGAGTGACCTGGCGTCAGGGACTCGTCCAGTCCTGTCCCCAGGCCGGTCCGTCCCTGACGCGTGAACTGCTATTAGGGACTCGTCCCGTCCTGTCCCCTGGCCGGTCCGTCCCTGAGGCGCGACCTGGCGTTAGGGACTCGTCTCGTCCACTCCCCAGTCCGGTCCGTCCCTCGACGCATGACCTGCTATTAGGGACATCTCCAGTCCTGTTCCCTGGTTCCCATCATGCAAGTCGGATCTGAATATATGCGGCCGGATTGTTGAATGGGACATCCATCGAATGTTGCCAAGTTGGAAGTCTGCATCAGATTTCCGCATATGCCTGATATGCATAAACCTTTATGTCCATATAGCTGTCAATGCTATTATTTTACGTCAGTCTACATTTAGGCTAATGTAGACATGCAACAAAAATTACGGAGTTAAGATGTATGTTGTGATGCATGCATACAGCACTGCTTTCTAAAGGAAACAAAGCCTCTTTAAAGTGTCACAGCCTTGACACCATTTTAAGCCAAGGCTAAGTGGTGTTTGATGTTAGTCTGACCAGAGGATGACGTCCCGTTATTTGAATGTCATCGGTTTCGTACTCCCGTATTCCTTACGTAGGTAGCCGGATTTGTTCAGTGTTAGGTACTGTTTGCCTACAGTGCATAACAAGCAGAAAGAATGACATGCCGTGGCGATGTCAGTTCATATCCACGCAGTACAGGATTGTTGGGAGAGGTCACTGATTTCAGCACTGCTGTTCCCGACCGCTCTGTGCGTTCAGCAAGCCTGACCACGGCAGTGTATTATCGCGATTTTCGAGCGCCCTCAGACGGTGCGACAAGCATTTCGGCGCTGGCTTAACGCCGCGTGTTGTTTGCACTTTCCGTTAGACGCCCACGCGCAGAAGAGGCGTTTACTGAAAAGTGCAAATATCCACCAGCACCACCAAAACTCCGCGATATTGTGCAAAAGCGGCGGTCCGGCTTCTTTACTCTTACGCAGCCCGGGCGGTGATTGGACAGAGTCGGGACGGTGGCACTGTGAAGCCGGGTATCGCCGGCCCGGCAAACCAGGTCACACATCCGTCTACCACGTCGTCCGAGCCGCCACCGCAGGCGGGCTGCCATATCGGCCACACCGCCGACTCGGACGGCTGCCATATCGGACCTGGCAACGGCCGCTCGGTGCGCCACATCTCGTCACGCATCGCCTCACTCGGCCTGCAGTGCCGGACATTGCACCATCTCCGGTCGGCCGCAGCCTGGCGTGTCCCGGTCAGCCGAATTAATCGCCACGCAGCGAAAGCGCCGTCCCAAATGACTTACCGATCAGTCCTGCAAACAAGTCAGTCTCCCTATTATGTCGGACGTGCACCGTCTGCCTCTGCACCACCTCTGTACTTCCATGCTGCATGAATATTAGGACGCTCGGACCACCATGGGAGGATATTCTGCATTATGAATCATCGAAACAACTAATAGAACGACACTTTTGTATAACATTTGGATTTTGCCAACAGGACCGGCGGTGACGAATTGTTTAAAGACAAACAAAATGACAGTTTGGGATAAGGTAGTACCTACCAATTCTTAAAATCATTAGCAATCACTAATCAAGCATGAATATGTTACAAGCGATCCTGATGGACAACAAAAAAGTGGATGTCGCATTAGGAGCACGCAAAAAAGGTTTTTCCAAGATAAAATAGTAAAATGCATGAGGTGTAAAGTAGTGCACCAGGTGTAAAGTGAATGCACCTCCTTCGATTTCTCGTCAGATTCATTCTGACGCGCTCGTATAGGTCTTCATTTCCAAGGGAATGTTATTAACAGACTGGCACAGTTCGGAGTGAAATGACTCAAGAAAGCACCAACCCATCATAGTTTCCGGTGATGACAATAAAGCGCAAAAAATTGACATCCCCACATTTTCAGTCCGGCAGCCGAGAACAATACTATCCTGGTCACGGCCAAGCCGCACGTGACATTGCCAACGGCTGGGAGACAATTGTTGCGCAAGCGCGTCGCAACAGTCGTCACTCGCAATCCTTTCCGACGGTGCTGGAGACTGTTTGCCAGCGCCCGGGGGTCGGAGTGCCGCGGGCCCGCGGCTGGCCGTCCTTTGTCTGGCAGTGCTTTGCTGTGATTGCTTTTGTTTTGCCAATGCTGCCGCACCGCAGTCATTGGATATACAGCTTGGTGATGTTATCCGCGCTTGGAACGTGATTTATGGACCTCTCCCGAAATTTTCTCAGTTTGTCTGTGTGTTGTTCCGCCTGCCAGCCTCCGTCTCGCTTCCATCCCGTCTTCGCACGGTTGCGCGTCCTCCCATCGGTCCCGGCTCGGTCTGGCTGTTCAGGAAGCCCAGCCACTCCCGCTGTCACTGCACATCCGTTAGGTCTCTGCCTCTGCCCTCGTCGAGCCTACCTCGCGGCGTTCTCGTGTCAGCCCACCACCCAGTCCGTCCCGGCCGGTCTCCGTCCGTGATTCCATTACGTCCCGCCGCCCGGCCTTTGTTCCGTGATTCCATCACGTCCCGTCCTCCCCGTCAGCCGGCCTCCGTCCGCCCCCGGTCGGGAGCCGCCGCCCGGGCGGGGCTCCGCTCCCGCCGGGCTCCTGCGGGCGGCGACCCGCGACAGAACGCGGCGTCATCCTCCGGCTGGGCTCCTCTCCCGGGGGCTGGTAACGGTGCCGCCGTGTTCCGGCGGTCGGCTGTTACCGGCGGCGGCCGTGCCGGCGCCCGGCCGGCCGGCGGCGCGCCCGAGGGAGACCGAGCGTATCCGAGGCGTTCCCCGCGGCGGCCGGGACCGCGTCTCCACCGCTGCCGGTGACCCGAACATGGGCTTCTGCTCATCCGTATCTGCCGTGATCCACCCATGTATCTCTGCCGCCCCTGGCGGTCCGAATACGCAAAACGCTCTCATAGTGAGGATATGGATTACAGATGCCTCTTACGGTCATGGTCGGCATATCATTCGCCTCTAATTTACCGAAACTGGATCTCATTCGCCTCCATACACCGGGGTCGCATCTCGTAGGGGTTAACTGATGGCCTTGATCAGGTTCAGCACCATCTGAACTCTTCAGGGACATACACCATCTGGTCACTGTCACTCCGGCCAAATACAGCATAGCATATCTGAGGGAGGATAGAGTCAACAAGCCTAGTAATCTCACAGAGGATAAAGTAATCCCGACGATGGAGCCTGGGAACTATCCATTACCTGACGCCAACCAGTAGCATCGCCACGTCCTCTCCTGGTTCCAGCCCAAGGCGTTACCTCGTCCTTCCCTGGCTCCGGCCAGTGGCATCATCCCGTCCTCCCCAGCTCCAGCCGGCAACAGCACCGTGTCCTTCCCCGGCTCCCGCGCCGTCACCATGTCCTCCCCCCGGCTGCAGCCGGTTGTGACGCCGCGGGCGATGGTCGGCGCCGCGGCCGAGTGGCGCGACAGCCGGCGTCATTGTAGAGCCGTAATCGGTCGACAGTTGTGAAAGCGTCCGTCCGTCATGTTACCGTATGCAGCGTAACGCTCGCCCTCCCGACAAAGTCACGGGCACTAATTTGGCGACGCGTGTAACGCCATTGGCGGGGGCTGAGGTTCCTTTGGAGGCTATCACGGGGCTTCAAGACGGGATGGCATCGCTTGCAAAACGCCTTTACGACGGCTCGGTGGCGTTCCCGTGTCTCACGTTGCCACGAAACGCGACAGCTTTCTTCGACAAGTCGAGGATCGTGGCCATAAAGAAAAACATCAACAGCACTTGGAGTGCGGAGCAGTCATGCCGGATGGTTTCGGAGACGATGCGTTTGAAATGTATGGTTTAAGGAATGTTGTTCGAAAGTTTTGGTAGTTGAGTTGCACGGACTCAGCGCTTCGGATGTTCCGAACTTGGAAATGGATCTGCCCGTGACTGGCAGCGCACAGAAACTGAGAGACATCTTTGTTGTTCTGTGAAACTGAATGACACGGCCTTCAAGAAAAGAGCTTTCTCCAGAACCATGTGGGACGAAAGCACCTTAATTTGCTAATTACAACGAAGCGTGCAGGTATAAACAGTGGCACGAACAACCGCAGACAATCCTGCCGTCCACGTAAAAAAAACAAGGACCCATGAAATGATACGGATTGGTTGCTGATCGTTACAAATGTTCTTTTCCTGTCCTTCCAGTCCATTTGTTTCGCGTGGTTGACATCTAGAACGACGAACTGCGAGTTAGTAACAGACGTAATTACAAGCTACGTATGTGCGTTCTGGCCCCAGATTACAGGTTTCGATGTACTGTTACCAGGGTCGAAGGTCTCCAAGTTTTCCGTTAAAGCCTCGACATCTCTTTTTTAAGACGGAGGTCTCCAGAGTGAACAATGTACTGTGCATTACCAGAATCGTATCGTGATAATATAATTATAAGTCCCACTGATGTCACTGATGTGATGTGATTGTGTCATCATGTGTCGTCATGTGACAGTCACTGATGTGGCTGATAAATATACCCCACGAGAATATTTCAAAGGTCATTAAGGCTAGCTAAGAGAGGAAACTGCATGAAACTGAAGGAGAGCGAGGGCATTTGGATGGGCAAGACAGCATAGGAACGCCAAATGCATACACCTGTGTCAGTTTTTGAACATCTCTCTGACATATCTAGTTCTGGTGGCGACAGATCATCCGCGACGTCCCGGTCTAGAACTGCCCGTCCATCTGTCGCGCGCGCGGTTCCGTTACACCCAACCTCAGCACAGGCGGCGGCGCGGCGGTGGCGCGCGCGTGGGTGGCGCCGGCCGATGGCCGTGTCATCGGCGGCGGCGCGGCCGGCGCGGCTGCGTCAGCTGTCGGCCGCGCTCGACAGATGGACGGGCGCCGCGCCGGAATGGAGCCGGTCGGGCTGCGGCCGGGCCGCTGACGTTCCGTTGCGAGGTCCGATCTGGTCCGGCCGGGCCGCTGACGTTCCGCTGCGAGGTCCGATCCGGGCCGGACGGGCCGCTGACTTCGCCGCGAGGTCCGGTTCGGGCCGCACGCTCTGCGCCTCGCACCGAGTCCGGGCCTGCGGCGGGAGCAGGAACGGATGCTGCGCTGCTCGGCTTGTGCAGGCGGACGCGCCGGCGGCCGCAGCGGCTCGTCTGTACAGGACGGAGCCTCCGGCCGTTGCGGGTTGCTCTGCACTGGCGGGCGCCCGGCGGCCGTAGCGGCTCGCCCTGTATATGCGGAAGCCGGCGGCCGTAGCGGTCCGGTCTGCACGGGCAGGCGGGCGCCGGCGGCCATAGCGGGGCGGCGGCCGGCGCCGCGCCGCCGCCAGCGCCGGCATCCAGTCAAGTGCAGGCGCCGCGCGGCGGCCGCTTTCGATTTTTAGCCGGAATGTAGGCCATCGGCTGGGCGGGGAGGGCGCGCGTGATGCGGTCGTTTTCTCGTCCGCACCCGGCGGCGGCCCGGCGCGCGGTTCACGGAGGTCAGCGTCGTTACGCGCGACAAATGAGCGGCGAACCGGCCGGAGAATCGAGCGTGAAACGCGCAGGCGCCGGGGTCGGACGTCGCGTGCCCCGCGGACGACGGCGCCGACAGCCCTTCCCTGCCCTTTCCGGAAGCCGCTGCTGAAACGAGGCCAGTCCGTGGGTCCGGCGCGCCTCCGTGAGGGGAGCACACGACGCCGCCGCTCCGCCCCGGCCCTGCTGCCCTCCTATGAGTCGGGTCACTGACTGGCCGGCGGCCGAGGCCGGTTTTTGCCGCTCCGTCGTCACCCTGCGGTCCGGGCGGCGGGCGCCGGCGTGACGGGGCGGCCGGCGCGGCCGCGGACGTGTCGGCCGCTTCTGACCGGGCTCAGTCGGTCCTCCGTCGGCAGCCGAAGGTCCGGCCCCCCCTGCGGCGGCCGCCACACCGCACCGTCCGTCCAGCAGCCTCCTCGGCCAGAAAATCGGGGACCGAGCTGCGCAAAACAGCGCCCTCCGGGGCCCGTGTTATTGCTGGTCTCCACTGGGATCCCTCGTAAGGCGGTGATCCGTTTTAACGTCTCATTTCAGCGCGGCGGGAGGTCCCGCTCGGCTGGAGGCCACAGGGCCCGCCCGGCAACAAACTTCCGCCGACAAACGTTCGGTCAGCCGTCCTCGTGGCTCAGAAACAAGGATGCATCATATGCCAAAGGACTAAATCTGGCGAGCGACGAAAGAACCTGCATGGCTAATGAGACTAGCCCTTGACGGCTGACTGTCAGAGGCGCGCAAAGGCAGTTGTGCAACTACACTTTGATTCGTTGCGGCAGCTGGTTTCATTTAATTCCGCAGGTTTTTATGCATTTTACGCCGGGGCCTCCGTCCAGTCTTCAAACCCACTTTATATGCTGTCCCGTACTCGGCTGGCGGCGACAGCGAGTGCGTGCCGACAGCCGCCGCGCGGCCGGCAGCCGCCGCCGGAGAAATCGGTCAGCGCCGGCGACCGGAATGCAGTCTGTGCAACTCGTCCGCATCGCCGTCGTCGCCGGCGCAGCGGCCGGCGCGGGCGGCGTGACGGCCGGCGCCGACCGGCCGCACCGGTCCCACGGCTCGCGGATCGGGGCCACGAGACGGCGCCGGCCTGCACGAGCCGGCCCGCCCGGTACCGGCCGGACCGGACCGTCTGCCCCGGTACCGCTCCGACATCGGCCGGGTCACCCGACGCCGGAATGGCTGACCCACAACCGGACCGCGCGGCCAGCTCAAGGCAGCGGCTTTAAATGATTCACGCGGCGATTCCGGAAGTTGGACTCAGCGCCGCGCGACGAGGCCGGGCAATGAGCACGAAAGCCTTAACAATGACAGTGCTCTGACACTGCTGACCTCAGCAGTCTTAAGGGTTTCGGTAATCTGCAACATCGGCTTGAAGCGTGACAGAATCCTCGCCGTCAGCGACTTCGCCCACGCGTTCCTTCCTGTTTGGGGAATTTCTCGCCGTTAGTCACGTGAACCGGGATCATCGGCACAGTTTCCAACGCTAGCTGGAGGCAGGAGCACAGTGAAACTTCTCCACAACCATGCACGCAAATCAGCTAACTCCTGCGGAGATTGATGCGATCTCGTCAGTTGTCATTCGGTCTGTTCAGGGGGTGGATCGGTGTTTACTTGACTTCTTTCATATTAATGTTGTTTCTATCATTCCCATAGCTTCCTGAATCACCCTAGCTTCTAAAAACTGAAGTCCTTTGTTGTCGTGGTCCCAAAAAATGACGACTGATTTACTTTGTCTGTGTCAGTCGATGGCGATGAATCTATGATGCCCTGGAAGAGCCCAAAAGTTCCTCAATATTTTGGCATATAAGCTAGAGTCAAAACATTGCTGTGGATGGGATTTCAACCCTATTCCTGAGACACATTTGCTGTCAGGAAGAAATTCCTCTATGTCACATGAACTTTTCATTGCTTGCAAGTTTTCATTTCATTACGAGGAGAGTCTTAAGGTACGCTTCCGCTATGAAGATGGAAACAATGGGATTGACATGCACATTGTTCTCAAAACCGCTACTCTCGTCAGCATGCCAAGACGGGTTTAATTCGTTTTGATGCTCAACATTTGGCCCGCGGGTCAGCTGGCAACTGACCATTAAGGGTCATGCTGGCTATCACAGGTCGTGTCGTATCTGACGGCCCGTTAAACTTTCGCTATAAGCTCGGTCGTCAAGTGAATCTCACAACGGGGCGTGAAACTCTGAACTATACGCAGTACGTACTGATTTGCATGACTGATGCAAAAAATTCACCGTAGCAAATCGTTAGGATCAAAGACATGAACACATTAGATGATGCTGGATGCGGTTTTGGTAGAAAATCCTCCAGGAAAAGAAAAATCATGCTGGTGACTGATATTATGCATTCCAGCTTTCGGTTTAACAGACTAAGCCTTTGACAGAACGGACAGTATACCGACTGAGTGACGTTTTCTTGATTACTCAGCTTTTGAGATACATGTAGAATTATTTACTCGGTATGGTCTTAAAGTAGGGATCAAACAGTTAACACGTCTTACGTTGTATTTAGCTTAACACACCCTATCCCTCCTGATAAATTTGCTTTGACCCATCGCACGTTTTGCATCTTTCCACTTAGGACATTCGCAGGGCAACCGAAGCAGAAGACAGGACATTCCGTCACTTTACTAGACGTGACTCAGCGAGCAAATGTCGCTGCATGGATAGCTAAAGCCCTATAAGTCTCCCCACCGAATTTCACCCGTAAAACACAGACCGCCCTCGAGGGTGAGCGTCCGGTTGGCGCGCCCTGCACTCGACCGGAGTCGCCCGGCGACCCGGCGACCCGGCGACCCGGCGACCCAGCGACCGGAGTCCTACGGAGCTGAGCTCAGCCGACGCCACCGCCGAGCCGACCAGCGCACTCACCTATCACGAAGTCGTACTTCTTGTAGAGCCTCTTGCGGTTGATGGGCCTGGACTCGGGGTCGACCAGGTCGTAGTGGTAGTAGGCGATGGCGGTGAGCAGCAGCGGCAGGAACCATATGCCGACTGCGAGCACGGCCGGCGCCACCGCCGTCACGCCCAGCACCGGGATCAGGGCCATGGCCGGTCCTGCGGCGCGCGCGCCGGCGGCTCTCGGCTGCGGGCGTCACACGAGCGTCCGCCGCGAGGAGCCGGCCCCGCAGCCGGCGCACATGCCCCGGCGACGCCGCGGCCCGCCCCGCACCCAGCCCCGACCCGACCCGACCCGACCCGACCCGCTGAGTCGGCGGAGGACTGCCGGCCGCCGTCTGCCGGGCTGCTGGTCAGAGGCCGCTGCTGCTCAGAGGCTTCTGCCCGCCGGTCCGCTGTTGATGAGAGGCCTCCGTCGGCCGGTCCGCTGCTGATGAGACCTCCGTCGGCCGGTCCGATGCTGCTCGGTGGGTGCCGTCCACCCGACTGCCGCCGAGACGCCGCCGCGGAGCTCGCCGCCCACTCGGGCCGCCCGGGCGCACTGTTTCCGGCGGACTCTCGGTCAGCACGCTGCTCGCCGGTCCGGCTCCCTCGGCCCACTGACCCGCCGCGGCGCCGCCGCCGCGCCGCCGGCTCAGGCCGCGCGCGTTACGTCAGCCGACTTTCGCCCTCGCCCGTCGCCGGCCGGCGCCGCGCCGGCCGGCACGCAGCTCGACCCGGCGCGCGTGTCTGCCGCCCGCACCCTGGGTGGCTGCCGCCGGCCGGGGTCAAACCGAGCCCATTAGAGCGGCACGCGCACCGCACACGGCCGTCCGGAGCGCCGACAGTTCGCGGTCGGCCGACCGCCGCCCGGAGGACGGCGCCGGCGTCCACGGTCCGTGACCCGCGACGACGCCGACGGACGGCCGCACGGAGGGCGGCGACCATCCCGTCTCGTTCTCACGCGCCGACCGCTCTCATTCAGGACGGCGAAAGCCCGAGACACGACACGCATTAGGGTATTTGTCGAGCGATACCTGGCGACTGTCCGGGCTCGGGCTCATTAGGCTTATTTGTCGCGGCGGCGACTGTACCGGGCCTGTGGACAAGCGGGTGTGATGGCGCCATCGAATGCGACGCACGCGTCGTAACTTTGAAGTGACCAGGCATTATACTCGTTTGCCGTATCATTTGTCGGCTCATTAATCCTTCCCTGTCAGTATGTCGTCGGTAATGGCACCGGTTAACAACGGTCGGCGTGCAGTCTTGTCAATAAGAAGTTATGCGTACTACGCGTAATTTCTACTGCCCTGATATGCATTAAAGGATTACCACTTCATTCTCCCTTTTCATACTGTGCGGGACGGATCGTGTGTGAAGGGATAGCTGGGACACGTGAAACATTTCGTGGTTTGCGAAATGTTTGGCGTGTAAAAGACAACAAAGTAGTACATTCTTCTTGACGTTGCCAAAGACGGAATGTAAAGGTAAGCATGACAAATACTTACACCACATAAAAGCCCATGGAAACCACTGAATTTGAAACGCTCCAGGTGAATGCCGAAGCATGCTTTGGCTCTTACGAATTACGTCTTATGAAAACAACAGGTCAAGTGATTTTTTTGCGTTTGGCTTGAAAGTTTTGAATATAATAATATGGACCGTATTCAATGGACCACATTAAAGCCACACTAGACTCATCCAGCTTAAAAACATTGGTAAGGATTTAAATGTTTTTGTTTGCGCGTCGTTTGGAGTAGGTAGAGCTGAACGTTATAAGATGAAAAGTATGTGTTGTATGTCTTTTTTCGTGCTCAAAACACGGTGGTGGTCTGAGGAGCATGAGAGGGTTCAACCCCAAAGAGTTTATGCACTTCAAATGTCCTTAGGCATTATTTCCAAAATACTTTTAATAATGAAATCACTACGTCACGATTGCGAGATACCCGTGATATGCTTTCAGTAGTCTTAAGAAATTACTTTTTTAGAAAGTCCACTGATTGCCTTGTAAAAAATCCCTGGCTATCGCCAACCGCAATAAAAAACGGGACTAACCGAGGTTTAATAACTCTAAGAAAACCCCCTTGTTTTTTCGTCATTTCCAGGGTTTTTGAAGCAGCTTTATGAAGCTTGGTGGCTTGTCTTAACTTTTCTTCTCACGTATTATGCCAAATTTTCATGATTTTGTTTCCCTCAGGGGCGAAGCCAGGTAAAGTTTTTGGGAGGCGCCTCAGGCCATTTTTTGCACTGTTGAAGGCAAAAGAAAAATTGATAGAAAAACAGCTGCCAAAAATGGAGTTTCAAGACAAAATCTTTCACTGATCTGAGGTCACTTCACAACGTTAGGTCAAGTTCAAAAGCTGAAATCCAATTTTATGTAAATATTTTTGAAACTAATTCCTAAAATGCAAAATCCCGAACATATATGGCGTAGCACAGGGCCCTCTGTTTGTTTTTCAGTTTTTTTGATAGATAATTGAATAATGCTAATTTAATATATTAATCTAATATATAATAATTCAGGATAATTGAAACTTTTCAACTTCCAAATTAACAGTTTGGATTAAGGAGCTATGGCCTAAAATGTACGGGCGCTTACCCTGTATCACGACAGCCATAATGAAGCCTTTTAGGAAAATAGCCTATCTAAATTACTGGAACCGTTTTCAAGCTCTACGTCATGAACTCAAGATAATCCCTGCAACTCTGAGGTCATTTAAGGCCACTGAAGATCAAAGGTGGTAAGTTAGCCTGAAGACGACCATGAAAGTTTCCCTTTTTCTTGTCCCTGGCTCTGCCTATGCCAGCATTGTACAAACAGTACAATACAATTTGTACTTCTGAAGCATAGCATGATTAGTAAAAGTCAAACGACATTTTTTCCTTTAGTGTACATCCAGTTTTGCTAAAAAGTCCCATTTTCCAAGCCTTGTGAATACCTATGAGTTTCCTCGAAATTCTAAACGTATAGGCCAATGGGAAAAGTCCCATCGATAAGTTCTCGATTCATGTCCATTGCATCAAAATCGGGCCATGGGCAGCGGAGTTCAAACAAGTCTAAAAATGTCCCCATTTCTGTCGTTCTTGCCCCTCCCCAGTATCCGCATCTTTCAAGATTTTCAGGACTTGTTACAAAAAATACCTCAAGTCATGACAAATCGATTGCCGTTTGTTGCGATGAAATCGGAGGGGTAACTCTCGAGATTTCGGGAGGGAGCCCAAATAAGCCCCCACCCAAACAGGGGAATTCGCCCTAACACCGTGGGTACGGAAAGAGGGTTAAAGAAAAACTTCCATTTTGGTGGTTGTTGAGCATGTTACGTCTCCTTACTGCAAACTTTCAAAATGATCGTAACGCATGAAAGCTGAACAACATGCCAGCGAAGATGCTTTTCGACATGCAAAAGGCATCACCACGCGGCGATGAAATGCTGACGAAGGCAGATTTTTTCGCAGAGTCTACCTTGAGGACAAATTGAGATAGAGCGTTTCCTGCTCCACGTCAAACGGCGAAGAGAAAGGCATTGATCACCTGCGCTAATCGCGGAGAAACTAATGGACGGTCATTTCGCCAAGCACTACAGTCACTTTTTGTTGCTTGGACCGAACTTCTGCGTCGCGAAAAAAGAAATATCGCCGCAAACCATTGGCGCGGACAGTGAAAGTGAATGGGGGCGTACGGCTCCTTGGGCACGTGAGCCGGAATTAGAACTAGCTCGCTTGCATGATAACTGGATGATTGACTTGAATTTGTTTATTAATGTGTTCTACGTTTGCTGTAAGCTTCGTCTGTCACCATTTTTAAGTGCTCGGTTTCTGCATTCGGGACGTTTCTACCGGAAGAAGAAACTTTAAAAGAGCATGATGATGACCCCTAGAAAGGCTCTGGCTGCGCCTCTGTCGTGAAGCACTCGGTAAAAATCATGCACCGACGTATGCTCCACCTCGTTACTCATGTGTATTATATTCAATGGCACTTTGTTAACGTTAATGTTAATCGCCCGTCAGTCAGGTAATTACTGCATTACACTGCATTATCTATGAGAAATTCCGAAACACGCAGTAAAACTGCAGCTTTCGCTTGGCATTACTGAGATGATTAATGGCCACAACGTACGTACAGGATTTTTAAGCAAAACATTTTTTATATAAGACTTCGGCTTACAAAAGCAGAGGCGGTGAGCCTGTTCAACATCAAATGCTCGAGAACGAAACCGAACGCACATGGCCCTTAATAACGTTGGAAAGCTTTCACGCGTAGATGACAGATAAGTGCCTACACATTTGGAACAACCTAAAAAAGGCGTCTAAAAACTGCGTGATCCAAATCAGCTCCAGCAGCCGAACTTATGCCAGGCATGTGGAGATAATTAATGGGTAATGTGCCGGGAGTTTGAGGAAACAATCCATGCGCTGTGAGCAGGCAGGGTAATGAACATTTAGTGCGTGTAGTGCACCATATGGGAATCTTTTAGAGGTTTGCGTTCGGAGGACGTTAATCTGTTGGATCGTGAATGCAGCCTGCTCGTAGCCACGTCACATTCTTTGCGACCGGTGACGTGTTTTTACTTCGCCGAGACCACGACCCCCATGAGAGAGCGCAGAGACCCTACCTGGCCGATTCTCTCCATTTAGTCCGCAAAAAAGTACCCGGCGTGGGCGGCGCGCGCGCCAGCGGTGCCATCTGTCGGCGGTGCCGGGCTGCAGCGGCGGCCGCGGGGCGGAGGAGCCGACAGACAACTGGGTCAGCCGCCGGTGACTGGGGTAAACAGGTCACCCAGTCGGCGCCAGCGCGGCCCGCCAAACACAGATCGTCAAAGGCGTGTGTCTCGGCTCCCCTCGCGCGCCGACACCTGGCCGCCGCCCGGCCCGACGGATTACAGGCCGCGGACGGCGGTAATGAACCGCACTAAAAGGGTGCCCTGCGCTACAAAACAGGGGGCCCCTCTCCGGGACCGGGGAATGTCAACCGGACTTTACTCTCACTCTCTGATCTTTGACCTGGAGGTGATCTGTTACGCAAGGAATTCAAACAAACCAGGTTCTGAGCTTCCTAAACCAGTGGCCAATTTGTTGATGACAAGAGATGTCATCCACTTTTCTCGTCCCTCTAAAGCCTGATTTCGTAATCCCATTTGGCCCGGCACCAACAACATGCCACTCAAACGCCTTTCATTAATCCCATAGCTCCACAATGGTCGGAAAAGATCGAAGTGGCTCCAAACATCATCGCACCGCTCACTAAGATGGGTATGCACACTGTGATTCAGAGATGATAATCATGTTGCAGATGTTACTTACCGAAGCCAAAATTTCCTTTACAGGTTCCCGGGTTTAAGACACAATTTTGGAAATGGGCAGCTTCTTCTGCACCGGGAAAAACTTGGGTTTATACGCAGAAAAACACACAAATTAACAATGGCTGAACATTTCAGCCATAGGCCATGTTCAGGAGTGAATATGGCTTTCGGCCGAACTTTGAGTCCTTGTTAACATTTATGCTGCTAACATGTATGCTGCGTGTAAACTCGAGTTACTTCTGGTATAAAGAAGTCTGTCTTTTTCATAATCATAATACCGTAGGTATTAGTTAACGTCCATAATGCAAAAAAGACGAAATTCGCCCTGGTGTTTCAAGCAAATCACGGTCCTGGAAATGTGTTGGCCAGTTTCTTATAGCTGCATATACCTTGCTGCACATGCGGAACGGCCCAGGGAATATAATGGATCTTGAAACACTTCTGACTGTTAAAGATGCCAAAAATGCATGGACGATGAAATACTTGTGCTCGATTCGGAAAATGCCTGTTCGGTCTTGTAGAAAGAGGTATTTTAGTTTTTGTTTCTAACTGGATCAAAAAACAATGATGACGGCAAACCTAATCACGGTATAAGTACACAATTACGAAACTTTACGATTAAACATTACGAAACCGTGCACAGTAGTAGCATTTCACGAGCCGTCATGAATTTTTGCTCACTGTCCGATTCTTTGGTCTTTCTGCCAGACATCTGACCTCACCTTCGCTATGATTTCAAACATTTGTTGCTTAAATGAGCATCTATTTTCCTTTTTCAGTTGAATGTTCGGACTTTCATGTTGTTTCATAAGCATTTTCTGCGCGAAGGAGGCTGGGGGACCCCCTCGTCTCTGCCCTTCAGGGCGGGAGCGAGTCAGGCGTTGAGAGGACTCCTCGAGCGGCGACGAGGGATCTTTTCGACGCACCAAAGGTCCCGAATAAGACCCATTAATACCTATGCTAAGGTCCTGGGCGTAACGTAAATTTTCTTCAGTTCAGTAAAAATGAGGTAAAATGACGCTTTACGCCAGTGTGAACTGCTCTTTTTCTACGTTCCATGCACTGAATAGACCACCAGCTCGCCAGGAAGCGGCAGTTGCCACAACCGACCTTTCGTGGTTGTATCACTGGCTAGCAGACTTGTGATTCATTACACTTCGGGAGAATCGATCCCGAATCGGATTCAAGGTTTGCTGAATCCATTCTGATCCCGACTTAACGCGGTTTTCTAAACTTGAATCGATTTTGATTTTGAGTCAAAATAAAATGAGCCGATCCCGGAATCGCTTCCCTTCGAGATCCCTTGTCTTGGATTAAGCCGATTGAATCTGATTGATTGGCTTAAGCCGACTGATTGCATTCAAGTCGATCCCAATGCTGATGCCGCAGACATCCGTGCGACTCAACACCGACTCTGATTCGGGCATTATCAGTGGAATCCATTTTGATTCTGACCCTGGCCGGAACGGAATCGATACCGGAATAAATTCTGATTCCGATGCTGTCAGACAGAGGTCTGCGGTCCAGAGCTATTTTCGATCGGAAAGGATGCTATTTTGGGCCGTTACCCCCTCCCCTCCCCCTCAGCCAAATCGTGCTACACCGTAGTTCATGAGCAGATGCTGTGTAAATAGGACGCGAAGCCTAACCACAGCTACTGGACCCCGAAAGACCTGTGCATTGTTGCAATCCCCGTTGCTATGGCAGTCTTGCTAGGCGTGTACAACATTTTCGTGCCGTCGATAAACCTAGATAAAGTCAATTCTTACGAAACTCGTTTCCTTAAATGGGAAAGGCATTTGCCAAATAGCAGGATGGGCCATAAATGCAATATTTTAAGCACTCGTATTTAGAGACGATAGGGATCATGATTCAAGGAGACACTGCTTTCTGTCCTCCAGCAGAGAACGTGCAGTAAAACTGGCATTTTGCAAATCTGATAGCATTTTCATTGCAACACAGTTTTCCTCGTCCTCTCCGCTCTCGCTGGACGAGAAGGGGTAACTGGCATACCCCATGGGGTTTTTATCTGAGATGGTCGGTGAACAGCCTGCGTCAAAAACCCTGAAATGTGCAGTAGCTGATCTTACAATCTATCCGTATCTTTCACATTCGAGGTGCTGCGAGCCGTTTTTTTTTCTCTACACCTGAGTTATATTTTTGAGTTGTCATCGTGACTTAGACAAAGAATGAAGTCAATTTTGGACGCAGGTCGGTATGAGCATATGCCTGACAGCATGTCGCATTTTGTAAGTTTAGTGACCCGTCCAAAATTAATTAGGTTACTGGCCTTGCATGGCTCAAAATCACTTTAACCGGTCAGAGCATAATTATTGACGATGATTTAAGTCAGAACAGTGATTTTTATCCTTCTCAATAACCAGAACCCCAGTCTCTGACCAATCAAGCAACAATCTGGGCGATACCAGCGTAAAAAAAGTTCTCTGACATTTGACCCTTCGCTGACCTGATCTTGACCTCAGCAGAAAAAAACAGTCGCTGACTATAACGAATGATGAATTTGGAACAAAAAGCAGTTTTAAAAGCATGACTTTGTGGCCAAAATACTATAAAACTACTTCAGTGATAACAGAGACGCCAAACGAAGCGGTGCTCTGATTGCGACCTGACAGGTCACTAGGTGACCTGAAAGAGTCAAACTAGGCACCATGAGGAAGGAAAGAGACGTGTTGCGGGCTCGTTTTGGTTTCGGTGTTCTACTTTTATTAGGACAGAAATGAGCAGGGGGCGCAGGCCACTTCTTCTTCCGAGAAATACACCGAAATCCTTACACATCCGATGAGTGCTTAAAAAAAGGTGCCGCTAGTTGACCCCGCTTTCTTACAGACAGCTTTCAGACGTCTGAAAAACGGTTAAACCCGTCTTATGGCGGCAGCAACGCATGATGGACAGCCTTAATCCGCATCAACCGGCAACAGGCTTGGAATCCGCACTCTGACCCTAACGACCTAGATGCAAACAGGTCCCGGCATCGGCGTTGTCGACCGTAAGCGTCCAGAACAGATTAAGGCCCCCGTTAGCACGTATGGATGATGAAATATAACATCCGTCCATTATAAATTGAGGTCATTACAGTGCAAGGTTTCATGCTGGTTTCGGCACGATTTCGAAAAGTGCCTCTGGCATTGGCGCCAAACTATCGCCGATATGGCAATGCAATGGCTCGTGCCCCTCAGATCTGTAGCCTTAGATGTAAGGGCCGCGGCGTTACATGGGAGAAATCTAATAAAACCCACTAATGTCCTATAAACACATTTTTCTGAGTTCCTCGACTTGTCGTATCTCAGAACACCTACGTATGTACATGCCCAAGATTGCATCATATTCGGCACAACGAAATCTTAGTTTGCTATGTTCTGAGCCACAAAGGAATGCGGGATTGCAGTAATGTGGCACGTGTTGCAGGTCTCAGTGTGCATTTTATGTTCCGCGGGGACTAGATATGTCTAATGTGGGAATGTCGTCGGAAACGGGGCTTTGGGTGGGGGTCTTATTATTATTATGCTCTTATACCCTTGTTGCGATGTCTTATATGGTTGTTATTATGATGGCACATGATAATATTATTGAATTATATCATTGCAGTGCCCAATACAATTATTATGCGAGATGCTGCCTGGATAGAGGAGGCGTGGTGGGGTTCGCCCTGGACGTACCTGAAAATAAGAGACAGAAATGTTGCGCCAAAGGCGCGGTACAAGGTTACTTGAGGCTGCAGGCCGATAAAGGATGCGATCAGACATGGCTCTGTCCAATTAAGAGGTCGTGCGAAGCGCGGTATGAGGTAATATCGGAATAGGGGCCGTGTACTGATTACGTTAGGTTAGGTTAGGTTAGGTTGGGTTAGGTTAGGTTAGGTTAGGTTAGGTTAGGTTAGGTTAGGTTAGGTTAGGTTAGGTTAGGTTTGGTTAGGTTAGGTTAGTTAAGGGTACTATTAGGCTACGTAAATTTTCATTTATTGTTTCATTTTGTTTCCTAATACTTTCCAGTTCTGTATTTAGATTTCTTTTCCACGCATTTATTTCACTACGTTTTAATTATTTTATTTATGTATTCTTTTCAATTACATTTTCACCTTTCCATATTTCTGCTATAAACCATAATATTACTACGAACTTTTTTATTTTGGAGGTAATTTATAACGCGTATTAGTTACTTCCGAACCTTTTTTATTACTCTTGATCGGACCTTTGGTCCGACCGACATCTATGCGACCGACAACCAATCAGCGTCGAAATGTCACACAAACAAACCATTTAACGCAGAAACGTCAAAAATCCTTGCGCGAGCATCTGGCGGCTGGCACGGCAGTGATGACGCAATGCGTTTGGGGGAAAATAATGTGGGTTGCAGGGTTTTTCGGCAGAAATTGTAGGTAGTACGTATGAATGTTGCATTTCAAGCGGTATACAACCGTCATTACAATTCTTTTCTTTCAGTAAAAGCGCTCGGTCAAAATCTGACTGTTGACCTTTGAACCACTGAACCTGCTAGAACTGACCTCTGGGAAAGCGGGACATATCTTCACCCTCGCCAGACCAACCTCCGGGTTCGCCTTCGCTGGGCTGGGGACCCATGAAACCCCGCAAGATTTCGAGAACGTTAAGCCTCACAGAAAAGGAAAGAGACCACTAAAAGTCCCTGCTGAAACTAAAAAAAACAATTTTCGTTCAGGTAATATGCATTCAGATCAACGATCACCAGCGATCATCTTAGATGAAATAATGTGCTCACATTTTTGCCTGAAAAACTTTGGTAATCCATACTTTCACGTTGTCCAGGAATTATCAATGAAGAGAAGGCAAATACGTAGCCAGGACTTTCTGGGGGGGGGGAAATGTCAAGTTTTGCCGTATACCATGGGCATATAATAAAATTTAGAGGAGAAAACAGCAATGCTATATCACTGACCTCATATTCAACGTACAGGAAAAAACACATGTTTGTTTTTCATCATATGTATGATCACTACTCATTCCTTGCGCATTCGCTAAATATCTAGTGTAGACCGCTTCCACGGTCCCCCATGGCTACATGCCTGACAGAAGGTCTGATTTACCCAAGATGTACAGCAAAAGGTTAAATGAAGTTAAATTTGGTCATTTTAGACATGCTGAAAATGGATGAAACCATCTCCTATTTGCATGGGCGAGAATCGCGGTTTTTTAAATGTTTAACGTGTTTGGAGTGAAAGACGCTGAAAATGTGTCTGGCAAGTCTGCAACCATTACCTTGAAGTCATACAAGGTAAACCTATACCTAAATTTTAACGCTTAGGAATCGAGCGTTTCTGGTGTCCGTCATCCGTCTCATTACCATTTATCAGACGCGAAACAGCATTGGCACGTGCAGTATTCCGTCTCTTTCATGTCACTCATTTTCCCCAATAATATTTACGTAGGTGACTTGGCGACGGACGGCGGACATGACCTTTACCCTCGCCGGGTCGGCCTTCGGATCCACCTTCGGTGGGTCGAGAGGGTCATACGACCCCCTAGGATTTAGAAAAATATAAGTGCCACGGAAAGAGTTAAACCGTGGTTGAAAGCCCTTTTCGAATGCGGACGAAAGCACCTAGGCATTTTCAAATTGGGCAAATGAAAAAATCAAGGTAAAAATGAATATTAAGGTCGCCAAATGTCATCTTAGGTCAAAATATCCTCTTTATAATTTTTTGGAGGAAAACTTAGACAACCCAGGCTTCTACGCGGCTTGAAATGGGTTTAACAGTAAAAAGAAGGTCTGATTTACTTATGTGAGGCAGAAAAAAGCACTTGAGGTCAAATAAAGGCCAAAGAAACACCGCAAATGAAGGAAAGAATCGTCTTTTTGTAATGACAGGAGTCCTTTTTTCTGAATGTATAAGTACCTATGTGTGTTGGTTGGAACACGCCGCAAATATGGCTGGCACACAAATAAAGTCTGCAGTTGTGATACACAAGCCAAACAAGGTCAGCCTGGGTCAGGATATTGACGTCTAAACGTCGGGCCTTTCTGGTGTCTGTCGTATCATCTGCTGTATTGTCATTGATATAACCAGGCGCGGATCCATGGGGGGAGGGGCGATAAGGGGAATTGCCCCTTTCCAGGCCTGAGAGGAGGCCCCTCTCAGACTCAGAAAGGATTACGTATGATTTTTACAGGGCAAGGGCGGAGAGTAATTATTTAGTTGAAAGACCGTACCATGGGGAATCATAAAATATGATGATCAAACAAATGGAGAAATTTTGAGAATTCACATACGGTGAAGTTACTAACGGCCTGGTGGCCAAGGCAAGGGATAAGTGTGGAAGGGCGGAAATGCTAAGTGATTGCAGAAAATGCTGTCGCGAAAAAAATAGCACGAAAGTCTGGAGGAACAGTAATAGCGATCGGCAACGAAGCGACCGCGTTGGATTATGATGAGAAACCGTTTTGTTATAATTCAGAGCGTCGGCTTTCGTCAAGGTCCAGTGCAAGCTGTGCAATGTGATATAAAAGTGTTGATAACTAAGTGGCATGCATACTAAAAGAACACTGCATCTACGATGCAATGCGGACTCATTCAGAGGGGTTCCTGTGCCGAAGTTATTTACGTACGTGCCAAATTTCGTAGCTGTTTTGCTCGAAGTCCAAAACTAATATCATGCCATCAGTTAGTTTTAACCATAAGCGATGCATTCTCCTTTCCAAAGTACGGCGACTTCATGCACCTGATCAGTGACTTCTAAAAGCAACCTGATCTGAGGTCGCTATGTACAGGGAGGAAAAGAACATCGCACATAATGCGTCGATTGGTGGAGTTCTGGTGGAAATCGGTCTCACAGGCTCATAGCATGGGTTTGCCCCCAGCCAGAAATGTGGGGCTTCGTCGTGTGTAGAGGTTAAGCACTGACCTGAGATCATCACTTTCTGCAAAGGACAGCAAAACGCATATGGCGAGTCGTTTAGTTAAGGTCTGAAAGCAATCGGTCTGATACGCTCGGAGCATGGGATTGCCTGTAACTAAAACCGAGGGTGTTTGTTGTGTGAAGAGAAGGAAAGTAAATCGCATACGGCGTATCGATTGGTGAAGGTTTTGTGGCGATCGGCCCCAGAGGCTCAGAGCATGAGATTGCCTACAGCGAAAAATTGAGGATGCTTATGGATTTCCAGAGGTTTTTGCCGTTACGACCGAGTTTTCTAGATGTTTTTAGCGCTACGATTTGAGGGATTTCTGCAATGAAACCTGGCAGCAGTGGTCGGGAGGCCGACTGCCCAGCGCTCGCCAGCCCGCTACTCAGGTCAGCTCGGGGGCATCCTGCTAGGCCAAAGGTCAGGTTGTCAATGAAACAAGAAAAACGAAAAACGAAAAAAAGTGGAAATAAAAAAAACGCACAGAAGTAGTGAAAAGCCCGACGCAACGGTCGATAATCAAATCCGGTCTCCTCGCAAGACAAGTGAGAACCTTTCCATTTCATCGTGTTGTCACGTGTGGCCATCAATGTAGCAGCACAGGAACAGTATGCAAATTGTCATTTATTACAATATTCATGCATTTCTTTCGAGCCCATCAAAAAAAGCGTACAAAATTTGGAACGTTTTCCTGATTTAGGATTGGTTGGGGGAGGAAGGGGGACAAAATCTGAGTTACCCACCTCCTAGACGGAATCCTGGCTACGTCACAGACCACAACCAGAGAGTTCAGTCGGCATTGGCCAGCTGGGCTTCGTAAAGAAGTTTTCAGGCGTCTCAGCGGACAGAACATTTACTCGGAGCTGGCTGCGCTGGCAAAGATTGGCA
Source organism: Capitulum mitella (assembly GCA_030062745.1). Taxonomy (NCBI): domain Eukaryota; kingdom Metazoa; phylum Arthropoda; class Thecostraca; order Pollicipedomorpha; family Pollicipedidae; genus Capitulum; species Capitulum mitella. Next base: position 28,655,763 of record CP099843.1, read on the forward strand.
AAAAGTTAGAGGGACTTTCCGACTCATAAGCAACTAGGACATGTCTCTTATGCTTCTCCTCGCTACTCTGGATCCAATGTTTGCAAGAAGGCAATAGTTGGCCGCAAAGCAAGAAACTGCGAGATCATGATGAAAAACGAGATCATGATTTTACTGAACCTAAACAAAACTGCCTGTTTATAAGCGAAGAGAAGATGAGAAACCCTTCGCAACCCTTGTTACTTAATACCTCCTCACCAAGCACAAATGCTTAAAAGGATCAAAATTTGTGGAATTATGGCTGACGCTCAACCCCCATCACGAACAATAAACACCATGGTGTGTACTGCTGTGGGTGTTTGGGTGAAAACTAACTATTCGAGGAAGGAACTGCAAAATGGATTTCAGACTGGACTGTAATCCTTTCTTTAAAGGATTTTCATGTTCCCGGTTTTGGTTACAGTTAGATCCTTCACCGGTCTTCAGTTTTCTGCTGATGCGCGTTGGAGAATTGTTTAAGACTTTGATTCCTGAGAGAACCAGAGAAAACCAAATGTTTCTTGAGAACAGAGTTCTCGAGAAAGGCACAGTCTGGCCTTCTACTGATTCCCTATGCAGAATGTATGAGGGAAAAATGCACTTATGCAGTGACAGAAACGCTTTGGAAGGGCTATAAAAAACTAATACGAAAAAACAGAATGTATGCATAAATGGGCACAGACTGGTGCGCGGTCGGAGCTAGATGTGGAAAGGGGAAACGCAACTCCGTAGTCGGACCATTGTTCTGCAGGCAGGCAATCGGCCTTTTACCGGCGAGCCTGCTAAATAAAAAAGTATCTCATGATGAAGAACTATGCAGCCATGGAAAGGCATAATCATCTGATATGGCATTTCTTGCTTGGTCATTGATAAATGCATTTCCGTGACGTTTCTCCACATGTAATGATACGGAGGTTGACCACGCCTGGAAGAGAAATGCGCATTCTTCATTGATCATTCGTCATTCCTCACTCGTCGTATTTTAATTGAAGTTTTGCTTCTATTGTTAGGGCAGCGCGATGCACTTTATCTCGTCAATGAATATATTGTTGCACGATGTCAGGAAAAAGCAATGTTTTAGTTCGAGGTAACTGACACAATTTCTGGCACCAGCGTAGCGTGTTGCGAGAGACTGTGTCAATTTCTAACATGTAGAACATCTAGTCTACCTGGCAAAGCGCAAGAAGTTGTTTTCTATATCTTTAAATGACGTACCCGGTAAACATTTCATGGGTTCTGCCATTGGACTTATTAAAACCAGCAGATTTTCGGGTTCTCATACATTTTGAAACTTTCAATTTCATTTGCATTCAAGACTATTAGGCATACCTGTAATGGAGATTTGTCCTTCATTTTGTGTGATGTAATTAGGTATAGCGAGTACAAAAACAATTTGAAGTCTGCAAAAACTGTCTGTAAAGCATCTCGTTCATAGCAAGCTCCAAATTGCTATACAGCATGCCGTCTTTTCTTTCGCGTTCTATTTTTTGTATGGAATCCAAAGTAAACGAAAGCCGTTCAGAAAAAGACATGCAGGAAAACTGCGTGCCAAGTTGCTTGCACGGGAGCTCCCTATAACTTACCTGCATTAAACATATAGAAACACGTCATTTTGTAACATGACATTCCCGAACTTTTGCTGGTGTACGTTACTGCAGTACAGACGGACCATTTTGAAAGACTGATTTAATTTTTCACTGAGTGCTTACTGCAGGGATTTAACCATGTAATTCTGAAATACTTTGCCAAGGAACTGGTGGAGGCAGGGCACTAAGTGCGCCAGTGGGAAGCGAGTTATTGTTAATTGCACCCGGTACGGATCTCATTGTACTGTTCGTGTAAGATGAAGATTGGAGGGTAGGAGCAGGTCCAAAGGTAGACTAAATTCTCAGATCATTGATGAATGGTAAACATCATACAGTCGGTTTCTGCTCTTCAAAAATCCAGGCGAAAGTCCCGTTTATTTGTTAAATACCCTGAATGTTATTGCTATCTACATTGACTTTGTATGGCGCATGTTGTTCGCTAAGGCACCTCTCGGGGAACTCATTTACTAGCGGCAGATTTCGGAGATATAGGCTTTTAGAAATCATAATATTATTAAGTACTTGTATGCGAAGTATGTTCCATTGATACTGAATATCGGTGTCCATTATATCTTTTGCTCTGCGCTGATTGTTTCCCGGTTTTTGCTGACAGGAGCTCAGATGCCGGACTCCAGCTTAGCGGAGGACATTTCAAGCAGAGGGAAGCGTAATATGCTCACAGTTTCACATTTCTGGAGATCTTCGTCATAAACGTTCAAGACTACCTCTCTGGATTGTTGTGAAGCTACGATGATGAGGGCATCACTGGGACAGCGAAACCACAGGGCGTCGATTCAGTGTTATTCAAATGGCATTGATTCAACACAATTCATGGGGCTGATTGAGCATGATTTTAAATTGAAGCACATTTTGGTTGAAGCACATTGAAGATACGTGCTATAGGCAGTACATGAATATGCTATATGAACAGTAATTCCGCAGACACTAATTCAACGTTAGATTACCTATACCTTTATTGCCTGTAAGCTTTAAGTATACCTCAAATGCAATATTTCTCCCTAGATTTAAGCCAAATATTTTGGCCATAAATCACAATAACGTTGATTCGATGCAGATTTCTACCCCATATTTATACGTGTTCAACTGGCTAAGATTCATAAATCAAAACATGGTTTCAATCAATCTAAATATGCTGTTGGAGTAAATCGCACTTTATATAGACTTAAGCGGCGTGAATTCCTGGTCGGACCACAAAGATTTTCGGAAATATCCAGCCATAACCCAATTTCTGAACAATACACTTTGCGCCTGGAGTTACAGTAAGGCACAATGGTGATGGTTATCTGGCAATAGCTTTAACATCAGAGCCATTAAGAACAGTCCTTTCTTCCCATACAACGTCCTACGGCTTATGCTCAAACTCTGCGAAGTCGATGAGGTCGCCGGTGGGTCCATGGCTTACTTCATCCAGCCCTTGCTATACATGCGGTGTTTTTGATTGTTTCGCGACCATCTTTTTGTGTCGTACCGAAGATTATTGACAGCCTTTACACATACTAGAATAATCATGTCGGTTCCTCCTACGGTACTTTCTAACTCAAACGAAAACACTTCTGAATTTCTTAAGACCAAAATTTGCTCAAATCTTCGCCTGATATGGTAGCGCTACAATTTACTGTCAGGCAATATGGTGTTGTGCCAAATATGACCCAGTAGACTCATTTCCGAATGGCGACGAATGACATGAGATAATCCTAAAACCGGTCCCACGCTTCGCACCGGCGCATAATGCCCAAAAAGGTCGAGGCACGCCTCTAAACCCAATATCAATCAATCGCACCGGATCGCATCGATCGCTTCCGGTTATGTAGCCGAGCACGAGCGAAAGGGAGTGTCGGTTTGTTTATGGTGAAATATAACTCCATTTCTGGGAACCGTACTGGTAGTGGCACCATTTCCTGCTTTCATAGGAAAGTTGATAAGCTCTTATGCATCATATGTATAGCAAAAGTGGTCTGTGAAAAGGTGAAAAAGTAGTGTATCATCAGTCCTGTTATGCTGGTTTGGGTCCTCAAATGTTTTATGTAATGTTCAAGGGAAATGAGTAATGATAATGTAAGAAATGGCTGCAACAGATCAGGGATTAAACAGAGAGTAAAGAATAAATTCTAAAGCAATGGGTCTGTCTATCTTCATCTTCTGTCTATATATAAGCCTATAAATGTGGGGTATATGCAGTTTTTAATAGCTAGTAACAAAAAAACTTATTAATTTCCTTTTGTCAAAATAAAGTGGGCTAAATCCATTGAAGAGTCCACTTTTGGGGGTAGGTTAGATTTTCAGGCCCTGGGCTTGGCCCCCCAGTTACTCACAGAAATTGACACCCCTTTTGAATACTCATACTCAGCTGGAATATGCATTACTACTTTTTTGTACATAACATCTTAAAAGCCCAAGCAGCCTTGATGTTAAGGGCAACCTTTTTATGTAGGATGTGGGTATGTACTCATTGTTAGTCTGAGAGATCAGAGGTATTAACTGGGCTGTCTTGCTCAAAATTTTTTGCTGAGGTCATGTTAAAGAAGTATTTGGTGCAAACATTTTGGTTTGACATCAGACACCAGCTTATTTTTGTTTGTCCCTCTCCCTGTAATGCCCTTGAGAAATGGTGCCTTTTTCATGACCATTAGCACAACACTGGATTTGAGCCAGTTTAAGTTATTCCCTGTTTTGGAAACTATGGCAAATACCTTACATAGAAAAACATTATAGGCAGTATAATGCCTATAATTGTGGCATTATACTGCCAATAATGTATAATAATAACTGGACCACTTCCTATGCTGTGGTCAAGTCAGATACAACCCTTGCTCATTTTTTAATAGGAAGTGGCACCTTTTACCCATTTCTCTTGAAATGATGACTCACTTGTAATATATAAACCATCTGTGTCTCTCTTGGTTTGATGGCAATAACAGCATAGTATTATGTGCATTAAAGTCATATATTTTTTGTCCTATAGCCCTTTCCATCATTTTCATAGTCACATTGGCTCAAGCTGATTGTTTTGAAATTCATTGAAGTTCATTGCTTTGCTTTTCCCATTGTACATTCATTATAAAATGGTGGCATTTTTGGAAACTTTATTCCGATTTTATTCCATTGGGCTAGGATGTAATGCATTTTATTTGCTTGGTCAGCAGTTTGTTGATTCTTTAATTGCAGTGATAAATTGTATTACTTTTTTCATTCCGTGCAGTTTTGTGAGATTAATTCACATAATGCTCTACAGGTAGAACACATGTAATATCTAGAGTAACAAACCAGATTATAAGTGCTGGGGACTGTGATGAAATACCCCATTGATGGAGACCTATTAATAACCACCATACATCAGGCCCCCTAGTAAATGTCCCAGTTATTTGTCAGAACATGAGTTTAGTGGCCATGCACCTTATGTAAAAGACTGTTGTCCAGTTTTTTCACTTTCCTGCTTGCTAAACATACATGACACTTTTGCCTGGAACAGGCATTGACCAATTCTTATGATAAGCATGAATGTTCTTGTCATCGCCACAGAATTTTACAACAGTCAGTGCCATGTTCAGCATCGTCGTCTGAATAAAATATCTGGGTATTGGCCCAGTTGTGGGGCACGATGCTGCCACCTATATGGGATGAGATTGCTGCCAGTGGCATCTACAGGCCGCGGCTGCTCCCTGTCTGTTCGGGCCGGACGGCTGGGTCCCGCTCCAGCACTCCAACTGGCGTCACTGGCGGCCCGGTCCTATCCAGAGTGGTGGATCTAGAGTGGTGCGGCGGCAACGCCTGCAGGCAGACCCATGAGCTGGTCACAGGTGCTGGTTAGGTCTACATAGGCTCGGTCGCTTCTGTGTGGGAACGGCACGTTTGCCGTGTTCACGGCACAAGCTGCTTCAGCGGCGGCGTCTGGACTGGTGAGAGCGAATCTACGAGGGTGGAATTCGGGAGGATGATTCGTTGTGAACGGTTAGGTGGGCGTGTGCGCGGTAGGCTGCGGAAGGTGACTGCCAATTTGTTACAAAAAAACTGACAGTGACTGCCAGTTTTCTGTCGGCACGGGCTCTGATTGCTTGGCGTTTCTATGTATCGCGCGCGTGGCCGTCGTACGAAGTCTCACTCTGGTCTGAGTATTGTCGTGCCAGCAGTGGTGCGAATGGCGGCGCGTGTTTCGCCGGTGGCGGAGACCGTGACGACGTCGTTTGGCGTTCCGACTACAGATGGAGATCGCCCGGTGGTGGCGGAGCTCTTTAGGCATAGTCGGATGCCTTGTCCTGGGCTCGTATTAAGCATGCCAGGACATGTCTCACCGTATGGGACGACAGAGTCAATGCAGCAGTCACACGGGCAGACTGTCATTATTTTATTCTTATCGAAGGGACAAGATGCCAGCGTTCTCGTCGAGATTGGCTGCCCAAGTAGTATGTCTCCGTCTGGTCAAGAATGAAGGTTGGAATTTCCTTCCATTTTGGCGCGTGACAGAGATAAACTATTCCGGGTTTGATGTTTTCGCTCGTAGGTATTTTTTTCCGTTTTTGAATCCGTGTTTCCGAGTTATTCAGTTACGGCGTCCAACAATATCATGGGCTGATGTGACGTTCATTCTTGCATTTTCTCCTTGCAAATCTAATGCGGAAATAGATCGATAAATGTTTAGTTGTATTGCAAAATGTCCATGAAACATAAATGTACTAAAGAGACCGCAGAAAAAAAACCGTAGAAAAAATCGGAATTTGATAGGAAGCACCGTAAGCCACTCATCATGCGTCCTACAAGGCGTTTTGCCGACCTGTGATTGACGACGGTGGAATTGTGAGACACTCGCACAGTTACACGACACACGTGACGAACTTCAAATTCTACAGGACTGGGAGATGTAACTGTTCACATTAAGCATTAAAGTTGACAACAATGAAAATGATGGGGTTTTTGACAATTTGTTGCTTACATTATATCTGGTTCTGCCATGACAGAGATATTTTGCTTCATTGAGACTTAACACCGAGCTCTAGGGCATGTAAGTTTTTTATGGGCTTCTCCCAGTTGCGAGACTCGACGTCTTCAATGGATTCTGGCAGTCGTCGTCGTCTGGTTTCTGGCAGCAGTAACACCACCTGGGCACGGGACACGCAGTGGCATTAGCATGGTGATCGTTTACATGGCACAGACGGCTTCCTGGATAAGTGTCGACAAAGGATGCTTGGCGAATTTCGGAAATAGGCTATGTGTTCATCGGAATTTTGTCTTTTCCCCAAAACTTTCGGACATTTCAAATACATTCGTAGGAAAGGCAACACGGGAGGCTGTCATCGTCGTGGTCTGAAATGCTGGTGTATTCACCAACGACATGGGGAACAAAATTAAACGGCAGCTTTACGGCGTATGGTACACATTGATTCCAAACTTAAAAGTGGCTGGCTTCGTCTGATACTGGCGAAACATACAACGGCATTACCGCCGGTAGCTGGATCCTAGCTAGTGGCCATGAACTATCCCTTAAACTATCTCGGCTGAGGGCCCAGTACTGCCCAGGGGCTAGTGAATGTTGACCGTGTCCTGACCAGGGACTGATCGCCGGTGGCCGTGTCCACCTACTGACCGGGAGCTGGTAACCGTGACCGTGCCCATTATTGATCGGGGACTGGTAACAGGTGACCGTGTCCACTTCTGACCGGGGGCTGGTAACCACTGGCCGTACCCAGGATTGACTGTCAGCTGGTAACACGTGGTCGCGTACCGACCAGGAACTGGTAACCAGTGGCCGTGTCCAGTACTGACCACAGGCCGGTAACCGTCAGCCGCGAGCAGTGTTGGAAACCTGGTTTTTCTTCCTGGTGTCGGAGTACATATTCTCTTTTGGAGTACAAAATATCATGCATTTACATGAGAAACATGGACGAACTAGGTGCTCTGCAAGCATATGTGGCCAGCAGGGACGGATCCAGTGGCTCCGTTTGGGGGGGAGGGCAAACCAAAGTTTCCTGGGTCTGCATGGTAGGTCAGCAGAGTTGTTGACTGTTGGGGGGGGGGGGGGGGTGGAAGGTGGCTGGCCGTGGGTTTGGAGTGTACTTCAGCGGCCGAGTACGGATGTCAAACCATCAACGAGGGGGGGGGGCTGGGCAACTTCAGATTCTGGTTGATTAGGAATACCCATGTCTTGGTGGGGGGGGGGACACATGATCATTTTGAAGTGCAAAATTTTTTTTGGAGCATAAATATTTTGGTTCTCCTTGACACCAGAAAACAACAGTTTTTCCAACACTGGCTCTGACCGTGTACTGACTAGGGACTGGCAAAAGACGACTGTTTTCTGACCAGGAACTGGTAACACTTGACGGTGTACGGACCAGGAGTTGGTAACACGTGACTGTCCTACCAGGGGCTTGTAACACGTGACGGCGAACTGACCAGGGGCTGGTAACACGTGGCGGTGTACTGACCAGGGTTTAGTAATACGCGACGGTGTACTGACCAGGGGCTGGTAAACATGTGACGGCGAACTGATCAGGGGCTGGTAACACGTGACGACGAACTGATCAGGAGCTGGTAACACGTGACGGTGTCGTGAACTGACCAGCGCCCCGGAGACGGCGGCCACGCCGAACACGCAGCTTGGCAGGGACCAGTGGACGGGCGCCAGCAGGTCGACCACGTACGGCGCCGCCACCGAGCCGAGCCGGCCGCTGGACGTCGCCAGGCCGAGGCCGCCGTTCCGCATCGGCGTCGGCGTGTACTCGATCACGTACAGGTAGATGATGCTGAAGACGGCCGTGATGAACATTTTGCCGGTGATGGCCAGCAGGAGTTTGGGCCAGGCCAGCCGGGCCGGCACGGCCAGGATGGCCAGGATGGCGGCGGCAGTGAGCAGCAGGAGGCCGCACGTGCTCGGCCGACGGCCCACCCTGTCGGACATTGTAGGCAGTCACATCTCGCTGCCGGACACTGTACAGTTTGTGTCCGGACAATAATGGCGAAACGTAAAAATGGCGAATGCCTTTTTGGCGCATGCCGGATAGCGAGTGCTGAGGGGCGACATGTAAAAATGGCGACACTTTAAATTGGCGATTGGCCAAATGGTTCGCCTTCGCGTTCTGCGCCATTTCGCCGTTCGTCATTTTAGCATGTCGCCATTTTTACATGTCATTTATCGTTCGCCGTCTAGCATTCGCCATTTCTACATTTCGCCATTTTACCCTAGTCCCGTAGAGTTAACTCACATCGCGGGGGCTTGTGCAGGCACGTCACGTCGCCCGCCTTTAAACAAACACTACACACTGCCGGCCACTGCATACCATACGGTCCCACTGGCACCACTCCACCACAGAACTCCACTAAAGTAGGCGGCACTAAGTGGTAGCTGGGGATGTTGTTGGCCTCGGAACAAACAGCAGAAATATTGTTCGTACGGCGCTGTATGGAACGGTGTCGACCTCAGGTTGATGTTAAGATTCCCGATGACTATGGTGTTGATGGTATATACAGAGCCCAGTCCGCACTGCCAACGGCCAGGTCGGCCGTGTGCCCAGGTGGCCGGCAGTGCGCCGTTTGCGTCTGCCTCACCGGTTGATGAGCGGCACGGCGGCCAGGTTGGCCGGGATCTCCACGAGGCCAGACAGGAAGGTGGCCAGGTACGGGCTGCCGCTCAGCTGCGCCGAGTCGAACTGCACGCCGTAGTAGATGGCGTTGGTGATGATGAACATCCACATGCTGGCCAGCAGGCGGCGGCGCATGACGGGCGTGGCGAGCAGGCGCAGCGCCGTGCAGCAGGCCGTCAGCCGGTCGCAGCCGCCGCCGGCGCCCTGCTGCTGGCCGGGGCAGGCCTCCAGCTGGGCCAGCAGCCGGCGCTGGTCGGGAGGCGGTCGCCGGTTGGCCCGGGCCGCCGCCTGGAGCACGACCAGCGCCTCGCGGTGCCGGCCGCGCTCCACCAGCCAGCGCGGCGACTCCGGCAGCAGCCAGTAGTAGGTGAGCACGAGTCCGTACGGCAGCGAGATGGCCAGCTGGAGGTGGCGCCAGTCGCGCACCAGGTAGGCCACGCCGGGCAGCGCCATCAGTCCCAGGCTGTACGGTACCGCGAACAGGATGCCGGTGGTGGCACGCAGCCGTGGCCCGGTCGCTTCCACGGCCAGCGTGAACAGGGTGCTGTTGATGCCGGTCAGCGCGCCGACCAGCAGCCGCAGCGTCAGGAACATGGCGTAGTGCGGGCTGAGCGCCACCGCGCTGGCCACCAGCAGCTGCGCGGCGGCGGCGGCCAGCGACGTCCGGCGCCGACCGAAGCGGTCGCTCAGCGCACCCAGCACCGGGTAGCCGAACAGTTTGCCGAGCATGAACGAGGCCTGCACGGTGGAGTAGAGCCATCGACGGCCGCAGACCAGCGACCACTCGCTGACGATCGTCGACCGGTACTGCGACGTGTCGAACTCCCACGCGTGGCAGGCCGCCTCGGAGCCGTTGGCGAGGTACCGGCAGCGGCCGGCGGCGGCCGGCAGGGGCTCGGCGCCGCTGGCGTTGGTCGGCAGCCGGCACCAGTGTTCTGGCGTGGCGCCCAGGAAGAGGCTGCTCACGTTGTGGAAGCCGGACAGCGCGCCAACGGCCGACGTCAGCAGCAGGATGCGCCACTGCCAGCGTCCGGCACCGCCGCACTGCTCCAGCACGGCTTCGAACCGACCGTTGGCGCCGTCCCCTGCCTGCAGCCCTTTTCGGGCTTCTTCCGAACCGTCCGGACCACCGCCGGCCTCCTGCGGCTCCGTGGCGGCGGCGAGGTGATTCTGCCCTTGTCCGGCCGCGGCAGACTGCTCCTGCTCCGGTCCAGACATGGAGGACTCATTCTGCTCCGGTCCGGTTATAATGGACTCACTCTGCTCCTGCTCGGCTGCGGCAGACTGCTCCTGCTCCGGTCCAGACATGGAGGACTCATTCAGCTCCGGTCCGGTCATAATGGACTCACTCTGCTCTTGCCCGGCTGCGGCAGACTGCTCCTGCTCCGGTCCGGTGATGGTGTACGTTTTCGGCTCCTGTCCAGCTGTGACGTCCCGGCGCTGCTCCGACCGGCCACGGTGGGCGAATCCGCTGGCCGTGGCCTCTGCGGCTGTCTGCTGCTGTCTGCGGCTGTCTGCCGACCGGAGACGGTCCGTCCGCGAGCACCAGTCGAGCCGCACCGTAGCGCGCCTCCCGCCCGACTGTCGCGCCGCGCCGCCGAGCCCGGCCTCACTGGACCACGCCGGCGCCGACGCTGACCGGAGCGGCCGACACTGGCACCACCCGTGCCGTGCCTAGCTGCCTAGTAAAGCAAACCCGGGCACTGCTTGTTGGTTGACTTGGTTCTTAATCGACGCATTAATCAGAGATGACTAATAGCGTCGGGCTCGAAACCAGATTCAAACATCCAACGCGAATGAGAGGGCCGTCACACGGAGCGAACGGCCACGTGCCGTCCCGCGCGAAGCAGCGATCCGGACAGCAGCCGGCCGGCCGGCCGACCACACACCTGCTGACCTAACCGCGGCCTGGAGCCGGCCGGCGCAACCGTTCGCGCGCTGTCTCCCCGGTAACGCCTCAGCCGCTCTGCCCGGGTGCTCTCGCTCTCTGCCCGGACTCGGCGCCGCGTGCTCGCTCGGTGGCGTGTCGGCGTTGGCGCGCGGCCACTGTGTTGGCAGAGCTGCACTAGCGCCGTGTGGGGAACTCGCGGAGGTCGCCGGCCGATTGAGAGGACGTTCCGCCGGCGGCTGCGGCACGCTGGGACTGTCCGCAGCCCGGCCGGCCGGCCGGCGCTGCGCTGGCGCGTCATCAGCCGCGTCACTGGTCCGGTTTGTGCCGCCGCGCCGTCCCGTTAATTTGTTGTCAGCGGCCCCTGCTGGTAACTGACACGCTACCTCGGTTTATCAGGTGACGCCTGTTTTCCATTAATTTCGTGCAGGGACGGAGCCAGCCATCTGTTTTCGTGTGGTGAAGCGGAACGGAGAACGGCGACGTAACTTTGGAGAAGCTCCTGATTATGACAATGGAGACACTTGACAGATACCCTTCCACCACACTTATATGCAGAGCATGTACTTGGATGTGACCCACAGCACGTGTGCGATAGAAATGCGAGCCCCGCCACCGCTGGAATTCACAGCTCCCATAGCAACAAACCAAGCAGTGGCACGTGTTTTTAGCAGTCCTGCTCTGGTTCGAGCCGTATTCACGTGGCCTACTGTCTGTCAGAGGGCTTACTGAGCTGGTTCCATGTATTGTCCAGCAGAGCTGCGGACAGTAACGGGGAGGAGGGGGGGGGAGGTAGCACGTTTATGGCGCAGGAGCCACGTGATAAGGGGCGTCGCACATTTGGGGTTACATGGGACAGCGGGGATGGGAAGGCGTCCCAACACAACGACAAGGTAATATGATTGAGTGTTTTACAAAACACGCCATTGTCGCGCGCTGTATGGTTTCGTCGTCCGCCCCACCTCTGTCGCCGTTTTCCGATCCTTGCCCTTTACACCGCCCCTACCCGGCACATCTGAGTTCTTTTTTCCCTGTTCCTTCGTAATGTAGCTCCGCAATGATCTAACGGAGCGAAGGAGTGCTAACAAAATATCCACCCACCCCTCGATGAATTCACTGTGGCCACATCTAGGGAAATAGGTTCGGATCTTGGGATGTAGGGATATAGGCCAAAATCGTGGAAAATTTCTCGGCTGTGGACACCCAGTTTGTTTCATTAATTAATTTATACAAATCAGAGCCACCTTCGGGCAAAAAGTGATGAAAACTTCTGTTCTCTTTCCTTCCTGACCAAAAACGTTACCATTTGGTAGCAAATTACCGCGTATTTTAGTTGCATACTTTAACTTAACACTATGACACGAAATATATTAGCGTTTTCCCTGACTGCATGCCAATACGGAAAACCTCTAGCGGCGAAATACATGAACGATAATGTACCACGTAAAATGCATTAAAATGGACTAACAAAATCCCAAAGTGGCCTTTAATTAATGAAATCTGATTTAACCCTATTCCCGGAGGGCTAGACGGCATGGCCGATTCCCGGCAGGGGGGGCGGATTCGGCCCCCCCTGAGATCTTGAGAACTAATTTTCCGATTTCATCGCAACAAACGGCAATCGATTTGCCGTGACGTGAACTACATTTTTATAAAAAGAAATTTTCAAAATTTTGAAATTTGTGGACACAGGGGGGCAAAAATGTCAAAATGGGGGGTACTTTTGGACTTCTTATAACTCCGTTGTTTATGGACCGATTTCGATGAAACTGGCATCAATCGAGAGATTATGGATAGGGCTTTTACCATGGGTATGCAAATTTGAAATTTTGAGAAAATTCATGGGCGTTCACAGGGTTTCAAAAATAGGGGGATTAGTTTTCTAATAACGAAATGAACAAAAGAGGCCAAAACACTTTTTTAGGTTCTGCTAGTCATGTTATGCTAAAGAAGTACAAATCGCATTACAATGTTTGTATAATGTTAGCATAGGCGGTGCCAGGGACATAAAAAAGGGGGAACTGTCATGGTCACACGTTCTTCAGATCAACTTGTGACCTTTGACCTTAAATGACCTCCGGTGACCTTGGGCTCACCTGGAATGATGTCGTGTGCATTCAATATCATCTGTAAACGTTTTTAATCGATTGAATTCACTCTATTCCAAAAAAATTATTTTTTGGCTTTTGCGATATAGGGTACGCGCACTGACATTTTAGGTCATAGCTCCGTGACCCGACCTGATATCAAGCTAAAACTTGGTACACAAGTAGAGGGTACCCTTCTACGTCACATATATTCCGGGTTTGGCATTTGAAAAAAACGGCGCCGAAATTATTGTGAAAAAAACAAATTTTGACTTTTGACCTTGGCCTGACCTTGTAAAGTGACCTCAGATAAACAAAATTACATGTGCACATTGCCCGAACTATTTAGCTATACATTCATATAAAGTTTTAAGTTCTATCTTAAAAACTCTGTTTTTGGCAGACATTTTCCTTTTACCCTCAACATGGCCAAAAATGACCTGAGGTGCCTCCCAAAAACGTTGCCTGGCTCCGCCCCTGAGCAAAATAAAATTTCGAAATTTTGTCACGGCGCGTAGAAGGAATATCTAGGAAAAGTCACCAAGTTTCGTGAAGCTGCGTTAAAAAGCCTGGAATTGGCAAGCAAAAAACCCGAGGGGGGGGGCCGATTTCCGCCCCCCTGCCGGGAATAGTGTTAAAGCAGGTGTTTTCATGAACAGTTTGCGTCTAACTAAGAGCACCTGGTCAAGTTTATGATCGTTCCTAACATTCTTGAATCAGTTATTTTCTGCTGTTCAGCTTGTTTGTAGATTTTATAGCGTTTCTTAGCGGGTAGGTAGCCGTTTTTTATTTCGATTATTCTAGGACCATAGACATAAAAAATACCTAGGCTAGTGCTGAATGGCTGTCTTTGTGACATGGCTAAGCTAACTTGGGTTTGTGCTAAGGTTTGCACCTGTTGTAATTCTCATAGGCGTAGAACCGGGGGGTCTACTTTCCACACTTTCCAAAGTGGGGCAGCGGTGATACCTGCCCCTCCCCCTTCCACCCACGTTAACAGCACAATTCGTTTGAAAAGGCGAGTTCCTGTGCACAAAAATTTTAATGAAAACGTAAAATTCTGCACCACATCACAACACCAGCCAATCATCACAAACGATTTTCCCCAGCTGACTGGCCAAAAAGCTGGCCACATCCATTGAGTTTTAAGAATCTGATTTTTGTTGTTCACCATAGCGAATAAAAACTGATTGTTGCAGTCGATATCCGAAATTGTTGAGACCGTGGCACTGACGGGTGTCCAAAATTGCTCTGTAATGAGCTGGCGCGCTGGCTCGCTCGTCTAACCCTCGCTTCGCGGCCGCGGCCGCTATACGTCCCGCCAGTGATGAGCACTGCGCGCCGCACGGCCTTTCATTTCTATCGTTTATTGATCGTTTATTGATCATATCTGGCGTGGTTTTATCCTTTTTGTATGCTGCACATACAGGTGTACGGGTGGAAACAGTATTGCTACATTGTTTGGGTACAGAAACTAGCGAAATGGCACGCTAGAAAAGGAGATTTTCATCGAATTCTTGGGAAATGTGGGCGGACCCGCGCGGCTACACCGGGTGGATTCGACACGCACCTTCTCATCCTCATTTTCCGATGCTTATTTAAAAAAACCTTTATCTCGCAGCTCCGCAATGATTTAACGGGTCGAAGGAGCTCGAACCAAATACCCACCCGCCCGCACGATGAATTCAGCATCCATCTTCCCATCCTCATTTTCCGATCCTAGCTCTAACCAAACACCCACCCACCCAGTCGCTCGATGGCCAGCTGTAAAATGCAACTACTCTCAGCACTGCTGTCCTTGAGTTGGCTGCGACCATGGCTGGCGATCTTGGGGGATGGGGGTCTGAACTCCCCTCATTATTCAGGGACTTGAGCATTGGACCTATGGCATGGACTGGAAAGAAACTGTCTGAAATCCTCAGTAGACACCATCCCCCCGTTCCTGTTTTCCCTAGCAGGTCCCGTCAGACATTGGCGACGTCGCGCTCACAAAAACAGATTAACTCATTAGTCACTGCCTGATCCGCATTATTATTTAACCCTTTTCCCTGCGGGGCTGAGTCCGCCTCATCCAGTTCTTTGGTTGCCAGTTCCAGGCATTTTGACACAGCTCCACGAAACTTGATGACTTTTCCCGGCTATTCTTTCTACGTACTGTGACAAAATTTTGAAATTCTGTTTTACTCGGGGGTGGAGCCAGGCAACGTTGTATAGCTAAGGTCTATAGCTATAGCCAGGCAACGTTTTATTTTAAGGCAACGAATGTATAGCGAATTAGTTGGGCAACGTGCAAATACAATTTTGTATATCTGAGGTCACTTTACAAGGGTCAGGTCAAGCTCAAAAGTCGAACTTTGGTTTTATGGTAATAATTTCGCCAGTAAAGGGGGGGGGGGAGTTCGACGGCGCGGCGCCGATCCCTGTTCCTCCGTACCGCCGTCTACGAACATAGCAGTCCTCGCACAAATGCCCAGGCACCCAGGACTGGATGCCCTCTGCAGTAATCTACAGCACAGGGTAGGAGACCAACAATCACGGCTTTTAAGTGAAGCTGGGCGAAGAGAGTCAAAGTGTGATAACATTGATGACTGGTATTCATACGTTCTTCCTCGCCTCATCCATAGCCGTCCTTTTGATCATGCCACTGCCCACACATTCGACAGCCGTGTCTGAGACAACGGCGGTGCTTCAACGATTCCCGGATTTCACGCGGAATTCCATGCGAAATTCCCCTTCGAATCCGTAAAGAACGGCAACCCGCGGATTCCTCGCGCAATGTCCAGCAAAGAACGCCCCCAAATATGTGCGCCATTTGAAAACAAGGGACCTATGACCTTGAACTTTCTATACCTTTAACTGGGGA
Source organism: Capitulum mitella (assembly GCA_030062745.1). Lineage (NCBI taxonomy): Eukaryota > Metazoa > Arthropoda > Thecostraca > Pollicipedomorpha > Pollicipedidae > Capitulum > Capitulum mitella. Next base: position 28,671,800 of record CP099843.1, read on the forward strand.
ATCGTTGAATATCCCTGTTAAAAGATACTATTTTTACAATGAGGGTAATGAACTTGACAAATGGTATAAGTTTGCAAGATATTGATGGGATCCCCTGCTTTGATGACGTCATTTCATGGACTTTGAATACCTATAGCATAATAATTTTTGGATGTCCCTCCTGGTGAGTATTATTTTTGAAATAAGCATGTTTGATTTTGTCATTTTATTTAAGTTTCACGGATGTTGCAGGGGTCCGCCTGATTTTGATGACGCTATTTTAGCAACATTTCAGGGAAGAAAACCGAAATAAATCGAAATGTCCTTTTCAGAAAGCATTATTTTCGGACTCAGGAATCAAACTCGTGTAGAATATAGATGGCCACGGTGCGGAATACGAGGTGTGTCAGAAAAGTTCCGGGACTGTCACAAAAGATTTATTTCAAACTCAAACTTCACGCTAAGAGTTTTCCCCTTCGAAGTAATCCCCCTGGAGTCTAATGCACTTTTCAATCTTTCTCTGCCACGCTTGCATGCACGTCTGGAAGGATTCTTCCGGGATCCTGCGCAGTTCCGTCGTCACGGCCTTTTTGATGTCGTCCACTTCTTCAAAACGGGTCCCCTTGATGACCCTCTTGAGCTTGGGGAAGAGGAAAAAATCACACGGAGCCAGGTCGGTGTGATCATAGGTGGGCACTGGTCCGTTACTCCGTTACTCCGTTACTAACGAAGTTACTTTTTTGAGTAACGGAGTAACGGACCCGTTACTTTTATTTTACTGTAACGGACTGAGTAACGGAAGTTACTTTTGTGGTCCGTTACTCCGTTGCTTTTTGGTCCGTTACTCCGTTACTCCGTTACTTTTTAAACTCCTTACAGACACCGCCCGGCTTTATTTGCATCGGCACACGCCATTGGCTACTTGAATAGCCAACACCCAATAGCGTGCGGCGATACAAGCGCGGCTGGGCGCGCACTCAGCTGACAATCGCGGAGTAGACTTGTTGACAATATTCGTCAGCTGATAAACGTTGACGGCAAGCTGGCGGCAATGGTTCAGTATAAAGGCCAGTTGACTTTGGTCTCTTTTGGGACAAAAGTATTGAATTATGCGTAAGTTTGATATGACTTAAAATTATAAATTAACCAGTCGTCATTTTTCAGGCTAAAAGATATCAAAGTTATTATCATTTATACTGGAACAGCCAGCTGACGGCAGTTTTCAATGTTGTCTCAAGTTAGTCAAGGATTGCTTACCACCGCCACACGGTTCCCCGCCAAGATCACTCAAGGCTGTTGAGCACATGATTAGTGCCGCCATGGCCTTGGATCTATGATGTTCATGAGGCGATGGAGTGGTGATTGATTCTTGACTGGCCTGAAATTTTAACTACCTGACACTAAAATGTCCCATGAAGGCGTCTTTACGCCGCCACTGGAGGTCGAAAACCTTGACTCCGAGTCCGACGGTGCCTCAGCTTCGGAGGCAGAGGACGAGCCCGGTCTGGGTCACCCATGGCCACATCCAGAAACGTACTTTGAGTTTAAGGAGGAGGGGAAAAACGTCATTTTTACGTATGTCCTGTGCCGACCGAAAGAGGCTATAATCAAGGGTCACAAGAGTAGCCTTTCAAACCTAAAGGCACATATCAAGAGCAAGCATTATTTACGGTATTTGCTGGTGAGAACATTGTGCACAATAAGTTGTCAGTAGTGAAGCATAATTATGAAGCTTGTCGACTATTGCTTGGACTATTTGCCTTAACCATATTCTCTGCAGGCAGTGAGATTCACATTACCCTGGGGGTGGGGGCAGATCTGCGGTAATCTACCTTTCGGCCGACGCTTACGCGTAATTTTTGGATACGCGGAAGTGGCAACACAAGTTGTGTGAACAATTTAGCCCATTCAGGTATTTTTGTAAGCACTGGCCCCTACTGGATGTGTAAACTGACTTGGTTAGGTAACTCTTGAATTTTGATTCAGTTGACACATGTTTGCCTTCAGCCGATACGAGCTAACCAAACCAAAAAACAGGCAAATTGAACCTAACAAAAAATTAGTTTTACATGCCCATCTAGGGCAATCCCTGCAACCATACAGTAGGTTTTAGGTTAGGTTAGGTTAAATCATTTGTAACTTGGAGGACAGGCTACATTGTCCATGCGATTCGAGTTACCACTCCTGCGTTCCCGAAAAAAAATATCAACTCGCCGAAACACCTTTCGGCTGACACATTATTTTTTGTAGACGCAGAAGTGAGGACCCAAACTCAAACATGATATGAGCCGTTGCCACTTTTGCACCTTCGAAAAATATGCATTGGCCGAAAGGTGAAGATGACCAATTCTGCCCCCTCCCCTCCGCGCCCTTCCAGAGATCTCGAGATGCATTCGTCCAATGTTGATGGGATGAATGCCATTTAATATGTTTCAACGAGATCTCCAATTCCGGACCCCAAAAACTCAAAAATTGCGAAAATAGGGCGTGGGGGCAAACAAACTCCAAAATTTGGGTATTTTTGAAAGGTCACTGCGGTCGTGTTTACCAACCAATTTTCATGGGAATACACGGTTCAGCTTGGAATGTCCAAATCTTTTATATACCGAAAGCTGAAATTTAAAACAGAAAACCGTAGGCAGTTCCAGGGAGGGCAAGAAGGGTGATTTTTGAAATAAGAAATTTCCTTTGTTTTTGTTTGTTTTGGGTGATATAACATCAGATGTACAACTAGCAAGCCAGTTTAAGTTTATATGTAGCGCAGAGGTGGATCCAGGTAAACAAAATTGGGAGGGCACCATAAGCACGATAGTGTGCTCCCCATTTTTTCAGTACCTGGGTGTGCGTTCGCCTGAAAATGTGTGTGCATACGCATTATTTAGGATGTGTATGACTATATAAATGAGTCAGTGATCTTTATTTCTACTCAGAATGTCACGATAGTGAACCGCACAACTTTGCACATTCACGCACAGCACATTACCGCCGAAAACGGGGGCTTGGAGCCGCCTCTGCGGGACCGACTTTTTTTTAAATGTTGACAAAACACGTGTGTATCAATTCCATGAAATGCCAGATAATCTTGTGGCGCTGCGGCAAACAGTGTGGGAGCGACAAGCAAAAAGACACGGGTAGCAGAATCTGCCCCCCCCCCCCCCACAGGGAATAGGGTTAAATGAAGTGTTTTTAACCTGTCTCCGGCCGGGGTCAGAATGCCCTTTGCCTGACCGGAGGGGAGCGCGGATTTCCGCACCTCCCAGGATCTCGGCTCCCATATATCGCACGGAAAAAAGGAAAACACCGGCGGAAAGGTTTTGTCAAACCGAGACGAAAACATTCAAGAGTTTTGACCTCAGGTCAATTTTGAGGCCACCAGACGCCATGAAAGTTCAAAACACGTCCTTGGAATTAGGTAAATAGACACAATACCTTGTCCCTGAAAAGCTGAACTTAAGCGACATATACTGAACCGTAAGACAATAGCGAGTTCATTGATATCAATTTTGGCCTTTCACAGGGGTCATGTCAGGTAACGTCATCGTTCCAAAATGTTCCACTTGTGAAAGGCTAACATCCTCCGTTGCATCTTACTTATGACCATGTTTTTATAGTTAATTTGTCTTTTCAAGGGTGCTGAAGAGGTACTAAAGCACCTTTTTTTAGTCTTTTATTTCACAATAATAAAATCCATATCAGTCATGTTTGTTTGAGTCCTTGGTCGTTTGGTATTAAAAAACCGTCAGGGGTATCAGGAATCTTACCTCCACGCGCGCGCTCGTACACAAACTAATACACACACATAATTTCAAAACAAAACAAGAAGTTCGCGAGACCGAAACGAGCTCTGAACGGAGACCATTATGTTCAGGGCGGATACTTCGAGAGGCATTGTTGATCAAACCCAGTCGATAGATGTCCGCTGTTTGTCGCATTTTGCATGCGTCCGCTCCAGCGCCGGCTGTTCCCGCTCCGTCGGCGCCGCGGGCAATGAACAGGAATTCGTTTGTTTGAACATTGTGGCTAACACAGTGGCAGAATACCCGCCGTGGCTGTTGTCCCAGCGCCGCCGACTCTACAACAGCTGGTGAGGACAGTGGGCAGCTAGCGGAGTGTCTTGGGTAAGCGCTTTTTGTTTCTTCCCTTTGTATATGGAATGCGTTTTACAACCACAAAGCAGCATAAAAGACTTAAAATCCGCGTTCGCTTGGTTTTCACTGCATTTAAAAAAGTAACGGAATAACGGAGTAACGGTAACTTCCGTTACTTTTTAAGGCAGAGTAACGGAGTAACGAGTAACGGACTGGCTTTTTTGAGTAACAGAGTAACGAGTAACGAAGTTACATTTTTGAGTAACGATGCCCACCTATGGGTGTGATGACCTCCCTACTCCCCCGACCTTTGCGAATTGCGTCTTATGGAGTCTAATTGCGAAGTGCATTAGACTCCATGGGGATTACTTCGAAGGGGAAAACTCTTAGTGTGAAGTTTGAGTTTGAAATAAATCTTCTGTGACATTAGTCCTGGAACTTTTCTGACACTCTTCGTATATGGATTGGCGTCATGCGGCAGAGGGGCGCGGGACAGCGTGCGCGTGAGCGAGAGGCGCGGCCGCCAGGAACAGGTGCTCGCGCCTGCGCGGCCGGCTCCCGCGCTTGCGTGCGCTGTGATGGCGCTAGCCCAAAAATCGTGGCACTCCGTACCGTGGCTTCTCCCGGGCAGGGCCAAAGAGGGTTCGGCCGATTACGATGTGATTCCCTTGTGTCAGTGGGTGTGATTGTCCGTGTGTGCCGATGTGTTGAAAATTTCTTTCGACATTTTGCACTTAACGTGTTTGTGCGTTTATAGTAACATCCACTTTTACGTTCCACGATTTATGTAACAAGCATCGTAAAGTAGATTTTAATAAATAAATGTCAGAGTGAAAGATCTTTCCCTCCTTCGTGCGAGGTGCCGGGATTGCTCCACGGTGAACGCGTATCCATATCTAAACCGGGTTGCAACTACCGTGTGGCAGGCTGAGCAATAGTTGCACGGCCGAGTCCCTTTTTGGTGGCCCGACTAATCACCGAGTCGCTGGTAGGGTAAGGAGGCGCCAAAGGCGTAATTTGACACTCGTATCACTGTTTCCCTTTTGGAAAGATTTGGTAGGGTCCGGCTTTTGTCACTGAATTGAATATGAACTGAATGTGAATCTGTCGCCAACTTGACGGACGTTCCGGTCGTCCGGGTCGCTGCGAACACCAAAAGGCGCCGAATCTTCGGGCTGTGACGTCATGGATGACGTTGTCGACGACGGTGTCACGTAGATTTTACGTCGTCCGGTTCGCTGCGAAAACACCCTTAATTTTTCACTGAGCGCTTACTCCAGGGATTTAACTACGTAATTTGGAAATACTGCCTGTGTTATGATAACGTCGTGTGGAAAGTGTTTCGTTGACCTGTCTCGCTGGCCTGCTCCTGCCATATGTGACCTCTGAGCTCTCGGCGGCCGGCGCGGGGCAGTGAGAGGTCAGCGGGAGGACGCGTGGCTGTGTGTGTGCTTGCTGTCTGGAACGCTCAGAACTTTAATACAACTACAAGCTATTTCGGCCCTGCCTGAGTGAAACTGGACTAATGGCGAGTACAGAGCCGAGTGCGGTGGTGGAAGCGGCTGGTGGAGAAGTGCAAGAGCGGCGGCCGGCCAGAGTTGTAGGAGTTGAGAGCCGTACTTTTGATTCGCGGATCGTGCCGGAATTCAGCGGCGGACGCTCTGTGGCAGAGTGGTTTGACCGTTTCAAGACGTTATGTGTGAGACGAGGAGTCGACTTCATAACTGTGCTGCCGGAGCGACTGGCCGGGGCAGCGTATGCTGTGTGGGCAACCTTGCCCCCGGAGGATCAGGAGTCGGCCACGCGTGTCCGAGCCGCCCTCCTGGACGCGTTCACGCCGCCATGGCAGGACGCTTACGCCGAGTTTCAGGCTCGCAAGTGGCAACCAGGGGAGACGATGGAGGAATATCTGCAAGCTTTACGTGAGCTCGCGGCGCTGTTTATCGTCGGCCCGGTCCCGGACACTTTGTTGGATGCAAAGTTCGTCGAAGGGCTGCCAGAGGACGCGCGCCGTCGTCTCCGCGTCGGGACGCGGGCGGAGCGCAAGACGCCGCGGGAACTGGCTCTCCTCGCTCGGGACATGGACATCACGTCGTCTGGAGTTTACGGGTCGGTTCCTTCCGCCGCCGCCGCTACACGTCAAGGGCCAGCCGAGCGGCGCCCGCCGCGCCGCTGCTGGACCTGCGGCGAGGTGGGCCACTTGGCGGCGCGCTGCCCGAGACGGCAGGGGGGCCATCCCGAGGCGGCGTCAGCGCGACCGCCGTCTCACGGAGCTCCAAACGCGCACTGCCAGTGATCGACGTCTGGATTCATGGGCGCCGGTGTCGGGCGCTCGTGGACACCGGTTGTACCGACACGCTGGTCTTCCAGGGGTGTTGTCGGGCGGGGCGTGGTAAGGCTGTGACGCTGACAACTGTGAGTGGGGGACAGCTCCGGTGCGACCGTGAGACGGACATCGAGCTCGAGTGCCAAGGAAGGCGAGTAACGCTCGCCGCCTTGGTGGTGAAGGATCGACCGTTGGGAGTCGATCTGGTGTTGGGTATGGACGGAATCGTTGCACTGGGGGGAGTGCGGTTGTGTTCGCCGACAGATGTATCGTTCAGTGCGGCGACGGAACGACAGCCGGAGCCGGCCGGCGCAGAGGGCACTGGTGACCGGCCGGCCGCTGGAGGCGGCCAGCGGAGGGTCGCTGTGCAGCCGACCGGTGGAGGCGGTGGGCGGCCAGCAGCAGCGGCTTCAGCAGCAGCGGCTTCAGCAGCAGCAGCAAGGGGTGGAGGCCCGCGGCTGGAGCCGGCCTTGGGTGTCGACGAGAAGGATTTTTCGTGCGAATTCGATGGCAGTAAGTGGACGGTTCGGTGGAAATGGGCGAGCGGGGGGCCGCCAGGGCGACTGACAAATGCGGTGGGCCAGTATAATGTGCCAGCGCGGGCACGAGAGGCGTTCGATCGTGAGATCCAGGGGTGGATCGAGAAAGGATGGCTCGTACCGTACGATGTGGGTACAATGGGTGAGGCGCGCGCTCTTATCCCTTTGATGGCCGTGGAGCAGCCCCAGAAACACAAGGTGCGACCTGTCCTGGACTTCCGCGAACTGAACGGATACGTTCCTGTCCATGCGGTGGAGGCAGATGTGTGTGCAGAACAGCTTCGCAACTGGCGCCGGCATGGGAACCGTATCGCCGTTGTGGATCTGAAGAGCGCGTATTTGCAGCTTCACATGGACAGGTCGTTGTGGCCATACCAGACTGTGGAAGTGGACGGTCGCCTCCATTGCCTGACAAGGCTTGGTTTCGGACTGAACGTGGCGCCACTGATCATGAAAGCGGTTGTGGGGACAGTCCTGGACCAGGACGAAAGGACGCGCCGCGGTGTACTCGCGTACGTCGATGACCTGCTCGTGAACGAGGCGATTGTGAGCGCGGAAGAGGTGATTGGTCACTTCGCCAAGTTCGGGCTGGAGTGTAAGCCTCCCGAGCGAGTGGCGACGGGCAGTGTGCGTGCTCTGGGTCTACGAGTCGTGCGCACGCAGGACGGTGTGCTGACGTGGGCGCGCGACGGCGAGGTTCCGTCGCCGCCGCCGGTCTTGACGCGTCGGACGGTGTTCAAGTGGACTGGCTCGTTGGTGGGACATTTACCGGTGGCCGGATGGTTGCGACCGGCAGTGGCATGGCTGAAGCGGCGAGCTAACGAGGTTACCCACGGATGGGATGACGTGATCGATGATCCGGGCGTGGTGTCGATCGTTGGCGAACTGTGGGAGCGGGCTCGCGCTGAGGACCCGGCGCGCGGTCAATGGGAGGTTCGCGGTAGATCGCTGGTTGTGTGGACTGATGCGAGCTCGATCGCGACGGGCGTTGTGCTCACGACTGGCGATGAGAGCATCGTGGAAGACGCCTGTTGGCTGCGGTCGGAGCATGATTCGGTGAATCACATAAACATGGCCGAGTTGGACGCCGTCATTCGTGGAATGAATCTCGCGATCGCATGGGGTGCGAACGAGCTGTCACTGCGGGTCGACTCTGCAGCTGTGCACAAGTGGCTCCAGGACTTGCTCACAGGGAGGGCAAGGCTGCGAACCAAAGCTCAGTCGGAAATGTTGATTCGGCGACGACTTAGCTTGATCGCGCAACTGACGGATGAGTACGGCTTGAGTGTGGCGGTTGAGCTGGTTCGATCGGAGATGAACCTCGCTGACAGGCTCACGCGTGTTCCGCAAAAATGGTTGATGCGCGGCGATCGTGTGGTTGCAGCCGCGGCGCCGACGTCTCCGGGGCAAGTCGAGCTGAGAGCACGCGTTGCGGCAGTGCACCATCAGGTCGGTCACCCTGGTGTGCGAAAAACTCTGTGGTATGCGCGGCGGGAGCTGCCGAAAAACGTTCGTCGAGAGGATGCTCGGGCGGTTGTGCAGGGCTGCGACGTTTGCCGGTCCATCGACCCCGCTCCCGTGCGGTGGCGGCATGGCCATCTCGGTGTCGAGACGCCGTGGGCCCGCCTAGCCGCTGATGTGGTACACGTGGGCGCGAGCTTGTACTTGTCCGTGATCGACTGCGGTACCACGCGGTTCGCGTTGTGGCGACAACTTCGTAGGAACACGAGCGAGGAAGTCGTGCGCGAGCTGGAGCAGATCTTCTGGGAACGAGGTGCCCCTGCGGAACTGATCCTTGACAATGGCAGCGAATTCCGCTCCCGTGCCGTGCAGGCGTTGGCTTCCAAGTGGCAGGTGGCGATTCATTATCGCGCCGCGCACGAGGCCGGCGGGAACGGGATAGTGGAGCGAAATCACAGAACTGTTAAGGTAATTATAGCTCGGACCGGATGCGGTGTCCAGGAGGCGGTACATCGTTATAACGCGACGCCGCGTGGTGCGAGCGACAGCGCACCGTGTGTTGGGCTCTACCGGTACGTCTTCCGAGACTTGCCGGTGGATTCTACACGAGCGGTGCCGACTGTTGTGCCAACGCGCGACGGCTGGCGCGTTGGCGACACGGTGTGGGTGCGCGTTCGCGGGGCAACCAGGTGCGACAAACGATCCCGTCCCGGGGTGATCACTCGGCTTGTGTCCGATTGTCTGGTAGATGTGGACGGGGTGCCGTATCACGTGCGGAATGTGAGACGCCGCGACGATGGTGTGCCTTCAGCTCCGTCACCATCCGAATTGCGACCGGACTGGTGCGATGTCGGCGAAACGGACGGCCTGCGGTTTGAAGAACTGGCCGAGAACGGGTCGGGGGATGGCGATGAGAGCGAGAGCGCGACAAACCAGATTGAGAACGTGGGCGAGCCGGGCGAGGGTGAGACAAGTGGGTCTGAGGACAAGAGTGTGTCAAGCGATGATCACGGTAATGACGATAGTTGGAGGCCGGGATCTGACGATATCAATAGTTCGGATTCGGACGAAGTTGAGTGGATGTCGCCGTTCGTTAGCCGGAATCGATATAACGTGCTGCGCGACGACATGTAAGCGCCGCCGCCGGGGCCGGGTAATGCGAATGATACTGGAGAATCAGGGGGGAGTGTGTTATGATAACGTCGTGTGGAAAGTGTTTCGTTGACCTGTCTCGCTGGCCTGCTCCTGCCATATGTGACCTCTGAGCCCTCGGCGGCCGGCGCGGGGCAGTGAGAGGTCAGCGGGAGGACGCGTGGCTGTGTGTGTGCTTGCTGTCTGGAACGCTCAGAACTTTAATACAACTACACTGCCAAGGAACTGGTGGCGGTATGGCACTACAGTGCTTCAGTTGGAAACGAGTTACTGCTAGTTGCATCCGATTCGAATCAGATGAAAGTTGGAACGCAGGAGGAGGTTCGAAGGCAAACTTAATTTTCAGACCCATTGATGGAGGGTTAACAGCGTACAGTCAGTTTCTACTTTTCTGAAAGTCCTGTTTATTTGTTAGTTACCATGGGCGTTACTGCTGTTTGCATCGCATTTGGATTGGACGTGTTATTTCCCATGGCCAAGGCACCTATTGGGAAGCTCATTTATCAGAGGCGGATTCCGAAGATATTTGCTTTTAGAAACTGTACTATCAGTAAGCCGTTATATGCTAAGCATGTTCCATTGATAGTGAATATCGGTGTGGGATATATATTTTACTCGACGCTGATTATTTCCCGATTTTTGCTGACAGGAGCTCAGATGCCGGACACCATCTGAGTGGAGGACATTTCAAGCAGAGGGAAGCGTAATATGCTTGCAGTTTCACATTTCTGGAGAAGTTCATCATAAACGTTCAGGACCACCTCTCTGGCTGTTTTGAAGCTACGACCATGAGGGCATCACTGGAACAGCGAAGCCACAAGTTATCGATTCAACGCGATTCAAATGACATTGATTCAGCGTAGTTCATGGAGTTGATTGGGCATGGTTTTAAATTGAAGCTCATTGAAGATACGTGTTATATTGTACTTTAGATTGATTGGTTGTAGCGGCTTTAGGGCGCACCGACTTCAAGATCATTCGACGCCCATAACTTGTTTAAGGAGTTCCATCAACAAGAGTCACGACGAGAAACATATTCCGTCAACGTAACATGACACAATAACGCCAAGATAAAACAGTTACATATAAGAGCATGCACAAAACAGAACACAAATGACTAGTAAGGTGCAAACACCGCAGAAAAACCAATATCCGAGAGAAACCGGAACAATTGTCCCGTCTCTATAAAACGGGAGTCATCTCCCAGCAAAGCCAGCAAAGTGCGAGGCGACGCACTGTGCCCAAAGTACTGCAAACGCTCTGAAGTCAGATCATTGCAACTGGTCAGCACATGGTGTACCGTGAGGGGCTCGCTGCGGCGGGGAGCTGCTCTCTCTCTTCGCCCTTCAAAAGACGGTGATGCGTTACGTGTGTGTGACGTAGGTGCAAACGGCAGAGAATGACCTCTCGCCGTTTTTGACGTGAACTTGAGGCTCAGGTTCCCAGGCGGGGTTTAATAGTTGTAAGCTTATTCAGACCGAGCGCATCCCACTCACGCTGCCACAAGTCATATATATACACCGAAAACACTGGGTAAAAGTCCTTCGCAGGCAATGGCGTTCGTCGTGTTACACACATGCGTGACGCATGCTTCGTGAAGGCATCGGCCCGTTCGTTGCCAGATATCCCCACGTGGCTGGGATCCAGCAGAACGTCACTCGCTTTCCAAGTCGTTTTAACGCTGTCAGTCGTGTTAAAATATCCTGTATAAGGGGATGACGCGGATAAAAACACTTCAGCGCTAAAAGGCTGGTCGGGGAGTTTGTGAGACGTACGTGAAAAGCATCGTCGCCAGCAGAAACAACCTTGGTTCATTAATTCTGTGCGGCCTCCTTAAAATTGTGAGGTCCTGGTCGCTGGACTACGTTTGTGCGTAATCGGCTCGAGACCCTCATTCGGACCTAAGCCGGGGCCCCCTAGCAGGGTTCGAACCCTGTTTCAGCGCAAGCTAGCCCTGTCGATGAATTACGTGAGGCTCCCTGAAAATTGTGAGGTCCTGGTCGCTGGAGCACCTTTGAGTGTAATTGATACGAGGCCCTCTCTCGGACCTAAGCCGGGGACCCCGGACAAGGGTTCGAATCCCGGTTCAGCGGAGGCCGCCCCGGTCCATTAATTCCGAGGCCCCTGGAAATTATGAGTCCTGGTTGCTGGACCACCTTTGAGTGTAATCAGATCAACATGAGGCTCTCATTTGGGAAGCTGGGCCTCCCTAGCAGGGTCTGAACTGTGTGTCGGGGTAGGCCAGCCGGGCCCATTCCGCGAGGCCCATTAAAAATTGTAAGTTCGCGGTCTCTGGCCAGTTTTGGGTCCAACCTGTTCGAGGCCCTTACCGGAAGGACCTGAGGCCCCTGACAAAGTAAGACTTGAAAGAATAGGCACGCCATGTGCCTATTTATTTGCCTGCATAGTTGAGTTTTCCTTTCTTTTTCGTTTTTGTGATGTTCGTCGCGTTTATCCTCATTTTCTTCGTTTTTTTTTTCTTCCTTTTTCTCTTTATTTTTTTATCTTCTAAATAATACTGTTTTGTTCCCATTTCTTACCAGACCACCCCAAGATCATTAACAGGGGGGGGGGACAGAAACATGGTCTTACCCCAGGCCCATCGCAAATGAGGGAGCAGCTGCTCCCCCTGCCCCCCAGTTTCGCCACCCTTGGTGTTTTTTATTGTTTTGGCAATACTATTGTTGTGTCGTACCCTAGATTATTGGCAATCTTTACTCATAACAAAGTAATCATGTCAGTTTTTCCATGGTACTTTCCAACTCAAGCAAAAATACCTAGATGGATTCATCGAAACCAAAATTTACTGAATTTTTCCCTGACATGGTAGCTCTACATTTTGTTGTGTGTCGGAAATGGTGGTGCTTCAAATATGACGCAGTAGGCTCATTTCCGAATGGCCACGAATGCCATGAAGTAAGGTAATCAAGAAAACCGGTCCCGCGCTTTGCGCATCGAATCGCATCGATCGCTGCCGGTTATTCATCAGAGCACGAACGAAGGTGAGTTCCGAGGCGAACCTCTTTTCAGTAACCAGGCACATAGCGTGTGTTCTGGTCATTGTAAGTAGCTTGTGGTGCTCGCAAGTTTGCAGTAATCGAATACTGAAAATAGAGCGCTGCCCCGGTATTTGGGACGATCGTTGCACATATGGCAAGGCGTTACAGGGGCTTTCTTAAACATCAGGGGTGTCGAATTGCATGTTTTTTTTAGAGAGTCCTTGCCCATCAGGGCCTGTTTTAACATGTTAACTCGGGGGAAATGTCCCCAGTCCTACATTTTGCCCCCCCCCCTCCAGTCAAGAGCTTTTGCCCATGCAAATAAAAAAAGCCAGAAGTAGAGCAACCATTGAGGTCATTGCTGTGTAGCATTACCAGCAGAGCATTCCATAAAGCAGTGTGCTTGAGAGCCTCTTGAGAGATTTGGGAAGCAGCATCTGTATGAATGGAGGATATTTTGATTCATTTAGTTATGTGGGAGCACACTTAGATGCATCACTTTGTGGTATGTATCACAGGCATGCCTAGTGACTGTGGGCTTGCTTCATAATTGGTACACCAACACCCAATGTTGCAATTGTTTCATTGTCTTGTTGGCAGCCAAGGCATTTCATTGCAATGTAAGGATATTAAAGATGACAAGGCAGGCAACTATGTTTGATGTGTTAAAATGCAAGAAAACTGAAGGGTGAAAATAAAAATAAAAGTGAAGTCTGGCAAATATGAAATACAATTTTCTTGCAAAAGTGGTTAAAAGTGTTGGGCCAAGGCCATATTTTGCATACATGATTTCCTCATCAAGATGCAGGAGTTCATGAGAGAGTACTGAAAGGAAAAAAACTAAGTCTAAAGTGATGGATCTGTCTAGCTTTATTTTTTGTGTATATATATATGCCTATATGTGTGGGGCCAACACAATTTTTATTTCATAACTAGTAACAAAAAACTTTTGAATTTCCTTTGGTCAACATAAAGTGGGCTAAACCCATTGAGGAATCCACCTTTGGGGGTAAGTTAGGTTTTCAGGTCCTGGGCTTTGACCCCCAATTATTCACAAAAATAGACACCCCAGCTGAGTACTCATGCTCAGCCAGAATGAGCTTAATCCTTTTTTGTACATGACATTTTAAAAACCCAAGCAGCTTTGATGGTGAAGGCAACCTTTTTATGTAGAATGCGGGCATGTACTCATTGCTTGTTAGTCTGGGAGGCCAGAGTTATTGACTAAGGATGTCTTGCCCAAAATTTTCTGCTTAGGTCATTCTAAAATGGCAGTTGGTGTAAGCATTTATGTTTGATATTACGTGTTTTTCTATTTTTTTTTATTTTGTATTTTTCCATTGTATTTTTCCATTGTCCCTCTCCCTGTAATGACCTTGAGAAATGGTCCCTTATTTCATGACCATTAGTATAACACTGGGTTTGAGCCAGTGTAAGCTATTTCCCACTTTGGAAACTATGGCAAACAACTTACATAGAAGAATATTTTGTGCAATATTATGCCCTTTCCTATGCTGCAGTCAAGTCAGGTGCAACATCAGCTCATTTTTTGGTAGGAAGGGGCACCTTTTACCCATTTCTCCTGAAATGAGGACTCACTGGCAGGATGCAAACCATATGTGCCTCTCTTGGTTTGATGGCAATAACAGCAGAGTATTATGTGCAATAAAGCCATATATCCTTCTGTCCTATAGCCCTTTTGATCATTTTCTTAGTTATTTTGGCTCAAGCTGATTGTTTTGAAATTCATTGAATTTTATTGCTTTGATGTTCCCATTGTACATTCATTGTAAATAGTCAGCAATTTGTTGGTTCTTTCATTGCAATGATAAATTGCATTAGTTTTTTTCATTCCATGCAGTTTTGTGAGAGTAGTTCACATAATGCTCTACAGATAGAACACTTGGAATATTTAGAGCAACAAACCAGATAATAAGCACTGAAGACAGTGGTGAGATCCCCCATTGATGGAGATGTATTAATGGCCACCATACATCAGTTCTGCTAATAAATATTTCAGTTGTGTTTCAAAACATGATTTTAGTGGCCATGCACTTTATCTAAGACTGTTGTCCAATTTTTGCATTTTCCTACTTGCTAAACAGACATGACATTTTTGCCTGGAATAGGCACTGACCAGTTCATATGGTAATGATGAATATCCTTGTCATCACCTCACACAATTTTGCTGTGATCATTTTCATGTTCAACATCGTCGTCTGATGTCATTTGATGAAGAAAATATCTGAGTGTTTTTGGCCCAGTTGTGGGGCACGATGCTGCCACCTATATGCGATGAGATCGCTGCCAGTGGCATCTATCGGCCGCGGCCGCTTTCTGTCTGTTCGGGCCGGACGGCTGCGTCCCGCCTCAGCACTCCAGCTGGCGTCACTGGCGGCCCGGTCCGATCCAGGGTGGTGGATCTAGAGTGGTGCGGCGGCAGCGCCAGCAGGCACGACCCGTGAGCCGGCCTGACAGGTGCTGGTTAGGTCTACATAGGCTCGGTCGCTCTTGTCTGGGAAACGGCACGTTTGCCGTGTTGACGGTGACAGGTGCTTCAGCGGCAGCCCCTAGCAACTGATGTATTGTGGCCAGAGCGTCTAGACTGGCTAGAGCGCACGTGCGAGGGTGAAATTTGGTCAGATGGTTGATTGTTAACAGCTGGGTGGGCGGCTGCGCGTCAGGCTGCTGACAGTAACTGCTAGTTTTTTTTTGTCGGCACGGGATCTGATTGTCTGGCGTTTTTATGTGGTGTGGTTTGTGCCGCGCGTGTGGCCGCACACAGTCTTAGTCTGGTCTGAGTACTGTCGTGCCAGCAGTGGCGGAGACGTTCAGAGTTCCGACTGCAGGTGGAGATCGCCCGGTGGTGGAGGAGCTCTCTGTTTGGCATTGTCGGATGCCTTGTCCTGGGCTTGTGTTAAGCATGCCAGGACATGTCTCACCGTATGGGACGACAGAGTCAGTGCAGCCGTCACGTGGGCAAATTGTTATTATTTTATTCTTATCAATGGGACAAGATGTCAGCGTTCTCGTTGATATTGGCTGCCCAAGTAGTACGTCTCTGTCAGGTCAAGAATGAAGGTTGAAATTTCCTTTCATTTTGACGCGCGACAGAGTGAAAATCGCTGCTTTGAAAGTATGGGTTCGATTTTCTAGTTCCTTACAAATGGAACAAGCTGAAGGCGGCTGTTCAGAAAGAAACGCCGGCGAGTGGTGTCATCCGACGTGATTTTTTTCATTGTCCAGATTTGTTAGGCAACGTAGTTGTATCAGAGGGCCTCGGCAGGATACTCCTGTTTACCCATTAATGGATAGTGGCATCCAAAAGCATAGACTTTACTTCCTGTCAGTGAAACCTTAAAACTTCGAGACTTTGAAACTTTACTTCCTGAAGCCCCTTGGGCCATTTTGAACATCGCCACGCTCATCCTTATGTGGTGAGTGGCATTTAAAATTGATGCAAACAAAACAAAACTGAAGCCCAATTACGTTGCCCTTTTGTTTCCCACCATCTGAACGTTTAAGGACACGGCCATTGCGGTTGGTCGATATGTACTTTGACCGAGGCGGAGACCAAGTGAGTCTCACTTCAATTTGCGGCAGAAATGAAGTTGGGAGGTCGACAGATCCTGATCGAAACGTGCCGTAACGCCTCTTGCAGGCTCATAATATCGCATTCAGAGAGCACCGAGTCATACAGCTCCTACCAGAAGATAGCTTTGCTTTTTTTACGAGTTTCTCATTTGCAACCAAAGCATGCTGGCGTACAAGCAGGGGCGGATCCAGCGGCTTCGTTTGGGGGGGGAAACAAAATTTCCTGGGCCTAGGTGGTAGATCACCGGAATGGTTGACCGAAGTGGGGGGGGGGGGTTTGGAAGACGTTGGTCGTGGGTTTGAAGTGTATTTCGGCGGCTCAGTAGGCCATCGCCCGGAGAAAGGAAGACTGGCCATAGGTTGTATTTGGAGTTTCAGTAACTCAGACTGCTTGAGTAGAAATACCCATGTCTTTGGATGGGAGGGCGGACAAATGGCCATTTGGTCCCCCTAATCGCAATTGGGGGGCCATGGCCGAGATGGCCTCCCGGATCCGCCATTGTGTACAAGCTTATTTTTCGACATTAGCCATTCCGGGTGCGATGTTTTCGCTCGTGGGCGTTTTTTCACTCGTGTTTCCGAACTGTGCAGTTGCGGCGACAAACAATATCACGGGCTGATGTGATGTTTAAGCTTGTAGTTTTTCCTTCGTGCAGATCTAATGCGGAAATAGATCGATAAATAACCGTTCGTGTTGCAAATGTATCAAAGAAACATAAATGTACTAAAAAGGCCTTAGAAAAAAACGTAAGAAAAAATACATTTCCGAGTTTGATAGAAAATACGGTAAGCCACACTCATACGTCCTACAAGGCGTTGTACCGACCTGTGATTGGCGACGGTGGATTCGTAAGGCAGTCGCACAGTTACACGACACACCTGACGAACTTCAAATTCTACAGGATTGGGAGATGTAACTATTCACATTAAGCAATAAAGTTGACAACATTGAAAATGGAAGGATTTTTTGACAGTCTGGTGCTTACATTATATCTGGTTTTGCCATGACAGTAAGACGTTTCGCATCACTGAGACTTAACATCGAGCTCTAGGGCATCAAAGTTTTTTATGGGCTTCTCCCAGTTGCGAGACTCGACGTCTTCAATGGACTCTGGCAGTCGTCGTCGCCTGGTTTCTGGCAGCAGTAACACCACCTGGGCGCGGGACATGCAGTGGCATTAGCATGGTGGTCGTTTACATGGCACAGACGGCTTCCTGGATAAGTGTCGACAAAGGATGCTTGGCGAATTTCGGAAATAGGCTATGCGTTCATCGGAATTCTCAGTCTTTTTCCAAAACTTTCGGACATTTCAAATACATTCGTAGGAAAGGCAACACGGGAAGTTGTCGTCGTCGACGTTTGAAGTGTTGGTGTATTGACCAACGACATGGGAAACGGAATTAAACGGCAGCTTTACGGCGTATGGTATACACTGATTCCAAACTTTTAAAAGTAACTGGCTTCGTCTGATACTGGCGAAACATACAAGTCATTATCCCCGGTACCTGGATTCTAGTCAGTGGCCATCAGTTATCTCATGAATTGTCTCGGCTGAGGACCCAGCACTGACCAGGGGCTAAAAAATTGCGACCGCGTCCTGACCAAGGACTGGTCACCGGTGACCATTAATGACCAGGGGCTGGTCACCAGTGACCGTGTCCACTGATGACCGGGGGCTGGTCGCCAGTGACCGTGTCCACCACTGGCTGGGGGCTGGTTGCACGTTACCGTGCCCATTATTGGCCGGGTCTGGTAACCATTGGCCGTACCCAGTACTGACCGTTAGCTGATAATACGTGACCGCATACTGACCAGGGACTGGTAACCGGTGACCGTTTCCAGTACTGACCAGAGGCTGGTAACCGGCAGCCATTACCGTGTACTGGCCAGGGACTGGTAAGACGTGGCTGTGTACTGACCAAGGGATGGTAACACGCGGCAGTGTACTGACCAGGGCATGGTAACACGTGACGGTGTTCTGGCTGCGGCTGGCAAAACGTGACAGTGTGCTGGCCAGGGACCAGTAAGCGTTGATCGTATATGACCAGCGGCTGATAAGACGTGACGGTGTACTGGCCAGGGGCTCGTAATACGTCACGGTGCGCTGACCAGGGCTGGTAACACGGTTCGGTGTACTGACGAGGGGTTGGTAATACCTGGCGGTGTACTGACCAGGGACTGGTGAACACGTGGCGGTATACTGACCAGGGCCTGGTAACATGTGACGGCGAACTGACCAGGAGCAGGTGACGGTGTACTGACCAGGGACTGGTAACACGTGACGGTGTACTGACCAGGGGCTGGTAACACGTGGCGGTGTTCTGACCAGGGGCTGGTAACACGTGATGGTGCACTGACCGGTAACTCGGGACCGGAGACAGTGGTGGTATCGTGGACTAGTAACACGTGGCCACGCCAGTACTGACCAGCGCTCCGGAGACGGCGGCCACGCCGAACACGCAGCTGGGCAGGGACCAGTGGACGGGCGCCAGCAGGTCGACCACGTACGGCGCCGCCACCGAGCCGAGCCGGCCGCTGGACGTCGCCAGGCCGAGGCCGCCGTTCCGCATCGGCGTCGGCGTGTACTCGGTCACGTACAGGTAGATGATGCTGTAGACGGCCGTGATGAACATTTTGCCGGTGATGGCCAGCAGGAGTTTGGGCCAGGCCAGCCGGGCCGGCACGGCCAGGATGGCCAGGATGGCGGCGGCCGTGAGCAGCAGGAGGCCGCACGTGCCCGGCCGGCGGCCCACCCTGTCAGACATTGTGCATTGTGAAGATAGTCACATCTCACTGCCGGACACTGCGCAGTAAACTCACATCGCGGGGGCTTGTACAGGCACGTCACGTCGCCGGCCTTTAAGCAGACACTACACACTGTCGGCCACTGCATACCGTACGGTCCCACCGGCACCACTCCACCTCGGAACTCCACTAAAGTAGGCGGAACTTTGTGGTAACTGGGGTTGTTGTTGATCTCGGGACAAACAGGAGGAACGTTGCGCCTGCGGCGCTGCTTGTAATGGCGTCGGCCTCAAGTTGATTTTAAGATGCTGGATGATTGTCGTAAAGCTCTGTAATGGTACACACAGAGCTCAGTTCGCACTGCCAACGGCCACGCCGACCGTGTGCCCAGGTGGCCGACAGTGCGCCGTTTGCGCCGCCTCACCGGTTGATGAGCGGCACGGCGGCCAGGTTGGCCGGGATCTCCACGAGGCCCGAGACAGGAAGGTGGCCAGGTACGGGCTGCCGCTCAGCTGCGCCGAGTCGAACTGCACGCCGTAGTAGATGGCGTTGGTGATGATGAACATCCACATGCTGGCCAGCAGGCGGCGGCGCATGACGGGCGTGGCGAGCAGGCGCAAAGCCGTGCAGCAGGCCGTCAGCCGGTCGCAGCCGCCGCCGGCGCCCTGCTGCTGGCCGGGGCATGCCTCCAGCTGGGCCAGCAGCCGGCGCTGGTCGGGAGGCGGTCGCCGGTTGGCGCGGGCCGCCGCCTGGAGCACGACCAGCGCCTCGCGGTGCCGGCCGCGCTCCACCAGCCAGCGCGGCGACTCCGGCAGCAGCCAGTAGTAGGTGAGCACGAGCCCGTACGGCAGCGAGATGGCCAGCTGGAGGTGGCGCCAGTCGCGCACCAGGTAGGCCACGCCGGGCAGCGCCATCAGTCCCAGGCTGTACGGTACCGCGAACAGGATGCCGGTGGTGGCACGCAGCCGTGGCCCGGTCGCCTCCACGGCCAGCGTGAACAGGGTGCTGTTGATGCCGGTCAGCGCGCCGACCAGCAGCCGCAGCGTCAGGAACATGGCGTAGTGCGGGCTGAGCGCCACCGCGCTGGCCAGCAGCAGCTGCGCGGCGGCGGCGGCCAGCGACGTCTGGCGCCGTCCGAAGCGGTCGCTCAGCGCGCCCAGCACCGGGTAGCCGAACAGTTTGCCGAGCATGAACGAGGCCTGCACGGTGGAGTAGAGCCATCGACGGCCGCAGACCAGCGACCAGTCGCTGACGATCGTCGACCGGTACTGCGACGTGTCGAACTCCCACGCGTGGCAGGCCGCCTCGGAGCCGTTGGCGAGGTACCGGCAGCGGCCGGCGGCGGCCGGCAAGGGCTCGGCGCCGCTGGCGTTGGTCGGCAGCCGGCACCAGTGCTCTGGCGTGGCGCCCAGGAAGAGGCTGCTCACGTTGTGGAAGCCGGACAGCGCGCCAACGGCCGACGTCAGCAGCAGGATGCGCCACTGCCAGCGTCCGGCACCGCCGCACTGCTCCAGCACGGCTTCGAACCGACCGTCGGCGCCGTCCCCTGCCTGCAGCCCTTTTCGAGCTTCTTCCGAACCGTCCGGACCACCGCCGGCCTCCTGCGGCTCAGTGGCGGCGGGGTGATTCTGCCCCTGTCCGGCCGCGGCAGATTGCTCCTGCTCCGGCCCAGACATGGAGGACTCATTCTGCTCCGGTGCGGTCATAATGGACTCACTCTGCTCCTGCCCGGCTGCGGCAGACTGCTCCTGCTCCGGTCCGGTCATGGTGGACTTTTTCTGCTCCCGTCCGGTCGTAACGGACTCACTCTGCTCCTGTCCAGTCATGGTGGACTTTTTCTGCTCCTGTTCAGCTGTGACGTCCCGACGCTGCTCCGACCGGCCGCGGTGGGCGTAATCCGCTGGCCGTGGCCTCTGCGGCTGTCTGCTGCTGTCTGCGGCTGTCTGCCGACCGCAGACGGTCCGTCCGCGAGCACTAGTCGAGCCGCACCGCAGCGCGCCTCCCGTCCGACTGTCGCCGAGCCCGGCCTCACTGGACCACGCCGGCGCCGACGCTGACCGCAGCGGGCGACACTGGCACCACCCGTGCCGTGCCTAGCTGCCTAGTAAAACAAACCCGGGCACTGCTTGTTGGTTTACTTGGTTCTTAATCGACGCATCAATCAGAGAGGACTAATAGCATCGGACTCGAAACCAGACTCAAACATCCAACGCGAATGAGAGGGCCGTCACCCGAAGCGAACGGCCACGTGCCGTCCCGCGCGAAGTAACGGCCCGCGCAGCGGCCGGCCGGCCGACCACACACCTGCTGACCGGACGGCGGTCTGGAGCCGGCCGGCGCCGCCGCTCTCGCGCCGTCCTCCTTTACGCCTCAGCCGCTGTGCCCGGGCGCCCTCGCTCTCTCCCCGGAGTTGGCGCCGCGGGCTCGCTCGGTGGCGTTGACCCTCTCGGGCCGGGGCCGGCCGCCGCACGTGCTGCGCCGGCGGAGCTGCGCTGACGCCGTGCGGGGGACTCGCGGAGGTCGCCGGCCGTCGGAGAGGACGTCCCGCCGGCGGCGGCGGCACACTGGCACTGTCCGCCGCCCAGCCGGCCGGCGCCGCGCTGGCGCGTCACTGGTCCGGTTTGGGCTGCCGCGCCTTTTTTGTCAGCGGCGACGGCGGGTAACAGACAAGCTAGTTCGTTTTATCGGGCGACGCCTGTTTTCCAGTATTTTCGTGAAGCGAAACGAAGAACGGCGACGTAATTTCGGAGATGTTGATTATGGCATTGCAGACATTTGACAGATACCCTTCCACCACACGTAAATGCAGAGCCTGCACCTGGATTTGACCCACTGCACATGTGCCGTAGAAGTGCGAGCCCCGCCGCCGCTGGCATGTACGGCTCCCATTGCAACAAACCACGTAGTGGCACGTGTTTTGTGCAGTTTTGTTCTGATCCGAGCCGTATTCACGTGGCTTGCGGTCTGTCAGTGGACTTCGTGAGCCGTTTCCAGGTATGGTCCGGGAGAGCTGCGGACAGCAACGGGGGGGGGGGGGGGGGCTGGGTCCTTTACGACGTAGGAGCCATGTGATAAAGGGTTAGCATGTTTTTCCGCCAGTATCTACGTCGCCTTATCTGCTGATGCTTCGAAAATCGATCCGGTAATCTGTGGTGGTGCCCTTCGGTGAGCCGCACTTTCGGCCACCAAATGGCAATGTTCTTGTTCGTCGTTCACGTGACCTTTCAGATCGGCTTTGTTCGTGTCGTTCCACCTTAAATTTGGTTGGCGTTGTTCCTTCTGTGTTAGGCGCTTCGTATTTACTTGTTCTCTTAATCAGGCGATTCCACATGCCGTTGCCATATACTATTTCCGAGCGCACTATTCGTGACAGCTGTTCTGTTTGTTCCACTGGGGCGTACATTGTTCGTGCGTATATTTAACAATGAGTACCGCGCTACAAGCTCTGGGCCGAGACTGACCAGTAAGGGGTGACGCCGGCAGCGCGCACATTTGGGGGGCCGCCTGGAACAGTGGGGATGGGATCATGTCCCAACACAACAACAAGGTAACAGGATTTAGTGTTTTACAAAACTTGTCATTGCCGCGCGCTGTGTGGTTTCGTCGTCCCCCCACCCCTTTCGCCATTTTCCGATCCTTGTCCTTTACCACCGCCCCTCTCCGGCACATCTAAATGCCAGTGTGCCCTGTTCCTTCTTACCGTAGCTCCGCCATGGTGTAATCGGTCGAAGGAGTTCTAACAAAATATCCACCTTCCCCTCGATGAATTCATTGTGACTACATCTAAGGAAATAGATTCAGATCTGAGGATCGAATGATGTAGGCCGCAATCTGGGGAAATTTCTCGCCTGTGGATACCCAGCTCATTTCATAAATCAATTTTTACAAATCAAAGCTGCCTTGGGGCAAAAAGTGATGAAAACCTTGCTTCCCCTTCCTTTCTGAGCAAAGACGTTACCATTTGGTCGTAAATTACCGCGTATTTTATTTGCATACCATAACTTAACCCTGTCGCACCAAATATATTAGCGTTTGCCCTGACACTGTGTGTAAATACGCAGAACTCTTAGCGGTCAGATATACAATGTATTAGGTAAGATGTATTAAAATAAATAAACAAAACCCCAAAGTATCCCTTAATTAAATGAAATCTGATTTAAAGCAGGTGTTTTCGTAACAGTTTGCGCACTACTAAGAGTTAGTAGTAACCAAACAGTTTGCGCACTACTAAGAGCAAATGATCAAGTTTATGATCTTTCCTAATATTCTTGAATGAGATGTTTTCTGCTCTTTAGCTTCTTTTAAGTTTTATAGCGTTTCTTATTAGGTAGATAAACGCTTTTTTGTTTCACTTGTTTTAGGACCATAGGCATAAGGCATACCTAGGCTAGTGCGGACCTGTTCATGGCGGTCTTTGTGACGCGGGTGAGCTAACTTGGGTTTCTATGAGGGTTTGCACCTATTGCAATCCTCATAGGCGTAGGAACGGGGGTTTTTCCCCCCACACTTTCCAAAGTGGGGCAACAATGATACTTGCCCCCTCCCATCCACGTTAACAGCACAACGCCCTTCAAAAGGCGGGTTCCTGTGCACAGGAATTCAAAAAAAGACGTAAAATTCTGCACCGCTTCACGACACCAGCCAATCATCACAAACGATTCTCGTAAGCTGACTGGCCAAAAAGCTAGCCATATCCACTGAGTTTTAAAAATCCGATTTTTTTGTCCACCATAGTGAATTAAAACTGATTGTTGAAGTCGATGTTTGCAGTGTGGTTGTAAACCGTGGCATTGACGGGTGTCCAAAATTGTTTCGTGATTTCACTTTTTGTTTAAAAAACGTATGGTATGCGTGATTTTTCCTTGCTTTGTGACTGTGCCCACGGTCGTTGCGACGGTGACGCCGCCTCCGGCCGCGGCTACGTCGGGGTCTGGCCGGCTGAGCTGGCGCGCTGGCTCGCTCGTCTAACCCTTGCTTCTCGGGCGCAGCCGCTATACGTCCCGCCTGCCATGAGGATTGCGCGCCGTTCGACCGTTCATTTTTGGCGTTCACTGATCGTACCTGGCATGGTTTTATCCTGCTTTGTATGCCGTACGTACAGGCAGGCACGTAGCCAGGATTTTCCTGGGGGGGGGGGGCAAATGTCAAATTTTGCCACATGCCACTGGCATATGACGAAATTTACAAGAAAAAGCAGCAATGTTATGTAATTTACGTCATACTTAACGCACGTGAAAACATATAATGTTTGCTTTTGCAAAATTTATATGATCACTATTACGTATTCCTGCGAAATCGCCATATATCTAGTGTAGACCGCTTGGCTCAGTGAGGCCTTGGCCCCCATGCTCCCTTGGCTCCGTCCCTGCGTACAGGTGTACGGATGGAAACATGATTGGTACATGGGGCTTAGAAACTAGCGAAGTGAAATGGCACGCCAAAAAGGGAATTTTTCACCGAAATTTTGCGAAATGTTGCCGGACCCGCGCGGCCACACTGGATGAATTCGACACCCACCCTGTCATCCTCATTTTCCGATCTTTATCCTTCACACTACTTCTCCTTTATCCCACAGCTCCGCAATGGTTTGGCGGGTCGAAGGAACTCTGACCAAATACCCACCTGCCCGCTCGATGAATTCGACATCCATCCTCCCATCCTCATTTTGGGGTCCTAGCTCTGTTAAACACCTCCCCACCCAATCGCTCGATGGCCAGCTGTAAAATGCAACTCCTCTCAGCACTGCTGTGCATTTAAAAACCTTTAGTTGGGTGCGACCATGGCTGGAGATCCCGGGGGGCTGAGGCTGGGGTCTGGACCACCCTCAGTATTCAGGGATTTGAACATTAGACCTATGGCTGGGACTGGAAAGAAAGTGTCCGAAATCTTCTGTTGACTCCCCCCCCCCGAATAATTTTGGAAGTCTCCAGCCATGGCTGTGACCCCAATCTGCGTAACACTCGTAACACACCGAGCCGTTCTCATGGCACGACAGCCGTTCCGACATCTCATGCAGCGAACTCCAGCCTCGGACCTGCATTCACGCCGAAAATCTACGAAGACCAGAGGACCTGCGAAGACGACCGGTGAAGGTCGACACTCCGTCAAGAGAACATCGACACTCCACCAGTCCCGAAGACGTCTCCCTTCCGGGTCGAGAGGCGATGCTGGCGACTCCCTGTACGTGTGCTCTGACAGCCCGTCTCCCCGCCGGACCGAGCGGCAGAATTCGCCACGCCCTAGCTAGCGGTGTGAGGCTGCGGCCCGTGCTTCTCGGTGCCGCAGGCGTCCGGGCCACCTCGCCAGACGCCCGCACCGAACGTGCTCCAGGCGCACAGACGACCGGACTGTGCGGCCAGCATTCACCTCATTGGCGCCAGCTAAAGCAACCGGACAACGACACGCGTGCCTGCCGCAATACAAATCTGCTGTAGTGATTTTTACAGTGCTACATGGTTTTTGACAAGGTGAATTTAAACGTTGAGGTATTAAACCAACCAGCGCTCACGCGGGTGATATCATGGATAAGGGACATTATTGTTTGGTGGGAGTTTAAGCGAAAGAGACGAGTTTGCCTACGTTAAAGCTTGGGAAGTAAAATGCTGCGGCATTGCAACCCACCCTTTGATGACATGTACAGGAAATGTTGTGCAGAGAGTCAGATCAGCAGGACCCTCAAGACGGTTATGACAATATTTTCATTCGTAGACACATACCTTCGGTTTGACTTCATCCATGCAGACACGTTCCTCGTTAGCGTGTATGTAATAGGATAACATATTCACGACGGGCACGATGACATAGTCCTCAGCAGATGAGACATGCCGATGGCCGATGGCGCCTGCTGCCACATCGGCCCGATTCAGCGGCAGGCGTCCTTACAGAGCGAGTCTTAGTGACGTCACTGCCCGCAGATGCGACGGTACAGTTGATCCGCACTCTTCGAAAATAATCAGCGTCCTTGGCCGGGCGCTTGTGAGCCGTGCCCGGTGTTCGACAGCATGAGCTGAGGGGGGGGGGGGCAGTGCCCGTTTCCGGTCGGCTGAGTCGGGGCTGAGCGTAACTACATGTTACGCTCTAACATGTTACACAGCTAACGTAAATACATGTCTGCGGCGTTGAGGCGCCGTGAGACGGCGACGGCCGTGCCGCGCGTCTCCGTACGCACGCCCATGTTTCCCGCGTCACGGGGCCCGCGTTTGTGTGGGCTGCCAGCGAATGATGGCCGTGTCGGCTGAAACGGTCCTCTCTCGTGAGAAGCGACCGGAAGCACGGCGATTGCAGATCCTGTCTTTTCCAGTGTGAAATCTTGAGACTTAGAAAGGAACATCTAAGGAAAAAGATATAGTTTGACGACATAGCGGGAGAGTGAGGGCCGTGCTCCAGTTGACGCCACAAAATGGCTAGTTTCTTCGTGGTCTTGATTTCAGACCAGTGTTTTGAGATGCCATCAATGAATGTGACCGAAGAGAAACTGGTTACCGGTTACTTATCAGTTAACGCTGTCGGTCGCGCGCTAGATCGCCGTGGACGGCTAACAGTACGTATGAATCTGATTTCGTGTGTGGGTTCACCAGGCACCTAGCCAGGCATTGGCCAAGGAGGTTGGGGGGAGGGTCCTCCGAAAGGGAACCTCCTATGGCTTCAAGGGGGCCTGCTGTTGCACCAAGGGAGTCTTTTATTTGCTGAAGGTATATCCTATCGGTTGGGGTGTCGATTTGTATTCTTTCGAGTGGGTCCTGGCCCACCCAGTGTTGATCTGGGCCCCTCCAATGTTGGTTTGGGCCCCCTGAATATTTTCTGCCAGTTTCAAATGGTACTGGGCAAAAATAACGAACGGAACGGCGGCAATAGGTAAAAGGTAGGCAGAAAGTATAGAATAAGTCATAAAGGGACGTATCCATCTTTCTATTCTATTTATATATATATACTATATATATATATATATATATATATATATATATATACACATATATACCTATATGCATGGGATGTACACAGCTTTTTATTTGAAAAATAGTAGCAAAAAATTCAAATTTCCATTGATCAAAATAAAGTAGGCTAAATCCGTTGAGAAACCCACAGTTGGGGAAGATTAGGTTGTCGGGCCGACGGCTCAGCCCACCAAGTCATTTACGGAAATTGACACACCCTGCCTATGGGCCAACTACAGCAACCTGGAAGGTCCGCCATGGCCCCAGTTGCCATATTTGAGAATCTTGTGAGTTCTGAAAGGGGTCAGAGGGGCCCTAAATGAAAAGTGGAAACCCGGAGCGGTCTCCATTTTTACGCAAGTGAGACCGCCCCCCCCCCCTCACCTGGCCACGTCCTTGGTGTTGACGTTAGGTATTTAACGAGCTGTCACAATGCAGTTTTTTTGTGGCTGAGGCGCATCCACTGGTTGCGATTATTCGACGGACAGTGCTCGTAATGGCTGTTGGGCATTTTTTTATTGTCATCCCTTGCCATGAAAACCAGCAGTCATGATGATCGCTGTGTTTCGCGGGGTTGCGCCGTGTGAATTGGCCGCCTCCCGTCGGCAGCGCGTTGCAGATTTTCCGAGAGGCTCGCCGGCAGACGGCTCTGGGCTCCACACTGCAGCCTGCCGGCCGCCGACACGGCTCATGGCGCCGACAGTCATCGTCAGTCAGCCGCGGTGACGTCATTAATCGGCCGCCGCGACGTCACCGCCGACCGGCGGGCCGCTGTGTGGCGGGCGGGGCGGGGAGGGGGCTGCTCTGCCAGTACATGGAGGGCTATATAGAGGGCTCGTCACCCGGCTGGTCGCCTCAGTCGTCCCGGATAGCACGGCAGCAGCGGCAGGTCGGTCAGAGTGGCTCCAATTCTGACGCTCAGGCGGCGTCCGTTTGGGGACCACGTGCTGGGGTTGTGCGCCGTGTATAGGGGTGGGGGTGGGGGTTACCTCTGAGGTCCTGATGGTGGCCGTGCGGTGGGTTCGTTTGTGGGACTCTCGACAGCGTGTCTGGTAGATTTGCCCTGCCCGGTAGCCCCGGGTGTGTGTTTAGTGGAGATGGTTTGATCCCGCTTCACCCGAACTCCGTTCATTCAGATGACATGAGCGCAGGAAAGCTCACTGTAAACAAAAACAAATGTTTCCAAGAACCCTGATCAGTACAGTTGTTTTCAGTGGTTGCGGTCAAACTCAGTCTTTAAATATGTATATTGATTATTTCGATTGGTAGTAATTAATAGTGTACGAAATTAGGTCCGTTTTTATAGACAAAACGTCTGGATCACTGTGATCCATCAGAACTGGTCTGTCCGGCTGCCGGTTCCTTTAGCTCAGTTGAGATTACTCATGTTGAAGGATCCATCTAGAAGTTTTGAACATTGCAACGTTCCATTGTAAACAATTTTTCATTGCTTGTCTCTTGATGTACACCCCAACTCCCGGCCGTTCCATGCATGTACTTAAGTTACATGCATATCATGCATGTAATTTCTTCACTCCCGGCAGTGCGTTCCTGCTGGTATTTGGACGCAGTTGCGTGCGGAAATGATGCGCTGCCTTTTCGATTTAACTTGCTCCAGTGTATTTATATGTGTGGGGGAGGGGATTCATCATGGGTTGTTGAACGAGGACGTGACCGTCACCCGATTTTGCGGAATTCTGCGTCATGACTCCAGCCGTAGGGTGGAAAGAATTATCTCAGAAAGGTCTCATTACCCCAGCTTACAGCCCGTGATGACGGCCCTGTGCGCAGATGTCCGTCTCCCAGATGTAATCCTGTATTCAGCGACGGTTGAGTCACATTTCTCAGCTGTCTGGCATCGTCTTTCGCGCAGGAGGTGGATTCACAGCGGTTTTGAACATTGCTGTGTGTGTACGAGCGTACAAATGCCGTGAGGTGTCACGCAGTCTGAACTTTGTGCCCGCCTGTGCATCAAGCATCTAAGGAACTCTTCATCATTGTGAGTCCATATGGTCCCATGTTAAACCCAGAAATCGTTGGGTAGCCCAGTCAATATTGGGGTTGACGCTGCACCCACAAAAGATGGACAACATCCATGTCGCCAGCTCGTTTTTGTTTCATATACTAGACGTTTAGGACGGCGCCACAATGCCACGTGATTGCCTGCCTCCTCAAACCTCGTGATGTGCAGAGCCCTGACTCCGGTGGCGTACCGGGCCTCAGAGATATCGGCTCATTAATCTCCCGGGACGAGCCGCTAGCGAGGCTTCCTCAGCTTTAAACTGCACCGCTGCCTCCCGGAAAAACCGGCGGAATGATGATTCGTAATAGCCGATCTACACGACGCCATGTTTGGGGGAAGAGCAGGCAACTGCGGGTCCTTAGCAGCCCAGTGTCGAAACCTTTTGCTGTGAGGAGAAGTAAATTTCGATCGCGATGAAGAACTGACAGTCTTTCTCCGGGCAGAAATGGTGTAACTTTATACATTAACATATACATCTGGTAGATAATGATTTCATGGATTTTGGGAGATGTTTGCTGAAAAAATTGTCCTTCCAGGCTATCTATTTCTGTCATTTAGATATGCGGATTACGCTATGATTAGCTCTCATGACGATTCCTTGTAGGACATTATACAAAAGCACGGGTTTCTGGCATTTGTCTTGTCGGCCTGTCAGTCAGCTCGTGTTTGCCTTTGTTAACACAAAAAAACGATAACTGGTGTTTTGGCCAATGTGTTTGATTTGCGTTGAATGAGATGCGAGAGACGGGTGGATTTCTCCCAACCGTTCGCTGTTATTTTGGTGTAAATTAGGGTTAAACTGAGCATGAACGCTGTAAACACGTACAAAAAAATGTACTTGGCCCGGACGTTCGTCGAGGTCATGATGAAAAAAGCATCTGTACTGACGGGTCAATGTAAAAGGCGTATGAACAGGACTTTTGCGAAAAAGATGTGTTGGCGATAGCTGCGATGTAGGTATTCGGCTTTTATCGAGCTTTTCCGTGTGCCAGTTTTTTTTAAACTATGTGAAAGATAAGATTCAGCTTTTTATTGGGATGCATGCTGTCGGTGTACGTTACAGTATCAGTGGCCGAAAACGGCGACAAAATGTGGCTTATGTTTTACCCTATTTCGAAAAATCCAGTGAAGGCACTTCGCTAGTTACGCTGGCCTCGCGCCAGGCTGATCACAGAGCTGGATTTGCCGGAACAGTTGGAACCATCTAGCTTCCCGTGTGCCGGCCGTTGTGCCCGCGTGTTGTCAGCCGTGTTGTCTGCGGGCCCGGTCGGACCTCGTGGTGTCCGGGTCCGCCGCCCGGACACCAGGGGCGGCGGGCCCGGACAGCCCGCCGCGCACCAGCACAGCCACCAGGTCTGGCCGCACCAGACGTGCCCACCACAGGACACGCCCCCATCTGGAGCGTGTCGTGTAAACGGAGCGGCGCTCTCTGGTCTCTACTCCGCGCTCCGGCCTTTAGTCCTCTTCGTCGGAGCGAGAGGCCGTTTTGCGGGCGGCAACTTGTTGGCGTTTCTGGCCAGGGCTGGTCCAGTGATCCGCCGTGTTAGCTGTCAACGTGCGGTGGCTGACGTGCCGGCCGAGTGAAACCGGCGTGACTGAAGGCCGTGTCGGTGCCGGAATGGGACGCATCCTCGTTTGGTTTTACACCGCGTGACGCGCCGGCGGCGGCGTTTCAAAGCGTTTCGCTCGGCTGACACGAGCCAGATTCGCCAGAGGCCGGCGGCCGCGGTGCTGAGCGGGACCCTCGTGGGCACGAACGTGAACTGAGACGGACGGGAGGGGGAGAAGGGGTGCGCAACCTGAATCACTCTGTCAGGTTATGTCAGGTCAGATCGGTCAGGTATGGAAAGAATACTGCCCGCAGCATGGCGGAGGAGCTCTGCAAGATATTTGCCTCCTCCATGACACGTAAACGGTCCAGCCAGCTGGAATTGTATGTTTTAGGTACGTCAAGATGTTATCGAGAAAGACTGGGTGGCACGCGCAGATCATAGGCTAAAGACAACTCACGTGATGGTTGTAATCTTAAGCGTATTTAAAGTTGTCTTAACCTCAGCAATGGTGTCTTGATCGCGGGTCACTCCAGTTTAAAGTCGCAGCAGTTTCAGCTTCTTCCCATTAACGAGTACATCTGCAGGCCTCGGGCTGGATAGGCAACAGTTCACAGCTGACCGCCGGCCGGCTGGCCGCCGAGCTGACAGGATGCCATCGGGGTACGAGGGCACGCCGCCGCGCTGAGGCGGCGGGGCGACATTACGCCGACAGATGCTCCGTCCTGTCGGTGCGCTAACCGATAGACTGGGCACCCAAAGCCCCGCTTCGTCTCCGGTCAAACACTCAACAATCAACGCTGGCGTAGGGCGGACGTGGAACGCAGCTGGGTTGCGACATGTTTATTCTGTTCGCGATATTTTTGGCTGTGCAGTCTACGGAAATAGGCTCGGTCTCGGAAATCTGGCAGCCTCTCGCTGTCTGTTACGAAACCGATGGACTAACATGATTTCGGCAGTCCTGAAACTATTTCGTATTGCGTCGTCGTGGAAAATCACTGGGCGCACGACTCTTGTCCTGTGGCGTACACAGATAAACAACGATTGGGGCTCTGTTTGTGGCCGTCGACCCACTAGTCCCTGGCAGCCTTTGATGCCGGCACTGACCAGACATAGAGTGACACTGGATGCCTGTTTACTCTTAGCGGGCTGTTTGAGCATCGAGCGCCCGTGGTGTGTATTGGCCGTAGGATCATTTTCAACGACCATGGCCACGGACCCAGTTAAAGGTTACCGCATGAGCGCCAGCGACTGAGCCGTGGTCTTGTTTTGCTGCCGTTG
Source organism: Capitulum mitella (assembly GCA_030062745.1). Lineage (NCBI taxonomy): Eukaryota > Metazoa > Arthropoda > Thecostraca > Pollicipedomorpha > Pollicipedidae > Capitulum > Capitulum mitella. The sequence continues at coordinate 28,703,472 of CP099843.1, forward strand.
ATCATGCCATACTGGTGGCGGTTCGCAAAGCGCCATCCGAACACTTGAAGCCGAGTTAAGCAAGCTGTTCCTCTGTCCACGTATAACATCGAAAGTTATTTTGCATGAGACGTTAGAGTGTGTGAGCCGTGTGCTTGCCGTCAAGCAACCCTGTTTTTGCCTGCGACTGTGCGTTGAAAGCGACGAAAGCATGCCTCCGTGCGTGGCACACACCCAACTGCCTGTGTTCTCAGATCAGAGGACCCTCCCGCCGAGAAGCACCATGACCGAGTACCTGCCCGCCGACCCGCATTTCGCTACGCGCGCCATCCACGAGGGCAACGAGCCCGAACAGTGGAACTCGATGGCCGTCGTGCCGCCCATCTCCATGGCCACCACCTTCAAGCAGGACGGGCCGGCCGAGCACCGGGTGAGGGCTCCGCTCCCCCTCCCCGCCCCCCTGCCGTCGGTGTACCGGATCGGGACACCGCTGGCCAGTACGTCGTCGTCGGGCGCTTTGTTGCCGCGAACAGCACCAGACTGGGCTTTCCTTCTTTCATGCCCGCAGCTGAGGTTTTGTCTGTCCAGGCCGAACCGTCTGACGCCGTGTGCATGAAGCCTATGTCAGTTTCAGTTTATTGGTGTTGTAGCCTAAGACATGGGGCTCTCTTGCTGCTCGCCTGTCGGGCGGTACCGACAGAGCAGACACCATCTGACGTCAGACGGGCGGCCGAACAGCGTCCATCCGACGTCAGACGGACAGCCGAACAGCGTCCATCCGACGTCAGACGGACGGCCGAGCGGCGTCCATCTGACGTCAGACGGACGGCCGAGCAGGGTCCATACGACGTCAGACGGACAGGCGCTGTGTTGTGGACGGCCTGTGTTCAGGAGGGCCGCTGAGTCGGTCCGTTGTGTTTGTGTCGGAAGGTGGGCCGTGCCGCCTGGCACGCTGTCGGCAGGCTGTAGGCGGCGTGCCGCTCGCTGTAGGTGAGCCTCCGACTGAGCCGCATGTCCGCAGTTTCCTTCCCCTGGGCGTGGGGGGGACAGGGGATAGAGACCGCGAGGATGGGAAGCTCTTCCCCCCCCCCCGCTTCCGAGCCCCCGGCCACCGATTGAGGCCACGCTCTCGGCCTGTCGGCTGATGTGTACTCGTTCGTTGGCGGTCGTGACGCTACGCCCAGAATATGTTACCTTTTGTCGTGGTGCATTGTTTCCGAGTTCTCAGAATGAGACACAGGTTGCTTTCGGTTTAAAACGTTTTGTTGTATGTCTCGCTGTTGTATAGGTTATTTGACATTTGGCCCTATTCTGTCACCAGTTGCCGTTTGGGTCCTGTCTCATGAATGCTTGTTTAAACGTCTGAAGGTCTGAATCAGCATGTTAAAGGGTTAGGTGCCTTAACCTGGCCTTAGCGGAGACGGACTTGTAAAGTATATTCCGTCGCTGGAACCTGTGGTAGGAATTCGTCCTATTGCACGTGAAAGCAATTCTTCATTGTTCCTCCTTTCGCAGGGTTTTGAGTATTCGCGAAGCGGAAACCCGACTCGCAATTCAATGGAAAAATGCTTTGCGTCTCTGGAGAAGGCCAAATATGGTGAGGGCTTGTGTAATTCCAAGCCAGATGATTACTGCGCGGTAATTCCAATCCGTTGATCATGGCATGATTGTGTCTTCGCTTCGTGGTGTGTGCCTCGCAACGCAGCGACCTTACGACGGTATACTGGGTATTACAAGGCCCTGATCACCGTCCAGGAAACTATTAGACAGAAATTGCGCTCAGCTGCTACTTGGATCAGGGCGAACTACTCCAATATTTCATGGAATAGAAATTGGCCATTCTTGATCGGGTGAAAAAATCGGTTTTTGCTTTATGATAACGCGCTTGTATGACACCAGTCTTGAAATGTTCGAAAACGTTCTGCCAACTTGGGACGGGTTGTCATTCTGCCAGTGGTGTTCGGTAACATGGGGACTGGTTGTTTCCTTGCCAGATGTCATAAACTCTACTTCTCTGTCCAATCACGAGGCGTCCCCACCGTCGTGTCTGTCGTTGTGCGGTGCGGTTTACAGTCGGTCTGATCCCGCAAGAACAATTCATTGGCAACAGTACGAATTTGCATTGTAACAATTTCGAAATGTTCTTGAAGGTACTTCGGAGCTTGAAACAAACTTTCACTCGACTGGTACCGATCCACGAAAGGACTACCAGACATTCTCTCACCGGACGCCGCAGCCGGGAGGGTTCTTCGTCCGCTCACCAGATGTCTCCACCGTCAGGTCTGTCGTTCGCCTCCGGGCTGGCGGCCACCACCACGATCGTGCACATGCTGAGCTCCGGCGACCACATCGTGTCCATGGACGACCTGTACGGCGGCACCAACCGCTACCTGAGCAAGGTCGCCTCTCGGATGGGCATCCAGACCTCGTTCGTGGACGCCTCGAACGCCCAGAACGTGGCCGACGCCATCACCGACAACACCAGGGTGGGTGCTCTGAGCCGGCCCGTGTCCGGAGGAGGCTGCAGCTCCGAACTGAGGTCCCGTCTGGTGACGTGAGCTGTCCCGTCTTATTCCCGGGTGCGAGGTGGGGTACCACGTGGACCCACTGCGTAGTTGACGGAATGACTCCCCCCATTGGTCCGCGGCGTGATATTTCAGTTCCGTGCAATGTACTGTCAACTCTGGCCGTCATCCGTTGGGGCGTCGTGGTTGAGAGGTGGAGTCATTGCCCGTGTCAGCAAAAGATGCGCTGATGGGAACCCAGGAGCATTGTTTTGGGAGGCGGGCGTGGTAAAAAGGGTGGTCCCAGAACGGGATGTGATATCAGTTCATTCCGTCCGTCTGGTGTCGTTGCGTGGTGAATGAAGTGATGCTCGGTTACCGCGACGAAAATGGCGCCAGTTTGCTCCGCTGGACTGCTGCCGTTTAGGCCGCTGGCGGGCTGAACTGACCCCAACCTCTCCACTCCAGCTGGTGTGGGTCGAGACGCCGACCAACCCGACCATGAAGCTGGTGGACATCGCCGCCGTGGCTCAGGTGGTCAAGAAGCACCCGAAGGTGCTGCTGGTGGTCGACAACACGTTCATGTCGTCGTACTTCCAGGTGAGTGGCTCCAGCCGTCTAACGTTGCACCTGCTGTTCCTGACCTCTGCCGCTGATGAAGGCGCATAACCAGCCAGTTGTGTGCGCTTGCCCTGAGTCTGTGGGGTTAATTTCACTTTTTTCTCGCGGCTTACTCGGGACATCACTGCCCCGATGTCCCGCGTATTGGGACTTCGGGACTCTCTCTCGGGAGCTCGGCTCTCGGAAGAGCCTCTCGGGAGCTCGGGAGCTCTCTCCTCTCTTTCTCGGGAGCTCGGGAGCTGATACTCGGGAGCGTCGGCTGCATTACTGTAGGCACTGCAGTACTAGCAGCATAGAATTGGCCGGCGTAAATGAAACCGGATATTATCCAGGAAAATGTCGTTATTAACTGAGAATAGGCCAAAAGCAGAGTAATGTGCGCCATAGAATCATGAAGTCAGTCTGGTAAGCCCTCATCGGCTTCTGCTGGAACGAAAGCAAAGCGCTCCGTTTCAACAAGTATGCATGCCTTTGAGGAGGAAGAGCAAAAACGCATTTTTTCTCACGTTCCTAAGATCTCAATAGGAGGGTTTCGAAATGTCTCAAATGTTTTCGTTTGACCCTCTGCGTTGCTGCTCTGCTCCTCATCGTTACAAACTATGTCTTCCGTACGCATGCTTTGTGTCCTATCGCGGAGAAGAAACACGATCGTCTTTAAGTGGTTCGTAGCCGAAAGGGCATTCAGAACCACGCAGAACCGGTCATTTGTCCGCTGTGAGCAGATCACGGCGGCGGCCGCCGGCGCGTGTCCAGATGGCGCTGACGTTTCCGCTCTCTTGTCGGCAGCAACCGCTGGCGCTGGGCGCCGACGTGGTCATGCACTCGGCCACCAAGTACATGAACGGCCACACGGACGTGGTCATGGGCCTGGTGGCCACCAACCTGGACGACGTGCACGAGAGTCTGCGCTTCCTGCAGAACGGTAAACGGCGCCGCCGAGCTTGGCCGTGAGAACGGTGGTGGCGAGCGGGGAGTTGCCGCTCGTGCCGTCTCCCGGCGCCTCCGGACAGAGCTGAATCACTCGAGGGGTGAACGTGAAAACCTGATATTGCTACCGCCTTTTGTTATTTTGTTCTGCGATAGCCGCAGTTACATTTAGTTCGCTGTGCATTACACAATGCGGAAGTAATGTGTTTGTGAGAATCATTATGCAGCATCGGTGCTCGTGCGTTCGCGGTCTTGTTCTTCCTTCTACTAGATAGAGCATGCTGGTGGTCGGACACGCCATCTGCTGCCTCTTGGAGCGCTGCACCGGTGCGTACATCGCCGGCTGAGCCCGAGCCGCTGAGCGGAGCCGCCGCATGTCTCCGTCCGCAGCTATCGGGCCGGTGCCCTCGCCGTTCGACTGCTACCTGGTGAACCGCTCGCTGAAGACGCTGGCCGTGCGCATGCGCCAGCACAGCGAGTCGGCGCTGGCCGTGGCGCACTACCTGGAGAACCACCCGGCCGTGGAGCGCGTGATGCACCCCGGCCTGCTGTCGCACCCGCAGTACGAGCTGGCGCGCCGCCAGACGTCCGGCTCGTCCGGCATGCTGAGCTTCTACATCCGCGGCGGCCTGGCCGAGAGCCGCGCCTTCCTGCGCGCGCTGCGCATGACCACGCTGGCCGAGAGCCTGGGCGGGTACGAGTCGCTGGCCGAGCTGCCCTGTCTGATGACGCACGCTTCGGTCAGCGAGGAGGAACGCTTCCGGCTGGGCATCAACGACAGCCTGCTGCGCATCAGCGTCGGCCTCGAGGACACGCAGGACATCATCGACGACCTGGACCAGGCGCTGAAGCAGGCGGTCAGTGGAGGGGGCCGCCCGGGTCGCCCGGCGCCAGCTGGAGATGTCCGGCTCATGTAGCGATACGGCGTGGACCTGCTGACTCCCTGAAATGTGGTTTAAGCAGCCCGCTTACCGGCCCAAGTGTTTAGTTCTGTCTGAAACGCCGTCAGCGCTTCCATATTTTACCGGCGCCATCCAGCTGCAAAATGTGTGGTCGACGTGGCATTGTTTCCCAAAAAAGGCGGACAGAGGTTTGTTACACAGGCCAAAATCAGTTGGAGAAATTGGTATTTGCTGCGTTGTCGCATTTTACGGCGTTACCGTTAGTGCTGCCGCGATAGTTGTTCGTGGCAGCCCTGTCCAGCGGGGCCATCCTGAACGTCTGCCGCCTCTGACAGCCTGGTCCGTGTTCCAGGTGTCCGGCTAGTGGCCGCGCCTCTGGCCTCGGCTGCCGGCCCCCGGGCAGTGCCTGGAGAGGGGCGTGATGATGCGCAGCCGCCGCAGCCGCCTCGACATCAGGTCCTTCTCATTGCGTTTGGGTGTCGTGTCCGCGGGAAGTGTGGGCTTTTGGCCGGTTGTACGGCCGTGATGTCCCGTGCCGGTTTAGTCAACCAGCACACGAACCGTTAAACGTTCGTTGTGCTCGGAAATACGCAAGGTGTGAACAGAAAGGTATCCCGCCGTGTGATTAACCTTTCGTGTTTTGTGGTTTTTCCTCTTCAAGCTCATACTTTTGACCGGGATTCCTTTCGTATTATTTTTGTAGCCATGACATTTGTTGCAGGTTAAACTAGCAGTTATTTGCTCAATCATTGCACAAGGGGTACTATTGGTTGATGTTTCTTAGGCAGTTGCAGCGCTTGCATTGGACGAAAAGACATATTTGGGTGCAATCTCGCTGTTTTTTTTCGTGTGGTTTTCCGAAATAAAAATAGAACCAGATCGATTTTACATGCCGTAGGTGTTATTTTCAAGTTCAGCGTTCTCAACAACACATTCGACATCATTGTGGACGCTGCAATCCGCCCGCTACATCGAAAAGGGGTTTGAAGGGACCGAAGGGCTGGTCAGTTTTTCCCGGTATCGAAATACGCAGCAACCTCGGGCGGTAGCAGCGCATTGCATGATGAGTCCTCCTTGACTGAGCGCCAGCACCTCAGGTCGCCTGGTCAGGGTACGATCGTAGGCGTTTGTCACTGCTAGATCTCGTGGAGACATCCTGGATGTGAGACGCTTCGTTCACTTCTGCGCCATGTCTAAGAAAAATCTTCAGCCTTGAAACCTTACTTCGGTACGAGCGTAATCGCCTTCGTCTAACCTAAACAATCAAATATGCTCAATCATTCACAGCGTGCGACGGCCGCTTCCCCCTCTCCAGTAAGTAGCGATGCGCGCCCCGAATAGGAGTTGTGTTGAATACAACAGGTCGCCTGGTGGGCGACACGGTCACTGACCCGTGGCTGGCCGGTCACTGGTCGGCGGGTGCGGTATGCTGCTCCGGAACAGTGAGAGGTCCGTGTTCGTTTTGCCGACATCCCGAGTCGAAGTCCTGAGGGATTATCGAGGATCGGGGGAGGGCGGAGGGGGAAAGCCAAGAACGCAGTATTCCACAGGAGACTGATCGCTTCTATCGCCAATAATTGAGGCTGGAGTACGGATGCCACGAATAATCCAGAATTATCAAAATTTTATTAGCAACATAAAGCTTCGATACAATGGTTAAACAAGCTGTGACATGGTAAACACGGTGACACGACGAGCAAAATCCCAATACCTGACAAGAGCTGAAACACCCTGGAGTCAGGTGTGCCAATGCTCTCAGGGCGGAGGCCGCTCGCTCGGTCATACTGGAGCAGGCACAACAATGGCTTCAGAACATTCAGAACCAGCAGAGTACAAAACCCCACGTGCGCGACAGGTACAAGCCAACAAGACAAGTTCGTTATTGGCAACCTCGAGACGCTGGAACTGATTGTATGATTTGTCGGAGCCCCAGGCTGCCATAACCCCAGGACCCAATGGACAATCACAAGCGATACGAGCTGACATGCTAATTTGTTCCCGGGCGGCCACGATGCCCATGTCGACACCACGTCCGTGTCGCGGACCAGCCCGAGTCGGACCCGCAGACCGGACCACGAGTCCGACTCGCAGGCCGGCAGGGTGGCAGGGAGGGAGCTCGCCCGGGCCGTCACGGTGCTCCGCGGGGCCGACCGCTCGGAGCACCGCCGAACGAGACCGGGCGGCGCCCGGCTACTCGGCGCGGGGCTTGTCCTTGTTCAGCTTCCAGATGAAGTAGTTGAGGATGGCGGCGAATCCGACCCAGCCCAGGTACGGGCAGCATCAGGTACGCGGCCGTCGGGCTGATGGGCTTGAAGGCGACGGCGCACGCGCCCACGCACGGCAGCAGCGCCATCATCTCCAGGAACGCCTGACCAGCACATGGAAGACATGTGGAACCCCGCATCGGCCAGTACGACGCGTGACCAAAGCCGGGGTCTGCTGTTAGCCTGGACACTCACTGGTGCAATCAACAGACAACAATAGCAGCAAATATGGGGCATTGGACAATCATATGGGTTCCATCTGTACTGTAAAGTTCGTTCCTGATTTTTTCTACATGCTGCTCATAACACCGCACATCACGAGAAGGTGTTAACAGCCCAAATCACGAACGCAGGGGAGTGCTGCCAGCTTCCCCAGTAACCAAAGACGCTATCGCAGCCAGAAAGAACGAAGGCGGTGAAAGGCCACATGAAACATGAAGAGTTGTCCGTAAAACAATCGGAAACACGGCACCTTCTAAACGAAGTAATTCTGCAACTACAACGTTATAGCGCTACAAGCGGCTTCCCCTATGATGACTTACCAGTCCCGGGCGCTTCATGCCAAAGAAGATGGGTGTCCAGGCCCAGTTCAGGGCTAGCTGAGTGCCGTACAGGGCCAGAGGCAGCTTGGCTTCTCCTTCAATACGAATTAAAACCGATTAGTTGTCTGAAGATACACCAAATGTTACGAAAATTACTTCACAGCAAAATAAATGTAAGGAAGGCGCCAAATTTCATGCACAACCAGCAGCGCACCCCCCCCCCCCAAAAAAAACAAAATAATAGAAACGAATTGAAAAAAACACTTAAAGCAAGACCACTGAAACAAGATAAAAACTCCGAAAAAATAACACAGATTAGTGAGATGTGCGTACCTTCAAATCCGCCTCCATTTTGCCAGACCAAATATGAGGCATATCCCATGCCCGTGTACAGGGCGGTCCAAGCGGGCCCGAACACCCAGTTCGGTGGGTTAAAAGATGGCTTCTTCAAATGCTGGGAAGGAGGAACAGATGGCGTCAATCACGCATCTACCGACGGTGCAGGGTCAACGGTGTCATCCTTGAACGCGAAAAGAATACCCCATTGAGCCTTAAAAAACTCAATTACTAGAAAAATTGCGCGAAATTCCAAAGGCTATAGATAGATGCCACAGATAACGCACATAGATCGCATAGATAAAATGCATACTGCTTATCACTTACATTATACCATGTGGGGATGGCCTTCGAAGTAATAAGTCCTCCTGCCAAACCTCCTACGTGAGGAAGGGCAACTGCAAGCATCCATTCATAACCCATTGTGATTCCTGAAAAAGTGGCATAATGTACTGACTGCAAATACATCAACATACAACACAATAAAACTGAATGCGCCAGTCCCACAAGAGTAATCTTGACAGCATACTTATACAATTGAAATACAATTGGGGAAAAGTTGTACATAAACTGCGGTGTTTTGGAACAAAATATGGCGGTACGGCAACCAACGGAGCAAAGTGTGTCATTGTTTTCATCACGTTCGTGGAAAGAGCACAGCCAACATTAGCCATTGCCATTGTTTTCATCACGTTCCTGGAAAGAGCACAGCCAATATTAGCCATTCTGCAATGCAAAATAAAAACGGGACTAAGATGGGGACAGCTCAAAATGTAATGCAAAATAACAGAGTATAATGCATTGTACAACTGAAGGGGCTAGCACTGGAAACCCTGAAATCTTGACCTTGTGATTTATTTCAGACCCTTTAGTGTGGGAACCCCCAAACCTTCGCATCAGGGATGGGGACGATTTGTACATGTATAGGTCACGTCAAAGGTCCTTATGTGACCGATTTGGGTACCCTTTTAGTGAAAATTAGACATACAGTATTCTGAAAAGTGTTATCTTTTGGAGAAAGTAGCCAGGCAACTTTATCACATTAAGGATAGATACGGTAACATTTGTTTCGTTTTTTTCGTCCTTTTTATGCACAAAAAGCATGAGGCAAGCAGGGGCAAATCCAGGGGGCGATAAATGGGCATTCAGAAGCAGACTTGGGTGTGATTTTACTTCGGAGGAGGAAGAGGGGAAATCAGTCCACAGTCTCACTCATGACTTGCCTGAGTCACTGTTGACTCAATACGATTTTCCAAAACTGCATTGATTCCAATTCTGACTCAAAATCAAGTGGGTTGATTCCAAAACTGATTCCATTAAAATATGTTTGACTGAAATGAGCCAGTGGAATATATTTCAATTCCGACTCCAAAGACAACCAAAACATTCAACTCTAACTCGGATTCTGGTACTTATCAATGGTATCAATGCCAATTTTGACCCCTGGCAGGAATACTATTAAATCCGGAACTGATACTGATTCTGATGGGATCAAGCACCAGTCTGTCAAACACAAGCACAAGTCTGTTCAGAAGACCAAGCCCTGACTTCCATACCTTGTGATTCGAAAGATAAAAATGAGCTATCAGTGAATTTCAGGCGAAGCACATACCTTTTAGTAAAAATATTTGGTACACATTGCAAGAAGATGACCCGGGGAAACCTCACATGGTGCCAATAATCTAGATCAGCCATCACACTATAAATGATAACACTATAAGTGAGAGCAACATTGTCTCTAACATCATGACACATAAAAAAGTTTATTGCACACTTAGATCCAACCAGACAAGTGCAGTTCCACAAAAGTGCAGAATATGAAGTCAAAGGCCAGTCTTTCTCATGTTTGATGTGCCAGTTAGCCCATGATCAAAAATGAATGCAAACCTTACACTCAAGGCACCCACCAACCACAAAAGAACATGTACATGTTCGTTGCAAAAAGTTTATGGATTCGTTTTCCTCTATAACCACAGCCAATCACACGAAGTACCAAGACAGGGCCTTGTTTAAGCAATATACTGATTCTGCTGTGAAATGCAGCCTTGGTAACAAACCAGTCAGCAAGGCATATTGGAGGGCTCGGTGAGGCTCGGTGAGGCGCGCCAGGCACACCAGTTCCCCGGGAAAAGCACACCAAAGCGCATCGTCTACCCAAGAATGTGCACCAGAACGCACCATGGCCGAAACATGTGGCACAAAGATTCTGCACCAGCGTCCACCATGTTAAGGGGTACACAACCATATTCCAGTTTGGAGGCCACTATCAGGTTTCACATCAGCAAGTGCCAGAATACCCACACATAAATTACACGACCTTCGTGGGTGGCAGAATGATGGAGTGATGGTCATGAAGTGGAGGTGTCCCATTATGTTTGTATTCTATCTGTTCCTTCAAGACGTTAACTAATCATGGTTATTCTCTGCTTTGGCCAGGAGCATTCCTTATGTTAATCTTCAATACAAAATGCTGAAATACATCCGAATGTCACTTTTATCGTGCCCCTGGCTTTGCCACACCAACTTTCAAACAGCTCTCGAACTCAGGCTCGCAACAAGCGAACAGACGGGCGGCGATCTGTGCAGGGGCTATCTCAGTCCCATTACAGAACATCCCCATTCCCGGGTAAATGTCTCCCAGCCGTTCTCCCCAATGTCTTGTTGCAGTGATGGACTATGAGGTTTTTGCCAGGCTCCGCCAGTCTCGTGGACGCTCTTCTGGTGCAGCTGCGTCAGGGCCCGGCACGCCGCGATGTCGTCGGCCGTCTTCACCTCCTCACATCCCGTCACCTCACACCTGACAGTCATCGTTGTGGTGCCCCGATTCTGGCCCGATTAGGGAGGCAGGGGCACTATCAGCAGCCCGCCACTTCCGCTCAATGCCCGACACCTGCCGTCGTGCAGCCCGCCGACAGTACGACGTCCGGGGCCCGGAGGAGGCGCCGCGTTCGCCTCGGGCAGAGGCGCCGCCCACGCCCGCTGACGACTTGTCGCCGCGGCCGTCTGCACGCCAGCACTCTGCCTGTACCATTCCCGAGAGACCTCGGCGGGAAAGAAGACAGCTGGCGTACTCAAGGGACTACGTGGTGCACTGATCAGTTTGAAGTTTCCAGCTGAAAACTGGGGGAATGCTGGGATCCCCACACATCCCTCATGGGTGATGGAATGATGGTCATGACGTGGAGGTGTCCCATTATGTTAGTGTTCCATATGTTCCTTCATGATGTTGGCTAATCATGGTTATTCTCTGTTTCTGCCCAGAGCATTTGTTAGGTCAATCTTCAATACAAGATGGTGAAGTACATCCCAATGTCATTCTGATCAGCAAGCATGTCCCCATCAGCCTCGGACTAGGGGCAGAAAGGAAAGAGAAATGTTTTCTGTCAAATGCAATGCAGAAAGTGACAGTACTCAATATAAGTTTATGACCCATTTTGCCTGTGCACTTAAAGGCTTAACTCCCTCCCAGATCAAAGATGCTCTTTGCATTCCACAGCTTGGAAGGGAAAGGAAAAGGTGGGTTTCTGACAGCCCAGAACTCTGTGAATATGATATCACCACAAAAGCTCATAAAATTTCTTCCAGATTTGATGTATATTCCAAGGACAAAGAAATGGGGCAGGGCTTAAATTCCAGCCAAAATGGGCCCCTCATCCCATTTCTGGGGAACCTAACATTGGCCCTGTGGGAAAAAAAGTCTTTCCCCACACACACTTTTCCCATGCAGCTGGCTGGTTCTATGCTTATTCCAGATATTCCACTTTTCTTTAACAAAATAGATGCTGTTACATGAAATCATTTTAATTTGCAGTCTTATTCTTGTCCTTTTTACTCCAGTTTACATTTTTGGCAGAAAAATTCAGCTTTCTTGAATACATTCAGTTCATGAGTGGCTAGCCAAAAAAGGATTTTTAGCACATGTGTAAAGGCTAGCAGAAGCATCCCAGATTTCCCTGACTACAGGCCCAGCCCAGATTAAAACTATATGATATTTCAACAACATGTGATTGGCTAATGTTGTTTAAAAATTAAGGGATGGTTATAATAACAGCGTAAGCAAAATGCAAAAATATGTCACATCAGTTATAAGCAGTGACCTGAAATTCCTAATTTTGAGTGGAAATACACACTCAGCAATATCACTTTTTACCTCTCTCACGATCACAATGACCTCACCTCAGATTCTGTTCAAACGCATGCAAAAAGACTTTTGACCATATTTATGTACCTCCACGTCAACCTTTGACGCTCCAAAACATTGCTCACGTCCGATACACAAAAGCCTCGTGATTTCCTCTGCATTTATGCGTTACAAGAGAAGCAGTGCGGATCTGCCATATCTTGCTACCAATTTGGCAGGGACGAAAAAAAACTTGAAGCCACGTCGGAAGGAGTCAGAAACAATGGCCCACCCAAAACCCACTTCGCATTTAGCCTGAACTGAGACAACTGAATATGGTTTCCGCACGATAATCAAAAAAGGAAGAAATCTTCGACTTCCTACAGTTACAAATGACATGTTTCAAACAGCTTGCAATATTCGAAAAGTCCATAAACATAAACGAAGTGTTTTTGGCTTCGTCATAACGGCCCAGGACCTTGATTGCCACAAGGGAATGAAACATTTGGCAAAAAGAAAGACCCAAAGGCTGAACCAAAGGGATAACGTAAAAAATGAGTTTTGCATGGCTTAGGCTTAGATGCTTCGACATAGAGCTAGTCAGTGTCGTAACCCAAGGTGCTCTCCGGCTTCCTGGCGCACCGTGCGGAGATGGCGACAACCCGGCCAGCCAGTTCAGAACTTTCATGGAACGTGTCTGCACCAAGGCAGACCAGTACGGTTCGATGTGGCTACCAGCGGATGATGCAGGGGTGCGGACATGGTGTCACGAACAGATCCTGCAGACCTTTCAAAACATTCGAGCGGGGCTCCACACGGGCATAGCAGATGTAGTGAAGGTGGCTGAGACATGTCTGATACTGTCGCGATCCCAGTCAGATAGGCAGAAAGGGTGGGGAAGGCCATGAGGACGGTTAGCGAGGGTCGGTTCGCGGGTGAGTTCGACGAGAGGAAGAGAAACGAGAAGGGCCGCGCCTAGAAAGAGGTATTCATTATCGAGAACGTCGTACCCCTCCAGTTTTTCCCGTCCTCCGCGGTGGCAGACCGATGGCTGACGCCCCTCCGTCCCAGCCTAAAAAAGACAGTCCCTGAAGGACAGTCCCTGACGGTGCAGCGACTCAATAAGCTTGGTAGAAAGTTCAGGTTCATGTTTGCTGATTAGGGTAGTACAATCTTATGCATGTTGTGTGCCGAACGTCCAGTGTGTGCTCTGCTGCACACTGGCTTGCTGTGTGTCGCCTACTATTATGTATTGTGTGCCCCTCGCCTGTCATCCAATCACCTTCATTCCAACATAAAACTATTAAGTTGGATGGAATAAATACTTAGAATTTCTAAGTTTGTGCATTCGCAGTACACCGCTATCTGGCTAAACGTTTGCGTTGACTGTCGCGCCATTCGGCACATACAGCTACTGTTTCAACTTTCGAACCGCGGCATGAGGCCCTTTGTCGTGAGGCGTAAATTTAGTCCCAGTAATCATATGAGTCTTGACTTGTGCCGCCGAAAAGCGCGTGGTGTGTTCAACCCTGGCTTACTGTGTGTCGTCAGACATTATGTACTGCGTGCCGCTGGCCTATCATCCCCATTCATTCGCCTGCACTCGGGGTCCGCATTAGTTAAGTTTTCCGCCTACATTCCTTTTTTAGGTTCGCATTAGTCTAAGTCCACTGTCATGTGATCAAGGTCTACGTGCGTGATGACTGCTGCCTCGTTTGGCACATGCCACTACTGTGTTTCAACTGTCCAACCACAGCATGAGTCCTTTAGCTGTGAGATGCAAGTTTAGAGTATCCCGGTAATGATATGCATCTTGATTTGTGCCGCCGAAGACTGCGTGCTGTGGAGTACTAGTTTGGAAGACGTTAATGATAAACACGTTCGCATTCTGCACTTAGCCTTCCTTAGCCCGTGATACATTTATGGCAGGGGGATCTCCGTGTCAGGGTTCGTCTGGAGTCTGGAGCAGTACCTAATGCAGTGATGACCACTGAACCTGCAGCACAGCAACACTACCTGCTACTCATACACAACCATGAGTAACAGGCAATGGGGGAGATGTGATGCCGGTCATCCCAGTACTCTTCAGTAAAAACAACAATAATAACAATAGGGTATCAGTGAGAGGGAGAATAGTCAAACTTTTGATGTAAATCACAACAGAGTTAAAATATTCCTTTTTTGCCTCCCAGAGGAATACTGACCTCCACCTCCACTCTAGCCAAAAGTAATTTCAGGACATTGGTTATAAGGTATTGGCATAACCAAAGGTAAAACTGCTCGAACACACCACCTTACTGATGTAAAGGGCACCAAATTTTTGAAGTGGTCCATAATACATCTGCCATAGCACATAGTCATGAATATATTCTTTGCTGTAACTGAGCATACTAAACAAATTTTCATTTTCATTTTTCTGTAAATGTCTTATTATTGTCATCTTACTGAGAATCATGTTGACTGCTATTGAAAATAAATTCCAGATCAGTGCCGGAAACCTGTTTTTTTTCCTCCTGGTGTCACAGCACAAATTCTCCTTTGGAGTATAAAATGTCATGCATGTATGTCAGAAACATGGACTAACTAGGTGCTTTGCAAGCATATGTAGGCAGCAGGGGCGGATGCAGTGGCTCCGTTTGGGGGACAAACCAGTTTCCTGGGTTGACATGGTAGGTCAGCAGAGCTGTTGACCAGAAGGTGGGGGTGGAAGGCAGCTAGCCATGGGCTTGGAGCGCACTTCAGCTGCCATCAACGAGGGAAGGGGACGCTGGGCAATTTCAAACTCTGGTTGAGTACGAATACCCATGTCTTTTTGGGGAGGGGGCAAATGGCAATTTTGGACTACAAAATTTCTCTTGGAGTATAAACTTTGGTGCTACTTGCCACTAGGAAATGACAGTTTTTCCAACACTGTTCCAGATGCAACTAAATTTTGCAGGAAATTTGGACGAGCCTGACTCTTACCTGAGTTACGCATACAAATTATTTTAGTCAAACCTTTTGAAATTGCAATTACATTTTCCTTGTTACTGTTGTAACCATATCGAAGGCACTCACACATCATTTACTGCAATGACCCCCAACCATCACCCCAGTCCTCATCAAATCACACTTCTTTCCAAATGGTGTCCATTTGCCATAGTTTACAAATTGGGCAACAAAAAACATCACTTCACACACACATGTTCCACTTTATCAATCAATGTTCAAGGACCAGTCCAAGCAGGGGCATATCCAGAATTTTCTTAAGGGGGAGGTCTGGAGCTCAGTGTGAGCTGAAATCATACGAAAAGCACCTGCTGGGAAGACGATATACAATGTTTTCTGCAAAAAATGCAGACCTAAGGGGGGGACCAGCCCCCAGCCCCTTTGGCTGCGCCTCTGAGTCCAAACTCTTACATGGAGTGCACTTCATAAGTCTTTCGCATATTTAATGTGTCGATACGCACCCTGGTCTTAAATGAACGCAAGCCATGCACTCAAGGCAGAAGTCAACACCACATACGCATGAGGAGCGTCACTTCATACAAGCAAGGTTCACGTTGCCAATTACCTTTGAAGGGCTCGTCCAAACTCTTACCTACAGCGTGAGGGCAAAATAAACGTCCGTGGCGCTTCCAGTCAGGTTACAAACTGCGATAAGCAACACCAAAAACGCTGCACCGGGATTCGGAAACTGTTATCGCTGTTTGTGTTGTGTAAACATGGGCCGGGATTTCACTTTACAATCGAAACTCTTGCGCCAAATACGAGCAGGGATAGGACTACGTTTTGAATAAAATATCTGCCAATAAGAAATGGCAAAAATTTTCAGAGGTAATTTTTAATTTTTTTCTTTGGCAAAATGTCTTTATTTGATATTTGGTATCACTGTAAATATTTATATTCTGTACAAACAGCTGTCGGTTTTCTGCTGCGGCGACGAAAACGGTGGCAGAATGGCAGAATCATGGTGGCTGTGTTGTGTTTTGGTCACGGGCTTGCAGAACGGGCTCTGAGTTGCTCGCTGATCGTCGCGGGGTGGGAGCACTACGGACAGCAGCCAAGCACTTCAAGGAGGTGGACTGGTCCTGAAAAGTGATATGTGAGCTGCGAATACGGTGGTTTGTGCCCTGCCGACCTTGGCGTACGCCTTCAGTCATCATGGAGGCGAACACGAAAGTGTGCGTTACTGGCCTTTTCGGGATTGGTCATTTTAGTTCTTGGATGCGTACTCGGCTGGTATGGATTTCCTGCCATCATCGACGGCTTGCTACAAAAGGTCAGTGATAGTGCTATACGCTGTAGTGTTTCACAAGATCCTGTCAGTCGTGTATCCAGGTTTCTGGGAATGTGGGCTACAGCGCGGAATGGGAGGTGCGCGGTACCTTCTGAACAGGAAACTAAGTTTTTGGAAATTGCTGCAAATCCTTTGGAAATGTTGGAGACATTTCCCCCCCCCCCCCCGGACTAGAAAGCGGTATTAAATGGAAAGGGAAATTTCATCTGGAAATCAAATCGGTAATTTTCATTGGCAGCAGGACGCCGAATTCAAGGGTGGAAGGGCAGGGTGATCAAAGTGGCATTCGGACGTATTTCATCAGTTTATATTGGAGATTAACATAACAAATGGTGCTGGCTGAAATAGAGAATCACCACGATTAGCTGATGTCGTGAAGCGACATTTATAACACACACAACGTAATGGAGCATCTCCACATCATCGCCATCACTGTATCATGCCCCCATCCACGAAGGTTGCGTAATGTCTTTGTGTGGGGATCCGGAGAGGGAGGGGGAGCAGGCCATTTTTAAGCCATATGCGTAAAGTCAGCATCATAGGATTAATGCTACATTTTAGTATCCAGGGGAGGGGGTGGCTCTATGGTGTTTTC
The DNA here is from genome assembly GCA_030062745.1 of Capitulum mitella. Taxonomy (NCBI): domain Eukaryota; kingdom Metazoa; phylum Arthropoda; class Thecostraca; order Pollicipedomorpha; family Pollicipedidae; genus Capitulum; species Capitulum mitella. Next base: position 28,720,541 of record CP099843.1, read on the forward strand.
GCCGTGGTACTGTTTCTCTGCTGATTTCCGTCCATTCTTGAAGCCATGGTCAGTATGGTCATGGGATGAGACTGAATGACCGACCATATCCACAACCAATGGCGTGTTTCAAACATATGGGACCGATGAACACCGAACCTTCGCCATCGATGAGGTGTTAACGATTGACATCGGTGTTCAGGACTTGCTGGCGCAAGGTAGGTCATTGACGTAAAAATATAAAATTCAACGTTGCGGGCTGCCCTCAACCACATGGCTGACCTTTTGTGACCAATGCACACCAAACGTAAACCATTAAAAAGGTAAAGTTTTGATTTCGAACGTCGAACAGTCCCATATGCTAGGATCATGGGATAATCGTTACAGCTCAGGAATGATGGTGCTATGGATTTATGGCGTAACTTGCTTGAACATGTCACCGTGATCTGGAAAGGAAAGCAGGCTTCATGCCCCTTATCGAATGGTCAAAGTTTGATGACGATCATCCCATGTATGTTCGTTCAGTCATGTTCTGTTCATGCCCGAGCATTGACATTGGAGGGCAGTAAGGTAAACGCATCGCCACCGCTCCCCAAGCGGAGTGTGTTGCTGGTGTCCTCGCGTCTCTCTGTATCCCCGGAGTACATTATCATGCCAGCCTGTTTCCCCCGCCCGATACTTAGTCCCGGGACGACACGTGTTCCGTGAACTGAACAGCAGTGGGTCCCCGCGTCGTGTTATCTGTGGGACTAGAAACGTCGCCCTTCCAGAGGCGGAGACTAATCCCATCATGGTCCCATCCCAAACCTGAAGACGGCTTCCCTGGGACTGGAGCTGTTTGTCATTGTCTGCAGCGTCTTCCCCAGTGCCCTGTCCCGCCCCTGCAGCTGCTCCTCCCAGCTGACTTAATGTCTGCAGCGTCCTCCCCAGTGTCCTGTCCTGGGACTATTCCTCACTGTCCTGTGCAGGCCTTGCAGCTGTTCCATTCATGTATCCGGTGTCTCCCACAGTGTCCTGTTGTGGGAATGGTGTTGCTCACTGTCCTGTGCAGGCCTTGAAACCGTTCCCTTAATGTCTGCAGCGTTCCCCCGGTGTCCTGCCCTGGGACCATGATTGGAAAAGGGTTGTTTTTTGACAATGAAAAACATCAGGTAATGTGTGTTGCAGAAGCATTTTATACTCCAAAAGTCTGGTCTTACGCTTCCATCAAAAACCTACATTATAGCCATGTTGACGAATTTCTAACTCTGCAAAAAGATGATTCTGTCTCCATTCTGTAAGAAGCAGGCAGGTGTCATAATCGACTTACACCAAGAACGCCAGCTTAAATCAGTATTACTGTTTGCAAAATTTTGATCTTCAAAACAAGACACCAAGAACGAAAACCAAGTTTCCAGTTCTGCTTGGGACTGCAGCCGCTTCTCAGTATCCTGTCCCGGCCCTGCAGCTGTTCCCCACGGTAGTCCGTCTCGGAGCCGCAGCGGGTTTCCCATTATCCTGTCCGCGGACTGCAACTGTGCCGCGGCCCGGTCCGGGGTCTGCAGTTGTTCAGGGGCGCGGCGGCCGTGGCCCTGCGGTCCGCGCCGGCCGGCGGCTCGGCGGCCGCACTGGAGGCGGGCCAGCGCCGGCTGGGCCGCGCCAGCCCAGCCGTCTCGCTTGTGTCGCGGCCGGCGCCGCCGCGCGCTGCAGCGATGCACCGGGAAAAGTGGAGCGGCGAGCCGGCGCCGTGACGTCGCCGATCGCGACCGGTGTTGTCGGCGGCTCGCTGTGCGCCGGTCACGGGTCGGCGTGGCATCGCGATGGCCGTGGAGCGCTCGAGACCGGGGCGTGCGGCGGGCACGGCACGGAGCAGTTCGCTGAGCTTTCACACTGGCTGTGGCGGCCTGCACGTGGTCCCGGGCTCGATTGATGTGTGCCGCTCCGGCGAATCACCACGTGTGCTGTAGCGAGGCGTCGCGTGCGATGCAACGAGGCGGCACGTGTTCTCTTCTGGGGCCCATCATCGGGAAGGTAGATCACATTGAAGAGAGCTCTGCCATATCATATCATACACCATCCCCAGCTCCATGGGCGCAGCCAGGATTTTCATAAGGGGGGGGGGACGGAGCTCAGTGTGAACTGAAAGCATACTAAATCCGCCTGCTGGGAAGACGATGTCCAATGGTTTCCGCAAAAAATGCTGGCCTAAGGGGGTGGGGGGGGGGGCGGGCGGCCCCCTTTGGCTGCGCCGGTACCCAGCTCTGGGGGTGATAAATGAGTCTGATCGATCCACAATTCGGTCCCAGTATTCCCGACTCCGGAGCCTTGGCCGTCCGTGTCAGGATGGCAGCGGGCGAGCGTGCGACGTGCAGGAGAGAGCTGGCCATCTGTCCCGGAAGAGCCCCCACCAGTGTGGGGCTCTCTGATGACGTGGACAGAAATGGACGATTGGTGCAGTGACCTGGACTGTTCATACAGTCGTGTGACCCGGAGATACTGAGCTGTTGGGACTCTGGGGTCTAAACTATCTTGTTGACTGAAAAATGGCCCAAAAGTGGCCTGCTGGGCTGCGCGCCCCCTCCCTAAATCGGGACGTTCCGCCGGTAATGTGTGTGACAGATGTCCAGTGGACGTTTTTCCTCGATGACAGATCGCTTGACACGTCCCGACCTTGACACGTCGGGATGACAGATCCTGTCATCCCGACCACGTGCTCCGCTTGTCGGGATGACAGGCAGTTCAGAACCTGCCTGTATTCGTTCGATAAGTCTGGGGAGTGCATATAGCGCCAGAAGAACTAAATGCTCCGTTTTATTGACTTTCCAGCCGGAGTCTGGAACGGTTCAGCCCGGCGTTAGGCCATATCTCCTGGCTTTCGTCTGCGGCGTGAACGGCGCAGCCCGCTGTCAGTGTGTCCGCCTGTTTCAGAACATGGTGCTGACGCCGACGTCGGCCAGCTTCGAGCCGTGGCAGGCGCCCACGGCCAAGGTGGACGTCTACATGCAGTTCATCTTGTTCAACGTCACCAACGCCGAGGACGTGGTGTCTGACGGCGCCAAGCCCCGCCTGGAGGAGGTGGGGCCGTTCTCGTACAGGTCAGTCGTGGAGCGGCGTTGTTCTGGTGCACATCAGCTGTTTGAATTGTTGATTTAATCGAATGGCCTGAATGCTTTCGTCTGTGTGTAGGATGTATGCATTGTACTTCTGAATGGTGCTATTGAGCATACCCTCCAGAACTTTTCCCGGCCGAAACGCTGTCCGGAATGTTCGTTAAACTTCACAATGTTCACAAATGTTCGCTTCCTCTCACCGGTCAGTCCTCGTCACGGTCGTGGCGAAGCTGAGGCCGCTGCCGGTGCGGAGCGCGCGGTGCCGGGCGCGCCGTTCGACGTCGGCTGGGTTCAGATGTCGTTTGTCACCTCTCCGTCGGCTGGCTCCAGATGTCGTTTGTCACCTCTTTCGGCAGGATCTAGATGTTCTTTGTCTCCTCTCGGTTGCGTGGGCTCACTAGGGCTGTTCCTGTGTCTGGCGTGGTGCCGCTGTTGCTCCGCTTTCTTTGTGTCGTCGGCGGTGAGAAATGACGTTACGCCTCTCTCGGGCATTTCTCTTCACTCTTGAGGGAAAAAAGGTGCGCGACTGTACGGGTGTGGGTTATGCAATGAACACTGTGGTGCGGGAAATGGCACACAGACAAAATTAGCCGTAGGCTGGCCCACCTTGCGGCGTCCATTTGCAGCCTCTGTCTCACTTTATTCTAAAGTGACATTTTTTATTAATCGAATCGTACTTTGTAAGGTGAAAGCGCAAAGTAACACGATGGCAGTTGTGAGACGTATCAGCTGAGTGTGTTCTCGCGGCTGTGAAAAGGTACGGTTGCCTTACTAATGAATCTTCTGCCTGTCGTGGCAGAGAGACGGCCCTGGGAGACCTAACTGCCCGGCGTTCGGTAGCTTTTGTGGTGTATCGAAGCTGTTTTCAGCTGGCACAGTGCGAACCGTGCAGTGTTTGTGCCTCCGCCCCGTCGCCGGCAGAGAGAAAGAGAGCGGCCAAGTGACCCAGTCATTGCACAGTGTTCATTAACCTGTGAACAGTGTGTTACAAGTGTCCGAACTGAGTGGCGCTGTGGGCGGTGTGGCCGGGGCCGCCGTCTCCGGCAGTGTCCTATGTTTTGATGGGCGGCGTTTGTGTTGGTGGGACCGGCCATTCGGATGCTGGTCGGTGACTGAGAATAATCGCGCCTGGCTCTGCCCAAGTCGCGGGCAATGATCGTGTGTCGGAGTCGTCGCGGGCCGAACAACAAATTCAGACCCCCACCACCAGAAAAAGGCAAAAAACGTACTTCGTCGTGTACCGCGCCTTTGCGTGCACCTGTTTTGTGCCGCCTGCAGGGAGCGCCGGCGACGCGTCAACCTGACCTGGTCGGAGGACGGCAACGAGCTGACCTACTCGGAGCTGATCACCTACGTATTCGACCCGGCCTCGTCGGCGGCCGGCGTCAGCCAGAACACCACCATCACCACCGTCAACGCGCCCATGCTGGTGAGTCTGGCGGCCGGCCGGCTGCCTGGCGTCGGAGTGGCCCGCAGGGGTGCCTGCCCTCTCGAGATCCGACCGGCAGGGGTGTCCTGCTCGTGCCGAGTACGGTGCGTTCGCGCATTTACACCAGGCCCTGCAGAGATAGCCGTTATGTTTGTGGTTCTGGCCATTTACCCGGCACCGGCTGGAGGGTGCCAAAAAGGGCACCTCCCTCGGTTTCTGGTGAGTAACTTCATAACTGTTGGAGCCAGCCCAACCAAACTTACAGTATCTGTTCGTAAATTAATTTGACATATTTTGACATCAAGACCATTTCCATGCTAGGCCAGGTCATGGAGTTTTGACGTCATAAGTGAACCCTTGCATGCATATTTTTTCGTCCTCGGACGTTGTCGCGAACGTGTTTCGTTTTTTTGTAATATTTGCGAGTATCATGGATGATTTATTTGGATTTGCATAAGACACGGTCCCGAAAAGGATACACAACCGCCACACATCAACATTAGAGGTCATGCTAGGTCACATGCATGATGTCAGTTGTACTGTTGCATTGTGGGTGATAGAAGTGCCTACCACTGATCTTCTCCATCGTTCAAGCCGGACAAGCAAATTATATGCGCTTCTTAGCAAGATTCACCAAATGCAACGTCAGGTCATCTCAAATCATGTCATAAGTAAATGTCAAAACGAAATGAAATACAACATTGTTTGTCGAAGATCATTCAGTAACAGCAAAGGGAAATTAGTGTTCCCAGTCAGAAAAATGACTTTTTGTGCTGACCTGGCTTGACCTTGACCCAGTAAAGGAGACATAGTAGATTTCATCATCACTAGATGTGATTACAGTTCTGTACTTGACGCAGTTAAGAATCCCAGCAAGTAATTATTGTCCTTTGGCAGGAAGAGTAATGCAAACTTATCTGACCTGACCTACACTGACCTTGACTGGATGAAAAGCAAGGAATGCCAAACGGATCATCAGGAAGCTTCACTTTAGTTTTTTTTGTCATGTGGATCAAAATTAAATGTCGGTCTTTGACCGGTAAGATAAGACCAGTATTTCACCTGACCGAGGTTCACCTTGATCTGGCATTTCTAACACTTTGGCATGGTTCTGATGCAGAGGATCGTGGCCGTTCGTTTCAAACTCAGTTGAGGGCTCTATGACCATTATTGCCGATGATATGATATATGAACTGGTGTTATTTTTTCCGACGTCATGTTACGTGTTTTACGTGGCCTGTGACGTCGTCAGTCACGTGACCAGGGCTAAGATGATATTCTCCGCATTGCAAGAACCCAGGGCTGTTGGTTGGTGATAGACCGGTTCAGACCCGACGGTTAGATCCTGAGGTAACAGGGGGTGCCCTTTTCTGACACACCCAAGCGGTCGCGGTTACAGAAACACGCCAGACGGTGCCGGGCTGACGTCGGTTGTCATAAACCCGATGGATGAAGTGGTTGGTGGCTGCTCGACGCAAAGAAACGAGAGATTGTGACTGTATACAGTTGCTGTCCCTTTTTACGTGGGTGTCAGGCGCATGATGGTCCCGATCGTGCAGCATCCGATCGTGGTATCGTGACTGTCATCACCGAATGTGATACCTGAGATGCGCCCTGACATTTAGCCATGTCCGAGTTGTAACGAGAAGTTAATGTCAAAAAGTCACGGAGGTTTATTGAAACTCACCCAGTCTGGCTTAAGCGTGCATTTTGAAACTGGACACAGGTTGACAGCAGGGTTTATGCTTGCAACGTTATTGCGGTCACCGTAGTAGCTGTGACGCAACTGTGGTTTTGCGGTGTGTCATCAGAGTTAATCCCTGGAAATTCCGACATGTCGGCCTCAGAGATGTCGGTCTCCCGGAAAGAAAACTCAGACAGGTAGTTGGTGAAGGACTGCGACGGCGGAAAGGCCGGAGCTGATATGCGCCTTGCATAAACATTGCCACAACAGAGGCGAGGGGGATACAAGTGGTTTGGGGAAATTTTCGTTCGAAAAATTTCATTTTTTTCGAAAAAGTGTTTTCGTTCGAAAAATTTCATTTTTTTCGAAAAAGTGGAATAATAGTGGTTTCGGGATTTCACCTTCATTCAGCACGCCAGCCGGTTCAGCTCGCCGCGCGGTCTGTTGATTCAGTATTTTTGAACGGCGCTGTGACCGAGACATGTGTCATAAAGGTATCGAACCACTCGGATCAACGTTTTTTTATCCTTTGGTGTGGTTTTACGCACCTTGTGTTTTGTGTACGCCTCTGCACAGTACGGGCGAAATTATGCCGACCCATTTAATGTCTTCATTGTTCGACGTGCCGCGGTCAACACAATGCTGAGGGGAAGTCATTTGCACTCGCGGTGTAACGCCGACGCTGGGGGCTTTTGTTGTGATAACGCTCACCTTCAAGGGCCTCGGAAAATGGAGTGCATTACTTAAGGATGTGGCTGCAACACCCGTGTATGGCTGCAACAGCAAGGAAAGGGTGATTTGCATCTTTTTGTTTCGTAACTCAGTTGAAAACATTCGTTTGTAACAGTTTCCCTGTAATCTCACATTTTTAGGCACAGTGAATGTCAGAAAGGTCATCGGTGCAAACCAAGACAAACGGCGGAAATGACGGAAATGACAAAAGACGGAAACAAAGGGTGAAAATTCATCTGTCTAGGCACATCACACGGAAGGAATACAATGGGTGGGGGGGGGGAAGGCGGGGAGCGCTGATGATGTGTCTTTGCGGATGCTTGTTTATTTCAGATGTCATCCATCCTAACATGGATTTTCATATACCTTCGCACACACGGGACAGGTTGCATGGGGTGATGGTAAAAATTACTGCAAAAATCAAGTGTAAGGTGTCGGTGGTCATATTATAGATGTATATACATACATATATATATATATATGATGTATGCATATGCATTTATGCATGTATTATCATACATAAACAAGGTAGATATAAAACACACGTGCCATGGTGCACAACGCAGAAGCGTATGGCGTGTCTGCATCAGTGATCGTGGTGTGCCCTCAGCCAGATTTGAAGGCGGAACGGGCTGGGTGCGGTGGGTTTGCTGGGAGCTGGCTTCAGACCGTTGTCAGCCGGTAGCGGAAGAACCGCTGCTCCGCGGCCAGCGTACGCCGGGAGAGCGGAGCCTGCAGTCGTTAGAGGACCCGGTCCCCCCGAACGAAAGACCGGTACACAGCCGATACACGGCCGATACGCGGCCAGAGCGACGTGTGCACGGCTGAGGACACTGAGCGGTTCGGCGGCGTGGCGAGTGAACACCGTTAGCCTCGACCAGCTCAAAGGTTCAGGTGTCATTGAGGTATGGTCCGCGTCAGTCCAGTCGCCACCTTAGCCGAAACCGTGCATTTTAACAGTCATAGTGCAAACACCCGCTGAGTTATTGCGTTTTGCGGGTTGAAGATTCGGTAGATGATTTATGCTGTCTGCAGACCTGCATTATCCTTTTCATAGCAAGTGGACGGAACAAATGTAATGCCTTTCGAAATTTCATTGATACTTTCAAGTGTGGCGCCAACCGTAGGAATACCGTTACCCGACATAGTCGTAAACGCTTTATCATTTTGGACGTTAAACTTCTCGAAACTTCTCATTACCAGTTACAAAGTCTTGTTTATTCAACCCTTGAAGTTCATAATGATTCGCGTTAGGACGTGTTGATGGCGGAGGTGAAAGCGGAAGTAGCGCGTGTATGACACAAGGCGACAGAACCGGTGCGATTTTACAGGGCGAGAGCAGGTGTTTGTGGTCAGGCTAGTCTTGAGCAATGGCATCATGTCCCGTGCCCCCTGACTCATTGTGCAGTCAAACGTTGCCCTCGGTGGTCACCGTTAGCCTGCGTGCGGGGCGGCGCCGCCCAGCTGTCCACAAAAACAGGCCGCTGACGCCCGCCGCCCTGCCCGATGTAATGAAGCCCAGTGTGGACGAGAAGCAGCATTCGCCGGCCCGAGTAACGGTGCTGCGTCAGCACGGTCCGCCATCCCCGGCGTGTTGTGTGGACCTGCGCTGCCTCCGGCAAATGACCGGCGGACGAGACAGACGTTTCTTTTGATGGGAGACGTGGGGTTTCAACACTCGGGCGACGTTAGTGAAGATAAACCCGCATTAAAGCAGGCTTTAGAATGTAAGGCTCTGTTCATTCGAGACGGCATGTCTGTGTGCTGGGGGAGCAGCTGGAGGCGGTTTATCTGTGTTGAAGCAGCTTTTTGATGCTGTGGGTAGGTCTGTGATGCAGCAAATGCTGGAGGCCGTTTGCCCTTCTGCGCTGCAGCAGCTGCTGGGGCTGGTGTATCTCTCCCTATCTTGTGTGCCTTCAGCTGCTTCTGCAGCTGGTAGAGGCGGTGTATCTCTCCCTGTCAGCAGCTGGTGGAGGCGGTGTATCTCTCCCTGTCAGCAGCCGGTAGAGGCGGTGTATCTCTCGCCTGTCGGCAGCTGGTGGAGGCGGTGTGTCTCCCCCTGTCAGCAGCTGGTGGAGGTGGTGTATCCCTCCCTGTCAGCAGCTGGTGGAGGCGGTGTATCTCTCCCTGTCAGCAGCTGGTGGAGGCGGTGTAGCTCTCCCTGTCAGCAGCTGGTGGAGGCGGTGTATCTCTCCCTGTCAGCAGCTGGTGGAGGCGGTGTATCCCTCCCTGTCAGCAGCTGGTGGAGGCGGTGTATCTCTCCCTGTCAGCAGCTGGTGGAGGCGGTGTATCTCCCCCTGTCAGCAGCTGGTGGAGGCGGTGTATCTCTCCCTGTCAGCAGCCGGTAGAGGCGGTGTATGTCTGTTTGTGCCGCCAGATGCTGCAGCAGCTGGTGGAGGCGGTGCCGCTGGCCGGCCTGCTGCGGCCGCTGGTCTCCACCGTGATGGGCCCGCTGCTGCAGCAGCCGTTCGTCACGGTGCCGGTGCGCGAGCTGCTGTTCGACGGCTCGCCGGTGGCGGCGCTCAGCCGCCTGCTCAGCCTGCCCGGCTCGGGCGCCCTCCTGGACGGCCTGTGCGGCCGCGGCCTGTGCGGCAGCCCGCAGGACCTGGCGCGCCTCCGCAGCGGCCGCTTCCCCTCCATGATGGTGAGCGGGGGCCGTCAGGCCGCGCCGCTGGGCCCGATGTCTGTTGTGCGGGAGGTTTCACATGCTGGGCCGAGACGGGTGGTTTGAACGTGCCGGTCTCGGAGCTTACGCAGCTGAGGTGATGACGTTTCCAACCGATAGTGTCTTGGTAGTTCCGTTTGCATCTTGGGGAGTTTCCAGCTAGATTCATGATGCTAGTGTGTTGGATGTTACTGTCTGTTTAAGTGCTTGAAATAGCTTATTTGTCGTTGATTTGTTCCCGAAATCGACGTCACGAAATGTATAATATTTACACCTTTCACGGCATACCAGCACTTTCCACGTGAAATCAGACTAGTCTCCAAAATTCCGCGGGATGATAGTACTGGCATGTTTAACGTGGCCACTAAAGTTTTGTCGCCATCGCGTGCCCGCTCGTGTCCTCAGTACAACAATTCCCTGGACGGCCCGTACAAGATCCTGACGGGCAAGAGTGACATCGACCGCTTCACGTACATCCAGTCGTACAAGGGCAACAGCAGCCTGCACTACTGGGGCTCGCCGTTCTGCAACATGCTGAACGGCACGGACGGCATCACCTACCCGCCGCACATGGAGCGGCTCGACCGGATCTACATCTTCAATAAGGACCTCTGCAGGTGAGCGGCCCTCGCGACCCGTTGCCGGGGTGGGCGGCCGCGGGCGGCCGTTTGGATGCCCGTCTGGTGGGATGACGTCAGTCGGCACGTGGCAGACGGTTCTCTCGCGTAAGCGCCGGCCGGAGAGGCGACGCTGACTGTCCGCCGCGCGCCGCGAACTGGCGGCCGGGAGAGCGGCGGTAAAATGTCGCCCGGTACCGGCCGCGACCCCGGAGGACGGCAGCGGGTCAAACAAGGCACCCGGAGTGGCCTCGACGGGTCAGAACGGGCTTTAGAGCCGCGGACTGGATTCAACGGGTCACACGAGGCCTTAGGAGCCCGTGGCTGACGTCATCGGGCAAGCCAGGCGTCCGCTGCCGCTGGCTGCGGCCAGGGGCGGCAACTCACGGTTTTAGTTGCGGGAGGAAGGAATGTGTCGGGGTCCCTCCCCCAGACATAAAAAGCCATATTTCGACCACGTAAATTTTGGTTTGAAGGCATTTCCGCTTCGATTACGCAGCGAAGCAGACGATTCATTTTTTTGCTTATTGTTATCAAATATGGCCGCCATTTTTTTAAGCTGTCGGCACAGTTTTTAGTTTGAAGGCGTTTTCGCCTCGATTACGCAGCGAAACAGACGTTCATTACTTCTTTGATTTTATTAAATATTGCCATCAGTTTTAAGCTGTCGGCGTAGCCAGATGTGACGTTTTTCCTTTTTCTTTTGAAGAGTCTGATGTGACATCTAAAGATATCTAAAGCGAGGTCACCCGTCTCGTGACAATGTATTGGCGTTTTGATGTATACATAACTGACTCATCCGTACTTGGTGTAAACCAAGTGACTTTTAAAAGACGGTAGCTAGTTTACGCAGCGTTACCTCGGTCGCTTGTGGACAGGTTTTTGGCGGCGGTCCTGTTTGCTTGGGTTCGGTGCACCGGACCGGAGAAGTTGCCGTTGACCCGATACAGATGGTCCATATGTGCCTCAGGATCACTTTCTGTGTAGCACGTTATCGGAATGGTAATTGTTACATCCGTTTTGAAGGACACCCTGATGTCCATGCTGTCATCAGTGTACAGTGGATCCCGCTGTTCACGGGTTTATGTACTGAATCCCCACGAAGAGTCGAATCCGCAAATAGACCGAACCTACCCCTCAAGACCGCTATTTTGACTGCTTAAGTTATTACCATTAGCTGCAAACACTTCTTGTTTTAACTGGGTAAACTTCCCAATTTTTGACTGAGTGACTATATAGCCACGACATGTCTTTTATCACTATGGACGTCCTCACGGATGTATAGTACAATACAGTGCAATACAAGACCAGTCAATGCATTTTAGAGCACAGCTACGCGGTAATACTTTCTGAAAACAACTGCAGATACATGAATACAGTATTACACAAGTCTTTCTGGGTGCATTGTACAGTACTCACCGGACAGCACGTACCTGTGGCAACTGCACATTATAATCATGTAGAACGGTGTTTTTCACTTAACATGTGGTGAAAGTGCACCAGAGTGTTTTCCTCTTTTCGTCTGAAGAGCCTGATGTGACTTGCAAAGATGTGCCAGGTCACCCTTACAATCTTTACAAACCCTTACTCTCGTTCCAATGTATTGGCGTTGGCAGTGCCCTGGAAAACTGTGTATAAGAACCGCTAGGAGCATCTTCAGGGGACGAGTTCCCCACGTTCGCTACGGTATCGCCGTCCTTGGCTGCGGCGTTGGCGCGGCAGGCATTTCAAAACAACCGTCACCATACCACGGTGCTGAAAACAATCGTCTGACAGATGTCTGCAGAAAGGGATTCGGTGGCGTTTGCAGTCGGCATGCAACATCATTTGTGTTCCGCACTTATTCACGGGCACCGTGCCGGACGCCCCCGGTGACGTCGGCCTCCATGTCTGACACTGACACCGCTCGGCCGCGTCGGGACGCTCCGCTCGGTCTCCGCGGTGTCTGACACTGACACCGCTCGGCCGTGTCGGGACGCTCCGCTCGGTCTCCGCGGTGTCTGACACTGACACCGCTCGGCCGTGTCGGGACGCTCCGCTCGGTCTCCGCGCGCGGCCGCGGCGTCACGTTTCCGCCGGAGCCGCGGCGGCCGCGTGCTCCGGAGGCGGTGCGCCTGTCGGGCGGCGGCCGGCCGGCGCCGTCCAGGAACGGCGTCGGCCGCCCGAGAAACCGCGGCCCGCTCTCCGGCCGACCGCTCATCCGGGGATCGGCGATCCGCGAACTCCAGCTGATCGGTGATTTGCCTGTGGTCGTGTGCCGGCCGTGGTGCATCTGCCGGCCGGCCGGCCGGGCGGTGCGGTGCGCTGGCCGTGTCCGCAGGAGGGCCGTTCAGGCCGGTCCTGTTTGGCCGCGGCAAGGTCGGCCGGCGGCCAGGCAACACACCGCCGAGTCGAACGTCTGTTGCCGCTGGCGGGGACTCCGCCCGGCCCGTGAGAGCGAGACCGGCAGCTGCCTGCCGTCACGGGGCGCTCACTGACGGACTGGACTGAGGGAGGCCCCTGTCTGCCATGCCGCCTGTACCTGTCTGTCGTATTTCACCCTGCTGGGACATCAGTCCACCTGTGACGCCATCCTCCCGCCGCGGCAGGTCGATCTACCTGGACTACGAGAAGGACGTCTCCTACTTCGGCATCGCGGGCCGGCGGTACGTGCCGGAGCGCTCCGTGCTGGAGGACCCGGCCGTCAACGCCGACAACCAGTGCTTCTGCGCGCCGCCCGGCCGCTGCCTCAAGGCCGGCGCCATGAGCCTCAGCCCCTGCCAGTTCGGTGAGGTCACCGCGCGGACCGACCGCTGGCCATTGCCCGGCGGTCATGGGTGTCGTGAGCTCACCTGTGCCATCTCAGTCGCTTTATCCATCTCCTTTCCCCCAAAAGAGGACAGGAGCTGATTGTACTGTCACCGTCTTCCCAGTAGGAGCAAGGGGATCCACAGGTGCCGTCTGCGTTATTCTGGCAGGTGTCGTGGGCTGTTGTGTGCCGTCTCCGTCCTCCCAGAAAGGATCAGGGTGTAACCCGGCGGTCTCGTGTGCGTTTTGGGCCCGCCCGCGTGAGTCGCCAGCTGACGCCTCCGTCCCCACTCGGCCCGCAGGGGCGCCCATCGTGGCGTCGACGCCGCACTTCTACAACGGCGACCGGGCGTACGTGGACGCCGTGGTCGGCCTGGCGCCGGACAAGCGCCAGCACGAGACCTTCATCGACATTGAGCCGGTGCGTCCGCCGAGGCCGCCTCTGTCGACTGGCGGCCGCGATTTAACGGCGTCTGCGCGGTCGCTGATCCGAGGGTGACCGGCGGGCCTCGGCGCCGGTTCCCTGCCGCCGGTCCGGCCGGCGGCTGCACGGCTGCAGACGGCCTGGCGGCGTCTGTAGGTCGTGTGGCTGCGGTTAGCGGTCGACGGTGCAGAGTTGGGCGTGGTTGCAGCATGGGCGTAGCCAAGGTGGCCAAGGGGGTCACGTTCCCCACCTTGAAACTGAAAATTCAATGTTTTTTAAGCACCAGGAAACGAAATGCGTACTATTTCTTGAACTCGAAAATAGTGGTTGAAGTCCGAGGAGTTTTCAGTTTTTTGGGGGATATGTTTGTCCAGCCACCCCCCCTCTTTGGCGAGATCCTGGGTATGTCCCTGAGTTGCAGTCACGCCTGACGGACCATGCATGTCAGGTAGGACCCCTTCACCCTCGGGCTGGTAACCTGTTCACTCCCGGACGGGAGAGCGGTGGCGTGCGCCGCATGGTGGACCGGTCTGCCAGGCTAATGATATGTTTCGGCTTGCCGGCTCCTCGGGGGTGCTGCCGTGTCGTGCCGCCACCGTGAGAGAACGGAAGAGAGAGAGTGAGAGAGTGTCGGCCGGCATGACTTGCAGCTGTGAGTCACGGGGCAGCGATCGCGTGACGTCCGGCGGCGCCTGGCCGGGCGCCCAGATTGCATCCACGACAGGCCGGCCGGGCTAGGACTCTGATAGGGGCGGAGTCAGACGGAAGCCGAGCCGTGGTGGCGAGCTGCGGCTCAGGTTCTTTACATCCGGCTGGCGTCAGACTGCGGTTTTCGCAGCGTACTTGTATTTTCGCTGCCGGTTTTTCCCTGGACGAAAACAGTTAGTATTGATTCGGCATCGTTGAGCGGCCAGCAAACACGCCAGCGTTCCCGGCCCCAGGCCGGGGCGTGGCCTGGACGGGGCTGACCTCTGAGTGGGCGCGGAGGGTCGGAGATCCTCAACAGTGCCCGGCCACACGCAGCGGTGGATCGGCCTGGCCTGACCTGCCCGGGCCGGTGTGGCCGGGTCGCCTGCGCCAGAGGGTGGTGCGCAGCCGGGACCTGTGAGGCTTCCCCCGCCCCTGGAGGTTCAGCGCCCCGCCGTCGGCGCTGTTTTATTCAGGCACACGCGTTCTGGGGCTCTCAAACTGGACTGACGCCGGCGGGCCGGCTTGTTGCGTCAGGACAGGAACGGACGGGACAGGATTGCGGCCCGTGCTCGCCGCCCTGCCATGTGGGACATCGATCAGGTGGAGCGTGAGTCACGGGTGGGAGGCGGCCGTACCGTGTGTGTGACGCGGTAACGCGGGGACAGGTCACTCTGATATCCTGACCGTGTAGCGGCCGGGCCGGGGTCGGGTCATGACACGCCACATCGTGACTGTTGTTGTCCCAGTGCCACCTGCCGGCCCGCATCGCCTGGCGTGACATTGAAATGCCTTCTGTGTTCAGCGGCTGCCAGCCCGTCCCCGTCCGTCGCCACTACCGCGCGCCGGCCCTCCCGTCCTTTGTCGCCGGAGTGGCGCCAGACAGGCTCGGTAGCCCGGCTGTGGTGGCCTGTGTGTCTGTGTGTCTGTGTGTCTGTGTGCCCGCCCGTCCAGTCGGGACTGCCGTGGCCAGGCAGTCTGCCTGTCGGCCGGTGCGCACTGCCGGCCGTGTCGGCGCCGTCTGCGGCCTGTGGGCGAGTTCCGCGGGCGGGCAGGCGACCCCGCCGGGCAGGGGAAGCGGGCGGATGTGTACCGGTCGGCAGCGCCGGCCTGCGCTCTCCGTCCGGCCCGGCGCCCTGACGGCGTCTTTCCCTGCGGACCAACAGCTGACTGGACTGGCCCTGAACGGCGGCAAGAAGATCCAGATCAACATCAACCTGGCCCAGTTCGGCGACATCGCCGGCCTCGAGAAGCTGCCGCAGATCCTCTTCCCCGTCATGTACACCAACGAGGTGAGTGTGACGCTCGTCCCCCACCAGTCTGCCGCTCTCTGTGCTCGCCGAGCGCATGGGAAGTGCAGCGCTCGGCCCGCTGCGTAGGCGGCCGTCGGCAGTGGGCCGCTCCGAACTGACGCTGGGGTCGGAGTTGGTTGCCGCCAGCTGGCCGGTCGAGGCAGGGTTTCGGCGCTGTGACCGTCCGCGGGTCCGGTTTTCCTGTGCGTGAAGGTCGTCTCTCCCGGCGCCTTAACGCGGCCGGCACGATTTCGGTTTTTGCGCGGTGATTATGTGCATCCCAGTCTGCGTGCGTGTCGTTGTTTTCCCCGGCCAGGCGGTGGTCGGTTCTTGGTATGAAGCGAAACGATTAGGTTTTTGCCGGCAGTCATTCCGGCTCATGCATTGCGATGGGGCCTCTGCACCTCACTGCCTCAGGGCATCGTCAGCCTTGCGTTCCCGTGAGAAGCGACTTGAAGGCATCAATTATCCCCCGACCCGGTGCGAGGGAAATGGACGCTCGGAACCCATCTCGGTCTGTTTTTCTACCACTGCCAGAGCTGTGCGCCGCGGACGCGCGGTCAACTGTGCGCTGTTAAAGCCACCGCTGGAGTGAGCCGAATACCGCCGTAAAGTTGTTATTGTTTCCGGCTCACATCGGCGGTCACGGGCGGAGGAACCGTGCGGTCTGGAAAACACACCGGGGTAAACGGCTCTGTTTGCTTGCCTGGAGGTGCCGGCGGTATCACCGGTTCTGCTTTTCCCCGTCTGGTCAGCGATGCCTGACCGGTGACGCATGAAGAGTGGCATCTGATCAGCAACACCCCACCAGTGGCGCGTGACATCCGGCGCCTGACCGGCACGTTTGATCAGTGGCACATGACCGGCAGCACCGCACCGGTAACACCTGACCGGCGACGTCTGACCGGTCGACGTCTGACCCGCGATGACCGGCGGCGCGGTCTCTGCCGGCAGACGGCCCGGGTGGACGCGGCCACGGCGGCCGAGTTCCGGCAGCGGCTGCAGCGGCCGCTGCGGCTGGTCGCCGCCGCCCGCTGGCTGCTGGTGGCGCTGGGCGGTGCGCTCCTGCTGCTGGCCGGGCTCGTTCAGCTGCGTCACCGCGGCGCGCAGACCGTGAGTCACGGCCGCCGTGGCGGGCGTCACGCGTGCCGTCGCGCCCGCGGCCCGCCGAGAGCGCGCGAAGGCGAGGGGTGTTTTCGCAGCGACCCAGACGACGTCGAACCTACGTGACGTCGTCGTCGTCACCGTCATCCAAGACGTCATACCCCGACAATTCTGCGCGTTTTGGTGTCAACAGGTACCCGGACGATGAAGATTGTACGTGACGTCACGCGGAATAGAATGTTCCCCGCGCGCTGCGATTACACTCGAGATGTCGGTCCGCGCGACCTTGGCGTGCTGTTTGAGCCGTGAGTGAGAAACTGCGTGGCTGTTCGGACGCGGCGGGCCTGGATGGGACTTTCCGCCGTGCAGCGGCCCGGTTGCGTCACGTCCGCCGCGGTCAGCTGGAGAGGGGTGACTGTTGACTCACGTTACGACAGACGCGTCTGATCGCCGGTTCCAGGTCAAGGGGAGACGTTCGCTGATCCAATGACGCCACGCCCCGGATACGGCGCCCGCCGTACCGGACAACCAGCAGCAGACGGAGCGGCAGAAACTCTGCCCGGACAACCAGCAGCAGGAGGAGCGGCAGAAACTCTGCCCGGACAGTGACGAGCGGGCAGAACAGGCGGACAGTGAGGAGCGGGCGGAGAGGCGGAGGCTTCCGGCGGAAGAAGGCCCCTAGGGCCGCGCGCGCCGGCCCACGGCGGGCCTCGGGGCCTCCAGTCTTCCGCGCCGGCTCGGAGGCGCCCGATCGTCGTCAGCTCCGACCGAACCAACTGTGATCAGTGCCAGTCGCAGGGCGCTTCATGGCTTTACCGCGGCGCGCCGTCCTTGTTGGGGAACCGAATACCTCGGAAGCGCCGGCTGAGGGCGTCCCGCGGTCAGCTGACTGCGTGGTCGCGCCGGCCTGAGCCGAGTCTTCTCGTCGCCGACCTATTTCAGCCGTCTTTCCGCGTCTTCGACGACCTCTGCGAATGCTCTTGCCCTCAGATGTTTTCGTTTGTATGCGTGTTACCGCCTGGGTAGCTGTAGACAGTACTCGGGACAAGTTTGTTAGATTCGTATGATTGTTGCAATTATGGGAGTATTTATAGCTCGCTCCATGTAGATCATGGTTTGCCCACCACATTCCATCTATACATTCCCTGTTTATTTCTGTTTTGGTGCGTTGCGCATCCCATTGTAATCGTAAGACCGCCTTGTATGATTTCTGAACGATTAGAGCTTCCACGCCTGATCTTGAGGAGACTGACGGTATGGCTGGCTGGATCTCTGGTTATTGTCTGAGTGGTTGACAGCTTACTGAGCGCCGGGCGCGTTTGTCGTGATTGTACCGAACAGCTGGTGTCATTGTCGGAACGCCCTGGAAGCGGCAGTCATGATTGTTTCGGAGTAAGGGGCGCTGTCGCGGCGTCTCCCCATCCTCGCCGATTGCCTGCTCGATTTCCGTCGACCGGAAACTACGGGTGCACCCGGCGAAAGGTCGCGATATTTCCGTATCCGTGTCCGTGCCCCACTTGCCGCGCGGCCGCGGCCGCCGCCCCAGCCCGGCGGCCGCTTTCGCGGGCACCTCTGGCGCCGCTGGCCGCTTGGAAAGGCGTCACGTTGCACAAGTGCAGGGTCGGGCGCCGTCCGCCAGGCCGTGTTTCCGTGAATCCCGGGACAGGGTCCGGGTCTGCGGCGGCGGCCGCCCCATCTCACCTCCGCTCGCCGCGCCGCCGGCGGCCGCCCCGCGGCGCGTGCGTGTCCGTGTGTGTCTGTGCGCACGTTTGTACGGTGAATACACGCGCGTCGACGACCGGGTGGGCCGCGTCGCCGCACGCTGAGCCGTCTGGCTCGGGTAACGGGTGGAGAGCTGTACCATGACGTGGCCCGGGCGGCTTTCCGAGGGTAATATACCTGCACTTGTCCTGGACTTCTTGCGGTGAAGATCGGAGCCATCCCGGAAGAGGCGGCGATCAAGAGACAGGCTCCGCGGGCCGGCAGTGGCCGCGACTGACCTGACGTCTGGGCTCATGGCCGTCGGGTCGCTGCATGCATGACGACAGGGCCCGTGATAACCGGCGTTAACGCTCGCCCGCCGTTGCTCGACGTTTGGTGGGACTACCGACGCTAGGGAGCTCTGACCGCAGCTGCTTATGGTGCGCTACCGGCGCTGAGAAGGGTCACGGATAACCAGTGGTGCGACGCCTTGGGTCGCAGACCGCTGTCGGTATTTCATGCGCGCAGCCAGGCGCGGCTGCCGCGACTCGGCAGTGTCGCAGACGCAGTTAACGCGTTCGTGCAGGTCGCGCAAATACAAGTGTCCCGGCAAAGGCAGATCGTGCAGGCGTTTGCATCCTTGCAGCCAGACGCTCCCGACAAGGCGATGAATTATGAAACAAGTAAGCCCGACGTAAAGTGGCGGCAACTCTGTCGTTGTTTTGATGTACCAGCAGGAACGTTGGTACGAGGGGAGGGTAGCCGCCCCCGCCCCAACTTGGAGCAGCATTTAACATTGGCCCTATGGCGTTCCATGAAAAAGACGTAAAAATGACGTTTTCCCCATCTCCGCAGGGGTTCTACCGCTCCTCCGTACCAGTTTTCTTAACGCGGTATCGTCCATCAACAACGTGCATCCAATTGACGGACGAAACCGGTGCCTGAAGGCGCACCGGCACGGCGGTCCGAGAGCGCTGTTGAGACTAGAAACTCGCGAGACGACCGCAGCCACTTTCGCTTCGGCTTCCCTCTCGCTTCAGGCCCAGTTTCGCCCTCCCGTTTTCCTGGGATCCGGATGGAAGTCGGTCCCGGCCCCCTGCTAATGGCGAATCGCTCGTAATTTGCCCGGTCAGGGTTGATGTGGCCAGCCGCTGCTGCATCGCTCTCTCCCACGTTCTCCTCACCAGTCTACGGTACCCAGCAGGCCATGAAAGCAAACTGCCTTAGACTACAGAGTGGGTCGCTGACTCCAATGAGCCACGCAGGAACATCGACTGCCCTGGCGGGCAAGGGCGCGGGAGGCGGGTAGTGGGGGCAGCTCCTCCCAACTTTTTTTACCCTAACAATGGCCATATCGCCGTTCCCTACAAGAACTGTCCCAAAATGCTCCTGTGCCCCCCCCCCCCCTCCAACGCCCCCCAACTGCGGAGGAGTTTCCGCGCCCCTGCTGATGGGATTGCCCCACGTGTGCCGCCCATTAGGGTTAATACGTCCACTTGCGTGAGTGGGTTAGAATGACGGCGCTGCTTCGGATTTTCTGGGACCGTGGCCAGACTCCGTGGCGGCCTCAGAACGCGGGCGTGTGGACACCAAGGGGCAGTATAACGCTATTCTCGGCAGGAGGCTGAATCGCCCCTCCCCCGGGTTTTTTGCTTGCCACCTGCAGAGTTTTTTGACGCAGCCTCACGAAACTTGGTCACTTTTCCTGCCGATTGTTTCTACGTGTTGCAACGAAATTTTGTGATTTTTTTGGGAGGCGCCTGAGGCGATTTTGGGCCCTATGGAAGGTAAAAGGTAAGAGGCTGGCAAAAATAGAGTTTATAAGATACAGTTTAAAACGCCATATGGTGTATAGGTGAATAGTTGGGCAAGCATACAAATCCAGTTTTGTTAATCTGAGATCACTTCGCAAGATTACGTCAAGGTCCAAAATCACTGTCGTCTCACAATACAAATTTTGGCGCCATTTTTCCAAACGCCGCACCTGGAATCATAGGGCGTAGAAGGGTGCCTTCAACGTGTGCACTAAGTTCCAGGTTGACATCAGGTCGGGTTATGGAGCTATGACCTGAAATGTCGGTGCGCATGCGCTAACCGCAACAGCCGTGAAATGGAATTTTAGATCCAGCAAGTTCAAATAATTGGGAACGTTTTCAAATTAAATGCACTCAAGATCATTCCAAGCGACTCTAAGGCTATCGGAGATCATTTCAAATTAAATGCACTCAAGATCATTCCAAGTGACTCTAAGGCTATCAGAGATCATTTCAGGTCAAAGGTTGTAAGGTGACCTGATGAACATGTGACCATATCAGTTTCCCCTTTTTCATGTCTCTTTCATGGCATTGTCTATGCTAACATTATAGCAACAATGCGATACGATTTGGACTTTTTAACCCGCGCACGACCGTCGGTCCGTTTCGAACATGGGCGACTGGGGGGGGGGGCAGTTGGCCGTCCCCCTTCTAACACACGAATGGTTGGTCGCACGATAAAAATAAGCATACCGTTGGAAAGCTTGTGACAGAATAGAGCTCGAAACTGGTCTCATTTTTAGTTTTAGATAATATGTAAGCAATTTACGCCCTATATATGTTTTCTCATGGCCGACTGCATGAGACCGAGAAACGGCCTGAATCTCAAGGGCTGTGACTAAAAAGGCATAGGTAAAGGTACCAGCGCACAAGTAAAGGTCCGCGGATGCCGATACACGTCTAATTTCCCAGATTTGTTCAATATATACGCCGAAACGTTGAGTTAAAGACACCGCATTTCTCGCGGCAGCTCTAGGCGTGCGTTACTGCCGTATGCGGTCACAAATTGACGGGAACCAATTTTAACGTTCCTTTATGTTCGCGAAAAAAAGATGATCTATGTATATTCTATTGATCTTAGTGGTTCTTGTGATGGTATTTCATCCTTAAATTTTGGAAAAATTCATTAGTTACCAATTTACACAATTGGTGGAGTTTTATTCGCGAGACCCTGTTTATTTCCAAAATATGCTACTTTTTCAAACTTTTTGAGGTTCCTGGTATTACTTACGTCTGCACAAGCCAGTGCTACCATTTTCTACCCATTCCGAGTAATTCATCGTCGATTTGGACGGTGGTACATTTTGTCCCACTACATTTATTCACGACCTGGCCTCAATGGCTGGAAGTCATTGATACTTTGCCCAATGACGGTGACTAGATGTCTGCTTCACTCCACACTAAAAATGTTATGAAATATTTCGTCAGTTTCCGAAAAAAACGACGACATGTCTTAAAATGGGCTTGACCTTAGGTCAATGACCCAGAAAAGTCCGAAAAAACATGAGATAGGAGATTTGTTGCATCTACGACGATCACTAATCCCTGAAAGTATTATTGAGATATCTTGTTTTGCGAAAAAGTTAAAGGGCGCATAACTTTTTTTGACATAGGTCCGTTTGACCTGACCTAGGTCAGGCACCTGAACTGACCTGAGGTCAGAATTTTGACAAGAGATGTAAAATTGATGAAGCAAAAGGTACATAAAGTTTCGTGACTCTGTGTTCGTTCGTTCTCTTGTAATCCCAGAAAAACCTCAGGGAGGGGGGGGGCAGTTAACTGCCCCCCAGTCGGGGACGGGTTAAGCATAACATGGCTAGTAGAAGCTAAAAGTGTTTTTTAACTTTTTTGGTTATTCATTCTTCGAAAAATAAATCCTCGCCTTTTTGAACCATGTGTACGCCTATGAATTTCCTCAAGATTTCAACGGTGTGAACCAATGGTTTAAGTCCCATCCATAATCTCTCGATTTATACCAGTTTCATCAGTATCGGTTCATACGCAACAGTGATAAAAAGTCCAAAAATATCCCCATTTTGACTTTTTAGGGCTCCTGTATCCACCCCTTTCAACATTTTGGAAGCTTCTTTTCATAAAAATGTCGTATGCGTTATGGCAAATCGATCGCCCTTGTTGCTGTGACATCGGATGAGTAGTTTTCGAGACCTCCGGGGGCCGAGTCCGCGACCCTCTTCTGCCGGGCATTGGGTGTGCCGTCCAGCCCTCCGGGAATAGAGTTAATGAGGACAGTGTGAACTGAATGGACAAGAAACGGTGTGAACTGAATACCTCAAGTTTCAAGTGAGAGGCCCGCAGTTAAGCTGTGATCTCCCACCGTCGCAGCATGATCTATGCTGCCGTCAGTTGCATTAACTGCCCGGCAGGCCGAGTCTGTTTCTTCAATCAGCCTGTTCTCAAGCACATTCGGGAATGTAGAGCTTGAAATGGCACGTGTTGCTTCAAGAGCGCACCACAGGTAAAAACGAAGTCCGTGGTCGCGTTTACTTTCTCGCTCAACAGGAAATAAGGCCACATGACTCCAGATACTGCAAGGTGGCAGAATCACACGTCGCGCAGCTTTCTGCGAGACATTTCGCCGCCCAACTTCCGGGTAATTCCCACCTCTAAAAAAGCTCAAGTTCCGCTCGCTTCCTTCATCGCATCCAAGCATCGCCGGCGGCGCTTCCGCGTCGCCACAGCCAGCCTGGTCGTGGTTAGTTTCCGAGACCAGGCTCGATGTGGTCTGGCGGCCGGCGCCTGCCTCCCCATTCCCCCCCCCCTGCGGTTCCCGGACGGGGCCGACGACTGGACACGGCCGCCACGCCGGAGCACAAAATACCGCCGACGAATTGGTTCGGGAGCGGCCGACCCCGCCCCGGCCCCGTCTGACGAGGCGACAGTCAGCCAGGTGCGTCCACTGCCATGGTTTCCCGACCACGGCCCTTCTCTGCGCTACACCGGTCAAACGAAACCGTCAGCCCGGACCGCCGGCGGGCGGGGAAACCAGCAAACCGAGCCGAAACGACGCGCCCAGGACGACAGCCGAAACAGCCTTCGTCACTTCCTTACACTGGACTGTCGCCTCCCGCCCCTCCCCTACACTGGAGCCGAGCCTTCCGCCCTTCCCCTACACTGTAGCCGAGCCTCCCCCCCCCCCCCAACACTGCAGCGGAGCCTCCCTACACTGAAGCCGAGCCCCCGCCCTTCCCCTACACGGTACTTGAGCTTCACCTATATTGCCACCGAGGCCCCCGCCCCTACCCCACACTGCAACCGAGCCTCACTCTCCTCCCCTGCAATGCAACAGAGCCTCCCGCCCCTCCCCCACACTGCAATCGAGCCTCACTCTCCTCCACTGCAATGCAACCGAGCCTCCCGCCCCTTCCCTACACTGGAGCCGAGCCTCCAGTCCCTCTCTTCATTCTAGTCGAGCCTCCCGCCCCTCCCCCACATTGCACCCGAGCCTTCCGCCCCTCTCTACATTGAAGCCGAGCCTGCCGCCGCTCCCCACATTGTAGCCGAGCCCACGGCCGCTCCGCTGTGGCTGGGCCGGGACGAGAGCTCCGTCCGCCGGCAGCGGGAGAGCGGCCCGTCCGCCGCCGGCCGGCGCGCGCCGCCCGTGCAGCCGTGACCGGTGAGAGCTCATGAGAGCAGTGACCGCGGCCGGCGCTCGGCTCTCCATACGGCCGGCATTTCAGGGTTTTTACACGGCCACTGGCCGCCGCCGCTGCCGCTCCGGGGCAGGGCATCGTCCATGGTCTAAAGCAGGCAGCTGCCTCCGCTGCTGTGAAATGTAACGCTCACACGCTAGTTCCATTGCAACATGCGCCGTTTTCTACTGTGCGAATACTCTTACCCTGGCTGGTCACTGGCCGCACGAGACCGGCTGAAGAACGGAACAAAATGTGTGAATAAAACGATATCAATGTACCGTAGGCATTGGCGTCACCAGACTGCTTCATTCCACTTCGGGGCCAATCGATTCCGAGTCCGACTCATGGCTTGCTGAATCGTT
Organism: Capitulum mitella; assembly: GCA_030062745.1. Lineage (NCBI taxonomy): Eukaryota > Metazoa > Arthropoda > Thecostraca > Pollicipedomorpha > Pollicipedidae > Capitulum > Capitulum mitella. The sequence continues at coordinate 28,744,560 of CP099843.1, forward strand.
TGCGATCCTGACTCAGCGCGGTTTTCCAAAACTGCATCGATTCCAGCTCAGACTGAAAATAAAATGAGTCCATTTAAGTATCGATCCCAACAAGATCCATTGGTTTGGACCACGCCATTGGGATCGATTCCAGCTCAGATTTGGATTCCGGCACTGACCAGTGGAATCAAGTCCGATTATAACTCTGGGCGAAAAGGAACCGATGTCGGAATCGAGTCTGATTCCCATGTCACCGTACACAAGTCTAGATATCGTGTGAAGTCGAAGCCCCTGACGTATACGTGATGCTCACGCGTTCCATGTAGCCATTTCTCGCCGTCAGAAATTGGTATGTAGCGTACCAGGAACTCAAAAGACCGCTGCAGACTGCGCCCAGTCGCCAGATTGGCCGCTCCACAAACACAACAGACTGGACTGGTCGTCTGCACGACCATGATGAGGGAGCGTAGATACGATCGAAAATGACAAGGAGCGTACATGATGGTTTTCATGCGGCTCTTCTTTCGCCATAGCTCAAAAATAGGAATAAGGGTCTTAATTTCGGATTCTTCTGCCATTGAAGAATTCCACGGTCTGTAAAACTGCCTGAAATGTGGCAGTTTTCCTTATTTGTTTATCCTTTTAACTGACGATGGTCAGTGAATTGCAGGCGCCATTTGGCAACGTAGCGTCTAATCACGCGGCGAAATATCAAACCATGTTCAAACGATACAAAATCTGTCAAGAAAGAATGCGAACGCCCAGTAAGCTGCTGTTTTCAATGTCTGAAGAAACATATCATTATGACCCTATGCGCGAAGAGCGTGGAAGCATCTAGAAACATGGGGGACACGGGCGTTTTCCCCACAGGGCTGATGTTAAATTTCTACAAAAATGGAGGATCGTAGACCCCCTCCCCTTTTCCCATGCCTATGATGTTCTCCCATCCCACGCATATTCAGTGTTACTCTCCACCCGTTATGCAACAGTCTTACGGTAACGGCACATGGGCGAACGGTGGGCCCGGACGGGTGTCGGTCGAGCGGTAGGCCTGGACGAGCCGCCGGACGAGCAGCCGTGCCGGGCGAGCCTCGAGCCGCCCACCGGCGCCGGAAAACATGTAGCCGGCTCACCACCAGCCCGCTCCCGCCTTACATAACCACGGGCCGGGCTGACGCACGCGACGCACGGTGACCCGGCAGCCGCCGCTGCGGTGACCCTGCGCTCCGCCAGCGGGGCGTCACGGCGAGGCGGCGGCACGCGCGCCGTCACGACCCCGTCACGTCCGGCGTCCGTTTGCGCCGGATGTCCGCCCGACCGGCGGCGCCAGCCGAGCCCCGGTCGCCGGCGATTCGTGAGCGGCGGAGGTCTGGCCACGCTGAGTCGGGCTGTGTAGCGGCAGAACACGGGAGGGGGCGGGAGAGGGGGGATCTGCCTACATTGGCTGCCAGTTGAGCCTTCAGTAGATTACATCGCTTATGTTGGTCGAATCACCGAGGAATTTCCGGTGAAATCTGCGTCTCACTTCAACGAGTCAGTCAACGACGTTAGTCAGTGCAAGCCATACTCACGTCTATGTACCTCCATGGTGTTGGCATCAAACCAAAATAAATGCCCTCGTCAAGACGTCTAACGATTCTGAGGAGCATCGATCGGGTAGTCCACCGGTCAGCAGCTGAGTTCGCAGAATTGTCAGACGGGACATTAGACTTGAACACAGGAACGTGACGATGCCGACACCGCTGACTCACCGCCGTCCTGTTGCATAATTTCACACGGTACCAGCCAACAGCGGTGCCGTACGACGTTACGACTTCATACAACTTCAGAATAAAAACTTCATACGACGCTGGAATCCAATTCCGAAAGCCAAACTTTCTGGAAACATTTATTTCCCGCCCGGACCGACGCACAAGCACAACCAGAGTCCGCCATGTCCACCCCACGAAAGACGGTCGTCACGACGTTTTCCTTCGCTTGAAGCCGACCTGTTTCTCCTGCATGATCTTCCTCTTTTTGGCCGTCCTCTTCTTCAGATGTTTTTGTATTTTCAGCCGCGCCGACTTGACGGGGTTGGTGAGCAGCTGGAACGAACCAAACGTCCGGTCACCTGGCGACTCGTGCATCCCACGGCGCCGCAACCGCCGGACGGCCTGTGTAACGGTCCACTCCCGTCCAACACAGCATGCAGCACGCAGCGCACGAGAATCGACCGCCACCTGGCGCCAGGCGGTACCCGCACGTCCCAGCAACACGGGTCCCGTCGGCATCGACCCGAAGCAGCTTTGTGACAGTCCGCAGCGCACGTCCGTTCCTTCTGCGCCCGCTGTTGCTCTGGCTTAACAGAGGATGGAAGCCGGTTTTCATTCCCGAGCCACGCGACGCATTTTGTTCTCTTCACTGGGCAGAGGCGGACCACACCATGACCGTACAGAATGAGTCACAGGAGACCGACAACCAGGAGCCAAACCGTCATGAGGGTCTGGCCATCGCTACGGTGCCGCGCGGACGCACCACTCCTTGTCTCGAGACCTGCCCTCAAAACCACAGCGACCTGCCCATTATTCCCAGCATCGAGAGCAGCACCCCGGAAGTTGTCCGGCGTCTCGGTGCGCGCGCGGAGCGCTACGCCGTTACGGGCGGCCGTTCTCAGGACTCCGAGTACAGAGCACGGCACGGCACCGCCGCAGGAGAAACCCGGGCGGCCGTTCTGACGAGTCACCCAGCGGTGAGCGGCGAGCCGGACTCTCGACCAACACACGCCCACGGCAGCTGCCGGCCGGAGCCGTTCACTCCCACCTGCCTCCGGTGAAATGGCGGGTCAGAGCGGACCACCGGGTCAAGGGAAAGAGGGGACCACAGAGTCACGGGACAGAGAGGATCATAAAGTCACGGGACAGAGCGGGCAACAGTGACGGGACAGAGGGAGACAGGGAGTCACGGGACAGAGAGCACCATGGAGTCACGGGACAGAGCGAATCACAGAGTCATGAGACAGAGCAGACCACTAGGTCACGGAACAAAGGGGGCCACTGAGTCACGGGGCAAAAAGGGCCACAAAGCACTTGTCAGAGCAGGCCAAGGAGTCACGGGAGAGAGCAGAACACAAAGTCACCGAATAAGGACCACAGAGCCGGGACAAAGTGGACCACACAGTCACGGGGCAGAGCAAGACACTGACCGAGTCAAGGCTCACGGCGTTACAAGCTTCGGAGATGGCACAGGTGAAGCTGACCTGGGACTGGTTACGTTGAAACATCCCACGAACCGTGACAAACAGCAGAGAGCTCTGACGCGTGCATGCACATCTCAACACTGAGGAACGACACCAATGCTGAATGCCAACATTGGTATCCCGGACGCACAACAAGTAAGCACGCGAGCACACAACACCCAAACGATTGGCGGAAAAGCAAAAAAAAAAAACGACCCGGTGCCAGCGCAGGCTGAGAAGAGAAACGGTCAATGCAGGCGAACGTGGGACAAACGCATCAGACCATACCGGCACCACGCCAAAATTATCACCTGCCAAATAATGGGTCACGCGCAAATACAATCATCTCGCTGCGTGTGCCGGGACGTGGAACGGGTGCGAAAGATGGCGCCCTATTAGATCGCAAGGGGCGTTTCGAAATACAACCCGATGTGGAAAACTTGCGATCTTGTGCAATGCTGCACTGTCCTTCGAATGTACCTACCATTCGTGCCAAAGTCTCCAAACACAGTCCCAGGTAATCTTAGTTCAATAAGCCATCTGTCCAAAACCACGTAAGCCTTCCACCTCCCACTCTAAGCCCTCACATGTCCCTCCAATGCCGTAAACGTCCCACAATCTCGGTAACGGATGATCTAGTCATTTGGCGGCCGACCGCCTTTGTCCGGAAGTCACCCACGTACCAAAGCACCCAAACTTTCCAGCGACCCCACAAATTTAACGGCACTACGCAATGCGGTCGACGCCACGACGCCCACGTTTGCGACTCCCCCAGTGTCTTCATCCACGGAAAAGCCCAAACACGTGCAAACGTGAGCTAAATGCCCCACAACAACAGGATGCCATTCGGAAGGTAACAGTGCCGGCCGCGGTCGGCAAGCCAGCGTCGTCTCTGTTGCATGAGACGACCGACCGTGCGTACGTTCGGGGGACATCAACATCAACCGTGACGATGATCGGTAGGCTAGGTCGGCCCCGCAAACAACACGGATGTGCGCTGGTTTAAACTGATGATTATGTATTTTAACCCTGTTTTTGCTATGAATTTCCCCAACTCATTTTTCTTGTTCTGGTGGTCACGGAAGACGTCATGTTTGCCCACGACGCGCTTAGCTTTGGTATTTGTATTATTTCAATGCCCCGAGATGCACGTGGACAGCAAACTATGACCCCTGTTCTCATCCAGGATTATGAACTCAGTGTTTAAAACAAAAATACACCAATTCACGTAAATACTTCCATAGCTGGTGCGCTTTCTGTTCCATTCGGTATAACCGTTTCTATACGGCCTCCACACTAACGGCAACTGTGTTCACCTAACTCGTGGTAATATTACTTCTTATTTCGCTGACCTTTTCTTTAACAGGTCGCACCGCAACTTATCAATGCCATTTTAACTTGCAGTGCAGTTTTAATGTGTTCACGTTCCGCGTGCCAAAGTTCCGTGAGGATGCGTTTGACAATATGCCCATTCGAGGACGCCAGCGTTGTCATCGTGCTAATCAAATGCGTCAAACCGAGCATGATCATGCAGCCAAAAGACCAAGCAACGCGTTCCTTCTTATTTTGTTCCTCCATTGTGTCAGGCTGGGAAATGGCTGGGGTGGTACCATTCATCTCTCCTGCGCCGCCGAACTTGGCCAAATGGTGAGAACTGGCGAGAATTAAGTGCATCCCCAACACGCAACACTAGCGTAAATGTTAAAAACATCCGGCCATGTGAAACAAAACAAGATAGCTGTCTTCCGGAACAGACAGGTCCTCGTTCGGCACAGAGACCGATAGCGTCAGCGTGAGTTAGCCAGACGGTGAAGTGCGGCCCCACAGGACGGTTACTAAGGTCGGCCGTCAAACAGGCGCGCTAATGACGCAATTCAATACGAAGAGAAGCCTCGCTCTCCTCAAGCAAAAAAAAAAAAACGAGTTCTGTCCAAGGTTGGAATTGAAGATGCGGCTTAGCGTTTGGAATAACCATGGAACAGGTTTTAAATGTGCTTGGGCTGCGAGGCAACTTTTTGCAAGTTTGAACACCCTAAACTGCGAAGCGTAGCTCCATACGTAATGAAGCTGATAAAAGACGCAAAGAAACTTTACATATGCCGTCAGCGACTGAATGACAAATGATTCGCGCTTTCTTCGAATTCCGCCACCAAAATCACTAAAAACCTGGATTCTTCCGTCCTCCAGAACCTTCGTTCTGCCCTAAGAAATGGCCTGAAACAAACGTGAAGACCCAAAATTCCAGGGACTTCTAATGGAGGTTCGAACTCATCAACAACGGCCCCTTCCCCCAGTCCCTGAAACCCAGTAACATCACGTCAGTTGCGTATGACTGTGACCGTACGTTATGCGACTGTGTACGGGCTGCGGCCGTGTGACCTGTGACCGTGTGAGAACTGTGACTGTGTGTGACCTGTGGCCGTGTCAGGACTGTCCTCTGTGTGACTGACTCTGTGTGACCTGTGACCGTGCGAGGGCTGTGACTGCGTGTGACCTGTGACCGTGTCTGTGACCGTGTCAGGACTGTGCTCTGTGTGACCTGTGACCGTGTGAGGACTGTGCTCTGTGTGACCTGTGACCGTGTGAGGACTGTGACTGTGTGTGACCTGTGACCTGTGACCGTGTGAGGACTGTGACTCTGTGTGACCTGTGACCGTGTGAGGACTGTGACTGTGTGTGACCTGTGACCGTGTGAGGACTGTGACTGTGTGTGACCTGTGACCGTGTCAGGACTGTCCTCTGTGTGACTGACTCTGTGTGACCTGTGACCGTGCGAGGGCTGTGACTGCGTGTGACCTGTGACCGTGTCAGGACTGTCCTCTGTGTGACTGACTCTGTGTGACCTGTGACCGTGCGAGGGCTGTGACTGCGTGTGACCTGTGACCGTGTGAGGACTGTGCCTCTGTGTGACTGACTGACTGTGTGACCTGTGACCTGTGACCGTGTGAGGACTGTGACTGTGTGACCTGTGACCGTGTCAGGACTGTCCTCTGTGTGACTGACTCTGTGTGACCTGTGACCGTGTGAGGACTGTGCTCTGTGTGACCTGTGACCGTGTCAGGACTGTGCTCTGTGTGACCTGTGACTCTGTGTGACCTGTGACCGTGTGAGGACTGTGACCGGATTGGGGCTCACCTCCTGCGCCCGCTGGACGCGCCGTTCGGCCTTCCTCTGGCTGAGCACCAGCTGGGCTCGGGTGTAGGCGGCGGTAAACACCTCCACACCGACAGACCTCTTCATCAGATCCGTCACCTGGCCACAGGACAGCGCCGTCAGCCAGCGGTCCCAGTCACAGACACAGCAGACACGGAGACATGCCGACCCCGTCATCTGGTAACAGGGCAGGACGATTAGCCAACAGTCCCAGACAAAGACGATGCAGACACGGAGACATGGCGCCCGATGTCTTCATCAGGCCCGTCAGCTCGCAACAGGACAGCCATCAAAAACGGCCGAACAACCACCAGGCGACCGAACGAGCACGCGTGCAGGGAGACGGGCACCGAGAGGAACCAAGCAGCACGCACAGACAAAAAGACGCCAGGAGAGCCTACCGATCAGACCATGAAGGCGTACAGATCAGAGGCCGCGATGGCACACGGGCATCCATAAATCACCGTCAACGAGAACAACTCACGAGCAGCAATGTGGATATGTGCTCAGCAAAGCAGGTCAGAAGAGAAACACGACAAAAAACGAAAATCGTGCTCCCAACTACTACGCGATTTAACTCTATCGGAATTCGTTTAGCAGCAGGAAGAATACAAATCGTCGCAGCGTCCCCTTCACCGGGCCAAAGAAGCCAGGATAAATGCATCTCGGACCAGAAAGGGAAGGCGGCGTCCAGTGCTGTCATGTACCCGACAAAAACACACTCAGACTGCAAAAGGCACTGCCGCCGCCATTTCTAAACCGCCCCCAGTGCACCGCTTCTAAACCGCCCAGACTACGCAAAGCCCGCGCCTTGCCTTGCAGGCGGCCAAAGCTGCCGCTAATCCTATCTAGACGGCGGCGGTACCCGAGCCTGCGACCTCACTGACCCTGTGTCGGCCTGCCCGGGGGCGTTCCGGCCGGCCTCGTCCGCGGCCTCACCTCGGTGGCGAGCGTTTTGAGCTCGAGCGGCGCCGTCGGGTCGGTGATCTCGCGCACCAGCGGCGGCAGCAGCAGGTGGAGGAACGCTGACAGCCCGTCCTCCAGCGACACGGACACGGCCGCCGTCCACTTGAACACGCTGGAGCGCTGCGCGGCCGGCCGGCAGCGGCGTCAGCAACGGCACGGGGAGGGAGGCCGCGGTGTCCGCACGGCCGGTCAGAGGAAATAACAGAGTAAAATCCAACGACCCGGGACGGCAAGACGGCAATTCATCGCAATAAATCTCCCTGAACCGGATACACGGAGCTCATGACTGATCAAAATGACATTGACAAAAATGGCACAGAAAAAAACGAAAAATAGTGTGCCTGCTGAAGATTGGATACAATTCGTGCCACACATCAGATCGCTTCCCACGGAATCAGGTGATGTTCGGTTCACCGCCGCCGGTGGCTAACGTACCCGGATTGTGTTGCGCGGGTTCTTCACCACCTCTGCGTTCACCTCCCGCCGCAGCCGCCGAGTCAGCCAGCGCAGGCTCAGCCTCCGACTCAGACTCCGACAAACTCGATTCTGACTCGGTCCGCTTCCGGCCACATCCGGTCTCCGAGTCGGTCCGCTTCCGGCCGCTTCCGGTCTCCGAATCGGTCCGCTTCCGGCCACTTCCGGCCTCCGAGTCGGTCCGCTTCCGGCCGCTATCGGAGTCCCGGCGCGGCCGTTTCCGGGTGACGTCACCAGTCAGCTGATCGGCGGGAGGCCCCGGATCCAGGGCGCCCGCGCAGATCAGTACCTTGGCCACCCACACCAGGTTCTTCACACACTGTGGACGGAGAGAAGAGGAGGTCAGTTAACGCAGCATACAGCGAAACAGTCAGCACAGGCGCTAGACTCATGTATGCCAGAAACGCGTCGTCCAGAACAAGAGCTGTTGTCGTTGTAAAAGGCATCATTATTGTCAAGACGATAAGATGACCAGGTTATTTGAATCTTAAGCGTAATCCTACTGGTAGGTACTATTATGCCTCGAAAGCACAACCTTAAGGTAAAGAGAATGGAGACAGGCTGAAGAGCTCAACACAGCGTTGCGAAACGCAAAACAAGTCTGACCCGCCAGCCGACTAAGCACCTCGGAGTTAACCAAAACACCGAGACCCGGAGAGGACGTATCACAGAAAAACAGCCGGGCCGACACCTGACCTGGTCGGCCAGCTGCTGACTGAGCAGCTCGGAGCTCATTTGGACGCAGAGGTCCAGCGACAGCGCGCGCAGCCGGCGGCCGGTCTCCGAGCGCAGATAAGTCGGGCACGGCCTCCTGGGCCCCGGCCGATGTCAGACAGGCGGCTACAGCTACCGGCTCCAGCTGCGACAGCAGCAGGCCCAGCAGCTGGCCGGCTGCCAGCCGCACCCAGGCGTGCGGGTGCAGCAGGTACTGCTTCACGTGGCCTGGCGGAGGGTGACATCGTCAGCGGCGGCGGCGGAACGGGCGGAAACTGCGTCAGTATCGAGACAGAGCCGGAGGGACAGAAACAGTGCCACTGAACATGCCGTAGGCGGAGGAAGAATACCGGGCGGACATAACATCAGCAGAGGATCACGCCGTCAGAGGGAAAACATTGTCTGAATTCCTATTGTCAGTGGGGAGACAAACAGTAAAGTGATAGTGAACGCACCACCACGACGGGAATGATATTAACGTTACCGGACCCGCCGTCCTAGGGAAGTGAGACGCATGGGATATGAGATAAAACGTCAGTGGGAATCATACGCACTTCTGAGCAAGACAAAGGCAGGGAACAAAACTAATCTCGGCACATTAAAACTACCAGACGTCAGGTCTTCCGACTTTTGATACCCATTGAATCATCGACAGTGTAAGGACAGCATTACCGGCGTTTGAACGCACATGCAAAGGAGCGCGAAAATTGCTTGTCGTTGTCAAAGTTCGATGTCGCTTTTGTAAACAAAACGACTGACTGTGACGTCCGAAAAAGGACAGCGTTAGGTTCCGCCATGCCCGGCTTGTTTCTGTTCCTGCTCAGAGTCCGTGGGCTCCTGCCCTGCTCTCGGACTAAGCGCCAGCCTGTCTCCGGCGGCGGTCCAGGAGCCCGACCGGCCGCTCCGCCGGCAGTACTGACCCCAGATCTGGGTGACGAGGTCGGCGTGCCGGTGACCCGGCGCCATGACCTCCGGCCAGCGGGTCAGCAGCTTCAGCAGCGACGACAGCAGCTGGTACAGCAGGTGGTCACAGTGGGGCCCCGGCGCTCCCGACACCGGTTCCGTCTGAGGGCGGAGAGGCAGAGACATTCCCTCAGCAAACACCAATGACCATCACGGAGCAGGTAACGACATTCACACGGCGACCAGATTTTACCACGCGACCCAACGAGATCATCTGTGCTTCAGCGTATCAAACGGGTAATGTGTCGCACAGGACAGCGTGGCAATTACCGTTAAATGACCGTGATAATCAGTGACAGTAAAGATAAGTACCAAACTGAGTAGCAGTAAAAAGGAACAAATAACATTTACTCTCACGTGCGCCTGTTACAACCAGCAAACGCTCAGGACGCGGAAACTTCGCACATGCCTTTCAACATTTCAGCAACAGGAGGGCTTTCACATTAAAGCATCACAAAATGTTGTCCCCGCGATTTCTATCGACGATGGCAATGGTCAAGCCCATAGAGTTTCCAATCACAGTGACATCATCACAAAAATAAAAAGTCCAGATACTCCTAGCCACATCAAACAGGGCTGATTCGTGGTCCACAGGGACAACGCCTCACCCGAGGCGGACTGCCGAAATAGTCGTTGATGTCGGGGTTCATCTTGTTGCAGATCTGCGGCAGGATGAGGTCGACGTCCGAGGCCGGCACCGCCACGGAACGGTCCGACAGGAACAGGCCCGACCAGCTGGGCGGCCATCCGACCCTGCTCCACCTGAGTGCACACAGGCGATCCACTGGACGTGCACAATGCAGACCCACCCTGCAACTCTGTTCCACCTGACCACGCAAAAACTGACAAAGACGGCGACATGCCATGGTCGGCAAACAGCACTGTTAAACCCGCGGCAGGGGCTGGTCCTCCCAGCACCGCGCAATCCCTACACACGTCGTACACCGCCCTGACAACACAGAGAGCTTGCTGATCCGAACATCATTTTCAGCCCGCCCCGCCAGCACAGGCGGGCGGGCCGCGCCGTCCGGGCGGCCGCCTGCACCACCAGCCGAGACACCCTCCCCCTGATCTTCCGGGGCGGCGGACCGACCTTCTTGGCGGCGTCCTCTCCGCGCAGCCAGGTGAGCGTCATGTCGAGCAGCTGCCGCCGGGCGTCGGCGTCCACGCGCTGCAGCAGGGCGCCGATAGTGGCCGCCACCTGGCGCCGACATGTTGGCGCCGGCTCCGACACCAGCCGGGCCGACAGGTACAGAAACAGCAGCGGCCCCAGCGAGCTCAGCAGGCCCTGTAACAGACCCATCACAGCTGATCATCAGAGATATACAAACAGCACCGGACCCAGCGAGCTCAGCAGACCCTGTAACAGGCAGAACAGGTGTTCAGAGGTACAGGAACAGCAGAGGCCCCAGCGAGCTCAGCAGGCCCTCCAGCAACCACTACCACTAATCAGAGGTACAGAAACAGCAGTGGCCCGTGCCAACTCAGCACTGCCTTACCCCATACCTTAAGCAGCCTAAAAACGACGGCAAAATATCACCGGCACTGCAGGCCACCATCCCACGTACCTGCGGGAACTGTCGGCAGACCTCGGTGCACATCTCGAGCGCGGCCAGCCGGCCCGGCTCCTGCTCGTACCCCAGCTGCTGCAGGAAGAACATGACGTGCCGCTTCACCTTCTCCCCCAGCGGGTAGTCCAGCAGGTACTGCATCAGCACGGAGCGGGCCTGGGCGCGCTGCTGGTCGCCGTCGGCCGTGATGGCGAGCTGCGCCAGCCGGCGCACCACCTCGGCCAGCTCGGGTGCGTGCAGCCGCCGGCTGAACACGGCCCGCAGCAGCTGGAACGCCGTGCCCTGGCGGCCGGCGTCCAGCAGGTCCTGCTCGGCGTAGGTCAGCAGCACGCGCAGCTGCTCCTCCGTGACCGTGTGCGAGCGCACGTCGCGCACCAGCACCGTCACCGCCTTGAACGCGACCGCCACCAGGTCAAAGTTGTCTCCGCGGCCGAGGCCGGGCACCGCGTACTTGTGCAGCAGGCTGAAGATGGCGCCGCTGACGGCCGGCAGGTGCGTCGGCAGCGAGGGCAGCGGGTACGTCAGCAGGTGCGTCCAGCAGCGCAGACACACCGTCACCAGCTGGAACAGAGAGAAGGAGTGCGTGGGCAGGTGCGTCCAATAACGTTGTCACACTGTCACCAGCCAGAAAGGTGACAGAGGCACATCAACCGTTCGGCCAAAAGGCGTTTAACACATCACGACCAGCCGCTGTCAGGAAAAGGCGGCTGTCGGAGACTAACACACGGCCGCCTAGTCACTGCAAGTCCTGTGGTGCCAGTCATAACACCTGACTCAACTCACCTTTCCTCCTCTTCCCTTATCGTACAACAACAGCTTCAATGGCCCCTTCAGTCACGCGAGTCGAAGCCCGTAACACCTTCTCCGATTCTGCCTGCCAACGGCTTCTGCGACCCCTCTTAATCACCACACGGCCCCTACTCCCCTCCTGCGCAGCCCGTCTCACCAAAGGACATACGAGATCGAGAGACGCCCACCCCCGTATCCCGGCCCCGCCAGCCCGGTCCCGGCGTCCGGACACGGCTCACCTGCACGTTCGGGTCCTCGAGACACTTGACCAGCAGCGGCAGGAACGGGTCCAGCATGGCCAGGTGCTGGCTCTCCTCCGGCGAGACCCGGCCCCGGCGCAGCAGCGCGCTCAGCAGCTGCAGGCCGAAGTCAACCAGCAGGTGGGCGTTCACCGTCGACGTCACCTGAAGTCGACGGGGCAGACAGGATGGTCACAGGCGGGACCAACGCGACTCGGAGCGGGAAATACTGAACACCGTACGCCAGCGAACGACTACATCCGCAACGGAAATCAAAGGACACCTCAAGTCCTTGTAGCGACTGGACATCAAGGCCGTCTGCATGGGTACCCGTAGCCGCGTCAGAAAGCATTTCCGTTCAATCTAGGTAGACTCACGGCACACGTCCACTTCATTATGTATTGTTTGCTACGTAATTCACCATGAGTTGTTTGGTAACAACTAGCACTTCACTACCAATGCCAAGGTTACATTTCACATCGGGCTTTCAAGCACGTGTAAAAACAGACGATCTCACCAGTGCAATCAGTGCAGAAACGTCGCTCATAAATCCATTAGTTTTTTTATTGAGTCCCCGCGTCTGAGTGACAGAAAACGCCACTAACTTTCAAAGTTACTTTCGGCCGGCAAAGCTCACACCGAGTGACCGCAGTCGAGCTTAGTTCGCCAGTCTGCTCTCACGGGTCCGAATCTCTCCTCTGGGTACTGAACTCTCCCCAGGCCCGACTCTGTCCCCGTGGGACCCCTCTCTCCCCGGAACCCCACCCTCCTCCTGGGACCTGACTCTCTCCCTCCCCCGGCACGCGACTCTCCCCCGGGACCCGACCCTCTCCCCCGGGAACCCCACCCTCCTCCTGGGACCTGACTCTCTCCCCCGGCACGCGACTCTCCTCTGGGACCCGACCCTCTCCCCCGGGAACCCCACCCTCCTCCTGGGACCTGACTCTCTCCCCCGGCACGCGACTCTCCTCTGGGACCCGACCCTCTCCCTGGGTCCGGACTGACCTTGGCCGGAGCGCCGCCGCGCCCCGGCGGTCGCTGCACCAGCAGCTGGTCGGGCCGTCGTAGCCAGGCCGGCGGCTGGCGGCGGGCCGGCCCCGCCGCCGCCGCCGCGCCCGCCCCGGACGGCGCCGGCAGGCTCTCCGAGACCAGGCCGTGGCCGAGCACCAGCAGGCAGGGCGTCGGCAGCGCGCCGTTCTCCACCAGGCCGCTGCACGTCAGGCGCAGACACTCGGACACCTTGGAGGACGACTTGGCCGTCCGAGAGGTGAGCGCCCACTGCCGGCACCGGGCCGCGTTGGTATACCGGCACAATGGCAGCAAAAACATCCCGGTACACTGCTGTAACTGGTACATCTGCACACTGACGGTTCTTTGGTGGCGGTCTGTCTGAACTGCTCCAGACTGCGATACCCGGCAATGTCAATGCTCCTACACTAAGGCCTTTCATAGGTAATAGGCAATCTGTGACTAATGACAGTCATGAAGCACACAAAGCTTGCTCTGAAACGTGGACAAGAGCTGGAACAGAACTGCTAACAAAGAAAACACAATGGCAACGTAACTTTCCTTAACAATGCACAGGAAGAACTCTGTAAGATACATTTCGACAAAATGGTTCCTCCCACGTTGCCCAGATGGCTGGCTCTCAATTCACAGAGTCTTGAACAAGCCTCACCTCCTGCAGCGGACTGATGAGCGCGAACAGCGAGGACTCTGTGATGTGCTGCGCCAGGATGTGCATCATCTTGTAGCTCTTGACGCCCTTGGCCTCGGCCGTTTTGGAGGTGATCTTCTGCACCTCCTTCTCCTCGGCGGTCTTCCCGAATAGCTCCATGTGGCAGATCTGAACAGATGAACGATCCGGTCAGGGAAGAGCCCCAGTCACGGTGAACACTGACAGGCGGGAGGAACACACACTGAGAGCCCGGCCACAGAGCAGCGACTCGCGGCCACATTTGACACCCACATCTGGAGGCATCCTAGACCGTTCACCGAACCACTGCCGACCTCTGGCTCCGACGTCCTTCATCAGCCAGACCTCCCAACATCCGACAACATCAAAACCAGCAGTGTTTTCCGACTGACCAACACCATAAGCCTGGGGCCTGCGGTCTCCCGCGCCGCCCCGGCTGCCGCACCTCCATCACGTCGCCGACGCACGGGTCCAGGTCGCCGGGCTGCAGCAGGTCGCAGAGGCCGCGTAGCAGGGCGTGCGTGGTGAACACCAGCACGTGCTGCTGGTAGCCGCGGCCGGAGGCGGCCCGCAGCTCGGCCAGCGCGAGCGGCAGGTGGGCCGGGCCCAGCGCGCGCAGACAGCGCAGCAGCGTCTCCCGGGCCGACTCGCGCACGCTCGGCGTCCGCGAGCGCAGCAGCTCGCAGACTCGCACCAGCACGCTGCCACAGAGGAGCAACAGTGATAACACTGTAGACAGGCACCAGCACGCTGCCACAGACAGAGGAGCAGCAGTGATAACACTGCAGACAGGCACCAGCACGCTGCCACAGACAGAGGAGCAACAGTGATAACACTGCAAACAGGCACCAGCACGCTGCCACAGACAGAGGAGCAACAGTGATAACACTGCAGACAGACACCAGCACACTGCCACAGACAGAGGAGCAACAGTGATAACACTGCAGACAGGCACCAGCATGACGTCATTGGCAGAGGGCAGTGACAACGTCGTGAGTGATAACACTGCAGACATCCACGAGCACGCTGTCACGGAGGAATGCAGTCATGAGCCAAACACAAACAGTGACAAAACCACAAAGCGATTGTGGGTGCTGCACGACTGAGAAGCCTTTAAGCCCCAGTAATTAATAAATCAAGCCCAACAAAGCGCAGCAGAATCACATTGAACATGTGTTCCCGAGCATCGTGAAAAGCAATTACTGAGTCAGAATAGTCCCATTTGGCAGGGCTCCGCACGTGAGGTATCATCATGAACTATTCTGGATGCGAAACAAATCAACATCGCCACGACCAGCACAGGATACAGCTGAGCGCCGGTACGTCATCCCAGAACACCGCTCTGTCCGCCGGCACCCCACCTGGCGACGTTGGCCTCCAGGATGCCGCGCGGCAGCTTCTGCAGCAGCTTGACCATGGCCAGCGCCAGCGGCAGCCGCTGGGCGCGCTCCTCGTCCGGGTCCAGCGTCTTGTTGAGCGCGTGCTGTTCGTCGCCGCGCGCGCGCCGCACCAGGCCGGCGTGCAGGCCGGGCAGCGTGGAGCGGATCAGCGTCCGGCAGATCAGCTCCGCCTGGCGGCCGGCGGCCGGCCCCTCCTCCTCAGCCGCCGCCGCCGCCGGTTCCTCCTCCGGCAGCTCTATCGCCGCCGCCTCCACCGGCTCCGGCTCGGCCGCCGCCGGGGCGTCCCCCTCCGCAGCGTCCCCCTCGGCGTCCCCTTTGGCGTCCCCCTCAGCGTCCCCGTCCACGTCGCAGCCGGCTCCCCGGCTCCCGGCCTCCTGTCCGGGAGCGGGCTCCGGGGCGGCGGCAGCGGCGGCCTGGTCGCCAGGGGGAGACGCCTGGTCGCCGGCGCCGTCCTCTAGCCGGGTCCTCCAGCCGCGCGGGTCGGCGCGCGCCGCGCTCACGATGCTCATCGTCACGTCGGGCGTCACCGAGGTCAGGTCGAACTGGAAGGCGTCCAGCACGGCCACCAGCACCTTGACGGCGTCCCGCTGGCGGGCGCAGGTCGGCAGCAGCGCCAGGAAGTGACGCAGGAACGCCTGGTACTGGTGCCACGACATCCGGCCGGCCACCAGCCCGATCAGCTGTCAAAGACAAAGGGTCACGTGAGCCGCAGCCGCCCGCAGGTCAGCTCTGGCTATGCAGCTACACGCTCCACCCGACGTCGCGAGCGCTTTAAACGTACAGCTGAACAGACTACGGCTCAGCCAGACGTGACATAAGCCCGGTGCCCTATATCCGGTAGGGCACCGGGCTTATCATCCGTGCCATTACGCGCATCCCGTCTTCCAGTCGCCGGTCACGCCAACATCTGACGCGGATTAACTGCGCTGCCGCCACAAGGTGATCTCTCCACGGCGCTTTACGCTCACCACGGAGCCAGACGGCGCCGGACCACCATTTGGCCGCCGCGCCGCGGTACCGCACGCGGCTGGGGCTCACCTTGACCGCTGTGTCGGTCAGCGCCGTGTACTTCGCGTACTTGTCGTTGAACAGGTAGACGTTGCCCAGCGGCAGCACGTAGTTAGTAATGACGTCGGCTCGCATGGTCAGCGAGCCGTCCGAGAGGCCCTCCACCACCCTGGAGAAGACAAGAGACGGGTGGAGGTCCGGACGGAGCACGCAGCACAGTATACCGCCAGGACATTACACGTCCTGGGCACGAAATTACCGCACGCACATTACACTTGGGCGGATATTTAAGGCACGAAAGAAAAACAGCATTCAGTGGCTGTTCATATTTACGTGAAAAATACACCCACGACCTTGCTCAGGCGACCACAGAGCAACGTGCGCCCCCCGCCCTAAAAGTAACGTTGACAACGAAACATTACACTCATGTCGGGAAGTTGCCGAATTTTACACTGCTGATTTCCCTTCGGAGCCGCTGACCCACAAACGTCCAAGCGACGGCGCCAGAACGTTATGTCAGGCCCCCACCGCCGCTCACCTCTTGAGCGCGCGGGTGCGCCGGTGCACCTGGATGTGGCGCACGTTCTCGAAGAAGTCGTGCTCGGCGTCGGCGCTGCAGAGCTGCGCCAGCTCGGCGAGCTTCTCCACGTGCGGCCCGCAGGCGGTCACGGTCGTCTGCAGCACGGCCACCGTCTCGTGGCGCAGCTCGTCGGCGCGGCTGCGCAGCCGCTGCCGCAGCGCCGGCAGCAGGCACGTCGAGAGGAAGGCGACGGCGGCCGAGCGGTGCGCCGGCAGCAGCCGGCCCACGGTCCGCGCCACCTCCTGCAGGCAGAATGTCGAGCTGTCGCGCAGCGCCAGGTCCGCCTCCTGCCGGGCAGACGGACGGGTGGTCAGCTGACGCTCAGCTGCCGGCGGACAGCGGCGGACCAGAGAGAGATCGGACCCGGAGCTACGTCATCAGGAGCAACACAGCGGCCTGAACAACGCAAGATCAATGTGCACAACTGATACAATTTGGTAGCGACCATGTACCAAGGAGACTGAAGAAAACATGCATACAATCCTGCTGGTAATCCCATGGCCAATTCACGTCATTTACATCACAGCTGCGACCGTCACCGACTACAGCCCACCAGCACAAACGAGCTAGTCAGAGGCCACTAGTCAACGGCAGAGGCCACTAGTCAAGACAGCTCGTCTGCACATCAGCCAATCCAGGCGACTTCCAGACTCCCGCCTGACCCCGGCGAACTCACGTGCTCCACGGACCAGAGGCAGTTGTGCACCACCAGCCGGAGAAACTCGTCATCGAGAAGCTCAGCCTGGCGCAGCCGCTCGTTGACCTGGCCGTACACCACCAGGCGGCGGTCGAAGTCGGGCTCGTCCACCTGGCGCGCCGCCATGGCGTTCAGCTCGTCCACGACGTCGGCGTGAGGTCGGACCGTGGCGTCACGCTCGCCAACGGTCCGCAGGCACGCCACCACCGCCAGATGGCTCTCCCGGCCCGGCAGGTGGGAGAACAACACAGAGAGCGGCCTGGCGGACGGGGAGACATTCAGTGGTACAGGCCGACACCGCTAGGTGGCTCTCCTGGCCTAGCAGGTGGGAGAACAGCAGAGAGCGGCCCGGCGGACGGGGAGACAGTCTGTGGTGCAGGCCACCGCAGCCAGGTGGCCCTACCGACCCAGCAGTGTGAAAGCAGCGCCGAGAACAACTTGAAAGGAACCCAAGGGTACAGTGCAAACACAAGGATCGAGCAACTGCCAGTATTACGGGCCGTTCATCAACCATTCACAAGTACAAGCAAATCAAAATCAAAACTGCTTTTGGCGTGGCTGCGAAAACCGTCCACTAGGTCTACGAAACATCGCAAACTTTCTCCCGAGATGGACTGCTGAGAAGCCATTGGCAGGATACACGACCTCTAACAAACCTCAGCGACTCTGATCTTGGGTTGTGCGGGCCGCGATGCAACCCCCCCCCCCAGTAGACCATGGCCCCCATCTCACCTGACAAACTGCGCAGGCCGCTCGGCGGCGGCCAGCAGCTGTCGCAGGGTGGCCAGCAGCTGGCGCTGGCGCTGCTCGGGCGGCGGCCGGGCGGCGGTCAGCACGGGCAGCAGCAGGCCGGCCAGCGCGGCCGCGTGCTGCCGGGCCGGCGCGGCCTCCAGTCGGCAGACGGCAGCCAGCACGGTCAGCTCGCTGGCCGTCAGCCGGCCAGCGCCGGCCGACTCCAGCCGGGAGCGGAGGAAGTCGAGCAGCGGGGCAGCGTGGGCGGCCACGATCAGCGGACCGGACACTGGCGGAGGCGGCCGCGTCAGCGGGGACAAGGACACTGCCGCAGACGGCGGCGTCAGCAGGGACGGGGACACTGCCGCTGACAGCGCCGTCAGCAAGGACACGGACAGGAGCACTACCGCAAACGGCACTGCGAGCAGGAACAGGGACGTGGACACTGTCGCAAACGGCGCTGTCCACAGGGACACAGGAACACCGCCCACGCGGACATCGACGACAGTCACTAACGCTACCGGAGACACCGGCGTCTGCGTCGGCGTCAGGGACAATGACGGAGGCACCAGGAAAAAAGGTGTCAGCAGAAAATGTCGGCGGGCCGACGACACAGTACTCTCAGACACGACCAATCTGGAGCTAACTAACCAGCCCAACTAACGACCAATGAATAGTGGAAGTGCTCCGCTGTAAAAAACGCCTTTTCAGAGAAAACACCCTCACGTCACCCAATAACCCATTCCGACAGGAGTACCTGACGTCTCCTCACCACACCACTATCGACAGAATCCTGACGCCAGCGCAGAATCCCTACTCTCCACCACGCAGTACCGGTACGACCAGACCTGAGCAGACCTTTGAGCAGACCAGCCTGACGGCCGACTGACCTCCGGTCTGGTCCCGGACCTCGTCCGGTACACCGTGCACGGCCAGCGGCGGCCGGTCCGGCTCGGCCGGCCGCGGCGTCAGCAGCTGCTCGGCGGCGCGCACCACGGCGCGCGTCACCGAGCCGTGGCAGCCGCGCGCCGCCAGCAGCGCCAGCATGCAGCCGGCCGGCGACAGCCGCTCCTCGTCCGCAGACTGCTTGGCCAGCAGTGGGAAGTACCTGTCGGCGGGGCCGGCCGCGGTCAGGGCGGAGTTCAGGCGCGGACGGAGGCGCACAGTGACGCCCGAGCGTAGGCGAGGATGCAGGCGAGTCAGGAGAGCACCCTTTCCAGTAGCAACAAGAAGCGCACCTTTTCATCTAAATCCATCAGAGCCAGTCAATAATATCCCTGTAATAGGTTCTCGTGTGTATTACATTGTTCTATTGCAATACACACGTGTCTTGTATATCTTATATATATATATATATATATATATATATATATATATATATATATATATATATATATATATATATATATATATATATGTATATATATGAAATAATAATAACTGCATGCATGTTTTATACATATATACATAAATGTGAGAACTGTTCTACTGTGTAATACACACGCATGTACAGGTGTAAATTACACAAACTCTGTGTAACAGGTTCTCGGTGCATGACCATCCTGTTCAAGTTACCAGCAGGCAAACCGCCGATCTGTACCTGGGATTGCTCGCCCAGACCAAGGAAGAGCTTGAGCAGTCCAGTGGGCGCCGTGGTGGACTCCTGCGTGAGCCGCGGCAGTGACGGCCAGACCGAGGCCAGGAAGACGGCGTCAATCTCCTCCGGGCTCCACTGGTGCGTGTCGAACCGCTCGAACATGTCCGCCAGGCAGGAGAGGATCATAGCACGGATCTGGAACGGCGCCAGCGGTGTCAGATATCGTACGGACGGACAACGTTAGGCCAGACCAGACACCCGGCTCACACGGCAAACACAGACCACATGGCCGGACCAGACCGCCCGCGATACGAAGAGCTGCCTTTCAGGACCCATTCAAGGAATCTACCGGGACTAAACACAGACATCCGGACTATTCAGAACAGTCTGGCTTCCTCCAAAATGGAAATCCGAGAGCCCGATTCGCGTTCATGCAGCAGAAAGCCTTTCAAAGGCAACCAAATGGAACCACAAACACCGTGATCAGAGCAGAGCGCATCTGCACCGTCTGCACCAGCAGAGAGTGCAGATGCACCCACTCTGCGAACAACTCCTCCGGAGCACCACACCACCGTCTCTCTGAGCGGACAGAGCCGGTTACGAACACGACAGGGGCGGCGGCCGCAGCCGGCCCGCCGCGTCGTCCGGCGCCACCGACCTTCTTCAGGGAGCGCACGTGCCAGGCGGGCAGCCGGCGCTGCTGGCCGAGCAGCGCCGCCACGTGTCCGCCGGCGCAGAGCAGCAGGCGCAGCAGGCGCGGCAGGCTGGCCGCCAGCCGCCGGCCCAGCTTGAAGAAGACGGCCGTCAGCAGCAGCAGCGAGCTCTGCAGCTGGCGCAGCGGCAGCGCGCGCCGCACGTCGGCCGCCGCCTGCACGTCCCGCACCGTCTGCACCGGGTCATCTGCCGACCGGCCGGCGCCGGCTATACAGAGCGGGACACGGACAAACCGATACAGCCGCGGGTACGTGGGACCGGTGCCCAGCCAAGGAAAGGCGTCAGAAACGAAGTCCCACGACTGTACATATGGAAGTGGGAGCACTGTGGAACTTTGCAGAATTCCGTGTCAAGTGAAGATTTCCAGATTACTCATCAGAGTACTCCGTTTCAGAGAACGGCAGTTGTTGGCAGCAAAACAGAACACAGAATGCATGACCCAATCACGAATAATCCTTCCAGGGTCAAACGGCAGAAGCGCAGAAGTCACCTTTCACCTGCGCCGCCAGCGCGCCTAGCGTCAGGTCGAGGAACTGGTCGATCTCGGCCGGCTGACAGCCCGCCAGGAAGCCGACGATGACGCGGCGGCGGGCGGCGCTGTTGTCCCGGCTGGCGGCGCCCTTCCCCGTGCTGGTGCGCATGCGCCCGTACAGGATCCTGCGGAGAGCCAATCAGCGTCACGCTCGGGCAGCCGCTCGGCCGCGCTGCTCTGGGGTTTCACGCGCCAGTGACTCGGGGCCGAAACGGAGGAGAAAACCCCATTCTTACAGCCAGCTGGCTGGCAGGTCAAAGACGGAGGCGGTATCGTAAAACAGAGAAAGTAACATAGTTCTATGCACGGGAATAGGACACTGGCGGTTCTGGATACTACAGCAGAGCCACAAACGCTGCCTGGAACCGAGAAAATCGCTGCAACGTGACGTTCGACAGCCTCCTCTGTCATCTCACAACCTGCAGTGCACGTGACAACAGTGGTCCGTCCCGCTTTCACCTTACCTTGTTAGCACGGGAAGAACGTGCTCTCTGTGTTCCGGCTTCAGAATACCAGACTCCGTGTCAATGCTGAAGCTGGTCAGCTTCGTCTTGAAGTTGGTGTCCTCCATCAGACTGAACAGCGTCTCCCTGCATGACCAAGACATAAGGAACTAAAGAAAGGCAGCAAAAACTGACATAACTTTGCGATCATATCGCGCTAAACAGCATGGCTCACCGCGCAGTGAATCTCTGAATCGCTAAACAAATCCAAGTCATATACCTGCGTTACAACCAAACGATGCGCTGTTTTTTACTGCCAAGCATCAATATGTGCTCTGCTTCACAGGCCAATGGCCATTGCCAGTTTCTGAGGCCGACACCCGACCGCCCCGCGCCATACCTGTACGGGTTCAGGCCCTTGGCCTTGTACGCGTAGATGCACTCGAGCGCGGCCTTCTGGACGTCAGAGCGTTTGTGGGTGAGGAAGTGGAGGAAGGTGGACCAGAGCTCGCCGGCGCGCTCCGAGCGGCGCAGGCTGGTCATCTTCGACATCACCGCCAGGTGGGCGCACAGCGTCCTGCAGGTGAGCATGCAGTCACGTCATCAAATGGTCACTCCAACAGGGACGGGTGTTCAGGTAGGAAGACAACCGCAGTAGAGTCTACGCAAACTCGACAAACAATGTTTAATGATAAAGGTGTGAGCAAAGTTCATACACAGACCAAACAGATCATACAGATAATGATCATACAGAGATCAAAGAGGATGAACAGAGATACAGATCACACACAAGGTGTAATCACAGCTGATACAGAGATCCGCGCAGCGAGCCACTCCCAGAATAGAAAAAGTGGCAAGCGGCCATCCTATCGATGTATACATACAGGAATACGAGGCTTTCGCTTTCCGTGAAAACAGGAATGAGACAAGATATGGAGTGAATTTTTTCCAAGACACCATAAAGATGAGTTCCGGCAGTATCAATGAAGACAAGAACCGCGAAACAGTAAGCAATACCACTACAGCACATCTGCCTACAGGAAGACTGAACTCACTGGACGATGCCCTTCTTTTTCCCGGCCGCCTTCCTCGGCGCCGGCCGCTCGTCCTCCGGCTCGTCCTCGTCCTCGACGTCCTCCGACACGGCGGCCGTCCTCCCGGGCGAGGACGGAGCGTCCTCCGGCCGCCGGCGGTCCAGCAGGTCCTGCTGCTTGGCGAAGCTCATGTCGCTGGAGAAGAACTCGACCCTGCAGGCACATGGCGCACGTCGGTGGCGTCCTGACACTGTTCCGCTAATCGGCACCATTTCAATGTGTTACACAAATTGTATTCCCATCTGATATACGCAAGATAGTCGGGATTTCGACTGATCATTATAAATATCAAAACAAACAGTCGGTGAAATGGAAATGTTATGTTTTAAGATTTTGAGATTCATCGATTTTTTCCCTTTTTTTAGAACAGTCAGAATCCTCCGACGCAAGACGACCCACCGCGGCGGCGCCACGCCAGCCCCGGCGGCCGGCGAGGACTCACTCGAGAAACTGGAACAGCTGCTGGATCAGCTGACGGCCGCAGTGTTCCTCCAGCAGCGGGCAGAGCTCGGCGGCGGCGCCCCACACCAGCAGTCGGAAGTTAGCGAAGTCCAGCCGATCGTCCAGGTCCGCCAGCTGACGCTCCACGGACGCCACATCGGAGGCGTCGGCCGACTCTGCCGGAGACCGGGCCGACGTCAGGCCAGGGGGACGGATCGCGGCAGACCGAGAACAGCGCCGCGTTAGACTGGCGGCGGAATAATGGCAGACAGCGTGATCGTGGCAGACAGAAGGTCTGGCCTCTTCACAGACCCCGGCAGCAAACACCACCCAATGGTGTCAGTTGACTGAACACCACCTTGAGAGCTACGGCGACCAGCATTTATAGACAGGAGAGGCAGCCGCGGTCCAAGTCGCGATCGGTATCCTCTGCTTCAACACAGCCTGCCGACTGGCGACCTTCACTTAATTACCGTCATCGCCATCCGGCAGGTCCTCGTCGTTGCCGTGGTCCTCCTCCATTTTCTCCTCTGGGCACGTGTGCCCCTCTGTCGCTGCTTTGTTGCTCTGCCGGCGTCTGCTTCTCTGACGGCGCCTGCTCCTCCGCCTCCACCTCCTCTGTCCGCTGTCTGCTGCTCTCCTGCGCTCTCCCGGCCGCCGGAAGTGGCGTGCTCGGCGGCCGCCTGACGCTGGGCGGCGGCGGCCGCCTCCTGCACCAGGTGGCTCCACAGTCGTGCCAGCTGGTCGGCCGGCAGCCGGTGGCAGTGGCCGACCAGCAGCTGTTGACACGGCCGCCACAGCAGCCGGAACGGCACGTGCAGCGAGCCCAGCAGGTACAGAACCGGCGCCTGCCGGTCAGGCGGCCCGTCAGCCTGACACACCGGCTCAACCTTACAGCACGAGCTCAGCCTCGCACACGGACTCAGCCTTACACAAACAGCAACAAGCACTACGATACCACAGCGGAGCCGATGTGTTGAGAATGACCAGAGAAGGCACCGCGAGCAGGGCGGAGGCCACGGATGGACGAGCCGCGAGCTGACACTGACCATGGAGAAGTCGCCGCAGACGGGCAGACTGGCGGCGATGTACTCGGCGTCCAGCAGCTGCAGGTACTTGAGCCGCTCCTTGTAGGTCTGAACGTCGGCCGGCTGGCTCTCCGCCTCCCAGCAGGTGACGAACACGCAGCGGGCGGGGGCGGCCGGGCCCGGCGGCGGCGGCGGCAGCGCCGGCTCAAACAGCGACAGCAGGTGCAGAGTCAGGGCGCGCAGCTGAAGAACACAACGCAGAGCGTCAAACAGGACATGAGCCATACGTGCGGGTTAACATCGAATCGGAAGGGAAATACTCTACAGCAATCCAAGATGTGGTGAAACAGCGAAAACAGCATCCGCCGCAGTAGTCGAACATAGAAAAAACTATGCAGTGAACGACGACAGTGCCACATACAGATCGTGTAACGACGCACAGCAACTGATGAGGTTGCGAAGCACATCAAACGTAAACACGAAGTCTGTCGTTATAAAAATGGAGATAGTCCGTTTTTCTGACGGACTGTCTCTTACACTAGACGGACCCCACGACGAAAAGGATATAATGCTCTCGAGCACAACACAGGGTAAGACAAAAAGCAGCCCGCTAACATTCCCGTGGGAAAATCTGCGTTATCATCTCGTTTAAATCGGTGTCGACACCACTGTCAACGTCCTTCCGGTGATGCAGCTGGTGATGAACCAGACACCAGCCATCCACGGTCCCGTCGCCGCCCACCTTGTGGTGAGGCGAGGCCAGGTTGTGGCCCAGCGCGCCGTACAGCTCCAGCAGCAGCCGGTCGGTCCTCAGCGCCGGGTCAGCGGTGGTCAGCAGCAGGTCCAGCACGCGCAGCAGGTGCGGGCTGTTCGTCAGCCGGCGCAGGCCGGCCAGCGCCAGCGCCTGCTGCCACACGGCGACGCCACCGTCGGCCGCCAGACGCAGGCCAGTCTCAGTCAGCTGACTGAGCAGCGACAGCTGACGGTCCAGCTCCGAAGGCAGCGGCGGCAAGCACAGGCGGACGGCGGCCACCACGTCTGACGGCTCTGCAGGGTAGAGAACGCTCAGAGGTAAGACGGACAGACAGATGGTGGCCAACACGTCTGACGGATCTGCAGGACAGATAATCAGCGTTTGATGGGACAGATAAGATGCCAATGTCGACCGCGCTACTGAAATAGATATGCTCCAACTGTGATGCATCTGCCGGAGTTAAATGAACTGAGTTATCCTAATTGGGTACGAATATATTTTCAGTTTTAATCGCAATACCTCAGTCAGCAGTTAAAAACAAACTTAAGACGTCGCAGTTAAATACCGAAGCATATGGAATTTCACACACCAAACTAACTTCACTAGTGTAAATTCCGGAATGCTTAGCAATCGCTGACATCATTTAGTAAAATGATAATGAAAAGCCATGTACAAAGTACACCCTTGGAACATCCGCGCAATGGGCTGAGACAAGCAAGGACGTCATGAAAACGGTCTGGGGCTGCGCTTACTGCCGCCTGTCAGGGCGTACCGTTATCGGCGTGTGCGGCCTCCTGCTCGGCGATCTGGTCGGCCAGTCGGCGCCACATGGCCCAGACGGCGTCGCCGGCGGCGGCCGGCACGGGCCGCAGGTGCGGCGCCACCAGCAGGGCGCGCCGCAGCTCCGGGCCGGGCGGCCAGGCGGCGGCGGCGGCGGCGGCCGGCGGCTGCAGCAGGGCGGCCACCCTCTCCGTGACGGAGTCCTCCTGCGACGGCCGGTCCTCCTGCGGCGGCGGCCGGGGCTCGCGCCGGGCCGAGCGTCGCGGGGTTCTGCAGCAGGAGGACGCCCGGTCACGGTCCGGCCGGGCGGCGGCCGGCGGCAGCCGTCCCAGCACTGTCTGCTCCTCAGGCAGACCGTCCCAGCACGGACCCGACACCGGGAAGATCCGCTCGAAGGAAGCCGACCCAGTGGGCTCCCACCCTCTGCCACGGCCCCACCAGACCGGACCCGTGTCCCGTTCCTCAGTCCCACCAGACTCTGTTCGTCAGCGGCTCGTCAGACAGGCCCCACGTTCCTCTGTCCCTCAGAGTCCCGCTAGTCCGGCCTCGCGTCCCTCAGGGTTCCGTCGCCCTCGGACACTACCTGCCCGGCGGCACGGCGGCTCACTGTTTGTGCAGGACGAAGTTGAAGTCCAGCGGGTAGCTGCGCCACTGCAGCCAGTCGGCGCCGGTGAGCGGCGGCGGCCGCTTGTGCAGCACGAGCCGGGCCAGCAGCCGGAGCGCCGCCGGGCCGCTGCCGGCCGGGGCGCCGTGCAGGTACGCCACCAGCTCCGGCAGCAGGTGGCTCTCCAGCTGCGGCTGGTCGAACAGTTGGCCGGCCAGCCGCAGCACCGTCTCCGGCGACTGGGGACCGCGCAGCACCTGCGGCACGCGGACGGGCCGTCAGCAGGCGCCGGAAAACGGGGAGCGGCCAAAACCCCAGACAGGCAGGACACCCTGCGCCGTCGCAAAACGCTTCGAACGCGGCCAGTGGGACGGGCACCGCCTCAGACGGACGCACGCACGCCATCACTCAACATCGAACCATCTCCGTCACTGTCTGACGTGCCTTCTTTATCATCTAGCGCTGCCGCGCGTCACCAGGCGGTGTACCTCCGTTCCAAGCTGACGCACCTGGGTCACCATCTTGACGGCGTCGGCCGGCGGCAGGCGGGCATTGTCGGCGCAGAGCAGGCCGGCGGTCAGGTCGGCGGCGGCGGCCGCTGCCGGTCCCTCCAGCCGGCGGCCGGCCAGCAGCAGGCCGCAGCGTCGCGCGCTCTCGGCCGGCTCGGCCAGCAGCGCGCCCGACCGGAACGCCGTCAGCGTCAGCAGCAGCTGCAGCAGGCGGCGCAGCAGGTCCGGCCGGCCGGCCGGGCACCGGTCCACCGCCTCCTGCCGGCGCCGGACAGCGGCGGCGTGTGAGGTACAGCAGGGACAGACGGTCCATATCACCGCAGAGCGGCGACGTGTGAGGTACGACAGGGACAGACGGTCCATATCACTGCAGAGCGGCGGCGTGTGAGGTACGGCAGGGACAGACGGTCCATACCACTGCAGAGCGGCGGCGTGTGAGGTACGGCAGGGACAGACGGTCCATATCACTGCAGAGCGGCGGCGTGTGAGGTACGGCAGGGACAGACGGTCCATATCACCGCAGAGCGGCGGCGTGTGAGGTACGGCATAGACAGGCAATTGAGATCACCCGAGAGGGTAATTTGTGGTACAAAAGATTTACCTGACTTTCAGATACCATCAACACCTCTGTGCCTGTCGCATTCACATGAGACAAAGATAAACAAAAAGCCAGTTATATTCCAAAATAAACTTGTCCTGCTCGTTTCCCTTCACTAGGTGCTTCACATGCTACATTTAACACGCCTCACTATACTTCCCTAGTTCGCTATCCTTCCCTGCACTCTACACAAGGCGATCAGCGCTGCCACACGCACGTCCGACCGAGACCATTCACGTGCCGCCACCCAGCTGAGCACCATCGTCTGCCGGCGGGCTAACCAGACCCCGCAGGCACGGCTGGCGGCCGTCCGCTCCGGCCCACAGGGCGGCCGAGACGTACCCAGAGCTCGCTCCAGAGCGGCGCGGCGTGCTCGCGGCGCACGTGCTGGGCGGCGGTCAGCAGGGCGGCGGCCAGCGCCGACTGCACCAGCTGGGCCGGCAGCCGCCGCTCGGCCAGCAGCTGCAGCTGTACGCGCAGCACGGTGGCCGCGTCCGCGTGCAGCTGGCCGCGCACGCCGCGCATCGTCTCGAACACCAGCCGGCCGACGCCGTTCACCTGCTGCGCAGGGGGAGGGGCTCAGTCAGCACGGCGCCGACCGATGGCCACGGCAACAGGATGGTAACAGCAGACGCAAAATAGCATACAACCATTTACACATCACGACAGTGACGTCGGTGAAATTATGGCTAAACATATACTGCACGTTACTGCGATAGACTACTTAGAATGTTGTGAAGCCTTTCGTGACTCATAACTGGTGAATACTAAATGTATTCAGTCCACACAAACATCAAGTATTCATTAAGCATTCACTCATTAAGTTAACATTGGGAAATATCACCCACAAAGCACAAATGGTAGCCCCAAGGTTCAGGGACATCAATGGAGTCATATCGTGATCCCGACTGTGTGTACCAGTGATGTCTTAAAAAACCTTCGCAAATTGCACATCAAGCCAAAGATCTACATACCGACGGGTCGTCCTTCAGTTTGGAGTAGACGAACTTGAAAAACTTGGTCTTGTCCTTGACTTTGCGGCAGACGAAGGCGAAGCTCTCGGCGGCGAAGCGGACCACGTGCTGCGGCCGGTTGCCGGACAGCAGCTGGCGGTACATCCTGTACGTGTCCTCGATGCGGGCCACCAGGTGTCGCCAGAGCAGCTTGTAGAGGTGCGCCAGGCAGGTGAAGAGCCACTGGATCCGCTCCGGGTCCCGCGTCTCCAGCAGCCAGCACAGCAGGTCGAACAGGGCCGGGAAGGCCGGCCCCAGGTCGGCGCGCAGGTCTCGCGCTAGCGCCGACACCAGGCTGCGGACAGCGGCCGGCCGCGGCGTCAGCACGGCGCGCGGAACAAGTGAGCTGTCACCAGCAGACAGGGAGCGGGCGGAGCGCGAGTCGCCAGGGCCAGCACGGCGCGGCGAACGAGCGGGACTCGGGTTAGCGAGGTCAGCACGACAGCACGAGAGGAGAGTCAGCCCAGAGCGCAATACCGAGTGAAATGGCGGCTGTGAGGCGACGGACGATCAGAGATAGATCAATGGTTGGACATAACGCACTGGTTACGTGTTTGGCAAAGGTACAAACAGCAACTGGCGAATTCAGAGGATACAGTTAGGGATATGGATAGGCTTTCAAGGCAGTCCAACATGGTCAAGGGTAAGAAACAGAGAGCAATAAGACACGGACGCTTGATCAAGGTCGGAAAATGAGGTTGTGAACTGTCTGAAGTCCAAAAGCAGCCTCTTTAGAATAAAAAGCACACCGATGTCCGCATATCTCTGGCATTCAGTAAAAACGTATTATGAGTGCCAGCACTTTTGCCACCTCCCAACATCGCGTGTGATGTGCGACCATCTCGTCACTGTGCAGCGCGGCCGTCACGGCGTGTAAAACACTGACGCCAGGAGGGGCTGCAGCGCCAGCGAGTCCTCCACCGCCAGGTGCTTCATCAGCAGGCCGATTATCTCGTCCTTCCGATGCAGGAGCTGCGCAAAGCTCTGGACGTCGGGGCCCAGCTCATTTTGGAAACTGCAAAAAACAAGCACATGATAATGAAGGACGAATAAGTTTCATAGAGATA
Organism: Capitulum mitella; assembly: GCA_030062745.1. Lineage (NCBI taxonomy): Eukaryota > Metazoa > Arthropoda > Thecostraca > Pollicipedomorpha > Pollicipedidae > Capitulum > Capitulum mitella. The sequence continues at coordinate 28,773,909 of CP099843.1, forward strand.
GCAATGCCTTAACAGACACAATGTTCGTGATAGCTTAATCACGAAAAGAGACGTCCTATGCTAAAGTTGTATCTGCATAAAACGAATTGAAAAAGACCACTTAAAGATGATATTGTGCTTTATTTCGCGTCGATGTTTGTATCTTTTGAACGTCCTTTGACGCTATCAGTTTCAATGCTGGATTGCTTAAGCCACGCGTTTTTGTGACTGAACCCATGTAAATACATGACATTTTTATAAACTGCACGACATGACAATACTGACAAAACAGCTGTTCTATCGGCCAGTTACTCGGTGTAATGCTGTGTCAGGTTCAGGTCGGCCCATTTCTGCAGTTCTTCAAAGAAGAATGTGTCTGCATCCTCTGGAGTTTCATTTCTCGGCAGACTGACATTGTGGGCCACGTCCACGGATATCTCCGCAATACGTTCGGAGAATGTCTTAAACTGAAATGCAAAGAAAGGACATCACACAACAGGCTCCTGATAGTTTGAAAGATATCTGCAGATGCACATCATAATGCCACATACAAGGCCAAGTCTTTATGCATGATCTAGTGACAAGGCCAATTTCTGTGCAATGAATGGCATTTTCTATCAGCATTCAATGGAAACACTGATGAAACCCCAGTGAATGCATTACTAAGGAAACTGCTTTATCACAGAAAATATCTACAAAGTATACAATATCTTTAATCTTACTCTGTATCTATTCTCGAGCTTCTTGTCTCTTGCTCCCATCTTGAAAAGTTTAGGATCTCCAACGTTTCAGTGAATCATGCAGTCACTGCAAGATTTCCAGGCCCTGGAAAGGTGTAGAAGATCATACAACAATGCATATTCAAATCCATGCATACAGTGATAGTAAATGTATACCAAAAAGCAAATGGCATGATTGTGCTTGCAAAGGTTTGGTGCTCCTCTGTGATGCCCAACAAGTGAGAAAATTGTGGCCTTGACAGGAGCAACATGCCACAAAAGCTAATGACCTGGAACACTTCTCTATCTTATGCTTTATGTGTTGTGATGTCATATATGATAGACAAAATATCAAACATTAACACTGAATGCATCTAGAACACCCTTGCTGCTTTTCATGTCCCATAACAACATTTTGCTTGAGATGTCCTTTTACATGGTGGTATGCCTGATGCAAAATTTTGGGTAGTTTCTGAAAACTAGAGTTTTTTGTTTTATGCAATATATCAAAATGGCATAAGTTTGGCATATGGAGAGGGACAAGCAGATATCATCATTATCTATGAGATAATTTCTGGACAGTTCAAGGATGACAGGATTATTCAACTAGCAGCACACAGATGTAGAACAAGGGGCTTCATCTTGAAGATACTAAAGCCACAAGCAGCATGAGACACCAGGAGGCATCATCTTACCATGAAGGCTCTCAACAATCAGAATACTTTGTCACTGGCAGTGGTGTCATTGACTTCACTCAAGTTCAACACCAGACTTGATAAACAATGGACACATTGCAAAGCTCAGACAATCCAGGCTTTTGTAATTATCTGAATAAGTGAGTGAATATTAGAGTACTCACAGTAACAAATGCAAAAGACAAATGTCACATTCTAATATCCCCCCTCCTTTCAAACTCATCCATATGCAGTTATTAAGAAGGAATAGGCCAAGAAAGACTTAGTTCCACTTTGTCCCAACATCTTTACTTTTAACCTTAGCTTCAATGTAAGATTACCTATGGTTATGAAAAACCATGTGCTTTCATGTGCTGATGGCAAACAACCTCCAAGAAATGTGCTTCTATCCCACACAAAATCTCCTTATTCTACCATTAGAAGGAAAGAAGACATAATCAATGGCTTGGGTTCTCTTTCCTTCAGAAGAAAACTGTTATCCACTGTCAAACAAGGTCATGCCTAAGTTTATCAACCATTTCATGGATGTCAGCAAAATGGAAGAGCTCAAGAAACTTTTGTGCACCTATCAAACATCAACAAAAATTTTGAGGTGAATCATAGCAACTCTTCTTTGCAACTGCTAAGAAGAATGCTGTGCTGTGGTAGGCACACAAACTGCTAATTAGCAAAGTCTGCTCTTTCACTTGTGGATTAGCATTTCCACTAACCTCAAAAACCATTAGAGGACCAATTAGCTTCCACTAAATTTAGTTGTGCTGACTTAAGGCCCAGTAAGGTTTTTCCTGCCAGTAGCCAGTGCAATTTAATGGCCAAAAATACCTGTAAAGCCTAAAATCATATATGTTTCTTCCTGTCTGTTGTGAGCATGTATGCAACAGTCAGTCTGGCATGCCATTGGCTAACTATGTGTAAATACAAGACATGGTTGATCAACACAGCAAGAGCTAAGCAGCACTGGGCAATTCTGCAGTTCAGTTCAATACCATACGAGAGCACACAAGCAGATACTTGGAACAGCCCAGAAAATCCATGACATCATTGGACCACCAATATGTGAGCCAACAGTTAGTCAGCCATGATCATTGCTCATTACTGTCATTACCAGACATCTAAGAAAAAAATTACATCAAATCAGAAAGCTCATTTCATGTACTTTTCAAATTGGGTGCCTTAAAGCCCCAGAAAACTCTGGCTGTTGAGTAAAATCACATCATAAAAAGCCTTGCCTGTGACAGCTCTATACAGCACACCAATATAACCAAACAAAAGCTAAATTCATATTGTAAAGGCCAGAGGTTAGCAATTTTCATGAGCTTCCACTTCATGTCTTGGCTATTTATAAGTTCAGAATCACCAAAGTTAATTCTGAGTTAGGAGACTAGCAGTCATTGAAGCTAACTTGTTCATTAGTTGTGTTCACCACTGGAAACACATATCTTAAGCTTTATATTAGGAAGCATCTCTTTTATACAAGTTGATTGTGTCTCAAGGGATTCAGAAAAAAATCATGCCAGTGAAGACATCACATCTGCTTCCTGATGGAGTCAGTGGCTTGGAGACACCATCAGGCTTGCATGGAAACCTTTTGTAAGATGCTCTGGTACTGTTCTGCCTACACCCGCCCTTACTTATGTTTTCCATTTTATTAATGCAAAATTTTATCGTACCATATGCATACCTCTGTGGCAGAATATCAACTTCTGTCGGGAAGAAATGCATGATACGACGCGTAAATTTGCCGGTGGAACCACGCGACTCCTCCACGCAACGAAGAGCGCCGACGCTACACATGCGTATTTGTAACATATGCGCTAGAAATGGATTTCATATCTTATCAAGAACCTTAAAAAATACTAAGAAAACGGGATTTAGGAGTTTTTCCAAGACATGAGGACAAAACAGACGTTCATCGGCGCAGACTACTTATCTTGCATTATTCAAAAAGAGGCTTTACCCTATTCTTCCCGCCAGATCAAGAAATTATTACATTTAGAAAATATTTAGAAATTCTCTACATAGGGAAAACTGAATCCTAGGACTACTTCAAAAGTAGACGTGAAGCGGCGCACGTGAGCCGAAATTTCCAAACGTACGGACACCGGCAGTGTAGTTAGGAGTGCTTGAGTTGCCGTGGTAGTTTCCTGAGATTTAGTCAACGAAACGGTCGTTCATAAGCTTTCCGTTGTGAATCTCAAGGTTAAACTCACCTTTTGTTTTCGTCTATAATCGACGAGTTTAAGACTTCCGAATATCTATGGTTATTGCACCCTGTTCCGTAATTTTGCGATTTTATATATTTTCTGCAGACTATAGCAGTTTTTAAAAAACTTAAGCTCATTTTTAACTGCGTATGTGTTTCAGGGACTCAGAATGTTTTTCCACATCTCCCTGGAGCATGAGATATTGCTACATCCTCGGTATTTTGGGCCCCAGCTGTTGGAGACTGTAAAGCAGAAGCTGTTCTCAGAGGTAAGTCTGATTTTCATTGCAATACTGCATGCCTTATTTTCCATACACTCTGTGGTGTTTTGTTGTTTTCCATCTATTCATCCATGCCATCCAGCCATTTCTGCTATTTTATGTGTTGTTTAAAAGTATTTGGCGTAAACTGTTATGTCTATGAAAAATGATGCATGATTCTTTTAAATGTGTACTGAATATGCAGGAAAATGTAGGTACTCTGATTCAGTGTTGGCATGATTTTGCACTTGTTTTCCTTGTCCATTCAGCTGTTGGCAGTTTTAGAGGATAGGGCTAGCTAGCCCAAAATGCCTACACATTTCTCAAATTACTTAGTTGTCTGTTGACTTGGATTGCCAGGTTGTTATTTTCTCAAACTGTTAACCATCACTGAACAAGGAAGAAGCTTACCACATTGCTATGTACTTTGAAGTTTCGTGAATTTTTCAATGGAGAGCCCTCAACAAGAGCTTGGAAGGCTAAAGGTAAGTTTCTGCCCAACAAAATCGCAAACAATCCTTTGTATAATTGCCACCAATGTAAAGAATGTATCCTGTTTCTAACCATACTTTCCACTACTTGATTTTCTAAAAAATAACAGCAAAATTATAACAATAAAATACCACACAGTAATACCGTGCTGCAGTCGACTGGCGGAGAACATTATTCCGTGGCGGAAAATGCAGTGCCGCCAAGCTTAAGGTTATTAATATCAAGGATGCATGCATCTTCAAGCGAAAATGACGTCATATATGAAAATTCTATTCTGTTGCTACAAACTGAACTTGGAGGAACTGCTGAATTATTATGCCATTATATTATTGTATTAGATAATAATTGGGATATCTGATATCAGTATTATTACATTATGACATTTAATACTCGTTAGACTACATTAGGTTGCTAGGTTGGGTTGTGCTGGGCTAGGTTAGATAAGGTTAGGTTAGGTTAGGTTAGGTTAGGTTAGGTTAAGCTAGGCTAGGCTAGGCTAGGCTAGGCTAGGTTTTTTATTGTTTGATTATATAACCTTTCCTGGAATTGACAGTGGGTGGCCTTGAAACTTTTCAACATCATTTGGGGGGGGGAAATTATGTCCTGGTTATTTCAGGTCACCGAGTCATGACATCAGTCTTGATGGTTTGCAGACCATTTCTATAGATCTGAGTCAGGTTTTGATTTCTTCTTTAGGAATCTGGGCAGAAATCTTTAACATTTGCCTGACTACATATCAGGTCTCAAAGATCAATGACCTTTCTACAGTCTTTTCAGGTTATTGACCACAAACTTTCACCATCAAATTGGATAACAAAAACTGTTTTTATCCTTTTCAGTAATCATAACTCTTGTCTGTCACCATTAGTCATGTTCAGCACTAGAAGGATAGTGAAGGCTAACAGCAGTATTTGGCCTTTCATTGATCTGCCTTTGAGAAACTTTACACAGTCTTGCTTGCAGGCTCTGTTTTACTCTACATCTTGTTGTCTGGTGTGCTTGCTGTGCCTCTAGCTCTCTGGCCATCTGGTTCATCCCCCTTATGGTGGGCAGTTCTATAAGTCATACATTTCATGTTGCACGTACACACGCACGCACTGTTGGCCTGCTGCATTCACCATCATCCCTACTCCGCTCCAGGTGGAGGGAACGTGCACAGGCAAGTACGGCTTCGTCATCTCGGTGACGACCATCGACAACATCGGCGCCGGCCTGATCCAGCCGGGCCGCGGCTTTTGTCGTCTACCCGGTCAAGTACAAGGCGATCGTGTTCCGGCCGTTCAAGGGCGAGGTGCTGGACGCCGTGGTGACGCAGGTGGGCTCATCGGCCGCCCCGGAGACGGGCAGACGGGCCGGCGGGGATGCGTTTTGGGAATGTCACGCGTGGTTAGCCGTGGCTAAAATCACCAAAGTTTTCCGGGTAATCGTAAATTTCGCGTGAATTTAGGCTGAGCCATGTCTGGAGCACCAAAAAGATGGCAGTATTCCCATATTTGGCCTTAACTCTCAAAATTTCCTTACCCACCCATTTTCCTAGACTTTGGACCCCAGACGTGTTTAACGTATATGAAGATTTTTTGTAAAGACGCGGCACTGGGGTGTTAGTCGTTCTGTAGTCAGTTTTCAGGGAATAGCGACACTTTGATGCTGAAGTGTAACATCAGTTCGTGCAATTTCGTCATGTTCTGCATATTCCATGTGATCTTGATTTCCACGAATTCCCTTAGCCATATACCCAAAGTTAACTGGCAGAATGCAGTTTGGAACATTACTGGCTAAACTGCGGCGAAACTGATATGGATTTATCCCAGATGGAACTCCCCTTTTTCCACGGCTACCAGGCTTTAAAATGTGCGACACCTGGGAAACGAGATAGGTCAGGAAACTAGAATTGTAGTCGATGAGTCTGCGTTTCGCAAGTCGATTTTGTGCATGCCGCCAGCAGACCGCGACTGTATTTGAGGTCTCCCCACGTTGTTACTATTTCAAAGGAATTATTTATATGATATTTGTACTGGGACCCATCGCGCATTGCGGTTCATGTCGCGCCATTGTCATTCATCGTTGGGAGCAGCAGTGCGTGCTTCCGTTGCAACGGCCCACGACGTTCGTGTCACCTGTATCGCCACGTGACTGCTGTGAAGCCGTTGTTACGGCGTATCGACTAGCGCCGCTCCTCACAGTGCCCCTGTAGAGTGTTCCGCCATAGCTGGCCACGCAGCATCTCAGTCCCGCTGTCCTTGGAGAGCTCCTCCGCGATGGAGAACCATGCAGCACCGCTCGCCAACCACAGACGGGCCGTGTGTCGTGGGCGACCTCCAGTCGCCGTTGTCCTCTCAGGACTTCTTCTCCGCTGCTGTCTCTCCCTGCGATCAGTAGAACGTCCTCTCTGACTGACCAACCAGCTCCCTTTCGCCTTATTGCTTTTTCTCCGCCGTGTCTGACCGCGCACCGGTCCCGCGCCCGCCCGCAGGTGAACAAGGTGGGCCTCTTCACCGAGATCGGCCCGCTCAGCTGCTTCGTGTCGCGCCACTCCATCCCGAGCGACATGGTGTTCGACCCCAACTCGAACCCGCCCTCCTATAAGACCCAGGACGAGGAGGTGGTCATCCAGCAGGACGACGAGATCCGGCTCAAAATCGTCGGCACGCGCGTCGACGCCAGCGACATCTTCGCCATCGGCACGCTCATGGACGACTACCTGGGCCTCATCAGCTAGGCGGGCCGGCGACCGGAGGACGGTGGGCCTCCCATGGCCGGCACGGCTCGGGCCGACCCTGCAGCCGCTGCCGTCGCCGGTGGGCGGCGATCGGCTGCGGCGCGAGCGCTGGTCGGCGGCGTGGCCGGGCCGGCTGCGGCCGCGGGCGAGTGTTGGGGCGATGCTGTCGCCGGCGGCTGGTGCTGATGTCGGAAGGGCGCAGCGTCCGGTCCGGCGTGTTCGGTGCCGCACCCTGCCGTGTACGCGCTGTCGTTGGCGTCCTCGTCTCGTTTTCACTGGGGCGAGCGGATTGCGTGACGTGAAGAGAGTCGGACGGTCCGCTTCAGTTCTCCAGCAGTGCCGACGCAGACGGCCTGATTACACACGTCTCTTCCCGTGGGAGGTTCTGTGACGAATGTTCTCGATCGGTCGCTGTGTTCATGTCATCTACATTCATCTGCATGCCGGCATTCGTCATGTTGAACACTGTCAAGTGCATAAATACACCCATTTCAATGAGAGAAAGGTGTCGTATGCAGCTTGAAGGCATGGGAGAAGCGGCACTATCCATGCACAGATGCAGAAATCAAAACAAGCCTGGGAAAGGATAAAGTTACAAAAAAAAAAACACCGAGCTATGCCAAGACCAGGTCAACCAACACGCATTGTCGGTCGTGGTCACGCTTACAAAGACCGCGCAGCTTCGTCATTTCCAGCGCACTGCTGCGTTGCCCAGGTTTTCGGTATCCGTGAACGAAAAAAATGTGCGCCAAATACGACGGCATTCAAGGGCTCTTCCAGATGGTCTTAAAGGCGGGGAATTTTTCCATTAATTCCAGGGAATTTAAAAGCGGGATGCATCTCTACATTTTTGAAATGTGTCATGTCTGTGGGCGCGGCATAGAAAGAGATATGAGAAACCCTTTCCTCCGCCCTGCAGTATCGGCAGGGGACGGCAAGGTACCGCAGCACTGGCGGCGATGATCTTGGCGCCGTTTCTAGGCATTTTGTCCTTCCAAGATGTCAAGCTTTCGTCTCTCTTTTTGCATGGTATTGTTCTGTCGCTGCGTTTTAGGAGTGCCTGAACTGTTGGAATAAGTCAAAACATTCAGATAAAACCATAGAGAACCCTTATATATACACGTATATATATATATACATATATATATACAAATATACGTGTATATATACACATATATATACATATATACGTGTATGTATATATATATATATATATATATATATATATATATAGGGATATAGCTGTAAGGGTAGTTGCAAACCTCGGCATTCAAACCAAGGCATTCATCGCGATTTTGCTCGTGTACCGGATTTTGGCGACAGTTCCAGCCCTTGAGGCGAATGTCGTAACTTCCACCCCTCGGACATTGGGGGGCCCGATCGTCCCGCCTTCCTTGGTCAACACCTCCAGTCGCGGTCTCGAAAACACACGAGTCTGGAGCCCCGTGCAGTACGCCATCTACCGCCTGAGCTGACGACGACAGCACCAGACACCGAACCGCGCCAGAAACACCACTCCCTGGAACAGACGCCGTATTCTCCCCGGCCTTCAGCCGGTGGCAGAACTGGTTCCTAATTGGCAGCCTTGGCGTCGCGGCACCGGTGAAGTCCCGCACCGCGCCTCCCACAGTGCTCATGGTTAGAGATGCACCGGATCGGGATTTTTGTAATCCGGCCGGATATCGGATATGCCGGATCGGGTGCTGGTATCCGGCCGGATATCCGGCCGGATACCGGATATTATGGATAACTATTTTTATTTGATATTTGTTGCTGGAAAATGAGACGAAAAATGACTGCGCTGGAAAAGAAAGGCCTGAAAAACTGGAAAACAACCTAGCAATAACTCTGTATCCTTCAGAGTTATTGCGAGGTTTCCGCATGTTTCATTCTAAAAAAAGAACAACTAAAGAACACAGCGATCATAGCATAGATCACCGATCACCATCTCTGTCTAAAGGCAAAGGGCAAAGGCTCCAAAATGCGCAGAATGCCATTACAGCGCCTTGGTAGACCTCAGATATCTGGCTTGATAAGCATTCTGTACAAATACTAAGAATAGTATTGCGTCCACTGAAGTATATTGTCCTTCAACCAGGGGCGCAGCCAGGGATTTTTTGAGGAGGGGGCCCGGAGCCCAGTGTGAGCTGAAATCATACGAAAACCGCCTGCTGGGAAGACGATGTGTCACACATCGTCTTCCCAGCAGGCGGTTTCCACACATTTTTGTGACACACATTTTTGTGAAAAACATTAGTAATGTTTTTCACAAAAATGTGTGTCCAAGGAGGAAGCCCGGGCCCCGGGCCCGTCTTTGGCTGCGCCAATGCCCTTAACACTTGCCGGTAGGGGACCTTCTGCATAAGGCGGACGTATAGGGGAGAGGGAAGTTGGTACGATCCCCCCAGCCATTTCAACACCTTGCGTCCTAGAGCGTCGCGGAAAAAACAGCGTGTTGCACGTGACGAGATCTCACGACTGGTACCCTTTCTTAAGGTCTCAGGTTAACGGATGATTTTCCACATCGGGTCAAATGTCAAAAATTGGCAGAAAGTGGTACTTTCTGAGTTAAGTGCAAATGAACGCTAAAGAATAAATGATGATGAAACGGAACGGATACCATAATGTTCGTCAATCAATTATGAGTCTCTCTGTACACCACATGATTGCATTTAACTCCTGGAGTCCGATCCAGGCCATGCTAGGCCAATCCTTGTCAAGCGGGGTCGTCAGCTTCAATGCATTCTCGGAGCTGTAGAAACATTTTTTGTACACAGTTATAGATGCTCAAGTCAAATGTAGTATCTCAGTGAACAAACACTATTGTCAAATAACATATAAGGGTCACCTTAGGTTACCCAAGGTCATCTGAATCCAATGACCTACGGTGACCTCGATTTAACTGAAAATCATAACATAGATACCTTAAAAGCGTTTTTCGAGTTGAGATCCAAAGCAAAGTCGAATTTTAGGCATGTCCTCATATTGCAGACTCATCATTCCGCGGCCGACGCCGCTCTGCCCGTCGTAGCAAAAGTCAGGCGTCCGTTGCATTGCGCCCTCTTTAGATGAAATAAAGGATAAACTGCACCAAATTTATACCATTCGATTCCTTTCAACTTCAGAAATCGGAATATATAGGTTGTTTTGCAATACCTATTTCCTATCGCATTCCCAAATATAAAAAATAACGTGTTTCTCGTCGTACCTTATGACCACACGACATGAGCTCATGACCCTCGGAAAACCTCAGCGGGGTTGCACCATTCCGCCCCCCCCCCCCCCCCCCCTCACCACCAAACCCCTAAGAGGGTTCATGAATTTGTACAAGAGTATCTGAGACAAATAAAAATGTTTGGAAAATAGGAGGAGGATGTGCCACAAAATGGTCGGCTGAGCATATGCTGGCTGTTATTACACATTGAGCATGAGTCCAATCCTTGCAAATAATGCCTCAATCGTTTTGAACTAAGATGAAAAAGTAGTGCTCCAGACAGACCCTGGAACTGTGAGACACATCGACAGTGTAATATAGCAAGACATGTTGCTCCTGAAACGGTTTTATAGACAGACGTAAGAACATCTCGATTGTACACCGCAAGGCCAAATATCCGGCAATATCCGGCCGGATCATGGAAATATCCGGCCGGATACCGGATACCGGATAATCTCAAATATCCGGCCGGATATCCGGCCGGACCGGATATCCGGTGCATCCCTACGCATGGTTTTCCCTGCCGTCGCCGCGGCGGCGGCGGGTCCGCGTTGCGTGGTTCGACATTCAGCCACCCAGTGCGCGCTCCGTGCCGCTGCCGGGTAAGTCCTGTGTTTCCGTTCCCCCCCCTCCGCCCGGGTCGACCGTTTTTTGCCGCCGGACGGGGGGCTGCGCTCGCCGGGCCCCGGGAGGTCCGCGCTGTGACGAGCGTCGCTGGGCTGACAGCTCGCCCGGCAGACAAGAGGGGGCGCCGGACGGCCGGGGTCAGCTGCCGCGAACGGTCACACCGCCACGTCGTCCCGCGCCACCCCAGCACGGCCGGGGACCAGGTGCCACGGACGGTCTCGTCTTCATACGTCACCACGGCGCGGTAAAACCGCAGCCAGAGGTGAGATGCCACGGAGGATCATACCTACATTCGTCATCACAGTGCAGTAAAACCGCAGCCAGGGATCAGATACCATGAATGACCACTCATATGTCCAACTGGCCCGTCCGTACCGCAGCCAGAGATCAGATGCCAGCAGTCGAAGAGTAGATGCCAAGGACAGGCCCAGCTTCACGCGTCTCCACGGCCTGGTGATACTGCGGCCGGAGATCGAATGCCACGGGCGGTCACGCCGTCTTAGAGTGACAGCTGACTATGACGGCCTGGGTGTTTTTTGCTTGAACGTAAGGCGGTTCCCAAGCGTTCGTCCCTCTGATGATGATTGACGCAAGACATTCCATATATCATATATCCATATATCATAATAGTTTCGTTTTACCAGCCCTGACCAGTTTTTGACTTCGTTTGGGTTCTGACCATTTCGTGGCTTTTTGACAGTTGTGAGCCTTTATCGGCGAATGGATAAGGTGACAATTACCCCACTGACTAAAGGTTCACTTTTCGTATCTGACAGTAGCAAGTAATGATAATTTTAATTTTACTTGATATTTTCGTCCCATCTCACTGAGCCGATCCACGAATTCAAGAACGTGACTCTATGAGAAGTCCGTTGAATGTCATTGATTTCGAACTGGAAATGGATCCCGTAATAGGCCATAACACATCTTCGACGTTGTGAATAAATAGTTTATTCATACCGGGCGGTTCGAGGTGAAGTCAGGCGAGACAGCTGCGCAAAATGACAATGAGTCTAGGGCAAAGACGACGGAAAGACCTCTACCATGAATGAGAGAGTGAGGTCTTCCTGGTTCACTGTCCCAGCGATACAACGACTTTGCGCAAACAAATTAAGGACTGATGAGTGTCGTAAACGCGAAGAAAACACTTATTTGAAAAGCATCTCCTCAGCTGCTGTTGAAGATCGCGGGCATTCTACCCACTCAACAGCCAACAGTTCGCTCCACAGCGTAAATGAACATTCTCAGCTGACCCATTTCTGCGGCCGGCCCAGCGCCTCGTCAGGTTCGGTACATCCAGCTGCAGAGACACCGTTGACATGAACTCTTGGTCAGGTCTGGTCCTATCTGGTCTAATCTGGTCTCATTTGGTCCGGTCAGTCTATCCGAGTGTGTGTCGCCTTTACATGCAGCCATCTTCAATGGGAGCTCTTTGTCTAGGCTGATCCGGTCTGGACTGATGTAGTTTGACATGGCCTGGTCTGTCTGGCTGTGCGGGAGATCATGGCCAGACCAAGAACTTCCAGCGGGGGCTCATGGCCCAGCCTAGTCGTGTTCTCGTCTAGTCTGACCGACTCTGGTATGGTCCGGTCTGACCTGATCCAGTCTGTTGTGGCCTGGTCTGACCTGATCCAGTCTGTTGTGGCCTGGTCTGACCCGGTCCAGTCTGGTGTGGCCTGGTCTGACCTGGTCCAATCTGTTGTGGCCTGGTCTGACCTGGTCCAGTCTGGTGTGGCCTGGTCTGACCTGGTCCAGTCTGGTGTGGCTTGATCTGACCTGGTCCAGTCTGGCGTGGCCTGGTCTGACCTGGTCCAGTCTGGTATGGTCTGGTCTGACCTGATCCAGTCTGGGCCGGCCCGGTCGGGTCAGTTTAGCTGGCTGGCGAGCCGCCCCCGTGTGCCGCCGTCTCCGACAGAAGTTCCTCCTCGCTGGCCGGCTCTGTGTCCTCTGACGAGGTGCGCTCGTCCAGGTGAGACGTGGACACGTGACTGTCCTGGGGCTGCGCCTCCACCCCCGGCTCCGGCAGCTCGCTGACGCTCAGGCGCTGGAGGTCGACCAGCGACGGCACAGAGTTCTTTTTGGGACGACCCTTCGGCTTCGTCGGGGACCGTTCTCCCTTCAGCAGAACCTGACGAGACAGGATGCGGAGAATACGCGTAAATTACCCGCATTATTTAAGCTCTTCCAGAGAAATGATGGATTGGGCTGAATGGCGACAGTTCAGTGAACGTCATTTCATGAGCCGGCCCACAGAGTCCATCAAACAAACAGTGGATTAGTGGGGAACAGTGTCGTATGACAGATGGAACAAAACAAAATCTGCCTTTTTGGAGTGGGGATCTAAAACCCCCTTCGACTGACAAACAAAAACAATAAAACAAAGAGTCAAGTGACTTCCATGTACCAAACTTCCGACCAAAGCGACATCGCAAGATCCGTTGCGCAACGGAGCGGTGCCCTCCCCCTCCATCACCTTCCGGTTGAGGAAAGGATGCCAACCCGCCCCAAACCCGTGCACTCCTCGCCGAAAGAAGCGGCGCCCGGTTCCCCATTACACCCCGGCTGAGAGAGCGATGACGACCTCCCCTGTCGCCCCGGTGACGTGTTTTGACTCGCCTGTCCTTCATCGCCCGAACGACCCGCCTCAGTTGCAAGCCTCTTCCCTCAGCAGCACGTGCAAATTGCACTTCAAAGGGGCGAACAGCATTTGGCGGCAGTCACAAGGCCGCCAACCGGCCAGCAGATGGCCTCGAGTAACGATTCACTCGTCTGTCTTCCCGGCCCACAGCCTCCACGTCAGACCTCACTCCGGGACTGACCGGGACAGTACTGAACACCGCTCGACGGACACAACGTTCCGAAATTTCAGTAGTCCCGTCGCCGGAGGCGAGCACGTTTCCCGCGCAGTAATGTCCACAAACAAGCGCGGCCGCGTGCCGCGCTGTTGATCTTCCCCCGCTGCGCCGCTAATGTGTTGGTGTATCGCCGCGGGCGGGGCGGCTCCGACCTGACCCCTGAGCGGGCCCGGCGGGGGCCAGCGCGGTGCCGCCCAGCCAGTGCGGGCTCAACAGACGGCCAGTCGGACAGCTGGCGGCGCTAATGCCCCCAGCGGGCGGCCGCCGCGCCCGCCGGAGACCGCGGAACGCATCGGCAAATCGGCCGAGAGCGCCGACTGCCGGAAAAAACAGCCGCCTGCTGGTCTCCGCCGACACCGAGACAGCGGCCGGTGCAGGCGTCGCTAACGACGGGACGTCACTGGACGCCGGGACAGCGGCCGGTGCAGGCGTCGCTAACGACAGGACGTCACTGGACGCCGGGACAGCGGCCGGTGCAGGCGTCGCTAACGACAGGACGTCACTGGACGCCGAGACAGCGGCCGGTGCAGGCGTCGCTAACGACAGGACGTCACTGGACGCCGAGACAGCGGCCGGTGCAGGCGTCGCTAACGACAGGACGTCACTGGACGCCGAGACAGCGGCCGGTGCAGGCGTCGCTAACGACTGGACGTCACTGGACGCTGAGACAGCGGCCGGTGCGGGCGTCGCTAACGACAGGACATCACTGGACGCCGGGACAGCGGCTGTTGCGGGGTCCACTAATGGCGAGACATCACCGGACCTCAGGCCAGCGACTGATGCGAGATCCGCTAATGACGGGACGTTACTAGGCGCCAGGACAGCGACTGGGGCTGGAGTCCGTTATGGCAGGAAGTCATCGAGCGCGAGGACGGCGGCTGGTGCAGCGCAGGGTCCGCTGTTGAAGGGACTGTCACCAGACCCGAGCGCGGCGGCGTCGGTTAGCGCAGAGTTGGCTGGCAATGAAACTGGAGCATTCTGATATGTTCCAGGTCTCAGCGGTTTGTATACCAGATGGTGATAACTTCGGGAAACATGAAAGGCTCGTGACGCATAAAACGCATGTCAAAACGGCCTTGAAACGAGGCTTAATGTGCATACTATTCGCGATTCGGCGCAGAACATTCATTCACCCTACATCACTCGATGAACCGTGAACTGTGTCGTGTAAGCACTTTGGAAAGGAAGTGAAAAATAATTTATGTAAAGAGTAAAACATTCCAGATACCCTACAATGAACGACAGCTTGATTTTTAGGAACGCTATTTGGCAGACCATGCGTAAAGTTGTTTTACGCAAAACGTATATGTTTTTAATTCACCAGGAAGTCTCCGTTTTCGGGAGCATACGCCATTCTGTATGAAGAACCGGATAAATTACGCTAATGTGGCTATAAAACAATGGGAAATTGGTTTTTAATGGAAAAAGAATCAGGACCAATTGTGTTTCGTTATCCGCTACCGATATCAAACATAAAGATCTAAAGTTGCTTGCATGAAGGACGTTCACAATTCAAACGTCTGGTAGATGATCAACCGCAACCGCTACAAGCTGCGAGTAATTTTCAACAAGTCGGCTGCCTGAAAAAACAACGATTTTGCGGTATGCACGTATGTTCATTACGGCTGACCTGTTTTTTCCACTTCATGCGCCGGTTCTGGTACCAGGTCTTGACCTGCATCTGCGTGAGCCCAAGCGTGCGGGCCAGCTCGATCCTGTCGGTGGTGCTCAGGTACTTCTGGGCGCTGAAGCGGCGCTCCAGACCCATCAGCTGCACCTCTGCCGTCAGGCGTCAGGCGTCAGGTGGCCAGCTGACTCCGGACCGGCAATCAGCTGATCTCCGCTCCAGCCTCCAGCCAACATATGGCCGGGCCTCAGTTGAATACGTCCCCGCGAAACATGGTCGAAAGGCGACTATCGGCTGCCCGCATCACAGGCAGTTTTGCGAGGCCGGGGTTTGACTAGCCTGATTCGAATGATTTTATTTCAATTTATGCTGCGTTTAACCGCCTTTTTAAATGCAAAGCAAAATGCATGAAATACTGCAAATAGCTATTGCCAACATTAATTGGCTGGAGAAAGTTTTAGGTCAGTTATGCTCTTTAAATGACACATATGACAGGGAAACTTAAACTGTGTTGCGAACAAAAATCGCGCACCGTGCCGTAGCTTACAAAAGGAATGCGCTTCAAACTTAAATCACACTTCCCAACGTGACTGCAAAACATAAATATCTGTTGATGATAGCATATGATAAAAATGGCTGGCAATCTGTCTCAGTTACGGTGTATCAGTTCCACTGTGACAGCCTAACGTAACCAGAATGCCCTGTCGCTCCCAGGCTTGTCCACGGCTAGCCAGCATGATGTCTCGCACGATCAGTCAAAAGTCATTCTAGACAACGGCCGGTTGTATTACCACCACATTACGACAGACGTTTGAGATGGGCTTTCCACCACAACGCAAAAATGCTGAGCGTCATTGGCACAGGCTTTGCGGAAAACCAGACCACAATGGTGGAGACGTGTGACTCAGCCGATGTTCTACCGCGAGCGCGGGGCGCCCGTCCTCCGCGACTACAGCCGCGGCCCCACCTCCGCTCTCCCCTCACCTGTGAAGACGGTGCGACTGCGGCGGCACCGTCTGCCGGCGCAGAGCTCGCCGAGCTCGTCCTGGCGCGTGCGCAGGTACACCGGTACCGGTACGCCGACTCGGTCCGGGTCGGACGCCGGCGGAGCCAGGGTCAGCGCCGGACCGGCGCACAGGCCTGCGGGGATCAGGGGGTGGCCTGTGGGAACACGGGTCTCACGCCGCCGAATCTGCACACAGACCTGGGGGGAAGAGGTGGCAGCCTGTGGGAACACGGATCTCACGCCGCCTGGCGGACCTGTAGATAGCACGGCGGTCTGCAGCGTTACACAAGAACGGGCAGCATTAGACAGTCAAGGGGAGCACAGGACAGCCACCAGGCTACGAGACCACGGCCCTGAGCAGAGGACCTATAGACGGACACAACAATGTGCTACAGCCGCGGACACAACAATGGCCCACAGAAGCGGACCTGCAAACGGGCACAGCAGTGGCCTACAGCCGCGGACCTGCATACTAGTCGCATGGCCGCAAAATGGCCGTGGTCGATTATCAGTGGTTTGACACGTTTGATCAAGGACAGATTTGTTAGCTAACCAATGTTAAATGCCTTCCTACAATGCAAATATTTCATCCCGAAGCAGCCGAAAAGTGGGGATCTATGTCCTAAGAGACGTGGACTCCTGTTAAAAGAGGACATAACTCTCACTTTGAGTGTTTTATCGCTTTGAACAGTTTTCTTACAGTAACAAGCTATTGGTTTCCGCTTGTTCAAAGAATTATTAGAATCCCCGAAACATTTGAAATTTGAAATGTTTGCTTGTACATCCTACGTGCTATCGAAGCTTGTATTCTAATCACAAAACTGAACGACTAAATTCACGCACGTTGAACGCAAAATTAGTCGTAGGCAGGCTTACGGAGTATATTTAACGCGTGAGCATGAGAAATAACTAAAACACGGGATTTTGCGACTGCTTGGTCATTTATTCCATGAAGACATTGTTGAACCTGATTACCGTACCAGTGAAAAAAACAGCAGAAATCCTGAAAAACCGCGTCGCTTGAGCCCGTAGACTCGACTTCCGGTGTGCAGTGAAACGATTCCGTCCTGTCTGTGTTCTAAAAAAAGAAAGGAATCAAAAGGCTGTTGTCGTGTTCTTGTCATGTTCTTCAAGAAGCTATGATTTCAGCAGAATCCGGGCATTTAGATTTGCTTAACCTTCACACACGCCAATGATGTTGTTTCGAAAATGGAAAGTTTACAGATGATGCTGACAACAATATAATTAAAGAGTCGTGTCCATGCTGATAAATTTTCATTTGAGCCATGGGGTCTTATCTATACCTTCGAAAATATATTGGTAATGCCAATAGTTTCCATCATATTGTGAACGAAGCAAATAGGCATTCAGGAAAGTCAGGTCGTCTACGGAAAAATCATGCTGCCTTTAAACATAACATAGATCTCGGTTCTCACCTCAACATCCGTCTCATTTGGAAGTTTACACCATCCACGGAAACATGCTTATGCTGGTGCCATTGAATGTTTTCTCAGGGTTCTGACCTTCCACAGATCTTCATCCGCAGATGTTCCAGTTTCATACCGCATGTTTTGAGCTCATGTTGATAAACTAATGCTCATAACACGGAAATCGTTGTTAAGATAGGTCTGTTGCACCGTGATTTATCTCTTTGCGTAGCGACAGCCTAACGTTACGACTTAAACGGAATCTTGAAAACAACAGAAATGTTTCATTGTGAAGGTAATTAACGCCACATACAAACAAAATAGCTTCTCTCCGGCCTTGTGCTTATGGAAAGGGTGTAGGATTGGGAAAAATTTTGGTATTGGAAAACAGATTTTATTCAGGGACGTAGTCAAGGGGGGCCATGGGGGCTATCCCCCGAGACAAGCGGTCCTCATTAGATATATGGCGATTGCACACGAATACGGAATAGTTATATGTCGCTAAAGCAAACATTATATGTTCACCTGTGCGATAAATATTTTTTTTTAATATGAGGTGTTAAATATGAGGTGAATTAGATAAAATTGTTTTTTCCCATCAGTTTCGTTACGTGCCAGTGGCACATGACAATGCATTTGGCCTCCATGAGAAATTTCCTGGCTATGTGCCTGAATTCATTGAACATTAAAACGTGGCACTGATAATTAACTTACAGTACTTTATTTGATGAATCAAGGGAACACATGAATGGTCCAAGGTACTGGTATGGAATTCCATACCAATGATTTCCTTTGGTATGGAAAGCTTCATAACAAAGGTACACAAAGTTACGCCTCTGGCTAATGGGATAGGATTTTAGAAACTATGGTGAACACTCGCTGGCCTATCAGCATGAAAAAGTGTAAAAATGGTTGTTACCTTACACAGTCCGGCAATTACGTTACCGATCATGCAATATCATGAAATCAGGCCAGTCATGTAATATATCGGCGCACATTAACGCCAGCCAGTCTAGCTGGCTGAAGCAAATCTTGAAAGAGAGAGGCGCCTAAAATTGGCACTTCTTATGCTTAAGAATCACTGACTTCACTGAAAAAGGCATACTAATCAATGGCGAAATAAATGGGATTTTCATAACGTCATACAACCCATTTACTCATGTTTACCCCAGAAAACGTCTTCATTAAGCAAATGAACAAATACCATTACGGAATTATATGGGATATGGCACACCAAACTCTCGAAAAACAGAATGTAATTAAAATGCCTGAATATCTAGTTACCAGACTTCAGCATTGTCATAACAACCAACTTTGGCATTTCAGAAGTCTAGATCAGTATAATTTTAGTCAAATGCACAGGTCTTGTACTCCAGCCGCCATAGACTTAAAACATTCAAAGTTGTATTGTGTCTGGTTGGAATCACCCCTACTCCGGACAAACGGTTTCTTCAGAGTGCTTCCAGCCAAATACGATTTCTCCGGGTCAAGTCATCTCTGTGCGCATGAAGGACGTGACGGATTTAAACGTGCCCAAATCGACTCAGCTTTTCCATTATACTCCCGGCACACAACTTAGACGTAAGAACGAGAGAAGTTGACGGCTCGCTGCCCAGTCTTTCCAGTTTTCATCTTTAGGCCTGTGGCGAACACATCGCTTCAAGTCAAGTCCCGTGGACATCTCTTCCATACCGTTTCTACGCCTTTGCCACACAACTGCGGTAAGCCACCCAGCACCATTTCTGTCATCGAAAACGTTTGATTGAACTCGGCGCCGGTTTTGCGTCTTACAGGGTGCTTTTGCCTATTTGGTATGAAGGATTCGTGTATGTTCGTAGCTCAAGCGTTGTACTCGTCCAACTGATATTTTTCAACTATGGCACGATGGGTCAGCGAGACTTCTTGTGAGTGTGACAGAGTTAGGGAATCCTCTTGTGACCGTGGTGGGTCAGGAGTAACGACCTGTGACCGTGGCTGGACGAGGGGCCCACCCGTGACCGTGACCAGACAAGGAGAGCACACCTGTGGCCTGCGACCGAGTATGTTCTGCTGCAGGGATTCACCTGTGACCCTGGCGGTGTCAGCAGAGAACAGTTCTGCAGCAGGGGATCCACCTGTGACCGTGACAGGATCAGGATGTTCTGCTGCAGGGATCCACCTGCGACCCTGGTGGGGTCAGGAGAGAACAGCACTGTTGCAGGGGACCCACCAGTGACCGCGGCGAAGTCAGGAAAGAACAGTACTGTTGCAGGGGACCCACCAGTGACCACGGCGAAGTCAGGAAAGAACAGTACTGTTGCAGGGGACCCACCAGTGACCGCGGCGAAGTCAGGAAGGAACAGTACTGTTGCAGGGGACCCACCAGTGACCGCGGCGAAGTCAGGAAAGAACAGTACTGTTGCAGGGGACCCACCAGTGACCGCGGCGGAGTCAGGAGAGAACAGTCCTGCTGCAGAGGACCCACCTGGGACCGCGGCGTCGCCTGGAGAGCCGCCCTCTCGGAGTCGGGACTGCAGCACACTCTGCCACCGCTCCAGATAGAGCTGGGGGGCACAGAGCAGCGGCGGCGGCCAGGCCAGCAGCGGGCCGGCCGGCGCCTCCCTCGGCGCCGGCCAGGCGGCGCTGTCCGGGCTCCGCGGTCGTCCCGGACGGTCCTCCCTGAGACTGCTGACCGCGCCGACCGGCCGGTCCGGGGCCGAGCCTCCGGCCGCCTCCAGCGGGCTCTCCGGCCGGCCGGGGCTGGGCTCGGGGCTCGGGCTGCTTGGGGGAGCCGCCGCCGCCGCCGGTTCTGCGCCGCTGTTGGAGTCGCTCGCCGCCGCGCCGAGGATGTCGCGGATCAGGAACGACCTGGCCGGCGGCCGGCCGCGGCCGTCCGGCGCCGGCTGCCCCGCGGCAGCGTCCATGGCGGCGCGACCGGGCCGGGCCGAACTGCCGCCGGCGCCGCCGCCGGTCAGCCATGTTCGCCGACCGTGGGTGGTCGGCCGGCGGCGGCGACCAATTGGAGCGCCGGCCCGTCGACTCCGGCGCGGCGCCGCCGCCGCCAAGATGGCGGCCGGACAGGAACCAACTGTCCGTCAGCGGAATTTGTTTGACTTGCGTGAAACGCCGCTGAAAGCACGAAATGTGTCCCTAATTAGCTTCTGATGCCAACGAGAGGCTAATGACACGATGGGGTGTTTACCCAGCGGCAAAAACTGAGCACTTCGGCGGCGGAACGTGTTACGGTTATCACGGCATCTGGGCCGCGGCTCCTGGACGCGATTCTGACGGTAGACGGTTAGGCGTGGCGGTTAGAGTAGTGGCGTGACGGTTGGCCGCAATGCTGCGTCTATCGGGAGTTGCGCAACCACGCATCTCCGGCAGTTAGTGGATAGTTGTTGAACTTTGAGGCCGTCTGTGCTCACAAGTCAGTCTCCTGTCAAAAAAGTTTGTGGATTTATGAGAAACAGTCATAGATGTACCATGTGTTTAACATTTTACGGCTGGATGATGCATTCCGTGATCGGTCACTGCAAAGACCCGGAAAATACGTTCTTTAGCCACGAAGTGGTAAATTCCAGAAGAGTTATGCCTGGTCAGGAAATTATCAGGAACCGCACCTGATGAACGGCAGCGGTTTGCAGTCAGAGCAGGCTGCTTTGCGATTCTTGTCCAGTTTGGTAGTGTGTTTCAAACGGAAGTCCTACAACGGCCGGCTCGGTGTGTTCGCTCCCGCTGTGTTCCATCCCGACTAACGCCAAAAATGGCATTTTGAAACGCAATATTCACATGAAGATATCTGTTACGCCCTTGCTGGGGCAACCGGCATCAATAATTGTGCATTCTGTACTGTCTGTCTGTCGGGTACGTCGTGTAGAGTGGAGACTCACGACATCATGTAGCTCGATTGCAGCGGATCGTAAACCTTGATGTGAAACTGGTGACCGGCAGCTAGACGTGCAACTACTTCAACTTGCAGAAAAAACAAACCGAGCGACCTGGCCCGGCCCGGCCAATACGCTTTCTGGAGAAGAGTACAAAAGCATGAACGTTTCGTTGGAAGATGGTTCACTTCTTAAAATTTTAGCCATTTGCACTGGTAACGTGTGAGCTTTCAAGGTAGCTTCACAGACTGAATTTTTAGGGCCCTCTTCAATCCGGTCCGTGAAGTCTAGAATCCATTCCATCCGCAATCCGTATTTTCCAAAATTCCTGAATCCGGTCCAGTCCTATCCGTAATAAGAAAAATATGCTTATGGAAATCCGCGCCAATCCTTATTCGACGTTTTTGTTCCTTTTATCATAAATGGACAAAGGTGGCACATCAAGGCATGTTTAATTGGTCCCTTTTACAAATTCAATATATGTCTTGATTGACTCCAAAAATCATGTACAATTAGCGTCTTTTGAAATTAACCGATTTTCAATTTGTCCAAGCCGTGTGGCCTGACAGATTCTAAAATCCGATCCAGTTCTTTTTGATCTTTTGCTTGAATTTCCTGGTCCGGTCTAATCTGCCTTACGGATCAATCCGCGATCCGCGAATTCCTCCAATCCGTGAATCTATTTAAAGGTCTTTCTTCCACATAATTATTCCAGAGCGAAAACACATTATGTTTTCGCTCTCATAACTATTTCAACGCGAGTGTTTTTGAGCCGATCAATTATGGCAGCGCACAAAACTGTAGATGAATTAGACCGGTAAATATCCCTTAGTATTGCAAAATGCATGAATGGGAAGTAACAGTGAAAACATGAATGAAAAGTAACGGTGGGTTTCGCTCGTCAGGGCGCCCGCAAGGCGTCCTACTGGTCAGAACTTGATTTGCCACTAGAATGAACAGTAACATAGGTGGTTTGAAAGCCCCTGGATGATGAACTACGTACTGCGTGATTCAAGATATATCCTTAAAATGCAATGGCACCTATTGATTGTCAAATATTACACAGAAGGAAGCATGGGCAAGGTTCAGTGCTGCGGAACCGCCTGGTTTTGGTCGAGTCCGACTCCGACTCCCACTGCGACGCCGCTCCGACTCCGACTCCGACTCCGACTCCAACCTAAATCGCCATGTCCGACCCAATCTTTTGCCCAGCCTATTCAAGCATCCAGTATGAATCAGTACGAAGACCAGCTACTGAAAGCCAAAGCAGCTGCTGTTGTTATGTATTCGTCATGTACATAAACAACTATGCTTAACAGCGCAACGAAACAGTCACGCGAGTGCTTTTCTAATGCATTGCGCATCGTGTGGTGTCTCTGTTGGCTCTTCCAGGTCAACCAGAGACCGGTCATTTTGGGCCAAAAAGGTAGGGTCAACCCGGGATTCTTGGGCCGGAAAATTGAGACGAGCACATATCCGAGGTTACCAAAAAGTGCAACTCCATCCTGCTCTGCTTGTAAAAGATACGTCACCACCTCACACCCGGGGTCTTGACACTCCTAATCCAGTCACATGTTTTCCCCACATCCTTTGCTGTCGTCTTTCGGTCTGGGGCGGGGATGCGTCGTGCCACCTTAGCAGAGTTTAGAGGGTGGTGAACTTTGGGGCCAGGATCGTCTCCGGGGCTCGTAAGCGGGATTCGGTGTCGGCGACCTTGAGGGCGCTAGGATGGCGCGCCATACGCGGCCTAGTTGCGAGGCGCGACAGCACTGGTGTCTTCCGAGCCCTGAACGACTCGTGTGCTCCGGTGGCGGTCCGGTCCCTGTTCACTACACGTACCGCTGTGTCCCAGCGTGCCACCCGGGCGTCGGCGGCCGACGCTTTCGAATCGCCGACTTTCCGTCTGTCTGTGGCCCGCAGAGCTCTTTCGTATCGCGCGGCCTCGTCCTGGAACCGCCTGCCGCCGGACATCACCTCCTCCCGAACCCGAGGAGAGCTTGTACGGAAATTTGACAAACTTTCTCCTATGCCTTGACGTGTCTGACTGTCTAGTTTTATTTGTATTACTTCTGCTCATGTGCTAAACTGAAATGACTCGAATCAAACAGTAATACACGCGTTAGAAAGATTCGTAAATAACTGATAAACGAAATAAATAATAAACGAAAGTAAATAAACTGAACTGAACTAAACTGAACAAACAGTCCACTCCAACTCGTTCTCCAATGCCCAGCACTGTCTACGACCTTCCCGCACGTTGCAGATTAGGCCGCCGGGTCAGCCATCCAACGTGCCACGGATATTCTCCGACGTCTGTGTGTGTACTTCACTTAGGTTGTGTACTTCGCTTAGGTAGATCGCCGATTGCGCTGAATATCACGCCGGCCGGGCAGCAGGCGCGCCGCCGCAGATGGCTGCAGCGAAAGCGTACGTCGTAAGTGTTAACTCGTAAACGGAGATTCGGGGTTGGAGTCAGTTAATTTTTAGAGACTCTGACTCCAATGCGACTCCGGTCTAAAAACCGATTCCGGAGCGGCTCCGACTCCGACTCCGACTCCGACTCCGACTCCGCACCACCGGCAGTCGTTTTCGAAGACTAAGTCTATGCATTTCGATATCCATCTGCGATGCCTTCATTCATGGAAATATGTGAAATTTATTTAAGAAGGCGCCACATACGAAAAAACGCGTGATTGCCTCCGCATCCTGACAAATATGAGATGCTGATACTTAAAGCATTTGGATTATACTCCAAACAAGCATGAGTTTTCATTTGTAGATGGACTTGTTTCATACATTTACCCAAGACTATATTCCGTAAAGCTGGTCGTCGTCACCTCACGCGTCAGATGGAGCATAACATACATAGCATATATATATATATATATATATATATATATATATATATATATATATATATATATAACGTATAGCGCGCATATATAACATCGTCGATAAGCTATTTGCAGCTGAAAGGTGTTTTTTCCTTGCTTTTATTTTTTTGAGTTGCTTTCTTAGCTACGTGGGCATTTTTGCTATCTGTGGAATTCATCGTCACTTTTAATTTGAGCTTAATTTTAGCTGCCACCTCGGGCAAAAATGGTGCACTTATTAATGACCAAATGTATAGTACTTCCTCTCATGGTTTCAAGGTTCCAATGTCGTGAGCCAATGGCAGATAGTCGTCCGGCATTTTCCGCTTGCTTGTGCGTTATGAACCCGTAAGCAACCATTCAAAAGACTTAACGTTTTCCCTAATCCTTGTCTTGCCTTCCTTCAAAAACGCTTCGAACACATGCAAGCCCCATCGAGCGTGCGCGGTGGGCGGTGGAGCAGCTGATCAGTGCCCTGGGCGCCATCTTCGGAGGTTAAAGCCCCAGGAAGCGGGCGAAACGTACATAACCCTGCGGGCCACACTGAGCGGTAAAATGCAGCTACCCGTGGCCGCCAATTCGCCGGGACGCTCGGGACCACCGAAGCTGGGTCGCTGTCCCGTCGTTTCACTGGAAGCTGAGAATCGCCTCGCCCGGAGAGCTGTATATTTGCCACAACTGTTTTGCAGCCTTGACGGAGAAACACTGCGCTCGGTCGGCTACGAATTTGCATTACGCCACAAACTGGAACATAAATTTAACTCGGATACTCGTGAGAATGGCAAGGATTCACTTAGCGGATCTATGAAGCGCTATTCAGAAATCTATGTGTGTAAGGCGAAGTCCATAAGCATATGGAGGCTCGAGAGCTAAAGCAAGAAGAATGTCGGAAAATTACGGACGGAGGAATTTTTCGGACTTTCGTTCTCGTCTTGAACAATTATTTGCACAAAATTTCGGCCAGTTGTCCAGCCATCGTCAGGTGTTAACTGGTCCTGAGAAGGACCGGCTGGATTTTGGCTATCCATTTTCCCCAGTGCGGACCCGAAACGGCATTCAGCTGACGAAAGTGGATGTTCAAAACCCACCCGCTCGTTCTCAGGACCAGCTAACACCTGAAGACGGCCGAAAACTAACTGGCCGACACGCTGTGTAAATAATAACACGCAAGTCGCGGATGGAAATCCGGAAAATTCCTCCATTTGTAATGCAGACACCTCGTCTCAATCATTCCGCACAACGCTAATGTCGGAAAATCTTCCGACAACCTACGCCCACTCTTTGTTCGGCAGGAACGCGGACCTTGTCCGCCACATCATATCTACAATGCTGATGATACCTAGTCGACGCAACAAGCATGTTGGCGAAACGAGGAGGAAAGCGTGTGGGTCGCGTTGTTTCCGCGGAGAAGGGAGTCACGTACACAGCTGTTGGCTGCGTGAGCGCAGCAAGAGCAGCCGTTCCTCCCGTGATGATATTCCCAGCGGTTTCGCCCCGGGCTATTGCATGGACCTCCGGCCGGCACGGTTGGAGGAGTCGGAGACTCGAGCTGGAACAACGATGAACTCTTTTCTCTGTGGCTGCGCCACTTCGCAGAATTCACGGGGGCAGCGTCCGACAGGAATGCTGCTCACATGGATAATCACGCAAGCCACGTTGGCAGGGATGTCGTCTGCTGTGGCAGAAAAAGTGGAGTCGGTGTAATGGCCGTCCGTCCACGCTGCTTCCACGTTCGCCAATCACTAGAAATTGTGGTCCACGGGCCGATCAAAGCGGAGTACGCGCGGAAGGTTCAGCACTGGCACGATGTCTATCCTGGAGCAAGGGTCCAAGACAGTGATGTAACGCCCCTGTGTTCACAGTCAGGCACCGTTGCCTTCAGCGCTGACAACATTATCACTGACTATGGAGCATGCAGGATCTGGCCCTTCCATCCAGAAAGAGTTCTCATGGATCCGACCCTTAAGGCGGTACAACGAAATCCAATCAAATGACAGCGCCATTGAAGGAGACCAAGAGACTAGGCAGTCTGGGTCTATCAATCATCATTCTAGAGCAGGCAGCAAACGCACCTATTGAAAACGTCTCCAACAGGCCAGGTGTCGCAAAAGATGAGGACCACCAGATGCCGTGCCATTTTGAGGCAGACAGTCATGAGTCTGGAGAGAGAGTGCTGCCAGTCACCTTTCGACGCTCTCAGGGACTCTTCTGACAACGAAGGAAGTCAAACGCGAGGCAGGGAAAGGCAAAAAGAAGAGGCTGGGCCAATGACTTTAACCAGCTAACATTAAAAGTTTGCCTGGGAGGGCGTGGGAAAGTTCTGCAGGAGAAGCTAGTTTCAGAGGCTGGGTACCAGAAGAAAAAGTGCAGGGGAAATAAAAAGCTGCCTGACAGGCGTAGTAAGATGGAAGACGCCTGAGTTTATTGTCTGGAGGGTGTCTCTGGAAAAGGAAAACTGCGGTCACCATGTAGACTCTGTGACTGCCGGACGCACGAAGCCTGCGCTAATGGTGCGATGTCACCCGGGTTTGTGCGTGATTTCGTCGTTAAACCTAATCAGCTTAACATCTATTACTAGCCGCTGCGGCCTTTACAGGAAAAGGCGTAGGTAGGCATATGCTGAAATACATTTGCTTGAAAAGTTCGTTCCTTCGCAGGAATGCTCCAAGAAAAGTGAACAACCAAAATCCTCGGTTTCGTTGAAAAAAGGCGCGAGATGAAGAGATGTAAGCACTTAAATCAGATAATAATTGGCAATCAGGGAGCGTCTTTATACGTAACTGCAACGTAAAACGCTTCTCTTGCAAGCTGTTTAGCAGACAAATTCAATTTTTGTTTTCAATTAACCGTCAACCTTCGTACGGACAAAAACCGCCAGCAATTGAAATCCTCTGTTGTTAACCTCTCCATTCTTCTGCTTATTTTTTGGTACCAAAATATCTGCACAGTTATGATGACAAAACATTCCGTATTTCCGCTACTAGCCATACACTTCGACAGTTTGTCTGCAGCTATGAAACTGTGTTCTTTTCACCATCCAGACCACAGAAAAGGCTAAGCTTTGAGCGAAAGACCTCGGCAAAAAACCATTGCCCCCTTTCCCCGCAAACCATGCTTGCAGAAATTTAAAGCACTGGAAGCAGGACCTTCAAAAATTGCATCTTTTCATGGATCGCCAGCTAGCCAACATCAAATTTTCCCGATAACGACGGTTAACTAGAATTTACTGAGCATTTATTTCGAAGTATCTGCCTTTGGCTGCCTGCATATGATGTGAAACATGATGATTCGGATGGACATTTTCGTTTTATCCTCTGGTTTCAGCACAGAATTCGTCCATACGAAGGAACAGTACTTCCACGTTAATCAACCAAGGACAGTCTCAAACACTATTTTTATCTTCGTAACTTAGTGAAACTTCCGCGGATGTTGTGCGATGTTAAATATCTCACAATGACGGATTGTCCTCTTGTCCGGGATTGTTCGTGGATACTACGTCTTGGTGCCGACCGGGTGTCCCGCAGTGCACCGGATCATCTCATGAGATCATATTTCAAGTCTGGTAATATGTGCAGTGCTAATGTGTTCGTGGGCTTTTCACGCTCGTGTGCCGTAAAACTGAAAAACTGGTGCGTCTGCGTTCAGTCGTATACGGAGGGATAGTGAAAGAGTTGGACGAACAGTGACGGTGCAGGACACTCATGGATATTTATAAAAATTCAATGCGCTTCTTGGGTTATGTGTTATATTCCTTGTTGGAAAACGGGAAATAAGGATACCTAAACGAGTAAAAAGCCAGACAGGCGTAACACACACTAAGTAAGCAGGCACAACACGACACTAGTCGCGTTGGTAGCTCAGCTGGTAGAGCTTCTGTCACCGCTCCCCACCCTGGCATTGTGGGTTCGGGTCACCTCGGCGCTCGCTTTTTTTCCCACAGGTCATTTGACAACTAACCTATAGAGGGAGATATTGGCTACCGCACCATCTTGTCGTTCATGTTGGCACGTTCAACTTTCGTCCCCATATTTGCTGTTGGTCTAGCATTGCACATCCGGGCGTCGAGATCATAGTCCGTGTTCGGGCCAGATTTATCAATTTATCAATAAAAATTCAAGCATTTGCGACTTGTTTTAACCTGTCCTACGCAGATAAAAGTCATTTGTCACCCTGAACAGCAGAGACGCCGTTAGTTTTAGCTCAGGGGTTAGAGCGCTGATCTCCCCATCTGGCAAGCTGTGTTGGTTTGAATCGCCTCTTCGATCGTTTTTGGCGCTCTCGAGTCGGCTGGCACCCGGCCAAACGGAGGACCCTCACCGACTGCGACACGGAGCCATCGCATTACAGACGGCACATTGAGCTTTCGCTGCGAAATCAACCGATAGCGGGTGCTGGATTCAGAATCAACGCAATGAGCTCCTCTGCACATGGGCTGCCGCTCATGATAAAAAGTAATGGGTTATCTCATCGTCCTTGTTGCGATCTTGAGCGCAAAACGGTTTATTTATTATTAAACGGGAGATTTGCATCTTTTAGCATAATAAATCAGATTTCTCGATAGCCCCGCCCGACCGCACCTCCTTTGGCATGCAAATACATTATCGAGAACTGGATATTGAATGATACTGTTTTCACCAGAAGACAGCTCAATCTTTCCAGGCATTTGGACTGCCGTTTATGGTACAGCAAATTGCATCTTCTTTCAAGGTTATTTAAGGGAATGTATTTCGGGCTTCGACGCTTTTTATTTGGACAATATTTTGAACCATCCATGGCAGCGAGCGATGTTGGAAGAGGTGTAAAATTCCTTGTGGCATCTTGAGTTTAAAATACCGAAAGAGGTTGATAAAATCCCGTCTTATCACGGAAGGCAAAAATGCAAAATATTGTACAAACAAAATGCAGCGAGAGATGTGGGACGCACGTTTGAACTTGCTTCTGGTACCTTGGGTTCAAAACATCGAGATATTAGGAAAATCCATCTTACTGCGAAATGCAAAACTACGAAATATTCCTGCCCAACACTGTTTGCTTAAAAATGTGATTCTAAATTCTAATCAAAATGCGACTGACATCGTTCGACATCCGTCCCACAAGGCAGTTCATTGTCCAGATTATATGCAGACTATCCAAATTAGTTAATAAAGTACTTATTAAACTTTTTATTAAACTTTCGGACACATTCGTTGGGTTATTTAAGTAAAATTATCAACATAGACAACCTTCTTGAAAACCGG
Organism: Capitulum mitella; assembly: GCA_030062745.1. NCBI lineage: Eukaryota > Metazoa > Arthropoda > Thecostraca > Pollicipedomorpha > Pollicipedidae > Capitulum > Capitulum mitella. Next base: position 28,803,705 of record CP099843.1, read on the forward strand.
TAGAAACTTGGGTTTATGCACAAAAGATATGTAGTCGTAACGAAGTGTCAGTGTACCGGCTGTAATCGAGTTCAGATAGGTGTAAGGTAGCTCAGCTGGCTGAACTCTGGTCTCTCCGTTCTGGCAAGTTGGGTTCGTGCCAATGCGGCACTCAGTGTTTGGTCCGATATTCAGCTGGAAACAGGTAATGGGAGAAAGGTAATATCTACAGCCTTCCACGCGGTGATCAATTACTTCGTTTATCAGCCGCCCGTTACCCGAAATCATTACTGTCGGCAATCGGAGGAATAAGACTTCGTGCAGCAGGCCCTGCTTACTGCAGGACTCGAGTTTTCCTTGTTTGTGGATGGTTTTAACCGTTGGCGATGTATTTGAGACACGGTTGGTTTTCGGCGCTTTGGGATCATTTTCCGTGCGAATCGTCTCTGCGCCCGAGTTAGGCCCCCGTGCGCTGCCGGTGCACGCGCTACAGCAGTGCTGGAAGCTGTCAACAAGCCGGACAAGAGCCGCTTGTTTTCGGGTGAAACGCGTCGGAGAACCCCGCACGTCACGAGCTTCGCGCAGGCGCAGCGCTTCTCGGAAACTAGGAGGACCAGTGACGTCATTGTGCGCGATTACCGCAGACCCGAGGGCGGTACGGTCCCTGGCGGCGGATCGTTCGGGCAGTTGTGAGTGGTCCGGCAGATCCTCTAATTCAGCTGACGGGACAAAACCAATTGGACAGAGCAGGGGCGACGGATTGGGAGGAGGGGGCAGGGGCAGCTGTCCCCCATCTCTGGTCGAAATTTGACGTTAACCATATGGCGTTGCATGAGAAGAAACGAGTTAAAAAATCGACTCGCCCCCATATCTGAAGAGGCTACGCCGCCACTGGGACAGTGGGTTTCAGATTAAACGTCCCCGTCGCCTGTCTCGGGTCGCCCATTTTGCATTGCAACCGTCACGTTTCTGCCTCGCGCATGTTTTTCTTCAGCTTTTCAATTCATTTCGAAGTAAGGTCAGCCTGAGGTGCCTGATATATCGGTCAGCAATGACATATATGACTTATTAGACATGCACTTGAGATTCACCATGTTCCATTCACATGCTCTGTAAACAGCTCCGTCTTTTTCTTCAGGTGTCAGTGTTTTCGTGAGGAAAAGCGATGAAACGATAAAAAGTGATGAATGTACTGTAGACTCGGTTCAGCGTACTCATTTCTCCTACCCCAACGTTCCATGCTGCACTATCGCAGCACGAGTCTCTTCATCGGCTCGAAGAGCGCGCAGTGTCGGCGTCAATGGCTTGTTTTCCAACTCTGTCCCGCCTGGCCCGATAAACGGGGTCGCCATGAGCCAACGGAAGTTGGCATGCTTAACGCGAGCTGGTTTGTTCTTAGCGACAAACGGCCAGGGTCTTGTAGGAGTCCCCACTAACGCATCTTCTTTTGTGCCAGGACTGTCTGCCCCTCGGCGATTTGGAACATGGGATTTTTCGCCCCCCCCCCCCCAACTCCCTCCTTGAACAAAGTCATGTTTGAAGTTGTCGTGCATTGTACGATCAACCATTGATCTCACGTAATCGCGAATCCCCTTTACAATCGTGTTCAAGATGGCGAACAATGCGCATAAGTGCAACACACATTGACATGTATTGTCAAAAACATTACCACGACAGAACTTGTACAGATCGCTACCCGAGACAAGAAAACGCAACACATCGTTCCGCTGCGAATGCGGTTTCCAATCCATTTCGCGCAGAACACCAGCCATCCATACACAGGGCACTGTTCACAGTGCCCTGTGTATTACTAACATAACACAATACACAGGGCACTGCACGGATCACGTCCGAGCCTCTATCGGGAAACCTTAGCAGAGCACCACTGCTGGACCCTGCTCGCAGGGCAAGGCCGAGACGTCCCGACCCGACTTCTGAGGCGGCGTCACAGCACCGCCTCAGAAGGCCACGCTGGCGATCCAGTCGATGTAGGCCGACACCTTGGTGTAGATGCCCGGGAAGTCGGGGTTGCCGCAGCCGACGCCGGTCGCGACGACGCCGATCAGCTGGTAGCGGCCCGTCTCCGGGTCGGGCCAGACCAGCGGGCCGCCCGAGTCACCGCTGCAGGCGTCCTGGTTGCCGTCGCCGGGGTCGACGGCGCAGATCTTGGTGCCGTTCAGCCCGCCCGGAAACTGGAGCTGGAAGCCGGGCACGCGCTGGTATGTGCGCTCGCACTCGAGCTCGTCGGCCACGCGCAGCCTGACCTCGAGCAGGCTGGTGGGCGTGGTGTCGCCGGCGAACTCGGTGACGCCCCAGCCGGCCAGGTCGGCCAGCTCGCCCTGGTGGTCGGCGCCGGCCGGCGGCAGGCAGACGGGCCGCACCGCGTCCGTGAACTGGACCGGCGCCGCCAGCTCCAGCAGGGCCAGGTCGTTCTGCGAGGCGGCGTACTCGGGGTGGTGCACCACGCGCGCCACGTCGCGCTCCTGGTGCGCCACCTCCGTCGCGCGCTGCAGGTCGTGCTCGCCGATGCGCACGAACGTGGTGGCGGCGTCGGCGGGGCGCACGCAGTGGGCCGCCGTCAGCACGTACCGGCTGTTGATGAGGCCGCCGCCGCAGAACCAGGTGCGTCCCAGCCGGCTCAGGTCGCGCGTGCCGAGCAGCGCCATCCACGGCCACTTGCCCAGGATGGCCGGAACGGCGTCAATCAAGCCGTGTACCTCCGTCCGGATCGGCTGCAGCTGGGCCACGGGCAGCGCGGTCTGCGGCGCCGCCCGCGCGCTCCTCCGCAGTCGGATGGTGCGCAGCGCGCGGCCGCAGTCGAGCAGGGGCTCGCTGGGCCCGGAGTCGTTCGCCGCCGGGCCGACCACGTCCACCTCCGGCAGCGACGCGCAGCAGACGAGCGGCTCGGCGCCGCGGAACCGGCACAGCGGCGGCGGCCGGCGCAGGATGTCGGCGCGGCTGGCGTACTCGGCGCAGTCGGCGATCGGCCGGCAGCGGCCGTCGCCGCCTTCGGCCGTGCGGCAGTGGTCCGGGTCGGCCGCGTCCGGGAACGTCACGCTGACGCCGGCGACGGCGCGCCCGAGCGGGCCGATCACCAGCGCCAACACGAGCAGCAGCGGCGGCGCGGCGGACATGGCGGCGACTGAGCCGGCGCGGCGGCGGCGGCCGTTTATGTGGGGCCGACGCGGCGCGGTCCGCTGGGATTACCGAGGTGGCCGCGGCCAGCGACAACGTCACGACGCCACCACCCGTTGCCCCAAACCGGTTTGTGCGCCCTCGGACGACAGAGGGGAAGATCCGCTGCGACGAGCAGGCTTGCGAAGGCGAATAGTGAGGTGCGTGCACTGAGCAGTAACCTCCTGTTCGCGCCTGTGCATTCACAACAGAGTTAAGAGGCGCATTTTGACCTTGTACTTTGCGCCGTATTGAGGTCTATGTATTGCTAGGGTCTAGAATTGGCTTTTGCGCGTTTGCGTCTGATATTTTCATTGTAAGCTATCCTCTGAGGTCTATTTTGAGTCTATAAACATGTAAACTTACGATGGCTCCAAAGTATTTGTCGGAACTTGCTCCAAATGCTATCGCTGTGGAAACTCGTACACAGGAAATAAGGGAGTTGAGCGAAGGGTGAATAGAGGTATTGACAGAAGGGTGGATAGGGGTGAGTAAGGGTAAATAAGTGTCTTAAAGCCGTGGCTGCTGAGATGACTTATTTCATAAAGTTGCACCAAAAGCTAGGGCGCGTCGAAGAGCGAATCATCTTCCTCATAAACTGCAGACAGTAAGGTCTGCATTCATGTTTATTAGTATTTTCCTGTTCACCTTAGTGTCTGCAGTTCCGAGGCTGGGTTTCTGACTGGCGCGTGCTTTAGCTTTCTGGGTTTTACAAGTGAATTTTTTTATCAGTTCTAAAGAGGCCAATGGCAGAAGCCAAGGCCATTGCTAAAACGCTGAGTCCATGCTAATATCTATGTCTTTTGTGTGACTCCAAGTTTCCGCCGGCATAAAGATGGTTGTCGGTGTTGACAATTTTACTTTAATAAACCGACAAATTTGTCGAACAATTTAATGAACAATGTAACAATTAATTTGATAACTAATTTGGGTAGTTTTTATATAACCTGGCCATAAGTTGACTTGTGGGATGCATTACCATTGCGTGACGGACGATGCCAGTTGCATTCCCCTTGCAATACAGAATCGCATTTTTACCTTCTGTGATAAGACGGTATTTTGTTGAACTCTTTCGGTATTTTGAACTCAAGGTGCCACAAGGAATTTTACGCCTCGTCCGACATCGACCGCTGTCATGGATGGTTCAAAATATCGTCCAAATAAAAAGCGTCGAAGCCCGAAATACATCCGTTTAAATAATGCTGAAAGAGGGTGCAAGTTGCTGTAAGGTAGCAGTCCAAATGCCTGAAAAAATTCAGCTATGTTCTGGCGAAAACAGTATGATTCAATATCCAATCCTCCATAATGTATTAACATGCAAAAAGAGGTGCGGTCGGGCGGGCCTACCGAGAAATCCGATTTATTATGCTAATAGATGTAAATCTCACCCGTTCTGCAGTCAAGATCGCAACTAGGACGATGAGAAAACCCAATATATCTTACGAATGATAGAACATGCACAGCGGGGCTTGTTACGTTAAATCTGAATCCAGCACCCGCTATCGGCTGATTTCGCAGCGAAAGCTCAATGTGCCGTCTGTAATGCGATGGCTCCGTGTCGCAGTCGGTGAGGGTCCTCCTTCGGCGACTCGAGAGCGCCAGGAACGATCGACGAGGCGATTCGAACGAACACAGCTTGCCAGGTGGGGAGATCAGCGCTCTAACCACTGAGCTAAAACTAACGGCGTCTCTGCCGTTCAGGGTGGCAGATGACTTTTAGCTGCGCAGGACAGCTCAAGACGAGTCGCAAATGCTTGAATTTTTAGTAAGTTTTTTGATAATTTTGACCCGAATACGGACTTTGATCTCGAAGCCCGGCCGTGCAATGCCAGCCCAACAGCAAATATGGTGGCGAAAGCTTGAACGTGCCAACATGAACGACACGATGGCGCGGTAGCCAATGTCTACCCTCTATAGGTCAGTTGTGAAATGACCTGTGGGAGAAATAACGAGCGCCGAGGTGACCCGTACCCACATTGCCAGGGTGGGGAGCGGTGACAGAAGCTCTACCAACTGAGCTACCAACCGACGTGACTAGTGTTGTGTTGTGCCTGTTTATGTAGCGTGTTTTCACCTGTCTGTTTTTTCTGTTTTGTTTTTTTACTATAGGTATCCTTATTTCCGTTTTCTAACAATGAATGTAACACATAACTCAACGAGCACGTTAGACTTGCATACATGTCCATGAATATCCTGCACCGTCGTTGTTCGCCCAGCTCTGTACTCTCCATTCGTGTACGACTGAACGCAAACGTACGAGTTTTGCGGCACATGAACATGAAAAGCTCACGAGCACATCAGTACCGCACATATCCGCCTTGGAATCTGACCTCATGAGGTGAGCCGGTGTGCTGTGGGACACCCCCGCGGTAACGCGACGTAGTCTCGACGAAAAACCTCAGACGAGAGGACAATCCGCCATGGTCAGATATTTATCATCCGACAGTATTCGCGGAAGTTTCACTGGGTTTATTCCTGTCATGAAGGTAAAGATAGGGCTCGGGATCGTCCCTGGTTGATTAACGTCAAAGTTTGCTTCCTTCGTATGGACAATTTTGTGCTGAAACCACAGAATAAAAGGGAAAAGTATGCATCCGAAACATCATGTTTCATATTGTATGCAGGCAGCCAAAGAAAGATACATTGAAACAAATGCTCAGCAGATTCTAGTAGGCTGCTCTCATCGGGAAAATGCAGTGTTGGTCAACTGGTGATCCGTGAAAACTTGCAACTTATTAAAGCTCCTGCTTCCAGCGATTTACCTCTTGCAAGCACGGTTTGCGGGTAAAGTGAAGTGATGGCGCCACCCTAAGGTTTTTTACTCATAACTTAGCTATTTTTGTGGTCTGGATGACAAAAAAGACTTTGTTTCATAGCTGAACACAAGCTATCAAAACGTATGTCTGATAGCGGAAATACTGAATGTTTTGTCTTCATAGCCGTGCAAAGATTTTGGTACCAAAAAATAAGCAGAGGAATGGAGGGTTACTGCCACAGGATTCTAATTACTGGCGATTCTTGTCTGTACGGAGGCTAACTGGTAACTGGAAGCGAAGAATGAAATCTGTCTGTTAATGTCTTGCAAGAAAAATGTTTTAGGTACTAGGTATGCATCAAGACACTCCCCGATTGGAAATTATTTTTCCAGTTTGAGTCCCTACAGCTCTTCATGTCGCAACTTTTCTCAACAAAGCTAATGATTTGTCTGTTCATTTTTTCTGGAACACACTAGGGAAAGAAAGAACTTTTCAAGCAAATGTTTTTCAGCATAAGCTTACCTACATCTCTTGCTGTAAGGACCAGAGCGGCTTACAGTAGAGATTAGGCTGACGATGCTTAACGACGAAATCACACACAAACCGGCTGACGTCGCACCATTAGTGCATGCCTCGTGCACCCAGTCATAGTCTACACTATAACCGCAGTTCTCCTTCTCCACAAACACTCTCCGGACAACAGGCGCAGACGTCTTCCGTCTTCCTACGTCTGTCAGGCAGTCTTTTATTTCCCTTGCACATTTTCTTCTGGTATCCAGCCTCCGAAACTGGCTTCTTCTTTAGAACTTTCCCACGCTCCCCGGCGGAGAGATTATAGGTGAGCTGGTTAAAATCATTGACTTAAATCTCTTCCTTTTGCCCTTCTCTGCCTTGCGTTTGACCTTCTTCACTGCAAGAACAGTTTCAAAAGGTGACTGGATTCTGGAAGCGCTCTCCATCCAAACACTTCACTGCCCCAAAATGCCACGGCGGCTGGTGGCCCTCATCTTATGCGGTGGCTGGTCTACCGGAGACGTTTGCAAGGGGTAAGTTTGCCGCCTGCTCCAGAATGCTGACTGATGAGCTCAGACTGCCCACCTTCTTTGTCTCCTGTCTCTGGCGCTGTCATCTGACAGGATTTCGTTGTACCGCGTAAGGGTCCGATCCATGAGAATGAGATCCATGAGATCCATGAGAAAAAAAAGATTCAACTCTTTCTGAGTTGAAGGGCCAGATCCTGCATGTTCTAAAGTCACTGATAATGTTGTCAGCGCTGAAGGCAACGGTGCCTGACTGCGAACACAGGGGTGTTATATCACTGTCTTGGAACCTTGCTCCAGGATGGGCGTCGTGCCAGTGCTGAACCTTCTGCGCACACGCCGCCTTGAGCGGCCCCTAGACCGCAGCGCCTAGTGGATGGAGCACGTGGTAGCAGTGTGGAGGGACGGCCACTGTATCGACTCCACATTTTCTGGCACAACAGACTACATCCATGCTAACGTGGCTCGTACTATCCATGGGGAGCAACTCTCCTGTCAGGAGCTGCCCCTGCGAATTCCGCGAAGTGGTGCAGCCATTGGGTGAAGAGTTCCAGCCCGAGTCGCTGACTCCTCCAACCGCGCCGGCCGGAGCTCCATGCAATAGCTCGGGGCGAGACCGCTGGGAATATCGTCACGGGAGGAACGGCTGCTCTTGCGACGCTCACGCAGCCAACAGCTGTGTAGGGGAAGGTGGGACCTTCTAGGAAGGTCCTTCTAGAAGGAAGGACGGACCAGCTAAGGTTTGAAGTCACATTTCTCGCTACCATGCTATCCAACCTCACATTGTTCATAGTCTTCTGAATGTTGATTCTTTCCTCTTTTGATACGTGCAGACGCTGGATTTGAAATTCAAGAAATTTAGGTGGTGCTTGCTCTTAAAGGGGGACGAGTCAAAATCAGCGACAAGAAAAAACGCGGGGTAAGATGGACCACAAGTGGTCCGTCGTACCCCAGCAGTGCCTGCTATCCATTTATGTTTGTATAACTTCTATACTCTTGTAAACCAAAGGAAAAAGAGCGATAAAAGAACACAATAAACGTTTATTCTGTACTCAGATATGTGATAGAAAATGAACTAAAAACAAACAAGGTGCGTGTTGATACTATCGTTTGGTATAAAATGCATGTCAGCTCAGCACTTAGACGCATAGTTCACATGCGAACCACTCATCTTCCTCCCCGATTCCCGCACACATATCATGCGCCCATTTTTTGCAAACGCTGCAGCGCACCCATCCCTCCTCTGATACTGAGCGCGTGAAGCTGTCATTGCAGTAAAGACAGAGTGTGTCAGGATCTTCATCCTCGTCACTTGATAAGACATGGTCGCGTACTTTAGGCTTACGGTTCTTTTTGGATTTCTTTTCTTTGCTGTGTGCTTTCCTCTTTTTCGTGGGCGCCTTGGCCTGTTCTTTTTCTTCTTGCAGCATCTTTTTGTACGGAGAGCTTGTTAGCACTGCACATGCTCCCGTTATGCGACGCCTCTTCGTTTTGCCGTTCTGCGCTTGGCGGGATGCTCTCGGAACCGGGATGATGTGATGAGGTGAGACAGCGAGACCCTCGTGGCTGTTGCTTGGCAAGGGTTCATCTTTACTGGATGAGTCTTCTGCCTCAGATGTAGGGAGCTGGTGATGCGTCTGCCCTGAGCTGGCTGAAATCGTTGCTGGACTAGCAGCAGGGAGCTGGCTGCGCGGCTGCCCTGAGCTGGTTGAAGCCTTTGCTGGACCAGCAGCAGGGGCTTGTCTGCGCGGCTGCCCTGGGCTGGTTGAAGCTGTTGATGGACCAGCAGCAGGGGGTTGGCTGCGCGGCTGCTCTGAACTGGTTAAGGCAGTCGCTGGACCGACGTCCTCATCCAGTCTCTCTGTGACTTCTGCCGCAGCGAAATCTTCCTCCCCGAAGACGTCACGGTTGCACGGGAAGATGCCAGTCCGGCGGAATGCGTTGATGGCAGTCGTTGGAACTGCAGCCCGGAGATAGGCCTCTCCGAACAGCTGGCCAACCTGGTAAACAGTCACCACTCTGCCGGGGTTATTTCTGAGCCATTTCTCCACTGCTTGGCCATAGAATGTGTTCAGTGGAAGCATGAAGCCCACATCCAGAGGCTGCATCTTGTGCGTGCAGTGCGGGGGCAGCACGATCATGGTCACGTAGTTCGCTCTAACCAGCTCGATGACATCCAGGTTCTTCGTGTGGGTCACGTGACCGTCCAGGATCAGGAGAACCGGATCCTCCTCGGAAGGTTTAGCATGGCTTAAGAAATGGCGGAACCACTGGGTAAAAATGTCGGTCTGCATCCAGCCCGACGGATGGCAGGCGTGTCCAGTTCCAGGTGGACAGCCATCCAGCAATTCAGGTTTCATCCGAACCCGTGGGAAGATCAGAAACGGTGGGATGTAGTTGCCTCCTGCAGCCATACAGACCACGGCCGTTGTGAGGATACCACGCTCCGCTGAGGTCAGGGTGCCGACCTGAGACTTCCCTTTGCGTGCGAAGACTTTGGTCGACTTTGTCTGGACAGTCGTCAGCCCCGTCTCGTCACAGTTGAAGATGCGGTGAGCCGGAAACTTTGTTATGTCCATCTCATGCTCTAGAAGATCAAAAAACTTCCCCACGTTCAATCGATTAAATGCCCTGGCACGGGCTGCCGATGTCGCCTCAGGCACACGAAGCGCCACCTCCGGATGCCTGCGCTGGAATCCGGCCAACCAGTCTTTTCCGGCGAGACCGCTCTCCTTGTTGAAGTTGTGAGTTATGTTATTCTTTTCCGCCATATGAAAGGCCAGGTATCGCACGTCTTTGGTTGTTAGTCCGAAAAACTTGCTCTCCATCATAAGGATGTGGTTTACCAGCTCCTTCTCCTGAGCTGGGCTAAACACAGTCATCCTGGAGCCTAACAGCTTATCAGTCCCCTTGGCACATTTGCTTTGATTTTTCACCCTTCGCTTCAGGGTTGTCTTGGGGACGCTGAATGCTCTGGCAGCTTTCAAAAAACCCATCGATTTTGATTTCACAGCTTCAATGGCTAACGCCATTTTCTCCTCGTCCCACCTTCCACGATCGGTTTTACGCTCGTACTTGCGCGGCATCTGCAAAAATATTAAAAAACTAGCTTACTGAAATTTGTAGATACATAGGTACTTTAAACAAGTCACAGTGTTTTAGCGAGGTTTTGTATCTGTGGGGTAAAATGGACCACCACGGGGTAAGACAGACCACTAGTGGTCCGTCTTACCCCAAACCTAAATTTTGGAAACATCATGACATAGATACTAAATAGCCCAACATTGCGAAAACTTGCCTGCCCTAACTTGTGCTTCTATCATTGCTCTTCACAGCAAAATACAAAGAAAAATTAATGATGCAAAAAACGCGTCTAAATTTAATCATTCTTAGACCTCTTACCTTAGATCAGCGGGACGAAAAAGACCATTTTACTCAATAACTCAATATCCGTGCGTCCTGGAACCATTAGCCCAAGATGGCGACTGGCGCGAAGGAAAACAAAGGTAGTTAGTGTATAGTGTAGCAGATGGCAGCAGCGGTTCAGCCGGGAAGGCTGGTGGTTCGTCTTACCCCAGTGGGCCGTCTTACCCCACCTTCCCCTACGCGGCTCCCTCTCCCCGGAACAACGCGACCCGCACGCCTGTGTCCTCGTTTTGCCAACATGCCTGTTGCGTCAGCTTCTGCGCTAAGCTCGGTCTCATCAGCGTCCTAGATACGATGTGGCGGATATGATTTGTCTTTCTGCCGAATGGGGTGTGCGACGTCGAAGCATTTTTCCGACACTCTTCTTGTTTTGACTCTCGAGTCTCTGTGGGGCAATAGACTCCGCTTACGCACACAGATTTCCCGAGGACTCTTCATAAATCTGCGAGTCAATTCTTGCCAGGCGTACGAGTTTTCGTGTTGACTTTGTGTTTCAGTTTCTGACGTAATGCTCGGCCACCGAACCCAGTGTTTTTTCTGTCAAGACTATAAAACAGCTGCAGCAATAACCCAACCCTCAGGGCAAGGTCATTCTCAAGTTCCAGTGAAAGGACGGGACAGCGACCCAGCTTCGGTGGCTCCGATCGCTCCGGCGAATTGGCGGCCACGGGTAGCCGCATATATAAATAATATTATACATATATATTTATATATTTCATCGTTCAGTGTGGCCCCGCAGGACTCTGTGCCTTTCAACCGATTTTCTAAGGCTTTAACCTCCGGAGATGGCGTCCAGCCCAACTGCTCCAGCGCCCACTGCGCGCGTTCGGTGGGACTTTGATATGTTCGAAGCATCAGTGAAGGAAGACCGGACACGGATGAGGGAAGATTTTAAGCGTGTTTGAATGGTTGCGTGCGGAAAATGCCAGAAGCGGAAAACGGAATGAAAATGCCAGAGCAGCGGAAAATGCCAGGCGGCTATCTGCCATTAACCTCAGCACTGTCTATAACCTTGAAACCACGTGAAGAAGTACTTTTTTTGTAATTTGTTCATTTATTGAGTAATTATAAAGTAATGTGCTCATTAATAAAGTGCGCCATTTTCGTCCCAGATCTATTAAACTCAAACTGAAAGTGACAATGAATTTTCTAGATTGCAAAAACATCCACAAAAGTCAGAAATCAGTACAGAGAAGTTCGAGCAAGCATTGAGAAGAAAAAACGCCTTTCAGTTCCGAACAGATTATCAACGATGCTATTTACGCATGCTGCATATTCAATCTACACACACATATATAATAATATGCTGTATACACAATGCTTCGTCTGACGTGCGAGGTGACGACAAATGAGATTGGGAGTGCCGTCAGCTGATTAGTGATGGACAAAGTTTTCGAAAAGTGATGGTGTCCGTCATTATCCCGTTTTCTCCTGTTTACTGGTTTTACGTTGCAAAAGTGGACGAAACGTAGCATGATTTTGGAGGATTGCTCTTTTGTCTGGAGAAGAAGTAGAAAAAGCCTGTACAGAGTGTGACGGTGTGACTGTAAATTAGCAGTGATTTAGTTGTTATTGTTCAGCTGGCGTGGACGCGCAACGTTGTGGCTTTACAATAAAACCCACGCCGAAGTGGACTCGCTGCCTCTAGCCGACATGTATCAAGGGTGACGGAACCCGACACGAAGGGCGGAAAACTTAAGGAAGAAAATAGTAAAAACTTACCTCGTTGTCATGCTTAATCAAACTTGCATTAATGAGAATCTGTTCTCAAAGTCTCCTCCCTCTCACCCTCTCCCTCCCCCCTCTCTCTCTCTCTCTGTCTGTCTTGTATAGCGTGCGTGCGTGCGTGGGTGCGTGTGTTGGCATTTGGAAAAATAACGCCAAAATTGTTACAATGAAACCAAGTTTTGACTTTTGACCTTAACCTGACCTTGTGAAGTGACCTCAGATGAACAAAATTGCATTTATATGCTTGCTCAACTACTTATCTGTGCCGTCATATAAAGTTTTAGGTTTGATCTTAAAAATGTCATTTTTGGTAGCCATTTTCCTTATACCCTCAACAGGGCCAAAAATGGCCTGAGATGGCTCCCAAAGGCGTTGCCAAGCTCCGCCCCTGAACAAAACAGAATTGCAAAATTTTGCTGCAGTACGCGGAAAGAATAGGAAAGGAAAGCCAAAAAATTTCGTGAAGCTGCCCGAAAACCCTGCAATTGGCAAGCAAAAAAACCCGAGGGAGGGATTCAGTCCCCCTGCCGGAAACAGAGTTAAAGTACATTGGGGTTTAACCCTATTTCCGGAGGGCTAGACGACATGGTCGATTCCCGGCAGGGGGGTGGATTCGGTCACCCCTGAGATCTCGAGAACTACACATCCGATTTCATCGCAAGAAACAGCAATCGATTTGACATGACGTGAACAACAGTTTTATAAAAATAAATTCTCAAAAAATTTGAAACGTGTGGATACAGGGGGCGTAATTGTCAAACTTAGGGGCATTTTTGGACCTTTTATAACTCCGTTGTTCATCGACCGATTTCAATGAAACTGGCATGAATCGAGAGCTTATGGATAGGACTTTTACGATTGGTACACACATCTGAAATTTTGAGAACATTCATGGGCGTTCACAAGATTTTAAAAGAGCAGGATTAGGTTTCCAACGCCTCAGTGAACAAAAAAGGCAAAAACACCTTGTTTTGTCTTCTGCTAGTCGTGTTATGCTAAACAAGTACAAATCGTATTAGAATGTTTGCATAATGTTAGCATAGGCGGTGTCAGGGACATGAAAAGGGGAACTGTCATGGTCATATGCTCCTCAGATCAACTTGTGACCTTTGACCTTAAATGACCTCCAGTGACCTTGGAGCCACTTGGAATGGTCTCGTGTGCATTTAATATTGTCTGTAAACGTTTTCAATCATTTGAATTCATTCTATTTAAAAAATTCCGTTTTATGGCTATTGCGATATAAGGTACGCGCACTGACAATTTAGGTCATAGCTCCGTGACCCGGCACGATATCAAGGTGAAGCTTTATACACAAGTAGAGGCCACCTTTTTACGTCATATATATTCCGGGTTTGGCATTTGAAAAAACAGCGCCGAAACTATTGCAATAAAACCAAATTTTGGCGTTTGACCTTAATCTGACCTTGTAAAGTGATCTCAGATAAACAAAATTATATCTGCACATTGCCCAACTATTTAGCTATACATCCATACAAAGTTTTAAGTTCTATCTTAAAAACGCTGTTTTGGCAGACATTTTCCTTTTGTTCTGAACATGGCCAAAAATGGCTTGAGGCACCTCCCAAAAACGTTGCCTGGCTCCGCCCCTGAGCAAAACATAATTTTGAAATTTTGTCACGGCACGTAGAAGAATAACTAGGAAAAGTCACCAAGTTTTGTAAGGCTGCGTTAAAAAGCCTGGAATTGGCAAGCAAAAAACCCGAGGGGGACGGATTCAGCCCCCTGCCGGGAATAGGGTTAAGGTACATTAACCCGCGCACGACCGTCGGTCCGTCCCGAGCATCGGCGACTTGTGGGTGGGGGGCAGTTGACTGCCCCCCCTCTAACTCACGAACGGTTGATCGCACGATAAAAATAAACATACCGTTGGAAAGCCTGTGACGAGTAGAGTTCGAAACTGGTCTCATTTTTAGTTTTAGATAATATGTAAGCCAATTTACGCCCTATATATGTTTTCTCATAGCCGACTGCATGAGACCGAGAAATGGCCTGAATCTCAAGGGCTGTGACTAATAACGCATAGGTAAAGGCACCAGCGCACAAGTAAATGTCCACGGATGCCGATACACGTCTAATTTCCTCAGATTTGTTCAATATATACGCCGAAACGTTGAGTTAGACACCGCAATTCTCCCGTCAGCCGTCACTGTGCGCCGCTGCTATATGCGGTACCAAATTGGCGGAAACTAATTTTAGCGTTCCTTTATTTTCGCGAAAAAAGACGATCTATGTCAATTTTATTGATCTTTGTGGTTCTTGTGATGGTTTCTCATGCTTAAATTGTGGAAAAATTGATTAGTTGCCAATCTACAAAGTTGGCGGAGCTTTATTCGCGAGAGCCTTTTTATTTCCAAAATATGCTACTTTTTCAAACTTTTTGAGGTTCCTGGTATAAACTACGTCTGTGCAAGTTATTTCTGCCATTTTCTACCCATTTTGAGTCATTCATCGTCGATTTTGACGGTGGTACATTTTGGCCCACTACAGCTATTCGTGACCTGACCTCAGGTCAATGGCTGGAAGTCACTGATACTTTGCCCAATGACGGTAACTAGATGTCTGCTTCACTCCACACTAAAAATGTTATGGAATATTCCGTCAATTTCCGAAAAAACGGCGATATGTCTTAAAAATGGGCTTGACCTTAGGTCAATGACCCGGAAAATTCCGAAAAATCTGAGATAGCAGATTGGTTGCATCTATCACGATCACTAATCCCTGAAAGTATTATTAAGATATCTTGTTTTGCGAAAAAGTTACAGGGCGCTAAACTTTTTTTTGACATAGGTCTGTTTGAGCTGACCTAGGTCAGGCACCTGACGCGACCTGAAGTCAAAATTTTGACAAGAGACATAAAATTGGTGGAGCAAAAGGTACACAAAGTTTCGTGACTCTGTGTTTGTTGGTTCTCTCGCAATCCCAGAAAAACCTCAGGGGGGCAGTCAACTGCCCCCCCCAGTCGGGGACGGGTTAAACTGTGCCCGAAACTACCTATGCAGACCACTTAGGTATTTTTTTTTTGAAAATTTCACGATCTTGTCATTCGCATTTGTCCATTCGTCATTTTGGCATGCCCCTTTTCAAGGTCGTCATTTTGCTGTTCGCCATTTGGCTGTTCTCCATTTTGGTATGTCGCCATTTTGCCGTTCGCCATTTGGCCATTCACCATTTTAGCTCGTCGCCTTTTTTACATGTCGCCATTTTGGCGTTCGCCGTTTAGCCATTCACCGTTTTGGCGTGTCGCCTTTCTTCATGTCTCCATTTTGCCGTTCGCCATTTGTCCAGTCGCCAATTAGGCGTGTCGCCTTTTTAACATGTCATCATTTTGCCGATCGCCTTTTGGCCATTCACCACTTTGGCGTGTCGTCACTTTTACATTTTGCCATTTTGCCGTTAGCCATTTGGCCAGTCGCGTCGCCATTCAGCCAGTCGTTGACTTCAGCATTCACCATTCGGCATTCGCCAAAAAGGCACCCCCATTTTTATGTTTCGCCATTTTGCCCGAACACCGTCAATCGGCGAGCCGTAATAGTGTGGAGGGACTGACCGGAGGTTTTGAGACGAGGGGAAGGTCAGACAACTATTTCTATGGAGTTGAGAGTTTTGCGTGAATGATCTTTGGCACTCAGGCCTTGCTATTTGCGGATTGTGATGTCGAGCCAAAGTCGCGGCAGGACGGAAACACTTTTCGAGATTCGGACTTGAGTTCCATGCACCCTGAGAATTTAACTTACTCTTGATACTCACAGGCTTTTTTTTCACTGTCGTTAGATGTTTGCAACCTCCACATTGTACTGAATGTGCTCATCGTCGTCGCTTATGTTGCCAACTTAACCCGCGCACGTCCGTCGGTCGGCGACGATCACGCCCGACTGGGGGGGCGGTTGACCGCCCCCCTCTAACTCATGAACAGTTGGTTGTGCGATAAAAATAAGCACACCGTTGGAAGGCTTGTGACGAATAGAGCTCGAAACTGGTTTCATTTTTAGTTTTAGACAATATGTGAGCAATTTACTTCCTATATATGTTTTATCATAGCTGATTGCATGAGACCGAGAAACGGCCTAAATCTCAAGGGCTACAACTAACAACGCAAAGGTAAAGGCACCAACGAACAGGTAAAGACCAGCAGATGTCGATACACGTCTAATTTCTCAGATTTGTTCAATATATGCGCCGAAACGCTGAGTTAAATAGACGGTAATTTTCACGCCGGTTGTCGGCGGGCGCCGCAGCCGTACGCAGCAAGAAATTAACGGGAACTAATTTTAGCGTCCCTTTATTTTCGCCTCAGAAGCCTATCCATGTGAATTTTGTTGATCTTAGCTGTTCTTGTGATGGTTTCTCATGCTTAAATTTTGAAGAAATCATTAGTTACCATTCTAAGCAATAGGCGGGGCTTTATTCGCGAGAGCCTGTTTATTTCCAAAATATGCAATTTTAAAACTTTTTAAGGTTCTTCGTATTACTTACGTCTGTGTAACCCACTTCTGCCATTTTCTACGCATTCTGAGTAACTCATCGCCGATTTTGACGGTAGTACATTTTGGCTCGCAACAGTTATTCGTGACCTGACCTCAGGTCAATGGCTGGAAGTCACTGATACTTTGCCCAATGACGGTAACTAGATGTCTGCTTCACTCCATACCAAAAACATTATCAAAAATTTCGCCGATTTCCAAAAAAAAACACGACTTGTCTTACAAATGGGCTAAACCTTAAGCGAATGACCCAGAAAATTCCGAAAAATCTGAGATAGCAGATTTGCTGCATCTATCGAGATCACTAACCCCTGAAAGTGTTATTGTGATATCTTGTTTTTTGAAAAAGTTACAGGGTGCTTAACTTTTTTGGATATAGGCACGTTTGACCTGACATAGGTCAAACACCTGACTTGGCCTGAGGTCAAAATTTTGACGCAAGACGTCAAAATGATCAAGCAAAAGATACACCAAGTTTCGTGGCGCTGTGTTTGTTCTTTCTCTCGCAATCCAAGAAAAACCTCATCCGCCCCCCAGTCGGTATTTAAGCGCTTCCATATTACAAACACAAAGATACCTTGCGTACCATAGGCGTGTGTTTGGTCAACAGTAAGATTCAGCCCGAGCGCTTACTTCCAGGGAAAATAATCGTAGTAGTGGTTGCATGGCGTTTCAAATGCAATATTGATAAGTATTACTTACGATTTCAGCCGGAAAAACCTGAAACACAGATTACTTCCCCCGAAACAGATTGCGTCGTCACCGGTGTGCTAACCGCCAGACGCTCGTGTAGGGATTTTTGACGTTTCTGCGTTAAATAGTTTCTTTACGTGAGATCTCGACGCTGATTGGTCGTCGGTCGGACTCAAGGTCCAATCAAGAGTAATAAAAAAGTTTTGGGGGAATAACTAATGCGATATAAATTATCTTTAAAATAAAAAAGGTAACTGTTGTAAAAATAATAATAGTAATAATAATAGTAATAATAATAGTAATAATAAACAATAATAATAAAAAAGTAAAAATATTACAGATGGCAAAGCGTAGTTGCAATTTAAAAAATACAAAAAAACAAAAAGCAGTGAAATAAAATATCTGAAAAAAATCACCGAACAAAACTGGAAAATATTAGGAAGTGAAATAAAACAATAAATAAAAATTTACCCTAGCCTAACATAGTAACCTAACCTAACCTAACCTAACCTAACCTAACCTAACCTAACCTAACCTAGCCTAACCTAACCTAACCTAACGTAACCTGATATAACCTAGCCCAGCACAACCCAACCTAGCAACCTAATCTAACGAGTATTAAATGTCATAATGTAATAATACTGATATCAGACATCCCAACAATTATCTAATACAATAATGTAATGGCGTAATAATTCAGCAGTTCCTCCAAGTTCAGTTTGTGGCAACAGAATAGAATTTTCCTGTATATGACGTCATTAATTGCTTGAAGATGCATGCAGGGTCTACACGTCCTTGATGTCAATAACCTTAACCTTGGCGGCACTACATTTTCCGCCGCGGAATAATGTTGTTCTCCACCAGTCGACTGCAGCACGGTATTACTGTGTGGTGCGTTATCGTTACGATTTTGTTGTTATTGTTTAGAAAATCAAGTAGTGGAAAGTACGGTTAGAAACAGGATGATACGTTCTTTACATTGGTGGCAATTATACAAAGGGTTGTTTGCGATTTCGTTGGGCAGAAACTTACCGTTAGCCAAAAAATTGATTTTGATGGAACATTTTTGGGGTTTTGCATTTTTTCAAGGCTGAATCCCATTACATGGCTGGCTCTATCAGCACACAGTCGAGATTTGGATGCAGCTGTTGAACATTCAGGTGAACTGTAACTTCATACTCATTCATTCTACATTGTTTCATTTAGACATGTTTTTCTTTATGAGTTGTAAATATTCATGATGTAATCATCTGGTCATTTTTCCAGTTTTCTATTGTTTGTCAGCTATATTGGTCATGGAACAGGCAATGGTGCAACTTTCCAAAATAATTGAGAATATGGTTGCCATTTGGAAATTATTCATTGTATGCAAAGTCTCATTTTTATCCATACTTTCATTCATGACAGTATGATAGTATACCATCTTGTTCTTGGCCAGTTTGTTATCTACCCCTGTAGATGCATCCATAACAATGCATTGAAGGTGTTGTGGCTACTTGTAGATGTGTAGGCTCTGATATAAAGAGGATAGAAGAGGGTTGGAAATGTGTTGTTTGGTCTTGAGGGATATGTAACAGTTTGTGCTTCAGAAGCTCATTGTATTCCCTAAAGCTCACTTTTGCACCTTTGTCAAAAAGCTGTATTATAAACATTTTGACTGGTCTGCAAGCAAATGACTGTGTTCATCCAGCATGAAGTATTTGTGTTCTCCTCACCAACTTAGACTTGCATTTTGCATATTTGCATTTCCCAAAATTGTATGTGCAGAGAAAATTTGTAGTTTGGCATCAATGAAAAAGGCAAATCCGACTGAAGGAAACAGTGGAAGCCTTCAAGCTAGTGGCAGTGGTCAGGTTAGGCATTTATAAAGAAATGGCTGCTCTTTTCCCAGATGGAGGTGGCTGACCCCAGACTGGGCACCATGCAGACGTCCACAACAGAAGCTGAGTCAGAGGAGCCCCTGACGTTTGAGGCCGTGTTCCGGGCGTTCGTGCAGCGCTCCCTGGACGAGGAGAAGGCGCGTGTTAAACGGGCGGACGCGGTCGGTGCGGCGCCGGCCGAGCCGGCAGCCGCCGGCGGGACGCTGAAGCGGCCCCGGGACGGCCCCGGCGGCCCCGGCTCCACTTCCGACTCGGACGAGCAGGCCTCGGAGCTGGCGCCGGGCCGCGGCCGGGGCCGGGGCCGCGGCCGGGGCAGGGGTAGAGGCAGGGGCAGAGGCCGGGGCAGAGGCCGGGGCAGGGGCCGGGGCAGGGGCAGGGGTCGGGCCGCGGACCTGCGACAGGAGCCGGACTCGGACGGCGGCAGCCAGGCAGGGTCGCAGCCGAACGCCGACCGGAGCCGGGATTCCTCCAGCAGCCACGGTGAGCTGGTGTCCGTGAGGTCGGCACGGACCTGATGGGAGCCTTCCCAGCGACCCAGTGCTGTTGCTTGGGATACAGATTTTCGATTTCAAGTCTGACTGCACAGGATGGAAATTTTTGATTCTCAGTCATAGGAACAGTCCGTGATATGGGTAGCGTGATGAGCGAGCAATGAGTCCTGATGTCTCGAGCGTGGGTGTATTACAACCACACACGTACGGTATGGCGTGCAGACCACACTTGCTTGTCTGTCTTCGTCTGTAGGTACGATCCGTGACCTTTGCGCCCTGGCGAGACTCAGACACATCTAGTCTGTGTGACACGGCCTGAGATACATCTAGTCCGGTGTGGCACGATCTCTGACATCTCTGTCCTGGTGAGGCATGGTCTGATACATGCCTAGTCTGTTGTGGCACAGTCAGTGACATATCTGTCCTGCTGACGCATGGTATGTGACATCTGGTGAGGCACGGTCTGTGGCATTTCTGTCTTGGTTGGGCGCGGTCTGTGACGGATCGAGTCCGGTGTGGCGCTGTCTGAGACACGCCCAGCCCTGTGCGCGGGCGGCGCGATACAGTGGCCGGCCTCCCCAGCGCACCGAGAGAGAGAGATCGGCCCCCGCTGTCCCGGCCGGCTCCCCGCCCCCGGGCCGACACGGTGCCGCCGGTGTTGCCAGACGAGACGGCCCGGCGATGCAGCGCGCGCCGGTCCCGGACCCGCTCCATGGACTTCAGCCGGCTGCTGGGGGCGGACGCCGACGATCCGACCGAGTCGGACAGCGACTGGACGCCCGCCGCTCAGGTACGGCCGCCCGGATCGGACGCCGGAGTCGCCAGAGTCGCCGAGAGGTGGGTCTGGCCTGCTACGTGAGGTGACGGGTTCGAGGGTCAACCCCCATCGGTGGGACGGGCTGGATGGCGTGTTTCTGCAGAGGTGCCTGGTGTCGCGGAGAGGGCGGCGCGGCCTGCTTGGAACAGAGCGGCTCTGTCCGAGGCGACTCCACGCTTTGCAAGTTTGCTTCAGGTGACCTCCTGTCCGGGCCGTGACCGGTGCTGACCTCTGGCCGCAGGCGGAGGCGGCTAGCTCGGATGATGAGGGCGTACCGGAGGCGGCTGAACGGCCTCGGTCTGCCGCTGGACGGGGCCACGGCCGGGGCCGAGGCCGGGGTCGGGGTCGGGGTCGAGGTCGGGGCGCCGCCGGCACCAGCAGCGTCACAAAGTACGGGCTGTCCGAGTGGGTGGCGGCGGCGGTGCACACGCCGCAGTCGGCCGAGCCGCCGGCCACACCCAGCTCCACCCTCAAGGTGAGCCGAGGCCAGGCCAGCGGCGACCTCGGGGCGGGCGTCGGCCGGAGTCGGTCGGCCGGAGTCAGTTGACGGGAGCCCATCGACCGGAACCGCCTGACCGGAGCCGGCGGGCCGGAGTCGTTTGACCGGGACCGGTTGACCGAGATCAGTTGGCCAGGGTCACTCGCTCGTTGGCGGTGAATGATGACGAGGCTCTGAAATCGGTCGGACGCGCAGCCGGACGCCGGACTCCGCCGGCCCGGCCTGGGCTCAGTTGGCGCGAGGAACGGCCACCGGTTGGGAGCTCACGGTGGTCAGCCTCAGGAGGACAGGTCTTCGGTTTCCTGGGATATTTGACGAAACAGGGCGTTACTTTGTCCTCCTGGTGTCGACTTGTAAATATGACCGGCCTTTTCTCGCTTTTTAACCTGTTCTTCGTCAAACCTCACGGCGTTGGTTTAACATTATTTCAGTCGGTGCGGGTGATTGTATGCATGCGGAGTATCCGAGTGTATTCATTCGGTAAACGGCATTTTGAATTTGTGATGTATTCCACTTCATTCTCCGTGACGCCGGCCAGTGTATTGTACTGCACGCATTGTAATGGACATTGCGGGAGCTCGGTCTTGTGTTTGGCCCACTGCGCACTGGCGATTTCCCCAGACTGGCGACTTCCTGATCAACGTGGATGACGTCAGTCTGGACCGCCCGCCGATTTGGCGCATCGACGGCAAGTTCCTTATCCAGAAGTACGAGCCCATCAAAGGCAAGGGCCAGCGGCTCTATAAGAACATGGCCACGGTACGTCAATAGTGCTCCGCTTCTCGGCTGTGCTGCGCCCTGGTCCTGCCTCTCCCCTTTTTTTAAATTTTTAATTGTCATGTTTCGTGCTACATTCTGGCGTGCGATATGATGTTTGGCTTCACACGTTTATGATATACATTCGCGATTTTTTTTTGCTTCATGGTGAGCGCTTTTTTTGCGTTACGGTCGATGTTATATTTCGATGGCTTTGCCCACGTTAGATCGTCATGTTTCCTGGCGTATCGCGTTGCGTTTGCCATCGTACCCCATGATGCGCCATTGCCCACCATTTTATCAGCTCTGTTACCCCACATACTGTGACTTTGTTCACCGCTGTGTCGGCTCTTGGAGCTGACGTGTCGCGACGGTGTCGTGCACTGTGGTGGCTCTTACGCCGGATGTGTGGTCACCTGTCCTGCGCTGTGTTGGCCCGCACGCCTGGTGTGTTGTGACATTGTCCGCCGCTGTGTGCGCCCGTGTCGCCGCTGCGGCCGCTGTCCGCCGATGCTGTGTGGCCGCCGTTGTGCTGCCGTGGCCACTGCTGTTACACAGCAGCCGTGGCCTTCGCCGTTCGCCGCTGTGCCTGCTGTTCGGCGATGGCCTGTGTCCGCCGTCGTTTCAGTACATGAGCTGGGCCGCGAACATGGACAAGTTTCGTTCCGTGAGCGTCCAGTACCACCAGATGGGCCGCAGCGAGGTGATCGTGGAGCTGCTGGACAATCCTCACAGCGCCAACTTCAAGTGAGGTCCTCCGCCAGATCCGGGTCCGAACGACCTCGACTTTGATTCTACGCACGTATTATCTCTCGCCCATTCTGCGACTTCTGCATGGAGACATCTTGAATGCCGACCATTTTGTTTCCTTGTATGGCGTCACTCCAGGCATACTGCTTCTTTTTATTTGGGTATTGCGGTTAAGATTTAAATCACGCGCCATTAAATAATAGGGACTTGTTTAGCATAGCTGGCGTCATCTCGTAAAACACTACCTTTTTTGAAGGGTTGCTCACTTTTGGACGGCTCACTTTTTTCCCCTTATCTACCGGGAAAATGTACGTAAAACAGATGTACGTGTAGACAATGTACGGAAGCAAATGGACGTTTACAAATGTACGTAAGCGCAAATGTACGTACCGCAAAAAACCTGTGACAGATGTACGTAAGCGCAGATATGCGTAAGCGCAAATGTACGTATGGCAAGTGTGCGTATGTCCAGATGTACACCAATGTACATATGACAATTCTTGGTTGTGGAACAACTTCCAAAGTTTGTGATATATGTAGACCATCAGCTGGCCTTGTTATGCTAAATCAGGTCACATAAAAGGCAAAGTAATTTCATCATTCGATTGCTTCCTCATTTCGCTGTAGGTCGATGTCCTTTTTCCACGTTTTCCTGGAGACATAGCTGCATTATCGAAAAGCCTGACTTTGTGCTGGCCAACACTCGCGACCACACATCGCCCGACATCATGGTGCTATTTCGCCCCTAATTTCGATAAAATTCAACGCATAAGACCATTTTGTACATCGCAGTCTGCCAAGTCGACGTGTATTTGCGCACGAACATTTGTCTTACGCATGTGTGTTTTACGTACATTCGTTAACTAGGCTGGGCATTGCAGCGTAGCTTTCATGTTCCGCCTGTCGGCTCTCACTGGACTGTTTGCGCCTCGTACAAGCTCCTGCTCCTTGTCCGTGTCAGCCGTAGCCGGACACTGAACTCTCTCGCCTGCAGCCTGTCCAAGGCGCTCTCCATAGAGGAGACGAGCAAGTACAAGGAGAACTTTGAGATCTACATGCAGACCCTGATCTCACAGGCTCTGGACAGCAACTTTCTTCTGGAAATCACCATGGAGGGAGGTGCGTCTGTTGGGCATGGAAGGTGCCTGGCCAGGACGGTGTAGTTGAAACGAATGGTGTCTTGCCACATCACATTAGTTTGCATGCAAGATGTGCATGAAACCTGGGCACAGAGCTCACATGCCGGAAAATGCTGCTGCACCGCGAGCATTGCCATTTTTTCAAGGCCTTTGTTGGTGGCTGCCGCAGTAGTGGATACATTGCGCTGTCGGCTGTCGATAGTGACGACTCAGTTTTGGTGAAGGCCAGACCGCCTTGTTGTATGTCACCTGGTGTTGGTCGCTCACGTATTGTGTGTCTTGTTTCAGACACATACTTTGTGGAAAACGTGGCGCCCATTAAGGACATTAATGAGGAAAGGAAGAAGAAGATTCTGGAGCTTAAGTCTTGGAATGACAAGACTCAGGTTCGATTTGTTATCAGGTTGTAGTTTATCAGGTTGTAATTTGTGGTACATCAGTTGACTATCTTGAAACAGCAGCATCATGTGATAAGTTAACAATCATCGCATTATCTAGCATTGTATCTTCCTGTGAAGTGCTGTGTGAAAATGCCTGTGAACTGCAGTGTGGAGATGTGCACCATATTTCATCTGGCAGTCCGTATTTTATATTCATTTACAGTATTATTAGAGCCGGTGAAGCGGCTGCCTGGAGCCGCTCTACCACTGCTCCACTGCAGCAGCTGCTGGTGATGGGGCTGGTGCTGCTGCTGACGTCCGTCTGTGTCCCGCAGGAGGAGCTGGAGCAGCTGCTGGTGATGGAGCTGGTGCTGCTGCTGACATCCATGTGTGTCGTCCAGGAGGAGCTGGAGAAGCTGCCTGTGCGAGTGCTGATGCTACTGCTGAAGCCCGTCTGTGTCCTGCAGGAGGAGCTGGAGAAGCTGCTGGTGATGGAGCTGGTGCTGCTGCTGACATCCATGTGTGTCGTCCAGGAGGGGCTGGAGAAGCTGCTGGTGATGAAGCTGTTGCTGCTGCTGCTGACGTCCGTCTGTGTCCCGCAGGAGGAGCTGGAGAAGCTGCTGGTGCCTCTGCTGACGTCCGTCTGTGTCCCGCAGGAGGAGCTGGAGAAGCTGCCGGTGATGGAGCTGGTGGTGCTTCGGAACGTGCCGCCGGCCGAGTGCGCCACCTGCCACCAGGTGGCCAACGCCCGGCTGGTGCAGCTGTACGGCCGGCCTTACGACCGGACCAGCCTGCAGCCGCTGAGCGGCGCGCCAGCCGCCGCCAGCCGCCGCCAGTACCAGATGTGCAGCTTCTGCGCCGGCCTGGCAGACCTCTACCACAAGGTGCTCACCGCTGTGACTGGCGGCGCCCCAGTCTCGGGGCGTCACAGAGGCCCGGTCCTGTGTCGGCGGCAGCGGGCTGGGCTGCTCCGGGGAGGCACAGTTATTCGTCGGAGGGCTTCGTCATCGCCGTTCTGGCGTCCGTAACGCCGAACGACTGCCGGTCGCTGTCACGGAACTGATCACCGGAGGTCAGGATCCGCATTACTCAATAGCCAGTGCTATGAAATTCGCAGGCCAGCACAGCTGGCTGGGGCATTGTCCTGACGTGCGATTGGGCAGATCAGCGCGCCCCGGTGTGATCTGACCTGGCTATCGCGGGCTGACATGCGTTCCCAGTTATCCACTGAAGTCGCCATCCCGCGGCGGGGCAGCGCCGGGCCGACCCGAGCAGCCCCTGACGCCGCCCCTGCCGCCCCCAGATCGTGCACCAGACGTTCCACCTTTACCTGCGCTGCTGCGAGAGGGTGGCCAAGAAGCGGAAGGAGGCACCCGACGAAGACTCGACGCACATTCTGAAGGACATCCTGGTGGACGAGGAGTGGCTGGCCAAGGTACGGCCGTCCGCTTCCACGCTGGGGTGTGGTGACCGATTCGGTCGGCGGACAGTAAGGGGGACGGGGGAGGGGTGTGAGTCGTCCGTCGGCAACGAATGTCGTCAGGAGGTGCAGAACGCAGGCCGCCATTTTGTTGATAGGTTAAGCAGTGCGGTCAGGTTTGATCTGCGAGTCGGGATTTCTCAGGGTGGTTGCGTTTTGTTATTTGTTTTGTTACGTGTGTGTCTGTGTTTGTGTTTGTAGCCTGTGTTTTCACGACAACGGTTTGTCGCAACAACAACAAACCGTTGTTTCTGCGACAACAACCTCCGTTGTGTTGCCGTACCGCGGCTATCAGTGGTGTTATCTCTTCGAGTGTTCACCAGTTCGCCTCGCCGTTTCTCTGGAGGATGTTCTCTGTCTTGATAGTTGCAATGCGCACATGCTGGCGTTGCGTGGTGTTCATTGGTTTCAGCCCCCGTGGCAGTCTCACCCTGTCCTAGATGTCCGTTGTGAGCTGGAGACGGCGGCGGCCTGTATTGCCGGCGCCGCCACCCCGGCGCTGCGTGTGGCGGCCCCGACTGACGCCCGGCGTTCCGCGGACAGGCGTTCAGTGACGCCCAGATGGTGTGGGGCAACGTGGACCAGATCTACACGGCCGCCAAGGAGGAGGCCGAGGAGCAGGAGGGCGCCGCCGGCTGCTCCAGCTAGCCGGCCGCCGGCGGAGGAGCGGCGGCAGCTGCCGGGAACGGCCATGATGCGGCTCCGAGTGGCTCTGCCCGAGCAGAACTGAGGCTGAGTGTTGTGGATAATGTACAACAGCATTGCACTCATTGTAGCCTAGGAGCTTTGCATTACCCATTGATTGAATTGCTGCCCTTGTCATGTCAGGGAACGTACTGAAGCGCACATTTCCGTCCATGGCATGTCGTGTGAATCCTGGTTGCTGAAATGCGTTCATATTCCATTTCATGCACCCTGTGATTGATTCCATTTCATACACCGTATGGTTAAAATAAACGACTGTTTGACAACAGCTATTTTACAGAGATAGGATCACATTTTGCTTGTATTGGGATGTCATGGGATGACTGATTGCCATTGTTAACCCGTCCCCGACTGAGGGGGCAGCTAACCGCTCCCCCTGAGGTTTTTCTGGGATTGCGAGAGAACATACAAACACAGAGTCACGAAACTTCGTGTACCTTTTGCTTCATCAATTTTACATCTCGTGTCACAATTTTGACCTCAGGTCAGATCAGGTGCCTGACCTAGGTCAGGTTAAACAGACCTATGTCAAAAAAGTTTAGCGCCCTCTTAACTTTTTCGCAAAACAAGATATCTCAATAATACTTTCAGGAATTAGTGACCGCGATAGATGCAGCAAATCTGCTATCTCAAATCTGTCGGAATTTTCCGGGTCATTGACCTAAGGTCAAGCCCATTTTTAAGATATATCGTCGTTTTTCCGAAAATTGACGGAATATTTCATAACATTTTTAGTGTGGAGTGAAGCAGACATCTAGTCACCGTCATTGGGCAAAGTATCAATGACTTCCAGCCATTGACCTGAGGTCAGGTCACTAATAACTGTAGTGACCCAAAATGTACCACGGTCAAAATCGACGACGAATTACTCAGAATGGGTAGAAAATGGCAAAACTAGCTTGCACAGACGTAAGCAATACCAGGAACCTCAAAAAGTTTGAAAAAGTAGCATGTTTTGGAAATAAACAGGCTCTCGCGAATAAAGCTACGCAAATTGTGTAGATTGGTAACTAATGAATTTTTCCGAAATTTAAGCATGAAGAACCATCACAAGAATCACGGAGATCAATAAAGTTTACATAGATCGTCTTTTTTCGCGAAAAGAAAGGAACGCTAAAATTAGTCCCCGGCAATTTGTTACCGCATACGGCAGCGGCGCACACCGACAGCTGGCGGGAGGATTGCCATGGCTTTAACTCAAGGTTTCGGCGTAGGTATTGAACAAATCTGAGAAATTAGACGTGTACCGGCATCCGGGGACCTTTACTTGGGCGCTGGTGCCTTTACTTATGCGTTATTAGTCACAGCCCTTGATATTCAGACCATTTCTCGGTCTCATGCAGTCGGCTATGAGAAAACATATATATAGGGCGTAAATTGCTTATATGTTATCTAAAACTAAAAATGAATCCAGTTTCGAGCTGTATCCGTCACAAGTTTTCCAACGGTATGCTTATTTTTATCGTTCGACCAAGCGTTCGTGAGTTAAAGGGGGGCGGCCAACTACCCCCCCCCCGTGGCCCATGTTCGGAAACGGACCGACGGTCGTGCGCGGATCAAGGGCCTAGAATATGCCACTTTCGAGACTCATCTTCCCAGAGCACAATTGAAAGACCCAAGGATACGCTGCCTTTGATTACAGGCTTCGTAGTTTCACACTGTCGCATCGGCGACTAAAAATCAAAAAGATGAATAGCCCAAAATGCATTTGCGAGAGTCAGGCCAGTTTTCATTGACGCCTTCCGTAGGCCTTGAAAATGGGGAAAAAGGACGGAGGTGGGCCTGCCAGATTTCCAGCTGAGGCCAGCCACTTTGTCTTGGAGCATCATCTCTACAGCTGAGCATATCGTTATCACTACACTGAAGGAGACATTTATTGCGCGCATGTGCCGTATTCCACTGCTGTTGAACTGCATTAGGGTGTCACCAGTGTGATCGGCCAAAGAAAAGCCTTTTTTGCTAGCAAAAACCCGCAGTGACGTCACTCGGAATGAGTCGCTGGGAGTCGAACGTAAACAATCCAGCAGCCTCTGGCAGCGGTTGTTTGTGCGGTAGTGCGGCGGGCCGGGTTGCGTCGTGGTTTCTGCGTTCTTAAAACGCACTGTTTGTTTTCAAATTGTGGAAAGTTGTTCCCAAAAATGAAAGGAATTATCTAGGCCAATTTCGTTATCACACTTCGCCGGAGATCGACTTTTACAGCATTAACTGATGATGCAGTTTGGGATGCGTAAAAAACGAAGTTCCTCGTGAAAGGATTGGATTTTGCAGTGATTTGACCCTCACGTTGATGTTTTTAATACACTGCATACCAAGATATTTCCACTTTTGCTGGTTTGTGGCTGAGACCTGGCAATTTTGATGGCCTTAAATTGGGATTGGCAGTACAAGGCAGGCATGATTTGAATGGTGTGTTTTGATGTACTGGTACCTGTCATTGTTGTTATGTTTCTGTGGCATTTTATAGCAACATAGAGTTTCTGTGACATTTTATGGAGGCTTGTGGTTGTGGTCATACCTATTGCATCCAAGTATTGGTGGCATAATGTATTGTTGTGTCCCTTCATTTCACATTTTACCTAAGTAAAGATGCCAACTAATTGTGCTGCATCTGCCTGTTGAACATGAGTGGGTGGTAAATGTAAACACCAAGAGCCTAGTATGTCCTTGTTTTGATGTCCAAAAGAAAAAGTCACTTGGGCACCATGGGTGCACAAGTCTGTTAGAGAAGGCTAATTTAACATAGATAATGCTGCACTGTGCTTGGAATACTTTGTTGATGCAGTTTGTGACCCATCATATCTTGTTAAGAAGACTGGTTGCCAGTGTCAAGCCTGTGCTGGGAAGTGGTGCAGTGCCATCCTAAAATCTTCCATTATGCTTGTCAAGATATTAGATTTGTGGCCAAGGGTGGATCCAGAGCACTAGTTTTTGTCAGTCTGGGGGAAAATTCCAGTAAGATGTACTATTCAAAAACTCATTGAATTTCCCTTGATTTTACCTCAAAGATTGTTTTCAAGCAAACTTTTCTTTAGAGAAGTTGCTTATATTTTCATCAGATTCCAGAAATATGACAACTTTTGCTAAGTTTATCTATGGGGGAGGAGGGGTTGCATGGTCCTGTTGGCCCTCCTGGATATATTATTGTTTGTGACATGACTTGGTTAGCAATTAACATGTTTGTTTGGATGTGCTAGTGCTAGCTTACCTGTTAATTTATTGCCATTTTGGGAAGGTTTTGCTATTCTCTTGGTATGACAAGCTTTTGGTGCTGTTTTGCAAGTGAACATCACCTACGGATCCCAGTAGATGCAGCACACTAACAACAATAACTGATTGCATTGATATTCATGTGGCATCTGTGAAAAGGCAAAATTGGTCAAAGTAATGCATCAGTGATGCTAGTTCATCACATCAAAATGTCTTCTAATTTTACCAGCCTGTGAGCTATTTGCAGCTTTTCAACCTGCAAACAATAGTTTTCTGTCACTCAAGTCAGTCAATCAGGACATTCATTCAGAAGTCTTAATGGTCTTTGTTTTTCACAGCCTCACAGCAACATATGTTCTACCAGTGCTTGCTGAGTACTCATGTCATGAAGCAACAAGCATGTCTGCCTGGTTTACTTTTTGTTGGGTGTTTTGTGCATGCTCTTATTTGACCAGTTCCTTCTTTTATGTTATGTAATTATTTATGTAAATCATTGGAGGGTCACTAGCCCTTCATTATTGACTGTACACAGTCTTTCACAACATCTGGACCATGTAATGGTAGGTTTGTGCATAAGAAGCAAATTAATTGCAATTACAAGTAGTATCTTGTTAATTTATCACATGTGGAAGATGACACACTTTATTATGCATGATTCATTTATCAAAGCAGTAGAGCCTGGAAGGTCCATTGTGACTCTTGAGTCTTGTCTCCTTCCATGCCACCCATCTTGTTTTTATATTGCTTTGTGTGGTTGGGATTGTGTATAATGCATCTGGATAATGCAACTGTCATTGACATGCCAGACAGATTTAATGCAAAAGAATTAAAGGTGGTTGCAGCCTGCATTAGAGGTGTAATAATGCAATGGGCAGTTAATTGATGCATGTCATTATTGTGCAGAAAATGTCATTGAAAATTATAAATACAACACATAGTGATAAGGTATACTTTTGCACATGCACCTACATGCGTCTCGTCTCGGGCGCATGTAACTACATTTGTAATTACATGTATGTCAGCCCGCTCCGGCCTCTCCGTACCGGACAGCACGTCCTCATACAGGACGCCATGGCGGGTCTGTGGGACCGGCCGGGGACCGTCATTGGCGTCGGCTGGCGACGAAATTACCTGGTAAGCATGCCCAGCGGACGCACATATTGGCGCAACAGCCAGTATTTCCGGCCCTTGTGACCGCTCGTGACCATCTCGCATCGTGGCGGCAGACAAGGGCGACGGCAGCTCCCTTGACTTCGGCGGCCGCCACGGCGGCGACGGCGGCATTAAGGGCGATGGCAGCCGCGACGACGGCCCTGACGACGTTGGATATGGCGACTGCGGCGGCGTTCGCGCCAATGGCGTTGCGTGTGGCAGCGACCGTGTGGGCGCGAGAGCTCCGGCAGTGCTACCCACGAGGCGGGCTGCGAACTGGACTCGGCTGCGAGGACGCCAGCAGCCGCAGGGAGTCCGGGTCAGTGTATCGATATGAATGAAAGGTACGGCAGCAGAGTGATAGCCAGACCAAGCAGTGCTGATTGGTTTCGGGGATGGGTGCATTGTTGTTGGCTGTTGCTTTGTTCTGTTTGCGGTGGTGTGTATGGTCGGAAATGTCGGTTCGTCTCCTTCACGTCTTAGGGGAGGTATTGTGCAGCCACGACTGCGCAGGGCTCGGACTCCGGCGCCTACGGCCCGCTGACCCGGCGGGCCTTCGCGGCCGACCGGTTGACCGTTTCTTACCTTGGAAAGTGGGTGTACCGTCACACCTGACATGTGCGCTTGTCGGGAGGAACCGAATACAGTCTCGAGAGAGCTGAGGTTTGAGAGGTGTCTTGGTCTGCCGCGGTGCTCGGAGAAGTGTCGCCGTGCTGCTCCACGCGAAGAGACGTCATGGCTGTATTGAGAAATGTTGAAATAAATCGCGGGTTGTATCATCATTGTGCTTGCCGTCTATTTAACACCATTACTAAAAAAATAATGGCAATACTCCGAATGGTTCGCTGGGGTGCACTGAAGCCAGAGCCCGTGCTGAGCAGTGTTTGTACGGACTATCATGCTCCGGATCGCGCAATTCCGGCCTAACTGCATAATGCAGAGGCGAAAATTTAACGTGCGGATATGACCCACACGATCGCGCGGTAGCCAGTGTCTCCTTCTGTGGGTCGCTTGGAGGATTAAGTGACCTCCGGGAGAAAAAGTGGGGTTCAAGATGATTCGAACTCACCTAGCGAGGGTGGGCAGCAGTAACAGACGTTTAACCAATTGAGCCACGGACACAACGCTCACGTAATGCATGCACCTTTCCTTTGGGTTATTACTTTGCTTTCATGAAAATGTGGCACACCGCACGACAGTGCGTCCATTAAAATTGGGTTGTAGATCAAGCGCAAGCGTCCGCCGGCCGAGATTTGGGCTGTTCATTCAATGCCCATGGCGGGCGCCGACGGAGTCATTCCCAGTGACGTCACACAGTGGCTTGCGCAGAGTGTAAACAAATCGTTTGGTAACCATACGTTCTATAGAGGGCCTTGTGTTAAACGAGAAACAAGTGCGTTCAGTGCGATCGCTGTTGCGATTGTGTGTAATACACGATGAATATTCACTGGTGGGGTTTGATTTGATTTGTTAGTGTGTCATTTCTTTGTAAATTGCCGGTGGATGTCAGGAAGTGGAATTTGGATTAATGGCGTCGCCAGGCCTACGTCTTTCAACCCACTAGTTGTTCAAAACTGGATAATGTGGGGCGATGAGAACTGGATGAGTTGCATGCTACGTTAAGGTGAGCTAGACGTGTACTTTGTGTGTGATAGCTTGTAACGCCATATGCCTGATCTTAATCAGGGCAAGCGTAAGGTCCTGCTAAGCAGTTATTGATTTCATTTGAGTGTTGCCTGTCATGTTGACCCTGGAAGAAATCTTTCAAGACCATATCAGAGATGTTTTTTTGTAATGAACTAATGTGTTCTGTACTTTCAGCTTTTTCCTTCAGTTTTTTGAAATACAAAAATCTAGGTAACATTCTGTTGCATACATAGATGAATGAAATATTTGTTTTTTGGAGGAGATAAAATTG
The DNA here is from genome assembly GCA_030062745.1 of Capitulum mitella. Classification (NCBI taxonomy): domain Eukaryota; kingdom Metazoa; phylum Arthropoda; class Thecostraca; order Pollicipedomorpha; family Pollicipedidae; genus Capitulum; species Capitulum mitella. The sequence continues at coordinate 28,836,180 of CP099843.1, forward strand.
GTCTGATGTGCTCTGCTAAAACCAAGTTTTAATGGAGAGGTGTCCTGCAAAAATTTTTGTCAAGAGGTCCTGTTTTGAGCAGTACCTTATTTTTAGCAAAAGTACCTGCTAATGAAGGCTTTTGCCTCAATGTCTGTCTTAAACACAATTCTTGTGCATGTTTTCAAAGGTTCCTGTCATTTAAAAAGTGCTGGAGTGTTTTTAATAGCTGAGAGTCACATGTGAAATATCAGTTTCTTGAAAGCCCACTGCTTTTGTGTTAGATTAAGAGCTGATTCTGGAACCTCAGAATTTCTGGAGAAGTGTAGTCATGTAAGTTCCAAGAGGCCTAAAAGAAGTACTTTTGACAGCTTAGGGTGCTGTTGGAACCTTTGTAAGCATTTGGATAGCATTGACATTTTACATATCAGAGCCTCTTATAGCTCATTGATTCTTTAATTTGGCCCATTCAGTCTTTTTTGTTAGGGTTTTTGTAGGGTAAGTGGGTTCAGAGTTTCCCCACTGAACCCTCTTAATGTAAATGGAAGGGAGATCTCTTTTTGTATGGATTGGAAGAAGTTGTTCTATTACAAAAAACCTTGGTGTTACTTGAGTATAATTCAGAAGTCCTATAACAGTAAACAGAGACATGTCCATGTTTTTATGTTGTGACTTAACCTCATGGTGATCTACAGTTCAAAGGCCCTCAATAACAGTGTGGCCAAATTCATTTTGCACTAGATGTCAGTATGAAGCAAAAAATCAAAGGATTTTTTCAGTGTTTCAATATTTCAGTGGTCATAGCAAAATCTACGTTTGACAAAGACCACAACATTTAAAAGCATGTTTTTTGCCAGGTGTGCACATGTACAGATTGCCAAAGGATGTCAAAATCCTGGAGGGAAGATGCACTATGATTGAATCCTGCAATGGAAAGATGCAACATCAGGGTCTGGGCACAAGCAATTTGCTACCAAAAAGATGTTCAGATGTAATTGTTTCTGGAATTGGGATGTACCCATTTTCATGGCTGGGCATCAACTTCTGTCCAAAATCGAGAATTTGGCCACACCTCTCAATAGCAAACAGTGACATTTACATGTTTGTTTGTTATAACTAAACCTCATAATGAGTTTGGACATAAGGATGTGCTAGCTAACTGAACCTTCTGATTGAGAATCACTTAAAACCTAAATGAAAACATTTTTCACAGGTTGCACACATTGATTTCTCATCAGACTCTACCATGGATGTGCACAGATTTTTCCAGGATTTCAATCCTTGGTAAGTTGTAATAACTTCCAGTTGTTGTAACCAGTTTAGAGAAAAGTTATGAAATATCTGCCATAATCAATATGGCAAGCAAAAATCACTGCCAGCATGTTGTGTTGTAACTGTCAGATGTATGAATCATTGTTTGTTTTGTTAGCATAATGTACACTCATTGGAAAACTGTTAGCATTATTTTCATATGGTGCTTCATATAAGTGTAATAAACGACCTTATGATTCTAGTAAATGTCTATCTGTGCTATCATATGCATTCTATTTTTAACATTTTTCTTCTTTCCTTCTGCACTACACCCAAAATTTGTGCTCGAGGCTGAGGGATGCTCACCACGAGTGTACACCTTAGTCAGTTTACCGTGCTCTGCCACCTGTAACTGTCAGCCTGCTCCTGCCTGGTAGTAAGTTCATCGTACACTGCTGCCTGCTGACGTTCACGGCCCTGCTGACGCTCCGGATGGATGGCGACCTGTCCTGGAACTACTGGGCCGTCTTCAGCCCCATCTGGCTCTGGAAGGGGCTGGTGATCCTAGGCGCCGCCGTCGGCGTCGGCGTCTGGCTCCGCTACCCCCAGTACAGGTCCGTGGCGCGGTTTCGGCAGGTCGCCGTGTTACAGGTAGTGCGGGTAGCGGACCTGAGTTCGAGTTGCAGTCCATGCCTGATGGGGACCTGACTCATAAGCTGTTTGGAAGTGATCTCGTCGTTAATCAGTTGCGAATTTCCTGGGAACGGATTTCGACTAAGTCAGTTTTACTGCACCAGCAGCGCGTGTGATAATTGCTTGCCGTGTCTCGGAGCGGCACGGTTGTAGTTGGCCGGGCCTTGGCCTCTGGCCTCTGGCTCGCCGGGGGTGGCTGACCTCCACCCCTGCCTCCGGCAGGATGGAGGGCGACGCGTACGTCCACTTCAAGGCGATGCTGATCAGCCTGGCGGTGCACCTGGTGCTGCTGATGTTCGAGATCCTGGTGTGCGACCGACTGGAGTCGGGCCGGCACATGTGGATCCTGGTGTTCGTGCCGCTCATCTTCATCTCCATTCTGAGCATCGTCGTCTGCGTGTGGGCCGTGAAGCATGACCGTTCGTGCGAGGTGAGGCCGCGGGGAGGTGCCCGCACTGCCCGGTCGCAGCGAGCCTGTCTGCCGTCCCAGCCGGAGCCGAGGACGCCGGTCATCTGCAGGAGTCGGGGAGTGGGCGCTGACCAGTTCGCGGGGGGGAGGGCGGGGATTTTTCTGCAACCCAGAGCTGCTGCTCATGGTTGTCCTGGCGCACCCGGTCGACGGTGACGATTTTGCTGCAGGTGGTCGGTTGTCAGCCGCAGATGCGTTAAATGGACCGTAATGGCGTAGACTTCCTGTTGGTGACAAGTCCTTTGCACAGTTGATTTCCTTTATCGTCCTCCGAATGGCGATGGCCTGTTTCCTGAGCTGGTGTCCGCGCTCACCATTGCTGTCTTCCTGAGGGCGGAGGACGTGGTCCTGTACTCTGTTCTGTGTCTGGCCCCCGCTCGGCTGTGTTTCTGACGGCGGAGGACATGGTCCCGTACTTTGTTCTGTGTCTGGCTCCCACTCGGCAATGTTTCTGACGGCGGAGGACGTGGCCCTGTACTCTGTTCTGTGTCTGGCTCCCGCTGGGCAGTGTTTCTGACGGCGGAGGACGTGGTCCTGTACTCTGTTCTGCGTCTGGTCCCCGCACGGCTGTGTTTCTAACGGTGAAGGATGTGATCTCGTACTCTGTTCTGTGTTTGGTTCTCGCGCGGCAATTGTTGCAGCTCGTCCGTCTGCCAACAGCTGGAGCTGGTCTGCTCGGTCAACATCCTGCAGTTCATCTTCCTGGCGCTGCGGCTGGACGGCTTCGTGCACTGGTCCTGGGAGGTGGTGTTTGTGCCGCTCTGGATCGTGCTCTGCCTCTCGGTGGTCGGCCTCCTGTACGCCATCATCTTCGCCGGCATCCTGCTGCGCACGCCGAACGCCAGCCCCGAGCAGCGTCGCACCTCGGCGCACACGGCGCTCGGCTACAGCTTCCTCATCCTGCCCATACTGGGCTTCCTGGTGAGGCGGGCGCGCAGCCTCGGGAGGCCGGACCTCGTCATGTGGTCAGATGTCAGATAGGGCGGCTTCCTCACTCTTCCCGTGCTGTGACTGCGGCTGGGCGTAGATTTTCCACAGTCTGATGTGGTTCTCCGGTGGCGCCGACTTCATTGACAGCGGTTGCCCCATTCGGTCCTGGTGGGAGCTCGTGCTGGGACTTTGTTTGGCGTCCTGCACCACCGCTGCTTCGTTACGGAGCTGCAGCGCCAGACGAACCCATTGCTTTGCGTTCCAGCTTGTACCGGAGATCTTTGTCATTCAGAGTACTTTTGGTATTATTTTTCGTATTCTGGTTGCTACTAATTTTGGACGTGTCACCAGCCATCTCGATTTCCTATGTTGATCCATAGGAATATGTTGATCCATGTATGTCATTTCCCGTACGAATATGGCGTGAGGGAGGCCGCAGTAAGTATATTATGGTCTGCTCCGACAACGTGTTAACCAGATTCGTTTGCGCTCCCTACTCCTTGAAATCGTTCACCGTCAGCGTCGCTCACCCTCAGGTGCTGCTGGCGAACAAGCTGGACGACCTAAGTAACCTGAGTTACTTTGCCACCGTGTCGCCGCTCTTCATCACGTTCTTCACGCTGATGCTCATGTCCTTCAGCTCCAAACCAAATAATCATTGTAAGTGAAATCGAACTGGAAGTGGAAGTTCATGACGTCGTGCCATGCTTCTCTGCCGAATCTGACTGTTTTATGCCTGTGAAGATTTACTTACATGTTCTATGATAATGCTCATGGTATGTTTTATATCGGGATTGGTATTTCAATTATTTTATTTTATTAAGCATTTATCGGCGTTTTTAACGCAGTCCTTTTCATCCTGTGTCTGCAAAATAACGCATGAGTATGAGAACAACATGGCAGTTATGCATGACTAGTTGTCGGTGTTGGACGGTGCTGGTCATGCTGTAGCGACGACGGTAATCGGTCTCGAATGCTGTCAGCGTCTGAACTCTGCGGTCGTGACCTGTGGCCGTGTCCCGGCGGTCGCAGATCGCGATATCACCATGCCGCTGCCGGCCTTTTTGCACGCCGTCCGTGTGCGAATGTCTTCCATCAGCGACCCCCCCCCCCTCCTGTTGGCCCCTCAAAACTGCCGGCCATCGGCTTTGGTGGCCCTGGACGTTCGGAGGCCGTTCTGTTCCGGCGCCTGCCCTGTCCGTCTCAGAGAGCAGTCCCCGCTGACGTCCGTCCGACCGCCAGGGTGGTTCGGCATGCGGCGCGACTTCTGCACGCTGCTGTTCGAGGCGTGCCCGTGCCTGCGCGAGTACTGCAACATATCGTACCACGTGCCGGAGCGGCGCACCTCGTCGCCGGGCGCCGAGCCGGCGCCGGCCGCGCCCGCCGCCGGCCGCGCCCGCCGCCGCCAAGAAGAAGGACAAGCCGGTGGCGCCGGCTATGGTGATCGACATGCCTGACTGAGCCGGCCGCTCGGCGGCGGCCTCGAACGTCCTGGCTCCGCTCTGGTGGCCGCTGGCGCGCCGTGAGCAGCCCTCTCACTCAGCGTGTGTCTCACGCGCCACCGTGAGGCGCTGTCCCACGCGGAGTGCCCCTTCCAGATGGCGGACTTGTGCGTGGCGTCAGCGGGCAGGCGTGTGTCGCTCGTTCGCCGCCTGCAGATCGTCGAATGTGCATGACCCATCACGGTGCCAGAAGTGTATTTCGCTCATCAGTTGTTGCCGTACATTTGACCTCAGTTTTTGGAGTTGTGTCGTGACGTGTGGCGTGGTGCTGTGTTACTCGCGTTGAGCTACGCGTAATGTTTCCTGTGAGCAATCGCATTAGATCGTCGTCATCCTAGGCATTATTGGGTATTGGCTCCTTATACAGTTCTTACGCCCGTTGTTACGCACGCCGTGGTTTCTGATTGACTGAAGGCAGTTGTGCCCTGCTTTTGTGACGCTGGACGCTATTTTTGATAGAAGACATCCTTGTCAAGTGAACGCCGTGGAGCGGAGAGCGATGTTGTGAATTGTGCTACCCACCTTAGAGACACCCTCGCTGTGGAAGGGTTTCTCGTGTTGTTGACGTCAGGTTTTTCTCTGAGGCCAGAACTGACTGCTGGCAGGGGGTTTTGTCTCCTGCGCAGTGCGATATGTGACCTGTCGGTTCTGCCGTGATCAGTGTGCTGAAAGTTACGTGTTTGGTGCCGATTGTGATTCGGATGCGTTTACCGTCGATTGAGTCGGTTGGTCGGAGCGGTGGCTGTTTTGCCTCGCTAGAAGAGTCAAGTGTCGCGTTGACTGCACGGTTTGTCGTGTCCAGAGTCAGCGGTCGAGGCGGAGGCGGCGTCTGATGCCGCTGTGACGTTGCTGGTAAGCGCGCCCCCTCGGTGTTAACCGCTGGACGGTGGCCGTGCGTCCGTGAAACGTAGCCTTGCCGGACGGACGAGCAGAGGAAAGGGCGGAGACCGTTTGTGGTTGGTGGCTGCCCTGGATGTTGGTGCGTGTCGGTGTGTCTGTACGTGCCCCTGCTGGGTGTTCAGGAGTGCAGTGAGAGCACATCTTGTTGCCATGCCGCGCAGTGATGACGGAGTGTACCTACCCTAGATCTGGAAGCGGTCGTAGTTTTATAACGGTAGACCCAATGTGCCGCCTTTTACACGCGACCGTCGACTGAAATACATGTTACCGCGCACGTGAACTGGTCGACAGTGGGTCGGAGTTCAGGTGCACCCGTGTAATCCCTCTTGCGCTCACCGCGGCGCTGTCTGAGTTCCGGGCCGGCACGTGACGCCGCGTGTCCCGAGCCGGTCCTCAGTCTGAGCCGACACGTGGCGCCACCTGGTCGGCCCGGTGCTCAGTCTGGGGCCGACACGTGGCGTCACCTGTGCCGGCCCGGTGCTCAGTCTCGGAGGCCCCCGGCGCGGGTCGACCGCCGCCGCGCCTGGTTTGGCGGTTGTGTCCGTCAGAAACGCCAGGTCGGCGGCGGAGTGATGCAGCGCCCCGCACCTGAATAGTGAAAAGGCCTGCGAGGAGGTCGCGCAACACCTGTCAGCCTGCCTGAGCAGTCGTGACTGGCGATTTTCTCCTCAGTGTAAGCCTTTCAAGGAGCGATGTGCATCGCACGTGCAAGACGTCTCGCTCCAGTCAACTGCACGTCCATCTGTAATTCCCGACACGAGGTCTGCTGCAGACGCAGTCCACAGTAGCTGCCACGGACAGTGCCTACCGACAGGTGTTCGCGTGTCACGTGGTTGTCCGGCCGACCGTAACCCGCCCGTTGCGCGACATTGGCCTCGACGGTTTCATCCCATCGGTGTGCGTTAATTGGAAGCCTTTTATCCGGTGAAATAGAGCCCGTCGCTCTCGTGGAGGACCAGGCTAGGTCAGATCGTCAGCGGAATGTTTGGTGGCGCAACGAAGAGGTCTTTTTCCCACAAAAAAACTAATCATGGTGCTTATCAATCGTCTGACCGCATTTTGTTCCAACTGAAGGTGTCATTGCTGGCGTGGGAGATGTCGTCCTTAATGACTAAACGCGTGTGGCAGGGTGTTTCATAAAGCTTCCCAGCCACGGTTATTCTGCCGGGAGGAAAACACTAAAAACGGCAGCACTCACATCAAGCCTATTGCCAAGTGATTCCAACGCGGGGGATCACCTTGTTCTGCGCCATTCGGAAACATCTGAGGGATTCCATGCTTCTTGATCCTTCACTGGAGCAGTCCTGACCCACCCACACCCTTTGTCTGCACAAGACCCTCTCGAGATACGTGTGGACCAACGTGGGACGGGCCGTCTCTAACGTTAGAACAGCTAGATCATGTTGGCGTGCGTCCAGCTCCTTCAGCTGTCATGATGCAACCACTCCAGCTCTGGCATCACTGTCACGACGACGGCCAGGGCCAGAAAATGGAAACGGGTCGCAGAATGGGAGCATTGACGAATGAAGAGAGACATTCCAGGAAGACACGGTAGTCAAGTGGCTGGACATTTTCCTGGACATCAGCTGGTATTGCCTACTAACTCCAACAGCCGAAATCGATGTCCACCGCGAAGCCCAAGTGAGCAAAGCTTCAGGCGTCCTGGAAATGCTTTGTGCTGCGTGAGTGGCCTCTGATGACCTGGGTCAGATTCACATAAACCTCATTTTCACCGCCAATGGTTTCATCGTCGTCCGTTGGGGCTTCCATTCTTGGGTAAACGGCATCCGTGGTTTACCGTCTGTGGTCAACACGCGTTTTCAACAGCCACCTTGCGCCTCGTTTAGCTCTAGCTCTATTGTACCCTATATCCAGCCGTTGTCGTGATATCGTGTGACCTTCAGACCATTACTGGCGCATCTGACCGGCGGCCTGCCAGAGCGGGAGACCAGCTTGACCTGGAAATCGACGGCGCCTTCGGCCGCCAACAACAATTAATAAACCATTTCCACGGGCAGTGTTTGGCCATCAGCTGTGGCGACCCTCAGGTGACCTTCAGAGCAGGACTGACGCTGCCGGCCGGCGGCAGCTGGAGGACCGGCTGGTCTGGGAGAGCGGCGTCCCCGCGTCCACCAGCTGGTTACGTCACCGGCGGCGGCTAGTTAGCATGCCGCGGCGGCGGCTGAGGAGGAGCCGGACAAACAGACCCGTCGTCGGCGGCCGGTCGGGTCTGTGTCGCCCCTCCGCGGACGGTTGTTCTGTTGACCGTGCGGGGGTGAAGGCGGGCAACAGCCGCCTGAAGGAGGCCCTCTGCTGTGGCGGGGACTGCAGATCTCCGAGAGTGACGGCGGAGGCGGGGCCTCCTCAGCAGCGTCAGCAGAATCGGCGCCTTTACGGGTGAATGCCGAGCCTCGCTGGATTTGCAGACCTCACAGTCGTGGACGCTCGATGGTTCCTCGCATAACTCGGCCCCATGTCAGCGCTGGGACTGATAAATGTGTTTCGGTCAGCGGTCTACTGTTAACATGCAGTCACGACGCCGGTACAGAGCAGGCCTGGTATCGGCCCATCGTCGTTGTCTACGTGCCCCAGATCCGGCGGACAGGCGGAACGTCAAAAATCCCTTCGTCAGGGGACTGTCTGCGAGGACATGCACTGTCATTAATTCTTGCCAATGTGAGGCAACGTCTTAAAGGGATCGAGTGGTTGGACCATCCAGACTTAGTACGTCCATTTGCCAGCAGATCCGGTTGCCAAAAGGCTGGCGGAGCAAAGATGAAAGGGGAGCTCGTCATGAGTCCTGTTGTCCTCAGGGAGCCTTAGCCGCGGACGATCAGCGGGGAAGACGCGACACCTCGGGCACCAGCGATCGGCCGAGACGCCGGAGATCGTCCGGAGACGGTCCGGCTCCGTCCCCGGCCAGCCTCGGCCCGTCTCTGACCCGTCTTGGCCCGTCTCGGACGCCGTCGGCCCGGCGGGGGTGCGGCGCCCTGCCTATGGACGGCCGACGGGACGGCGGGCGGCGGAGAAAGTAAAAGTCGACTCGGGAGGCGAGCTGCGAGCTGCGCTCCCTGCCCGCCGTCCAGCCGCCGGTGCACCAGGGGAGTCGGGGCCTGACGCTCAGGCGTCATTCACGAACAGGCGGTTTTACGGCGCCTTTTTATCACGTGCGTTTAGACCGCGTGGAGTGCGTTTGGGGTAAATTGGTGTTTGAACTGCGCGTAACATCATAGCAGGAGAATAACAGAGTGAGTTCGTTTTAGGCACCGCGGCCTTTGATACCTCCATTGTCGTTTTCGTAACTAATGCCGTAAAGGCAAAGGCGAAGGAATGGACAAGCCTTAGCTTCCTCGTGCTGGTGCATAAATGCGTAAATATGCTACGCCCGCCCCATTTCCTAACCTCAACGCAGGGTGACATAGTTTATCCCAAATGTACCTTAGATTTGTTACTCTTCGACTAGTTGCATTACCCACCATTTAAGTGGCAATGACTACGGCATTTACAGCGCTTGGAATAGCCGGCCCAGTCTGCGTACATAGTCCATCTAGTCACCAATCACACAGCAACTGCACGCAATACCGCGTTAAGCATGACGGCCCTTCGTTGCGTAACGTTCATGCGTTGCAGAGCTTCCAGATGGCAGTAAAGGCGTTCTGATTCGATCACCATCTCCAGGAGCCGCTGGAGAGCGTTTCCCGCGAGTCAGATCTAGCAGCGGAGGGCTTACGCCATCTCTGCCGAGAACAATCCCGAACGGCTGCAGCCGTTCACGACTCGGCCCAGCGCTGCGGTTTCCCGCTGTTGGCGACGGACGAGCATGCAGTTCACGGGACTGATCAGATCGGGTCAGAGACGATGTCATGATCGGACGACTCGGCCGATGCCCAGCACGCTCTCGTCGGCCTTGCGGTGCCTCTGATGGTCACGACGAGGCGCAATAACGCGCGCTGTGGTCGGATTTCCATACTCACGCTGACCCACATGTCGACAGTTGCATTGTGCCCGCAGCGCCGCTGAATTCTGCTGAGACATCTGGGTGAGGATCTGACCGTGGAAATTCTGCTGACGCGTACAATCGCTCATTGGTTGAAGTTTGAAAGCACGACACAGCACGACATGTTTGGTCGACGTGTTAGCCTCGCATTCTTTAGAATCCACTTGTTGAGTTCGGCCAGCTGGATAAGAAAAACAGTTTTGCGCGAGCATTCGTAAACTTACGACTGTGAGCGATTTCATGGTCTAATGCCACACATCTTCAAGACTTCCTCGGTTTCGTGCCGCTTGCGCAATCGCCCTGACACGCACTCAAAACGCGGCGCCTTATTTACGCAGACGAGACGTAATGAGAGGCGTCTTTACACGCCGCGGAGCCTAATGTCTCTCTCGGCCTCACTTTCCCGGCGTTGGCGCCAGCTCAGCCAGCACGGTGCGGTGGCGGTGTCGACTCACCGGGCGGTGCTCACTGTGACCCCCATTCCCGGACTGGAGTGCACAGGCGTGCTGCGGCGGGGCGACGGCCGCCTCGGGCACCACTCGACCGAAGGTCGGGCCGGGCCGGGCCGGATCTGCGCTGCGGAGAGCCAACATCAGAACTGGTCACTTCGGTACTGGAATGCTTTTAAACGTAGGTCACGTGACGACGCCCATTTCGGGGAAGCTGTTTTTCATTGCAACAACATAAAGATGCTGCTAAATTGTCCAAAGTTGGTGGGGTCATACCTGTGCTATGGCCTGTTAAACTCCTGAGGGAAAAGACACAAACGCCAGGAAAAGGAAACGATCACAGCAAGACGGGTCAGAGAGCAGAGAACCAGTCGGGTTCGAAAGGCGGTGCGGCAGACAACTACGGTTAGAATGCATCCTGCATGGCAAGTGACATGTTTCGTCATCCATTGTGTGTCGAATGCACGAAAGAATATTTCCGTTAAATAACAAGCTGATGCGTCAGCGCGGTGGAATAACCACCTCAGAGATACAGCATGAAATCGCCTTGCTTCGATGTGAAATATGTTGCACGTTTGGCAGATAAGCAGAAATGAAAGGAGCTCCTATGCACGTGGATGCTAACACTAGCTTCGTTACGTGCCATTGACCCTAGAAACACGATCAGCAACGGATCCTGCACATCGATCTTGGAGGCATCTGAAGGTGCCAGCAGGAGCACGTCGCAGTGGTGAATGCATGCTGTACTGCATACATGGCACGCCACGTCCCGTACGCTTCATACTCGAGGAGACATGTTCCGCACAACCGAGCAGATAATTCCCAAGCAACCCCTCTGTTGTGTAACCCGGAGGCACAGGGCAGGAACGAAGGCGGTTCCTGCTCCGACCGATCTCACCGAGGCCACGAGAGACACTGCACGAGCGCACATCTCAGGGCGATAAGCTCGGACGACGAGGGCTGGCCGGTGGTGAAAGTGCAGGACACTTATCACGTGTCCTCTCTGCTGTTCGGCGCCCGAAGCGCCCGGTTTTTTATGGGAGCTTACCGACGGTCTGTTTTTTTGCGCTCCGCCAACAGCACGGGGCGTCGACGGGTTTGCCTGTGATCGCCTGGACCCACTGACGCTATCCAAAGAGAAAGGATGGACAAAAGGTCCTTATGCAACCTGTCGGCGCCCCTGGCCGTCTGCGCTCCTCGGTATCTCCAGTCCTGCCAGTCACGCGGTCTTGCCGGTGTCCCATCACCGAGAGCGGGGCACTCTCCTCATAGGTCCTTCCAGGATCATGGCGCTCAGACGCTGCTGACTGATCAGCACTTCACCGAGTCCTGGTCTGCCTACGAGTCGAGCATTTTCTCTTCGGCGGGTAGTCGGAATACGTCATGTGACCAACGCCTGTCTACCAGTCAGCTACGAGTCGTTGACGGCCGTCAATATGCGCATGCCAGACGCAGGTTCCACAATCTCACTGCATATCGCTGACGTGACGTCCAGCGACAGCTCCCAGAACCGTTCTCATACTGTCCGACGGTTTTCTGCTCTTCGCGCGAACATCTCCGGGCGCGTCAGCTGGTGTCAGTGTTCGGACTTCTCCGCAGAGTGCTGCGAAGGCGGGTGCCGCGGTGCGGGTGCGTCTGCCGCTTCGACAGAAGCTCTGTTCCGCCCTCTGGCCGCCGCAAGCTGCGGCGACCCTCCGGTGATGCGGTCCTCGGCGTCAGACGTTGTTCGCCGGTACATGATGACCTCTGACCGGAACGTTGTTGCGTCAAGCGAAATAAAACCTTTACTTCAAGCGAATGACCAAATGACTGGAATGGCTCAAATAAATGAATTGCCCTGGTCGGCCCGTGAATTAATGTCTTTTGCCATGTGTTCGTATCATGCGACGTGGGCAAGGAACAGCCACGTTATGTGTACTTGCCCAAATAAATGATGTATGGTGTATAGTAAAACATAGGCGCTTGACGCTAGTCTGGACACCATCAGGAGCATCCAACGATGGATAAAAGCGCTTTGCCGGGCACCGTCAGGATTATCCACTGGCAACTAAAGTCACTTCACTGGATAGCGTCAGTGTTATCGAGTGATGATTGATGACGCTCGTCTGGGCATCATCAGTATCATCCGTTGATGTCTGATGACGCTTCGCCGAACGCCATCAGGATTATTTACCGATGGCTGAGGAAGCTTCTTTGTACACCGTCGGTACTACTCTCTGATGACTGATGACCCTCGGTCGGACACCATCAGCATTGCCCACTGATGACTGATGACGCTCTGCCGGACACCATCGGTATTGTCCATTGATGACCGACGACTCCCTGCCTGACACCGTCAGTATCATCTACTAATCTCTGATGACGCTTTGTCGGACGTCATCAGCATTATTTGCTGATTACTGACGACGCTGTACCGAAAACTTTCGGCCGGATGTCACCAGGTCGCGGCGAGCGACGTTCTGTCGAGCTCCTGCTGTCGGAGCTGCGCAACGAGCTTGTGCAAGCTCCTCGGAACGCGCCGCCGTCGGCTGCGAGAAATCGTGCGAACCTGTGCGCCACCATGCATGCGGAATGCGGCCCAGGGTAAACTACGACCGGCGCCGACCGTCGTTACGCACCGGCCATCTGTTGCTAAACAATTGTCCGCCAGGCTGGCCGACGCTTCGGCCGGGCGGCTGCGACGGCGGCGGACCGGCGGCCAATTGCGCGGCGGACAGTCGGCGGCCTCATCGGCGTCGGTGGCCCCGTTCTCTGACCACTTGCGAAAAATTATCGTGATGGATTGAGCCATGCGAAGGACCCCGAGGCGGCCCATCAATCGCACATCGCTGGACACTAGCCTCGTTAGCGAGGCCGCAATTAATCGGCGACCTGCAGCACGGCTGCGGGTCGTGACCTCATTGACTTGGCGTCGCGACCTCGTGGACTTGGCGTGACCGTGCGACTGATTGGAACATCATGGAAACAGCGCCGCATGGACCGATCACCACTACAGGGGGCCAGGAACAGTGTGCCGACGAAATGTACAAAACTAATTCAAATGTAGCATTGCAGTACTCAACCCGCGCACGACCGTCGGTCCGTTTCGAAACATGGGCGACTGAGGGGGGGGGCAGTTGGTTGCCCCCCTCTAACTCACGAACGGTCGGTCGCACGACAAAAATAAGCATATCGTTGGAAAGCTTGTGACGGATAGAGCTCCAAACTGGTCTCATTTTTAGTTTTAGATAATATGTAAGCCGATTTACGCCCCATATATGTTTTCTCATAGCCGACTGCATGAGACCGAGAAATGGCCTGAATCTCAAGGGCTGTGACTAATAACGCATAGGTACAGGCACCAGCGCACAAGAAAAGGTCCGCGGATGCCGATACACGTCTAATTTCCCACATTTGTTCAATATATACGTCAAAACGTTGAGTTAAAGACACGGCAATTCTCCCGCCAGCTGTCGCGGTGCGCCGCTGCCGTATGCGGTCACAAATTGATGGGAACTAATTTTTGCGTTCCTTTATTTTCGCAAAAAAGACGATTTTTGTAAATTTTATTGATCTTAGTGGTTCTTAGTGATGGTTTCTCATGCTTAAATTTTGAAAAAAAATGATTAGTTACCAATCTACAAAGCTTGCGGAGCTTTATTGGCGAGAGCCTGTTTATTTGCAAAATATGCTACTTTTTCAAACTTTTTGAGGTTCCTGGTATTAATTACGTCTGTGCAAGCTAGTTCTGTCATTTTCTTCCCATTCTGAGTAATTCATCGCCGATTTTGACGGTGGTACATTTTGGATCACTACAGTTATTCGTGACCTGACTTCAGGTCAATGGCTGGAAGTCATTGATACTTTGCTCAATGACGGTGACTAGATGTCTGCTTCACTCCACACTAAAAATGTTATGAAATATTCCGTCAATTTTCGAAAAAACGGCGACATGTCTTAAAAATGGGCTTGACCTTAGGTCAATGACCCGGAAAATTCCGAAAAACCTGAGATACCAGATTTGTTGCATCTATGACGATCACTAATCCTTGAAGGTATTATTGAGGTATCTTGTTTTGCGAAAAAGTTACAGGGCGCTTAAACTTTTTTAGACATAGGTCCGTTTGACCTGACTTAGGTGAGGCATCTGACCTGACCTAAGGTCAAAATTTTGACACGGGGTGTAAAATTGATGGAGCAAAAGGTACACAAAGTTTCGTCACAAAGTTTCGTGACTCTGTGTTTGTTTGTTCTCTCGCAATCCTAGAAAAACCTCAGGGGAGGCAGTCAACTTCCCCCCAGTCGGGGACGGGTTAAAATGAAACTGAAATCTAAATTGGGGTACGAAAGGCACTTGTGAGCACCAAAAGGCAGATGTATTCAAGTATCTAATATTTCCTTCCATATTTTCTGGTTTCGGGCCACTAGTGAGTGATCCACAGCGAAATCTAGCATGCACTGCCAAGGTCTGTTAGCTTTGGCTTTATTTTATTTCATTTTTATTTCATGCATCTGACAGCGGTGCTGTAATAGCGGTATGTCTTAGAATTAAATTCATTTCACCATTTTTACAAGAATTTTCAAGCTCCTGTTTTGTCAAAGATACGATCTTATGCGTAGTTGCATTGTTTAGTAATTCTTGCGTGAAATGTTGGTCATTATGCGGCAAAAACGTTGATGATTACATCGCCGCAAATGACGTCGTGGGACATTTTCAATCCATCAGTATTCGTGCCCGGAATGTTACGACACTGCTTTCAACCATAAATACTTTTGAAGTCACACGGATTTCAAACGCACACTATTGAATATCGTCCTCGATGTCATTATGCAATGCCTTTTGTATTTTCTAAAGTCGACTTTGGGATAGCATAGGCACGTTCCACATCCTCGTATCGCATCGATGCTTGATCTACGGCTCAGCTGGGAACTGGCCATGAAAGGTTCATGCGTGCTCCCGCACGGTTGCGTCGTATCTTTTGATGGAACGTTGGACTTTCGCCACTAAATCCACTGCAACCAGGAATTGTCGTGATGAAGTGTTAGGTTCAGCCTCTGTCCAATAAGATTTGCTCAGCACGACTATAACCCTAGGCATCGCCCTAGCAAATCATCTGAACCGAAATTATTTATTTAAAAATGTCGTACCGGCAGAAGCATCACTAATCTTCTGTCCGAATCGGGCATTTTTTCCCCTGTTCCTATCTCTGTATCCAGCCTACCACTCTCTATTGTCACTAGCGGGCCGGTCGGATTTTCGTCAGCTGTCGGTCTCACCATAGGCATAGGAAGGGGGGGGGGGGTCTGAAATGACTCCCCCAGCCTTTTGGGAAATTTCATTAGCTCTGTGGGGAAAAACGTCTTCGTCCCCCTCCCTCCACTCTTCTGGATGTTTTTACCCTCCTGGTGCTCATCCCTGATCATGTAAAGGCACGGGTGATCATCTGTATCTCCAGCTCCTCCTGTCTGGTAGCCTTGTCTCCCTGACTACAGAACCGTTGGTGAAACGCAGTTTGGATAATACATACATGTCGCCGACGCAGTGAAGGTTTTGCTGCCGCACGTCGTCTTTTAAAAGTCTCGCGGGCTGAACAGATGGCAATCACCTGCGCAGGCCTTTGGCGCCTAACAGAGAAAGGAAACTTCAAACCTGCTGTCCCCGTCATCAGCAAGGAGGACCGACCCGTCGGCTGGTCGTCTGCGCCATCAAGAGTGTCCCTTCCCCGTCCGTCTGCGCCATCAGGAATGGGACGCCAGGCCTCCCGTCGTCTGCACCGACACTGGGCCAAGCCACCCGTCGTCGCGGCTCCAGGCAGTTCGGACTGCTGCGACGGCGGCGGCGGCGGCGGCGCGTGATGGCGACCACGCCCCGCGGCGTCCGCTCCGGGCTAATGGTCCAGTATCGGACGCCACCGGCGCCGCCATCGGCCGGCCGGCAACGGTCGGCGAGCGGTCCGAGCCAGCCGCGCCGGCCCGGAGCCGACCGCCCCGGCTGATGACCGGACGCTGGCCGCCGGCCGCCGGCCGACGCTGCTGAAACCCGGGCACGGCGCCGCCGCGCACACGGTCGACAGGACAGGGAGGCTCGACAGGAGGCACGCAGCGGCGCCGGCGGCACCGTCCAGGGCCGGACTCTCGCAGAGTGGAGCTCGGTCTTGTGTGATTTTGTATAGTTTCCTGGATCTGCGTCGTACAAAATGTTGGAAAGTGTTCTCTAACTGGAGGATATTTTCAGCTGTCTCAAGTCTGTGAAGGAAAATCCAGCTACGAATACCCCGATGTAGCTGTCGCAATTTGGCTTTAGTCAATGGTAAACATGGATTCCTCTCGTTTGTTCTGCATACATTTACCTTAACAACAACAATAACAGTTTAAGTGGCGGTTTCAGTGTTATGAGCCCAGAGCAGAACGCTGTCCTGGATCAGAAGTTGGAGACACCAATGACGTCAAAAGAGTGAGACCTGTTCGATGAAAGCAAACCGAATCATAGCGCACCCCCACAAACCAGACGTGATCTTTACCTTTGCCAAACCGTTAGAATGAAAGCGTGCGAGTCGGTGCTCGGTTTCCGTTTTGGTTTATTAACCTCTTCGCTGCAGCCGATTCTCACAATAATGTTCCACGCAAATTGCAGCGTCACCACGGGGCGTGCGTAAAATCTAATCGCCACTTTCGGTTTTCTGCGGATCACTTTCCGTTTCCTGCCCGCTCGACCGGAAACAGGCCATCTGCTTGTGAACTTTCGGCAGGGGTTCCCTATGACAGAGAGCGCTGAACGTCTTGACATGATCTGTCTGTCCCAACATGTAACTGAGTTTAACATGTTCATGGATATACATCTGCGATGTCCAGCGGTCTAACATTCTGCCTTGCCGTGCGCCCTGTAAGCTAAAAAAAAAAATGCAAGCGACCAACATTGAACCGGGGATCCCTCTCACCCGGTGTGAAAACGCCATCTAAGCGACCTCGGGTCGAAGGCAAGGACGGACGCTCTACCCGCTCCGCTCTGACGCCACCGCGCGAACGCTCTGGAACGGGCGTGGAGCGTGACGGGGACCGACTGAAACCGCGTCCAACCGAACTTCAGCGTCTGTCGGCCTGATTGGACCAGGCTGATTCGTAACGTCAGTCGTTCTGATTGGACCATTCCAGCTCTCGGTGGCAGTCGGGCCTGCAGCTCCTCTGATTGAACAACAGGGGCTCTGAGCATCGGTCAGACTAGCAGCTGCCCTGAACCGTTGCTGGCCCTTGGAACGTCTCCAATGCTTCACGGCATTGTCTCTAAACGCCCAGGTTTTGAATAAGCGGTTCGTATGCCAAAACTGTACGATGTCCAGACCACCTAGACCTGACATGGCCACAGGGGTGGTTCGTCATCACATGCCAGGACCTCGTTTGTAAACTGACGCGCACGCCCGGCAACCTTGGCTGGCCAAACCTCAAAACGGCGCTCGGGAACTAGCTTGTAACGTCATCCCAGTTACGTCGGCAGGGACACCAAGTTACCTGTTACCAAGCCCCGTCCGTGAGTCTCTTTCGCGAGTTACCGAGGCATGAGCCCGGGGGCAATGTCAGTAGGTTAGTTCTCGAACACCATGTAAACTTCCGACAGCAATGGTTCTGTCGGGACAAATGGCAACCTCTGCTGGAAGAACGAAGCACGCATCTTGGCTCGGGTCGATTGTTTACAACATGAAGGAGGCCGCCGTAACTAACAGACTTACCTCGGCGTCCACCGAGGTAACTACCAGGTAGCTTGGTGTGCCTATCAAGGTGACTTAGTTGACGTCACAGGATAGTTTATGAACGCCGTGGGCCAGAGTGTATCAGTCAAGATAATCTGGCGTGCCTCGAAGGACAGTTTATGAACGGGGCTCTGGTGGTGACCTCGCCGTGCGCCGAGGTAGGTCAGGTAAGTATGGCAGCCCCCAGCCCAATTGTAAACAATGGCCCATGATAATCACTAATACGCACGCCAGTTTACAGGCCTCGTACTTCCGCTGAAGAGGGTAATTTGTCTATGTCGCGCATTATTTGCCGAAGTCGAGGTTGCCTTGTCTTCGAGAATTAACCTTTTTTAATACCTTACTTTATTTCACTTACTTAGTCACTTTTCCCCATGAGGTGATCTGTCTAAACCTCGTGAAAAAGGTCCCGAACGACGTTCTAGCTTGAGTTTCTAGGAACTGTATACTATTCTCTTCATTTGACAATGCCTCTCGGATTACAAGCAGTGGTAATAAACTAACCCAGGCGGTGATTCATGAATTAAGCTCGCTGAGACGAGACTGGCGTGAACGTCGACCGACCGCCCAGAAAAACGCGCCGTAACCGAGCTGGTCTCGTTCGAAGGAGCTGAACGAACCGAACCGCACGGCCGATTTGTCACGGGTCGCGCCGGAGCCGCCTCACCGTCACGTCCGGCTCCGGCCGTCCCGGACCAGCTGGACCCGGCGCTGATGGAGCGATCCAGCTGATCCAGCGATGAGACCAGTGCCAGACCCCAACCGTCCCAGTGGTGCCGGGCCGGTCACTGGGCCGCTCAGACCGGCACCAGGCCCCGACCTCAGACCGGCACCAGACCCCAACCGTCCCAGTGGTGCCGGGCCGGTCACCGGGCCGCTCAGACCAGTGCCAGACCCCAACCGTCCCAGTGGTGCCGGGCCGGTCACCGGGCCGCTCAGACCAGTGCCAGACCCCAACCGTCCCAGTGGTGCCGGGCCGGTCACTGGGCCGCTCAGACCGGCACCAGACCCCGACCTCAGCCCGGCACCAGAACCCGGCTGTCCCATAGGTGCCGCACGGCCCGCTGGGATGCTGAGACCAGCACCAGACCCCTCACACGTCACGTCCATCCCCCGGCCGTCCCTGAGGAGCCCGAACCTCCTCTGGGGCGCCTGGACCAGCGGCCGGGACGTGCCGACGAGCACGGCGCGGACGAAATCGAAAGTGGCCGTCTGCGCCGGCAGGCGCGGCCGGCGGCCCGGCTCGGCACGTGAGTCAGCAGGCCGCGATTCAGGATCCGTCACGCCGGCTGCGAATCGGGCCGCCGGCGCGCCGGCCGATCGTCCGCCGGTGTCTCAATATGACGTATCTACGGATAATTTTGTTTTGAAACGGGCGGCCGTCGTTGCAGTGGCCTGCGCCATTCGCCCGGTGACGTGGGAGAGTTCGTTGGTCACGGCTGAAGCAGTTCTGCACAAATACATGCATTGTTTACATAAACTCTCTGGACGTAGTTAGTTTTACGTGTTTGAAACTGGTGCTCTTCACGCAGAATGCGACATGCGCTGTCCATTCTAGTGACCCTGTTTGCCATTAGACAAAGTGCAGTGAAGTCCGGCTCAGTAGCGACGCTGCGGAATGTCATGATTATCCTGGCTACAGAGCCCGACCACCTTCATGCATGCATTTTGACAGCTCGAGTTTAAATGCTCCATTTTGTATACATTGGATTATCGCAAGCAGATATCCAGGATTTTTTTCAGAGGAGGCCAAATGTCAAATTTTGTCATATGCCACTAGCATATGGCAAAGTTTATTGGAAATATACAACACAATGCAAATATATGCAATTTACAGGAAAAGTGGCAATTTTACGCAAAATTGCCTCACGTTTGATGCACAGGAAAACATATGTTTGCTTCTGCAACATATAGGTATGTGATCACTAGAATGCATTCCTCCGAAATCGTTATATATCTAGTGTAGACCGCTTGGCTCGGGGGGAACCATGGCCCCCATGCCCCTTGGCTACGTCCCTGAACCATCGAATACTCACAAGTTATCTCAGTTTTATATTAATGAGACAATTCTTCTCGGAGAAAATGGGTTGTTTCTTTTAGGCACCGGAATCGGAAAATTCCGAATCTTGCCCTGAAGCCTGACCTTCTTTGCTCCTACTGAGATGGACGCTCTCAACTGCGGTTCCGTTTAACCCACTGCGACCCGAGATTTTACCGGATCCTGTTGATGGCTGGAATTTCCCACGCAAGTTTTGCGTCAGGTTTCAATCCTGCAGCACTCTTTCTATCTCGACATGACCGCGAGTATCTCATTTCCACGAGTACTCTCACCTTTCGACGACTTTTGGTGCGCAAGGGAGCTAATGAGTTTCATTTAGCACCTTTTAGGGAGACCTAGGCGCACAGTTTAGCAACGCTTTCTGTCCTTCTAGATCCTTCTGAAAGCGTTTCCCCAAAATGTTTAATGCATAGGACAACCACTAAGCCTTACGAAACTGGCGCACGGCCGCAAAGGAAGTAGGCATTCCACAGTGATGTTGATGAATGTTTTTTTTTGCGTTGAAGTCAAGTATCGTACTACAAGAAGAACATGTGCTCCGAATGTTGAAAATTCTTCATAACTTTTCAAAAGCACCTTGGTACTTCAGATGGCTTAGCGCTGTCCATGAATTCCAAGACTCCTCTTCGCAGTCAGTTTCAATAAAGCTATGACTTAAACAGATATCATGCACGGCTGGTACGAGTCGTTCAGTGACTAAAATGTTGCTTTAAACCTAATATGTCGAGGTCACCGTGCATGTCAGTTCTGATTTAACTTCAGCCAAGAGGCGGGCCTAGACACGATATTTGCGTTTTGATCGTATAGAACTAGTCATCAAGGTACTCCAGGCTCCATTTAGTAGCACGTCCTAAACACGTCATCAAAAGCCATATTTTTTAACTTACAACTATTCCGCTCATAAAAGTGACACAAGGTGCCGTGCATGGTCCCGTAATGAAACAGATTCAAGTGCATCGCTGATCGGATACCATCCAGCGGCTACTGGACTGCGAGACGATACGAGCATCAATAAAGTGGATATGTGGCCAGTAACATTCCCTCTGGGTAAACGTTTATCCTGGGCTGGTGTTATACAAGTCAAAGCAGGGGTGCAAAAGGAAGGAAAATCGACTTTAATCCTAAGTTTATTTTGCATGTAAGAAGTAGTAATTAGTTTAAGGATACTGGCAATGTTAATCATACATCACTAGAGAAAACGAAAAAGAATGTGGTTTGCGTTGAGTAAATACTAGTTGAAAGTACTTGCCTGTTTACATGGGCAGCTGAAATCCGGTTGGACGTGCGGTCGGCTTAGAATTGCGTTTGCTGTCCCATGTAAGCGCTTGTAACTTGTTTGGTAAATTCGAATTACGCGCCGGCTGAAATCCTTTCCCATTAAAGGATTATCCGTTTAGGAAGGGATTTCGTTGGAATTTGCGGTAGGTCAAGACTGTTAAAAACATGCTCACCGTTAATGGTACAAGATGAAGCGACATAATCGAAAGAGCCCGGCCTCGAATTTCTAGTTCTGTCACCATTGGAAAGGATTTTTCAAGAGCTAAAACAGTTAAAAGTGGAAAAGTGAAAAAGCAGAAGAAGATCACGAAAGAGGAGAGGGAAAACTGAAAAGACGGCGAAGTAAATATCATGCTGGAGGTCATTCAGGATTTCCAGATTTTCGGGGCCTGGATGGCAAGTCCCACAGAAATTTAGATGTTAAGTTATATATATGGATATATATATATGTATATATATATATAAATCCTTATGAACCACCTATTTTTCACCATATATCTAAATATATACACGCACAAACACACACACACACACACACATACATATATATCGCGCCACTTTATACGTCTCTCATAAATTTCTGCTTTGTTGGGGTCCATCTTCTTCTCATACCTTCCTCGTCCACAACCTCAGCGCTCCCATCTATCATCTGTGAAGTAACGACAGTACTGCGTCCAGCTGTTGCAAAAGCGCAATTTATGCCCATCATTAATTCCTTGATTCGAATTTCCCCAGTTCGCACTACCGATTATTAATCCGACGTAAAGTCACATTTGCCCATGCAAACGCACCTCGGCGAGAGGTCTGCAGTCGCATTATCCATTCCCGTCCAAATTTGAATTACACTCAGTTGCCCGAGCAAACGTGTGACTGCATGCCACTCACCTATACAGCGAGATTAAACACAAAATATCTGTTACTGGGCTTTAGCCTGAGAAAAACATGCAAAATACGACGATTTTGTCTCGGTGACACAAAAAAACATGCCTTGGTGCCGCCACGTGGCTGCTGGTGGTTCTGCTCGAGACAACGCACAGCGAGCCCCAAACTCTCCTTTTATCCCCCAGGGGGAGAACAAGGCCCTTGACAAACAACTTTCGACTCCTCAGCCTCTTCCCCGAGACATCGCTCTGTGCATTTTATGGGCCTCGCCCGTAAAACACTCTCCTCAGCCGCCTCACGCAGCGAGCACGGCCGGCCCCGCCGGAGGCCGGGGACGCTGGCTGAGTAATGGCCGCCGACGCGTGAAACGGGCCCTAAACTGCAACGCATCGGCTGCCGATCGCAACAGGCTGCTGAACAAATTAGCGGCAGGCTATCCGCTAATGGATGTGGCGAATTGTCCATTGTTCTCTTTGTATAGCACATTGTACTCACCAGCGACTTGCATACTGGATCCGTGACTGAGGGTTTTTTCGATGACCTCTTTAGAGATCATCATAAAGGAACAGCTGAATCCATGAGCATGGCATGCTGTTTATTGTCCCGAATTTGGCGAAACAGCTTTGATTGGCCCTAAGGCCTCCTTTGAGGCTTTCAAAATTTAAATAAGCCATTTGGCAATGGTGCGGCTGGATATCCAGGGAGTTGAGGGGGTCTGAACCCTCTTTTGATGGATTTAAACATTGTGCGTATGGCATTGATTGTAAAGAATTAGTTTAGAGTCCTCGTCGGACCCTCACAGTTTTCGAAAATACCCAGTAATGGGTAATGGCAAAATAAAACCATAATCTCATTACGGCCGTGATTATGAAGCACATTCATTTCATAGAGTGTTTTCGACATAAACATCAATTAAAAGTAGTTGGCTTCCACCGGTGAGTTGCAGCCATTAACGTGTGTCCGACGATTTTGCCGAAAAGAATGGATTATGTGTGATGACCAGGCGTCTTCCCTTGGTACAGATAACCTCAGACTCTCCGACTCTGATCGGGTCAGTGCTCGGAGTCTCCAGTTTTCTTGGGAGATGGTGCTGGTGGTAACCCACATTTAAAACTTAAGAACGAAAGCATACTTAATTTCTTTACAGTAGTTCCTTCATCATACGTACGGCTATTCCGAAATATAGTTTGACAAAATCATATTTAGTGGTTACTTTCTCGACAACAGTAACCCACATCAATTTTCTCGACTTGAGTGGTAGCTTTCTCGCGGCACCCGCAAATAGCTGGAAGCGGTTGCCTTGTTGGCATTGTCCTTAAGGGTGTCTTTTTGTCTTCTGCGTACAGTGCATCGACCTTCGCCGACTGTCTCCTATCCTTTAGAAAAATCAAGCGCGCTTCTTAAAGCCGAGCGCGCCATTGGCGTTTCTTGCGCCAAAATTGTTTATTTCCGCGGTTTGGGCTGGTCGACGGTCAATATTCCATTGCCGTTGGTCTCAGCAGTGGCGGCGTTTGCTGGGCGTCTATATTTAATTACATGTGAAAAATAATTGGGTGTTGACCGTGTTTTACTTTTTCTGGCTCCTTTTTGGTGACCATTTTTTTTTGACCGAATTTGGCGATATCGTCAGGTAGCAAGATGAGAGAAGCTTCTGGCCTGCATTAATAACATTTGCAGCCCAACGAGTGCGTTGGAAAATGTCTACGCAGGTCTATTATTGCAGCTCTCGTTTGTTTGCGGGTGCCCCATCACCAGCAAAGTTGACGTCTGCGCTGTGCATCCACAAGAACTGCTCGGCTTATCGCAGTTACACGAAATGCTCACCTCAGACGTTGAATGCCGCGACAAATATGTGAAAAGAGAAGCATGTTGCATTAGTTACAATGGTTTGAATTGTTCTCTTGGCTGCAGTTCTAAAGCATACGGTGCTGCAGTCCTGTCCGACACCCAAAATATCCATCCACCGATGCATCTGTTGTAATCTGTTGTTCGTTGGCTTCAGGTCATTCTGATGAGCGATTTCGAACCAGGGCCGTTTAGAGAGCTTTCTTGGATAATCACTTATAATGCAAAACGATGCCGTGCTGGGAACTGCGATGCCAGCCGATATCGGTCCCTGGTGACTGTGTCTCTGGCCAAAACAGTAGCCCTGTTGGCCGGTACGGGGATTGGAAGCAGACGGCACAGTCCTTCAGTAGACGGTCTCATAGGGTCAAATTGCTATAGTTCGTAATGCCAAAAAGCGATACTTGCGCTTATTGTGAAAAATGACACACTTGAAGCTCTTTCCTGCAGTCTGCTAACAAGGCACGAAAAATGGATCTTTCATATTTGAAAGGTGCAACGGTCTTGGCCTGGGACTTAGCAAGAATACAGAGCACATTAAATGACACGTTAAATTACGAAAATTCTCTGCGACTAAATGGTTAAAGAGCAAACACAGGGCTATGAATGGCGCTTAATGACGACATTTACAGCCACCTACAGAAACCTGTTTGGAGCTACTCCTAGTTCTGCAAAACTGATGTGTGTGCTGAGCATGGCGCAGCCAAAGGGAGTCCTGGGGGCCTTACCCTTCCCTAAGGCTCGATTTTTTTTTCGTGAAAACCATTGCACACTGTTTTCCCAACAGGCGATTTTCGTATGATTTCAGTTGACACTGAGCTCGTCCCCCCTTTAAGAAAATCCTGCCTGCGCTCCTGGTGATGAGTGCATGACGTGTGCTTAGAAATGCGTGCATTGAACACAGAAATGCCATTGCGTTTTTTGTGTAGATCGGAGAGTACCTCTTAAGGTACAAAAATGGATCAGAAACCGCTGTGGACCTAGCTGCGGTTAAGCAACGCCTCAAGCCTTCCTATAATAGAAGAGAGAGAGAGAGAGAGAGAGAGAGAGAGAGGATAAATTGAAAACCCTGCAAAGGAAAAGTGGGGTGTCAATGGAGTAACATGAACTAACTGCAAAACAAGATAATTCACTTCAGGCCTTAGGCAAAGACGCTCCATGGCTTCCTCACGCTGGCATCTGTAATGGTAAGAGCGCCTCAAATAGGACACAAATGCTGGTTACAGTGACGCATGGTGCGAAATTCTCCAAAACTTGGCAGAAAATAACTAAATTACCGTGCTTTTGAATAGCTGACATTTGAGACAAACGACACTGGAATATGACACATGATTGGCCTTAAGTTGTTTAATTTGGGTGTGCGTTTTCAAGCATAGTAATTGTCTCTCACGGTGTGTGTACACGGGCCGATTCAGGGCCATCCCCGCCAACACTGCTCACACCCTCCATGCACGCCTCGACAACCACGTGACAGATTGCACCATGTACCATGCAATACCGACACGATCTTGTTGGTGTTAACACCATCCCAGATCCCTGTGAACCTGGTCTGGACTCGGGAGGGTGGACCTGGACTCGGGAGTTACCTCTGTTCTGGGCTTAGGAGTTACCTGTGGTATGGACTTGGGAGGTTCCTCTGCTCTGGACTCGGGAATTACGTTTGCTCTCGACTGCCTCTGGTCTGGACTCGAGAATTACCTTTGCTCCGGACTCCGGAGTTTTCTTTGCTCTGGGCTCTGGAGTCTCCTTTACTCCGGATTCTGGAGTTCTCTCTGCTTTGTCCTCAGAGTTCCCTCCATTGTGGCCCTGGGAGTTTCCTCTGCTCTGTACTCGGGAGTTACCTCTGCTCTGGACCCTGGAGTTCCCTCTGCTCTGGACTCGGGAATTCCCTCTGCTCTGGACTTGGGAGTGACCTCTGCTCTGGATTCGGGAGTTCCCTCTGCTCTGGACCCTGGAGTTCCCTACACTCTTGATTCGGAAGTTCCCTCTACTCTGGACCCTGGAGTTCCTCTGCTCTGGACTCGGGAACTCCCTCTGCTCTGGACCCTGGAGTTCCCTCTGCTCTGGACTCAGGAGTTCCCTCTGCTCTGGATTCGGGAGTTCCCTCTGCTCTGGACTCAGGAGCTCCTTCTGTTCTGGACCCGGGAGCTCCCTCTGCTCTGGACCCGGAAGCTCCTTCTGTTCTGGACCCGGGAGCTCCCTCTGCTCTGGACCCGGAAGCTCCTTCTGTTCTGGACCCGGGAGCTCCCTCTGCTCTGGACCCGGAAGCTCCCTCTGCTCTGGACCCGGGAGCTCCCTCTGCTCTGGACCCGGGAGCTCCCTCTGCTCTGGACCCGGGAGCTCCCTCTGCTCTGGACTCGGGAGCTCCCTCTGCTCTGGACCCGGGAGCTCCCTCTGCTCTGGACTCGGGAGCTCCCTCTGCTCTGGACTCGGGAGCTCCCTCTGCTCTGGACCCGGGAGCTCCCTCTACTCTGGACTCGGGAGGGTGCTCTCCGGCGCGCTCCCGGGACCCAGCCTCGGAGGCCGGCGGCCGCCGAGGTCTGGCCTCGGGAAAGGCCTCGCGTCCCGCTCCTGCCGAGAGCGGCGTATAAAGGCGGCGCGCGCGCCGACGGCGGCATCAGTACAGATCCGGCGGTGGACTGAGCAGGACAAGGTGAGCGGACCCATCCGGCGAGCCCTCCCGGCCCGGCTGGTCGCGGCGGCGCGTCTGTGGTTAGGAGTTTTGGCGGCGGCCGAAAGCCGCCCCGGACGCTCCATCGACAGCGTCCGCAGCGGAGCGGAACGCTGCCGTGAGAATGGGAGGGATGTACACGCGTTCCATTTTGGTTTCCGTATTTTTTTCGGGCATCAGTGATGCCCAGATTTCTGGACACAGCCGGAAACCTCTGAAAACCGGAAAGTCTAGCATCATGGTTAAGATGGACTGCAGGCACCCAAATCTATTTGAATCGTCTGTATTATTCATGATTTTTCATGGGTTAGTAATAGTAAATGCTGTATCTTGATGAATCACTCATAATGCTTCATATCCCCGGACTTAAAAAAAAATATTTAGATGCATCTGGTTGCCACTGTAAACCATACGACATGGAAAATTAGGACAACGAATTTTGTTGCTGATTTGCGATTTTAAGAGACTTGGCAATGAATCGTTCAAAACGTCATTATGATGGAGATGATGAATGTGACATTAGTTTACACCAAAAATGCCAAAACTGTAAGAAACGTCCGGAAAGTGGGATCAGAAAGATAGAAGCCTTTTAAAAATTAACCTCGAAACACAAGGAAACAATGTCACCCGGCTTTTCCGGCTCCCTTCGAAATACGAGTGTGAATGCCGTGGACGGAAAAAACCTGTTGTCGGCGCTGATGAGTCCCACTCTCGCTTGCCTTTCTCAGCGGCGCCTGTCTGCTCCCCGAATGGACCATCTCCCCTATTTACCGCCCCTGATACGACTCCCGCCGCCCCTCACCGCTCCGGGTCGAATCGGATCGGCTTGCCCGGCGCTCGCGGTCTAAGGCGCCGTCACGTCCATTACACGGCTGTCCGGCCGACGGCCCACGAGCCGCGTGAGCCGGTGAAACCGCCCACGATCGCCGCCGTCCTGAGACGGAGGGCCGACCGGCCGGCCACTGAGGCGCGTCCCCTCACCGGGCACCGTTCGGGGTCTGTCTGGTCCCAATCTGTCAGGACTCGGTCTGTCAGGCTCCGGACCGTCAGGTCCCGGCCTGTCATGTCCCGACCCATCAAATCTCTCAGGTCCCAGTCTGCCAGGTGCCAGTCTATCAGGGTTCGGTTTGTCAGGTCCCGGCCTGTCAGATCCCTGTCCATCAAGTTTGTCATGTCCCAGTCAGCCAGGTCTGTCAGTGTGAGACCAGTCAGGCTTCTGTCCGATACGTTCCAGTCTGTCAGGTCCCGCTCCAGACGCCCCAGCGTTCGGAATGCCTGCCGGTTCGTGTAGACACCTACCAAACCTAAATGTCTATTCTGGGAAGATGATATCTTTCTTAAAGACAGTGGCCGCCACGGAGATATGCTTATTTGCAGATGCTTTGCCACTTCCCCCTGAGCCACTACTGCTGCCACCAGAAAAGGAAATAACACAGCGGGGAGTGAGCTTGTGTCGCCTCATTTGCATGTCCGATCCACTGCTCTCCCGTTCCCGCCAGCGTCCCGTCGCTGGCCGCCCGAAAGTCAGCGTCAAAAACGGAGGAGAAAGCGCGTCTCGTACAATCACTGATGCCCGGGCGGCATTCCTGGCGCTCTCGGGCGGCTAACGTCACCGCGCCCGGGCGGCATCCCCGCCGCGGGCCGAGCGGAGTCCTGCCTCCGCCGCCGACAGCCGTGACCACTTGCGGGGAGACAGCGTCCCGTGACGGCCACACGGCGGTGCTGGTGAACGCGCTTCATCCGCGACCGGCCGCTTCGCTTACGCTCAGCTAGAGCACCTTGTGTCAGTGGACCGGGCATTTCATCAGCCCGCGGGGAAGCCGAAAAAGACGTTACTAGAGTGACATTGCATTCTGGATCTGTTATATTTATGTACGATTTTAAGGCAGCACTCCTCTCAGAAAGGAAATGATCTCGGTTCTGTCTTTATTAAAGATCGTTGCAGGTTCAGATCTCATTTTTCAATGTTTGTTCTGTGACAGTCGGATTACAGTTCAGCTCATCTTTAAACAGTGATTTTTCTCTCCTTTGCATTTACACTAGCCCTAAAGACTTTCAAGCTCTCTCTCATGAATAAATATTGCATGCATTGCAGACCATCTCCACGTCCAAACAATGTCCCACAACACCCTTCCTGTCCCGCAGAGAAGCGATTAGTTCCCAAAAGTAAAAGTCTCCATCTCCCTTTCCATCTCTGCTACCCACTATCTTTCATCTTCATCACGTCGAACACATCTTTTTTCGCTCGTCCATGAACGGGCAAGTGTTTTATACGGCTGTTTTCCTTCACAAATTTCTGAACACAGCGGCTGAAGGCTGAGTCACTCTTATCTGACCGCAATGAAAGTGATGAGTGGCGTCTTCCCATGGCCCGTTATCGGTGAAGTGACCGTAACTGGTGGGTAATCGAGAGACTCTTATACACGCTGATGCCTGGGTAAACAAATCCGTCAGCCGCTGTGATCGACATCTCGGGCGATGACTGGTCCAACAGGTGCTTAACAGGTCTCCTCTTGCTCAACGGTCGTCCAGACCAGTGTCCGACATTGTACGGCGAACGGTAAAAGAGACAAATGTCCCGTGCGAAACTGCACAGCTGCGCAACAAAAGCGTAACCAGCCGCTCAGAGCGCGCGCCGCTGACGGCAACAAATCCCCCGATCCGTGACGGCTCGCCCCGGGCGGTGGAGACGCCGCGCGGCGGTGACGTCACAGAC
This sequence comes from Capitulum mitella, assembly GCA_030062745.1. NCBI lineage: Eukaryota > Metazoa > Arthropoda > Thecostraca > Pollicipedomorpha > Pollicipedidae > Capitulum > Capitulum mitella. The sequence continues at coordinate 28,865,525 of CP099843.1, forward strand.
AGCTGGCCGCCGGACCGGCAAGGCCGACTGACGACCGGCGGCGGGTGGCGGACCAATCGGAGCAGCGGCCGCAGCCGGCGGGCACTGGGCCAAGGTCGTCTGCAGCGGTCATTACCGTCTCATTAGGACAGCAGCAGAGCAGCATCTGCTAACGGAGCACCGTGGGTCTCCGTGGAGCTATGGCGGGTGATTAACTCGCCAGATACCGCTCCAAAAACCTCTGAATGATCACCGCGCAGGACTTCCAGCTGTATCCAGTCGGCCAGAGCTCGCAAACGGGGCGAGGGATTCGCCGAGTAGGGTGGAAAAGAGCGACGAAGAGCAAGCATCGGTCGCTGACACCCAAACGCGCCTCTGTTTCAGATGATGCGACACATTGCTCTGGTGTGCCTGGTGGCGGTCGCCTCCTCCAAACAGGTGGAGAAACGGCAGGTGAACCAGGGGTACGGCGCGCCGGCGGCCGCCGCCCCGGCCCCGGCCACCGGCTACGGCGGCGGCCTGGGCGGCGGCCTGGGCGCGGCCGCCCCCGCCCTCGACTCGTCCTTCAACGCGGTGGGCGGCGGCGGCGGCGGCGTCGGCGGCGGCCTGAGCGGCGGCAAGTGCCGCGACGAGACCAAGTACATCCTGACCTGGACCAAGGCCGTGATCCCGGTGACCGTGTACGACACGCGCACCGAGTTCCTGCCGACCACGCTCTACAAGTACGTCACCGAGACCGAGTACTACCCGCTGACGGTCGTCCAGCTGGAGACGACGACGCGCGCCGGCGGCTCCGAGTACCAGGAGGAGACCAAGATCGCCTACCGCACCAACACGGTGGAGGTGCCGCAGATCGAGACCGTCACCTCGACGCTCGTCTTCACCGAGGACGAGCACGAGACCGTCACGGAGACGGACACGTTCACGCAGACGCAGGCGCAGCGCTACCCCGTCACCGTCACCGTCACCAGCGTGCAGCGCGTGCCGCAGGTGCGTCACAGCGCGCGTTATCGTGACTGGGCGTCGCAGCGAGCTGTCTAGTTTTCGCTAACGTAGCAGCGTCGTCCATCAGTCGTGCTCCCTCGCAGAAATTGCGTGATGAAAATGCAAGCGAAATGGGTAGCCCAGGACACGAACGGCTGTAGCGCGCATAAACCGCACGCTGTCCGGTCGTGCTCGCTGTTCTCCCATCAGCACACCCTGCTGACGCCCGCCGCGTGCCGTTCCAGGTCCAGACGTCGGTGACGACCGAGTTCCAGACCCAGTACCAGACCCAGTACGTCACGAGCTCGTACGACGTCGTCCAGACGGAGACCAACAACCAGCCGCAGGTGCAGTACATCACCAACACGGTCACCTCCACCCGCCAGCAGACGGTCGAGGTGACGCGCACCCAGCAGAACGTGCAGACCGTCACCAAGTGCGCCCAGCAGGCGGCGCCGCAGCCGCAGCCGCAGCCGCAGGGCTACCCGCAGCAGCCGCGCGGCCGCTACTAGGCCGCCAGAGCAGCGCTGTGTCGCATCAGTCCAGTCCACCCGCACTAAGTCATTAGGTTAAGGCCGCGAATTCCCATGCTGTGATATTTTGTTGTTGGCCGGACGCGCGGAGAAGTCTTCCGCAGGGCGGATCAGTCTCCCGTGACTCCGGTGTGTTGTGCGCCCGTGCCGGTGAGCGTCCGGTGCGGCAGCTTCGTAGGCGACTCGTTTCGCGGTCGGCTCGGCCCGACTCGCTCTAGCTCCTGCTCAACGCTGTGAGTGTGTCATCTCTCCAACGACGCGGAAACGACGATAAAGAACGGCTGATTGTCCCAAGAGACGCTCGTGTGCGCGTATTTATGTATTAAGTATTCTTGTACAAATGTTTTTAATAAACAAAACAGCTACAGCTCGCAGTTTGGCAACCAACTGACAAACAGGATACGTTACAATCGAAATGAGAGGATAAAGTTAAAGTCAGACCTTGGCAGTTGACCAGAAGCGTTCTCTCAGACTTTCAAAACATAACACCTTTAGCAGACATGCACAGCGAGCTTTTAATGCGTCAGCTCAGCATCGACATCAACGTCATGACATACGTGGCCACTCAGATTTCTAAGTGATGCGATCTGAGGCTGCCCTCATGAAAGAGAAATATAACAGTTATAAATCCATTTGATGCATTCTTACAACGTCACGCCCTTTCACATATATGCGAACGGTAGCATTTTGACAACAACTGCAGGAACACTGTCCGATAGTACACATAGCCAAAGAAAGCATCCAATGACACTCTCATCTCGCCAATGTCTTACACATCTATTTCCCATCTTTGCGAGCCTTGCGCACTGTTGCCACTCAACGAGATCCGTTCGAGGACTGAGGCGTGACAGCTCCTCACGAGGACGCTGTCCTCAAGACGCGAGACGGCGCTGACCGGTCCCTGCTCCACTCTATCGCACCGCACAGGGAGACCCGCCCCGTCTCGCAACGCCGCGCGTCGCGTTCACCGAACGCCTGGAAGAGCCGCGCCGAGATCGGCGCCTCGGCGCCGAGTTCGTCGCCGTCGGCCGGCCGCGCGCGCCGCTCAGACGTTGATGCTGAAGTCGCGGCCCTTCATCTTGTGCGCCAGGGCGCGGAGGTCCAGGTCGTCGTCAGCCGCCTGGCGCGCCGCCAGCTCCTGCTGCAGCTTCAGCTGCTGGATCAGCAGGCCCTCCACCTCGGCGGCGGTACGGCCGCGCGCCGCCAGGTCGGCCGACGACGGCACCAGCACCGGCGTCTTGGTGCGCCGCCTGTCGGACACAGGTCACGTGAAGGTCATCGTGGTGGTAATGCCACTCAGGTCACGACGGCGTAGCCATAGGGCATAGGAAGAGGACGTCATACGTGGTCAATCGCCGTAGGGTTTCAAGTAATACAGAGACCCACACATGGTCTTCCAATTCAAAAAACGACCACCCGAAGGGCAGCGCAAAGTGCTTGATTTCTCGAAGTAGATCGCAACGATGTTTACGAGGGAAGATAAGCCACTTGGCCTGGCGCTCGCCAGTACAAGGGTGATTCGTTGGTACGATGTAGTTTTTTTTTCGCAAGTTCCCCTGCAAGGACTATTCCGACTACTCTCTCAAATTCCGCACACCTGTGTTTGGAACCCCTCTGTGTGTCGTCGATAACGTCTTTTGGGAGCCCACGCCGGACAGCAATTTATCCGTGGTGCCAGTGACCTCCGCACATAGGTGCTTGCTTGGGTGAAGGCCGTTTCCGGAAAAAAAACCACGGGTAGAGTTCGTTGATTTTTGTTATCTTTATTTGTCTCGGAAGGTGTCAGGAAGAAATGTGTATTACTGATTTGGACACAAGGAAAGGTTCAGTTCCTATACATCGCCAGAAATCGTTCCGAACCTCTCGAAGCGTCTTATATGTTAGATCCCATACAATCCAATGAAATCCGGATTCCGTTGATATGAAATTAGTCGAAGTCGTCCGTAAGGTCACTGCGTGTTTCCAAGTGTCGTCAGAAAGCAAAGAAAAAAAACAAGCTGCACGCCCTTTCACGTTTTATTGGTCTGTAACGACCGGTTTGCACATGGCTGGGGAAGAGTCGTAACCCACATGCACTGTCAAAGGTGGCCAAATGACGAATACTGGCTACGGTCAGCTGGAGCCCGTCGGAGTGTTGTCCGTGTCAGGACGCAACCCGAAGATCTCAGTGCGAGTCCTTGCACAACACGAGATGGATCGCACGAAAGTAGCGTGGTCTTGCATGCACGCCCCGCTATTTGCGTCGCGTCCAGCATGCACGTACAATGACAAAGCGTCAAGCAGGACCCACGGCCACGTATGCACTGGTCACCCATGTAGTCCAGCCCTTCACCTTCCCCGTGTGAGGGGCGCCCACACGTCGCCCGTGAAAGCCTGGAACGCGCCATAGTTTACAGACGTGAAAACGAGTCTCGCTATTCACTCCTAAAACATCTGATATCTCCCGTTTAAAACAACTTGCAGTGAACGTCGCCTGGCCAGGTTTTGGCCGAGCACTTGGTATCAGTCGAATCAAACAAGCAAGGAATGACGGCGGGATGCACTCGAAGTCAGGCTTTGCGGTCCCCGGGGGGGCTCCGAAAAATGGTGTCCCGTCCATCACGGGAAGCGGCACCGAGGAATGGATGGTGTCTTCTGCACCACGAGGAATGGTGCCGTGGAGTGGTGTCTCCTCTACAGGGAGTGTCTGAGGAGTGGTGTCTCCTCTACAGGGAGCGTCTGAGGAGTGGTGTCTCCTCTACAGGGAGCGTCTGAGGAGTGGTGTCTCCTCTACAGGGAGCGTCTGAGGAGTGGTGTCTCCTCTACAGGGAGCGTCTGAGGAGTGGTGTCTCCTCTACAGGGAGCGTCTGAGGAGTGGTGTCTCCTCCCCTGCAGGGAGCGTCTGAGGAGTGGTGTCTCCTCTACAGGGAGCGTCTGAGGAGTGGTGTCTCCTCCCCTGCAGGGAGCGTCTGAGGAGTGGTGTCTCCTCTACAGGGAGCGTCTGAGGAGTGGTGTCTCCTCTACAGGGAGCGTCTGAGGAGTGGTGTCTCCTCCCCTGCGGGGGCCGGCACCGAGTGGCCGCCGAGTGACGTCACAGCGTCCGCGGGCAGTGACGCGGAACACGGCAGGTCGCCGGCGCGGCGGTGACGGGACAGGGCGGCCCATCTCTCCTCCGTCGGTGAGGCAACACGCAGCCTCGGGCCGCCCCGACTGACGCGACTCAGTCGGCCGGCCACGGCGGAGCGACGGTCCGCGCCATCTCCCCGGCGGTGGTGCGGCACGGCTCAACACGGCGGCTCTGACAGGCCGCAGCTATCTCTGACCGACCACTGTCTCCGCAGTACGGCTCTGCTTCTGACCGGCCGCTGTCTCCGGCAGCTCGGCTCTGTCTCTGACCGGCCGCTGTCTCCAGCATCTCGGGTCAATCTCTGACCGGCCGCTGTCTCCGGCAACACGGCTCTGCCTCTGACCGGCAGCTGTCTCCGGCGGCTCGGCCCAGTCTCTGACCGGTCGCTGTCTCTGACCGGCTGCTGTCTCCGGCGGCTCGGCTCTGTCTCTGACCGGCCGCTGTCTCCGGCAGCACGGCTCTGCCTCTGACCAGCGGTTGTCTCCAGCGGCTCGGCTCAGTCTCTGACCTGCCGCTGTCTCTGACCGGCACGGCTCTGTCTCTGACCGGCTGCTGTCTCCGGCAGCACGGCTCTGCCTCTGACCGGCTGCTGTCTCCGGCAGCTCGGCTCAGTCTCTGACCGGCTGCTGTCTCCGGCAGCACGGCTCTGCCTCTGACCGGCTGCTGTCTCCGGCAGCTCGGCTCAGTCTCTGGCCGGCTGCTGTCTCCGGCAGCACGGCTCTGCCTCTGACCGGCAGTTATCTCCAGCGGATCGGCTCAGTCTCTGACCGGCTGCTGTCTCCGGCAGCACGGCTCTGTCTCTGACCGGCAGTTATCTCCAGCGGATCGGCTCAGTCTCTGACCGGCCGCTGTCTCTGACCGGCACTGCTCTGTCTCTGACGTTGAAGACGGCAAATGACGCACTGCGCTGGCGAGGTGCGTCTTTGGCAACGTGCTGTCTTAGCGGTCTTTCCCCGCTCAAGTACCGCTATGGCAAGGCATCCCGCTTATGTGCCATTCCGAGCACGTTGTAGTACTACTCTGCTGACGTGCCCCCACTGAATAATTACCATGGTAATGTGGCGTTCAGTCCGGGGCCGCGGGGGCGGCCTACTCGGATGGTGTGTCCAACCAGGTATCACAACCGTGACAATCCCATCCCGTGAAATACTACAGCAGCGCTTCAAAACCGTGGCCCGAGATGGCTAATTTTAACCGCGGCGATCTGATTGCGTGAGCCACCGCCGAAACGCTTCGAAGCCGTGTCGAGCGACGCGGCTAATTCGTCGAAAATTGTCGGCAAAGTATACAGAGGCCGCTCGTTCCGCGGCCGAACGCGGCACGTGGTCTCGGCCGGTCCAGGAGGCCGAATGTGACAATAGCCTGTCGCGTGGTTCAGCGGCGGTTGCGAAACGTGATTCTCGTCTTCCTCACGCCACGGCATGCCGTGCTGCGTTGAAGTGTTTACAGACTGAGCTGTAAGTGCAGGGTTACACGCCGGCTGAGTGCTGCCGAAGCTGGGGCACGCCAATGGGACGTCCGGTCCGATAACTGGTGACGGCCGCCAGAAAAATGGGACCGATGGTGACTGACAACACTGCGCAGTGTCCACTGAAATGATACCGGAGGCCAAAAGAGAATAAAGAGCAGCTCCCGCTGTTCCCTTTCAGGAGAATAGGTTTACCAAAAAGCCTTTTATTCCAAAACAGAAAGGGTCACTGAAAGCATGGACGGTCCTGCCGAGGCCTTTATGGCACGGTCACGAGCGTCATCCTAGTTTGGCACCTTGGCCAAATCTGCTCCAGATTTAGGCCAACTCTAACTGCTGAGTCAGGTTGTATACAAAAGCTCTGCTTGGTATGGGCCCCCATCCCAACACATTCCACTTCAAACGCTGGGGCCAAATTTACACAAGAGCGCGACCTCGGTGATTACATCCCGTCCTATCCAACACCGACCAGGGGAGAGAATGGAGGGGGGGGGGGATCCAGGCCGACAGCGTCCTCCTCCGGCGGCGGTAAGGTCCCAGGGCTGAAACTGCCAGCCTGCAGGCGTCCTCCCGCTCCGGACCGGGTCAGGGCCGCCGCCTAATTCCCCGGTAACCAGCCCAGCCGGCGGGAGGGAAGAGCCCCGGGCCGGGCCGCTCCGGGCGACGTCGAGTACTTCACAGCGGCAGCAGCAGCGGGCGAGCCGCGGGGCAGTTCAGCTGTTCAGCCGCTGCATGACTGTCGTCCGCGACTCACCTCTTTCGTCTGGCGCGCTTCGACGAAAGCGAGCGGGAGCGGAGATCGGGAGACGCCTGGCACGAGGAGCTGGAAGACTCGGCGTACGGCCGGGTCTCTGCCGGCAGACGAGAGGTCAGTCGGCGGGGAACAGGGCCCGGCAGATTCACGTAAGCTCCGGTCTCTGCTGGCAGACAGGGGGCAGTTGGCAGAGCAGAGAGCTCGGCAGACTCGGGGTACGGCCGGATCTCTGCTGGCAGACGAGAGGTCAGTCGGCAGGGAACAGAGCCTGGTAGACTCGGCGGATGGCTGGGTGTCTGCTGGCGGACAAGGGGCAGTCGGTTGGGCAGAGGGCTCGAGACAGAGTCGGGGTAGAGCTGGATCTCTGCTGGTAGACAGGGGGGCAGAGAGTTCGGCAGACTCGGAGTAGAGCTGGATCTCTGCTGGCAGACGGGGGGGCAGAGGGCTCGGCGGACTCGGGGTACGGCCTGGTCTCTACTGGCAGACAGACAGCAGACAGCAGACAAGTGGCAGTCAGCTGGGAAAAGGGCTTGGCGGGTGGATGGACGACAGAAACAGCCGACAGCAGAAATGTCAAACATGGGAGAGGGCAGCGGAATAAAGTCCGCAGGTCACTGTGGACAGACATTGGACAGGTAGGCCGACACAGAACATCGAGAAAGCCTAATAAAATCAAAAATGCTCTTGACCAGCGTCCGGAATTTTGTCATGACTATGGAAGCAAACAATCTTCTGTATGCTGGAACGCTGAGTCCAATGTTAATAGATATCTCTGGCGCGTAAAACCCAGCTTCTCCTGGCATGCAGCAGGTTGGCTGTTTCCGTAGAAGTGAAGACATGCTGAGTGTCCTGAGTGTCCCAGTCAGCTGTTAGGCAAAAAAAAAAACACGCTCGGAAACCCAGAGGAAGGCTAAAAATCAGCATCCGGATCGGCAGCACGACTGGCGGAGGGCAGCAGGAAGTCTCAGCGAGGCAGCTGGCATACCAGACAAACGCAGTTCGGATCCCAACAGCTGGCGATCGTCGAAAGCAGGAGGTGATGACGCGATTACTGAAAAAAGCTTGCGTCATAAGCATTCAGTGGAGATCTGGATGATCCACAGACGAAGGCGATAGCCGTGCGAGCGGTATCGGCCGTCATGGTGACGGGAAGACGGTAAAAGTCACGAGAATGGAGGAGGGCTAACTCGGGAATCACGAGCTACGACTCTGCGCCGGTCCGTTACTTCGTGCCAACAAAGGAGGGACGAAGAAAGGAAATGCTTTGTAAGATCTTCCAGTAAGACGAACGATCCTGCAATGCTTTTTTTACATATTAAAGAGCGTAACACTATTGATTCTTACATAGCAATATTTCTAACATGTGCCGCATATCTCTTTAATATCAACGAAAAGAAAAATCTTGGTTTTGTTCTTCGAGGAGCGCAAGGTCACATCATATCTATGATCAGAACAGGGCTGGTCGTATCGCATGTGTCACCTATAGCATATCCGTGTTATTCCCCACACAAATGGCAGAGGGAAAGCACATGTCTCAAAGCAAATTACAGTCATTGATCTTGCGCCTTCATGAACATTCAGCGGCGTTCGTCAGCATACCAACTACAAACCCGGCGTGGAGAACGCAAGGCAAGAGCATTCCAGCCACCTCCGTCAATTTCCCATCCAGCTAATAAATCAGGGATAATCCTTCCGTTCAGCAACGCTCATAAATACGTGCCATCACCCGCCCCAGGTCTTCCCTGACACCACTGCCGCTCCTCTGAGCTTGGCTGCGTCGAGCGCTGCACAGCGCACCCTCCCGCCATTATCATAAGTTGTCACTGGACAGGTCAGGCGAGCCACCTGCCGCCAGACCCCGAGTACACCGGAACAGGGGCCGAGACAGGGCCTGTCTCCGGGCGAAAGTGGCCACGTCCGGGCGTCCCGGTCACGAACAGGCAGCGGGACCGATCGCCTTCTGGACGGCGTTGCTCTCTCGCGCTCAGGACGGACACGCCCAGCGGTCGTTAGCCGCTCTGGACAGGCACGGACCGGGCGCCACACCGCGACTGGGGGAGAGTGCGTGTCACGCGGATAGTGGGGGGCGCACTGGGTAATGACGGGCGGCCACACTTGACAGTGCGGTCTGTAGCCAATTCTGGACAATAAGGGGATACATGTCATGCTGGGCAGTGGGCGAATTCCGGGCATACTCCGTACCCAAAAAACAAAGTGGTACTAAACAGTGGCAGTCTGTCCGTAGCATCCAGAAAAGGGTCTTTCAGTGCATCCGTCCGCCTGAACACGCATCTCACCAGCCATCAGAAGCCAGCTGGGGAGCTCTGGACCCCACCAGGACCGCCCAGAAGATCGCGTCTCGGCTAATGAGCTGTCGGTACGCACCGAGCCGCAGCGTTACAGCCACAGCGGGCTTCAGATCACGCGCCCGTACCTGCGCCACATAACCATGTACCGGGCTCGGATTAGTGGCCGCACGCGGCGCAGCAACACCACGAGAGCGTGCCCGCCTTCTTAACGTCCGATCTCCCAGCGGAGCTGACGGTCGCCCACGGCGGAGCGGCCCGGCCCCGGCGCCGCTCCTGACCGCTCCGTCATCCCCCGGCCCGGAGACAGGCGGCAGCGGCGGTGGCCAGAGCACGCGGCCCGACCGGTCACATCAGCAGGGAAACAGACCACCGCGCACAGCCGAGCGCCCCGCTTACGCAAGCCGCCGGTAATGAGTGGAAGCGAGATGACGCGATAGCTCCGGACCTGGAGACAAATGAATCGCCCTGAGCGGCTGTTTCAGTCACGATTGCTCTCAACTTCGGTCCGGGAAACTGAAGAAATGAGCCCAGCACGTGGACTTTCACAACGCACACGCCTTTGCGCCGCTTCTACGATCAATCAGAGAGCATCGATCGGAGCAGCTCCTGGCAATGCGCGACTGTGTTAAATTTGCAATCGATCTCCTTGTAGTGCGGCATCACAGTATTAATTAGCAGGCACAGCATTACAACAGTTGTTAACAATCATAACATGCAACAGTATGCACTCGCTACTTGGTCGTCAATGACTGCACGATCGAAGACTGTGAGGTCCCAACTTTTATTGTCGATTCTCGATTGCGTTCTAAACAGGAAGCTTTCTAAAAAGCAGAAGTCAAGCATGACACGGTCATTGCTATGCAACGGTTTACACAGCATTGGTATGCAGGAAGTTGCGCAAGGTTACATGCAGGATGAATATTGCTGTATGCCAATGTATTTCTCTTTGAGTCACCATGAGGAGTTTTCAGTAGGAGACTTAACATGTAAGGAGCTAGAGGTTTTCGGTTCGATGACCGAGAGCTGAAACTTTCATCCGTTCTTACTCCTGAAAGAACGTGAATAAATGTTCACAGTTTTGTGGTAGGAGACAGTATGAGGAGTTCTCATGAAAAGACTTCACATATAACGAGTAGTTTTCCGGTATTGCTAAAAGAACGTTAATAAATGTTCACGGTTCTGCATTTTCGGCTAGTTGGTATATCCCTACATTTTAAAATATGCATCATAATCTAGTTCATAACGTAAAACGTCTTGTGCCGGGCCCATCGGGACATTGTTCAGATGACGGATATCATCTGAATCTTTGCACGTCAAATGATACAACACGATACCAAATGACGCAGTAATGATGACGGAGTTGGAACGGATCACGAGTGACTTTATATCACTGACTGAGACGTCAGAGAGGAGTCACACAGGTTCACTGAAAACAGACGGCATGAAAACGGAGCCCGACACCGGCACGGACCCCAGAGGACCTCAGATTCAGTCGGAGAAGTGCCGCCCAGTCACGGGCATCACTGCGCCAAGGCTGACACAAGCCGGTGGTTTTACGAGCGCAGATGTGTGTCCGATACGCGTCGTTGCAAATGGCAGGCAAAAGCAACCATGCAACAGCGCAGTGAGGCAATGGACGTCGGTCTCACACGTGTCGCATGCATGATGCTTACCGGCTGCATTTGCATAATTTTCGCAAGTGCCGCAGCCTTTACAACACGATTCGTCATATTGCTTCTTGTTTGCCGATTTTTCAAGATTCAGTTTTGATATCTACCGTCTGATAGATCGACAGGCTTTCACCAGTGTCATCATTCATGGAACACGGAATGGATAAGATTCCGTTCACTATCAACGTCAGATTCCATCACGACCCGAAAAAGAGCGCTTCCTCCTGTGTGTCCGGCGTCTGCCGGCGGGGCGAGTTTTTCCCTGTTCCGGAGGTTCCGCCGCCGTCCCGTACTGACCTCTGGGGTGAGGTCGGTGACCTCTGCGCAGAGACGCCGACCTGGCCTGGCCCGGCCCGGCCGCGGAGTCGGAGTCGGAGTCGGGCGAGTCGTACTCGTCGCTGACGGGCAGACTGCGCACCCGCTGCCGCTGCCGGCGGACACCGGATCCACGGTCACAAGGCGTCATGTCGTCCACGGATGCCGGATTCCCGGTAACGAGGCAGAGTAATGTTCACAGATACCAAGGCTCGGCACTCGTCCAAAGAGACTTCTGGTCACGAGTCCGGATGTAGTCCACAGTCAGGATTCAGGGCTGTAAGTCCCTATAGCGTACACAAATAACGGATCCACGGCTACGCAGATGTCAGGTCCAAGTTTGCACGCCCGGGGCCTCTGTTCTCGAAAGCATGTCTACGGCTGCATGTTGGAATGTTCCGTCTCCGGTGCCGTATTTACAGCTGCATTTTGCTACATCTTGTCTGTAGATTTAGGATTCATGAGTTATGAATTTACTGATACGACGATGCCTATCAAGGTACTGTGATAAAAGACCCCCGGTCTGCTATCCTTGCATACGCATCCGTAATGTCTTTCAGATGAGGCTTCGAATGACCCGTGGCGTATTGGTTTGAAACTTATCGATATCCCAGTCCGCTTAGCCAACATCATAGACTTTCCTAGATATATCTAGATATATATATAGATATACATCTCTAGATATATCGGGTACGGATAATGTTGATGGATTTTCTGAATACGTTTAGGAGAGTTGCAATCCACAAGATTCCATGAATTTGGTAATAACTGGCGTCATTTATCAGTGACATATAACAACGCTGACGAACAACCGCACTTCGGCATTACCATACCCGGCATGGATTGCGGTAGCCTCTGTCTACGATAGTCCAACACATTTTAAATCAAACTGAGTTATGGTCCAGACCGGGAGGACTCTACGACATGCAGACATGAGCTGCGGCTCCCAGTGACCCGGATCATGCGGCAACCAGGAGCAGCTTCGCCCTCCGGCGGCCGAACCCGGCTCCGCTCGAGAGTTGCGTCAGCCGGCCCGGTTGAATCGCCCTCCGATCTGAGCGGACCGGGCCGCGGGACGCAGCCGGGGGCGGAGGACGACCGGCCGATCGCGACCGAGGCTCTCGACCCCGGCTGGGCCGAGCCGCGCTGGCTGTCGCCCGGGAGACCCTCTCGTGACGGGTTACCGGGCAGACTCGGTCGGTTTCAGAGTGTCTCGGCCGAGGTCGGAGCGTTTCCGGCCGTCCGGTTTGGATCTGTTCTCGGAGGGGGGGGGGTGTTCTCAGAGGGAGCACACGTCCGGTCGGCTCAGGATCCACAGTCCGCGCCGGACGTGAGGAAACTCGGCGGACGGTCGGGCCCAGGAGGCCGACAGTGAAAGGCCGGACAGACACGGGAAGCCGGCGGGCAGGGACGGTCTGAGGATAGTGATTAAAACAGCGGAGGGACGCTCAGACGATGGTGCCGAGGAGCGGCCGAGAGCGAAAATATTGGGAGGAAACGGAGTCGAAGTGAGCTGAATTGCAGACAATAAGCAAGAGGGGGGAGAGGGAGGGGATTAGTGCAGCGATCAGAATCGGGGCTGTTATTGGTTTAGTGGTCTGTCATATTTAATGAGTATTTTGCACAAAACACAGTGAGGTATTTTTACATTCCTCGTGATGTGTCCAACCGGTTCTGTGTCTGTTAATGCAGGCAAAGCATACTCCGAAAAAAATTTGCTACGGAATTGCTTGGCTGTAAACATTTAAGTTTTGTAAAATATTTCATTAAACTTTGCATCATATATGTAAAATTCCGATACCATCGCCAGTGCACGGAATCCGGGATCGAAATAAACGAAATATCGGTGCTACGCAACGGTCTGTTTGTTCGTACCCTTAAATCATAGCTCGGTCCTTAAAAGCAATGCTTACCCTTACCCTTCTCTCTCTCTCCGTCTGGAATGAAATCAATGTCGCTACGGCCTTTTTTTGCCGTGGCGTTACGTCAGCGATACGCGATTTGCCATCGCCGAATGATGGTGTACCACGCTTTAAGGATAATACCCCTCTATCACGCAATAATTGAGGGCACCTGTTACGTGACCCGTGAAACCCCTCACATCCCTGCCCTGGCAGGCGCCGACCCTGGCTGGAAGGCCACCGGAGCCCCCGTAGTCGGGCCGTGGAAAATTCTGCGGCCGATATCACGCCGCCGAACAGCGCGCAGCATTTGTCAAAATCACGCCGAATATGTCACAACTGCGCCGCGGGCCGGGGCGTCACGGCGCGGCGCCGCATCTGACGCTAGGCCGACTGCAGCTGCAGCGGCGACGATGGATGGTGCCAGACATCTCCAGTGGACCGCGAGACCACCACGACGGTGACGACAGACGGACGGGCGGTGACGTCACACACGCCGACAGACGGCGACCTCGGACAGGCGCAGAAGGTGACGTCAGGTGGGAGTGCTGAACGGACGACGGGTAACAGTCATATGGCGTGATGTCGCACTGTGGTCCAGCGACAACGGTCACGCCAAAACGTCTCGCTGAGACGCGCAGGAACGTCGTCACGGCGTTATCTGCGACAGTCGGATATTTTAGAGAACGGTCGTACGCATTCCAGTCCCAGGTGCAGCTGGACGCCACCAGTCTTGGGTCGTGCGTCCGGAACTGGACTCGAACGTGATTTGAAAGTGGCTCCTTGCGTGGTCGTAAATCGATGCTGGACACGTATTCGTTTCCCCACGCATCCATTCCGAAATATACTGTCACATTTCTCACGTCCAGACGAAGGCGTCGCGGGGGCTAGATTAGATAACTTACCATCGTTTTCACAGGATTCTACCACACACCAACGGAAGTGCAAGATCAAGCATATACGTACGCAGGGGCATAGGGGCATCCAGAAGAATGTGCGTGTGCGTACGGGGAAGACGATTTTCCCATAGGGCTAATGTAAGAATGTTTGTTCAAGAAGTACACCAGAAGTGTTCGCACTTTCTTGCAGTGAACAAGCTTCTCTTTATTGTACTGGCTATGTCAACGATGAAAACATACTGGGGATAGCTTCCTGCGACATTCCTGGTTGGTGCTAATCACAGGTGCGCAGATTTTGCGGATTTCGGCTGGTGCCTTGCAGGGGTCAGATTTGCAGACGCTGGTTACCTGACTGGTAACGTACAGGGGCAGGTTCCGTACATTCCGGTTACCTGACTGGTGTCATACAGGGGCAGGTTGCGCAGATTCTGGTTACCTGACTGGTGCCATATAGGGGCAGATTGGGCAGGTTCTGGTTACCTGACTGGTGCCATATAGGGGCAGATTGGGCAGGTTCTGGTTACCTGACTGGTGCCATATAGGGGCAGATTGGGCAGGTTCTGGTTACCTGACTGGTGCCATATAGGGGCAGATTGGGCAGGTTCTGGTTACCTGACTGGTGTCATACAGGGGCAGGTGCGCAGATTCTGGTTACCTGACTGGTGCCGTGCAGGGGCAGGCTCTCCAGGCGCTGGCGCGGGTCGGCGTACATGGCCTCCACGCCGGCCGTCAGGTCGCCGGCCCGCGGCGCCGGCAGCGAGCCGCAGTGACCTGAGGTCAGCGTCGACGTCTGGTCCGGCGCCGCCGCGTAAAACGTGGCGTACGGACAGACATCTGCCGGCACAGGCGGAGGGGCTGGCCGTCAGGGCCTCGACGACCTGCCTCGAGAGCAGCGGGACATCTGCCTCAACAACAGCGGGTGCTCTGCCTCAACAACAGCGAGAGATCCTCCGCAGCAGCAGCGGGTCAGCTGCCTTAGCAGAAGCAGGTCATCTGTCTCATCAGTAGGAGCGGCCTGCGAGTCATGGGCCTCAACGGCAGCCGGTCATCTGCCTGCGGTTACAGCGACACCCAACCAGGGGCGTAGCCAGCGGACCAAGACGGCCACGGCCCCCTTGGCGCTGACAGCTGGCGTTTCTTCGCGTAACACAAATGAAAATAAGTGCAAATCCTCGGAACTTAAAATAAAGTGACCAAAATCCGAGAACTTGTCTCCTTTTTAGAGGCTTAAGTTTGCCCTAGCGTCCTAGTTGGCGAAGTCCTGACTACACCCTCGCGCCCAACAACACTGTCTTGCTCGGTCTCCAGTAACGCAGTCTGACCTCTGTTGCGTATCGGATCCGGCGGCGTCCGTCACCTGCCGCCAGCGTCACGGCCGGGACGCAACAGGGTCACGGCGGGGTTATCGGGCCCGGCGCCGTGACGACCGGGTCCCGGAGTGACGGACATTCAGCCAGCCGGCGCACCGCAATTAGCGTCGGCCGGCGCGTAAAGTGGAATCAATCGCTGGCCGGCGCAGCGTGCGCCGAGCCCGTGGGCCCGTGACAGTCATGGGCAGCGCCGGCGGACTGCGACCGGCCGTCACGGCTCGGCGTCCTTTTTCGTGGAGCGGCCAGACGTAACCGGCTAGACCAGACAGACGTGTCAATGGCATCTACGCCTGGAGTGTTTCTGTGTGTGCCAATGACAATTACGCCTGGGGTCATAGCCCAGAAGCGCGTAAGACGGCGCGCATTGTGTAAAACGCTTCACAGACATGGCGTGGTTACATAATTCAGTTGGCGTGACGGATCAGCAGGTTGCTAGAGCGAAATGAGTCTTTATATTCACAAACCCGCAAATTAACGCCAAGCGCAAAGCGATTTCTAAAAATGGGTTAAACGCTACTGTAAACGTTTATTTGTCATGGAGAATACAGGACAAATGTTTATATTAGGCTTCATGTTTCTTCCTGTGTTGGACTATGAAGGTGGCAATTGCACCAGTCAATGTCATCGTATTTATGACGTCATGTTGATATGACCTAGCATGACGTCAACGATCTTTCCAGTAAAATGCACAAACGGATTTCCAAGAGGCCCATCAAATTTGACGGCGCAGAGCTGTATGGTTGAGGAGTTATGCAGCAGAGAAAAAACGGGGGCACCTGACACCCACCTCCAGCAATTCGCGGGTAAGTGCCTAAGAGCAATACTTACATCTGCACGGTCCAGACATTCATTGCCGTTTTATATCCCCAAAGCAGGCTGAAGAATATTAAACTGGTCCGGAAATAAGTTAATAGGTCAAAATCAATGCCCTCAGCTCTGCTTAAAATAATCCCGCAAAACAGTCGTATTCAGTATAGCCAGATGATAGCTTCAGACATGACACAGCCGCCAACTAATCACGTATATCTGGCCCTGAGCCACGGCAGACGTTGCCGTAGCTGAACACTTCATATGCGAGACAAACATCTACGAGACCACCAGTGCTCGACACAAATTTTCGCCAAGACACCCATGCAAACACTGCCAGTTCTGGGTGCTCCTCGCGCAAGCAGTCCGGCCTGACCCTGGATTTACTTATGTTCCTGCGGTCCTCAGGCGCCAGTGGTTTTGGAACATAAATCGCGTGACCACGTCACGACGCCCAGGCCTCGCTATTCACGTTAAATAGGAGACGGGCGCAGTAAAGGCACCGCCACCACGGCCGGCCTTGCGCTGTCCTGGCTGACCCTCGACCCGGGCCGACATTCTCCTTTCATCCGCGGCCGGTCGGCGGCGCCGCCGGGCCCGGGGCGGCCGGCTGTAAATTATGACGGGCCGGCCGGGGCGCAGGACGACACTCCTGCCGGCGCCGGCCGCGGCCGCCGCCGGGCGCGGTTACGACATCGCGGCCAGCTGGAACGGCCGGACGTCGATGGAAGGACGCGGCTTGTTGATGGCTGTAATACGCGTGGAGTTCGATATGACGCGGAGGACGTCTGAGGAAAGTGACACGCGATACCGTTAAAAAGGGGGTCGCGGAAACCGGCACAAAATTTAGAGGGAAAGAGGTGAGGACCAAAACCACCACCTAGAAGAGGAGCGCCGAACCGTCTCGAGGAAAAGATGTCACGCAATCGGAAGTTTTTGATGCCTTTGACATTCTGGAAGACCCGTTCCTAGTTGTGAACACGGGAGCATTGGCCTGGCCCTGGCCCTGTCAACGTAAATTCTAGCCTTCTACGTAGGTGTATAACGTTTGTACTCTTACTAGTTCCATCTGCTTGTTCTAAAACTGCATCATTACGGATGACTCGGATTTGAAGACGAAAATAAAGACGCTGTGTATCGCGAAAACTTAAATACTGACTACAATTTAACACATGACGACAACAGTACAATAGTCTGGTATCCATATACAACTAGAAAGTGAAAAGAACACATTTCACATCCTTCACAGAAATCCGACAGGCCAACACTTGCAGCCTCATCTGGACTATCATGCTACCATCTCGCTCTCTTTGTGTTAAACTGCACTCGGCATGTCTTCACGATACATCGCATTTGGATTTTTCAAACTCCAGTTCCAATAACCGTCATAATAAGCCTTAACCCGCGTAGTGGAAAAAGGTTTCGCGGTAACGCGCACTGGAAGGGGGCACAAAAGTGCCCCTTCCGATCTCAAAAACAGACAGAGGTATAGAATAAGATTTTGTGGACATGGTAGAGCCATAACGATTTACATCGTGTGCCATTTTCGTTACCCTAGGTCAATATCTTCAAGGTCAAATGGGGTCGGAAAGGTCAACTTTGAACACTTTCTCTGCCCCTACAGGCCTACAACTTCTTTAACGAAACGGGAAAAGGGTGTTTGTTTGAGCCTCAAAACGTGGCATACGATAACTATCGTTCATCTGATGTCTTGACGGGGGATTTTGGTTGATTCCAATTGGTTGGTTCCGATTGGTTGGTTCCGAGGTCATGTCAGGTCATTGACCCATGACGTCATTCTTTTATCCTTTGCAGATCGGATTTCGAGCAACACAGCATAGCTTGACTGTAAATGAGAGCGCTACACGCATCTTTTAGCGTATTTTCAGTGAAGGTAGCCAACATCTGGCCACTTCCAGCATTTATATTTATGTATATATGTATATGTGTATATGTATATACATCTGACTATCGATGAACCAAACGTGTTTTTAGTAGGGCCTTTAAATGCATATTTCAAACAAACTGACATATTTCGAAGCAAATTTGGACCAGGTCACAAAGTAGTTACCCTTGACCTTTGGTGACCTTGACCTGCACTGACCCTGATATATATAAGTGTATCCATGTGCACGCGCGTGTTTTTATTAGGGTCCTTGCATGCATATTTCATACAGATCGGCCTGTCGCGAAGCAAATCTGGACCAGGTCACAAGATATTTGACCTTGACCTTTAGTGACTTCTACCTCTACTGACCCTGGTATGTGTAAACGTATCCATGTGCTCACAAGTGTTTTTATTAGGGTCTCTGAATGCATATTTCATACAAACTGACATGTTGCAAAGCAAAACTGGATCAGGCCATAATCTGGTTGACCTTGACCTTTGATGACCTTGACCATTACTGACCCTGGCTTTGGTCCTGGTATATCCATCACTTATGCCCCAGTGAGGTCGCCTGATTGTGTGCAAACGGTAATCTTAGGTAGAACGCTAGTCCTTCCACAAAGTTCCCATTTGTCAGCGACAAACGATATTTTCGTTATGTTTGCTTGACTTTAAATGCTTGGGACTTCAAAAATTTTCGGTCGATTTCCGATTTTTCTGCGTCAATCGATGGGTTATTCAACTACCATAAATCGCACAAAGTAGGAGCAGCCAGCTCCGATCCATTGTCGAGATTTTCAGGAAAAACAGGTGGCTGCACAGAAAGAGCCCCCACACAGTGCGCGTGTCAACACCACACACGAGGAACTAAGAATATATGCGTTATGAAGCTGAGATAAATGCAAAAGTTTATGTTCCATAGATAATCACTGGGAAATTAAGGCAGTTAAGGTCTGTGGGAGAGAAACGCAATCAAGTAAAAACGGAATTTCCAACGACAGAGTCATCAGCATTCGTAGCAAGACCTCTTGCAAAACGACAATGTAAATTGCGCTGGAGATTCTTCATCCTGCAGGAAGACCCATGCATAATTATATCTGTAACTGATTGGGTTTCATATAACGCTTCAGCTTCTGCGGTCATTCCGCTATATCTGTAACCAAGAGCTTCATTATGTTCACAGGTCTGTAAACCCAATCATATTCTGACATACCAGCTCCAAAAACTGAGACCTCTCGCCTGGGGACCATTTAGAATTTAGATAATTCAGTCGCTCTGTTTTTCATCGTTTGGATTTAAACGAACACAAAGGGAATGCATTAGAAGTTATTGGAAAAGATGCAAGCGGTCCATTTGCATTTTAACAAGGGTGTTCTATGTACACTTCTATGAGTCGAGCTTGACTGGAATCTCTCGAGACTGAATCGGGATTGAAACAAATCATGTGGAAACTTCCATCAGCTGGACCATTTTATTCTCTTATTACCTCATTTTCCGTTACGATGCTTAAAACTAACATTCCTCATTATTAAGATATGGTCGCCAGGTCGCAATAACTCTCGAACTACTCACCATGCATGAGGTTCCCTTCTCCTCTATCGATAATTGTGGAACTAAACGGACATGGAGTTGTGAATAATGCAAGCGGCGTGGGATAAGACACGAAGACACGAATACAAATCAATCGAACGTGGAATGATTTAGAAACGTAGGTTTTATGCAACAGCCGGAACCAATAAGCTACAGTAATGCCATCTCTTATGGCTGGAACCAGTGAGTCACAGTAATGCTTATCTCTTAAACTGTGAGGACCAATATACTGAGCACCCTCCCTCTGTTAGAGTACACCATAATGAGGCCTGCCCTGTCGGACTGCGATCCTTTGTGGTATGCGTAACGGTCAGCTGACGTGATTTGCCCATGAACGCTCTGGTGGGATCAACTCACTTTCATAACCGGTTTTTACCCCATCCCGGGCCTTCCAGTCAAATAACTGCGGCGTTCACTGGGTTGACAATGACATCGACCTCTTCTTCATCCCTTTTCGACACTAAAACAAAAAAGTAGTGGAGGTAATATGGGAAAATTTCCGGCTCCTTCCCTCGTTTCCCATCGTCAGTTCCAGACCCAAGGACTGCCAGACGTTGGGATACCGGAAGTCCAAACGTTGGGACACCGGAACAAGATACGAAACCCGCACTACATCTGGTCATTGGCACCTCCAGTCCGTGCGTGACATCGACGGTATGGGACCCGTGTCTGCTGCCATCAGCAAAGTCCGCATCTTCGCTTAAGCGACTTGGCCATTATGATATGGTAACAATTTACGATCATGGGTGTGGATGCCCACAGGGCGGAAGGTGGCCCTGCTAGCTTTCCGTTGCTCATTCAGCGTTCCCTTTCTTCACTGAAGTCGGCTTAACACATGTGTATCTTTTTTCAAAGATGGGACTGAGCAGTGAGAAGCTCTCTCCTTTCCCGGGCCCAACGCCTGTGATTCACGATCACCAGGGCGACGGAATAATAACCAGCGAGGCTCTATGAATCACGAGAAATGTCTTCCTTCATTGAGCGATGTCAAAACAACGCCTCATTACCATATAATGAGCCCATGCGTGGTGCGCACCTGCATCGGATTGCCACACCACGCGGCTGCTGATCCCAGGTCACCTCATTAGGCCCTCGGGCATATCTTAACAAACACTCCTCAGGCAGTGCGACTGACCTTCTCGCTTCAGCGGGTCGCCGGTGGCGGACAGGGGCGGCGGCGGCGGCGGCGGAGGCCGCAGGCTCGGGTCGTAGCCGCCGCCGGCGCCGCCGTAGCCGGCGTTCCCGGAGGCGTAGCCGGCCGGCTCGGGCAGGTAGAGCGGCTCTTTCCGGCGTCCTGGCGGCGGGGGACCGGCCGATCAAAGCCGCGCCGACGGCCTTTGTGCCGCCGACGGGAAAAGTCAACGGAGTCGTCGCGGCCAAGGGGCTGCGGCGTTTCTCCGAGCGGTGTCGGCGCCGACGGCCGCCGCCGCGACCGGCCGCTCTCCGCACCGTTTCACCGCGCCGACAATGGCGCCGACGCCTGAGCCGCGTGGAAGAAGCTGAATGAGATTGCCGGCATGTTTGGCCACCTGTCAGCCCTTCGTTAACTCTATACGTGCTCGTCGGGGTCAGCCAAGAGAGGCTTAACGAGCCCCGTGGCTCTCGAACCACGCGTAGACAAACAACGTCAAGGCGTGACGGGAGGACTTCCACGGCGTTCGAGCGGCTCGACCCCTGACCTGGCGGGGCATTACAAGTCGGCGTGCGGCGGAGGGATGAGAGGTCGGCAGGAGCGAGAGGTCGGCAGGGGTCAGACGAGGACGTCTCCGCCGGCACACGGCGCGCGCCAGCAGCCTTTCTCTGCACTCACTCTTCCTGACGCAGAGGTAGGCGGCCGAGGCGACCATCAGCAGGCTGACGAGCGAGGCCAGCACGGGCACGACCACTCGCAGGCCCACCGACGGGCTCGGCCGCAGGTCTGCCGGCCCGGACGACGCGCCCACGTCTGCCACAAAGAGAGGGGAAAAAACGCTGTCAGAACGAACGCCTGCCATTGGTATCAACGTTTGCCAGAGTGCTGAATACTGACAAAATACTAATCGCGGACTGTTGTCTTCGGTCAGAATAAAAGCACTCGCGAACGCGACACACACAGTCCTGTTGACGCGGGTCGCAGGGGATGTGTTTGTGACCGGCGGACGGTCGGCATGCAGAGTATCTTTGCGAGGCCGGCGGCGGCCCGTGCCCGCTGAGCTGAGCTGAGCGGCCGGATCAGCGCCGGCGCCGCTGGGCGTGACCTGGCCTGACCCGGCCCCGCTGCGGTCGTGTCGTCAGGTGGCGGCACTGGCTGCGGAGGCGGCCGGCGCCGCTGAGACGTTCACCTGACTGCCGGAGGCGCCTAATTGACGGAGGACCTCTGACCCAATCTGCAGCGCGAGCCACAGAGCACTATAGAGAGGGGGAGGGGGGAGGGAGGACCTCTGACCCGACAGGCAGCGCCAGCGAGAGCACAATCTGGAGAGCAATGGAGGAGGGAGAGAGGGAGGGAGGCGGAGGACCTCTGGCCCAACCTGTACTGTAGCCGCAGCGGATTCCGGGAGGGGCTGAAGGGAGATGGGAAGAGAGAGAAATGGATGAAGAGAAGATGAGGTGAGACACGGAGGGGATGAAAACAGAGGCTGACAATGAGAGAGAAAAGGAGGGATACTGTTTACAATCTGTAGGTTTTCTTTCATCACATTCTCCGATGAAAGGACGAATGAAACATCATATTTTCAGGCACCGCGTTCGTATACTTCCTCCTTCCCTGCTTTCATTAGCCCATGTCCAGTGATCAAACTTGGCCACTCCATAGCTCTTGCTGCAGCATTAATTTTCTATTCCGTAGCTGCTCTGTTCGATGCCTGTAGTCGCCTGACTGCCACCCGGTGTCGCCTGACACTCTCACTGGCCGGTGAGAGGGTCGAGAGGAGGCCTGAAGTACCGCCTCCGGAGGGGACGACACGACAGCCCCTGCCCGCCGCCTCTCAGCTCTGTGATGCCGACAGCCGATAACGGGGCCGCTCCCTCCTCAGACCGGCACCAGCAGCCCATAGCGACCGCCACCAACCCCGGCTGGCTCCCATGTCGAAACGCCCCGGTCACCGAAGGCCCGGCGACACGGTGGGCGGTCCGAATACGGGACGGGCCGCCGACCGCTGGAGATCGTCACGTCTTGCGGCTCCCCGCGGGCGCGCCCTGCACGCGCCGATCACAGGCAGCGCTGCAGACCAGCAACGCCATGACCCGGGCGGCTCCATGCAGCGCGGGAAGTCCTGTGCGGTCGGTTTCTCTTCCGGCAGCGGACGCGTTTGAGCTGGCTTCCGCGTGCCGTGAGCGGACACGCCGCGCTGGCTGAGGTGCGTGTAATACGGTGAGCGTGTGACGCACGTAACCCACGTAAAAGCGGGCACAGGTGTCACGCGCCCGCGCCCGCCGAGAGTGCGTGATAGTGCCGCGAGGCGTTGGCTAGTCAACTGGGGCTGGGACCTTACGTTGGGGAACAGTGAGCGCAAACATCAGGCGCCTGCCAGAGACCTGATCCACCCACCAGCGGCCAGCTGTCTCGGTAGCTCGCAAGAGCCGCCGATACGTCGGTCGGACGCAAAATCTTACAGACACGACCCAGTGAAGGAGCCGTGCGTGGCTGTCGTCCCTCCAGCCCAGCCACAGTACTGGTGGCGACCTCCTGACCGCAGTGGCGCGCCGGAGTCTGCCAGGTCCTCAAAACAATGCAGGGGCGTCCGACCCGCCGTCCGGTCCCCGCGGGGAGTCCGACCTACCGACCGAGCCGGCCGTGGTGACGTCGGCGACGCTGGAGGCGGCGCCGGCCGGGCTGACGGCCGTGACGTTGATGACGTAGCGGGAGGCGGGCAGCAGGTGCCGGATGACGTGCTGCGGCGTGCCACCGGTCAGTTCCACGCTCGCTGCCGGCAGAGGGGAGGAATGACGTCAGCAGGAGGCCGTATGACGTCACCGGGGGTTCAGCGTCGTCAGGAACGGCCGGACGTAATCGGAGCTGCCTAACGCCACCGACATAGGGCAGGTTGATGTCCCTAGGGGCGGTCTGACGTCATCAGGGAGGGTTTGTTGTCATCAGGAACGGTCTGAGGTAACCCGAGCGTCCTAACGCCACCGGCAGAGGGTGGTCTTTGGTTCGCAGAGGCTTGTGACATCATCTTTGGCGCCCTGACGCGCGTGCACTCCTTATGCACGCCTTGACACACGGGCGCGAGAATTCTGCGCAGTTGGGGGGGGGGACAAAGAAGCATTTTGGGGCAATTGTTTCCAGATAACGCCCATAGGGTCAATGCTAAATTTGTGTGTGAGGGGAGGGCAGCTGCCCGCCTGTCCCCCGCTCCCCGCGTCCTCGCCCTGACATCACCCAGAGCGCCGGACATGCTCAGAGGAGCCTGCCATCCCCAGAGCGGAGTGACGTCACCGGAGATCGATGTCGTCAGAGCGCGGCTGGCTGTGTGCGGGGCGCCGCCGGCGCCGGCAGAAGAGCCGGCCGTGAGGAAACAGGACGGGCGACACGAGCGGCGCTCGCCGAAAGGAAGGACGAGTCCGCCCCTGCTCCGCAGACAAAGCGCTTACCATAATGGCGCGGTTGGGCCATCGGCGGTCCCTTTTCCAGCCGGGGGCACCGGTGCTCGCACCCAGCGCCCGTGAGCGAACATTGATCCCTGTGGCGAGCCGTCTCCAAAGGTGGAGATGGGGGAGAGTGCTGGCCGACGACGGGTCAGTGAGAGGGGACGCTGACCGGAGGCGGCCGGCCGACCGGAGCTCGGTTTCAACGTCATCCACCACAGCCACGGTAATGGTACTCACTCTGTCACCTGACGCAGACTCGAAACACGATGGTGACCGTGAGGCAGCAACACTCAGACATGTTGGATTTCGCCTACTGATAGCAGCCTTGGACAACGGAATAATGCCCGTCTACGCCAAATAATCTTCTAATCATGGTTGTAACAGCCCATAGGGCTGGCAAATTGGCGGCTATCGGCGGGCCAACTCGCCACCAGCGCTAACCGAGCTTCGGATAATTCTAGGACCCTTTTTTACAACCACGGTGGAGGAGCAGGACGATTCGGAACTCTCCCCGTTCACCGCCGTCCCAAAATTAAGAAACACCATTGTTCGTGTCTACACTTCGCAGAACGTTCGGGTAAACGCTGGGTGACTATGGGCCTATTAATTTACTAACTATGCAGCCGTATAAAATAGGGTTTTTTATTTTAGGACTTGCATAACACTGAACCTAGAACACTTATATTTTGCACGCCTTCCCTAATTCAAATTATCTTTGCGTGCGCCGATACTGCCGATAAAAAAACCCACGCCGCAAGCGGCTAAGCTATGAAAATTAAACAGAGAAGATTATACGGACTGAGCAGTGACAGTTAACTATCGCATGGAAAACGAATGGCGTCTAGACAACAAAAAAGTCCAATAACATGTGACAAAAAGGGTCGAGTCAAGTAACGTCTGTCGGGGAGTGACCGTCGAAAAAATCATGATGAGAGGCAATGGAAGTAAGCCATGTTGCACAAGAACAGTGAGATAACAATGGCTACACCACATCGCATGGAAAACGAAGGACGTGTAGTCCACAAAAATGATCCAAGAACGTCTTATGAAAAGGATCGGGTGTAGAAAGATCTGTCGTGGAGTGACTGTCGGGAAATCAAGAACATCAGAAGCAGTGAAAATAATTCATGTTGCGCAGGACGAGATACGACGCCCACAGGAAACCGCAATCCGTGTATTCACCCGATACTCAAGACGCCGTGTTTCTCGAGGTATTACTTGCGAGCAGCACTACAGCGACCGAAACGGAAAAGTACCCGCGGTCGGTAGGACTCGAACCTACGCTCCCAGAGGGAATCTGATTTCTAGTCAGACGCCTTAACCACTCGGCCACGACCGCCTTGGCACTACGTCTGGTTAAAGCAAAATAGGATTTATTGTAACCATTCCCACGGTCATGAGCGGACCCAGGATTTGAGATAGCAGTTTTATCTTGTCGCCAGTGTTTTGCTATGAGCTTCTTCCGAGGGTCAAGAATCTCGGCAGTCATCAGCTGAAACTAAAATCCTAAACAACACCATATGTACCCTGGTTTTCCGAGTCCCTGTCCAACTACAGGACTAAGGATATTTCCCCACACATGGATCCGCCTCTGACATAGTCCTGATCGTCCTGATCTTCACGGTTCCCCTGTGAATCCCGATTCCCAAGGCCCTATTATGGATCCAGGGTGACCAAGCTGGACTTCTAAGTACGCTCCTGGCTAAGTGCCTCTACTTCTGTGCGTCTGGCAAGACGACAGTTACATTGAAATTCGACCATTTGAAATGCTGAAGCGTACTTTCGTATTGCTTTGGCTTCGGTGATCTAATTCGTCATCGCAAAAATTTGAAGGTCCTCCACACATCTTCGACCAAATTCGAATGCATTGTTGCAAGGTTCTCGAAATTCTTCACAGAGCCATGAGCCCACGAGGAAATCAGCTGCATTTTCAATCTGACGACACGGCTCAGGCATGATAACCATTAATGGCTGAGCATGTTCATCGTTATGCCGGCAATCTCAAGCTCTCATACATGAATTTTCCCCGAGGCGCAGCCAAGGAGGGTTCGGCGGACCCCCCCCCCCCTTAAAGCCCGCATTTCTTTGTCAAAACAGTTGCACATCGTTTTCCCGACAGGTGGTTCTGGCACGATTTCAGCTCACACTGAACTCCCCCCCTTAAGAAAATCCTGGCTGCGCACCTGATTTTTTCTCATGAACTGGAGCAAACGAAGCGAGCCGTTAGCTCTGTGGCGGTCAGAAAGGACGCAAACATGCCAACCTTGACTAGACTTTGTAAATAAAAACGCCTCAGTTTTGATGGAGTATTTTGATATGGCCATCCGTGTAAAAAGGTTTACAAAACTGGTACAACCAGAGCCATTCTTACACAGTTGCCTTTCACGCAAAACCATAGAACTAATGTCGAAAAATCAACATCTGGTATGGCCAACATCCTGTTTGTCCTCAACGCTGCTGTACACATTGGTATGAATAAGAACAATGTCGAATGTTTTACCAAGGCACAAGGAAACAACGGTTTTCCGGTCGCACTGATTGCAATCGGTGTACAAATATTTGCAAAACTGATAGGGCCAGTTATTTGAGGTAGTTTTTTTCCCACGCAATGGCAATAGAGCCAATGGTAAAGTTCGCAGGGCCGCCGCCACGTTGGTAAAACTGCTGCCCTACCTACGCTATGGGGTCCCACATACTTGTTCGCAGAGATTTCTCATATCCTAAATTTTGACTTCCTCGATATTTTGTCGTCGGAAAAGCTTATCACTCTTAATAACGGCAGCGGACCACGACGGTGAGAGTACGGATGGTTGCCAGAACCTTTCAAAAGCAGCTCCTGAAATCTGGGGGATTAAGCGACTGAACAGGGACGGTTGACAGGGTGTGGCGACAAGGTATCGGCTGTCACGGGTACGCGGACCTGTCGGGTGCGGTGGCGTTTAATATAGTTGTTCAGTAGTGCACAACAATATTACCAAAAGATGCTTCGATTTAAGTGTTCCCCATTTGCACCAACTGTTAGCTTGTATGAGCAATATGTCTCTTCAGTTAATCAATGTCGGCCATCCATCTCTCTGTCTCTGCTGGATATCATTTATCGATGTGTGAAAACGCGGCGCTCTCGCTGCCCTGCAGTTGTCTTTACATCCATCTCCAGACGGCAGCCTCAGTCCTGACAGGCGGTATGTCTCTGAACCCTCGCCTCGATCTCCGCAGTCAACTGACGCGCCTCGGGGCCAGTCGGAGCGCCACCAGCGGACGGCGCAGGAAGTGACCACAGCGCCCTGACCGGCACCGATCGGCCATCACTGACCTGCCTCCTGGGCGTCGGCGCGGCGCCAGCGGACCGTGTAGCGCAGGACCGGGCAGCCGGCTCCCGTCCACAGCTCCAGCCGCACCGTGACGCGCGTGCCGTTCACGGAGACCAGCCGGCCCCGCCCGGAGAGGCTGGGCGGCCGGCCGGCGGTGCGCGCCGTCACCACCCGGCTCGGCTCGCTGTCCCCCAGCCTGCGGCACGGAGGCGCGGGTTACGGAGAAGTCGTCACCGGGTGTTTGTATGCGGCGAACTGAGTCCCTGACAGCTGCAGTCGGCACCGCTCGCGACACGCGGCGACCTAGGGAGACGGCGACAGTCAAGGCGGTCGAAATCAGTCTTCCCGGTGACCAAGGCGCCTGAGGTTTTAAATCGTCAACCACTTTGTGGGGTCTACGGATGAAAAATGGCTTTGGAAGTCGTAGGTGACGTCTGAGGTATTTCAGTTGGTCCGCGTAACTTCATTACCCGATGGGCCGGAGTGGGTGTTTTTTCACGTCCCTTCTCTCTCTGCTTGCAGGGACCCGCAGTTTGCGGACTTCGAGACTTGGACGCATTTCTGTTCTCAGTCGGGATATTTAAAGCACGTTCCGGAAGGACCTGGACGGTCGCAGAGGCGATAGAACTACTCAGTTCAGGAGAGGGAGGATGGAGGTAGTGAAAGGAAGCTTGAGCAATGAGGCCCGGGAATTCCCTGGCTCAACAGGGGTGAACGGCCAGTGTAAACTGATCCCGCAGGCCCCCGCAGGACCAGAGACAGCAGCTGTCGTCAGAGACAGACGGCCGGTGACCTGTCGCCTCAGAAAGGCTGCCGCGATCGGAGGCCTCTGCGAGCTGCTCGGAGAGGCCCGCCAGTCGTCAGAGGACGGGCACTGACGGCGACTGATGTTACCCGACCCTGAACTTCGAACCCAGCGTTCATGACAATAAGACATGACATGACAAAATGACAAAGATGACCGGCAGATAACTGCGAACCGGCGTCACAAGTCTCCCAGCGGCTGATGAACAAGGATGACCGGAAGATGACGGTGATTGACGCCACCTGACGTCAAGCGTCAATCCGTAGGACGCATGGCTACTGATGGGAATTGGCGTCACCTGATGTTGAGGATCGCACCGGCGTCTGATGACTGATAAAGAACGGCCACTAACAGCTGATGTTGAGGCTCGAGCCCTGACCGCGTACAGAGATGGTTCCCCGGCCACTAATGACCCTGACCATGGTCAAAGATCGTCCCTGGCTTCTAATGACCCTGACTACGGACAGAGATCGCCCCTGGCCGCTAATGACCCTGAACACAGACAGAGATCGCCGCCGGCCGCTAATGACCCTGACCACGGACAGAGATCGCCCCGACTGCTAATGATCCTGACCACGGACAAAGATCGCCGCCGGCCGCTAATGACCGATGACGGCCAGGCAGAACTAGAGTGGTCATTAGGCGTCATTTGTCTTCGCGTCGCGGAGAGGCGGATTCACAGCTCTAAACGCCAGCTGGGCAGCGGTCGGCGGCGGCGGCGGCGGCGGCGGCGGCGACGTGTCGCAAACAGAAAACAATCGGGGCTAATCACGGCCGCGACACGGCGCCGGAGGCGGTGAATACGAGGCGGTGGCGACAGCTGAGGAACGATCAGCCCACCAGCGACGTGACAGTACCAGTTGGGATCTGAGAGCGTTCTTTTTGAGGAGGAGGCCGGGTTAAATTGTCACGTTCATGAAGGCGCAATTATGGGTACTGGGGCAAAGCACGAAGCTTGAGGACGTAATGTAGATTTTGCCAAACACATGTAAATACGTTCGCGAGACGTAAATCTGCTCCTGCCTTCTCCTAAACAGCAGACTTGTAAGCAGCTTACGAAATTGGGAATTGACTCAGTTCTGATTCACAACCCAAGAAGGCGATTCTAATTCTGGTTCAAAGACCATTCTTAACTGCAAGGAATGGCTCAATTCACGATCTGATTCACGATCGAATTCTATGCGAAATAATAAAAAGCGTGGTTCCATTTTCTGTCATGAATGCAGCAGCAAAGTTCTGGGTTTTTGTGTTACCCCGAGGACTGCTTTAGATTAAAGGATAGCTCTTAGCCCTGATTGAATATGCTATCAATCCTGATAGGCTTCATGATTATTGCTATAAATATCGGCAATAAACTGTCTCTCTTATTAGGTAAACATGCATTTACATGAATGTGTATTTGGAAACAGATTCCCACCAGCTTTGAAAGTCGATTCAGTTTTGATTCTTGATCCAAAAGGCGATCCTGAATCTGACTCCCATTCACAGATGTCAAAAAAGGAATCGATTCTAGCTCTGATTCACGAAAATAATCGGTGAATCGCAATCAATTCCGATTTGATTCTGAATCGTTGACAAAGCTGCCGAACGGCTCTCTTTTCGAGTTCGCTTGCTGTTTCCGAACCAATCGTTTATTGGTGGTATACATCTACGCATGTTGCACGCGTAGTATCCGTTGGCGGCGGCGGCGTGCTGACCTGTTGAAAGCCCGCAGCTGCAGCTGGTAGACCGTGCCGCAGGTCAGGCCGGCCAGCTTGTGTTCGCGGACGAACCGTTCCAGGGTGACCTCGGACCGGTTTTCGCCCCGGGCCTCCCAGAACTGGAGCCGGTAGCCGCGAATCACCAGGCCGTGGGGGTCGCCCGACGACCAGCGCACCATCAGCGAATCGTTGGCCGCGCTGGTCACCAGCAAGCTGGGCGCGGGAGGAACAGCTGCCGGACAACAAACGACATCTAGCGAGTGACAGGGTAAGCTTTGCTTTGTCGAGGGGTATAGACGGTGGGTTTACCTGGAGTTCGGTTCGGCTTGTGTCAAAACCAGTAGTAAATGACAAGTCTAGGCGATTATTCTTATATGATTCAGAGCAGAGGTCATCAGGGATAGTGGGGCGCAGGGCTGCGGTGCAACTGTCCCCCTTAGTCAGGAAATTTAACACTAGTTCTATGGTGCTGCAAGGAAGTCAATGTTTTGAAAACGCATATTTACTCGTGCGTATGTGAAAATGTCTTTAAAAAGTCTTCACTCAAGTCGATGTCTAGTCGGTTGCTATAAAATGAATGAGGGGTTCTTTTCCTCAGGTGTACTTCTCTATTCCTATATGGGTGCTCTGGCACCCCGCAACTGTGGTTGAGCACCCAAAAATTTATGAATTAATCACGGGAGCCTACGGAGTGAGCATCCACAATGATTTACTATCCTCAAGGTAATGCATGAGCGGCCACTCCAAATCTATTTAAAAAGTTACATTCCTTGGTCCACACGCGGGCAAGCGATAAGCATACGTGCCAATGTGGCCAGTAACGTTCTGTGGTGTCAAGACCAACTAACACGATGCACGGTGCCCATACACGTTTAGTTGTCGCTCCCGCACGCAGCGGCTGGGTTGAACGATCATTAAAGAATTGCACACCCCAGCGGGTGGCAGCTAGAGTAGTGGGGCATGCCCACGTCAACATCGAAAATGTCACCAGTCATCCGAGCAGCAGAGGTAAAGCGCCTGGTTTTCGAAGGCAATGCAAACTTGACGAGAAGTGGGGAATGATAACAGCACGGTTATCAACAGCAATTCAAAACCAAAACCCGTCAGGCATTTCGTGAGTCAACTTTAAGTTCAGGGCCTAGATGGTTATGATTAAAGGTGCCCCATAACGCGTAGATGCAACCTCAATTTCGCAGTCCCAGTCTATGGATGGGGTATACCTGACCCCAGTAACGCCGTCCAGTATGAGGAACTCACCAAGAACAGTGACGGCATAGGTGACCGAGGCTGTGCCCTCGACGTTGTGCGCGCGACACGTGTAGTTGCCGTCATCTCTCTTGGTTACGTGACTCATCTGCAGGGAGCCGTCCTCCAATATCGTCAGCCTGGAGCGGATGGGAAAACAGATGATTTATAAAGCTTTGCTTTGTGATTACATTGGAAAGGTCGTAAATTACAGGCTGCGCTGAATTCTTTTTACAGGCCCACAATGTTCGACCGAAACATTTAATCAACAGTTTTCAAATCATTTGTTTCACAACTCGAAAGCCCCAGCAAAGTAGAAAAAACGACATGGCAGAGGCTGCTAAAGAAACCCCAGCAATAATACCGCTAGGAAAACTCGTCAACGAGCCCCTCTGGAGGTGACCTGCAGTCAGATCGCTGCAGTCTGAACGACGCACCAAAGACAGCGCGGCCGACCTGGGGTCGGCGACCGACCGACCTGACCTCAACTGTGGTCGGCGACCGACCGATTGACCTCAACTGTGGTCGGCGGCCGGCTGACCTGACCTCACCTGGGGTTGGCGGTCGGCTGACCTGACCTTACCTGGGGTCGGCGGCAGACCGACCTAACTTCAGCTGTGGTCGGCGGTCAGTTGACCTGACCTTACCTGGAGTAGGCGGCTGGCTGACCTGATCTCATCTGGGGTCGGCGGCCGGCTGACCTGACCTCACCTGGGGTCGGCGACCGGCTGACCGTCCCTGTACCAGGCCAGGCTGGGCCGGGGGTCGCCCACGTGGCGGCAGGTCAGGGTCAGAGCAGCGCCCTCGTCCACCGAGACTGCCCGGCTCAGCGAGACCATCTGCACCGGGACTGGGGAGGAAACCACAGGCGCCGTCACCACACTAAACACTGCACTCTGAGAACAGAGCCTTTGGATAATGATTCGTGTTGCCAGTGTTACTTTGATGTGCATTGCTTCCGTGTACATCACCATGGGCCTGATGATAAAGTTAGGAATCGTTGGTGTTGTTACGACATACATGACCAATAGCACAGCAGTCTCCACCCATGCTACGTTCAGTTTACGGGGCGCCAAGTCACATGCAAATCGAGACGGATCGAGTCGACGTTTACCGAGCACGACGCAGACGAGGCTGCTGCCGAAATAAACTGGCGCTAATCATTGTATACGGCAGCGCCGCCAGCATAACACAGACGTAGGAGTCCCGGAGGGCCACGTGTTCGGCGAGACGAGAAGGTCAGGCGATTTTCGAAGGCCGGTGGAGGCGCATGGGCCGACGCGGCCGGCCTCCCGACTATTGGCAGAGCGGCTCGATGTCGAGATAAAGACAGAACGGGCCGAAGGTATCCCTGGGGATGTGACGTCACTGAAGGGCCGCCCATTCTGGGAAAAGCTCAGCCGACGTAATGTGGAACGGAAGGTTCCAATGTGGACACGCGCCGGGCTGTATTTTTGATACGGGCTGAATTAAAGGTACGCCATGCTTCTCTTTCGTATTCAGAATACGCTATGGTAATAAACACGTTACCGGGCATTCAGACCTTTTACTTTCTTTTTCATATTCTGCAAGTGGGTGGGTCGTTAGGACGGGCCCTCCCCGACCTGAGTCATGACTCCTTTCTGCCGGACAGGCCTGTACTGGATGAGACAGGTTGAGAGAGGCGGCTATCCCCCGCCTCAGCATGACTCCTTTCTGCCGGACAGGCCTATACTTGATAAGACAAATCGAGAGAGGCGACCATCCCCAGTCTGAGTCGTGGCTCACTTCTGCTGGCCAGAATAAATAAATGATAAAAAATAAATAATGGTAAAAAATAAATAAATGCAATAAAGCGGACGGGGCGGAAAGGTCGAACCTCTTCGGTCTGAGTCACGACTCACCCCTGCCGGGCAGGTCAGTAGTGAGGCGGACAGAGGCGGGAGGGTCGGCTTTCTCCAGCCTGAGTCATGACTCACCCCTGCCGGGCAGGTCGGTAGTGAAGCGGACTGGGCGGGAGGGTCGGCCCTCGCCGGCTGAGGTGCGGGCCGTCACCCTGACAGAGTACTCGGCCCGCCTGCTGAGACCAGTCAGCTGGTACAGCTCGACGGACGGCGGCACCGTCACGCGGTCCTCAGAGGCGGCCGACGACGGCGTCACGGTCCTGTGGCGTCATACGGCGACGTCAGGCGACACGTCAGACGACGACAAAGGTCTGATGTCAAACGTTACATGACGCTACACGCCGTCAGAAGAGTCAGATTGTAGGACACGACTGGGCTTTTTGTACCATGTGTTTAACCCACGACTGACTGAGAGGGCCAAATATTGCCGCCATGGTCACTTTTCGTGCCGTCTGAAAAACGAATAAAGGTGACGAACCGAAACTTTTAGTACCTCTTCGTACATCACATCTCGACATTTTCGGACAAAAATTGCAGTAAGAGTCGTCCAAGCCACATTAAAATGACGTAATGAAGATGACAATGTTTACGATTTCTGCATCTGATTCAGATTCACTAATTTCCTTTTTTGCACAAATCTAAGGTTACGGATAACTTGCGCAAACCGAAGTTATGTATGGACGCACTTTAACGGTCATGCCATCTTCAGCAACTGAGACTGACTCCTCGTTTGAGCTCGAGCTCACTGAGCTCGCTGAACAGGTCGAGCTCGCCCTGTGATCTCTCGTTGTGGTCGCCAGTGAACTCGCCTGATGTAGATGGCAAATGAGACAAGAACTCCGTTCGGCTCGTCCGGCGGTAGCCAGCTGACGATAGCACTCTGCTGTGACGTCACGGCGACAGCAACAGCTGACGGCTCGGAGGGCGCTGCGACAGACGGAGATCGTCTAGATGCAGCGTCATACGAGGTCCTTCAGCATTGTAATGCTAGCTCGGTCCTGATACTAGCAGTCATTTCCGTCACGTATACATGATCGAATAAGACATCTCCACAGCTTTTTAAACATCGATGGAATCTGGTGCTGCTTCGGGCCCAGAAAAGCCCCTTCAAGGACGCCATGATTACATCGCAGCACATACGCAAGCATCCCTAAAGTGAACCAGCGCTCGGAACACATAACTCGGAGGCAATTCGATTTCCGTCACAAGCAGGCGACTTTCTCGACTCGTTCCATTTCTCCGTCGCTCTCCAGGGCGCGATGTGGCCGGGAGGGACGCGCGCCGACAAAGGATTCTATCAGCGTGTTTGTTGTCAGCCTCTACAGGCGGCGCGCCGGGGCGACGTCTCTTTAGTGTTTAGCCGTACTCCCCGCCGCTCCCGGACGTAAACAAATTGGGCCATTTAAAGCCAGAGGCGGATTCAGCGTCGTGCTGATGCGAAGCAGCGGACGGCAGGCAGCGGAGAGAGAGGGGAGAGGGCGTGAGGCGCCCGGGTTCACCCCTGACGACGGACATGCGATGGGTGTCAGATGTGTGGGGCCGGGGAGGACTCCAGGGAATACACCCTTGAGTACATCCCTAGGTGGACGCCCCTGCCCGGTCCGGATGGGCTCATCATGGCATGGTGTTGCAGCGGTAACGAAGCTAATTCCCCCGATCCTATAATTCACGACGGTGCACGCTTACCGGAACGCGTTGGAAACACCTCGCCACGAGGCACGGGCAAACCCTTCCTTCACGCTGTCATACTTTAAACTATGCTTTGAGCAGCGGCTCGAAATATTAGCGCCATGATTTTCGCTGTTTGTGAAAGCCTCGAACAGTTCCAATAAACAGCCAGCTTCTGTTGGTAACATCGCCAGTGATTTCCGGAGAAATGATGATCGGGAGGATAATCATCAAAAGATCTTGTCGTCTGCCAATAATTGACAGTAGATCTATATCGGGCACGAGGATGCATCCGAAGTCACGATAAACCAGTGCCAACAACGACTTCTGGAAAGAACTGACGATCCCGAGCGTACCCTCGAAACAACGCTCACAGCCTGTTGTTACGGTGCTTCCCGAGACAAAGGTCATATGCCCACACTCACTACACACACCGGCACAGAGATCTGTATGGGAACACGTGACATTGTGCCGAGCACCAGTATTCTGACAGCGAGCAGCTCGCTTCTTTTCGGGAGAGGTAAGATGCTTCGCCCTCATGGAGAGACATTCCTCGACAGGAGACCACTTTTTTCCTCAGTGAACAAGATGCTTTGGCATATCGGACAGTTTAACATGTTTCCAGAGCACACCAACAGGTTCAACGACCGACTCCTGCCGCGGGTTCGGGCACGCACCGTCCTGTCGGGTGGCACAGAAGACCGGGCCGCCGAACACGCCGGCGCCGATTCCCGTCACGGCGGCCACCATCAGCGAGAAGTTGGCGTGCGGCCGCAGTCCGCGCAGCGTCACCCCAGGGCCTGACACGTCCGACACCGAGTAGAACAGCCGGCCTGCCGGACAGAGAGGGACTGTGACACCCCCTGACACATCCATCACCACTCTGACACGTCCGACACCGAGTAGAACAGCCGACCTGTCGGACAAGAAGGAGACCGTGACACCGTCTGACACGTCCGACACCGAGTAGAACAGCCGGCCTGCCGGACAGAGAGGAACTGTGACACCGTCTGACACATCCATCACCACTCTGACACGTCCGACACCGAGTAGAACAGCCGACCTGTCGGACAAGAAGGAGAACGTGACACCGTCTGACACGTCCGACACCGAGTAGAACAGCCGGCCTGCCGGACAGAGAGGGACTGTGACACCCCCTGACACATCCATCACCGCTCTGACACGTCCGACACCGAGTAGAACAGCCGACCTGTCGGACAGAACGAAGACAGTTACACCAGCCTGACACCTTCGACAGTGGGTAAAAATACCGGAGTGAGGCAAGTATCAGACATTTCCGGCTCAGTGCTGTCACTCTGACACTGATAAGGTGGGAACCGTCCGGTTAAACGGTGTGGAACTTTGTTATCGGAGAATGCGAGACGTCATTCTAAACGCCTTGAAAATTTTAACGTTCTGCGCTGGTTTCCAAGGGATTTCCCGAACTCTGCTAACGATGTTTAACCCTATTCCCGGCAGGGGGGGGGGGCGGAATCCGCCCCCCCTCGGGTTTTTTGCTTGCCAATTCCAGGCTTTTTAACGCAGCTTCACGAAACTTGGTCACTTTTCCTAGCTATTCCTTCTACGCGCCGTGACAAAATTTCGAAATTCTATTTTGCTCAGGGGCGGAGCCAGGCAACGTTTCTGGGAGGGACCTCAGGTCATTTTTGGCCATGTTGAGGGTAAAAGGAAAATGTCTGCCAAAAACAGAGTTTTTAAGATAAAACTTAAAACTTTATATGGATATATAGCTAAATAGTTGGGCAATGTGCATATGTAATTTTGTTTATCTGAGGTCACTTTACAAGGTCAGGTCAAGGTCAAAAGTCAAAATTTGTTTTTTCGCAATCATTTCGGCGCCGTTTTTTCAAATGCCAAACCCGGAATATATATGACGTAGAAAGATGTCCTCTACTTGTGTACCAAGTTTCAGCTTGATATCAGGTCGGGTCACGGAGCTATGACCTAAAATGTCAGTGCACGTACCCTATATCGCAAAAGCCAAGAAATAAATTTTTTGGAATAGAGTGAATTTAATCGATTAAAAACGTTTACAGATAATATTGAATGCACACGACATCATTCTAAGTGATCCCAAGGTCACTGGAGGTCATTTAAGGTCAAAGGTCACAAGTTGATCTGAAGAACGTGTGACCATGACAGTTCCCCCTTTTTTATGTCCCTGGCACCGCCTATGCTAACATTATACAAACATTGTAATGCGATTTGTACTTCTTTAGCATAACATGACTAGCAGAAGCTAAAAAAGTGTTTTGGCCTCTTTTGTTCATTCCGTTATTAGAAAACTAATCCCCCTATTTTTGAAACCCTGTGAACGCCCATGAATTTTCTCAAAATTTCAAATTTGCATGCCCATGGTAAAAGCCCTATCCATAATCTCCCGATTGATGTCAGTTTCATCAAAATCGGTCCATAAACAACGGAGTTATAAGAAGTCAAAAAGTATTCCCCATTTTGACATTTTTGCCCCCCGTATCCACAAATTTCAAAATTTTGAAAATTTCTTTTTATAAAAATGTAGTTCACGTCACGGCAAATCGATTGCCGTTTGTTGCGATGAAATCGGATAAGTAGTTCTCGAGATCTCAGGGGGGGCCGAATCCGCCCCCCCTGCCGGGAATCGGCCATACCGTCTAGCCCTCCGGGAATAGGGTTAAAGTTCGCACACATTCAGAAATCATGCGGAAGTTTGTCTCTGTCTTTACACTAACTTTCAAAAGTCCTAAAGTCAAGCCTTCCTGTTGGTGCGGACGTCTGGGGTTTCTGCCGTTGCGCAAAGCGGTGGTCACATGCAACAGTTCGGAAGCTTTTATCATCGGAGGCTGTTTGACCAAGCTGGGACAGGCGGCAATTTTTTTTATTTTTAGGTTACCTGGATGTTCCTGGTAACGGAACGGTGATAACAGGAAAATAAGAATGACCACCTATGGTGAGTACAGACTCCATAGCAGAGTTAAAAGCACTAAACGAACGCAACCCTTTTCTCAGGCTTGCGAGGACCGCTAGCCTCTCCATCTTTGTCATTATTCTGTGGTAACGTCTGCTGTCTTCCTTTGCGGTAACTGTGTGAATGGTGGTGGTAAGTGAGCGCGCGCAGGCCCATGATCTTTCCAGTGATACTTAACAAAATACAAACAGCAGATAAGTCATACACCTGTTTATTCTACTGCCAGTCCGCACGCCATACCTCCCCCAGTTATACTAATGTCCACGTCCTCCAGGGGCTCTGCCTTGGCCTGAGACAGTTCCGCGCCACAACCGACTCACCGTCCACCTCCTCCAGGGCCTCGGCCTTAACCTGATACAACCCTCGCCCGACCGACTCACCGTTCACCCCCTCCAGGGGCTCTGCCGTAACCTGGTACAGCTCCCCGCCCCGACCGACTCACCGTCCACCTCCTCCAGGGCCTCGGCCTTGACCTGGTAGCCGCGCAGGTTGCCGTTGACGGCCTCCGGCGGCGGCGGCTCCCAGTCGAGACGGATGCGGCGCGGACCGGGCGCCGCGCAGCGCAGCCGCCGCGGCGGCGCCGCCGGCACGTCCTCGAGCGTGCGCGCCAGCTGCGGCGCCGCCGGCGGGCCCAGGCCGCGGCCGTTGTAGGCGCGCACGGTGACGCGGTACGGCGAGAAGGGCCGCAGCCCGGTCAGGGTGGCCGTCAGGGCGCTGACGTTCACCGAGACGGACTCGCCGGCCGCCGGGGAGGACGCGTTCACCCTGCAACACGACAATCAGCGCTGCAGGAGGCACTGATACTCCCGCAGGGAGCACAGTACGAGCTAACGAAATAACTCGAGTAGGTTCAGATTAATCCTGGCTAGAAAGAAGGTGTCCATTGCCATTGAAACACAGGTGTCACGGTTAAAAGAGACAATCATTCCGTCAGTAGAAGAGAATCAACTGACAACCAAACACAGGAACTACAACCTACAGGGAATGTTCCATAAAAAGAAGAGAAATGGATTGCCGGAAAGCTGGGGACAAAGGTCACAGGAGGCGGACACACCATAAACATGTGAACTGCACAGTTCACAGCCCTCTCCGGCAATAGGATGCAGGTTCAGAAACACCCCAGATATTCGTCGGAACATCGAGCATGGAAGCACTGCGTGCGGCGTGCGGCAAAGCCAGCTGCTGCGAGAAGGCTTGCGTTGAGTGGCACTGCTCCGGTGGGTTTTTGCCTCACACTCGCTGCTGATGAACTACTTTGACTAACAGCCCTAAGCATTGTTTTGAATCCGTTGCCTCTCGCTACACGGCTTCCGCCATTTTCCATGACCTAACTACAAAAAGGGGAAAACCGAATTTCAATTATGGTAGGATACATCGAGGCTCAGTGAACCACCCACGTAAATGTGCAGAGTTTTTCCCATAGGCAGGCTAGCACTTGGCCTACCGAGAGGAAATCCGACCCGAGTCATTGGGGTCGAACTATTTCCAAACCGAAGCTCTTCCGTCATTGCCCACCGCCGCCGGCCGAGATTTCACGACAGTTTCATGCTCTGCTCGGAGAGCGCCGTCCATCAGTTCGTGCCACCGGCTCCAACTTTGCCCTGTCGTTTCATCAGGTTTTACTGCCGGCGAATCATTTCATAAAGTTTCCGGTTCGGCGGGGCGGACGGCGGAACAGCGCGAGACGGACGAGCGACGCGCTTGCGACGCGCAGTGATGGGTGGGAAAGCGGACGTCTGGTGCCATAATGACGAGGGGACCGCGCACAGCTGCTGGTGCAGCAGCGAGCTAGGGGTAAATTTTACCGACACTGGACCGTGCTTGCTGTCCCTGCTCCTCATTTCACATTAGCCTGCCCTGGCGGCCTGATTGCTCTTATGCCGGCAGGAAAATGGAGTCCATCGGATCGTTCGTGGCTGGAAGATGGCGGAGGAGGCGAGGGCGTCCAGTCATGCACTACTACAGTCGTCTACTATAGTGGCCGTGGATGATCTTGTGGACGGTCACTGAGGCCTATAGTATCTCACTTGGCGGAGATGAGAGGGCCACTGTGAAGCCTGGATTGCTGGCCTGCAGCACGTGCCCTTATAGCCGGTCACTGACCTGCCGTAGCTGACCTTGTGTCCGGCCACTGGCCTGCTGTAGGTGACTTGGTAGCCAGTCAGCGGGCCGTGGTGTGAGTCAAGGTCACTGACCTGCCGTAGGTAATCTGGTAGCCGGCCAGCGGGCCGTGGTGGGAGATAAGGTCACTGACCTGCTGTAGGTGACCTGGTAACCAGTCAGTGGGCCGTGGTGTGAGTCAAGGTCACTGACCTGCTGCAGGTAATCTGGTAGCCGGCCAGCGGGCCGTAGTGGGAGTCAAGGTCACTGACCTGCTGTAGGTGACCTGGTAGCCGGTCAGCGTGCCGTGGTGGGAGTCGGCTGGCGGCGGCCGCCAGCTGGCTCGGATCTCGGAGGCCGACAGCGGCAGCAGGCTGAGCCCGGTCGGCGGCTGCGACGGCGCGGCCGGCGCCGTCCGCACGTGAACGGCCCGGCCCGGCGGCCCGGCTCCCAACTCGGTGACCGCCAGCGGCCGCAGCTCGTACTCGGTGTCCGGCCGCAGCGAGCCGAGGCGAAGCCGGCGCGTCGAGAGCGCCGCGGAGGCGGCCGCCTGCCAGCTCTCTGCGGGCGCGGAGCCCGGTCACGTCCCGCGCCGGCCGGCGGAACGACCGGGCAGCCGCCGCCGGCCGCCGGCCGCCGGCGAGAATAATTCAGCCCCACAAGGCCGTCACCGAAAATATGAGGCACAAAACAGGATTAACGGCGAGCCGGCGTGTCCCGGCGGGAGGCTGCGGGGCCTCTCCAGGGCCGGCGGCCGCCGACACCGCGTCACCGTCGTAATCGGGCCGGATGTTTCTACTCAGTGCCGCGCGAGAACCCGGTGACCCTGAATTTGGCAAACCTCGGGAGGAGCGCTCTCGGGCGTCGGCGAGGTTCTGGTGCTGACGCTCCGGTGTGGGTCGCGTCGGCGTCTGGCTGTCAGAACACGCCGGCTGGTGCGCTTACCGCTCAGTTCCTTGTACTGCAGCCGGTACCCGGAGAGGTGCCTGCTGACTTTGACTGGGTGTTTCCACTCCACTGTGACGGACCGGCTGTGGACTTCCACCACCTGAAGGCTTCTGGGAGGCAGCGGCGTCTCTGTAGACAACACCTTAGGTCAGGTCAGGTCAGGTCACTCCACCGCCTGCAGGATTCTGGGAGGCAGCATTGTCTCTGTGGACCACACCTCAGGTCAAGTCAGGTCACTCCACCATCTGCAGGCGTCTGCCAGGCAGCTTCGTCTCTGCGGACCACAGGCAGGCTCACGTCAGCTCAGATCAGGTCAGTCCACCACACGCACTTCTGGAAGGCATGGAAGGCAAAGGTGTTTCTGTGGAACACATCTCCCATCAGGTCAGATGAGGTCACGTCACGTCACGCTATCACCTGCAGGCTTCTAGGAGGCTGAGGCGTCTCTGAGCATCGCGCCTGAGGCCATGTAAGGTTAGATGAGGTCGGTCGGGCCAGGCCAGGCTACCGCACCATCTGCTAGTCTCTGGGAAGCTGTAGCGTCTCCATCGACCAGCACCGTCTGTGCGGACAGCTTGGATTATATCGCCGACACTTGACCGACAGCCTTGTAATTTACGTACATAGGCAAAGGCCACGGAGCAACGCTGGTCTCGATCTCAATGGCGTAGTGGAAGAGATGTCACATGAACCAACAGCTCGCACCCGGTTTCACAAACGGAGGTTACCGGGAATAATCGGCGTTCCAAATGTCCCAAACAGCATAAGCAGCATGCACAGGCCATTAACACAACCGACTACCTACACAAGGCACATAACTGAATCTGAGAGCTCTCGGAAACGCAACGCGCAGATTTTACGACATCGTCCTTTTATTAAAGCGGCGCCGGTGCTTTCCACGCATAGCAATGTAATTGCGGCAAAGTGATAGAATGGCTCAACTGTCGGACCGTTGGCCTAACTACTAATGGAATAACATTGTGGAGCACTTTGAGCTCGCGGTGTAATTAAATTAGCATAATTAGGTTAATCAGGCCACTGGGGTGAGATTATCCGACGCGGACGACAAAGGCGCCACGCGAGCGCGCCGGCAAACAGGTGCGGAGAGGCGCGCCGCCGCCGGCCCTCACCCTCGATCTCCAGGTGGAAGGCGAGCCGGGCCGAGCCGCGCGCGTTGGTCGCCCGGCACACGAAGAGGCCCGAGTCGGGCGGCACGGCCCGCAGCAGCACCAGGCTGGACCGCGGCGCCGCCGAGGCCGGGCCGGGCCGGATCTGCAGCCTGCGCGGCAGACGGCGGCCGAGGCGGCGGTCAGGCAGGTCCCGGTCAGGCGGGTTGAGGTCAGGCAGGTCTCGGTCAGGTGGTCCTCGGTCAGGCGAGCTGAGGTCAGGCGAGCTGAGGTCAGACGGGCCGAGGTCAGACGGGCTGAGGTCAGGCGGGCTGAGGTCAGGCGGGTCCCGGTCAGGTGGTCCTCGGTCAGGAGAGCTGAGGTCAGGCGGGCTGAGGTCAGGCGGGTTGAGGTCAGGTGGTCCTCGGTCAGGTGGTCCTCGGTCAGGCGGGCTGAGGTCAGGTGGTCCTCGGTCAGGTGGTCCTCGGTCAGGCGGGCTGAGGTCAGGCGGGCTGAGGTCAGGCGGGCTGAGGTCAGGCGGGCTGAGGTCAGGTGGGCTGAGGTCAGGTGGTCCTCGGTCAGGAGAGCTGAGGTCAGGCGGGCTGAGGTCAGGCGGGCTGAGGTCAGGCGGGCTGAGGTCAGGCGGGCTGAGGTCAGGCGGGCTGAGGTCAGGCGGGCTGAGGTCAGGTGGGCTGAGGTCAGGTGGTCCTCGGTCAGGTGGTCCACGGTCAGGCGGGCTGAGGTCAGGTGGTCCTCGGTCAGGCGGGCTGAGGTCAGGTGGTCCTCGGTCAGGCGGGCTGAGGTCAGGTGGTCCTCGGTCAGGCGGGCTGAGGTCAGGTGGTCCTCGGTCAGGCGGGCTGAGGTCAGGCGGGCTGAGGTCAGGCGGGCTGAGGTCAGGCGGGCTGAGGTCAGGGCGGGCAGTGGTCCACGGTCAGGCGGGCTGAGGTCAGGTGGGCCGAGGTCAGGCGGGCTGAGGTCAGGCGGGCTGAGGTCAGGTGGGCTGAGGTCAGGCGGGCTGAGGTCAGGTGGGCCTCGGTCAGGCGGGCTGAGGTCAGGTGGGCTGAGGTCAGGTGGGCCTCGGTCAGGCGGGCTGAGGTCAGGCGGGCTGAGGTCAGGTGGGCCGAGGTCAGGCGGGCTGAGGTCAGGCGGGCTGAGGTCAGGTGGGCCGAGGTCAGGTGGGCCGAGGTCAGGTGGGCTGAGGTCAGGCGGGCTGAGGTCAGGCGGGCTGAGGTCAGGCGGGCTGAGGTCAGGCGGGCTGAGGTCAGGTGGGCCGAGGTCAGACGGGTCCCGGCCAGCGACCGCCCGGCCGTCCCGGAGAGCCGACCGAATTAAACGACTCGACAGGCATCGATGGCAAGGGTGATGACGTTATGGCTTCCTGAGTTCAGGCGCCAAAGGCTTCCGGTGATTCTGCCGAAACTTTGTAACTGAAACTGATTAGTCGAAAGAATGTGACCGCTGCTCGTAACTTTACGGACGCGACGACCATCGTCCGGCTTCAGGAATAGCTTCATTGGAAAATGTTTTAGCCAATATTATAATCGATGCAAATTAAATTCGAAGGCAATGAAGTATTTCGAGGAAACCAGGTCAAAGGATTAAAAACCATCAAAGCTCTTTTCAGGTCGGAATAAAGACAGGCAGACTTGCAAGCTTAAGGGCAGACGCA
The DNA here is from genome assembly GCA_030062745.1 of Capitulum mitella. Lineage (NCBI taxonomy): Eukaryota > Metazoa > Arthropoda > Thecostraca > Pollicipedomorpha > Pollicipedidae > Capitulum > Capitulum mitella. Next base: position 28,909,073 of record CP099843.1, read on the forward strand.
TAAAAGAAGAAGCAGGCTCATGGTGCTCCTAAGAGCAAAACAAAGTCATTCAGAACAAGCCACACGAAGGATGTAAGTGCAAATTTAAACTGTGCGTTTCCTGATCTTTTTTTGTGAAGTACTTGTGTCATTTATTTTTCACGCACTGAAAGAATAATACCAGAATGGCATACGTCTTACAAGACAGATGTACGTACTTCAAAGCCGACAGATGCTTTGAGCAATATTACTATGACATGACACCATGACTGTCACCCATTGCTACCGATAAACATTATCCATAATTTTGTGTTGTTCTGTAACATCTGTAGCGTTACATCATGCAGCACTTAAAATTACATACATATGTACACGCGTTCTGTTTATCGGCAAATCAACACTTGAGCGGATTCCTCCTGCCCGCGGGCAGACTGCAGCTGTCACCGGCGCGGCGTCGGTCGGTCGGGCCGCCGTCCGCGGCGGCGCTTGCCTGAAGCTGTCCCGCAGCGGGCGATCGTCGCGGAGCCACTGCAGCGTCATCGGCCGGTCGCCGTCCGGCCGGCAGGCCAGCGTCACGTTCTGACCCTCCCTCACGCGCACGTCGCGGGACGCCTCGCTGAAGGACGGAGCCGCTGCAAAACAGCCGGCCCGGCCATCAGCAAATGAAGCCGTCATCGGGACGAGGTTGTCGGCGGCGGCGGTCCGTCGCCGGGAGGCACGCCTCGGTCGCTGCGTCGACGGCGGCAGGCGGGGGGGGGTGTCAGGGGGTGACGTTACGCGTGGGACCTGCGTCACGGGGTGCAGTGACGACGAGCGGGGGTCGGAGGAGGCAACAGTGGCCGACAGTCCAGGCAGTGGCGGCTGACCGCCTCAGGGACGGACTGTGCCTCCGTGAGGGCTGGACACCGTGCCAAGCAACTAAGGAGTGTTAATTGCTCTCACACTCTCCACCTACGGCCATAAATCATAGAAACGGCCCTAATTATCGCAGCCGCTGAACATGACTGCTTAAAAAGAGCCACGTCACACCCAGGAGACAACCACGCACGAAAACGACGGCTGCGCGTTCCTAAAACCGCCGAACATTTCGCTAATGGTGGGCACACATCAGGGGCGCCGCCGCGGCCGTCAGCGCCAGCCGACAGCGTGTCCGGACGGCCGCTGAACATTCCGAGAACGTCCTGGCGCCCCGGCGGCAGCTGACCGCGCGACCGGGCGGACCACCTGCGTCCGTACCGATGCCCGGGCCTCGCCTTCAGAGGAGAATGATTGGTGGAGTGCGCCGCCGCCGGTCGCGCCGGCCCGGATATTAGGCCGGTAAATTATCTCCGGCCACCGGCGGCGCCGCCGTCGCCGGCTGAAGTCAAACGTTTATGGTCACAGCCGGGCCGATCTGAAATTAATTTCTGCGGAGCCGTGGGGGTGGCACGCTGGCGGTCATATCTGCTGGCCGCTGGCCAGTCAGCGATCGGGGCGTCCGCGGGAAATTCGGCTGAATTCAGCGGAGCGGCAGCGGCGAGGTGACAGGGTCTGCCTGGCCATCCTCTGCAGCGTTTCAGAGCCGGCAGAGCCGGGTCAAGTGCGCCAGCCTGAAACCCTGGCTGATTCACGTCCAGACGTCGGCATGAAGGAGCGGTTACATGGCCACGGCCAAATTTCGCGACAGAGGTGAGAGGAGTTCCAATTACTCAGCAGCGTCATTCACCGTCATCCATTAGCTCGGTGACACAGTACGTTTTAGACTCGGGTTGCCTTGATCTCGATTATGTTCCCGTGGTCATCCTGTTTTGACATATGAGAGTTTGAGTAACTAATTACATTGTCTGTGATATTAGTATATTATATGTAAAAAACTTCTTAAGCATGGGCCTGTTAGTGCGCAAAGACCACAGGCACAAATAAACAGGAAGGAAATATGCACATCGTTGACGTTCTGAGATCCTCATTCACCTCTGTGAAAGCTATGCAAGCAGAAAGTGGCACAGTTAGAACGGTACCGATACAGTGTTCACAATCACAAATCTGTTAGCACAGAGTAGGTGAACTTTCGGCGCAGGGCCCGATCGTAGCCTTCGTGCTGGCAAAACATCATGTCTGTTTGCCTAAAACTTTAAACTCCGCACGAGCCCGAAAAAGTACTGGAAACAGGCAAACAAATACAACAAAGTACGAAACGCTGTTGGCGAGGAAAGGTAATCTGGGGCCATATTTACCGACGGCCAGAATATTTCCGGAACAACGTGCGCTTTTTGTTCCTCCGACTCAAAGCCTCACTGGCGGCACCTGCCAGTCGCTCCCGCCGGGGCAAAAGCAGCCCGGACGCATCCGCATCCGGAGCGTGGCCGTCTGTTTGAACCGAAGGAGCTCTGACAGCTGGCCAGTAAATACCGGCTCCCTGTCGGGCACCTGACGGCCGTGGCCAACGCCACAGACAGGAGTAAATCAGCGGCCAAAGGCCAGGACCCGCACAGCTTGGTAAATCGGTGGATGAAGGCCATGTCCCACAGAGAATGATAAATCATCAACTTACGGCCACGTCCCGCAGAGAGTGGCAAATCAGTGGTTAACCCTATTCCCGGAGGGCTAGACGGTATGGCCGATTCCCGGCAGGGTAGGCGGATTCGGCCCCCCCCCCTGAGATCTCGAGAACTACTCGTCCGATTTTATCGCAACAAACGGCAATCGATTCGCCGTGACGTGAACTACACTTTTATAAAAAGAAATGTTCAAAATTTCGAAATTTGTGGATACAGGGGGGCAAAAATGTCAAAATGGGGGGTACTTTTGGACTTCTTATAACTCCGTCGTTTATGGACCGATTTCAATGAAACTGGCATGAATCGAGAGATTATGGATAGGGCTTTTACCATGGGTCCACAAATCTGAAATTTTGAGAAAATTCGTGGGCGTTCACAGGGTTTCAAAAATAGGAAGATTAATTTTCCAACAGCTGAATGAACAATAAAGGTAAAAACACTTTTTTGGCTTCTGCTAGTCATGCTATGCTAAAGAAGTACAAATCGTATTGCAATGTTGGTATAATGTTAGCATAGGCGGTGCCAGGGACATGAAAAAGGGGGAACTGTCATGGTCACACGTTCTTCAGATCAACTTGTGACATTTGACCTTAAATGACCTCCAGTGACCTTGGGGTCACCTGGAATGATCTCGTGTGCATTTGATGCTATCTGTAAACGTTCTCAATCACCTGAATTCACTCTATTCCAAAAAATTTCATTTTATGGCTATTGCGATATAGGGTACGCGCACTGACATTTTAGGTCATAGCTCCGTGACCCGACCTGATATCAAGCTGAAACTTGGTACACAAGTAGAGGGTACCTTTCTACGTCATATATATTCCGGGTTTGGCATTTGAAAAAACGGGGCCGAAATTATTGCAAAAAAACAAATTTTGAATTTTGACCTTGACCTGACCTTGTAAAGTGACCTCAGATAAACAGAATTTTCTGTGCACATTACCCAACTATTTAGCTATACATCCATATAAAGTTTTAAGTTGTATCTTAAAACTCTGTTTTTGGCAGATATTTTCCTTTTACCCTCAACATGGCCAAAAATGACCTGAGGTTCCTCCTAAAAACGTTGCCTGGCTCGGCTCCTGAGCAAAGTAGAATCGTGAAATTTTGTCACAGCGCGTAGAAAGAATAGCTAGGAAAAGTCACCAAGTTTCGTGAAGCTGCGTCAAAAAGCCTGGAATTGGCAAGCAAAAAACCTGAGGGGGGGCGGATTTAGCCCCCCCTGCCGGGAATAGGGTTAAGGGCCACGTCCCGCAGAGAGTGGTATATCAGCGGTTAAAGGCTACGCCCCGCGGAGAGTGGTAAATAAGCGGCTAAAAGTCACGTCCCACAAAACAATGGTAAATCAGCGTCTAAGGGCCACGTCCCGCAGGGAGTGGTAAATCGCCGGCAAAAGGCCACGTCCCACAGAGAGTGGTAAATCAGCGGCTAAGGTCCACGTCCCGAAGAAAGTGATAAATCAGCGGCTAAGGTCCACGTCCCGAAGAGAGTGGTAAATCAGCGGCTAAGGTCCACGTTCCGCAGAGGGTGGTAAATCAGCGGCTAAGGGCCACGTCCCGAAGAGAGTGGTAAATCAGCGGCTAAGGTCCGCGTTCCGCAGAGGGTGGTAAATCAGCGGCTAAAGGCCAGGCCCCTGCGGGGCCTGGCCTGGGGTTTCAGATCAGAATAGACAGATTCAGAACGGCATCACGGAGGCACACCACAGAATTCGTCCAGAGCTCCAAGGACAACATCGCAGACCGTCGCACATCACCAGCTTAAGGGAGGACAACGTACGGCCGGATTTTTTCAGTTTTCAATTCAACGCACACAGCAGACCGCCACCGGCCCCGCGCGCAGCCGCCTCTCGGCGTCAGCTCACCGTAGACAGCCAGCTCAGCTCAACTCACCGTAGACGGTCAGCTGGACGGGCGCCGTCAGCGGGGCTCCCACTCCGTTGCTGGCCTGGCACGTGTAGACGCCCCGGTGGTCGGCGGACGCGGCGTCGATCGCCAGGCTGCCGTTCGAGAACAGGGTGACGTCCTCCAGGGCGGCGAGTGGCGTCGGCAGGCCGGCGTCGTCTGAAACGCGGCAGCCCTGCAGTGGCGGTTCCGTGCGGCGTCGACGCCGCCGGTCGGCTGTCCTGGCCGCAGGCACGGATGCCAGGTGTCGACCCGAAACCGTGCTGTCAGCAGGCCTGTGATGTCCAAGTTTATATACGGTGGAGGAGGCCGGTGACTTGGCTCGAAGTGCACTCAGAACGAAATGGATGGCATCTTTCGGATAGCGGTGTGCTGGTGTGGGTGTCACACAGCAGTCGTTACCGCGATGGTATCGGAAACAGTGTATCAGGTTGGTCCCGGTTATCCTGACGAGACCTCGTGGACATGGGAGGCCGGGGGTTATACCATCCTTCCTGACGTTGACAATTGCATGGACTCCACGGGATAATTCATGCAAATCGAAAGAGCAGAACAAGTAGCACAAAGTTCTGTTTGATATGTAAATGCCAACGGGCCATAACTATTTCCTTCATTATTTCTGAAGCTCGTAAATTTGGTTTGTGTTACTGGTTTATGATTTTTGTGTTACTCAAACAAACACATACGAATTGAGAAAAACAAGGAGACCTGTCGGTGAGATCCAGGTTTAATTACATTCTGTTACAACCTGAGTACAGCAGTTTATCCTCATCGTGAAGTAGAAACTTCAGAGACCCATGTTAACTGCTCAACGTTATCATTCTCATGGGTGGCATCATACAAGTAACTTTTGCAAGTGCTCGTTAATCAGTGTTCTACATTGCGCCATCATCGTCGACTGTTAGTGTTAGTGACATGTAAGGTTCATATCCTCTGGCGTTAGGAACACATGTTGAATACTCGGAGAGAGCTACTAACAGTATCTGACTCAACTCAGGAGCGAATCACGCTTTTAGGGTGATCTATGACAACTTAAATACCCTTAAAAATACCCCAGTGGCTTCCAGGTTGTGCAAAATCGCTGCGCAGTATTTGACTTGAACTAGGAACAGTCTTTCCGTATTCGTATATGGCCATTCACTGAATTTGGTTAAAAATATTATCCTCTAGGGTGTAGTAGGGTGTAAGTACATGAAAAATTCATAAGTTCTCTTCGGATTGTCAGATTTCACCGTTAGTATATCTGCCTGTTTCATATCATTTTTTTTGTAATACAGAAGAATACATAAAGATAACGCATAAAGAATATACAAAACCAGGAAACACGTACCTTAGGTAATTCAAGTACGTCTTTCACATGGCCCCCGTCAGTTCCCGAACATCGTGACCGCTTGAGTCATATTCAATAGTTTTGGACACTCCAAAACAGGGCGAGCACTCACAACGATGGCCACCAGCCGTGTATCCTACAGCCAGCGTTTGCGACAACCATCAAAATTTCCGAGGCGGTTTATCGAGATGTCACCGTAAAACTGGACCAACGGAAGGCCCGAAACGCCGCCATTAATGCAGTTTACGAGCACTCGTGACACAGTGCCATGAATTCAAACTGCCTCATATCGCCTGAGGCATGGCGGCCTTCTGTGAACTGAAAACGGCATGTTTATGGGGTGGATCCCCTTCCCTTATCCAGCCTGCGCTGATGCGGTGCCAGAGCGTCCGCTGTGACCCCTGCTCGCCAGACCATTGATTTCGATCTCTCCGCAAATTATGGCTACGCTGGTCGCAAGGCCTGCCTAGACTGGAGCTGTGCCGGAACGGCAGGGTATGCAGTACGAGTTATACATGAACATTGAAACAAGCGAAAGTCAGAAACAGAAAGAGAATCATGAGGTTCGCGCACCATGCTCGAGAGGGTCTGACATTAGCCGTAGCCCTGTTCACAACGCACGACTCGCATTTGGTCACCAAGGCAACCAACAGACGCGATGCCAGAAATGCCGTATAGAGAAGTGGAGGAAGGTGATGAAGCACTTGATTTCGGAAACTGCGCATGATAAATGGTTAGATTATGAAAAATAGGTCTTCCAGCACCACTAACCTCGAAGATTTCCTTACACCAACTTTCCCTACAAGCTTTGTCTTCTTACGCCTCCGCTAATGTCCCTGGCCATCTCGCCGAAGGTTGCCAGATCGGCCCAGCTGCTAACTGGGGATAATTGGTCGCCTAGTTAACTAAACCATTTCTGTCGATTACGAATGAAAAGATGGAAAACCTGTCGGCGCAGAATCCTTCCGGGGCCTTGGCGCGTGGACAGGCAGGTGCACTCTGTAAAGATCAGCATAAGTATCTGGCTATAAATAACTTTGATTGCAACTGCCTCCCTCCTACTTGTCACACTACTCTCCAAAAGATGTTGGTTGGTTGGTTTTGGATTAGGGCGCACAGCCATCTGGGCTCATGCGTCCGGTGTCCAGTCCACACCACACGTGCCACCGATCGACCGCTGGCGGCGTCATTTGTAACCACGTTCCAGAAATTGGAGAGGATAAATCAGAATTCGGGGAGTGGGCAGTCCGACCCCAAATCTCATTTTTCAGCGGGAAATTCAGAAAAACATTTACTTTCTGGCCAAAACTGGGACGACAAAGGCCCATTATGCAGAAATTGGGGGGGGGGGCATACCCCATCAACCTCCCTCGGCGACAATACCCATGGGCGTCGCTGAAATTCGAACCCACGACCTTGCGATTATAAGTACGAGTCTCTGTCGCTGGGATAATGAGGGTGCCTCTACGAAAGAGCTTGTTTGTTTGGGCGAAACTGAAGAACTGCGCTTGGACAAGGATACCTTTGTTTTTCTCGAAGGTACTACCACAGGAAACAACATCTTCTGATCAGTCAATGATCAATCAATCTGGTACAGATACAGGAGACACCCATACGGCCAGTTAAAATCGTGCTTCCACAAAAGCACGTTAAATTCACCGACCGCCTTCGGCGCATCACTGTCTGGGGGCTTTGGGGAGTTGTTTCGCTCCCTGCTAGGGGGTACGGGGGTATTCGGTTACGTGCCCGGACATAAAGGACGGATATGTTGCGCCGAAGGCGCGGTATAGAATACTAGAGGCCGCGAGCTCATAAATGGTGCAACCGGACATGGCTCTGTCCAACAAAGAGGTCATGTCGCGCGAACCGCGATATCAAGTTACATTTAAATAGGTACCGTGTGATGGGCTGTCCGTACAGTAATAATCTGTATATATACTGTATATTACTATCTATTTTTATTATATGTCATCAGGCTTTTTACACGGCTCAAGAACTATTCCAACAAGGTAATGCGTCGGCAAATATGGTGCCACCGGGGCCGGAAGACGCAATCATCCACTCCAGGTCGTAAACAGACCGCCATTTCTGAACGAGGTTTGCACGGTATGGGCCGTACGGGCGTGGTAGCGAGGTACTGTTACGTCTTTTTTCATGTGAGTTTCTTCCGGTCTCGGCGTGGTATATGTTCTAATGGCAAGTGTGATCGTTTGCGATGCATTAACCATTTCCTGCAGGAAACTTTCGTGAAGTTTAAGCCGGGGGTGTAGTCCTCCACGACGACCTTTGTTTACGAGTTTGGACACACAGCCTCTTGGGCTCAGGTGTCCAGAGCCTTTTGTCAAATCGCGTGTCTCGTCAGGGGTCAGTCGGTCGTCTGCTCTCTCCGAAAGAGGTTTGTTTGTTTGCTTTTTTGTGAGTTAGGACACAACCTCTTGGGCTGAGATGTCCAGACTATTAGTTCAAGCCTTATGTCCAGGGACGAAACTTTTTGTTTTTGAATGGAGACACAGACAGAAGTTACTTAACTTACCCCCAAACATGGTTTTCTCACATTCTTTTGGCCACTTTACTGTGCCACCTCTGGATTCCAGCGGTGCATGTGATTTATTTCTTTTTTATTTTCTGTATTCCATGTTTTGCGACTTGTAACTGACATACTTTCTGACTAAGTTGCGTCGCGCATCAACAGGCAAAATAAAATCTGGGTAGGCGATACATATGTACCTATATAGCAGCGTGGTTCGAAACGAAGACTAAATTTTCCATTGATATGGCCCACCCGTTTTGTCCTGGGGACCTTCATCCTTTTCCAGAATCGAGGAGTGAAAAGATTGTATAACAGTTTTGGACATGCGCGCTCACAATCTTCAGACCCAACAACCGACGCCCGGCGTTGCAGTCTTTATAGGTCGCGCAGCGCCAGCCACAGACAGTTGGGGGTGCACAGTGATGTGTATGTGTGTGTGTGTGTGTGTATATATATATATATATATATATATATATATATATATATATATATACTGAAGCCAGACGATATATATATCATGCTTTATGTCTCGTCTGGCTTCAGTCGTATATATATATATATATATATATATATAGTTACACCATGCTTATGTCTCGTCTGACTCCAATCATTTGTATGTTCGACAGAGTCTGTTTGTAAGTTAGGACGCCCAGTCTCTTGGGCTCCAGCGTCCGTGTCTTGAGTCGAGTCTTGCGTCTCGCTGGGCGTCAGACCGTCGTCTGCGGTCTGAAAGAGGCTTGGCTGGTTATTGGGTTATTTAACGACGTTCTCGACTGCCAGGGTCATTTCGCGCGGCAACCTCTGACGCCGGTTGTCGCGAGGGACGGCGAAATGTCGCCGAGAGAGTTCTTGTTCTGGCAGAGTTATGGCGCACAGTCTCTCGGGCTAAAGCGTCCATGTCGGAGTTTGTCTGGAGGCTCTGGTGGCATGAGAAATTATTTAACACTGACCTTGATTGCTAAACAGTGCATGTTTTAACTGAAGAGTGCGTGCAGAGGAACATATGGGAGCAATGTCTCGTCAGAGTTGCGAGAATGGGTGGATTTGTTTCAGAAGACGCGTCAGAACTTTTGTAACTGGTTCGTTGCTTCCGAATATACCGTCTAGTGAGAATGAGATTGGTGAATGGTAATGATAGGTGAAATGAATGAATGAACGAAATAAATAAATGGGAATGATAATAAAGAATGAAATTCGACATGCCAGTCGTAGTTTTTCTCTTTCTCTACGGTAACAATGGCACAGCAACGCTGGTAACGCCGAAAGAGCCCGGAAATACGCCGCGACAAAAACACCGCAAAAGCGCGAGAATAACGTGCAATCCGCGGACAAAGGGGACAGCTGATTCCGAGGTGAAGCTTCCCGTACATGTTAAACCGATGCCAAAGAGCGCTACGGGGCGCAATTTGGGGGCACAAAACCTATTTTAAACACCATAGCTTGAGGCTATGATGGGCTGAGTTTAACCGTGTGATGCTTTTTCAGCGAATCCTGGCAGAAGTTTGCGTTTACCACCAATGCCAAACTGTTAAGCTGCATCTCTAACCGATGCAGAGTCATCATCGTCATATAGTATATTTGGAATAATTGTATAGAAGTTAGAATGTTGCAAGCGAAAATCTTGAAAAATCCCGTTGATACAATTTTTTTAATACATCTTTCTCAAATCCTGCTTTCTTGATGTCTACTATATTACACTCTAAGTTGTTTCACATCACATGAGGGATGTGAGACATGGGGGCCATCGGGGCCATGGCCCCCTGAACCAACTGGCCTTTACTAGACGTATAGCTGTTTCGCAGGAATACGATTTGTGATGATATAGATGTTGCAAATGCAAAGATTGTATGTACTCCCGTGGGTTAAGTATGAAGTCATTTGCGTAAAATTGCTGCGTTGTCCTTTTCATTTCGTCATTTAACCAGCGACCAATGACAAAATCTGACATCTGACCCACCTCCCCGGAGGAAAATCCTGACTACGTGCGTGCATCACATACTGTCAGATCTGGAGGTCATCCAGTGGGACATAGAAAAACGGCCAACTGGTTGCCTAGGTGACCGCGCGCGTTGTGAACAGGGCAATTGGTCACAGCTGCGTCTCGGATGACATTTGGCGTGCCTCGCGTGTCGTGTAATGAGTGCAGCTGGGGCCAGCGTTGACCTCGCCGCGCCGCCACCGGATACCCGTCCCCGCCCGAGACTTCCCAGAACCGTACTGTGTCCCAGCCCGTCCCGAACCGTCTTGTGGTTCCAGACCCTGCAGAACCGTCCTGTGGTTCCAGATCCTGCAGAACCGTATGGTGGTCCCAGACCATGCAGGACCATATTTTGGTCCAAGACGTCCAGAACCGTACTGTGGTCCCAGACCCCCAGAACCGCACCGTAGTCCAGACCCCACATAACAGTCTGTGGTCCAGACCTCGCAGAACTTTGCTTAGGTTCCAGACCCTGCAGGACCGTCTTAACCGTCCACAAGACCCTGACCCTGACCCCACAAACCCTGCAGAACCGTACTTTGGTCCCAGACCCTGCAGAACCGTATTGTGGTCCCGGACCCCGTAGAACCGCACTGCGGTCCCAGACCCCCCTGGACGACGCTGGTTCCGACAAATCGTCCGCGACCGCCGAGAACTAAGCGAATAATGGATACCTCTGACACGGCGGGTTGGAGTTCAAGGCCGTAACTCAGGGCCGACACGCCACCCGATACGGGTGCAAAGTTCAGAGCTGCATCCAGTGGCATTACCGGCCTCCGCCGTCGGCGGCAGAATCTGTCGACGCCGGAGTTTGTGATCAGCCGGACGCTCAGACCACGTGCATCATTCGCGCCGGTCTGCCTCGGTTCATCATCCAGCTAAGCAGACGGTCGGCCAGTGGAACGAAGGCAGGCAGTGTCACGCAATGAGTTAATTGGTCGGCGCAACGGTGAATATTTGGCCAGTTGATTGGTGCGCCACTGAAGCAAAAAGTCGGCCGCACAGGCTGTGGATCGGTATCTCAGTTCATCAGTTGGCCAGTCAGCCAGTCGGTCACATGCCGACATTCCAGCACTGACCGACCCTCGGTAACTTTATCCGAGTCCATCAGCACCGGACCGCTCCCGATAGCTCCCGACGGCTCCCGATAGCTCCCGACGGCGTCCCGATAGCTCCCGGGAGCTCCGGCAGCTCGCGGGAGCTCCGGCAGCTCCGGCCGACGGCGCCCGCCCGGCGACGGCGAGCGAGGTCCATTAGACTGCGCTTACTGAAAAGCCCGGTCGCGATCCCCCGGCGATGTTCTAATTATAATCCGGGCCTCTCATTTAGAGTGAGGCAGCAGACCAGTCTTTATGGCTGCTGCCAGCATCACGTGGGGCCGATTATATCTATTCGGGGTCATAAAAGAGCCATTAGGTAGCAACAACAAGATCAATACTCAGGCACTGTATTACCTACAGCGCTTCCTGCAGCGGCTGCAGCGGCTGTATCTGGGCTCCATTTACTACGGTTGTCACGGCACGTGGCTCATATCCTACTTTATTGCATGCTTAACGATATAAGCATAAGACACATTACAACAGACGTTTAACATCCTTCGTAAGAAATGTGAATAATGCATTGAACGCACAACAGCAACGAACATACACTTTTTGATAAAGGTCAAGGCTTCATTTATTGCTGCAAGAAACGACAGGCCTTAAACCCAAATTTATTGCGTTCCGCTTTATGAGACGGAGCGCCCGCATGGAACTAATATGCATCACCGGAATGTGGCAAACACAGTACACCATAAATAAACATAGTTGGGCGAGCTAATGCCGGAGCAGTTGAGTCCATCCAGACTGAGTTGTTTCGACCATGATTCTAGACACAACGGGCCAAGAAATCCGTTACCTTCCATTGATCCTGACGCTGTGCTAGGGACCATTATTGGAAGCATTATACAGCGCACTGAGCCAACTGCGAATGATTCTGGATAAACCAAACGGCAAAAAGCTGCCATCGATCGTGAGTTTCATCAGCGTCATGTTAGGTTTTTGGCCACTCGGTTCCAGGGCCCTGTCGGCCGGTCTGCCGCTGTTACCGACCCTGCGCTGTCTGAGAGTACCATTACCAGCCTGGCGCTGTCAGGGAACGCCAGTACCAGCCCGGCGCTGTGAGGGAGTACCTGTCTTTGTCCAGGAGATGCGGGGCGGCGGGGAGCCCTCGGAAGAGCAGTGGAGGTGAACGGCCGACCCCAGACGTGCGGCCACGTCTTCCGGCTCCACCAGCCAGCGCGGCGGCACTGCCAAGCGGAGAGCACAGCAGTCACTACCAAACAGCAGCCAGTCACGACACTGCACCAGTCAGCGCGGCAGCACTGGTGATCAGGGAGCTCATCAGTCACAACACAGCACCAGCCAGTCGCAGCACAGCACTAGCCAATCAAGACACAACACCATCTAGTCACTACACAACACCGGCCAGCGCGGCGGCATTGTCAAACACGAGAGCACAGCGGTCACTACACGACACTAGCCAGTCACTTTGCAACACCGACCTGCGCGGCGGCATTGTTAAAAAGGAGCGAACGCAGAGGTCACCGCGCTCAGGTCACTCAGCGAGACGGCAGTGACGACACGGAGCACGCCTCCGCACATCAGATTAGTGGCTTAAAATAGTCCTCTCCCAAGTGGATTGATATCAGTACTGCCATCAAGGGTTTCTCAATGACAGTTTTATAAAGGTCAGAATAAACAGCTTCAGGCTTTGTATAATATCTCATTGATCCTACTTTTTGAAATGTTCACAACGGGAAAAATCACACGATAATTTCGCGGCTTCCGTCGTGAACTTCTATGGGAAAAGGCCGTGGTTATAGCTGGTACAAAGCTGACGTTTTGGAAAAGCTTACTCTCTAGGTACTATTCCAGTCCAAGAGACCTGGCACTGCATGGCGTTACGAAGCCTGAAACAAACAGGACTGAATATTTGTATTGCACGGAATGGTAACGTTCCGCGTAAATTGTTCGGCACCAGCCGGACAGCAGCAGGACGATTCTCGGGACGATGCTGGCTGACGGCGCGGGTTAAATGGCACACTTGCCGCTGAAGCAGTGCACAGAAAATCAGGCTTGCATATGTCGTGAGGAGGAGAATCTCCCCATCTTTCTCTCGCCGTCTCTCCCTTACCCTCGCTCTCCCTTCCTGTTTCTTTTTCTCCTGCTCTCTCTCTCTCTTCCTCCCTCCCTCCCTCCCTCTCTCTCTCTCTCTCTCTCTCTCTCTCTCTCTCTCTCTCTCTCTCTCTCTCTCTCATCCCTCCCCCTTGCCTCTCACCGTTGACCCTGAGCTCGGCGGTGAACGAGGTGGCGCGGGCAGCGTTCTCCGCCCGGCAGGTGTAGTTGCCGGCGTGGCGCACGGCCACGCGCTCGATGGAGAGGCTGCTGCTGTAGCGGTCGGTGGAGCGCTGCTCGATCTCGGCGTCGTCCAGCGGCCGGCCGTCCCGCAGCCAGGTGAGCGTCAGCGGCGCGTCGCCACTCTTTATGAAGCAGAGCACCTGAACCCGCTCGCCGGCCGAATAGTTGCCCAGCAGGAACGGCCGGATGGCCGGCGGCACTGCCGGAGGGCGCCGGTCAGGGCGGGGGAGGCACTCAGGGGGCCACGTGCAGATATCAGCCTGCCAGGATGGCGGAACTCAGAGGGGGCGCCGCTTGAAACCGGAACTTCAACATGTGACTTTGAGACGTTACGTACGCAGACACCAGGACCTAAGTCAGCGGCACTCAGGAGAGGATGCTCCAAGACGCCAGGACCTCAGGGCTGGAACATCCAGAAACGTTGCATCGAGACGCCAGGACCTCAGTGTGGCGGCACTGCCGGAGGAACACCACCAGCCGCCTGGTGTGTGCGTCCAGCCCATCACCGGAGCTGGCCGGGGGATGCAGCGGTGTACGGCAGGACTGCTCAGCAGCAGTGCTCAGCATGCAGCGGTGTACGGCAGCACTGTTCAGCAGAGTTCCCGAGCCCCTCTATCATCTCAGCGCAGCCTTCATGTCGCTGTCTGTGAAGAACCTGTGACGGGCTCTGCTGCCAGCAGCGGTGCGCCCTGCAGCGTCGGCCGAAAACATCCCGATACGGCTTCCGGCGCTCCAGCCGGGCTCCGATTACGTCACGGACTTTTAAATTGCGCTGGTGACGTCAGCGGGCTGAACAAAACGTCGCCACGTGCTTCCAGATAGGGAGCCAGGAAAGCATGGCGGCGAAGAAAACTGGAGGGAAGACATTTGAAATCAGACTCTCTGCGATATAACGATAGTACGTTTTCAGAATGAGCACTGAATCACTGAATGACCGATCGCAAACCACGACCAATTTTCGCCGACAGGCAATTCAACGTAAATCACAGGGCAGTATAAAAACTTCTTAGTTCAGAAATTCATCAATATCGCAATTTGGCTTCGGTCTGCTCTTCGAGGGGGCATACCAATCAGACATCTAATAAGCAGTGCGCATCACCCATGTTGTAGGGTTATACGGAGCTCGAGGAAGACAGCGCGTTGCTTTTTTACTGCAGAAACGCGGTATACCTCTCCTCGTCAGTTCACACTCTGGGGCGTCAGGTTTCATTACACGCCAAACGCACCTACAAATCATCGCACAGCAATGCCGTCCGTCTGAGTTCTGATCGTGCCGGAGCCCGCCGGTGTCGCAGACGACGCGGCACCACGTCAGCGACACCGTCAAGGCGGCGTCCGCGACGCAATCGGTCCAACGTCTATTTCAGACCGGCTACAAATCGGCTGTCCCATTATCATAACGGATGGCGCTATTCTGCTGCCTTCTATTGCCTGTCACACTGCGAATTTATGCTGCCGTGCATACCTAATTGGAGTCCCGAAAGGACTGGAGCAGAGCGCTGACTCCGCATCGCTTCGCCCCGGGGGCCTGAGAAAACGCCGGATACGCGGTGCCTCTGCCAGACGCAGACGGAATCTGTCTGTTTGTGTTCGGCCCACTCGGCTTAATCTCTATCCGTCTGGTTTGTTTTCGTTTCCTATTTTCTGCGAAGCCTCGACTTCTGACAGGCTTGCGCGTTTTGCCGAGGGATGCTCCATTGATTTTCCACGCAGCCAACGAATACGGCAGGAGCCCCTATCTATCATCCCCGGTCGTCTTCATTTGTCGATCATCAGAGAGCTCCGCTCACCGAGGCTGACAGCTGCTCAGAAGCATAAAAAGGTCATCATAAGTCGCAAAAAGCTGCAGCGAAACGACTTATTTCTACTCCTCGATGAAATCCTTGGGGGTAACAGAATGGGTCGTCAGCAAAACACCTGTAAGAATGGCTAGTTTTTTTTTTATCTGCCTTATTCAGCCTGCTATACTGCGGCATCGTGTCATCTGCCTACAAACCGGATTTTTCACAGCTTACGTTCACTGACAACAGTTGACCGGGCTACATTTCTCTCCTGAAACTGATGAGGTAGTGGGCCTCATCTTCAGAACCACTGGAGCAAGACCGGAATGATCCCAAGTGCTTACGTCGAATCGTCTGTGTACACCCGGATTTCACGCCATCGCTACTGTGATTTTTTAAAACAAGTTCATCTCGAGTACCTTCGAGTAGATAACGTTGGGATCAAAATTCGTACCAACCGAAACTGGCTGCGTGGACATTGGCCCATTAGCCACAAAATGCTTCTAGCACTAGGCTTCGCCATCAGAGCTGAGCTGTTTGACACTGTCGCGGCCACGTCAGAGTTCTCAGACCTCCCTCTCCTCCCCGCCTCGGGCGCTACCGCACGTCATCAGTAACGGGAAGTGTGAACGATAGCCGAAGACAATTTGGACTACACCCGGAGGGCTTCGGGCAACGCGCCTGGTCTGGAAGACAGTAATAGCTCCTGTTATTTAAAAATACTCATGCAGCGTCAGCAAAATGGCTTTTACTCCACGTGAGATAAAGGCGAGAGGAGGTGGATGAGCCGCACTTTCCACATTTTATTGTACCATGTGCCGCTCGTGACACCTATGGGGACAAAACATTAAAATAAAAGGTTTTGGGTCGCCCACCGTTCCATCACTTGCGCGTCCCTCTGTAGTCAGAATATCTGTCCAGGCACAATCCCTGTTCCCCACCTATTCAGAATCTCTGACCAGTCACAGTCCCTCCCCCGACTAGTCAGAATCCCTGCCCTTTCCAAGCCCCTGCCCTGTGCGCCGACAGGCCAGCCGGTGACCAGGGACGGTCCTCGGCCTGTCACGCAGCTCCCTCACCGATGACGGTGACGGTCACGTGACCGGTGGAGGTGACGTCTCCGGCGCCGCGGGCCGTGCAGCTGTAGCTGCCGCCGCTGCTGGCCTTCCGCACGCGCTCCAGCAGCAGCGAGCCGTTGCTGAAGACCTGCTGCCGTCGACCCACGGGCAGCCGCCGGCCGTCTGGAACGGAGCACCATGTGACCAGCGGCAGGCGGCGGTCACGTGTGCTGCTCCAGTCACGGGAGAAAGGCACCACGTGACCGGGAGCGGGTGATCGCACGTTCGTTCGTTCCCGGGGGCGGATATCTACCGTCCAGCGGCAGACGCCAGTGACGTGTGCTGTTACTGCAGAGAGAACGCTGCCATGTAACCCGTCGGTGATTGTGCATTGGCGAGCGGAGAACAATGTCAGACGCCTTAACCGTGTTACCACGGTTGGCAGCAGGCTGCCAGGTGCAACGTCTCGGTCGCCACGGCCGAGTTCCACGGGCGCAGCCAACCTGCTCCTCCAACGTCCGGCGAGCGACGAGCGCGGCACGCGCCGGCCGGACGGCCGCGGCTGACTGACGGCGAGCCGGCCCGACTTTCGGGGATTGATTTTTGATCCGGCCCGACAGGAGGCAAATGAAATGAGGCGTCGGCGTCGTTAGCTGCGCGCCGCCGACAAATCGCTTCGGCTGACAAATGGCGGCCGGCCGGCTCAGCCTCTGACGTCGAGTTTCGTGGAGGCCGCAGCAAGAGGCCCCGTCGCAAGAATAGCGGCAGCGGAGGGGGACCGCGAGGGCTGTACCTCATCCATGATAGAGAAGAGTAGCATTAGGTTGTGACGCTGTACAGGAGCAGATTTGGGATTTCGTCGGAGGGGCGGGGCAAATGGTAAGGGCGGGGTCCCCTCACGGCAGACCCCCATTTTTGCTCTTCAAGTACAAAATAAACATGATCCGCGCTACTAACGGGAAAAATAATTGATGTAATTTTGCGTTTTTTATCATATAAAGTAATCGACAAAAGTCAATCGCGTCACCTTATTTCACAAAACTACGTTTGTACCATACAAAGTAGCCGAAATATAAAAAACAAACGGCGTGTTTCAGGCGGTCGCGTCTTTCTCTCTATTTGAACGTCGTGTCCGTATTTGGTCCAGGAGCTCCTCGTAGTTTCTAGGGAGTCTTTTTGCCAGCTTAGGTTAGGTTCCCTCTTGCGGTCACAGGGGCACTTTCGACGGTCTTGGGTCTGCCGTGTCAGGGCCCTCTAGCGGTCTCAGGCTCCTTTAACAGTTTCACTTGCCCCTTGGGACGCTTAAGCTTAAGACACTTAAGCCATCTCGGTTTCCGTCCTGTCGTCACTGGGACATTTTTCCCGTCTAGGGGCCTTTCATACAGTAACAAGGGCCCTCTATAAGTCTCTTTCTCTGTCGTGACAGATGCACCTCTGGCAATCCTCTAGGTCCTTTGGCCGTTTCAGGAGCTGTCTGGACGTCTCAAAGTTTAGTAGTTTTAGGGGCCCCTCTGGTCGTCTCAGGGGCCCCTATTGCTAGAGTCTGCTAGTTAGGCTCTTGTCTCAAAGATCACTCTCTAGCAGTCTCAGTGGACTCCTTGTTGTCCTACGTGTCCCTCTTGTCACCTCTGGCGCACCGTTTGGCCGTCTCAGGAGCTCTTTGGCAGTTATAAAAGACCTTTGAGCGATTTCTTGGGCCCTATGCAGTGCAGTCATGGGGCCTCTTAACCTTTACGGTGGTCTTCATGGCTGTATCAGGGTCTTCCTCTGTCACACAGCAGTCTTAGGGCCCCTCTAGTTGTATCCGGGACCTGAGTGGCAGTCTCAGGGGGATATTTTCCATGCAAGGAGCCCGCCTAACACAATCGGGGACCCTCTGACCGTCCAGTGGCCCCCATGCAGTCTTAGAGGCCTTCCAATTGTCTTTGCCTTGCAAGGGCCCTCCGACCTTTTTGGCGGTCTTAGGGGCCATCTGCCATGTAGGAGAATATCTTGCCGTCTCAGGACCCACCTGATCTTCCCGGGTCCCCTGATCGCATCTAGAACCCTTTAACTTTTCAAAAAGACCAGCGTAGCCCATTTGGGGTCTCTTTGGAAGCTAAGAAGGCCACCAATAAA
This sequence comes from Capitulum mitella, assembly GCA_030062745.1. Taxonomy (NCBI): domain Eukaryota; kingdom Metazoa; phylum Arthropoda; class Thecostraca; order Pollicipedomorpha; family Pollicipedidae; genus Capitulum; species Capitulum mitella. The sequence goes on from CP099843.1 coordinate 28,927,686, forward strand.
ACCCCGTTCAGGGGGTCCCTATGCTCAAGGGCTCCCTATGCCCAATGCTAAGCATCCTCTTAAGATGTCGATGTCTCAGGAACCTCTCTAGCACTTTTAGCAGTCTCATGGACCTTTTTCCGTGTTGGGACCCCTCTTGCAGTCTCAAAGTCCCATGAAGAGTTTCAGATCCATCTCAGGGACCACTTTGCCGTCTCAGGGTCTCATTAACCGTCCTGGGGGTTCTCTGACTGCATCAGAGGACTTCAGTTTTTCACACAGATCCGTACAACTCATTCGGGGCCCCTATGCCGTCCTAGGGACTCAGTGTTCGTCTTGGCTGTCTGAGGGATCCTATGACGTTTCTGGTGGTCTCAGAGGCCATCTGTCGTGTTCGGTCCCTGTTGTGGTCGCAGTCCCTTTGGGAGCTTTAGGAGCTCTTCCATCTATCTCAGGGATCATTTAACTTTCCCAGAGGCCCCTGACTGCATCAGGAACCCGTTCGCTTTTCACACGGATTCCGTGAAGCCCATACAGGGCCCCTTCGGGGCCCCTGTTGAGTCTGAGAAGGATCCCTTCGAGGCATCTTGACGCTGCATGGAAGCAACCCAGTCGGAAATGTGTTTTTTCCCCAAGACGGTGTTTCGTTTCACGGTCCATGTCACTGAAGATGTCTCGCTCCCTAGCTTCGCACGGGAACTGCTCTGGCGAGTCGTCTGAGCCGGAACGCGGTCGTCCGGACGGCGCTGGCCCGTGCCGCGGCCCGGCACGCCGACGGCGCCGCCCTATCATGAGCTACTGCTAATGAACGCCGGCCGGGAGGTGCCGCCGAGCGGCCGCCGCGCGCCCGATTGCGGCCGCCGCATCCACTATTCAGGGGCGCGCGGCGGCCGCGGCCGTGATCTCGGCCGGAATGTGACTCCGCGGCACGGGACGGGCACGGAATCGCCCGCGCCCGGCGGCGGCGGCGCTCCGGCTACGCCGGGCGCCGTCACGCCCGGCGATATCCCGCCGGCGAACGGCCGGCCGACGAGGAGCGGCGCGGCCGCCGCCGCTGAACGGCCGCGGCCGGCGGGGGGAACCGGGGGGGGGGGGCAGGCGCCGCCGGACAGCCGCGGCCGGTCGCCGCCGACAGCCGCTCGACAGCCGGCCTATCAATACGGCCGGCCGTCCGCTCGGTTCGACAATCGATGCTGCTCCGATGCTAATTAAACGTCGTCCGGGTCAGAGCGCGGCCGGCGGCGGCGGAGTGACGGCGGTCGGCGGGCGGGCGTGCCGGCCGGCCGCCGTCACCGAACCGGCAACTTGTCTCATTTGTGCCGGCGGCGAGCCGCAGTTCTCTGCAGTTGGCAGCCGGAACATGAGACATCCGCCGGCGATAGGGCTCATAATCGCCGGAGCCGGCCGGGCCGGCGCGGCCCCGGTCCGCCGCACCCCTGAGGGCTCCGGCACGTGCGGGGTGACTCCGTGAGTGGGGCACGTCATGGAAGCTCAGTCGGGGTCACCAACTGGACTGGACTCTGATTACAGGGTAACGTCGGCAGAGCGAAGTTTTTTTGAAGCATAAGCCAGCAGCCGAACATGCAGTTTCAAAGGTTAAATTGGCCGCACTCACGGATGAGGCTTAAATGACTGAAAGGCTAAAACCAATGTTTTCGTCAGTTTCTGAATTGGTGAGTTTTGTTTGCAGTTGGTCCAAAACATGCAAACCCCATTTAGTTCGTTTCTCAAACATTAACTTAGCTATTACCAAACATGCTGCTGCTGAAGTGGAACAACATGCATGAATTGCGCCCAGCTTTCTAAGTATCGGCGATACAGTGTCTCACCGTCCGGCGACGAGACCCGGAAAATGCACCACCACCAGCATGTACTACCGAGATGTTAAAGGCTTGCAAGCTGTCGACTGAGTTGCATCGGCGATAAGTCAATTAGAAGTCATAAATGCCTCCAAGCGATTTAATCACTTCGCTCATCGGCATTCTAAACACGAACTGCCGGCAAACGTAGGTGAACATGTCACGACGATCAATGAGGGACCCAGGAAAGGTTCAGCGCGGACCAGAACTCTCCGAGACAAGCTCTCTCGCCGGCACTCCGTCTTCGACCCGCAGTGGCGCCCAATCCCGGCCGCCTCAGCGCTGCGACAGCTCTGCGTTTTGCTGGGAGATTAATGAAGCCTTAACTCGTCCCAGTGGCAAGCTGTCCTGAGGCGGAGAAATGGCTTGTCAGTAAAGCAGCGTCCGGAAGGGCGTCCATTTGAGAGGGCGCCAGACTGGACCGCCGTGGGCCGTCGAACGTCACAGCTTTGGCCGGAGGTTCACGGCCGACCGGCACCAAACGTGTTCACTCCCTGCATGCTGTAAGAGTTCCCGTGTCGCATTTCCCACCGTGTGATAGTATGGGACCTTTCGTGGCGAGTGTGAGACGTTCTGTGGCTTAAACTTTCAATGGCGGAGGGGTGAGATCTTTCGTGGCGAGTGTGGAACTTTCTGTGGCTTAAACTTTCAATGGCGGAGGGGTACGGGGCAGAGGGGCAAGCTACCTCTCACCCCCACCCCAGCTTAGAACAATTGAACTTTACAATGCATGCCGAGCCCCGTCCTCACGGAAGCCATGGTTTCGCCTCTGAGCTTCCGCTCGGGCCAGGTGGGGCGACTGCGGCCACATGAACCGCGGCCGGACAGGAAACGGGACGCGACGCGCCCGTCCGCCCGCCCGTCCGGCCGTTCGTATGCAGCTGTCCGGGACCGGATCGCGCCCCTGGGAACGATGCAGCGCCGAACGACCGCTCCGCCCAGTTCTGAGAGCACCGCACTTCCGGCGGGGAACACTGCGACGCCGTACGCAGGTGAACCCAGAGAACGCCACTGGTGAGGGGTTCCCTGTAAGGTAATACGCCTGCTTGCAGTTCGACGTGATCTAAACCAGGTTCTGTTCGCCTCTTCTCTAGCGGTTGTCGGCTTTTTAGTATGCAGGGTATTGAGGAGTGGCAATAGTCGGAAAGATAGTGAAAAGGTCAATGTCCGCTGAGGCAAAACCTTTTCAGGGAAGACGGAGTGTGAAGAGTGCGAAACAGAGAGGGAAAAGGTGTGAAAGAACGTTCGAAAGAGCAGCGGCGTCGACCGGCCAACACTCACCACGGCTCCATGTGATCTCGTGAATGGGGTAACCGCCGACCGAGCACGTGATCAGCCGCGACTCGCCGGCCACGGCGATCACCTCCGGCATCTCGCGGACCTGCGGCTCCCCTGCAGGTCAGGCGGGCTCAGGTCAGGCCAGACGGCGGGCCGTACAGCGGGGCGCACGAGCTGCGGCTGGAACACTGCCAGCGATGGTGGACATCAACATATTTGCTGGATCCATTTTCCGTTAGAACAGTTTATCACTGAAATATATGCGATCAAAGAGCGTCCTTTGGGTAGGTAGGAGCCCATTGCTTTCTTTATCGCGACGTTGTTATAGATCGTTAATGGGCATGGTAAGACCTCAAGTAGTTCCAGATTGCTTCTGACGAGCTTGTTGAAACTCGATCCCCGCAGTCTCGCCAAGACATGTCCCGCTCAGCAGCGATGTAATGCGGCACAGCCTATCGCTACACCCTGTCGTCAAGCAGGTAATTGCCGCGTGTTGGCGGCTTAAACGAGCGCCGAGCAGCGCGAGCTCAAGGGATCAGCTTTCACAGCCCTCCTCCAGCCTTCTCGACGTTATCAAGCTGCGCTGCAGCGCTGCCGGTCTCGGCAACAAGGCCGAGATTTCAGCGCTGGAAGCCCTGACAAACAGGACGGGAATCCGCCGACTGGCTCAACAGGAGTGGTTGTTAGTGAGGCGCTGCTCCGGTGCCCCGCTGCGCGCCGCTGCAGCCCGCCGCGGCCGCCGCCTCAAGCGCACCGTAAACGTTGAGCCGGGCTGTGTGGCGCGCGCTGCCGAACCGGTTTGCGGCGCGGCAGGTGACCCAGCCGCCGTCGACCGGGCGCACCGCGCTGACGTTCAGGTGGCTGATGACGTCGTTGTTGGTGCTGACGTACTGGCCGATCAGCCGTCTGCGGCAGAGGAGTGCCGTCACCGGCAGTGCGGGAGCACGGGCCGACGTCAGCCGCCAGAAGCACTGCCGCGGCATTGTTTAAACTCTGTCTGGCAGCACCATTAGCAACAGCATAATCCGGTGAAGTCACCGACGTATGACGTTAACTACGTTCGGGTGTAATATGACACACAAAGCAGCTATTTTTTCGTAAGCGCACGTGATCTGACTCGGTGCGTTGACTGCGGTTCAGTGTGACACTGTTAGATGCTGACCTGCGACTGTCCTGTCTTTGTCTGACCTCTGACCTGTCCTGACCTCAGACCTGCTCTGACCTCAAACTGACTCTGACCTCAGACCGGTTCTGACCTCAAACCTGCTCTAACCCCAGGCCTGCTCTAACTATGACCTGCTCTGACCTCAGACTGGCTCTGGCTTCAAACCGGCTCTGACCTCAAACCTGCTCTGACCTCAGATCTGCTCTGACCTCAGACCGACTCTGACCTCGGATTTGCTCTGACCTCAGACCGGCTCTGGCCTGCGAACGGCTGTGACCTCAGCTCGGCTCTGACCTCTGCCGTGCTCTGACCTATGGTCCGGGTTCAGCGGGTAGCCGTCCAGCAGCCAGCTGATCTGCGGCGTCGGCGAGGCGTTCGCGGCGCACCGTAGCGATATGGCTGCCAGAGGCTGCACAGTGTGATTAATGAACTTCTCCAGCAGGACGGGGTGCGAGTCTGCGGGCAAAAGGCGTAAGCTCTCAGCAGCTGAAAATAAACAGCACTTTGGTCAACACAGATGTTTTCCAGCAAAACAATGCATCAGCCGCGCGATATGCTTTTCTCACTGCGCACCACTGGGAAACCTTGGGTCCAGCCAGGAAATTCATTTGTGGGTCAGTTCTAGAAACTGTCAAAGTTCAAAGCCGAAACTCAGAAACTATTGGTCTCAGTGGATATAGAAGCAGGATCTTTCAACAAGCTGTCAATTCCAGCGGTTTTAGAACAGAATTCCCAGTCAGCTCAGCTCCGACCCCAACCCACTGAACCCGGACAATCACCATCCTGAATCTCAGACTGGTGCAATCAACTCTCGACTGCTTTTCATTTTTCATGCATACCTGAGTGATTGCGTTCATCACCCCAAACGACATTTTTTCTTTCACCACATGAGCTCGTGTGCGTTATAAGGCAATGATACTAATTTGCTATTACGTGCGTTTTTCTCGCCTAAATGAGCTAGCCTCACCCCCGAGCAGCACTTGAACTGCCGCCTGGACCGAGTCGAACTTGTTGGCGGCGAAGCACTGGTACATTCCCTGGGCGTCCGGCGCCATGTCCTCTCGCTCCAGCCGAGACACGGACAGCTCGCCGGTCACCTCTGCCGGACAAACATCCACAAACTGGGCAATTCTGCCACGCAAAGACGCGGAGACCAGTTACCTCCGCTCGGCGGCGGAGGGCAGCAGACCAGTCATTTAACCTGGCGATAAAACTACTGATTAGTCATTTTAAATAATTTAATTATTAAAGGCGACATATGGTCTTTGACAGAGAAACAAGCTCTCTAATGGCCAGGACTCGAGTTGCAATCTCACTATCGTACAGCACCGATAGACCAGACAGCGTACGTCCACTGCAAGAAACGCACCGCCTTATCTGACATGCTTTTACTTGAGGATCTGACCTTCACACAAACAACAATCAACGAATGTCACGGAAGAAAATACGTTGGTCTCATAAGAAGCAAGCAAGGTCAGCTGAATTCCTGCCTGGCGGCATTGTAACAGGGGATGGTTACACTGGTAAACCGCAAATTTTTAGGATGTCGACACCGTGCCATCTAGTTCCATTCTTTAGCAATGAAAAGTTCATTGAAGTTTTCAGAATGCACCGGCTTTCGTCGCGCGGACAGGATCCCGCGCCCTGGCCGCAGCCGGCCCTGAGCCCCGCCCAGTTCACAGAGAGCACGGCTCCCAGCCCCGCAGACCTGTGTCGGCGGACGCCGTGACCCCGTCCCCGCCGCCGCCGCCGCCGAAGCGTCCCCCGGAGGTGCGTGCCGCCGACCATTAGAGCTCCGGCAACAAAGCGCTAATCAAGCCGCCGCCGCCGAGCGCGGCCGTTATTAGCCACAGAGAGTGGGCGGCAATCGTGGACAGCCGCCGCCGAACGGCGCTAACCGAGGGCGGCCGCGGAGGAGAGGCCAGGGGGACCGGCCGCGGAGGAGAGGCTAGGGGACCGGCCGCGGAGGAGAGGCCAGGGGACCGGCCGCGGAGGAGAGGCTAGGGGACCGGCTGCAGAGGAGAGGGCAGGGGACCGGCTGCAGAGGAGAGGCCAGGGGACCGGCCGCAGAGGAGAGGCCAGGGGACCGGCCGCGGAGGAGAGGCTAGAGGACCGGCTGCAGAGGAGAGACCAGGGGACCGGCTGCAGAGGAGAGGCCAGGGCACCGACTGCAGAGGAGAGACCAGGAGGGGGGGGGGGACGGGCTGCAGAGGAGGGGCGAGGGGACCGGAGCGGAGGACAGACCAGCAGAGGTTGGCTGTGAACTGGGGCTTCAAAAAGCTCAGGGGAGAGCCTCCCACCAACAGAAAAAGAAACAAAACGAAAAACATTACCAGCGAGCTAAACATTATTCTGAAAAACGCCGAAGTCCCGTGTGGCAATAAAATCGCATCTGGGTCCTATTCTTGACAGATCGGGTTGTTCCTGGCACCCCGTCCCAGTGCCAGGAACAACCGGTTATTCCCGCCTCCTCTCTCTCCCCGTGCCGAGGCCAGACGCGGCCGCCTGACTACGGCAGCGCGACGCTACCTCGCGTGATGGCCAGCCGGCGGCCGGAGGCGAGGCGCTCTCCGTTCCTGAGCCAGAGCAGCGAGGCGGGCCGTGGCGCCGTGCAGGTCAGCCGGAACTGGCGGCCGCGGTCCACCGTCAGCCGGGCCGGCGACACGCTCACGGACAGCGCCACCTGGCCGCAGACAGGACGTTCACGGCTCGCTCGGGGAACGTCAGCCCACCGCGAACGACGTCTGAGGTGTGGGGAGATCGCGTCACTATCTGAGGGGCAGGGGTGAGATAGTCACGTCGGAAGAGAAGGGAGAGATCGAGTCGCTCTCTGAGGGACAAGGAACAGCGGCGAGGTAGAGTCGCAGCTGAGGGCCAAGAGGAAGAAAAAGTGTCTCCTGAGGGACATGAATGACACGGAGTCATTACCTAAGAAACACGGTGCTAAAGTCGCCGCCTGAGGGTCAGAGGGAGGTAGAAGCACCACGCGAGGGACAGGGGTGAGGACAGATAAGGGCAAGTTGAACGAGATATCGCCACCAAATAAATATAGGGATGATATAAGATCAGCAGATACGGGACAAGGCTGACACGTAGTCACCACCTGAAGGACGCCAGCCCGCAGAGGGCAGCAGCTGATGGTGATGACCAGTGTCCTGCTGACGGCTGCACAGTCCTGCTGCCGGCTCACCTGCACCTCCAGATGGAGCTCGGCGGTAGCGCTGCCGGCAGGATTCTCGGCCCTGCAGGTGTACCAGCCCGAGTGGCGCCGGCCGGCCGGACCAATCACCAGCACCTGGCTGCCGGCCGTGACGTCACCGTCCTCCTGGGGCGGCCCGCCGGCGGCCGCCGCCCGGCCCCGGGACCAACTGCACGGCCAGACGGAAAACGGTGATCAATGAGTCGCTCCGCCATTCGGAGACGTGGCGGCGGTATTTTTGTCTTTGACAGCTTTGGAATAGATGCTATGATGTAGTGCTTCTGCGTTATCTCTCGCAGGTCGAACGAAAAACAAGAAAAGAAACCGCAATGAAGACACCTAAAGAAATTGAAATGCCACTCAGGTTATTTCCATACACCGTGAATGGTCTGAACAAGCATGAGATCAGACGGCTCGTGCGCTCTTATTACATGTCAAATGTATGCAGAATTCCTCAGGTTTAACAGAACTAAATTCAAATTCGACCTGAGCTTGATACGATCGATACAAACTCACGCAATTAAAACACATTTTTAAAGTAAAAGTATGGTTCTGCTCACCTACGGTTCATGACTACAACTAATGTCCTTGTCATAAACGCAGTTCGTACGAGCCGGGACACAGACCGACAGTCTTAGTTAAGCAAGGAAAAAAATCACAATGAGCGGCCCGGTCCTGCCATTGCGGTTACTAGAGACTAATAATTTCGCAGCCGCTGGACGCGGAATCATGACGGCTTCACGGGAAGATAGTCCAGTTTTTATCTATGCACATGTTCATTTGCAATGCGTTGGCTTGCAAACCCATTATTCCACATAACTATTCAGCGGGTAGTGTTTGTGTCCTTATATTTGTATTTATTTTTACGGGCTTTTTTGAACCGTCCAGCGATGGCAGCTAAAATGTCACGGGCGCTCATAAAGCTGAAATTGCAATTGTTCAAATACAGAATACTGAAATGCGCCGGTAAATATCCGTCTGCAATGCCCCATGCACTAGGGGTAATTCGTGAAACAATCAGCAACAACGTAGGCGTTGCTCGTCATGCTAGACATGTTCATGGTTTTAAATTTCCTCGTCAGGAGGTGCCTGGTGACAGATGACTGACGACTTTTTCCGCTGCAATGTTCACGTCAAAGAACTCCGTGCTTTATACGGCATAGCTCAGCAAATGTTCGACGAACTTACTGACACATGGACTTGTTGACCGCCGGCGGCACTGACATCTGTCAGCCTGGAGCCGACAGCGCAAGACAATATCTGCTGAATGAGATGCCCCTGCAACCAGCAACGATATCTCCCGTCCATATATTTCGGACTCCCGCCGACATGAACAGGCCGCTGAACTCCTGCCGGCGGGGACGGGGGGTGTCTCGGGGTTCCGTCAGGTCGCAACACCGTCCCTGCCCGGGGCGTCCGGCGCCGGGCTCCGGGTCTGCTGCCGCTATAGGCTGGCGCAGCAGGTCGTCTGCGCCGAGCCCCGTCCTCCAGCCCCAGCTCCGGGTCACGTCAGTGGCCGGCCGACCCCCGGGGACCGCCGATTCATTTTCGACGGTCGCCGGCCGGGCCGCCCGCGGGGCTCTGGTTTGCGTCCGCCGCCGACAGATGGCAGCACGGCGGCCGGGTCGACGCTCCAGCGCTCGGCGTCCTCCGGGCGGAAGAATTGCCTTCTGCGGCATTTAACAAAAACGTCGCATGGTCCGCGCACGACTGCGCTCATTAAAATCCCATCTGGCCGGGCCCAATCATTACGCCGAGCCGGCCGGACGGGCGGCCGCCATTACTGATATCTGCGGGCAGCGCCGCGCCGCGTCCGCCGCAGACCGTGAAAATAACATTTCACGTCCCATCATTCGAGGGCGTTTTCGTTTATCGGACCCCAGCGCAAAGTTCGCCCACATGAGGAATATCGGGAATCCATCTGGACCTGTCAGACTCGATCGGTGACATGTGCGTTCTACTCTTCAAAAACATCTGTTATAAATTAAAACGTACGATAGTTTAAACCAAAGCTTATTGTGTAGAGCTTTCATATCGACATACATGAATATCAACATAGATTTCAGCTTATTAATTAGCACAGTAGGACTTTTTAGGTTTTGTATTTTGGTGCCGTGTCAGCATCCGTCACCAACAAATGATCTGACGCACATTTAATCAACATCACACAAGTAGAAAAAGTTTGAGCAGCAACTTATTCCTCCACGATGCATCATTCCAGAGGACCATTTATTAGACGCCCAGCTGACGTTTGGAGGACGGAAGGCTGAGGGCACAGGACCCTTCACTGGATGCTCAGAAGGGGTTTGGACTGGACTAACGTGTGAGAGCACAAGGTCACACTCATTTCACTCCCAGAAGGTGTTTGGAGGACGGACGGCAGTGGGCACAGGACCACGCTGTGTACAGCGTCAGACCGCGTACGAATCCAGCCGTAGACGACTCCGATCAAAGCAGGCGTTACATCAAATGCTCAAGCTTGTGCTCCTCGGAGTTTAGTCAGAGTCGGATTGTGAGTGGGACAATTTGGCATGGGTGCAGATTTTTAGATAGTTAAAAACTGCGTCACACCTGTCGTAAAACGTAATTTTCGGTGTAAGTGCGAATGAATCGGCAGAAGTTTCTGCAGACAAAAGAAGTAGATAGACATATTCTTCGTCATAAAAAATTTGTTTGTTCGTCTTCAGGATACTTTATTTCATGGTTGTACACTTGGTTCTTGATGGATTGCGGTAAGAAATGCGTAAATCCTTACAAAAAGTCTATTAACGTTTTAGGTTTTGTCACTTTGGATATCCCACAAAGCGCTTGAAAAGACTTAAGAGTCTGACGAGCTTCACGAGGCTATGAATGTCTGGGATCACTTGTGAAGTAATCGACCAAATTTTGCTTTCCGTCTGTACGTAATTAAAATACAACGTATGTTAACTATCGCCAGTAACGTGGGTTAGCGGAGTTCCCTCAGGGTTTTCGCAAATTTTCTTGCAGCAACCGCTCCAACATATTCTACAATTTTGATCGCTACTTGAACAATATTTTAACATGTTATCTGAACAACTGGGGTGAATTCCTTAACAGGTCATTGATCTATAATCATTTTTTTGCGCGTAAGTCACAGAGAAATCATGATTCGCCCACGGTCTTCATCGTATAGCATATAACTGAAGTGTTTCACTATAATCAGCATTAATCTGTCTCAGATATGGGTGTCATCCATGGTATCACTGTTTTAGTTAGGTTAGATAAGTTCAGATTAAGTTGGGTTTGTTCTGTTTATCTTAAGTCAAAATCATGAATTGAGACCACTAATCTTTTTCACCTTTATTGGCCTGAAAGGAGTCATCCAGCAGTCGGAAATGCTGATATTCGTTGCGACAGTAGTTGAAGTCCCTGCTCGACGCCGGAAGTCGTTCTGGATGCCCCAAGAGCGCCCTATAGGTTACGTCCAACAAAATTCAACGAAAGCCAGAATCCAATGACAAATACTGACTCCACTGACTTCTCTGAGGGCATCTGTAAGATCGCTGTGTGATTAAAAAACGTCAAGCGGGGTATCGGCGTGTAGCCAAACGACCGGGCTATGCGCTGGTATTTGTTTTATTGCTCAATCACATCATGCCATTTGGAAATGGCTGCGCTATTGTACCTACCTGTGCTACTGAAGGTGGTTAAATGGTGAATGCTGGCGAGGCATAAGAAAATCATATTCACTTTTCATGCCTGGAAAAGATCGTCTCCTATGCATGAAAAGGTTAGTGGTGTTTCGCCGATGATACAATCTGAGGCTTTATCACGTCATTAAGGACGTTGGCACAGTGAGATTGCGCCCCAAATGCCCTCGTAAAATGTAACTGTAGCACTCTAGGGAGAAGTCAAGTAGAATTTCTACCGCAAAGGTCGCCTGTCTTCATGGATGAGCATGTGCCACATTTCGACAAGCTGGAAACGCAACTTTGAGATCTTAAGTCTTATCTTAGACATTAAATGATGTACACGCCAACAACGCGTCGTAAAACGCCAACATAAGTGACATTCTTTCCACTCCTTTTTTGCCAATGTTTCTTTAGCACCCCATTTGTCGGAGCCAGCTATTTCAAAGTCAGCAAAACTCACTCCAGAGTAATCGACAAAAGTAAAGATTACTCTTTAGCTGGCATTCTGCATTCTGTATTCATTCTGACTGTCAACAGGGTGAACAATCCAGTCACTGGCGGAGTCATGCGGATAAAACAGACAAATCAGTTACTACAATGAGCAGTGCTAGCAAAATCAAAATACGTCAAGCAAGGTATTAACATTTTGTCACACCAGTTTCACATAAGATGTCACAAACTTCTTAAAAAACTTCGGTCATTTGACAGGTCAGGAACTTTGGTCACTGAACATGTCAGGGGCAGGAATTTTAACGTCTACGTCATTCACACGACGGGGTACCCGGCAAAACGTACCATTTTTAATGGTTCCCACCCGGGAGACCGGAACGTGCAAATCACTCGTGAGTGAGCGATTCGGGCCCGGAGAGCGAGTCCGAACACAGCCTCATTTCACCTGAGTTTATCCGGCCCCCACACACACCATATAAAAAGCTAAGATCACGCTAGACAAGTCGCAATTTAGTATTTAAAACATCGAAAGGCGTTCGAAGTCGAAAAAGTCATATGGCCTGTTGGAGGTGTTAGCTGACGACATAATAAATAAATGTCCAGTCTCATAATGTGCGAATGTCTGTTCAGTCCTGCAATGTGCGATTTAGCGGCACGTCAAACAGCACTGAAAAACTCAATAAACTTTTTCAGTAAAATATCATGCATGATGCCTATTATAATATATAAATTTATTACAAGGAAAAATGAATCTAAGATAAGCAGATCAGTAGATATTTCTGTAGAGCGAATGTGAGCACTGACAGTCGCGGTGAGGGGGCGGCATAAATCCACGACTCACTCTACGACGAGACGATTGCAGCGAGCGTAGGTAAATGCCCAAGGCACGGTTCGCGCTCATAACGACGCTCTCTGTGTGTGGGCCAAATTTGCAATTTTGAGTCTAAGAGTGCACCTAGATCGCTAGTCCCCGACACACGGTCCAGAGCAACGTTGGAGAACGGCAGCATTGTCCAATGAGCTATCCAGCCTACCTAGTCTCAAATCGTCGGAGTATATCCGGCACACAGATTCCACGTGAGACGGCTCATCATTGTAAAACAGGACATGCAGAGTAGGCCCGCAGATGCTCCCTTCCTATACCCCAGACCTGACGGGGTCCCAGCCGGACGTCTTCCCGTTGGCAGCCACACGCTTCTCTCTCCCGCGGAGATAGGACCCGAACCAACGAAGCGCAGCACCAGACAGACGGAAGGACTGCTGGAGCTCGTGAAGAATGAGAGTAAGATTTACACCGGTAAAGGCGGAGGAATAGACAGTGTAAATCACATCTGTATGGCAGCTGTCGGGGATCGAGTCCCAAAACTGTTGTTGACTTATATTTCTCCCGAATCGAACGTGTTCGACAAATATCACATTGAACGCGATATTAATCCCGGCTGGCCCGCCGGCTGGTTGATTTCTGCGGCCAGGACGAGCCGCTTCAACCGGAACTACAGTCATTTGCTGCCGTCCTCAGTGACCAAATGGCTCGCGGAAATGACCTTTTCGTCGCCAATAAAATCACCTCGAGAGTCCTAAAGCCGACAGTTGATGGCCGCCATGTCAAACGGTCATGGTGAGATACTAGAACGTGGCTGATGAGTCCAGCGAATCCCATGGCTCTGTGCCGTGTGGGGGATGATGGCTGTCGTATTAGAGTCCTCGAAATCCCCTTTCCAGAAAGGGCATTTACTTCGCGCCCCTACGTAACCAAATGAGTACGTAACCAAATGTGTAACAAATTGGCAGCAGGCATCACTACCAAATGGACCTCAACTCAACCGGCCAACTCAACTCAAAGGCCAAACCTTTGCTTCCCTACAAAGACAAACATACTGAGGGCATAATCTGCATCAGGCTGATGGGAGGAACTTCAGTGATGTGCAATGCTTTCATTTGGTTTAGCCCAATGACAAACATGGATAAAGGAAATGGGACGATTCCTTCTTTTTGGCGCATTTTTAACGAATTTCAGAGGAATAATGATGAGTGTATCGGAATACGAACGCCCATTACCCACTCATCTGTGGATCCTGTGTGCTTTTCCAACACATCTTGAATGCGCACCTAATAAGTACTGCCTCCTAAATTAAAAAAAAGAGGCACTAAGACGTTAGCACCAATAACCACATACTTTTCAGACAAATCTGCGTAAACAGGACAGGTTAATGAGAACAGGGAATGGCTTAATTTATGCATCGTTTATTTTCTAGCGTCAATAATAATATCTGACTTCAACACATCTTTGGTATCTTTTTTTGCCTTGACATTTGATACGAAACAGAAGTAGTGAAAAGTGGGTAGACAATAACCTTCATAGAGAAAAGTCACATACCTCTGATAAGCTTCAGTCAGTGAATACCGATTGAAAGTGGACTTCCCTGATGTCTTTTAATTTTTCGCGAGCGCTCAGCGGTCTGACTGTCGTGATAGACTGAATGGCCTGCCTGCCAACGAGACCCAGAGTGACCGAGAGTTCACCCACCTGATCCGGGGCGGCGTCCGGCCGGCCTGACCGACGCAGAACAGCACGGCATCTTCAGCCTCCCTCACCAGCAGAGACTCCGACGAGGCCACGATCCTCGGCCGGTCACCCGGCTCTGGCTCTGCAACGCAGAGACGACGTGGCAGAACTGAGCCGACCCGACTCAGCCTGACCCGACCGGGTCCGACTCATCCTGACAAGACCTGACCTGACCCGAGCCCGCCCGACCCGACCCAACCGACCAGATCCGATCCGACACAACCGGACCCGATCGCTGAGAGTCGGCCGACTCCGGCTCTGGAGTGATGGGCGTGACGTAATAAAACTGACCTAATCTGACTTGGCCCTACCCAGTGACCAGACCCAACCAAACTGAACTTCGCTCAACAGGACAGGGCTTAGATCGACGGGAGGTTCGAGGCAGCGTGCTATAATAATTTCTTGTCGCGCCTGTTCGGAAGTGTTCTCTCCACGTGAGATCTTACATAATGTTTCGGCCGGTCCGTGTTTCGTGGGCGCTTGGTGTTAACTGGTCCAGGGAGGGATATCGTTGATCTCGGGCCTCCAGGCTCGCGTAGGCCGCGACCCGACAGAACTACTGGGCTCGGGCACATGATCAGACCCGTAGAGCAATGGTCCGCCAGTTCGTATCGGGAATAGCCAGGGGCCAGTTCACGGCAGCCTAGTGGTAGATCCAGGAAAGAAGATGGGAAGTTCGAGTCCTAATGACTCCATGTACATTTGCATTGTGACATGAACTGCTATAAGCCTGAGTTAAACGGCAGCACCTAGAGGTGTTTTTTAGTTCCTTAGGATAGATTCAACCATGGCAACGGCCGGAGTCCCAACTGGCCGAAACGCTTTGTAAATAGGACTTAATAACAGCAACAATGCGAAAAGCTCATTGTGAAAACAAGACCTAGAGTGGAATTAACCCTGTCAACGGCTGTGCACGGGGGCGTCAGGTCAATTCAGGCAGACCACGGCGGCACTCGGTCACTCGGTCGGCCGATATGTCCACTCCGAGTGGCTCGTCCGGCGTGGGCCGGCGCAGCACGTCACGCTGGAGGCTGGGGCGGACGGCGCCCCGCCGAGCCACACTGATCAATGTCGCCGAGCCTCTGTATCAGTCTGAAGCTGGGCTTTGAAACCAAAGCCGACGTCAATTAAATCGGCAGGCTCGGACAATGACGCAGCTCCTATGCGATGGGAAATTTACTTTGCGAGATAGACGAGCAGATTCGTTTTTGTTGGCGATTCTGCAGCTGCGCTAAAGATGCATTGAACGCACGAACGCTGCCATCTAAATGGATGGCGCACGGCAAGCTACTCTGTGTCACATTTTTCTTCACTTTTCACGGACAAATACGAGGAAAAAAAGACGCTGTGAACGAATTTTGATGCTCCGTTATTTCTCGATGGCCACACTGTTACAGTCCAAAACGTAATTAGTTTTAAATATAAATATATAAGAAGTAATATGAAATTTCAGACATACATCCCATGATTGCGACTAAAAACAAAAAGTCGTCCAAATTAAGTACGGAAGCATTATCGGTCTGAAGGAATTCTCGTACTGGTTTCCTAACATTTCTGATAACGCATCAACTTAAACTTTATTAGGGCAGAGGCGTAGCCAGGACTTTGCCAAGGAGAGACCCAGGAGAAGCTCCGACGTCAAGACCGAAAACTCTCCGGATTTCGACCACCTTATTTCCGAGTTCCGGAATTTCTTTATTTTGGTCAATTTTTTGTGCGTAAACATGCACCAAATTTTCATTCCCGAGGGGGAGGGCTACGGGTCCTTTGGCTCCCCTTTTGGCTACGTCCTTAACCCCATTCCCGGAGGGCTATACGGTATGGCCGATTCACGGCAGGGGAACGGATTCGGCCCCCCTGAGATCTCGAGAACCACACATCCGATTTTGTCGAAACAGACAGCGATCGATTTGCCATGACGTAACCTACATTTTCTATAAAAAGAAGTTCCCAAAATTTTGGATGGGGTAGATAAATGGGGGCAAAAAGTCAAAACTGGGAATATTTTTGGGCTTCTTATAACTCCGTTGTTTATGGACCGATTTTGATGAAATTGGCATGAATCGAGAGATTATGAATGGGACCTTTAGTCCCTATATGTGAAATTGTGAGAAAATTCATAGGTGTTCACGGGGTTTCGAAAATAGGAGAATTAGTTTACAAAAAAATGAATTAGTAAAAAGTTAAAAGCACTTCTTTGCCTTCTTCTAGTCATGTCATGCTGAAGAAGTACAAATCGTACCACAGTGTTTGAATAATGTTAGCAAAGGCGGTGTCAGGGACATGAAAAATGGGAACTGTTATGGTTACAAGTTCTTCAGACCAACTTACGACCTTTGACTTTAAATGACCTACAATGACCTTAGAGTCACTTGGAATGATCTCGTGTGCATTTAGTATTATTTGAAAAGGTTTCCAGTTGTTTGAATTCACTCTATTTCTAAAATTCCATTTTACGGCTGTTGTGATATAGGGTATGCGCACAAACATTTTAGGTCATAGTTCCGTGACCCAACCTGATGTTAAGCTGAAACTTGGTGCACAAGTAAAATATATCCTTCTATGTCATATATACTCCGGGTTTGGCATTTAAAACATAGCACCAAAATTTTTGCTATGAAACCAAATTTTGACTTTTGACCTTCACCTGACCTTTTGAAGTGACCTCAGACGAACAAAATTACATTTGTATGTTGTCCAACTGTTGACCTATACATCCATATAAAGTTCTAGGTTCTATCTTAAAAACGTTATTTTTGGCAGTCATTTTCCTTTTACCCTCAACAAGGCCAAAAATGGCCTGAGGTGCCTTATAAAAACGTTACCTTGCTCCGCGCCGAGCAAAAAAAAAACGAAATTTTGTCATAGTACGTAGGACAAATAGCTAGGAAAAGTGACCAAGTTTCGCGAATCTGCGTCAAAAACTCTGAAATTGGTAAGTAAAAAACCGGACGGGGAATGGACTCAGCCCCCTCCTACCGGAAATAGCGTTAAGATATAAGGAGAAATACGCATGTAATTTTGCACAACTCTGAGAGAGGTCTAATCTCAGTACTGAACCCATGCAAAGAATGCCAACCGGACGGATTGAGCCTTCCTTGGTTGTATTATTTTTTTTTGTTGTTTCTGTCGTACCTTGGGGGTAATTAAGAATTTATGGTGCTCTTCTAGCCTCCTTTGAACGCTTTGTTTTCGACAGGCCGCGGCAAAACCAACTGGGCAACAACGTAGGCAGCTGTTTGCGGAGATGACAAGACATCCCCGACTGGTGACGCAAGGCTTATCCACCGGCATGCGCACACAACGGCGGGTACTGAGGCACAACGTTGCTACCATACACCGATCAAATTTTTGTCGTATTTTTCTTTCAGTAATAATCCCCTACCCGTTAATGGGTAGGTAGGAGTGGCCTTCCATGCCCGTGCCAACCCAGCTGCGTTAAATGCCATGTTCACGTCAAGTCACTTTCGGGTGATACCACTCTCCACTATTATTTTTTTCTATATCTACTCCCGCCACCGATGATAATTAGGAAGGGCCGCGCGAACTGGGCAAGCAGGCAGCAAGCCAGTAACGCCGTTATTTGGTGTTTTGGACGCTTAATTCCTGATGTGGGCGTGCTCTCCCGCTACCAGACCCGGCCTGGAAAAAGGCACGCAGGTCTGTCACTCAGCGTTCGATTATTGGACAAACACGGCCGGATCGAGAATGGCAGTCACGCGGCGCCGGCTCCGGAGCATTACACAATTACGGTCCGATTAGGAAGCGTCCCGAATTGGACCGAGCGATCCATTATCCGGGGCCGTTCATTCGGGGTTCCGTTCGTCACGGGGTCGAAAGCCGTGGTAAGCGCAGAGGGGCGTGCATGTCTCAAAGCATAGGCGTAAGAACGGGGGAGGGGGCGGTGGGCGCCATGGCACCCCCACTTTTCAAGAACGCTGAACATTAACCCTACGGCGATACATGGAAAAATCAACCGCACAATAATCTTTGGCACCGCAACTTTCTGAGACGTTCCTACATCTACGGCTCACAGTATGTGTGTGGGTGGGACGATGTTCCGAGGTCTACACAACCAGACCCAAAAAACTGCAGAAAATCCGTGATTACCTTCTACAGCGATGCTGGCAGGCTCTTCACTGATGACGTGTTCGTCCGTCATCAGGTGCACAGTCCTGCACAGGTATCGGGCGGCGACGTCATCACGGCTGACATCACGCACTATCAGCTCGCCCGACGGCAGCATGTGGTACTTGTCATCTGGAACAGAAGGCGACGCGTGAAGACGGCGGGACTACGACAGGCTCCTCTTCCGATGAAGACGGATTAGGTCCGAACGACGCCAGAAATCATTCTCGCGTCGTTCCGGCAGATTTCCGATTGAAGCACGTCTAGCCCGATTGCGCCGCTCCGTCGCGGGGCCATATTTTCAATGGGACGTCGATGATTGACAGTCAGTGACACATGGGAACCACTCTCCGGATTACAGCGGCGGTTTCGGCTCATCCAGAGCCATCTGCGGCCGGATCGCGCCACGGATTACATTGTTGCCACCGTTTGATTTGGTGTGACGTCACCTCAGATTACGTCACGTCCGGCCGGCAGCCCGGACGCTTCAGATGGACAGCTCCGGCGTCTGTCGCTATTTGACGGCTCGGCTGCTTCAGATGGTGAACAAGTGAATCAGACTCGCGGAAGCTGTAAAAACCATTCGACACGTGCAGTTTCAAAACTGTGCGGCATGATGGAGAAATGGGCGATGCAGATAGAGGTGTTGCAGATGAACGGATGCTGGTTTCGGCAATGTTGCCATTTCGTCTTGCATGACTAGGGTCTAAGTGCGGATGGAGCAGTGAGTGTTTTAGAAACAAGGACTCTGCGTCTCACGTGTCAACAGGCTGAGCAAATTGACAATAGTCGCAGGTTACCAAAGCCGAGAGACTGTGCTAAGAAACGCCAGCACTGCGCGGTCGGCAATATTTGCCTTTTTGTCGGAAAACGGACGTAAGGAGAATAACCTCGAGAACATAAATTATAGAAAAATAGGAGCATCGATCCTATAAGAACCACGAGGAATGAGGGTTCCAAGAGGTATGTATAACATCCAGGGATTCATTATAAATTTATTGTCAATTATCATTATCATTATCATTATCATTTCATTATATATCATTTCATTATATATATGATAATGATATACCAATATCATTATCATATCATATCATCATCATTATCATTATCATTACAAAAAATACGATTGGAGCTATCGCCTGGTATCGGTATATCGGCGTCAAAAGTAGATCGTCAACATCTCAGTGTCACTGGTGGTGGACCAGCACTCTAAAAGCGGTGTTGGCAGGTATGGGCCAGTGTGTTCCTACCAGTAATTCCGTCAGTCGAAATCTCAGGATCACGAGCTCCGCCAGCCGGTGTCTCTGTATCAGGAGCTCCGTTAGCTGGTGTTTCTGTGTCAGGAGACCGGTCCAGACGGTGTCTCTGGGTCAGTAGTTCCTTCAGCCGGCGTCTGCATCAGGAGTCCCCTAAACCTGTGTCTCCGGGTCAGCAGCTCCGTCAGCCTGTGTCTCCGGGTCAGCAGCTCCGTCAGCCGGCGGCTCTGAACCAGGAGTCAGGAGTCCCGTCATCCTGTGTCTCCGGGTCAGCAGCTCTGTCAGCCTGTGTCTCCGAGTCAGCAGCTCCGTCAGCCGGCGGCTCTGCACCAGGAGTCCCGTCAGCCTGTGTCTCCGGGTCAGCGGCTCCGTCAGCCGGCATCTGCACCAGGAATTTCGTCAGCCTGTGTCTCCGGGTCAGCAGCTCCGTCAGCCCGTGTCTCTGGATCAGAAGCTCCGGCTCTGCATCAGCAGTTCCGACAGACGGCGCCTCTGAGTCAGGGGCTTGGTCGGCCGGTGGCTCTGTACCCGGGGCTCCGCCGGCCGCTGGCTCCGTATCGGAAGCTCCGTCCGGCCTGATTCTCCGTGTGAGGAGCCCGGCCGGCCGTTGTTCCTCTCGTTCGGCGCGCCGAGGGCCGTTCAATAGAGCCGGGCGGCAATATACGGCGGCCGTTTCCACCATTTACACCGGAGGAAATAAGTTGGACAGCCGGGCCGGTCGGCGCCGCCGGCGCCCCAGATAAATGGCCGCCGGCGTCCCTGATGAGATACTGCCTCCGCCGTCCGTCCCCGGCCCGTCAAGTCGCCGACGGCCAGGTGGGACTGTCACGTGGGGTGGCGCCCACAGCACGGGCGTACAGCGACGATGGTCAGGTGGGACCGTCACGTGGGGTGGCGCCAACAGCACGGGCGTACAGCGACGATGGTCAGGTGGGACGGCAGAGAGGGACGGCGGGGTGGGACGGTGGGATGAGATGGTGATGACAGCATGAATCTGCAGTGATGATGCCCAGGTGGGATTGGGATTGGGAGGACTGGCAGGACTGGGAGGACTGGGAGGCCGGATGGCAGTAACAGCGCGGACCTTTAGTGCTGATGCCGTGTGGGACGGCGGAGCGGGACAGCGAGCTGAGACTATGAGGCCAGGTGATCACCAGGTGAGATCGGGCACAGTGGGATGGGGCGGGGAAGGGGGGGGGGGTGAAGGCGTGGTTTAAAGGCGCTGATGCAAGTGGAAGATGGAGGATTTTTTCGCTTTGGAAAACGACAACGCAGAGATAAAAAAGAAGTTGTTCCAGGAACCTGGTGCAGGCGGGATAAGCTTCCAAACGTGCTGAAGTGTACCGACGTACGATCTCCAGATAGGCCCCTGGAGTCAGTACTAAATGATCAAGTAATTCATTAGCGACAGACCTCGGGGGTCTTGGGCCGAATACATGGGCTTACAAACTTGTACACGTAGAAGCTCTGAGGCAATCCATATCAAGCATATTGTAAAGACATGAGGGACGCCGAGCGATAATTACGTAGATGACACTCATGCTCGTATACCCTTTATTTAAGAAAACTAAGCGCAACGCGACATGAATTAAATGCAATGGTAGGGCTGGTAAGCGATACCGTTCTGCCGGCACAACTTCATTCAACGACGTCGCGTATCGCTGGCGAAGAAATGTTCCATCGACCTTTACGAGTAAACATCGACCTAGGACGGCAAAAGAAGGCAAAAATAACCCCGTGGCCATTGTCCTGAATGCCGATGTTTCGGTGCATAAGGAAGCCTGAGCACACTTCCTGCATTACCTTTTGGACACGTCGCAGACCCCTCCCCTTCCCCGAGGCGCCATTTGTTCGCCAGCTGCAGGGAATGTCCAATGATTTTCGCGGCGCCGCCGGCCGCACTTGACATTCGTGCCGCGGTCGGTCGCGGGGACTCGCGGCTCTTTGCGACACCGGCTTTCGCGACTCTGATTTGATTCTGGGTCATGAATCGTGCTGCCGGCTTCGGCTGGCACGGACAGGCCCTCTGGGTGACGTTACACCGCGCTCGAGCAGCGCGGTCTCGCCGCCGAAAGAAGTGCCGAGGCTCACAAGCCATTAACGTTAAAGCGCGGTGAAGCGCAACTCTTGTGCAGTCACGACGGCCTTATCTGAACAGAACATTCCTGGAAATACTGGAAACCATCAGTTTAGTGGTGTGCAAAAAGTCAGTTTAAGTAACTGCATTGCAGTAAACGACATAATTCCAAGTGTTTCGCGCTTTTTTTATAAGCATTTCGGTTACATCCATTTATAGTTTTCCTTCGCAACGTAAAACGATTATTTCCGACACGCTAGTCAAATGCAACGAGATACTCGTCTTTGTCGTAAGTCTCAGCGATGCGTCGGCTGGAGGTTAATGACGTCCATCCGAGCTCGGGAGACCACCCGACTGCAGAGAGGTCTGAAGTTGCAGAGTGAGCTGTGGGCAAGCGCGGCCACGACGCCCTTCACCCGGCGGCGACGGCAGTAGCCATCTCGTAACTCTTCTACCGTGACGTGTCGGGCTTTGTCGGGCGTATCGAATGTGTGTAATGAACACCCGTCCCTGCACGGTCGCCCGGCCTCTGCATGTTTGAACTTCAATGCAGGTTTCGGCGGCGATCAATAAACGGCTGGAAACGCCTTGTCAAACAGGAACCAGCTGCCGAGCTGGTAGAATCATTTCACGTTGCACTGCTTTGCAACACGTTTGACGCAGCAGCGGCCACAAAAAGTGGTGCAGGGTCTAGAACCACCACAATTGCTTGCTTCTCTGGGGCTTCGGTGCCGGCGGGGAGGCTCAGGGTCAGCGTGTGGCCGCTGGGATGCTCGGAATCAGCACATATCCGCGGGGAGAGGCTCGGGATCAGCGCGGGCCGGCGGTAGAGGCTCGGGATCAGCGCGGGTCGGCGGTAGAGGCTCGGGATCAGCGCGGGTCGGCGGTAGAGGCTCGGGATCGGCGCGGGCCGGCGGTAGAGGCTCGGGATCGGCTCGTGCCCGCGGGCCGCGGCCTCCGATCCCGCGGGGCCGGCCGGCGGCTGCCGTTAGCGTCTCTCGGCGACCGACGGCCGGGCTGAGTGACGACCGCCACCCGGGGCCGGCCGGACCGGGGCCGCGTCCTGTCCGGTGCCGCGGACCGTGTCCGAGCGTCGGCCGAGTCGGCAGAGCGGCGGTCCCCAGGGCGCGCTGCGTCACCGCCGCGCGTCAGGCGGCGCCATGGACGGCCGCGCAACGCCGACCACCGCCAGGCCAGTGTACAGCTGGGGTATTCCACGACAGATCGACAAGGGCGTGGTACCCGCATACCTCAGATCGGGACCAAAATTGGTATCAAGGGTTGCCTTATGTCTGAATTCATTGTGCAGATTTTAGTTGGATTAGGTCAGTGGGAGTTATAGCCTCCGGCATATCCGCGAGGTCACCTTGCGAGGGTTTGTTCGGTGACCGATAACTACTTTAAATTTTGTTGGAAATACAAACATTCAGACATTTTTGAACTTGGAAAGATTTGAGAAAATCGCTACTGATCAGACGTTTCATTTATGATAAATAATTAAAAAAGTTACGGCATGAACTCAGATCACGTGACCTCCGGTGACCGTCAGCCCGTGAAAATGTTAAATTTTGTTTAGCCAGAATGGAAGACCTTTGTTTCGGATTCATACACAACAAATGAAAACACGGCGTCTTTTTTTTTATAAATGCTCATTTTGAGAACGCACATGTTACAATATTCGAAGGTTCTCGAAATCCCGTCCCAGGATCTCGAGAACTTAGAGAGATACGGAGATGAGAATGAAACCAATGGAGAGCTCGTGAAATTTTTTGAAGAATGAACGTATGTTTATTCACTCTAAGTTAAAATTTTAATTAAATAAAATTTAATGAATATAATCCAATATATAATATATCTGTATAGTATAATATAATGCAATTGTTATAATATAACAATAACATTTTGTGAAGAGGTCAAACCAGACAATGCCATGACATCCAAAATCCGTGAGCAATAAAAAATAAGATGTTTCTACACACGATCTTCAGGAGTTAACATTCCGAAAAGAGCCATAAATTTTTCCAATTACCAAAAAATAGTTGTATACGCCTCATGTCATGTCAAGTCAGGTCAACAACCATTCTTATACAACACTGATGTATGTCGAAACTGGCACTGAAATAAAGTTGCTTCAGGCATACTTTTTGGTATCACTGTTGTCAATGTTTGACCAGACATGGCAACTTTTATAAGAAGTATAGGTCATCTACGGTCATACAAGGTCAAATAAAGTCAATATTACAACATTCATATCTCGTGGTGGGATAAAGGTGCGAATGCCAAACAAATGCCATTTAATCGAATAATGATGTTGATGTGTTCTTGAATGACGTGGAAGTCGAGAGCAGGTCAGATCAGGTCAGGTTAAGGACGATGAGAGGAAAAATGTGTCGGTCTCTTTCGAAAAATCACTGTGCCACAGAACAGTACAAAGTACTGAAACACATCTGAGATCATAAAACAGTCTTAAACCACTAAAACACGAGCTCTTACGATCAATACAACCATGCATGGTCAACTTAAGTCAAAAAATAATCGTTTGTGTCTCAGAGACAAATACGTATAAACAAGCCAAGGCAACTCTGTACTTTGTCGCAAAACATTTCATGAAATCCTACGGCATCCCAAGTAACAGGGAATCTTTGAAGTGGTATCAGGTCATGTCAAGCCGCAAAGGTCATGGCATTTTAAAACCTTGAAGAACAAACTGAAATGCACACCTATCATACCTCACCAGAGGTGAATGCCACACGCATTTCATACCCATTCTGTGGCACGGTGTTTTGCGAAAGATATAAACACATTTTGCCTGTTATCGTCCTTGACCTGACCTGACCTGACCTGACCTGACCTGTCCTTTACGTTCATGTTATTTAAGAACACATCATCATGATTATAGTGATCAAATGCCGTTTTTTTACATCCGCACCTCTAAACAACCACGAGATAAGAATGATGTGATATCTCACCTTAGTTAACGTGATATGGCGTTAGATAACCCTTATTAATCTTTTCTAGTAAAATTTATCATATGTGACAAAACAGGTCAAAAGGTGATTCCAAAACGTATCCTTCGAGTAACTTTACTTGAGTGCCATTTTCGACACAAATCAGTGCCGAGTTTCAGTGGCTGTTGAACTGACCCGACATGACCTGAGGGAAAGGAAATGTCTCTTTGACAACGGAAAACCGTTTCTGGTCCTTTTTGGACTGCTCGTTACTCAAGATGACTTTATAGGACCGTCATATTTGCCTCAATTGCCCAACAATTTTAACGTATAACTTTGTTTGACCTCTAAGCCCTAAAATGTTAACTCAGGTTAAAACAATGACGAGTTCTCGATTGGTTTCTCATTTCCGTAGGTGTCTTAATTTTGAGTAACCTTCATGTTGTAAAATGTGAGTTCTCAAAATGAGTATTTATAACAGAAACGCTATTTTTCATTTGCTGTGTATGAACCCAAAATGAAGGCCTTCCATTCTGGCTAAACAAAATTTAACATTTTCACGAATGCATTGACACCGGAGATCACGTGAACTGAGGTCAGGGCGCAACTTTTTTTACCATTTATCAGAAACAAGAAGTCTGATGGGTAGGGATTTTCTTGAACCTTTGCGAGTTCAAAAATATCTGAATATTTATATTTTGAACGACATTCAACATAGTTGCCGGCCACCGATCAAACTTTTGCAGCGTGACCTCGCAGAACTACCGGAAGTTATAACTTGCGAACCATTGGCCTGATCGAACTAAAGTTAGCACGGGTGGATTCAGAGCATAAGAAAACCCTGTGCACCAATTTTGGCCAAAATCCGAGACATCGATCACCTCTTTGCCGAGTCGATTTGTTGTCAAATGCCCCAGATGGGTAAAGACGGAACCGTGCCCACGGTGAAAGTAGCGGAACCCAAGGCAGAAGCCAGCAGCTTTCTACCAGCCGACGGTGCAGGTAGAAGCGAAAACGCAGAGATCTGTTCGTAAGTCGGTAAATCATAGGACGGACTGCTAAGAGTCCCTGCAGCCACGGCACTGTTTACGGATAAGCAGACTCACTATAGGCAGTGGACACCGTAGAATAAGCCACGGATGGGCTTAGGTCGTGGTCAGAGATTTGTGCACCGGCCGTGAGGTTGTATTATCCAAAGTGTACAGACACGTGGT
This sequence comes from Capitulum mitella, assembly GCA_030062745.1. Taxonomy (NCBI): domain Eukaryota; kingdom Metazoa; phylum Arthropoda; class Thecostraca; order Pollicipedomorpha; family Pollicipedidae; genus Capitulum; species Capitulum mitella. The sequence continues at coordinate 28,953,461 of CP099843.1, forward strand.
AGACAAAACCAAACAGACGCGCCCACAAGACGCATAAGCATCATGTAGCGAAGAGTCGACTTCAAGAAATGCTCGACACAGGACAGTCCAGATGACAAGAAGCGAAGGCCACAATTCGCACAAGAACGTCACAAGAATGTCTCCGAGGGCGTGTAAAAATGTATTCTGTCCAGCATGCACCACTTCCTTACCAGTCCTGCCCAATTAACTGTCAGCCACAGTTTCAGCGCAGTCACGTCAACGTGTTCTACGAACATCTGTCATTCGAAGCACTTCCTCCCGGATAACACAGAACAATGCCTGGTGAACATGACTGCAAGCTGCTGAAATAGAAACAATTTAAACTGTTTACAAAAGCGTGAGCCGGTCAAGTTGCAGTTTCTGGAAGAGCCATCACGCTGCCATTCCTGCATTTCTGCAAAGCGTTTTCTTCAGCGGAAACGCTTTCTGTTCACCAGACAACAATTCAGCATTAATAACACACCACTCACAACTTTTATGAAGTTGCCAGAACAAGTAAGTACTGGCCGAAGTTCGCCCTTCTCATCACAGTCTGTGTTTGAACAGCGCTCGGCATTTTGTGCTCCAAAGTCCGGCGCAAGTTTAATCAGGCGCGGCTGCCGGCGAAAACGATGAGGCAGCCTCGCTTCTCTCCATCGTCAGCGGCGTGCAGCAGGCCTCGCGTCAGTCGCATCTTTCCGTGCCATTACTTCCCTGGGTGCCCGGCCATTTCGTCCGCGGCGGGGGCCGCGCGGTCAGTGTGCCTGTCCGGCCCGAGCCCTATCCCGACCCCCAGTCCGACCTCGCCCCCCCGCTATGACCTTAGCTCTGCCTCGGTCCCCCTTCTCCCCGGCCCCAGTCCTTGCTCTGCCGCAGTCCCGCTCGGGCCACAGCCCGGTCACGCGCCACGCCGCCTGTTTGCCGCCGCCAGCGGCCGCAGCCAGCCGCCGGCCGCGCTCTCGTCGTCCCACCGGGAGCCGACGCAGCTCCGCGCGCCGCGTCCGGCGCCGGCGGCGACATCAAAGTCCGGAAACTGCCCGCGTCGGCGGAAGTTCGCCGCGCTCCGCGGCGTCGCCCCCGGCGACCGGCGACAGTTGGAGCGCGCCGGCGGCGAAAGCGACGCGCCCGGGTCCGATTTCGGCGCAGCATTGCACTTATAAAAACAGGGTCGCGTCGTAAAGCGGACAGTGGCGGAAAAACAACCGTCCGCAGGCTCAATTTCGACGGCACGACGGCAAACACATTTGCGCGTTGTCTTTTTGTAGTGTCGCCTCCGCCGGTGAAGAGAGGAGGTGGCAGGCCTTAAACTCACCAGGATTTTCTTCAGTTGTGTCCGAGATAACAACCCGAAGCCGATCGGTAATTGGAGCGAAACTGCTGATCAAATGGAGCTCGTCCTGAACCAAGGCAGTGCGATTTTGTGAGGCAAGTAAGACAAAGTTCATGTCTTCATATGAACAGTCGTTTGAATTAATGCTAAAACAACGTGACGAATAAACAATGCATTGTTTTCGCTGTCAGAGACTGAGAACAGTTCTGGAATGCCTCACCTTCTCTCCAAGGCCGAGCAGGAAGTGTTTAGCTGGATACGATCAAAGGCGTGGGATTCCCGTCGCTGCCAAGATCAAAGACAGCTAGCCGGTTTGGATTTGCGGATGTGTCTAATGCCTGCAGATCCTCAACGATAATGAAGGGCCAGCCAAGGGTTTGAGAACTTTGTGTAGCTAAACAGCGTAACTGGCTAACCAATTCAAAGCAGCGGAGGGGGCTGGATGCATGGCAATTTCACGAGGATATGGTCACGATGAAGGCGGGTTTGCGTGGCCCGCGCTTACCTTAGTAGAGCTGCTTGCTCCAGCACGCCAATCAGGCCCTCTCGACACTCAGTATATTCCTTTATCGTCGGCTCCGCCAGGTGACAAAAAAAGCGGGGATGCGTCCCTCAACGTTTGCGAAATGGAACGAAACGCATTAAAGCATGCACACGTTTCCACTTTTGACTCGCAGCGGCACCAAGTCAGCTTTGAAACAGCAAGTGACGAACTGACTTTTAGTTGAAGCGCCGCGCGTCGCCGGAAAGAAACAAGGCTAATTGCTGTCCAGTTACGCGACGGAAATCGTGATGTCTGCGGCACCGAGACAAAGAACAACGGCGACGTCCGTTCAGTTACGTGCTGCCTAATTTCGGCTGTCTGAGTCATCATCTCAGTCCTGGCTGTCGACCGGCAGATAAGGGTGTGAAATCACAGCGGATGAGATCCTTGTTAGAAAGGCTGTTTCCTCGGCTGTTTTCGACTCGGTTATTCCCCGTCACTGCCGGCCGCCCGCGGTTCATGGCTCAGAGCCGCTCAGCCTGTTTGCGCCGGACACAAGGCCACACGCGTCCCAACGGAGCTTGTTACACGGAGCAAAAAATGTGCTATTCGCCGGCGCGTGCACAGGACATGCTGTTACGCCGGGGACCAAGTGTCTGATAAATTGCCCACCGTCTGGCTGGATCCGGGTGATCAGACATGGTCCACCCATCAGGTCAATGGAGCGTGCGTTTTTTGCGTCCTCCGTTTTTTATGCTGTAGAGGAAAGATGAAAGCATTGCGGTAATCCCGAAGCAGGCTGTGAGATGTGCGGCTGAGCCATCGACTCTGTGAGTGTAACACACACCAAGGGGCACGAAACAAAAAAAAAAAACGAAACTGCAAAAGATAAAAACAGAACCACACTCCAAGCTGGTGTCACCTTATCCGCTGCCTCCAGGGCCAGTGTAAAACATGCAGTGTGGTCCGCCAGTCAGTGTTCCGGATGGGCTGAAAATGTCGCCAGATTTGCGCAGACGATACGTCCCACCGTCTGACGGAGTCCATGGCTAGGAGTCCATTAGGCAAATCACGCATACTGTCGTTTGTCGGTTAATTATCACTCCGTTTTGTTTACTTCATGACGCATGGTGTAAGCTCCAAACATAAGAATGGCTTCTGGTTTCAGAAACGGGGCGGAAATTTTACGTCTTGTCTAGACATTCTGTAGCGTGAATGTACGTACGGGAAAATCAACACTCAGCTCATGAGCCAATTTTGCTCCTCCGTCCCTGAGTCCCTTACTCAAGGTCTAAGGTCTAAGGCTAAGGTTTCCCTGTGAGAACGTCAATTCTAGTTGCATTTGAGTTTTATGGACAACGCTTTGTGCCAGTTCTAATCACCTTAGCATTGCAATAGCAGCCTAAATGGAACAGCGCACAATTGTTTATTTTGGGGCATTGACCTTACATATATGGCCGGTGGCAAATAAACAAAACAAACAAGACAGTGCCATGCAAGAAAGGAAAACAAACGTGAATACCCCTGGAGCCGTGCGGTGCAGACAATCGACCTCCATATGAACGCGCGAAATCGGTCCATTAGTTCACATGACAAGCGGGTGTGTGTGGGGAGGGGAGGGGTCGCCTGGTGACCAGAGGGCAGTGACACCCCTTGCATGTGGAGGTCAAGAGCAGGACTGCCGCCGGCCGGCCCGGTCAAGGTCACAGCGCCGGCGGCGGTCCCGCCCTGGAGGGCTGACGTCCGTCCGTGAATCAATGAAGGCGTCGCTTTATCGTGTTCCATCACCTCGCTCCAAATTTAGCAGCCGTCGAATGAAGGCCGAGTGGCTTACGTGCCTTCGATCATTTGTTATCAGACAGTTTCAATTTACGCGCTGGGCGTGGTATCTTCGAGCTGGCGGCCCCTGAGCAGTCTCGCTATCCGCCGTTCCCCGTTAAAGACAACGCTGACGAGTTTTCTCTGAGTGCGATATCGAGACAGGGTTTCGCTTAGAGTGGCTATTGTCTGTTCTCTTCTTGCCAAGCGGCCGTCTCCCTGACCGGCGGCTGACGGGCCTCGCTATACCGCCCACCTCCACAGTAGAGGTGTAGCACCAGGTGCAGGAGTAACACTAGACGCTGTGTCGCACACCAACGTTTGATCTCGTCGCGAGAAATCTCGGCCCCTCTGTAGGAATTAAGGGCTGGTCGGCAGCACTGAATCATAATCAACATTTTTCATGTCCGTCTTTTAGGTTTTCAGAACCTTCCCTGTTTTGCAGAACACATGATGTCGCACATTCAAGCCCGCAGTTGTTCAAAAGCACGGATGCCGGACAAACGTTTCAAGACATGGCGGAACTCAGAGCAGCATACCAGCGCTAATTGGCTATGTTGTCCGCCAGTCTAAGAGATTTTGCAACACCACTGAAACATGCCAGTACAACCGGCTCCTAACTTTCATCCTAACTTTGACCATCTACCTTTAAACGGTAAACTTCCGTCGGAGAACGAAACATCATTAGCTTTAAGCACCATTAACTTGCTGTCAGCACACCGGCGAATTTGTGTTTTCGCATTACCTTCCCACCGAGTTGGCAAGCCCTCTTTGAGAAAACAGCAGTGAATATTGTACGTATGATACAAAAGACAAAATCCCAGAACATTTTACCCCAACGCAAAAAGTAAATAACAACTTTATCCCAGCACAGTGGAAAAAGCTCCTAAGGCAGTCGTCTGACGTCACGACGCTCTGCACAACGCTGTCACCCACCTCCCAGCAGGGTCGGATACACGTTGAGCGCGCCGTTGATGCTCCACGAGGTGACCTGGACGACGGCTCTCACGTGGTCGGGCACGTGGCAAGCGAGCAGCGCGCTCTGTCCCAGCGGCGCCCTGCCGTTCAGTGCAGTCACACGGTAGCTCTGCAGCACCACTGCCGATACAGGACATCAGTCACAGCCGGGAACAGCACCAAAGAGAACATCACAGTACCACTGCTGATACAGGACATCAGTCACAGCCGGGAACAGTACCACAGAGAACATCACAGTACCACTGCCGGTACAGGAGGACATCAGTTGCAGCACCACAGAGAACATCACAGTACCACTGCCGGTACAGGAGGACATCAGTCACAGTACCACAGAGAACACCACAGCACCACTGCCGATACAGGAGGGCACCAGTCACAGCACCACAGAGGACCTCACAGTACCATTGCCGGTACAGGAGGACATCAGTCACAGCACCACAGAGAACACCACAGCACCACTGCCGATACAGGGGGCATCAGTCACAGCACCACAGAGAACATCACAGTACCACTGCCGATACAGGAGGACACAATGTTGTCCTGTATCAACGACTTGCGATAGGGAGTCTACCAACCCGTCCCAGGCCGGAGGTTTATGAGATCCCCCTTCCGGTTTTTCAACATAGCAAAACAAACTGAAAGACGCAGAGGCAGGACGCTTGGGCACCTATTCATACATGCTTTTGCAGCTTACGTATTTTTTTATTTGGGGTCACAGGTTGCTGACCTGGGACACGTGAAATGTTAAAAAGGGGAAGGAAAAGAGGTCAAAGAGTTTCAAAAATGTATCAAAAGAGCGGAATAATCTTTTTGTGGAATGCATGGATTAGTATGCAAACTGACAGATGATTTGAGCACAGCAAATGCAACAGTACTGTTTTGCTAAATGTCTCAAAATTCCGTCAATGTTTCTCCTAAAAATGGAATGGTGCAACAGGCTGAAGTGTGTTATCTAGTCGCGGTTCAGCGGTTCCAAAACACTTTTATTAAATACCGGATCTGTACTGGGTGGGCGGACCACCTCGGCGGCCGCCAGCCGGAAGTCCAGGTGTGCGGCAGCAGTGCGGCCGCCGTCCGCCGCTTCCGGCGCCTGTCGGCCGGCGTGTCCGCCCGTCCGGCGGCCGTCCCGGAGACGGCGGCCGACAGCTGTCCGGCGGACACGCGGCCGAGGCTGCGCGGCGGCCGGTGATGGAGGGTCGCGCCGGCTGATGTAGCGCCGCGCTCGCTCAGCACGCGACGGCCGCCGGCCGCGGCGGAGAGGGCGCCCTCCGGCGGCCGGTCCGGGCGGCCGGCGGGGCGGAGCCGGCCGTCGGCCGCGGCGGCGATCGAGGCGCGGCGGTTCGCGGGACCGCGGCGGTCGCGCTCCGTCCGCACGCGGTCCCGGGGCGGCAGTTGGCCGGCACGGAATCGCCGCCGCTCAGTCACCGGGCGCCGACGCCGCTCCGTTGCCCTGCGCCGGCGCCCTGATTCATGTCCGTGCAATGAAGCCGCGCCGGCCGCGCCGCGCTGATGTACGGCCGCCGTGACACCGTCGCGGTCGGCGCCGCGTCACCGCGGAGGCGAGACGCGAAGGTGGGCCACGTGCTGGCGGCCTATTGATCTCGGCCGGCCGCGGCACGATCGGCGCCGTCAAAGGATGTCCCGCCGGGGCCGTGTCGGCGCCGACGCCGCCCGTCGCCGCCGATGAAGGATGGCGTCGCGCGGAGCAGCGCCGGGCTCGGGGGGCGGGGGAGGGGGAAGACGTCAGAGTCGGCTGTCGGGCGGGACGCCGCTGAACAGGTGGACGGCGGAGGCGGTCGTACTGCAGCACCCACTGATCTGCAGAGACAGGGAGAGGGCGGAAGCCTTGGAATGATGGAGGCGTCCAGTGATTCAACGTGGGCTTATCGTAGCACGTCAAGATGGGATAGGTCGCGTTTGTTTTCAGATCGGTCATGTAGGGGAATTCGAGTCTGGCTGTCTTTGGAGTTGTTTCTGCTGTCCATTAATTCGTCGGGATTCCAATTATGCAATCCCGCGCATGTAGATCCCGTCTGCCGCCAGGGCCATCCATGCTCCATTTCCCAACCCGCCGCAGGTCACGCAGAAAAGACGCTTAGTAGGCGAATATCATGTTAACGAATGAATTGATGAATAGCAACGCCGCGCTACGTCGATACCACAGTTGCGCCTCTCGTCTGATATGCAGTTCTCGGAATCGCTGCATTTATCGCGAAAGGTGCAGTGAGGCCGCACTGCTCGGACCGCTTGGAGGCGGCCGGGGGTGATTATCCGCCTGAACGGCAGCGGTAAGCCGCCGCTGCGTCCGCCGGCCGGCGAGCGCGCCGCCCGGCCAGCCGGCGGCCGGCTGAGCCAGCGGCCGGCGCCGCCAGCTGAGCCAGCAGCTGAGACGGCCAGCGCGGCTCGCCGACCGGTCGCCGCCGCTGTGGGCCGGTCGCCGGCGGCGCCCGGCCCGCCTCGTCTGAATATGATAAGACGGCGCGCCAGCAGAGATAGATGGCGTCGTTTAAGCTCGGTCTAAATGCACGGCGCGCAGGCGGGGAGTGCCAGCTCGGAACCGGTGGCTTGGTCGGGTCGGGACCGGTCGGAAGCTCCCTGGCAGACCGCCTCCATTTCCGTGACCGGCTTCATCCGCCGGCCTGGACGGCGAAGTGCGACGTTAGTTTGACAGATTTTGGTGACCACTGGAACAGGTTGTTTTGGGCGCTTAGCAAAATTTTGCACGACGAAGTCCTCCAAAAGCGAAGCTGCTTAATGAAACGCGTCTAGGAGCTCGGGATGGTGGGACGAGCACACTGAAGACAGTCATGGAACTAAGCCATGAAGCTAGCTGCTTTCAAGGAGAACATGCCGGAAACATTTGGTGGTTCTTGTTCTCCTTGTCCATTCAGGTGTATTGTTCCAAAAACTCCACGGACCAAACAACGCTAGGCGTTTACACGAGACATGGGCGCCGCACCAGTCAGATACTTTCGTCATTTTTCCTCGTGTTCCGGAACTTTGGTTCAAAACACGAGAGGTGCCTCCAGTTCTTGGCCCCTTTTGTGGTCTGCCCGTACCCAGTGGGCCGGAAACGGGGTCAAAACAAGGCCATTCGGGAGCTCAATCCGCTTGGAAGCTCGAAAACATGCGCGCTCTCTATGCCTAATCGACCGGCCACTATATCTGAGCCGCTCAGAGCACCCAGCCCACTGACTTCCCTACGAACGAAAGGCTTACAAGCAAAGGAAAGCCCCCACTTGACACAGTCAAAAGCCTGTTTTCGTCTTTTGCCCGCAAGATTTGCGGGCCAATGTGCGATTGGAAACGTAAAGTTACTCCCATATTCCAAATAAAGATTAAAATATCCCGCTCCGAGGACCGAGGACTAAAGTACAAACCCTGTGGACAGCAAAGCTATGTATTAAGCAATTCGTCTGTGAGCAGTTGGAAATGTAGAATCTCTTAGTTTGCAGTAGCTGATAAGTGGGAGGTGCGTGCAGGCTGCCGTGAAATCCATTCACACCCACTGTGGTTAACCGTTTCTCCGAGTAGCACTGCCCACAGGCGACCGTCCGCTTTGAACAATCTACTGCGGAAGGCTGAAGACCAGGGGCGTCATAAGCCTGGGTCTGGGAGAACTCCCCATCCAATCCTTAGGGTGTTTAGCCCCATGAGTCACCTTCCTAGGCTACGACTTACATAGCATATGAAAATGGATCTTGGGGCAGCCCCAGTCCACTGTGATCCCCTCCCCCGCCGTGTGGGACGCCCGGTAACGGGCCCGCTCCGTGCCCGCTGATGGGCCGCAGGATACCGCCCGCCGGCCGCCCTGGTCGGACCGCGTCTGCGGCGACCGCCGGCGGCTCGGCCGCAGGCGGCGGCAATGTCAGGCGGGCTCCGCACGCCGCCGCCACGCCGGCGGCAATATCCTGCCCTGGCAATCGGCAGTCCGCCGACAGGCCGTCCCGCCCCGCCCGACAGGCCGGCCGAATGGCACCGGTAAAAGCCCCGGCCGCGGCCACCGCCGCGGCTGTTTCAATGTTTCACAAAATCAATGCGCCGATGGTGATTATTTCCGTATCGGACCACAGTGGCGCGTTTTGAAAACGCCGATAAAACGGCCTTTTGGAGTACGACGAGAGGACGTTTTGCCTTGGTCGTTACCCACCCCGTCGACGATAAATCCATCCCTGGGTCGTGGAAACGCCGCGCGAGAACTTTCCCAATTCGGTTTGACGCCGGCCCCTGCGGCCGTCACAATGACCGCCTTCGTGTCCTGGTTATCAGGGTCGGAGCAATCACCATGTGACACGCAATCAGCTGTCTGATCGGGAAGTTAACTCCAGGAGAGCGGGTCACTCTGTCGGAACGTCGTCATTAGGCCGTAATGATTCACCAGTCAATGATTCGACGGAAGATCAATGCAGGCGTCGGACTCTCGAGACGGATGTACTGGGAAGCTTGTCGTAAAAGCTGTGCAGATTGACAAAGGACGCTGCTTCACACTCAGGGCTCCGTGTACCAGGCAGGAAGCAGAAAAATTGCGCGCCGTCATCCACATTAAACGGTGGATGTTACTAAGAAAAAAAACGAAAAAAATACTGCAAGGTAGAACATTTGGGCACGAGGATGTTGCGCTCTGAGCCACTCGCACATTAATCACACGGAGAAAAACACGGGCTCACCAGGAACCCCTTTGTTTACCTCAAACGCATTTCCGCCTACGTCGCTCTCAAAGTTTCTCTGCATTCCAATCGTCAGAGGCCATTGTGCATTACGACTGCGCCATAAAGCCCTGGACGAGGCAGTCGAGCTGGCGAGGGCTCAGCCTCGCGGCAGGATAGCTTAAATCGCGTCGTCATCTTCAAAGTGTCACCGCCCCATCTCGCCGGAACGTCCTCTGGCGCCGCCGGCTGGCGGGGCGGCGGCCGCCGGTGCCGCCAGCAGGCTTTGGCAGCCGTCTGAGAGGCCATCGGAGGGCGCCGGCGGCGCGCTGCCGTCACCGGCGGGCCGAACGCGGCCAGTCCGTCCACGCGCCACTAATGGAGACCATTAATCAGGCGGTATCAATTAACTCCCGCTGCGTGGCGCCTCCGAGGACCGGCGGAGACGAGCCTCATCACGGAGACGTTCGCCGCCGGCTGACAGGTCGACAGGTCCGATGTCTAGCAGAGTCGCCTGACCTCCCACGGACACCGGCTGACTGGGCTGATGTCCGGTAGAGTCGGGTGATCGGTCCGGTAGAGTCGGGTGATCGCCTGCGGGCGCCGGCTGATTGGTCTGATGTCCGGTAGAGTCGGGTGATCGGTCCGGTAGAGTCGGGTGACCGCCTGCGGGCGCCGGCTGACGACTGGTCTAATGTCTAACAATGTCTCTGACAACCTACAGACATCGGCTGACTGGTCTGATGTCTGACAAGGTCGTCTGACCACCTACGGGCGCCGGCTAATTGGTTTGATGCCTACCACCACTCCCTCATTACCCACCCCACACCCACACACACCGAATGATCGTCTGATATGCTTTCACCCGTTCAGGCCCGTTCCATGTCCTGACTCTGAAAACGAACCTTTTTTTCTTTTTTTTCCCGAAGGATAGGGAAAAGGAAGTTTCCCTGTCCTTTTTGCGTCCTCTACGACGAAGCGTAGAGGTTCGTCGTAGAGGAACCGCTCTTCCGATTCGACCACATCCCGACAGAGAAAAGTCTGTCTACAGCACCACCTGCCAACCTCTCTTTACTACCCACCAGATTGGTGGTGCTGCAAAGATTCACTTCCTTCGCACGTCATCCGGGAAACGCCTGTCAGGAAATGAATTCCACTTAAAATCTGCGATAAAATGCACAACACCTCACACGTAGTTATTATGTAAAGCAGTTTTCCAGAACGAGATGTCTTTGGCGCACAAAAGGAGCATAATCCAAACGTAAGCCCGTTTAAAGCACACGAATACTGGGGATGCTCTGAGGTTCCGTAGACTCGGCCAGGTCCAGCGTCAGCTGCAAGGGAGGACCCGGTCAGGTCAACCATCAGCTGGGAGGGGAAGACCCGGTGACCTTTGACCAAGATGCTCCGCCCCGCGGACCAGTGCGTGAACTTTATCGGCTGAGCCGCGGGAAAGCCGGCAAATGTAGGACGGAATCCTGAAGGCTGGGTTGGCACGTGACCCGGTAAGTCTCAAAAGGCTCTCTGACGATGGAGTGGGGAGAGGTCACGGGGCTATGGTGAAGTCCTGACCGTGGAACACCTTTGACTTAGACAAACACGCGTGACGCCGAAAGCAAGCAATTTGTCGATGTGGTGGTACGCTTACTCTGAAGTCGCAAATGTGAAAAATGCCCATATGGAGCCCTATTAGCATGCATGCACTGGAGCCGTGCTAATGTTGCAGCAGTTCAGAAATATGCCCGACTGTTGAATGCGTCAGCTGGGCTAAGCACACTGCTAGTTAAGGCTACGTGTTAAAGGGACTGGGAACTGTGATTCAATCAAAGTATCATATACCTGCTTTGTTGCTGATCTGTGATTCGTCATTAAATTAACTTCACTTTTGTGTTCAGCATGTATTGGTTATCGACAGTGCTTAAAAGCTGTAGTTGACTCAGTTCGTTTTGTTTGACATTTTTCTTATTTTCGGCCCAAAAAAGGTTGGCAAATCGGTTCGTTCAGGCCGTTCTTGCCCAAATTTGCACATTTAGTCCACTTTTTACAGCAGTTTATGAGAAATCTTTAACACCCCAGCAAGCGAACAAGCATACAAGCAAGCAAGAATTCAGAAGCCCAGATTACCACCGCCTGTGGAACTGAGTTCGGTCGCTCGCTGCGCTCGATCTCTCATTTCTTCTGCGTGATTTTTATGACTCCTTATATTCTCTTCAAAGGGAAGACCAAGCAGCGGGGCCGACGAGAAGCAGAATGTTAGGCTTATCATGATTTTGCTGGTTAGTGGTGTGTTTTTAGGCTACCACGTATTACGAAATATCGCGTTCGGGCAATTTTAGAGGAATTGCCATCAGACATATCACAACCAATCATACCACTACCGAAAGGCCTCCAGAACCATTCCTCGTACTAAGTCTATAATCATTTAGCACATTAATTTAAGTTGTTCCAGTTCATTCTAGAGCTATTAAGACGAGGCCGAAGATTCTGGGAATTTCCGCCAGAGAGTGAGATGCCCTATTCAGCTGTCCCAAAGGCCACCCTATAATCCTGTGCCAGCCGACTCCGCCTGACTCGATGGCGTCCATCAATACACTGGCCAGGGCACTTCAGCAAGCGGTGCAGTTTTCCCTGAATTGCCCTGACGGAAACCGCCAGCTCTCATTCAAGAGAAAGCATGCCAGCCTTTCTTGATGCCATAGTCAGATCAACATATATATATATATATATATATATATATATATATATATATATATATATATATCTATGCCCTTATTCTTCCACTGTCAGGCGCCCGGCAGAGTAGTAAAAACGCTGTAGTACCTGAACACGTGACGCGATAGCGACTGAACATGACATTGACCTTCCAAAGAATGTAACCAAAAAGAGTCTACGCTCTCCCTCAGCTGCTGTGATTATTATTACTCTTGGCGAAGATTCAGGGACTGTTCAATTTGTTTTCACAACAGCATTACAGCAATACTTAGCACGCACCCCTCGAAAACTTCAAGTAACCATCGCTTCTGCTGAAAAACTGCACCTGACACCCCGCGCAGCTGACAGCAACAGTTTACAGTGCCACCCAGCAACTCGCATTGCTCCCAAGAGTGTCGTTTCAATTACATGTTGCTGTTTTCTTCGCCCGTCAAGTGGCAAAATGGAAAGCTGCCTGCCTCAATAAAGCAAACGACGATCATGAGGTCAGCACACGAGACTGCCGCTGGTAAATGGTATCATCACAATGCCTGCCGGTTATCATAAGTCGGTACAGTCAATCCCGTCAAATGACATCTGTCTGTTCCACTACATTTCGCAAAAACGTGAGATCACTGAAGCAGCACCACAAAACAATTCCCTTCTGGGCAGCTTCACCTGCGTCACGACTACGCTCAATAACAACAAAAGTCAATAAGTAACAGCTACTGGCAGATTAAAACAAGGAATTAAAGCACCCAGTACACTCCAATTTCACACATCTGACACAGTGACGGCGGTACAGATCCATCTCAATAAACTTTGGCGTGGAAGATTTCCTTCAGTGTTTGACAGCGCATCCCACACTACATTGTTCATGGTATGCCATTACCGGAGCGCTATCAGGCTCATGGGTAATAACCTCATTTGCATGCAGGGGTCATCGATCCGCCGCGACTGTCGTCGATTATGGCGCATGCAGCCATTTGCCGCTTCAATTTATGGCGCAGCGACACGTATTTCTATTAAGCAGCTGGTCATAAGACGAGATGATGGTGTTGCGAAAACTGCAAGTGCCTCGCAGGCATGAACGGCAAACTTCGTCCTGTTCAGTAAAAGGACACTGAACACCCTTAGGGCGTTAAATACGTCGCAGCTACCAAATTTTTATGCACCAGTCTGCCGCTTTGCGTGCGTAATTCCGAGTCAGTGAATTCCTGATGACTCACCTAGCCAAGCGTCCAGGACTTGCGGCCAGCCATATCGGGGTGTAAATGTGATGGCGGCCACAGGCGGATCCAGAACATGCGCTAAAGGGAAGCGAAAGCAAGGCTCCATCCAATCTACCCACAAACGTTGATTTTAGCTCGGATTTTGGTGACCCTGTTTCACAGCTTTAAAAAACTTTACATGTACATAACGTAGCGTAATTGCACATTTCTCTTCCAAAAACAATATATGTGTATTTCGGTCCGAAAAAGCGACAAAAAAAGCATGTTGCTCCCGGGTTTTCTAACGAAAGGAGCCATGGCCCCGATGACCCATTGATGCCTCATTGGTAGTGGCAATAGTTGCCAAGCAAGTCCAACAAAATATTCCGCCGCGGGGTACTCAGCATCGCGTGCCGCACCGACAGTTCAGTTTTTCCCAATCACTGGCAGGCCCTTTACAAGACAGTGGCCTTCTCACAGTCCGGACAGCCTTCGCATCGTCCGCACCGTTTGAAGGCCACAATGTGGGCTTCAGTACTGCGCATTCTGTTGTCAGTCAATAGAAGGTAATTTATCTGGTTTGTGCTTTGGATAGGCAAGGGGTGTCATCGTTTGGCACATTAGCACAGGAAATAGTCCAACATTCGCCAGTGTCCACGAAGGTCGTCATATCGTCGAATAGTAGCACCTGCATACGAGAGCGAAACACGTGTCCAACGCGTTTGGTCACACTTTGGCATGACAGCGTAAATGGCACGACAGTTTTGGGCCTGAAGGCCGCTGGGAGTCGAATTAAGTCCACGGATCCCTGGTCAGTTTCTCGTTGGTATAATCCCATGCCTCTTTTACTTTCATTCAAAAAATTGATTGATCATTCATTCATTCGAAAAATTGAATGAGTTTGCATCAAGTGGTGTTGACCAGATATACGCACTACCTCGACAAATGTACGCGAGGAGCTTCCTTCCAAGCACGATGAACTGCGTCCCGACCCCACTGCTGGGCTTTTGGCGTAAAAAGAGCGCGTGTTTGACAGAGCTGTTGCCCGCCCACCGCCGGAGGTTAGACGCCGAAGCGCCGCCGGCGGTGGCGTCTGCACACGAACAGCGTCGGCGGCTGTAATGAGATGAGTCCGGGCCGCCAGCTATCGACGATTATGAACTGAGAGCGAGAGCGGCGGCAGAAATGGCGCAGTGTAGACACTCAATGGCGCCATTGCGTGAAAGACGCCTGACGGAAGTTGAGTCTGGGCGCCAAACGGTTCCGGTGTAACTGCTGCTGACGTCAGCAGCGGCGAAGTTAAATCAGAGGTCGGGCGGTTGTCACCGCACGGCGACGAATGCGACGATCCAGTGCGATCTGCTCCCCCAACATGGCCGATAACGACGCGCTCAGCCATCGCCGACCTCCCGTCAATGTCCACATCTGCACAGCAAACACCGGCTGCAGCAGTGTTGGTAGGCAGACGCAGCTGATGTAACCAGAGGTCTGAGTACGTGAGGCGAAATCCGGGCGGGCCGCTCCTCCGCGGCGAGGTACGGCGCGGCGCAGAGTTGCGCGGTAGGTCGGCCGGATCCCCGGGCTCGGCGGCCATCCGTCGTGCTCGGCGACCCCTGCCCTCCATTCTCCGCGGCCGAGTCTGCGGGTGGGGGGCGGCGGCGCGCCGGCATGCAATCAATGCAGAGTCGGCCGGCCGGCCCGGCCTGCCCACTCTGGCCCGGTTCGGCAGGAGTCGGGCGGCTTCGGGTGCTTGGTATAGGCCGCAGAGGCTCAGTCAGGCGCAGGGCAGAGGACACAGAGGCCCAGCCAGGAGCAGGACGGAGGACGCAGAGACCCAGCCAAGAGCAGGACAAAAGACGCAGAGGCACGGGCACGAGCGGGACAGAGGACGCAGGGACGCGGTCAGGAGCAGGACAGAAGACGCAGGGACTCGGTCGCGAGCAGGACAGAGGGCGCAGGGGCCCGGTCAAGAGCAGGAGAGAGGACGCAGCGGCCCGGTCAAGAGCAGGACAGAAGACACAGGGACTCGGTCACGAATAGGACGGAGGGCGCAGGGGCCCGGCCAAGAGCAGGACGGAGGACGCTGGGACTCGGTCGGGAGCAGGACAGAAGATGCAGGGGCCCGGTCAAGAGCAGGACAGAAGACGCAGGGGCCCAGTCAAGAGCAGGACGGAGGACGCCAGGCTCGGTCGCGAGCAGGACGGAGGACGTAAGGGCGCGGTCAAGAGCATTGCAGAGGACGCAGAGACACCTGCAGCAGCCGAGAAACCACGCAAAAAAGCCTGGCTTCAGAAAAGGAATGGATATGAATCGCAACAGGCAAACAAGTCCTCTGTGCTGAGAACTTCACAACATACGACCCCGTGGCAGGCAAAACAGACAGGTTTTCTGCAGTCAGTCGTTCTGATAATGCGTTCCGTTATCCAGCAGATACGCTAATGCCGAATCCCTCCTAGTTTTCCTAACAATACCAGCACAGCTAGCTCTATGGCGTGGCACTGCGGACAGACGGCATTTCAAAAGAAATATTGCTTTTTCATCCACCGACAAGAGGAAATTCAATAGCACATATTCGAAGTGCCATTCGAATTTTTTAAAGAAAATGAAAAAGTTTCGGTTCCGGAGAATCAATAAAAATGTCTTTTCCCTTGATTCATGTGGCTCTTGAGGAAGGAATTATGTAATGAAAGTACGCAGCTCGACCCCTTATTTTATATTGCCCAGCTCGGACCGGCCCGGCCCGGCTGTAAAACTTTTCAGCTGGCACGATTTGGCTGGTCCAATGACAGTCGATTGATCTCAGTGATACTACTCGAATCACTACGTACTTCTTATTTTAGGATTGTTCCTCAGTCCACAGATTACACCAAAAGACAATATCTGACTAATTTGGGGAACGACTGTTTAGTACAAATCGGAGATCTGTTTAGTACCTATCATACTAATAGTCTGATCTGTTTAGTACAAATCAGAGATCGCGGATATTTGGAATTCGAACTGTGAAGATATGCATAATATACAAGTATATAATATTATGTAGGCAAATGACGTATATATCTTTTATTTATGGTACACACGTGTATCTAAGGCAAAAATTTGCGCAAGTCAAACTAAGCCATGCTATAGCAACAGGTCAGTTATCTGATAGTTTTACGTATACCTCACATAAAAGATCACAAACCCAGTAAAATCCCAGAGAATACCACTAAATGTTTGTATTTACACCATAAATCCTGAAATGGACGCTACAACTAAGATTTCTGCTGCAAATTGACCTTATATTGTAAAAGTCGTAATTCCACAACAGCGGCCTATAATGACCTTGTGCGAGGTTATGGACAGTTTAAAATGGCCTCTAATGACATTAAAAGACACATAGCAAGCCAACAGGCATCTTCCAGCAGCTGCGTACCAATAAAGATCAACTGAACTGAAAAAAGGAACGGACGAAAGGAAAACGAGCAATAAAAACATCATTGCTTTCATGACACCATTTTAGCCTTCAGCTGGAAACACTAAGGTGTTTTGCACCAAAATATGTACAACTGATGAACCACTGAAAACTGACGACGCTGCGCCGTTCAGTTCCCGAGTTATACGGCAGCGTAAAAAACCGGGGCATGTCACGCCACAGGAAGCCGCGGGTGCAAAAGCCAATGCCACTGACCTCCCCCGCCGTTCGGCCCCTCCCTAGGTTCCCGCCTGGGCCGGCTCTTGGCGCGCGCCGCCCTGTGCAGCGCGGCTAATCCGCCATAATTCAGCTGGCCGTCCCGGGCCCCGCTGTAAGCCGTTGCAGCTGTCCGAGCACGTCCGGCAATGGCCCGTCATGACTGAGCTGCGAGCAGCGGACGCCTGCACACGACTGTTTCGAGTGTGACTGAATCATGTCAACGGCCGGCAACGGGCTTCGGCGAGCAGTGTCAGGCCACTGCAGGTCAATAAGCAAAGGCAGATGCAGACTCATGTTAGCGGAGGTTGGGCTGAGATTTGTTTTGATAATTTTTTGGTTGTTTGCGAGATTGATGAGAAAATGGGGAATATGTTTTCGTGTATAACTACCACCGTCGATCATTTTACGACTGAAGTTTTTCAATCTAATTTTTAAATTTTCCTTAAGATTCGTCACCTGATGTTGACGGAGTGAGAACGTTTTTCCATTGCTGCAATAGAGACGACTTGCCGGGCATTTTGAGCTTCCCGTTTCCGCTTCGGGTTTGTGTATGCCGTTGCGCCATAGAGGGCAAGGTCAGGTTTGAAAACTAGTGGGATTTAGCCTCTTACTTCAAGTTCGTTAGCATTTGGGAGGTTCAGTGTATGAAGAGGACTTTTCAAATAGCAGCTAAGGTTCTATTTGACTTCTGTTTGACTAAAACCAGGAATTGCCCCATTTCCAACAGGGAAGCAGAGCAATTCAAACTTGGAAGGAATCTGCGGCACTCAAGGCTGGAAATCTTGAGCCAAGAAAACTTTTAGAAAACTCGAAATAACTGCAGATGATGCGGAGTAATGATCCTCATCGGACAGCAAAACGGCATTCCGTCGTTAGGGAAGGAAAATAACAAGTGTTGTTGGGATTCAAGGACTTTGAGGACTGTGAAAAGATGTATCAATCTCCAATATGATCTTGCTCTCATACTTCATAAGAGTCACATTGACAAAAGTGCAAGCCGAGTGAAAGTTTTGGGACACGAAAAAGAGCAAACGGTTCCTGATCCATCACATGAAAATGCCATTACTGTGAACAGAAATAGTCGAGGTAAGAAATACGCCTGAATCCAGCCTTCGGCCGCTGAGGAAGAAATCGTTACGACCACGAATGCATGTCCCGTGTTATCCAGGTCTGGTTCCTCGGACGAACCTGGGAAGACAGACTGACTCCTTTCCATTCAAAGTTTGGACGCCATTCTTGCTGCGCATGTATGTACGTGGCCGAGCTGCAAATCCAAACGAATTTGTTGTGATTACTGGAAGGAGACCGGGTTGTTCAGATCGTAAGACGGTCTTCTAGCATCACTGCCATTTCATCCTACGTCAGCTGTTCAAGGGAGGGCTGGGTGTTCCTAACTTGCTATTGAGCTCGTGTTTGGTCTTTTGCCATACTGTCAAGGGACTGCTTCAGAAATGCTCTGAGAACTGTTTCAGGTGACGAGTTCTAGACGCATGGACATAATGTCTTTCTAACCCAACAAGTGCCGAATTACCACGGTTTGGTAGAGGTGATTTTGCTGAAAAATCTTAATTTTGTTTTGTTTTGTTTTTATCTGCCCTAGCAAAACGTACCGCGATGCTTGTTTTACCTTCCCTAGCAACATGTGCAGTAACTTCATGTATTTTCTTTGGCGTATGTGTTTTTAACTTGCCCTGGAAGTTAATGCAAGATGCTTTGTGCTGCGGTGGACTGTGATATGTGCATTTCTGGTCACCTGATCAAAGGCGACGGATGTCGCGATATGAAGCATTCGTACAAAATGGTCGCATTTTAAGTTTACACACCCGTCAAGTGTTGCGTAAGCAAAGCCCTCAGCACATTGTCATGGATAGCGGAAGAGAAAGGGGGGGAGGACCTGAGTTCTGGGAACAAGCCACCCTTGGAGTTCTTTATTTATAGCTCAGATTACGATTCATGAAAAGAAACGACTTAGAAATAACCTTTTAACTACCTTACGAATTCCCATTGCATTTACGTTGCATCCGTTTTTGCCACCAACTTCAAGTTCTCCCTGAGCGTTACTCTTACTTCCTTTATGAGTGTAAGTTGCTGTTGATTTAATGCAGTAGACAATGACTATTTCAACAGCCCATGACTCATGGGCTGTTGAAATGGCAGGAGCCCACACAAGAAGAAAACATGTGCGTACATCTGCCGCCTAAACATTTATTCATAAACCTTTATCTTCTGAAAGTGAATGATTTGTTTGAACAGCAAACCATTCTCCTTATGGACAGAAAAATCAAAGGAAATCTGTCTCCAGATGTTCATCTACTATTTACTCTAACGAACCGTTGTCGTAGAATTTTCAGGCTTATCGTCGGACTAAACCGTTTACCTCAAAAATGTATGGAACACGCACTGTTACATGGACTAATCATCGTCTTTGGAACTCAATTATAACGACAAAATGCCCTCCCATAACTGATGTTACTCCTTCACAATGCAGCATAAAACATGAAGTAATACATTTCCTCACTGATACCTGACAGAGAAAAAATTAAACACTGATAGAGAAAAAATAAACACTACGCACACCACATAGAAGTTCTTCATTTCCATTTCATATCTAGTTTCTAATAGAAACACCATGACGTGTATGGCCGTTATCATGCCTCGTAATCGCTCCTGTTTTCCTTATTGTATTCTTAGTACAGACGCCAACCGGTTCACTCGATTGGAGATGATGATTGGGTTTTATACAGCGCTTCGTCTTCTGCGGCCATTTCGCTGGTTCACTCCATTCCGCTATTATATAAACTTATGTTTCCTTATCATCCCCTCAGTTAACAGTTGGATTCATGACCCCATCCGGCAACAAGCGTTGTGCCTAACTGGGTGAGATCCTGCGAGCCCTGCAGTATGAAATAGCTCGCTTTTGGCCACAATGTGTCTAGCTACTTTACACTAACCCTTAGGTTATATCAATCCTTGGAAAGCGCAATGGCCATGCTCATGCTCATTTTAGCACTGGATGCTTCATTTTTTTCCGTTTCGAAACTTTATTAACACTATAACAATTATTGTCGCATTTCTCCTGGTTTGCAGTTTTTGTTTTATTATTTTCCTTTCCTAGCAGGGAGTGTCGCGACTTGCTGATTTTTCAGTTTTCCTAGGCTAAAGGAGTATACACGTATAGTTTTTCTGCGTTGCGGTGGTCCGTGGGCTGGAGCACCCCTGGTCATCTGTTCATAGGTAAACGTAACAAATAAATACGATGTTTTCCTGCCACTCCGCTAGCCTGTGCGCCCACCGTGAGTGCCAGAACGCCGTGTTTGTGTTCCGCAAAGCATTGATGCAGTGCGGAACAGCATAGCTCCTCAGGTAAGCGTCAAATGCTGTACGTTAACTGCCCGCGTCGCTGCCGCCGCACCTTTTACTGACGAGTAACAGCCTAGAATAGGGAGGGTGGCGGCCCAACCAGTTTTGGACAATTTGAACATTGGCCATCTAACCATGGTGCACGTAGTCGTCTGATAATATGATGCCGCAGGGACAGAAATTGACCAGTACAGCTCTGGCCAAACCAGTTTTAAAATCGCTCCTACATCGCCGTCCTCGCAGACAAGCACAGCCGATGAGGCCAGCGAGGCCACCTCAGTATGTTAGACGGCAACGTAGCGTGCATTTTAATGCGTAGCCGCTATATTGCCCCAGCCGCCAAGCAGAGGAATGCGGAGAAGACACAAACACCCGCGAAGGGCTTAGCAAATTAGTGGCCTCTTACGAGTTCAAGAGATGAGCAAACTTCCTCCTGGATGTATCCACTTTCCTTCTTTAATGTAAAGTTGGGAAGAACGCCCGCGGGAGGTTTTGCGAATTAGTGGCCTGTTTGCACGTTCAAAAGACGAACAAACTTCTTCCTATATGTATCCACTTACCTCGTGTAGTGCAAAGTTGGGAAGAACAGCTGTAAAACATTTAGAAGCTCTGGAATGCAATTTGCTGAGGAACGTGTGTCCTTTTTGTTTAAAGCCATTCCCCTCCACTTCCGCGGGCCAAATCCCGTCGACGGGCATGTCCACGTAGTCCGCGCTGTAAACCAGGGCTGACCTTTGGCTTAAATTTGATACAGTCAGGCGGAGGATAAACTGCATATCATGCCGCACGTGCTGTACTCGCTGGGGCGTTGCATGGAAGTATTGTCGCGAGACACATGACAAGGTCGGGAAATGTTATGTGAGCCGTAGTGTCAGACCACCTTGGCTGGACTTCTGCAGGGCGTCAACATTGTGGCGTCCCAGGCCTGGTTGCACGCGCGGCGCCCGTGAGTCAGGCTGTGCCGCCGTTTGCCTGACGGCATGGCGTGACTGGACCTCGGCGGCTGGCCGAGGGTTGTCCGCGCCAAACAGGGACAGAGCGAACGTGACATGTCATTCGAGCAAGTGCCAAGCCGTGTAAACTGCTGAAGAAAACTTGCCATTGGCGTTCAGCAGCGTGCTCAGCGCAGCTTCTCTCGCGACGTATCGACAGCTGAGTTGAAAATCGCAAGAGTCCGTGAACGTAGACAGCTATCATGTTGTCCTTCACTATTCTGTAATCTACAGTTTACATATACTGCCGCACAGCAGTATTTTCACGGACATTTCCATGCCACTGTGCTGCCAAAGCCCACACCTGGACGGAGGACCGCTCCGAGGTGGTCCGACGGAGGGCGGACAGGACTGAGGTCACCGTCGGACCAGGGCAACGCCCGTCCAGGACGTCAGTACGGCTGACGACAGAAACTAGCCGACGGTAGACAACACCAAAGGCAAAAACGGGAAAATAACCAGCGTTGTCGCAACCGGATACTGAGCACGAATATTAGCCTTCACTCGCCGAAGACGGGGGTTCCCGAGAACCCTATCGGGTTTTCAAATCATAACGGAAATATGAAACGTGGGATTTTCAGTTGCTGTTAGTACATCGTTTTTACATCTTGAGAAGAAATTTCAAAATCAGGTCAAGTCAGGTCACTGGCCCATTTAAACATAAAGCACGGCATGCCAAAAAAGATAGTGCCAATGATTGTTAAAGGGGGCAAATGAAAACGCTACTAGAAACACATTCTCTGCAAAGCACTGATTTCCATTTTTTTCGGGGCATTTTTTTTTTAACTGATCTCGAACCAACCCTAATGAGATGCTGTTTTGGTCTTTCTGCCGGAAAATTCCCTGTATAGAGGGCTTCTTGGATAAGAAAATGGATGGAAATCACCTGATACGTTTTTTGAATGATACAGCACACCGTATATGGCGAATCAGTGACCTCAGGTCAGGTTAGTTGGTTACAAAACTGACTGTACGACAAAATGGGTATGAAATGCATTTGCTATTTACTTCTAGTGAGGCATCACAGGTGCATATTTTAATTAAGTCTTGTACAGGCTTTGAAATGCCAGTATTTTGTGTGACCTGGCATGACCCGATATCATTTCAAAGGTTACTTGCTACTTACGATGCAGTAGAATTTCATGAAATGACAATTTATAGAGTTCGTTTCACATGTTTTATCTGTTTCTGAGATACGAACGACTATTAATTTAACCATATTCCCGGAGGGCTAGACGGTATGCCCGATTCCCGGCAGGGGGGGGGGCGGATTCGGCCCCCCCATGAGATCTCGAGAACTACTTGTCCGATTTCATCGCAACAAACGGCAATCGATTTGCCGTCACGTGAACTACATTTTTATAAAAAGAAATTTTCAAAATTTTAAAATTTGTGGATACAAGGGGGCAAAAATGTCAAAATGGGGGTACTTTTGGACTTCTTATAACTCCGTTGTTTCTGGACCGATTTCGATGAAACTGGCATGAATCGATAGAATATAAATAAGGCTTTTACCATGGGTCCGCAAATCTGAAATTTTGAGAAAATTCATGGGCGTTCACAGGGTTTCAAAAATAGGAGGATTAGTTTTCTAACAACTGAATGAACAAAAGAGGAAAACACCCTTTTTTGGCTTCTGCTAATTATATTATACTAAATAAGTACAAATCGCATTACAATGTTTGTATAATGTGAGCATAGGCGGTGCCAGGGACTTGAAAAAGGGGGAGCTGTCATGGTCACACGTTTCTCAGATCAACTTGTGACCTTTGACCTTAAATGACCTCCAGTGACCTTGGGGTCACTTGGAATGATCTCGTGTGCATGTAGTATTATCTGGAAACGTTTTCAATCATTTGAATTCACTCTATTTCAAAAATTTCATTTTATGGCTATTGCGATATAGGGTACGCGCACTGACATTTTAGGTCATAGTTCCGTGACCCGACCTGATATCAGGCTGAAACTTGGTACACAAGTAGAAGATACCCTTTTACGTCGTATATATTCCGGATTTGGCATTTAAAAAAACGGCACCGAAATTATTGCGAAAAAAACAAATTTTGACTTTTGACCTTGACCTGACCTTGTAAAATGACCTCAGATAAACAAAATTACATCCGCACATTGCCCAACTATTTTGCTATACACCCATATAAAGTTTTAAGTTCTAGCTTTAAAACTCTGTTTTTGGCAGACATTTTCATTTTACCCTCAACATGGCCAAAAATGGCATGAGGTGCCTCCCAAAAACGTTGCCTGGCTCCGCCCCTGAGCAAAATAAAGTTGTGAAATTTTGTCACAGCACGTAGAAAGAGTAGCTGGGAAAAGTCACCAAGTTTCGTGGAGCTGCGTTAAAAAGCCTGGAATTGGCAAGCAAAAAACCCGAGGGGGGGCGGATTCCGCCCCCCCTGCCGGGAATAGGGTTAAGCTAGGTTGACCTTCAATGACTTAACTGACCGTAAGAGATCTCGCTTTAGTAACTTAACGCTGTGTCTATGGTCTCAGACGTGTTTCAATGATTCATTTTGTTCTTTGGGACCGTCATTTTTTTCAACAAGACAAACGCATTTTGCCTGCTATCGTCCTTGACTTGGTCGAACGTGACCTCTCCTTCATTTCCATGTCATGCAAGAACATATTAGCATGATTATATATAACGCGATCATCGCATCATCGCGAAACGCGATCAGATCGCGTTTATTTGTCCTTCGTGGCACTGCCCAGTCACAAGATACCAATGTTGAAAGATCTGACCTTAGCTGACCTTATATGGCTTTATATGGTAGTCTATTTATCACTATATATTCATTTTTACTTTATCATTTATATATCTTACAATATTAGTACGAAGATTAATATACTATATATTTTTATCGTTATTATAAAGACTAATGTATTTATCATATATCAGTCTTTTCTGATGAGAGTTACTATTTCTGACCAAACAGTCGCAATGGTGACTCCAAAACGTACGCTTGAAGTAACTTTATTTGAATGCTAGTTTCGACATAAATCAGTGGTGTTGTTTTCCGATGGCTGTTGAGCTCACTAGTCTTGTCTTGAGTCAAAATGGTATGCGTTCTTTCCTCATAAAATTCGAAGAGCTTTCGATGGTGTCACTCTCATCTAGAATCCCCCTGTAAGCGAACGGCGATTCGGAATCCTGCACGAGCGCGAGTTTAAACTGACGATTTACATAGCAAAATTTCGCAAAACTTTGAGTTCGCCACGATTTCGCCAGGCAGGCACTTAAAACCGGAGCTAGGCGACAGAGAACAAATGTATCAAAAACAGCCCGGACGCACCAATTTATGGAGATGAAACGGCACCAAGTAAAACTGTAAATCCTTCAACGAGGCGCGACGAGAATTATGACTACTCTCAGGAGACCCATAAAGCTTTGCCTCGTTCATATGTAAATCGCAAATGTCATTCAACGACCATTACGACAAACATTTACTATGAGCGAACGATGCGTGTATTACTGTACTTGTTTAGCTGTCTGCTTTTTTATTCATATTGGGTTCAGAGCCGTGCTTCGGCCTACTGTTCACCATGCGCCGTCTGTAAAGTCTGTGAGCTACGTTACGTTAGAGTGTATGTGGTGATTTTAAGGACAGCGCAAGTGTTTTGTTTAACGTTAGAGGGAGAAAGAGTGAGGTATACAAATGCCTTTTTACGTTGAGTTGTATGTGTGCCAACGAAACTTAGAAACCGCTTATAACATCGGCATAGTGTGGGGCCTCCGTGAAGCGGAGGCAAGAGACGCAAAGGAAGAGGAAGGGAGTCGTCGCCTCTACTGCTGTCAGTTACGTTACTTTTAGCCCTCCTGAAAGAACAAGAAACGTACGTTATGATTCATGTTGGGTTTTGCCAAGGTGCCGGCACGTGGCCTACTCCTCACGAAGAGCACCGAGGAGTCTTTATCGTGCAGGCTAGGAAGAGATTGCCCACACCGTCCCTCACGCTGGCTAAGCGTTCACCCTATCACGCCGGCTGTTGCGGAAGAAGGGAAGGAGGAAGGAGGATTTAGAGTGTTGTGTAGTGGTTATATCGTGCAGTGTAGCGGTGGAGTTTGATCGGCGCTGCCTGTTGGTATCTTGAGCTGGTAGGTCGCGCGGTCCCCACGGCTGCCTCTGTGTGCGCGGGCGGGACCTGGGACAGATTGACCAATAAATAAAATGTGCGATCCTGGCTAAGTTCCTGTGAGGCAGGTCACCGACACTGCTTGTGTGTGGGACTGTTTGTTGCCGTGCAGATGTCATGCTGGAGTTCTCCTGCTAGGTTGTGTGTCACTGAGATATTTGAAAAGCAGTTGGAGTGGGTCTGGGTGCTGGTCACCTAGGAGGGTGCTCAGGGTGAGGTGAATTCCCTTTTGTTGGCAGAAGGCCTTAATGGGTCGTCTTTGTGCTTCAAACCCCCTACATTCTAGCAGGAGGTGGCTAACATTAAGTGGTGTGTTGTAGCTGCTGCATTGTGACACTTGGTAAGGGCCGTCCTCTAAGACTGATTGTGTGTATTTTGTGCGACCCGTTCTAAGTCTGACGAGAACGACTTCTTGACGCCGGCATTTTTCACTTGATGTGTCCCAGGCGCTAAGTGTGAGCTTGACTGCGTACGGGTGTCCGTGGTGGTTTTGTGTGCAGTTCCTTTGTTGTTTTTGACGGATGTGTTGTTGAATTTTATGTCAAAGCGTATGTCGGAGGCTAATGATAGTTTTGCAATCTGGTGTACTGAAGGTCAGGCAGGTTTAAAGCGACGTGCGAAGCATCAGAACAAACTTGTCCACAGACATTGATCCTTGCACAGTTATTCGTCTTTGTGGGTTTGTCGATTTGTGTACAAAGAACCAATACGGACTATCGACCGGTGCCATTTGTTGCCAGACAGGCGGGCCGACTGCAAATATATGCAAAGGCGACGTAGAACTGACGGGCCGCGGAACAAATGTGACGGCACCAAACAGAGCGACATAAAAAGGCGGTCGGCGAGCTGCCGGCCGGCGGCGACACAGGGCCGCCGGACGGGGCCACCGCCGGCCGTGAGAGAGGCCGGCAGGGCCACCTCATTCACTGGTCCGGCCACGCTGTATGATTGAGCGGCCGGCGGCCGGCCGGGCGCGGCCATTGCTCGGCCTCGTTTGTTTGCCGCAATGGCGACGGCCGTTACGGCGATGAACCGTGGGCGGCTGCGGCGCGCCCGCGGCGTTACGAGGCCTGCAGCTGCGCGGCCACGGAGCCGCCGCGGGCCGCGGCTCGGTCGCAGTGAACAACGCCGACAGCTGGCCGCCCGCTCACAGACTCCCAGGACCGGCGGCGGACGGTGGCGCGTGCCTCCCACTCCCCTCACTCTGTCAAAGTGCCCCCGGCAGCAGCGTTCTTCGTCGAGGGAAAGTGGTGTGTTGAGCGAGCCGGACCGGTAAAGTTTCAGCTGGTTGACGCGTAAAATGTTTGCGTTGCGACGGCACTCATTTTGTGGCACATTCTGCGTCGCTATTCAGGACCTTCTTGTTGTCCGAAGCAGACACTTTAAACGCTCCTGAGAGTAACAGCCCTTGTCCTTGCATATCCGCCAGAACTCAAGAAAAAAGCCAAAGCAAGAGCAGCGGGCAGATGATAAAGCCAACGTTCTGATAAATCGCTGGAAGCGTGGTGGCAAACATTGTCGAAAGAGTGAAAGACAGAATATATCTCATTCGCTCCAGGTTTCCGCGCAATTGAACTTGGCAGAATTTTAAATAATGCTGTCCTTATCAAAACTGCACATCTACGGATTACCTTGACACCGGCATGAAAGAGGAGGACGTAACTATCCTTGCGACAATGGAGGTTGGCCACCGGCTGACAAAGGAAGAATAAGCCGCTATTTCTCAAACCACAGTGTCTTACCCAGAACTCGATGCCGTTAGTTTCTCAAACATCTCGCTTTCTCTCCATCAACTGGCTTTTCTCATTAATGCCTTTAGACTGAACTCCATTTATATTGTTTAAATTCATGATATACCAACTTATCAAGAGGTTAGTGCCAGTACGATTCGGTGATGTAATAGCACACATTAATCTTCATTTATCTATCGTGATAAATGTTGTTTTAATTCGGAATGAATCCTGCTTCAGTTCGGCAAGGTATCAAACCCATGCTGAGCTTCCTTTGTTTTTGTTATTATTATTGAGTGCAGTTTTTAATAGTTAAAGAGCTACTGTGCGACATCTATTTGTACTTTTCTTACAAAGGCGTGAAGGCAGCTTTCGACACAGTCAACCGCACGACATTCGTAACAAGGCCGCGTCAGTTTTCTAAAAAAACGTCCGCGTCTTTTGCCCTGTGTTCCTGTTGTTTCAACAGCCCTGAAGTAAAACCTTGCGAAAGACCCTAAACAGAGCCACCGCCTTGACACATTATCAGCAGGGAATACGGCAAGCCCTGCGGCATGCTTCACAGCGGGAAGACAGGGTTGGTCCACAGGACAGCTGAGCAGACCGCATAGCGAATCATGAACGCACACCGTGGACGGTAAGGTGAACCAGGCGCACGCGTGTCCCCCCAGGACTGGAAGACTTCACACGGCTGAACCTTCACGAACGCTCAACGCGACACAGACATCCCCGGGGGGATTTGGCTCACAGCGAAGACAGGGAGATCGTCCAGACCACGCGGACACCTGGTGAGTGCCCGTCCGGCGTCAGAAGCCTGCGTTGACAACCGGATACGCTCCGCTAACGGCTCGCCCTGGTCAGCCGGACGGCCGCCGCCGCCCAGCAGGCGTCGGGACGAGCCGCACTGACCTGGCTTCAGTCGGACCGTCCTGCTGACGACGCGGCCCAGGCTGTTGGAGACGACGCAGCGGTAGCGGCCGCCGTGGACGTCCTGACGAAACAGGCGGGCCGGAAACGGCGCGAACAGCAGACTGCCGTTGGACAGCGACTCCCTGAAACAGCAGACTGTCGTTACACGGCGACTCCCGAAACAACAGGCTGTCATGCGACAAAGATTCCCTGGACTGGGAGATTGCCATTATGCAGAGACTCTGGAACGGCAGCTAAGATCTGGAGATTAACCTTCGCCGGAGAGGGGGGGGGGGATTATGAGAACCCCTCCAGTTTCCTATGGTATCCAGAACACGAAAAAGAGAGGAGACATTAAACTTGGTATATCTTTTCGTACATCATTTTTACACCTTGTGTCAATTCTAACCCTCGTCGGATAGGAGGGATCTACATTCGTTTCGACGATGGTGGATAGGCACCCCCTCGTCATTTGGCCCTTAATCATGCTAGCGCCGCGGGACGAAAAAGATTGATAGATATTCCCCAGGAATCCAGCAGTACCCAGTTCGACCCGGCCAGGTCAACCAGTGACCTAGGTCAGGTCAAACTTTATGCTTGGGAACCATAAGTCGGTTTTCTGGAATTAAAAGCAACACAATTGGGGCCAAACAGGCCTAAAATATTCTCCTTCGTCATATTCAGGGTCAAAAATTAGTATCAAAACGTTCGAGGGTCAAACAGGGTTCTCTAAGGTCACTGACCTCATTCGGCCTTGAAAGCGTCATTGACTTATCTAAAATGACTTGTTCGCATGTGGGCTGCCATTCTGAATCGATTTCGAGCTCATCATCTGCCGTTTATGTATACCTATTGCCCTAAAGCAGTAAAAACCGACATTGGGCGTGAAAATCACCCTGAAGGCCTTCAGTAATGATGTTATTGCTTGGTGGTCTGATGTGGCCTGGGCACACTCTTTTTCCAAAACATACGAAATTAATGCATCGTCATCTCTGCAAAATTTCACGCGCTGTCGTGCACCGTAATGTCATGTCCCGTGAACGTTCCTTGGTTGTGTCATCAAACCCTTCGTCCTGCGCGATGGTTATATTCAGGATCACCTCAGGCCTTTAACCCAGGTCATGTAAAGTACAACCGTGTTCCCAAATCGAAGTGGCAAAATTTCTATGAAATTAATCGATTGATATGGAACGTGCATATTCGTAGAACAATTCGGAAATCACGAATTTTCGGAAATGCCCAGGTCATTGATCTTAAGTCAGCTCAACTTTCGGCCTTTTATCCGTCTGTTATTGAGACTGTAGGTAACGTGCGACGGTTTTCAAACTTGAACACACACCCTTGACCTTCTCACGTCTTTTGCACACATGGGTGTGCCTCTTGATCTGTGACCTGGGGCTACGTCACATCTCATACGAATTTTCGGCCCCACGTCCGAATACAATTCATCTGTTTACAGCCTTGGAATATTTCTTGGTAGTCATATGCGTTTCAGAATCGCTAATACACAGCAAGAACGTACTTGCTAATGGTGACCAAGTCCCGTCCGGCCAAGGCTGGTTTGATTTTACCATTTGAAATATTAGGTTTGTTTTCAATGCAAACAGACTTTGTATGACGGCAGAGACGGGACGACATTAAATCTTATAGCATTGGTTCATTCAGTATCAGTATGCTTTCATTTCCTTCTGGAAATGAAAGCATTTCCACGAAGCATGTTTTACGTAAGTCCGGCGGGTAACAGCAGCGCATTCTGTCTATGCGGTTTGTATTACCCCAGATCTGTCCTTTTTGGCCGGCAGAAAAGAGATCTTGCCATCGCGGAAATAATTTCCCACCAAATATTGGGTTTTTACAGTGCGGAGGTGCCCACCGCATGACACCCGCCGGACTTACGTAAAACATGCTTCGTGGAAATGCTTTTATGATGTAGAAGGGATACTGAATGAACCAATGCCATCAGATTTTATGTCGTTCCGTCTCTGATGAATGGCAATGTGACAGATGAAGAGATATACACCAGAAACGTCCGACGTATAGCCGTCAATGCTTTGACCTACGTTGACCTTGTTTGGTCTGAATATGGTAGTTGTAGGCTTTATATGCGTTCAGATGCATCTTAGGCGTATTCAAACCAAAACACATTACTATACATTCAGTAAAACGCGACTCATACCTTACAAAAAGACGATTTTGCTCGTCGTTTTCCGTTTTTTATTTATGATTCATTTTGGTCTCTAATGCGTCTTTTGTCACCCTACATAGGTATCTGGGATGTTCTTTTTCTTGTTAATCGCCTTTGGAGTTACGAACAAATTTTGATTATCGAGGTTTTAGGCCGAAACGTTAACGGGATCATTTGACCTAATATGACCTCTGGCGACCTTAATATTGACTTTCCTTATTGAACGGAATTAAATTGCTTTGTTCTCGTTTCACTGAGGATTTTCCGATGATTTTTTTTCCGGTTTCTTCGGGACTTATAGTTCTGCGGATCAGTGGGCCTCATGAATCCCTCCCCCTCCTCCTCCCCGGTCCGACAAAGATGGATCCGGAGCCCGGCCTGGTGATCAAAGACGACACTGGACGAAACTCCCACCAGCACTGCAAAAACAGTAACGGTAGTTCCAGGAATGAGAACCGACGGTTACTTTGGAATGACATTTTATCAATGAGCATTTCAAGATGTTTTACAGGGAGCAAGGCGATGTTGATGATGTGAGGCACTTTTTTGCTCAGTTAGAATAAGGTCCAAAATCACTCTAGTCTGTCACCAGTGCAGTTCGAAATGGACCCAATAAGCCAACAATCATCAAAACATTTGCAACAGAACAGAAGTGCCTTGAAATATAAACCATAACCCGAACCTTGAAATATTACCGATAAAACTAAATCAAAGAATACCGAAGGCTGGAATAAAACAAAGTAGGGCAAAAAACCTGGTTTTTAATTAAAAAAAAAATAATGCGTAGCACTTTCTTTTGACTCACTTTGATAGCCTTTTGTCATCGAGAACAACAAACAAATATGCTCGGGAAAAATCCTTATGTCCTTTTCGTCGCTCACAACCAAGAACTGATCACATACTCCTGGGTTGTAAGATGTTTTCACCGACCAGTAGTTTTTACAGTGAACGCTTGAAGTATTTTTGTAGTGTTGCCATGTTCTTATAGTCTTCTAGCCGATGGTATTCAAATTTGTGTAAGAAAGTTCAAAACTAAAATGTTACAAAGCCATACAAACGAAGTGATCAAGGATCTAAATGCTAAAAACATGCAGATGAGGAAGGAGAATTGGCCAAACATATTCAGTCATTGCTGCGAACAGAAAAATCCGAATAAATGTTAATCTTTTCTGTGTGCTTTTACTACAATAAGCATGTACTGTAGATTCGATGTCAGTGGTCCAAAGAGGCATTTAAAGCAGTGCCTTTTGTATTTTAACGATATAGGCTTCTTCTGGACCACCAGACACGTTTGGTCCCTTGTAATTATCGCCGACTTTGCCTTACATGTTGCCCTATGCCCGAGAGGGACATGCACCAAATTAGGGGTGCGCTTTTTTAACCTCAAAGCATGTAAGCCCCACATGTCTCAACGTCAGATTTCAAACCTCACCAATGAGCCTTTTATCCGTGACCCTCAAAATTCACGTCCGAACACTGATCAGAACATTACATCGAGCCTGCCACCCGTGATCCTCCCAGTTCATGCCCGCACACTGATCAATTTCGATAGGCACCATAGATTGGCGAAGTAATGCACGACTAGACTGGAATGAAAACATCATTCACGCCGAAA
Source organism: Capitulum mitella (assembly GCA_030062745.1). Taxonomy (NCBI): domain Eukaryota; kingdom Metazoa; phylum Arthropoda; class Thecostraca; order Pollicipedomorpha; family Pollicipedidae; genus Capitulum; species Capitulum mitella. The sequence continues at coordinate 28,985,229 of CP099843.1, forward strand.
GGATATTAGTTCTCTGGTGCCAGCAACGATTCTGTGTGAGATTTAGAAGCGCCTGCTTCTCGACGTTGCCAGTAGTACGTGACTCACTGTGAAATTTAGATTAATTCAAGGAGTTCCTCGTTATTTTGTTGAATGCAGACGTATTTCGTTACCTTACAAATGTCATCTCTTCATTGCCTTACAGTGTCATAGTCTGACAGTCCTCCATTAGTCTTGATAACTGAAATGCCAGCATTAGACTGGCAATAATCAGTGTGCTTCCACTTACGTAGCAATACTTTGCCACTGATTGATGATCCACTTTTCAATCCCGCTTTGCTTAAAATTGGACTGTAATTGACAATGTTCCATTTCCGTAAGTTTTTCCTTTTGCCTCGAGTGGATTTTAACTTACAGTGTTATCACTCTCTCCATCTAGTTACTAAGCAGGATAACCAGCTAGTATCAGACCTTGCCGCAGCGAGTGTAGCACGTGCAGAACCAAGACATAACATTACATGACATACCATTAAAAAGGTATTCTTTGAAGAAACCATTCATACACATACCCATGTTACGGAACCCATTAGTCACGCTCATCAATGGCTTTGTTTACCTCTGTGGTAAACGTCAGGCTTGTGAAAACTTGGCGTTAGCGTTAGTCATTACGAGTATTGCACAAGCGCAATGCTCGTAATGACAGCGCCAAGGAATTGTTTTTTCTTGCCTTGAAGCTCCTTAACCCTATTCCCGGCAGTGGGGTGAATCCGCCCCCTTCGGGTTTTTGCTTGCCAATTCCAGGCTTTTTGACGCAGCTTCAGGAAACTTGGTGATTTTTCGTAGCTATTCTTTCTACGTGCCGCCACAAAATTTCTGAATTGTTTTTGCTCAGTGGCGGAGCCAGGCAACGTTTTTGGGAGGCACCTCAGGCCATTTTTGTCCATGTTGAGGGTAAAAGGAAAATGTCTGCCAAAAACAGTGTTTTTGAGATAGAACTTAAAACTTTATATGGCTGTATAGCTAAATAGTCGGGCAATGTGCAGATATAATTTTGTTTATCTGAGGTAACTTTATAAGGTCAGGTCAAGGTCAAAAGTCAAAATTTGGTTTTATTGCAACAATTTCGGCGCTGTTTTTTCAAGTGTCAAAAGCGGAATAAATGTGACGTAGAAAGGAGCCCTCTACTTGTGTACCAAGTTTCAGCTTGATATCAGGTCGGGTCACGGAGCTATGACCTAAAATGTCAGTGTGCGTACCCTATATCGCAATAGCCATAAAATGAAGTTTCTGAAATAGAGTGAATTCAAATGATTGAAAACGTTTACAGATAATATTAAATGCACACGAGATCATTCCAAGTGACCTCAACGTCACTGGGGGTCATTTAAGGTCGAGGGTCACAAGTTGATCTGAAGAACGTGTGACCATGACAGTTCCCCCTTTTTCATGTCCCTATGCTAACATTATACAAACATTGCAATGCGATTTGTACTCCTTTAGCATAACATGACTATCAGAAACCAAAAAAGTGTTTTTGCCTTTTTTGTCCATTCACCTGTTGGAAAACTAATCCCGCTATTTTTAAAACCCAGTGAACGCCCATGAACTTTCTCAAAATTTCAGATGTGTGTATCAATGGTAAAAGTCTTATCCATAGTATCTCGATTCATGTCAGTTTCATCGGAATCGGTCCATAAGCAAGGGAGTTATAAGAAGTCCAAAAATACCTCTAATTTTGACATTTTTGCCCCTGTATCCACACCTTTCAAAATTTTGGAAATTTATTTTTATAAAAATGTAGTTCACGTCATGGCAAATCGATTGCCGTTTGTTGCGATGAAATCGGATATGTAGTTCTCGAGATCTCAGGGGGGGGGCCGAATCGGCCCCCCTGCCAGGAATGGACCATACCGTCTATCCCTCCGGGAATAGGGTTAAATCCACTGTTCCTCATGCTCTAGGACATTTGAAATTATTTACCTTCACTTTCGATACTAACAAAATTGATAAATGAATGCTCAAACCATCATCCCGCCTTAAAACCACTTTGCCGGCGACACCGATGAAGACAAAGTGGCCGAGTTTGGCGCTGGCTCGGGCGCCGGTACCACAACAGCGCGCCGGGCAGCACGAAACACAGAGCCACGGGAGCTCTCGCTCAGCGCACATGAGCAAACTGCCGGGATGGATGGGCCGATCTGCATATGAACGGCGCCGGAAGCGTCAGCCATCGGCCGCCGATGGCCTCGGGGGACCGGGCCTCCGGCGCCGGCCGGGTCCGTCTCCTCGGCAGCGCCCGCGGCGGACGGCGGCTCTCGGAGTTGGCCCGCCGGCCGGCTGGGTTTCACCGCCGCACCGCGACCGACAGGCTCCCTCCGTCGACCCCGAACAACGGGCGCTGGACAATCGAACACACCGACTGCCAGCCGGACGCCTGTTTCGACGGGCAAAGGCTCCCCGCTGAGCCATCGCTCCATGGCGCCAAGCAAGGGGCTGCTCGCGTTCGACGTCGCGGTGGCAACGGTCATAACACGGTGAAAAATGGTCAGTTTTGCCGTGTTAATAACGCATGTCGCTGTCCAGGCTGACAGTTTGGTAGGAATAATTTTGAGAAATACCCCTGGAGACCCCACAAGGCGGCACTTCGACACTGCACACCTTCTGTAAAGGCGAACGCATTTGTTTCGTACAGTCGGAGACAGTTCCTCAAGAGGCATTCTGTATCTCCGTCATCCCCGCCACTTGGTATTGTGCGCTTTGTGCGACAAAAACAAAGCGAACTTTTCAGCACGTGCCCGAGGCCAATTCAACGTGAGAGCCCGCAGCAGTCTGGATTCTAGGCGAAGCCACTGCAGGGATGGGCCGTATCCCCTCACCGCTCCCTGCATCACGGGGAGGAGGGGTGAAGACGGGTCCACCCGCCGCCTCTGCGTCCAAACCTGCGGTTCGACCCGCTCAAGAACGCTGGGTGGCGCCAAGCCGCCCTCAGCCGCGCAGACGGCGGCGGTGAGGCTGCGGCTGCACCTGTGCCGTCCTGTTCAGACGGCGGGGGGGGGGGCAGCTGCCACGGGAGACCTGGCCGCACCCAGGAGGGCGGGGCACGTCACGGCGTATCGAGCCGGGACACGGTCCGGACGCGGCCTGAGCAGAGCCAGCGACGGGCCGACCGGTCAGGGCGGGAGAGTGGCGCTGGTCCGGTCTGGTCAGGGCGGGAGAGTGGCGCTGGTCCGGTCTGGTCAGGGCGGGAGAGTGGCGCTGGTCCGGTCTGGTCAGGGCGGGAGAGTGGCGCTGGTCCGGTCTGGTCAGGGCGGGAGAGTGGCGCTGGTCCGGTCTGGTCAGGGCGGGAGAGTGGCGCTGGTCCGGTCTGGTCAGGGCGGGAGAGTGGTGCTGGTCCGGTCTGGTCAGGGCGGGAGAGTGGTGCTGGTCCGGTCTGTCAGGACAGGAGGAGGGACCTGGGCAGGTCTGGCAGAGCAGAGAGAGAGACTGAACCCGTCTTTCAGAGCAGAAAGAGATAGAGGAACATACAGAGAGAGAGGGGGAGAGAAGAAAAGAGAGAAGGCGAGAGAGGAAGAGAGAGAGAGAGGGAGAGAGAGAGAGCTGAATGAGCCGGGCTAGCAGAGCGCGGAGGCCAGTTCAATTAGAGCGAGGCACGCTCTGAACTGACGACAGAAACATAACAAATGTCTCGAGAAAACTGACCAAGTTTAAAGCCCTCAGACTGTGGAGACACACGACGTGGTTTCACCTAATTATGTGGCGATGCTTCCCTCCGTAGCTCCGAAAAGCGAAACAAACGATCGGCTCTGCCACCGTAAACCTTCCTCAGGACGGCGATAAACACACAAAGTCCTCCAGCTGGTCGCCTGTGACAGGAAGCGTGGACCTGCGGACCACAGGGATGCGCCGGCTCTAACTCGTGCGGTGCCGGTAAGGCGAGAGAGCTGAGGTGCCGACCGTGTTGGCCGCCCCAGGCAGTCTCTCTCCATGCCGAGAGTGGTGACGTCATAGAGCGCCGGCCCACCCGACTCGGGCTGAGCGGGCCGGGCAGAGACCGTCGGGCCAGGCGGGGGCGGCTGAGAAACAGGCGCCGTCGAAGCCCCGCTCTGTCCTGCAGCGCAACGGGCGAAAACCGCTCTGACTGCGGCGCGTCACCAGCTCATTCTTCTCTCCTGAAGAGCGCGGTCCAGCCCACTTCCCTCCTGAGGAGCGCCCCCCCCCCCCGACGGGCGCCGGCGGGTCCGAGGCGGACGTCGTCTGCGTCGGAGCCGTCAGAGGCCGGACCGCCGTAATGCGCTCCAAGTTTCGGCCCATTTCCCTTTCGCCGTAAAAACGACCGGCCCTGATTGGTTGAGAGCCCGGCCGGCGGACTATTATTTGCACCGCGCGCAAAGCCCGATCAACCGGGTGGAGCGTGAGTGGGGGCAGGAGGGGGGAGGGGCGGCAGCAGTGGGAGGAGGGCTCTCGACAGACGAAGTCGGCGGCGACTGCGCGTGAGAGGAGAGGTCCTATAGTGGACTCCACGCTGCTTGGGGGGACGAGGGCTCTCGATCGGCGGTTCCGGCGGCAGATTGGAAGTAAGAGAATGTCCGACCGCAAAACCACACAAGACGATGGAGAGATTAGCTGAGCCGCATGTCAACTCGCATTTAAGAACAGCAATGCATCGACCAGTGTTGTGAACTATGAACAAGCATACACGCATGTTCATATCCCATTACATTGCGAAGTTCTACTGAGGTTTTTTGCAATTATCACGAGACACCTTTCTAACGCATGACTAACTTCGACAGGATGCTAACCGCAGCTATCTCTATGGCTTCCGATGTAACTAAACCACGGTAGTTCTTTGTGTCTTGCACCGAACTAAACGTGTACCTGTTGTCCCGTTGTGCAATTTTCCTGCAGGAGTATTGCAGTATAGTAAAGTGGACCGGTGGAAACTCTCTGCGTTCACTGACACGATATATCTAGCAGTGCTGCCAGAGCGCAAGGCCTTTTGAGGGTCACTGGAGGCGCCAAGATACACCAACCTTTTGGGGATTTTAGCTGAAACGTCCAGCCAGCAACCATGTAAAAACAATTGTAAACTCAGCGCCTACAGTGTCTCTTTTCCGTCACCCAAACTTTTCTCCGCTTGGCTCCGTCGCACCTGCTACTTCACTCTGTTGCGGATGCCATTTACGTGCGGCTCCACGCAGTGCGCCACATGGACCAATCCAGAATACTACTTGGTATGCATGTCTTTCATTTTCCTCATTAATCGCGAGCATATGCGTAGCATGGTGTACCTAATTCTGTTGTTCGCTTGGTTGGGGTGATGACGCTTGAAGATTTATCTTGTTTATAGTGTTGCATGTTTACAGAAACCGGCATGATGATGCATGAGAATGGCGTGTGCTCGAGTGCATACTGCCTGCATGAGAGCCAGAATATATCTGCATGCCTAACTGAACCGCTTTGCCGCGTTGCAACATCTGAATGGGTGTGGCCGCTACAACATTAATACGAAATTTCTCTTAACTTTGCATCGGGAGTGTACGCGTGATGAGGTATCACCCAGCATGAGGTAAATCGCTCTGCTGAGAGTTGTCAGTTGTGAGTGATCAGGATTATTTAGAGTCGGTTTGAACTCCTTAGGTCTTCCAAAGCGCAGAGATGGAAAACCGTAAGCAAAGTAGGCCGTGCCTCTGACTACTCCCAACCGAGTTCCCGCAATAAACATGTAAGTGTCGCACCTGGAATATTTCCATGACTTATTTGACTCACGGAAGTGGCCTCTGTCCCGTTTCTGATCTACTGTGTTTTAAGTAAAACTGGAGCGACCAAAAGGCTTCATCGGGAGGGGACAGTACACGTGGACGTGTCTTCCCAGTGTTTGCACAATTTGACGCCAAGCCTAAGGGAACCGGATGACGAGAAATGTCAGGCAACCCCAATGTCCTAAGAACGGTTGATTAGCAGCGAACACTTGTGGCGAGTCTACGTTCGTCCTGGTTAGACGGACGTAACAACCAAGGCTCTCTCTGACCGTCAATGTACGCATAATATACAGCAGCAGCCTCTGCCGGTCCCCACACAATAACCTGTCTGCCGTCGCGCGCTGTAACACGCGGACAGCCCGCTGCGTGTCGATACAAGGGACGCACACCTCTCGTCGACTCGCAGGAGAAACAAACAGAGGTGCCGTCCAAACAGAGAGCTGGGCGAACACAGCGGTCGACCGACAGCTGGCCCGCGGCAGGTGAAGCCAGAGGCAGACGATGTTTCCGGCCGACACCATCTCTCTCTCTCTCTCTCTCTCTCTCTCTCTCTCTCTCTCTCTCTCTCTCTCTCTCTCTCTCTCTCTCTCTCTCTCCCTCCCTTTCCCTCCCCTCTCCGTCTCCCTCTCCATGTCCCTGTCCCTTTTCTTTTCCCTCTCTTTTCCCTCTCCCTCTTCCCCTGCCTCCCTGTTTTTCGTTTTCGCTATAACTTTATCCCTCTCTTTTCTCTTACCCTTTCTCTCCATCTCTATTCCTTTTTCTTTCTCTTTTTTCTCCGCCCCTCTCATCCTCTATCTCCCCGAAGTTCATTTCGCCATTCCTCAGACGAAAGAAGTGGGTCAAAGCTCTCGTCCTTCAAAATGAGATGGTATGCAGTAAGCCGACGGCCAATTTGTCTCAGTGATTTTGCTGGGGACTGACTAACGAGACCACTTGTATTCAGGGGACGCACAGGCGTCAGCGCCATGCATAACTCCGCACCCACAGCGCAGGCAACAGGGGTCGGCAAATGTCGCCGTGGATCAAAATAATGAGTCCTCGACAATGAGTCTGAATGTACGGGACTCCATGGTTTCGAATCGAGCATCATATTTCACTTTGCGTTCAACCTCACTTCATTTTCAGGCGTGTCGGTTAGGATATCCGAGTAGAACAGCGATGGTCACGGGAGCCGTGGGCTGTTCTGCAAAGTTAAAGGATTGCAAGGCTGCCTGTCCACGCCCATTTTCCGGACCATCAAAGCTTCAGCACGGTACGGTAGTCTGAGTTAATGTCCTGGTAAAGCACGTCCCTCTCACCCAAGTTGTAGCAGGTCATTAGGCTCCTCAGATTGTTTTTGCGTGGGTCTTTTACGACAAGCCAATGGTCATTATCAATAAGCTCTTTCTCGACCACGGTAGTCAAGCTCATCAAGGTATGAAATGGTGATGTCCATGCAATTTGAGCAAACTCGACGTCTCCATCTATTTCCAGCCTCGCTAAGGAGTCGTGTGGGTATCGTAACGGGCTAGGCATAAGCAATTCCTTCCCAAGTTTGGGCGGAATATTTTAACATTTTTCGCAAATTTATTTTTCCCTGTCGTGTTAAGCATCCTCCGCGATGTCCTTCATTATTTTGCACAAGAGGAAAGCCCGAATGAAACTTCCATGATATTTCCATGCGCTTCCATGATATTTTTAGTTATTCCTTTTGCACTCCATCGAACCAGCGTTGCTCTTCACTCCTCAGCCCATTTCTGCCCTAAGCCTAACGTTCTTAAGCCTAACGTTCATTTCGTACAGCCGTCACTCATTTTCTAACTCAGCGCCCAATCCTGGACTCGAGGCCCAAATCCGAGGTCGGTGTTCGCTCCTGAAATCGGAGCGCTGGTCTGATTTACGCGCTGGCCAGTGCTGAGTGCATCCGGACAATGGCACACTGCTGCCAAATGAATGTCAATGTCGGCTCCGGAGCCTCGGTTTCCAATTGTCCGACATGGACGTACGAGATAGGACTGACAGTGAAATGAAACGGAATGCAAGTGATCGCATAGCAGCAGCGCAGCTCAGAATGAGGCGAGAGATATTTTCGAGAAAAGGAAGGGCGTTCCGATCTTGCGATGTTCCTGATGAATGCGACAATTTCTCTCCTTGGGCATAACTTTTAAAATTATTCAGGTACCTTGTAGCCGAAAAAATGTTGCGTAATGCATATGGAAAAGGCAAGGGCGAAAACAAACCGGGCATAAGATGTGGCTTGACCGAAGCATATGTAACAAAAATATTCATACAGTAGGTACACGCGAGAATATGCATTGTACTGTTTCGGCAACGTTGTGCTGTCAAGAGACAGCGGGTAGAAGAAAAGTGCACGTGCAGCCAAATATGTGTCCCAAGTACGGTGATGCTTCCCTGACAATAAGTCGAATATGTTGAGGTGAAATTTAACAGAGCGATGACCATTTCCGGTATCTCGAGGTTCCCATTTCACCTACTTTACTTGGAACTCATAAGAGCTCCAGCGCGCAGAGCACCTGCCATGGGTTCAGATTAAGCTTTAGACACCGGATTTCAGGAAAGGCACGATGCAAATCTCCAGTTTCTAGGGATGCCAGGATGGGTGCGCACTCAGCGTATCGCTCAAAGCCGTTCAGAGAAAAAAGTCATTATCTTGCACGTGCCAGTCTCACATCGCGCATGCGAAACGGTTTCTGGGAAACGAGGAACCTTTTTAAAAGACAGGTGCTTAGCTCCGAGATCTAGATCCTGGTGATCGGTGGATGTTTCGAGGAAAATGATGACTGAACCAATGGTGAGGTCCGGATCTTCACGGATCCCAAACCCTGCTGGATCCATCCACAAAAATTATGTCCAAAGACTGGATTAGATTTGGGTTTCTGACAAGCAAGCAGTTGGGTTTCATGTTCCTGCAGGTCTATCGATTTTGGATCCCAGTTGTATCTTTCTTGTCTCCCTGTAGGTTAACTAAAGCATAAATTGACTAACGTGAACATTTAAATTGCTTTCGAAACTGATAAACAGACTGTTAATTAATGGTTAACTCAGACAAAGTGACTGTTAGCTTTTTACCAATTTTAAGGTGTCCGAATCATTAGCGATGTATAAAAAACAGAACACTTCCTAATATTGTACAAACCTGGACCTTTAACCCTAACGCGTGATCTTGGACCTAGACTGGGGCCGTTCATAAGTCACTAGACACATTTGTCTGTGCTTTTGACCTCCCATCATCTCCAAGTAACACTCCACAGCCGTCAGCCAAACCCCACCACCAAAATCGCGGAACGTCCAGACAGCACTCTCCTCTCTTCACACTGCTTGGCATTCTGAACGGCGTATCGCGTATACTAGTTTATTGGCGTCGATTACAGAAGCTAGATGTATAGTATTTCTAAAGATTACTTTTTAGTCCCCTTTTTATGTGCTCCCAGCCCCTTTCTTCTCTGATGTGACGGCGCTATATAACACTCTGTCGTACCCCCGTCCGCCTCGCTGCAGCGCTCTGTTGCACATCCCCCTCCCCGCTTACCCGGCCAGGGTTACATGATTTATGGACCACCCATTCCTCGGATTTTTTTTCGGGAAACCAGAAGACCTATGATCCTGATAAATCTTTTATACAAATGCATGCGGGATATTAAAACTGGATCTTCCGAGATATTAGAGGACATGGATCTTATGTGGGTTGGACGCTGGTGTCTGGGTCTGGGATCTGGACTTTGGGATTCATTGTTGGGTATGGGCTGGATCAATGTGCTTCGAGCAGTTCATCTATGATGTTGCCAACAAATACATTCAAAGTACGGTACCAAATCTTGTTGGTCGACCCAGCACTTAAGACTGCCGGAAACCCGCATGTTGACCTGTTGAAACATCTGAGATTCGTCGTAAGGCAGTAGCGTACTTCCGGCGACCGCATGCCGACATTCGGGTTACTCTGGTCACTGTGGAGGGTGGACTACAAACTTCAGCGTCCTGCAGGGACGCAGGTCGTCAGGCAGCGTCGCCGTAGACTGGCGAGGCAAGGCTGTTGCAGTTCCCGTCCGGTCGCAAAAACCCCGCACAAACCGCACAGCCGTAACGCCGACCGCCGCCGTGCAGCCCACAAAGTTATTCAGACTGCGAGCGCTGGCCTGTGGAAATGACTGCGTGTGGCGCCGTTAGTCATTTTATCGCCGCGAACGTCTCAGGCCGGCGCGGCTGATTAAGCCAATCGCCTTCGGCGGATTCCCAGTCCCCCGAGTCTCGCGCGGCCGCGCCGCTTGCCGACTTCTAACGCCTAATTAGCCGCCTTGTGGAAAGTTACCCGGCCGGACGCCTGAGCGTGCGGCGAGGCCCGCTCTCGGCGCGTCTCCGCGGCGACAGCCGGCGCCAGCTCCGCTCCGTACGCCGGCCCAGACGAGCCGAGCTGCCGGGGCTGCGGACGCGGCGGCGAATAGGAGCCCGGGTAATAAACAGCGCTGTCTTTAGCCGTGTTTGTTTGGGCGGCCACGTGTCGGCGCGGCGCGTGCGGCGACGCCGCGGGAGGCGCGAAAAACACTCGAGCCGAGACAAACGGCGGCGGCCGCGTCGCCGCGCGCCGCCGGCTGTTCCACGGCGCCTTCGGGAGCCACCGCCGACCGGCGCCGATTGAAGTAATTACCGGCGCTCGATACCTCGCGGCCCGATGCAGCTGGGTCGCCGCGCAGCTTCCGGCCGCCGCCGTGCACGCGGCCGTGCACGGGCGTGCGGCGAGCACGTGCTCGCCGGGAGGCCGGCCGCAGCCCGCCTGCAGCTCGGCCCACCGTCCGAGCAGCGTCGTCGGTACACCGGTACGTCGGTTCGTCGGTACGGCCACTGGTACACGGCGACGTAGGCAACCTCATTGACGTCCGGCCTGTCCGGGCAACTGCGCTGTTCGACTGGCGCTGTACTGTTTCGACATTCCTTGTACTTCGGCGGCCCGGAGTAAAACAGCAGTTGATTAAACACAATCCCTTGGAGATTTGCACGCGCCGATGGGCTGCATTTTCTATTAAAGACAAGGTGTCTGAGCCCGAGCTGACGTTTCAATTCGGCTACGGAGCTCTAAGAAGACAGAGAACTGTGCGTCCTGGGAATGCTTTCCGTTAGAAACTTCGAAGCTGTGCTGTTCTTTAAATATGGTCCATACCCGCAAAAAACACCTACCAAATTCTGATGATATATCGAACATTGGAAACAATAATGTATTAGCCATCACTCATGACAACGGAAATCACCGGTTTCATAAATGATATGTCAAGTGCAATATCTATTTCGCGAAAATAAGACAATGAATTCCATCATGACCAATTCGGTTTTTGGGCATTCAGGTATGCTATACTACTGCTTTTACCATAAATGTATATATATATATATATATATATATATATATATATATATATATGTATGCGCATATTAAAATGTAATTAGCCTTTGTAATCCAAGGTATGTCAGAGCGCCGTGTATTCCATGTAATTTGTTAAGGGAACAGCCGTAAAATCATACCAGGGCTCTAGCATGCTGGTGCACGATGTTAATTTCTCATTGTTACTGTTATTGTCTCTTTATTATTATCATAGAATTTTAGTGACCAACTGCGTCTAAAACCAGCACGTGACAAATCTGCGGTAAGGGCAGCTAAAACAAAAACAATCATTTTAAGTAATGCGAGTTCCTTCCATTTGGAAGACGTGGGTGACGCTCGTCAAAAACGCGCCTAAGCCATATCCAAGATGGGATGTCCTACAGGGTGTTTCATAGATTGCGAACCTTTTGAAACACCTGAGAGGTATACATGAACATTATATTTCCAACCTACATCACAAAGATCAAGCCAACACATGCGCATTTTAATATTAAACCCTGCTATCCTCTGCCCACGCTGTTACCGCTGTCGCCGCTTGTCGGTCGATGCAAGTGATGACGTGTTGGCGGATGCTGCGGACAGCGCGTTTAACGTCCCCTGGATCCATGCCAGTCCTCTGGACGACCATGTTTAGCTGCTGGAGAGAGGTCGAGGCACATCTTCGCACCTCGAACAGCGCCACCGACCAGAACCAGTAGTCCAAAGGCGACGGATTGGGGCTTCGAGACGGCCAGAGATGATCTGTCAGTCGTCTGATTTCTCGGCCACCGAGCTTGTCTTTCAGCCAGGCTCGAGCTGAGGCCGTTGTGTGTATGGTCGCGTCGTCCTGCCCGGCCTGATGACGCGTGGCGCCGAACCTCCTGCCACAGCTTGCCTTAGAGAAGCTGGAGGCAGACCGGCCTGTTCACGGTCTGGGTGTAGGTGAAACAGCGCAGCAGCACCCCACCCTGCACTGAGGCAGCCCAGCACATGACCTTTTGGCCTCTTCATTCTTGGCACGCGATGTCCACGCAGGGATTCACCGGCGACCATACGTTCTACTTGTTTGGAGTTTGTTTCAGATGAAACCATTTTTCGCTTGTCCAGATCACGGTGTCTTCAAAGGTGAGAGGTCGACCGAGAAGCCGCTGGCAGAAAGCGACCGTCAGAGCGGTGCCTGGCTGACAGGGGAACCACCATCCTGGGGTCAGCAAGGCACCCCGGTTTCTTCCTTAAAACTCTCCAGGCTTTTGTGAGAGGAATGCTGAAGTGTTTGCTGAACTGTTTGGCGATGGTTTTCAGCCATACATCTTTCTTCGCGCTCTGGGACGGACCGATAAAATCGCGAATCTTGTCGGCTAAATCTTCCTGGGACAGAGGTCGCCCACCGGATCTGATCGGGTGGCGCGCGTGGCCAGCGTTCTCCACAAACCTGTCAGGGTTTGTGGAGCCGTTGGAAGGCGTTGCGACAAGGAAATGGCGGTGGAAACAGACTGGACTGTGTGCGAAACTTCTGGCGCACTTAAGTCATGTTTCTCTGCGCGCCGTACTAAAGGAGAATCCATGTTTTTTGCTCGTCTGAAAAGGGAGAATTTCTTCGCTGGCTGCGGCGAAGAGACAGTGACATTCTGCCCACCCTGGCTGACGACACGTAACGGCTACCTGGGAACTGCACCCAGATATCAAAATACCCATGCATTTTCATCGGATGTTTAAAGTTCAAGTGCATATGACTTCCCGTACTCATAGCACGCGATAAAAAGTCCCATTTGTTATGAAACACCCTGTATATCAGCAATATGCATTATGCATACTACAAGGACCTAGCAGTCCGCGCTTTGACTGAGTCCATAGTCGTCAACAGATCGCTGCTATGGTCACGGCCGTGATTGCTGCGTGAAGGAAACTGCTCTGAGAACAGACGGCGCTAGAGAAGGCTAGAGGTCCTGCTCCACCGCCGATGAATCAGACGGCTTCTAGACCGCAGTCGTCGGTTGTCAGAGTTGACCGAACTGTGAATCGAGCACGGCGCGAGTATTGCAGTGCCTCGGCAAAATGATGCACGTGGTTATTAGCTGTGATGTTCACAGCTTACTGACGGGCACAGCAATTGCAACTGCCCTGATCAAACGGCCTAACAAAATTTTCCTGTAAGCTTCCCTGCCCTTGGCACCAGCCCCCCCCCCACACCCGGCCCGCCACGGCGAAATGGAGACGAGCTCGGGTCGAGCCTGACCAGCCATAATAACGGAAGCTGTCGGCGGCCGACAGCTGCCGTGGATCGGTCCGGGTCTCTGGGCTCCGTCGGCGCCGAAGGCTGGCGCAGCTCGGGCCGCTGCCGGGGCTCACCTGACGCCGGGAACGTACGAGACGGGGTCGCCCGACTCGAGCGTCCACCGGACCTCGACCGGCGGCGTGCCGGCGCCGCGGCAGTCGAGGCGCGCGCCAGAGCTGTTGGTGTACCGCACCAGACCGGGCGGCTCCGCCTCGAACCGGGCACCCTCGTACGTCACCAAACCTGGGGACAGAGTGGTCCGTGAGAGGTATCGAACCAGGCACCCTCGTACGTCACCAAACCTGGGGACAGAGTGGTCCGTGAGAGGCATCGAACCGGGCACCCTCGTACGTCACCAAACCTGGGGACAGAATAGTCCGTGAGAGGCATCGAACCGGGCACCCTCGTACGTCACCAAACCTGGGGAGAGAGTGGTCCGTGAAAGGTATCGAACCGGGCACCCTCGTACGTCACCAGACCTGGGGACAGAGTGGTCTGTGAGAGGTATCGAACCGGGCACCCTCGTACGTCACCAGACCTGGGGACAGTAGTCCGTGAGAGGTGTCGAACCAGGCACCCTCGTGTGTCCCTAGTCCGGAGCCCGAGGACGCCGACACAGAGATCGTGAGAGGTCTCAAATCGGGCATCCTCGTACGCCACCAGTCCTGTCGGCACCGAGACGGAGTAGTTCGTCAGAATTCTCAAACCGAGCACCCTTGTACGTCACCAGCCCCCCGAGAACACTCAGGTAGAGAAGTCCGTGAGAAGTCCCGAAGCAAGCGACCCCGTGTGCAGCGTACAACGTGCAACGGTCCCGTACTTTGTGAGCACAGAAGTGAAGCCTTCGGGAGCGCTTCGGAGAGGGAGCTTGCGCATGCAATCCGTACTCGCAAAGGAAGGCAAAGGGTGCAGGGTGCCAACAATGCGAGGTAAGCAGACTGCTTCGTTTGGTGTTTTGTATTGTATGTATATATATATATATATATATATATATATATATATATATATATATATATGTATGTATGTATGTATATATTTGTGGTCCCTTCGAGAGGAAGTGGTGGCGAGGCTTCTGACCTCCAATTTGTAATGTTACAATTGATATATGTTATAAAGATGTGTAATACAATATAAATGGTATGTTAATAATGTTATGATAAATTAAAATACATATGGTCTTTTTAATTGGCTCTTTCTTGCACGTTGCATCACAACTGAAAAAAAGAAACGGGACACGGACGACATGGAAGTGACTTGCAACTGACATTCACTTATCACACTGTATCTCCAAATTAAGTCTTAAATGATTTGTCACGCCATGGGCATAGGTAATTGGTTCATTTTCATTGTAGTCAGCAAGGCAATAGTTTTCTTTGAATTACAGTGCTTCAGCACACAGTAACAGTTGCTAAATAATCAGATTAGTTTTATTCACAATGTGCCGAAGAAATCGTCTCTGCTGAAATTAACTCCGCTGCGGCAGCCAGACATCAGTTTTTTTCCAAGTTAGTTGCTTTGCAATGTAATGATGCTCTTTATATCAGCAAAACTATTAAAGTATTGAAGGACTGAAAATGGAATTGTCTTGTAGCCGACGAAGTCAATCGTAATAAAATCGTGGCAAGCAGTACCATTTGTTGGACCTTGCACGATTTATTTCAAGGACGATTAGTCATGCAGGTATTCTGCCGCTGATTGCGGTTCGGTCTCTGGTCACCAGTGACGTCATAGCAATGCCTCTGCGATATCCCGTCGCTGTGAAGTATGGGATCCTCCTGCAGCCATTTTGCCGATTTCTAACATTAACAGATGACCGTGAGAATCCAAGACCGCTGCCGTGAAGACGCTCAGCAGGAGCCAGACCTGCGTTGGCTGACCACTCCAGATTTATCTCTCTGACGGTGCGACCTCTCCTGTGCGCCCTGCTTGGTGAGGAGCTTCCTCGATATGACAGGGAGGCGAGGACAGAGGACGTGATCCAGTTTGGGAAGGAGCCGACGTACGGGCGACTTATAGCATTACTTTTAAGCCTCCGCCTTTGCTAGGGCAGAAAGCACGCAAACCTGGCAGCTTTCGAGTCCCGCTGCACTCGTTGGTAAAGGCCGTTAGCCGTGGGTCCGCTGCGCTAGTGAATGCACTCTCTTCCATAAGTACGGTATTACACATGATAAACCACGCGCTGAACATACAGTTCAAGGGGCAGAAAAGCCAAGGCTTAAATTTAGCTGCCACCTCCGTGGACTTGCAAAGCGACGAATCACCACCCGAAAATTGGCCCCGCTGGCGAGCACGGTCGGGTCGGCCTTTTCCGGCGGCCGCGGCGCTCCGGGTCCGAATCAGCCCCGCTGGCGGCCGCGGCTCGCGGACCGGCCGGGTCGGCGCCGCCTGACCAAATGGACCCGGCCAGACGGCCGCCGAGGCGGCCGGCTTTGTGAACCCGCGAATAAATTCGCTCCCGGCGCCATAAGGTGTCAGCGCCTTCGGGACTTTTCCCGCCATCTTCGATCGATGTGGCATGGCGCCCCGCGCTCTTCTCCGGCTGACCCGGCTCGCACGGGGACGGGCCAGCAGGCAAAAGGGCAGGCTCGCCACGACGTTGGGCGGGTGGACCATGTGGGTCAGACAAGATTTCATGGAGCGTTGGTGCTGTCCGACTGCCCGTTAGGCGTCTTCAAGTGCACTCACGGGCTGACTCCCTGCTGCGGTAAAGACCTCCTCAAAGAATGCATATGCTGGCGCGAGCTCGTAAGAGCTGACGTAAAAGTTAATGGCAGAACAGTGCTTTGGGGTCCTCCGCGCTGTCAGCTTCATGAATAGGCATCTATGAAAGTGCAACCACTTAACTTCAGACACGTGCCCGCGCAAATAGGGAGGATGAAGGAAAAATG
This sequence comes from Capitulum mitella, assembly GCA_030062745.1. NCBI lineage: Eukaryota > Metazoa > Arthropoda > Thecostraca > Pollicipedomorpha > Pollicipedidae > Capitulum > Capitulum mitella. Next base: position 29,001,477 of record CP099843.1, read on the forward strand.
CAAGGCGTCAACCAAGATGTGGCATGATAGAAGAATATTTCAAGGAACAAAAGGATAAAAATGAGGGATATTGTGAATTGCTGACATTAGTAGCTTCACTGGAAATTACAGTAGGGCTCCACTACGAGCCATGAAGGGCAATAAGCTTCATGTCATCGCATTTTGCTTAAACCACACCGATTTTACTACTGGGCTCACCGTGATCATAGATCACCATAGGCGCGGGAGACATGGGGCAAGGGGGCTTCGGCCCTCCCCCAACTTTTTCGAAATTTTGCTTTGATCCTATGGGCGTTGACTGGGAAGGATTAACCCAAAATGCTTTTTGACCCCCCCCCCCTACCCAAATGCAGAGGAGCTCCTGTAAATCACTGTTTTCCCATCATCTCGCTGTTTCTGTGCATGACCTCACATTTTCTGAGCGTGGTTTTTTGCCATGTGTAGATCACGATATTCATGCTCTGGATGCAGCTGCTCGTATCACCACCGAAATTATTCATCACCGTTGTACTTTGTGTGGTCGCAACTTTGCAGTCATTGCTTGCACCATGCGGCGAGGAAAGTTCCGTATACTGACGCGGACGGTATGGCAATGACACAACGATTTTTCCTGAGTACGTCGTATGCTAAGTTATGATGTATGTCAGACGCCAAGAAGTACAAGATATAAGGTAAAAATAACGTCTGTCATAAATATCGACGTTCGTCATATCACCTTCCAGCAATAGCGTATGCAATCAGCACTTTACCGGCGGCCCTGGTATCGTGTTGATTCTGCCTTATCACTCAGGTCCAGTGTCCAAATGAAAAATCGCATGAGTCCCATGGTTACGTCCCCATGGGAGGACGGAAAGTTTAGTATTTCATGCTTAAAAGTGGTGGCTAAAAAAGCATCGAGAAACAACCAAGTTATTGATGTACAGGGTATGTTTCTGTTGTTAGACAAATACAAAAGGTCTGTTCAGATCTCGTTTTAGTTTGAGCCCTATTTTGTCGAAAGCGGTCCTGTAGATAGGCGCATGTCAGTGGCGGGGGGCGGGGAGGCATTGGCTCGTGGATTTGAAGCCAAATCCATCCAAAAAACGTGGTTAAATTCTAGTTGAACTCTTCAATCTGACGTCTCGATGAGAATGCAGTGGTAACGCAGCCGGTGTTGCCAGTTGTTAATGAAGGCCTTCCGTCGCTCACATCCATAAAACGAAAATGATTATCACAAAAATCACAGCATTTAACGCAGTCCGTTCACGTGGGTATGGAAGGGCGTTCCTTGATACCTTCTGGTCAAAACACCACTCAGCATCAGTATCTCGCGACAAACTTTGCTTTGGAAATGCAAACCAGAATAGGCAACACCACGTAAAAACTCCACGAGTCACTCGGTTACCAAAGGATCTCCTTGACGGGCAGAAAATAATCCCTAAAAAAAGGAGAAAGTAGACAAACTTAAGCACGAAAGTCGAAAAACGCACTTCTGGCCGCAACATTTTCCGATGACTCTGCGGTCCCTGGAAAGTCTGGGGTTACTGTGCATGACGTCACAGACCACTTTCCGGTCTTTTCCTCGTTGAATTTGGATAATAATTTGCAAACCCCCCACACTTGTTCCAACACCTCATTGACTATAGAACACTAGACAGCCTGAAAGGCCTCCTCGTGAAAAGCTTCACAGGCTGAGCAATTAAGAAATCCTGAAAAGATCAGCAGTTGCATTGTGAACGCATACAACAGAGACATGGCCATGTTTTCGTACACAATTATCACTACAAGAAAAACAAGTCCCGAAAACCCTGGATTTCCTTCGCGCTCCTCCTTTCAGTTACACAAAAAAGGATGCTCTTTGAGAAAATCTTAAGTAAAGGAGCCTTCGCCCCACAATATTTCATCTTACAGTAAATACCAAAACATTCTCACCGATCTACTTCGAAAAATCAAGAAAACGCACTACACCTAGGAATTTCGGGAGCACTATAAACATTCCCCAAAAATCTGGAACATATTATCAGTTTTGCTCAATTCCGAAGAGAAAAAACGTAATACCGATAGGCTGAGTGACGTCAGTGGTACAACACTGGTAGATGATGAAACCAAAGCTTATCGTTCAATGGGTTCTTCTCTAAGATCGTGCAGAAACCAAAACGCAAAATATCAGTCACTTTTTGGTCCACTAAGCCTGCTCCGAGATGTTCAAAATGAGATGAATCTCTCGATTATTAACGAACAAGAGCTTATTAAAGCAACCAGCACTTAAACAACGTTTAAACAACAACAAACAAGGACCGATGACAAAGTCTGATGATAAAGTCTTTGCCCACTACTTTTTTTATTTAATTTCTGGTGAAACGCTGTAAAAGGCGCAATAAGGGCAGCCCTGCCATACTAGCGTCACATGATATGCCTAATTGCGCCACTACATAAATGATATGGAGTTCCAGGTATTTTCACAAAGGCAGAGGGGATAATGAACCATTATCTGGTACATTATGGACAGTTTCATTTATTATTCTTTCTGCCAATATTCCCCAATAGGCGCGGAGAGGTACTCGAATGCCGATAGAATGCTGGGCAGGCCCGTGCAGGTTGCCACATAGGCACATCCAAGGTCATCGAAATCATAGGAGGTTTTGGGTTTCAGAAGGGTGCCTTCCAACCTTCAGGAAGCATTTTAGCATGCCAACTAGGGAGCAACTTCCTGCAGTGGCAGCTAAATGTCCCAGTGGGAAAGCGCACAGCGAGGTTACCTGGCTCTGAAGAGCACAGTGAGTGTAGTCAGAGGCGAGTCATCCCCTCTAAATGTATTGGCTAAAACCTGAAAAAAGACGTTAGCACGCAAGACTGATAGAAGGCCCTTATTCCAAGGACTCTCGGCTTGGGGGCTACCTGCGAGACTGGGGGCGTTGATTGCATGGTGAATGAGAAAAAAATGGTGTTTACATTAGCTTTCCGCCACCCTCGTGGACTGCGTTGGCTGAACGGGCTCCACTGAAGGGGGGGGGGGGGCTGAGGGCTGCAGCCTTCCCAAAGAGGCTCTGGTGGCGCTTCTGCCTCACTCCCAAGACGTCCCTTCTGCAGCCGAGATCCCTAACCCCCCTGATTCTCTCTTTGAATGGGTCTCAAGGCACGTGCGAAACACTGGAACAACCATCAGCACATTGTTACCTATGCTGCCCTGGTTGCGCTACTGGCGCAATAAGGCCCGGCAAATAGTGGCGCAGAAAAAGGGCAATGGCTCTACCATAACAAAACGAGCCACGGACAAAGAAGCCCGCAAACGTATAAATTCTATTCTGGTGAAATATGATGCGTCATTCCACTACAGATGCATAGTACAAGATTAATTTTGTTTCACGACATAGATAGCACACTCAAACACGGGTAACAAAGCCAGAAAATCATTTCAAAGTTGTGCACAAACGTCACGGACCCACCTCGCGTCTGTACCGCTGCCAGAGAGGATGAGGAAAGGATCAAATCTGTAGGCATCCCGTCTCTCTAGAAAATATCATTTACCTGGCGTTCAGTCGTCCCATTTCGGAGAAAATGGCGGATGGCGGAATTAAGCAGGGTGTCGCTCATTGGACGGTTTCCCCTACTTAAATGATTTATCAAAAAATAGCATCCCAAATTACATGTCTTTCGTAAGCAGATGACACGGCGATTAAATTTAGACACAGAGATCCTGATCAATGTCTAACCCTTGTCGACGAAACGTGATCTCTTGTTACAGAATGGCTTCCTGCAAATTTCCACTCCTTAACCCGGAACCGCCTGGGGGCGTCAAACAGGGCACCCCTCGGTTTTTCGTAAATAACTTCTGTACCGTTGAGACAAGCGAATGAAACTTTCAGGACCTGTTTATCAATCAGTTGCACATATTTTGACATCAACATTATTTCCATGTTAGGTCAGGTCATGGAGATATCTCTTATAAATCTCATAAATGAACCCTGCATGCATATTTTCGCCTCTTTTCGCGGTGGCGCCAACATGCTTCGTTTTTTGATAATGTCCGCGAATATAATGCGTGCATTATTCGGATTTACATGGGAAACAGTCCCCAAAGGGACATACAACAGTCACACGTCAAAATTAGAGCTCATGCTTGGTCACATGCATGATAACAATGGGACAGGGGCGGCGTAGTGTTGTGGTTGCCGTGCTCGCCTTGTGGCAGAAGGTCCTCGGTTCGAGCCCTGGTAACAGCGACATTTCGCCGTCCGTCGCGACAACCGGCGTGAGGGACTGCGACGCGAAATAACCCTGACAGTCGAAAGCGTCGTTAAATGACCCAATAACCAACGATAACAATGGGATTGATTTGCTTTGTGGTTTGCGGATGATAGGAATGGTTGCCGCTGACCTTGCCAATCGTTCATTTCAGACAAGCACATTAATATGCGCTTCTTAGCAAGATTTACCATGTGCAACGTAAGGTCATGTCAGGTCACGTCATAGGTAGACGTCAAAACTAAATGAAATACCACATTGTCTGAGGAATCTGTCTGTGTAGGATCTCACAATCGCAGCAGAGGGGAATTATTGTTCCCGGTCAGAAAAGGAAAATTGACTGTCTATTCTGACCTGGTTTGACCTTGACCCGATCAAGAGCATAAAGAGTAGATTTAATTATCACGAGGTGTCATTTCAGCTTTATACTTGACGTAGACCTAGCGAGTAATTTTTGCTCTTTGTCAGGAAGAGTAATGCAATTATATTTGACCTGACCTAGGCTGACCTGGAGGGAAAAAACACGTAATGCCAAACTGATCATGAGGAGGTCTCATTTCCGCCCTTTTTGTCACGTGGATGGGAACGGCTACGAGTAAGTATCTGTCTTTGGGATGTAAAGTAATACTAATATTTCACCTGACCTAGGCTGACCCTGACTCGACATTTTTTACAGTCTGACATGGTTCTGGTGCACAAAATCGCGACTTTTCTTTTGATACCCAGCTGAAGGCTCTAAGGCTAGTTTGCTGATGATATGGTGTATGAATCAAGGTCAGTTTGTCTGACGTCCTGTTACTCGTTTTACGTGCTGTATGACGCCATCATTCACGTGACCAAGGCTAGCATGGTATTTTCTGAATTACAAGACTCAGGGCCATCGATTGGTGGTGGCCGGTTCAGGCCCGACGGTTAGACCCTGAGATAACAGGGTGGTGCCCTTTTCGACACCCCCAGGCGGTCGAGGACACAAAAATGCCCAGGCGGTGACGGGTTGAAAGCTGTGAAAACATTCGGCCGGCGTTTTGCAACACTTGTCTTCAGACTTTGATATTGATGTTAGGATGAATAACTTGCGTGTAGAAGAACAAAAGAACATTAAGTAGCTTGTCGTAGTACCTGATAATAAGTTTAAAGTCGCATCTCAAATACATTATGTTTTTAGCATGGTTAGCAGCAATGGTGGTATAACTGGTCGCATAACGTACTCCATTGGCAAAAGGCGGCATATTTTCTATATAATACTCTAATCCTTATCTTACTTATTACTGCCTCATTTGGGGGGTTAATTACATTCGTCAGTTGGATAGATCATGCAATTGTAGAAGCCAAAGGTTTGAATGATTGATCAGGTGCACCCTCACATAAGTTCGGAGCCAATCTTAAAATGCTACGGAATTTCGAAATCAGTGGATTTTGCTAAATCTCATTTGCTTCTTATGATGCATTAATTTATGACCAAACAATTCCCTGTGTCACTCATTGTCATGTACTGTGTGAAAGACCAAAATGAATACAATACAAGGCAAACCCAACATCTGAAGCAACCTTTCACATACAGAAATTATATTCTTTACCACCCAATGTTTTGGTCGTAAACTTTGGAACCGCGTAGTAGCACGATTTTCCTAATATGTGCAGTGTTCTTACTTCAGAATGTACAATAAAGAAGACAGTCAAAAAGCACTTTGTTGATTCATATGATTATAATCAGTCACATATTTCAACGCGTCATGAACGGAAATTGAATGCACTTCCTTGGTGTGTATGAGTACCTACGAGGGTCATGGCAAGTGTGTTTGGCATGCACGCATACACGCGTAAACGCTGTTTACCCTTGGGTGTGCGTGTGGGCCGTTGCTTACCTCTTTGCATATTTCGAGCGTAATTCAGGTGCGTTTTGGAGCGTTTGCGTATGCCAGAATGAGTGGATTAGCTGTGATGGAAGTGATACTGAGCGGACTACGATGATGGTTGTTGCAGAAGCGGTTCTTCACGCCGCTTTGCGGTCGGCGGCGAACCTCCGGCCTGCTTCCTCTCCAAGGGAAGCAGGCCGGAGGCAAGCTTTTTTCCTATCTGAGGCAGACGGTTAGGACCGAGGCATAGCATCGCCACCACTGAGTATGCAAAAATCAACTGCCAATGAGTTTGACTGAGCCGGGTGGGAACATGCAATCAGGAATTTCTCCCACCTACCCATTGGAGAAGGTCCCACTCGAGTCATCTTGGTCTGGCCAATTGAAAATTGCAAGCGCTAAGGGGTGTACGCCATTGGTACGTGTGTGTGTATGACGGAAGTGGGGGTGATAGTGCGGTTGCGCATATTTGAGTTGTTCGGGTAGGCATTATACATGGTTTACCATGTTCCCTCTAAGCCACCACTTCATCAGGCTGACCCTGGGGCGGCCCACCCGGCAACTAGCCCGGCTCAGTCTTGTTGGGCCTGCCTCAGTGGTCGACATCTGGCAAAACTGACCCTGCTCATCATCAGTAAGTATACATTTTCCCTGTTCACACTAACCTCTAAGGCATTTTTCATGGGGTCGATATAGTGGAAGTCGCAACCTCCTTTGCTGAAAATGCCTTCCCTCTCATTGTTTAATACAAAGGAATGTTGAATTCGTTGCAGAATAGCCGTTTATCTCGTTTTTGCTTTCTTTTCTGAGAAGGAATTACCACGACTTGGCAATTCTTCTCTTGTTCAGAGCTTATTGCGTTGGTAGTTAACGTAAGCTTCTTTACGTCGAGGTGGACTGTTGTGGGAGCACTCCTGGTTACCTGATTATAGGTGGTGGGTAGGAAAAAAATTCAAAGATAGGCAGTACCGTTAATTTTCAGCAGAACCGCATGATTACAATGAAGGCCCGCACATATTGTCTTTATTGAGTAATAAATTTCTGTCTGTTGCCAGGCATCTGAATCATTTCATTTTTGCCTGTCGATGCTTTTCGTGTGCAATGGGATTACAGCAGGGTCGCGAGAACTCCTCCACAGTTGGAGGGACGTTGGGGCGGGGTCAAGGAAGCATTTTGGGTCAGTTCTTCCCAGTCAACGTCCATCAAGTCAATGCTAAATGAAAAAAATGGGGAGGGGGCAGCTGCTCTTCTTCTCCCCCCCTTCCCGCTCTCTGAGTCCTTAAAGTGCAGCCGTTGTAAACAACAATGCATTTGGCTCTTAAAGCTCCAGATACAAGGGACACTGAAACAACACCAAGAAGCTGCCACAGTCGAGGTAACGTTTTGTCCGCCCGTTATCATTTAGGGTGAACAATGATAATGACGTGCCGTGATTTTTTCGCGACATATTTCATCGCCGGGTCACGCCCACTTCCTTCCGAAATAACAAAGCCAAACGGAGCGCGTGACGACCACTTCATTATAAATGAGCCAAAACTGTAGGCTGAGCTACTAAATCACCGGGAATGCAAATGATGACAATTTGACAAAGTGCCCATATGGTACGCTCCGCTGCCAGCCAGCAGTTATCAATTCTCGTTCGGACATCAATCTCCAAGCCCCGGTCCGCTGAAGACGAAGCACGTCCGACGGATATCCCAGCGGCAAAAGACGGTTTTATAACTCATTTTGGCCGCGGACCGGGCACTGAAATTCAAATTCGTTTCCTGGAGTCCGGACCGCGTATTAAGGCGCGCCTCGTGCTGCCGCCGGACGGAGGGGAATGCCTTATTGCATGGCCACCTCGGGCGGAACGGGGTCCTACCGGGCAGGGCCGGAAGGCATTCCGGCGGGGTCCGTCCCGCTGAACCGCCGGTAACGATGCGACCACGTCGTCCTGAGGAGGCCGACAGGTCAGGGACGACTGCCCCCCTCCCCCCTCTCTCTCTCTTCCTCCCTCTGTCTCTGTCCCTGTCTCTCTCCCTCTCTGGCTGTTTGTCTGTCTGTCTCTGTCTCCGTGTCTGTCTCCGTGTCTGTCTCTGTCTCTGTCTCTGTCTCTCTCTCTCTCTCTCTCTCTCTCTCTCTCTCTTTCTCTCCCTCTCTCCCTCTCCTGCTAATATTAACTCCTCAAAAACGTTGCATATGGTGTGAAATGCCAAGGAACTCCTTGCAACCATAAAAAAATCATGTTAAAAAACGTCACGCATTTCGCAAGCGCACTAGAATATTCTCATCATTTACATAAGAAAGCCAATATTTTGAGAGTGATAGAAAGCAACACTAAGAAAGCAACACTTATTTTGCCTCTGACCAAACAAAAACCGACATCAATCCTACGTTCACGTCAAGCACCTACAAACGAGTTTCCAATCACTATTCGAATCATACCGATGCGCTAAACGCGAAACTAGACCGACGAACAGCAGCCCGGTTTTCGGGAAAGTTGTTCGGCAGTTGAGGCCTCGCCACTGCCGTCGGTCGCCGAGCGCTGCGGTCGACTTTCCAGGTATCAATTCGAGAGCGGGCCGCGGCGTTCGAACTTTACCGCCTGCGCCTGTCACTTCCCTGTGACGGGCGTGACCGGTATAGGTCAGAGGTCTCGCCGGTCATCAGGCTGACAAGTTGGAGAGTCGCGGCCGGCCACCGCCTTCCGCCGACCGATGATCGGCGCCGCTCGGGGCCAGCCTCATTTGCCCGAGGCGGCGGCTCGAGCAGCTGGTCGGCCTGCATTTGGAGGGCGGCGGGTCGGCCGACGACGGTGGGGCGCGATACAGGCGGGGAGGCCAATTCAGCCAGCTGGTGGCGAGTGTACGGATGCGCGTAACCAGGAGGCATTCGTGGGGATGACGACTAATGGCAAACTAAAATAACAGCAAATGCTGATGTTTTTTGCTGCCACCTGCGGATTGACGCACCCTTTGAGTCAATTGAGATTCATCCCCGCAAGCGGCGATAATTCATGTCAAAGTGTGGCAGAAGTTTTGACAGCATTTATGTTTAATGCCGCCATGCAGCCTCACATCATTTACGGCAGGCATAGGGCAAATCAGACAGTTTTAAAAACCATTATAAATTATTCTGCAGCCAATCCTCCAGCAATCTTCAACGCAGAGGGCATCTGAACGGCTTCGTCCGCTGCAGCAAAATTGTATCCGTCTTTCAGAAACTCCGGAGGCGGACGCAGCGATGCAGGAAATCCAGGGCCTTCATACCAGAGTAATTTGTCGCAGAATGCATGGGCGCGCACGGTAAGCGCTCGCGCTTTAAACGCCCTCAATGGGCCAGCGCTGCAGCTCTTAGCGCTGAGCGAGCGCTGCGTCTGTGGAGGGGAGTTCGGCACGTGGCAGCGGGACGGCCCGCGTTTGAGCTGACGACGCCGCACGGCAGTTTCCGGCCGTTTGGAGCCGGCGGCAGGGGCTGGCCCAGCGCCGGTGGCGAGACTGCACCGGAGAACGACTGACGACTGGCGCCGGGGAACGACTGACCACTGGCGTCAAAGAACGTCCCTGGCCGGTACCCGAGCGGTTAACGCGGGCTCCAGCTGTGTGCTGCCGCCGTCTGTGCTCCGGAACAGGAGGAAGCGAAATCCGCCAGGGGAGGGAGGGAGGAGCGCACGCGACTATCGGTGCCGATTGTCTCCTCGTACTTGGAGAAACTAAGGAGAGCACATCGACGGCCAGCGAATGGTCGCGCTACAGATCTGGCTTCACTAATGTGTCATGCTTTTAATATGTGCCAGCAGCTGCATCGTTTGTTTGGCTGATCAGCATGTATTACATAGAAAAACGTACCAACCGCTGAGTGAACATTTCCACATGCAGATGACTGAAGAGCATTACAAGCCAAAAGCCAATCCTGGTGTGTCTGATGGGATCTATTTCTCCCTCTTTCCAACTTAATTCTTTTTGTCGTAGTAAATCAGCCGGCTCAACTTCCTGATTTCACTGTTGCTGGGCGTACCAGACACTGGGATGGGGGAATATATTCGCTTTAGCTTTTCACTACCACTGATATTCCCGAAAAGCCTCACGGCTATGGTAATGCTTCACCTGCACAGCTCCGCTTGAGATGAAAGGATTCCGCGAAAGAGAGCTATCATTTCCGGGCACCTTCAGCAGGGATCAACCTGTCAGCCTCGCCAAGTCTCGTAGGTCGTTGTCCCGGCAGGAGTCGATCCCGCGCACAACAACGCTCCCGCGTCCAGGCGTCATTTCTTGAACTTCCTCTTCTCCCTGTTCTCGGTCCTCTCAGACGTTTCTCTGCTCGCCTCGTGCCGATCCCAGGCTCAGGAGACGCTGTTCGGAGCCGGCCCCGTTCCGCACGCCGCGGACCCGGACACCAGGGGCTCCTGAGAGACGACGCTGCCGCCTCAGTCTCAGGCGACGTTCCGAGGGGTGACTGCGCGCCGCTCGGGCCGGTCCGAGGACGCCGGGAGGCGTTCTTCTGGTCGCCACCGAGGCCCGGTCCCAGACCATGCATGCTGATGCTCTCGTGGCTCGTCCTAGCCCGAGGGCCGCGGACGGTGGCGAGCCCTACCCGGCGGCGGAATCTACCGCACCAGGCAGAATCTACCGGACCGGGTAGATTCTGACGGACAAGGCAGGATCTGCCGGACGGAGCAAAACCTGCCGGATCACGCGGAATCCTGTCCAACGGCGGCGGAATTTGCCGCACAAGGCGGAGCCTGCCGGACCAGGCAGAACCTGCCGAACCAGGCGAATTCTGCCGGAGAAAGGCAGGATCTATGGGACGAGGCAGAATCTACCAGACGAGGCAGAATCCGCGGAACGAGGAAGAATCTGCGGACCAGGTAGAATCTGCCGGACTTGGAGATTCTCCTGGACGAGGCAGGATCTATCAGAAGAGGCAGAATTTGCCGTACGACAGCGGCATCTGTCGGACCAGGCAGCTTCGCCGGCCGCCGGCTGAGCAAAGCCACGGCGGGCTGCACGGTTTAGCCGCTTGTCTCCTATTGCCGCTATTTTCAGTTAAGGGGCGGGATAGGTGTCCAGGAGTGCCAGTTAAACCGGCTGCCGTGGCATCCACTCGTTATTTCATTATTTGTTTACGGCTGCACGGCGATTTCACAGTAAGTGAACCATGACGAAGAGGCGCTATCGCCCAGAAACAGCGGCCCTATTGGCGGCTTAATTCAGCATCAGCGGAAAGTTGCATCACTTTCCTAGCCATTAAATCCATTCGGACAATCCTCGGATTGCCGGCCTGATGGTACTAATACCCATTCAGCACTCGAAACTGCAGGTGCGGCCTTAATTCGGGAAGTCCGTGCGCCCGTTTCGGCGGCAGAATAGCCGCCGGGGCCGGCAGCTCACACCGCCACCGCCCGCCCGGAAAACGATGACGCCAGTGATGACGATGATAATGACGATAATAACGGCGCTGATGACGGTGGAGATGGCGCTCCAGGGCCCGCAGAGCGTCGGCAGGGGACCCGGCGGAGGGACAGCAGATAAGCCTGCAGAGGAGTCGGCAGAGGTGTCGGCAGAGAGCCGGCGGAGAGTCGGCAGAGCGGACGGCAGGGACGGCTGAGGCGGCGCCGGCGGCCGCGTTCGCCGGCCCATTGACCGAGCGAGGTAATATTGCACCGAGTCAATACCGGCGTAATCTGGCGGACCGGTCACGCTCCGGCTGGCCGGCACACCGGCGGAGGAACAGGGGAGGTGATGGGGACCAGCGGAGACACGGGGAGGTGATGGGGACCAGCAAAGGAACATGGGAGATGATGGGGACTAGCAGAGGCACGGGGAGGTGATGGAGAGCAGCGGAGGAAGAGGGGAGGTGATGGGGACTAACGGAGGTACGGGGAGGTGGTTGAGAAAGGCGGAGGAACAGGAGAGGTGATTGGGACCAGCGGAGGTAGGGGGAGGTGATTGAGAACAGCGGAGGAACAGGGGAGGTGATTGGGACCAGCGGAGGTACGGGGGAGGTGATGGACTAACGGAGGGGAGGTGGTTGAAAAGGCGGAGGAACAGGAGAGGTGATTGGGACCAGCGGAGGTAGGGGGAGGTGATTGAGAACAGCGGAGGAACAGGGGAGGTGATTGGGACCAGCGGAGACCCGGGAGAGGTGATGTGAACCAGCGGAGACCCGGGAGAGGTGATGTGAACCGGCGGAGACCCGGGAGAGGTGATGGGGACCGGCGGAAGTACGGGAGGTGATGTGAACCAGCGGAGACCCGGGAGAGGTGATGTGAACCGGCGGAGACCCGGGAGAGGTGATGTGAACCAGCGGAGACCCGGGAGAGGTGATGTGAACCAGCGGAGACCCGGGAGAGGTGATGTGAACCAGCGGAGACCCGGGAGAGGTGATGTGAACCAGCGGAGACCCGGGAGAGGTGATGTGAACCAGCGGAGACCCGGGAGAGGTGATGGGGAGTAACGGAGGAACGGAGGAGCTAACGGGGACCATCGCAGGCACGGGGGAGGTGATGGGGAGATGTGGACGCACGGGATAGGCAAGAAGGCTTATTGGATAGGACAATAGGAAAAGGCGATGGAGGCCACTGGAGGGTCGGGAAGTGACGGAAATCAGCGGACGGACGGGGAGGTGATGGGGACCAGAGGGGGACGGGACGGAATGACATCAAAGAAAGCATGCAGAGGTGAAGGAGGTCAGGGGATGCATACGGAAGTGAAGGAAATCACAGCAGGCGTGAATGGGATGATGGAGATCAGGGGAGGCCGTCGACGAGGGGATCGAGGACGGAGATTAATGGCGACAGCTTAGCAACAGGAATAGGACCTGATTCTGCCAGCACGATTCTGATTCTGACCTGATTGTGCCAGATCACGAGATACTGTATATGCTTGGACTGACGGAGAACTTCATTGAGTAAGGCCATGGAGACCACGGATTCCAAGAAGAAAAGTACGAGGAAAATGCCGTGTGTCGGTTGCTACATCAGTCCTATTTCGTGGCAAGTTGGGGCTGTATTTGGCACTGGTCAGACAGGTGAAAAAACGACCCCGTCCAGGCCGGAGCCCTCCGAGTCGGACGGGGAGCTCCGACCGGCTCTCACCTGCAGTCGGAGCGGCGCGAAGACTAAACGCGGCCAGCAGGACGCAGATCAGCGGCGGGCCGGCGGGCGTCATCGCGCCGCGGGCGCCGGTGGACGGCCGCGCGGTCCGGCCGGCCGCGGTCTCTCGCCGTCCGCGGTCCGGCGCGCCCTGCGGCGCCGCCCCGACGACCGCGCGCCGCCCGCCCGCACCGACCGCCGGCGCACGACTGAGACCGGCCGCCGCCGAGTTCGACGGGTGGCGGCCGGGACGGCCTCTGGCTGCCGGTGGCCGCCGACGGCCACCCGCGCCAGCTGGAAACCCACGCGGAAGCATCGGGGATTCGGAGCCCGGGGCATCCGGCCCCGCAACGTCCAGAGCGAGCTCGGCGTATGTGTCGCCTGACGTCTTCAGGTGACATCACCCGAGGTGATGGAGGTGGGGACATCGCCGGGGACATCACCCGAGCTCGCTCGGGAGAGTAACACGACGGCAGTGACGGCGTCACCAGCGTCATCGCGCGCCGCCGCCGCGCTGACGCGCCATCACCGCGCGTCAGCACCGAACCAGCAGCCAGAGCCGCGAGCAGAGGACCTTCAGACGGGCAGACGGGCCGGCCCGTCAACTTTTCCACTCGGGATGGAGCCGGAAATTTTTCCACCACACAGCCGCCGGATGAAAAGCACAAGACCCGTTCTTTGGCTGGCGGCGCCGCTCGTTAATAAGGCGCTAAACAGAAAGTTTATGTTTTTGGTTGGAAGTTCGCCGCTACGAGCCCTCCCGGCCTAAACATGCCGTCCAAGTTTGTTGCCGCAGACCGCTCCAGATACGCTGCGCTCGGGAGCCAAGTAGAAGGACCCGAAAGGAGTGAATGAAAGACGTGCCGCAAACTTTCCGCAACTTTTGCCATTGACGGTAAACGTGCCGTTATCAACGTGAAAACGGTCGCCTTTATACAGCATTTTTGGTTTGGTGATGAGCAAACTCAGCATTCATTACTTATTTATTTATAGCTGTTCAAAAACATGCCGCCGTCGACATCCCTACATTTCGTCAAAAGCGTCACCAGTTATTGATTGTGCGCAGTTCCTGCTGAGCCGATATCGCAGATGGCAGATGGGGTATGTTGACTCGGTTAGCCCGGTATCGGTCGCAGCGCACTGCGGGCCCATCTGGCGACGCCGCTCGTGCACCTGCGTACACACCCCTCTCTGTGTGCCGTCGCTTTTCGACGCGTCCCAGGCGTCCTCTGCCCGGCGAGGAGGTATACGGACGCGTCCTCAGCGGGGTGTTGATCTCTGTTATTCTCGATCTCCGACTAGGCCTGCCTGCTAGGCAGATGGAGAAGCAGTCGCTGCGTGATGGAAAAAGGAAAGAACCTGAGTGCGTCCATACTCAAATAACCTCTTCATGAACTGTCGGATAAGTTTATTTCCTTTGCCTGCGCACTTTTGAATGCTTCCGCTCAGAAAAACCCCTTAAAGCGTTTCAGTGAACAGTTCTTTGGGCTCATATTTGATTAGCTTTGAGTTCAAGCGACAGTAGAGAAAATTGCCTTTCTGCTATCACTCGGAATATATCAACGTTTTAGGCATATGTAACCAGAGCGCAGCACTTATACTTCCGTGCTTAAAAGCAAAGCGCTTGCTCACACTGCGGCTATGAACCATAACATGCGGAAGGCATGGGTCGTGCTGCTAGTTTGGTAATTACGATACCAAATTGGTCGCACATGACGATGAAAGCCCAATCAATGGCTCGCCGCGCTCCAGCGGTTTGCAGTGCAGGTAGCCAGCGGCCTCTGTGACCTTCAGGACTGCAGCTAGTTGCGCGTTTGGTCGGCCGGTTGGCATCTGCAGTCCGGGTTCTGCGTCCGTCCAGTGGTGGAAGTCAGCATCGACGTCAAGCGAAAACTGGAAACCTCCCAGGCCCGGGCGTTACCTTTGTCGTCGCCGGTCCTTATTCAGACATTCACGGACGGATTTGCATTTACGCAGAGAGCGCTCGTAACAGAAGGGGAAATATGGGCGTCGATTTCTGGAAATGATTAGGGGGACGAGCCGAGGGCCCGACAACCTAACCTCACCCCAAATGTGGATTTCTCGACGGACTTACCCCACTTTATTTTGACCAACGGAAACTTATTTTTTTGTTGCCGTTTACCGAATAAAAAATCGCATTTATTTCCATGTATGTAGGTATATATACATAGCAGATATAAATATTGATATATACATCGCATTGGATTTAATATATTACTTTCCAACCGTCTCTTATCTGTTATGGCCGTGCTTCCCTTATAATTACTCATTTACCTTTTAAACCGGCAGAAAACATTGGGCGGGCCCAAAGCAACATTGGGTGGGCCCAAGGTCAACACTGGGTGGGCCAGGGCCCTCTCAAAAGAGTACAAATAGACACCCCTGAGGGGAAACGTTTTCTCCCATGGATGCTAGTTAAAAAAATCGCACATCACACAATCAACTTTCGCGTCAGGAGTTTATGTTTCCCTGTAAAGTTTCGGAAGCCGAGGAAGTCACTACCAGAACACAAGGCAAGAACAACTCTGGAAACTCTGATGCCCAGCTGAGTGCACCAGAGGCGTTATCACGTGTTGTGATTCCGTTCGTGACCGAAAGGAAAACCGCACAGGAACGTCGAGGCTTAGAATGTGGAGAAGGCACGACGAACGTGGAGGAGCACTTGGCGATCATTCCAGAATATCACAATGAAAAAAGGTTTCCAAAATATAGGGGTGTGAAAAGGGCCGGAACTCTCCCCTGTGCGGCAAACAGCAGTTTCCAAACATAGCTACATTTGATGACGGTTCATGACATATCTTGAGCTTTCTGGATTACATTCAGCATGCCTTAACAGCTATGTCCACGACACCAACGTTTTGTATTGGTGTGTTTAGGTCTTTTTGCGGCAACGGCTCGCATTTATTTCTTTCGCCTTGGCATATAAGATATGGAATGCAAAAAGGCCAACGAAAATTGTTGCTGCCATGCGTCAGCTGGATTTGATTGACAGTAGCTGTCGGAATAATAGTCCAGTGAGCTTATCAAGGGTAGATACAAGACATTTAAATCCAACCCAACCGGATAGGATGACAGCATGATTTGGACTGAATTGCCGCAGGATCTGGCTACGAAATTAAACAAAGAGAAAGTGAACTTTGTCTGTAAATATGTCTAGAGACATCAGCAATGTGGATTTCAACGAGGGAACAGACAAACGTCCAATGAATCTCCCTGGTTTCACTGACGCCTGCATCGACGCAGCAATTGCCACATAACAGTTTGTATTATTTTCATCCATAGTAAACCTTAAAGATTTCCGTGACGATAACGGCAAAAAACGTCATAAAGCGACTGACGGAGCGACGGTTGCAACGACGTGGCTCGTTACCGGTAACGACCTGTGAAACACGGTTCGTGACGAGTGACGGTCACAGGGTACTGCGTGGTAACTAGCGACGAGCAGCTCGGTCTGCGTTAACAGTCGATACAAATGCCCGAGCGCGGCTCAGACACTGAACCGGCCAGGCTGCGCACTGGGCAGCTTATGACAAGGCTAACATCACACCAGGCCAACGCCACGTGGCGGCGAACTGACCCAGTGGTGACCGCGGCAAGTCGTTTGAGAAGTGAGAGGGGAGCGCGTTTCAAGTCTGACTGAGGGCCAAGTCAAGAGAATTTTAATGCAGAACAACGCCGAAAATTGAGGTCGTTACCAGTTGTGGAAACTGGAATCGGTATGCAGGATGATACATTTACGTCCGAACGCTTTGCGCTGGCATAATAATGATTTCACTTCATTCGATGGAGAAACTTCATTGGGTAATGTTGGATATTTCAAGGTTTGGGTGGCATGCCTGACAACATATAGCATGTTTTTTTTTTAATAAAAGTGCTTCTCCGTTGACTGAGACAGTAGGCTTTCCCCAGGGTATTTTTACTGCCAGCCAGCTGGTGACGGACGCCACCAGACCTCCAGGTAAGTTCCGCAAATCGCTACGGAAGGCGGAAGTTCGAAGCGCAATTTCCAGCCGCCGTGGCGTCCAGTTCGGCTATATTTTTTACGTTTGATCCACCGCGCTCTCGGGTTTCTCTCGAGTTGCGCAACGTCATTCACGGCCTGCGCAACTCCGGGACAGAAATGGATGAAACGCGTTATACAGCGAGTGACTGATCTCTTCCATCAAAAATCCAATCAAATGCAAATCACGGCACGGTCCGGCTTTTCGCCGGCGGAAATCGCGTCGTGTTTCCGCTGCGGAGCGGTGGACGCCGGAACGTCCGCCCCGAGCCTGCGCTGGCGGCGTCCGAGCGAACGGACGCGTGATGGGACAAACAACACGGCCGAGCGCCGGCCGCCGCCGGACGACGCGGGTCGAGCAACGTTGCCGACGACGCGGCGACCGGATGACGTGCGACACGCCCGACCCATCGGGCGGCCGCCTGCACGGGCGAAATTCCGACGACGGCTGACGCAATATGGCGGCAGCTGCAGGACACGGAGAAAAATGCGCTCAAGACACTCTCGCGAGCAAACATGTTTGGGTACTTTCGCGCGCGTATATCTGAGCTTGTTTTGCTTGGGTGCAGTCGGGTCGGAAATGCAGTGTAATTTGACAAAGATGGCGCGGCCACGTCTCAGCGAGGTGCCCTGAATGTATTACCCCAGTATGTGTGGAACAGTAGGCATAAAACTGACTGTCGTCGAACTTCGCTGCGGGTGCCAAATGTTACGGACCAAACTTAAGGCGTGAGTTATCTTTCCAAGCAATCATATAACATTCATAATGCAATTGCTGTCAGTCATCCTCATTACAAATTCCCGCACAAAGTAAAGCTTATTTAAAATGTCGTGGCATGTGCATAGTTAGTGAACATGGCCCGAACCAGGGAGGAACGGTTGACCGCCCCCCCCCCCACCCTCCGAGATTTTTTCAAGATTGCGAGGGAACGAACGAACGCAGCGCCACTAAATTTGTGCATTCCTTTTGTTTGATTCTTTTACATAACGTGTCAAATCTTTCACCCCAGGTCAAGCCAGGCCTCTGACGTAGGTCAGGTCAAATAAACCTATGTCCAGAAAGTTTGGCGCTTTGCAGCTTTTGTGAGAAATGTGATAGTGTAATGAAGATCGCAGAGATTAACGATCTTGATAGACGCAACAAATCTGGTGTCTCGTATCCAACCGTTCGTCTCGTATTTTTCGTGGACTTCTGGGTCATTGACCTTAGATCAACTCCATTTTCATGACATGTCGTCGTTTTATGGACAATGACGAAATCTTTTAATAACATTTTGGACGCAATGTGATGCAGGCATCCAATGGCCGTCATTGGGAAAAGTACTAATGACCTTCAACTATTGACCTGCGGTCGGGTCACCAATAAATGTCATGAGCCAAAATGCACAGCCGTCGAATCGGTGATGAATGACTTAGGGCGGATAGAAAATGATGGAACTGGCTCTCGCGGTTGCGAATGATACCAAGAAGCTTCAAAAAGCCCGAGAAATTGCGTATTTTTGGAAAAAAGGCTTTCACGAATACAGCTCCGCCATTTGTGTACATTGATACCTACTGCATTGTTTGAAAATATAAATACGGAAAATCGCCACAAAACCATTAGCATCAATGCACACCATGTTGCAAGGCTTATGTCACCAGAACAGAGGAAAACTGGTTTTCACTGATTCCGGTCCGCGTTTGGCACTGGCGCCCACTGGCGCGTGCGGCAGGACGACTATCGCTAGTTTTTTAGCTCAACTTTTCGCTTTCATATGAAACAAATCAGAGGAATTAGACGTGTGTCGGTATCTGCGGCCTTTTGCCTATCTGTTGGTGTCCTTACCTCGACTTCATTCATCAGAGTCTCTGAGATCCTTGCCGTTTCGTCGTCGCCTATGAGAAAACATATCTGTGGTGTAAATGGCTTTCACATTATCCAAAAACAAAAACGAGACCAGTTTCGAGCTCTATTCGCCACGGACTTCCAAACAGCACGCTTATTTTTATTGTGCAGCCAGCCTTTTGCCAGTCGCCAGTTGCAGGGGGGGGGCAGTCAACTGTCCTCTTCTCCAGTCGGGCGTGCATGGCGCCGACTGCCAGTCGGACGTGGGTTAACTGTCTCCAGCTTATGTAAAACGTAGGGGTTTCAGGGATGTTCCCATAACACTCTCTCTAAAATTATTTGTTAAGTTGTTACAGAATCTAATTCACATTCGGACGCATTGGCATAGGGAAAAACTCTTCCATTCACTAGATTTTGCTTAAACGTCACTGATTTTCCTACCGGGCCCACCGAAATTAGCGATCACTGTTTTTACTCATCAGCTCACCGTTTCTGCTCGTAGCCTGTGTTTGATCCGTTTTGTTGACATATGTGGACCAGGTCTGCTTATTCCCTCAATAAAGTTGTCCATTTAATCCCCAGAATTAAGGATCGCCTTTGCTACCCATTGCTAGTCTATACCAGTACAGCCGTATCATCTCATACACTAGCTGTATCAAGTTTCGCATATTGACACGAGGGGTACTGTTATGAAAAATAACGACCTTCTTGAGAGTGCCATGTGTTATATTGTCATATGTCGAACGTAAAGCCTGCCAAAAAAGCAACTGCGTTTACCCTATTGCCGGCTTTGCAGGTAGTGGTGGCACCAGCGGGGAAAGGCGAGGGACAACAGGGAGATTGCCTTATCTTAATGAGGCTGCAGGGAAGAAAGGTCTCGAAAATGTTGTTTCCTCCCCGCTGGCTTGACTACATTACGTTGCAGTGATTGCTGGCAGTCATTGGAAATCGCAGCTCGAACGCTAAGTGGAAAAGAACTAAGTCTGAACAATACCAAATGATTTATTTCGAATCTCAAACCTTTGTGAAATAGAAGGCAGCCTTTTGTCGACGTTGCCATTGTTACAGACGATAGACACAGTTGCTAGATCAACCTTTTACGTCAACACGAAAACATACCCTTAATTGACCTTAAGTAATTGGAAAATGTCTCAGAAAGGCCAATAAAACCGAAAGGGTAGGAATACCAATTTTCGCCAAAATTATGAAAAACGCTGAAACTTCAGAGAAATGTGAGTTTATGAGTAAAATCGTAACTTTTCTAATTACTTGCTATTTGTTCTTAATAGTTCTTGTCTCTTTTTTCAGCATCTCTGGACAGATGTTTTTGATAACCGCCGCGGTGAGGAAGCCCCAGGAACACCGACATGGAGGTGCATATGTACGGGGCACTTCGATGTAGAAGATACATCTGGTTTTCCCCAGTTCCGTCAATGCGGAAGGCACATACGTGCGGGTGCTGGTAGTTGTAGTTGAAGCTGGTAGTGTAGTGGAATAAAACACGAAGTTTGGTTTGAGTCCTTTATCGTGAGCTTTTCAGCCTATCTGATTTATATTTATTCTATGTGTATGGTTTCGTTATACCAGATTGGCAGACGTGGACGTTGTTCCCTCTTGCTGGCAAAAAGACCTGCGTTCATTTTCGACTAAAGGGGATTTCGCGCTGCTGCGACCTTTGGCGTAAGAGGACGCCGCGAGCAATGACATTGACATTGCGGTTCAGTCTCCGACAAAGAGCCGACTAACCTGAAGAACGTACTAGACCTGATGTCTACGCCCAAGTGCTCATATGTTTCCAATAACATCAGTTCACAGCGTGAAAACCTCAAATCAAGGTGTGAATGATAAATTTCTCCAGAAAATTTGTGGTACATGGCAATGCTAGTTTACTTCAGCACCCGTGGGATTTTCTCCTGTGCTGAAGGTGTCAGCAGACTCCGGCTTGATTTTGCATCCGTTGGCTGCAGGTTTCCCTGAGATGAGCCTTCAGCACGCTAACAGACTGCTCCCGGACGCAAACAAATTAACGTTTACGTGCGTGTTTGCCGTCTCCCGTGTTCTCCCGAATAACGATGTGCTGCTCTCTCCCGAGCTCGAAACTTCTAGCCCGGGGAAGTGTGCCACCTCTTCCCGCCACGAGCGAAGCTCCGCAACACTGGGAACTCTGAGTGCTGCCAGCCATCAGGAAAGAAGAGTACAGGTTTGCAGAAGCATAGGTTTCATCTCTGCAGACCACACGCTTTATAAAAATAACTTTGTAGAATGCTTTCCACATTAGCGAGAAAGTCGTTCGCGATTTTTATGGAAATAATACCACGCTGTTTCAAAGTTCGCTCGCAGCGTTTTTCATGCCCAGTACTCCCGTAGAAAACATCAGCTGTAATAACTTCCAATGATATGCACGAGTGAAGCTTGTAGTAAACAGGACATAGAAATGAAATCTTGGCTGAAAAAGGCAGTCAGGAGTTCCAACCCTGCTGTAGTCTGGGGTCGCTGGCGGTTTCGCGCCGTCTCGCGGCAAGGCAAAGACAAACACGTCTAAAGAAAGACTGCATTCTCATGCCCGATAGGACGCAGCTCCTTCATGTTTTACTGCTGCTTAAGGCGCTAAAGCCATATTTTGTAAACGTTTAACAGTCTTTGTGTTCAGCAGTACCATCGTATTATTGTTACGTTCAGTGGGACAAGAACTTCATAAGGTCATGAAAAAAAATCTGATGAGATGCATTTGGCCTATTAGAGGAACGACTGTTAGGTGATGCTTGCAACCATATAGAAGATTATAGCTTCTGCTGAAAGCCAACATGAATCCAGCATCCATAACCGATGGGCCACCAAAAGTGAAAAAAAAACATTAATTTATCTCCCCGCAAGATGTTGGTTTTGTCAGCGTTAATCTAAAAAACACATTGCGTCATTATTCGGAGCCTCCAATAATTATCGCACTTCTGCATTCCAGAGATCGGCGTCAGAGCTGCGTATAGCGACGAAACTGGAGCCCCCGGACGTCCTGAATCGGTAGACGTGTCAACGTACCTCCCGAGTTTGTCGCAGGCGGGCAGTATTTTTGGTTACGAGGAAACGGCCCGAAACTTTTACAGAATGTCGAAGAGATTTTAAAAAAGTAAACGCCTCTGAGTGACATGCGGTTTGTGCACGGACGCTGAAAGCTTTCCCGTGGTGGCATGAAATTCTACGCTGCTGCCATCTAGCGCACAATATAAAAACTAGAAGCTCCAGAGATTACTGCAGATCTGGCATTACATGAGGCACCTTTCACTGCCAAAAATCGTTCCTCACCTTTACTGAAATAAAAATTAACTGACGTCCTTCTGTGTTATGATAATGTCGTGTGGGAAGTTTCTGGTTGACCGGTCTCGCTAGTTTCTGGTTGACCTGTCTCGCTAGCTTGCTCCTGCCAGCGAGGTACATATGTGACATCTGAGCTCTCGGCGGCCGGCGCGGCTGCAGTGAGAGAGCATCTCCGGAGGGCAGAGCGCGCAGTGGCAGCGGGGGGACGGGCGTGGCTGCGTATGTGCTTGCGTTGCTTGCTGCCTAGAACGCTCAGAAGGACTTTAATACAACTACAAGCTATTTCGGCTCTGCCTGAGTGAAACTGGACTAATGGCGAGTACAGAGCCGAGTGCGGTGGTGGAAGCGGCTGGTGGAGAAGTGCAAGAGCGGCGGCCGGCCAGAGTTGTAGGAGTTGAGAGCCGTACTTTTGATTCGCGGATCGTGCCGGAATTCAGCGGCGGACGCTCTGTGGCAGAGTGGTTTGACCGTTTCAAGACGTTATGTGTGAGACGAGGAGTCGACTTCATAACTGTGCTGCCGGAGCGACTGGCCGGGGCAGCGTATGCTGTGTGGGCAACCCTGCCCCCGGAGGATCAGGAGTCGGCCACGCGTGTCCGAGCCGCCCTCCTGGACGCGTCCACGCCGCCATGGCAGGACGCTTACGCCGAGTTTCAGGCTCGCAAGTAGCAACCAGGGGAGACGATGGAGGAATATCTGCAAGCTTTACGTGAGCTCGCGGCGCTGTTTATCGTCGGCCCGGTCCCGGACACTTTGTTGGATGCAAAGTTCGTCGAAGAGCCAGAGGGCGCGCGCCGTCGTCTCCGCGTCGGGACGCGGGCGGAGCGCAAGACGCCGCGGGAACTGGCTCTCCTCGCTCGGGACATGGACATCACGTCGTCTGGAGTTTACGGGTCGGTTCCTTCCGCCGCCGCCGCTACACGTCAAGGGCCAGCCGAGCGGCGCCCGCCGCGCCGCTGCTGGACCTGCGGCGAGGTGGGCCACTTGGCGGCGCGCTGCCCGAGACGGCAGGGGGGCCATCCCGAGGCGGCGTCAGCGCGACCGCCGTCTCACGGAGCTCCAAACGCGCACTGCCAGTGATCGACGTCTGGATTCATGGGCGCCGGTGTCGGGCGCTCGTGGACACCGGTTGTACCGACACGCTGGTCTTCCAGGGGTGTTGTCGGGCGGGGCGTGGTAAGGCTGTGACGCTGACAACTGTGAGTGGGGGACAGCTCCGGTGCGACCGTGAGACGGACATCGAGCTCGAGTGCCAAGGAAGGCGAGTAACGCTCGCCGCCTTGGTGGTGAAGGATCGACCGTTGGGAGTCGATCTGGTGTTGGGTATGGACGGAATCGTTGCACTGGGGGGAGTGCGGTTGTGTTCGCCGACAGATGTATCGTTCAGTGCGGCGACGGAACGACAGCCGGAGCCGGCCGGCGCAGAGGGCACTGGTGACCGGCCGGCCGCTGGAGGCGGCCAGCGGAGGGTCGCTGTGCAGCCGACCGGTGGAGGCGGTGGGCGGTCAGCAGCAGCGGCTTCAGCAGCAGCAGCAGCAAGGGGTGGAGGCCCGCGGCTGGAGCCGGCCTTGTGTGTCGACGAGAAGGATTTTTCGTGCGAATTCGATGGCAGTAAGTGGACGGTTCGGTGGAAATGGGCGAGCGGGGGGCCGCCAGGGCGACTGGCAAATGCTGTGGGCCAGTATAATGTGCCAGCGCGGGCACGAGAGGCGTTCGATCGTGAGATCCAGGGGTGGATCGAGAAAGGATGGCTCGTACCGTACGATGTGGGTACAATGGGTGAGGCGCGCGCTCTTATCCCTCTGATGGCCGTGGAGCAGCCGCAGAAACACAAGGTGCGACCTGTCCTGGACTTCCGCGAACTGAACGGATACGTTCCTGTCCATGCGGTGGAGGCAGATGTGTGTGCAGAACAGCTTCGCAACTGGCGCCGGCATGGGGACCGTATCGCCGTTGTGGATCTGAAGAGCGCGTATTTGCAGCTGCACATGGACAGGTCGTTGTGGCCATACCAGACTGTGGAAGTGGACGGTCGCCTCCATTGCCTGACAAGGCTTGGTTTCGGACTGAACGTGGCGCCACTGATCATGAAAGCGGTTGTGGGGACAGTCCTGGACCAGGACGAAAGGATGCGCCGCGGTGTACTCGCGTACGTCGACGACCTGCTCGTGAACGAGGCGATTGTGAGCGCGGAAGAGGTGATTGGTCACTTCGCCAAGTTCGGTCTGGAGTGTAAGCCTCCCGAGCGAGTGGCGACGGGCAGTGTGCGTGCTCTGGGTCTACGAGTCGTGCGCACGCAGGACGGTGTGCTGACGTGGGCGCGCGACGGCGAGGTTCCGTCGCCGCCGCCGGTCTTGACGCGTCGGACGGTGTTCAAGTGGACTGGCTCGTTGGTGGGACATTTACCGGTGGCCGGATGGTTGCGACCGGCAGTGGCATGACTGAAGCGGCGAGCTAACGAAGTTACCCACGGATGGGATGACGTGATCGATGATCCGGGCGTGGTGTCGATCGTTGGCGAACTGTGGGAGCGGGCTCGCGCTGAGGACCCGGCGCGCGGTCAATGGGAGGTTCGCGGTGGATCGCTGGTTGTGTGGACTGATGCGAGCTCGATCGCGACGGGCGTTGTGCTCACAACTGGCGATGAGAGCATCGTGGAAGACGCCTGTTGGCTGCGGTCGGAGCATGATTCGGTGAATCACATAAACATGGCCGAGTTGGACGCCGTCATTCGTGGAATGAATCTCGCGATCGCATGGGGTGCGAACGAGCTGTCACTGCGGGTCGACTCTGCAGCTGTGCACAAGTGGCTCCAGGACTTGCTCACAGGGAGGGCAAGGCTGCGAACCAAAGCTCAGTCGGAAATGTTGATTCGGCGACGACTTAGCTAGATCGCGCAACTGACGGATGAGTACGGCTTGAGTGTGGCGGTTGAGCTGGTTCGATCGGAGATGAACCTCGCTGACAGGCTCACGCGTGTTCCGCAAAAATGGTTGACGCGCGGCGACCGTGTGGTTGCAGCCGCGGCGCCGACGTCTCCGGGGCAAGTCGAGTTGAGAGCACGCGTTGCGGCAGTGCTCCATCAGGTCGGTCACCCTGGTGTGCGAAAAACTTTGTGGTATGCGCGGCGGGAGCTGCCGGAAAACGTTCGTCGAGAGGATGCTCGGGCGGTTGTGCGGGGCTGCGACGTTTGCCGGTCCATCGACCCCGCTCCCGTGCGGTGGCGGCATGGCCATCTCGGTGTCGAGACGCCCTGGGCCCGCCTAGCCGCTGATGTGGTACACGTGGGCGCGAGCTTGTACTTGTCCGTGATCGACTGCGGTCCCACGCGGTTCGCGTTGTGGCGACAACTTCGTAGGAACACGAGCGAGGAAGTCGTGCGCGAGCTGGAGCAGATCTTCTGGGAACGAGGTGCCCCTGCGGAACTGATCCTTGACAATGGCAGCGAATTCCGCTCCCGTGCCGTGCAGGCGTTGGCTTCCAAGTGGCAGGTGGCGATTCATTATCGCGCCGCGTACGAGGCCGGCGGGAACGGCATAGTGGAGCGAAATCACAGAACTGTTAAGGTAATTATAGCTCGGACCGGATGCGGTGTCCAGGAGGCGGTACATCGTTATAACGCGACGCCGCGTGGTGCGAGCGACAGCGCACCGTGTGTTGGGCTCTACCGGTACGTCTTCCGAGACTTGCCGGTGGATTCTACACGAGCGGTGCCGACTGTTGTGCCAACACGCGACGGCTGGCGCGTTGGCGACACGGTGTGGGTGCGCGTTCGCGGGACAACCAGGTGCGACAAACGATCCCTTCCCGGGGTGATCACTCGGCTTGTGTCCGATTGTGTGGTAGATGTGGACGGGGTGCCGTATCACGTGCGGAATGTGAGACGCCGCGACGATGGTGTGCCTTCAGCTCGGTAACCATCCGAATTGCGACCGGACTGGTGCGATGTCGGCGAAACGGACGGCCCGCGGTTTGAAGAACTGACCGAGAACGGGTCGGGGGATGGCGATGAGAGCGAGAGCGCGACAAACCAGATTGAGAACGTGGGCGAGCCGGGCGAGGGTGAGACAAGTGGGTCTGAGGACAAGAGTGTATCAAGCGATGACCACGGTAATGACGATAGTTGGAGGCCGGGATCTGACGATATCAATAGTTCGGATTCGGACGAAGTTGAGTGGATGTCGCCGTTCGCTAGCCGGAATCGATATAACGTGCTGCGCGACGACATGTAAGCGCCGCCGCCGGGGCCGGGTAATGTGAATGATACTGGAGAATCAGGGGGGAGTGTGTTATAATAATGTCGTGTGGGAAGTTTCTGGTTGACCTGTCTCGCTAGTTTCTGGTTGACCTGTCTCGCTGGCTTGCTCCTGCCAGCGAGGTACATATGTGACATCTGAGCTCTCGGCGGCCGGCGCGGCTGCAGTGAGAGAGCATCTCCGGAGGGCAGAGCGCGCAGTGGCAGCGGGAGGACGGGCGTGGCTGTGTATGTGCTTGCGTTGCTTGCTGCCTAGAACGCTCAGAAGGACTTTAATACAACTACACCTTCCCGCTTTTGGCTGATCAACGTGGCAAATTACACGAAGAACTTGTCAGAGTGTAATGATGGCTGACATCGCATACCTCAACTTTCGCCTTTCACAACCATAGAATATCATGACATGAATTGGACAAAACATCATTCAGCGGTTTCATACCTTGAAAACGTCACGTATCGGGTTGACTCCCCGAACCGGACATTCAGAACAGTTTTGGCCTCGCGTGCAGACCCGACTGATTGTTTGGCACATAAAGAAAAGCTGAATTTTCAGCAGCAAACCCCATTGGCGTCCCTAACTACGTCCCTGGTGCGTATCGAAGGGGCTAGTGTTTTAAACTTGATTTGTGTCAAAAACGTGGTTACCGAAGAGCTTAGGGATGCTGCCGCGCATGTGTTTTGCTTCCGACCATGCGAAGAGAGAATGTGTGCTGATAAAGACATTTCCTGCAATTATTGTTAAGTTTTGCCTTTCACACTTGTTGCTGCTTTACGTCACCCGTTGAATGCATCTAACGGGCGTAGAATCCAAGATAATGCCCCCCCCCCCTTCAATCTACACGTAGCTTCATATGGTCTAAATCAGCCGTTTCATGTGGTCGCTCGCAGTGAGTGGCTTGACTTGTTAGCTACTCACCGTTAGCCAGTTGTTAGTTAACCAGCTGCTTTTATCACCATGATACCAGTGACTGTGCGTTCTGCCAGACCGTGCTCCCAATGTCACGGGTGTTTTTTTTTTGCAGCAGGGCTGGACGCCTGCTGCTCCACAAAGGCCTGCTGTCCATCGCCGAGTCTCCAGTCCGGCTGTGACTGCCGTCACTTTGGCCCGCGCCCGCCGAAACGTGTCTGCGTGCTCTGCAGCTGGGGAGAGCCAGAAGGTGAACACCTCTGCAGTCGAAGTGCGTAACCGACACGGGTCCTTTTGGCGCGTTGTGCAATGCACGGTGAACGTCCTGCTGGATGTGAGCGGTCGAAGGCCGAATTTTCGGCGTTGCTGATCAGTGTTATTGGCCACCGTTGTGGAAACGTTGTAAAAAGTTACGTTTTCGAGTTGATTGCAGTGTCGATTCAATCTGAGTTTCCTAGACACTTTTTCTGTTCGAGATTATCCGTACATGATGCTCAGCACACTTATTCTGTTCGTCAGGTAACAGGCCGGTGGTCGATAGATGGCAAAGATTCCGGGTAACTGGTTCTTGGGTTATTTAACGACACTCTCGATTGCCAAGGCCATTTCGCGTCGCAAGCTCTTACGCTGGTTGTTTCGAGGGACGGTGAAATGTCACTGTTACGGGGCTTTCAACCGAGGACCTTTCGGCCACAACGCGAGCATGGTAACCACTACACTACGCCGCCCCATTCCGGGAGACCTTAACTGGAGACCTTAAATTATCATCAAGCGAAGTGAACGGCAACAGTGTTATCCTTGGTCCCTTAACCCTATTCCCGGCAGGGGGCTGAATCCGGCCCCCTCGGGTTTTTTGCTTGCCAATTCCAGGATTTTTGACGCAGCTTCACGAAACTTCTTGACTTTTCCTAGCTATTCTTTCTACGTACTGTGACGAAATTCTGAAATTCTATTTTGCTCAGGAGCGGAACCAGGCAACGTTTTTGGGAGGCACCTCAGGCCATTCTTGGTCCCGTTGAGGATAAAATGAAAATGACTGCCAAAAATAGCGTTTTTAAGATAGAACCTAAAACTTTATAGGGATGTAAAGGTAGATAGTTGGGCAAAGTGAAAATACAATTTTATTTATCTGAGGCCAATTTACAAGGTCAGATGATGATCAAAAGTCAAAATATGGTTTCATAGTAATGATTTCGGCGCTGTTCTTTTCAAATGCCAAACTCGGAGTACATATGACTTAGAAGGGTGCCCTCTATTTGTGAATCAAGTTTCAGGTTAATATCAGGTCGGGTCACGGAGCTGTGACCTAAAATGTCAGTGCGCGTACCCTATATCACAAAAGTCGTGAAATGCAATTTTTGAAACAGAGTGAATTCAAATGAGTGAAAACATTTACAGATCATTTTAAATGCACATGAGATCATTCCAAGTGACTCCAAGGTCACTGGAGGTCATTTAAGGTCAAAGGTCACAAGTTTGTCTGAGGAACATATGACCATGGCAGTTCTCCCTTTTTCATGTCCCTGGATTCCCGCCTGGACTAACATTATACAAACATTACAGTACGATTTGTATTTCTTTAGCATAGTATGATTACCAGAAGCTAAAAAAGTTTTTTGCCTTTTTTGTTCATTCAGTTGTTAAAAAACTAATCCTCCTATTTCCGAAACCCTGTGAACGTTTATGAATTTGCTTAGAATTTCAAATAAGTGTACCATCCATCATTTCTCGATTCATGCCAATTTCATCGAAATCGGTCCATAAACAACGGAGTTATAAGAAGTCCAAACGTACCTCCCATTTTGATATTTTTGTCCCCCTAAATCCACCTCTTTCAAATTCTGATTTTTTTTCAAAATGCAGTTTACGTCATGGCAAATCGATTGCCGTTTGTTGCGATGAAATCGGATGTGTGGTTCTCGAGATCTCGGGGGGGGGGGCCAATCCGCCCCCCCTTGCCGGGAATCGGCCATGCCGTCTAGCCCTCTGGGAATAGGGTTAATCACGTTATTGCGTAACAGTCCCACATTTTAGTTCCGGGAGACCTGAAATATGGGACTGTTACGTAATAACATGATAAGATCATGGGTTCCTGCGGAATATGGGCAATATTAACCGATATAACGCCACTGCGGTCATTTTTAAGGGACCAAGGTTAGCACTGTTGCCATAAGCTTCACTTAGGGTGGCATCGCTAGCTTTGGTCGCTCCCTTCGTGCTGCAGGGTAGTCACATAAGCCAATTTTTGTCATACTTCCCTCGAAGCTGTGCATTGCTCATATAAGATACGTGTAAGAACACGAAATAACGCCGTTTATGCTCGAAACAATACGTAACTGTGCTTACGTTTGTCCAGCTCAGCGACATAGAACCGGACGTTTTTAAAAGCAGAAATGCGAAACGATCATTGAGGAGGTTATTTCTGTGCCGTAGATTGTAGTTGCGCTAAGAAACTAAACAGTTATAAATTGGTGACATCTAATATCCTTGTGTCGTTTTCATTTCTGTGAGCAGCGGACAACGGAACTCCAACCGGCAGGAAACATACAGATTTATGACTGCATAACAGCGGGCAGTCAATAGCCACCAGTCTGCTGGGAGGGAACGTTGACTCAAAATCTGAATTTAAGTTTTCATGAAGCTCCATTTACGCTGTGATGTTTTCAGAGGCATCACCAATGCCTGGCATTCTGGACGTTGTGTTTTTTACCATCAAGCACGTGCTTTCTCAGGTTCATGCCTTCTAAACGGTGCGTTAAGATCTATAAGAAGCTAAAAAATTGCGACCAAGGTGATAGCAGCTGATAGCAGAGACCGGAGCCGGCGAACATGCGAAAGTTCTGTTGCTTTCTTTTGCTGTGCGGTGCTCATTTTTCGTTCTCTTTGATGCCTCCTAGTACATTTATACCGTTCCCGCTACCACCAAGACATACTAACTGATACACGCAGTCCGTCAAGTGGGAACGGCACCTAGCTACACATTTTTTTTGGAGGGAACAACAGGCTCTAGCACTGATTCTGCATTTTTAAGCCAGAATTTCCTTGAAGCAGTTGTTAGGACACATGTCTAGACGAGCTCGGACGAACACAGCCATTATTCTTTATTGCATTTGTCTCAGCTGTTGAATGAATTGTTTGATGTAAGACATGAAAATTACGTCTCCTACTATATTTCCAAGAGCAGTTTTGTTGAAGTGATTCGAGAGAACTGATGTTTCCAAAGACCTCATGGAAGAATACAAACTAAGGACATAAGTCATCGGGCTTTTTGTCACTTTAAACTGAACACTAAAAGCGGGAACTTTTGTCCGGTTATACAAGTAAACAGAAGACAGAAGTGTATTGACCGCACTCCCATAATTCAAGCACAAAGACATGGATGCTCAAACAGAACATAGTACCTTGGCCACTTTTCTGGGCGTGACGAAGGAAACGGCGACTAAATAGATCCACATCTACAGAAAAAGAATTATACCCAATTATTCATCATTGCACTGACCCGGCCACATAAATACAAGCTACAAGAACATGTGCGGCAACCATGGAAAAGCCTAACGTGCGAACACGAGTTGTGATGGCGTTGTTGTGCATTACAACATCACTTATGTGATCACTTATGTTATGCATACATCATCAATTATCCAAAATGCCTTCGTTAGCTCAAACAGTTCAGAAGGATCAAAATGGTTGTGTGAGGATGAGGTTTTTCTTTCAAAACAATGCTTTGCCTACTGAGCACGCAGTTTTCACAATCAAATAAACGTTATGCCTCAAATGCGTAGCGGAACTCATTCCGCTTGGCGTATGGACTATTTCCAGTCATCAAGTAATCACTACACAGTTCAAAGTTGCAAACCTGCCATTGTTATCCCTTGCACAGAGGGAGTTGGTTTGCAACCAAACAGTGAAGGGGTCCGTCTTGAGGCCTTGACCCGGCGGTGATGATGACATTACGAAACATAATATCAACACAGCCGTCCCTAACGACTGTCATGAAGGCGAGGCACTGCGCCTGGTTCAGCCTCAGCCAAGCATTCCCACTGGTTTCTTTTTTTTCATACCCACTGGCTTGAGGGGGGAAAGCAAACATCGCATGAGTTGACCGCATTGCTCAGAAATGCCGATCGTTCCATTGCACGTATAATGATCACGTGACTTGTGTTCTAAATCACTGTCTACGTATCCTCCCGTATAACAATAAGCCGATCGCCAAGCAGCACTACCGTAAGTGACAACAGGAAAGGAACAGGACTTTGTGCACACTGTTCCGCGGCACACACTGTTCTCAGTCACAAAGAACAACAGATCAGCTAGCCAGCGCACTATGGACTGCCACCAAACCGCACCTGACAACATGACCAACTGCCACTTGGCGGAGGAGGCCCCGCCCTCGCCGCCCACCACCGGCTGCCCCGCCGTGCGGTCGGCCGGTCCCGCGGCCGGGCGCCGCGGACTCAGTGAACGTCGAGGTCGGCGCCCAGCCGGCGCATCGCCACCAGCGAGTACTCGTACCCGAGGAAGGTGGCCGCGTTCACGATGAACGCGCGCACCGCCATCATGCTGAAGCCGGCGACCAGCGCGCGCGGCCCGTCCCTCAGCAGGGTGAGCTGAGCGCAGTGGAGGAGGCCGCGGTACATGGGCCGCGCCGGGTCGTCCGCCTGCAGGCGGCTCTTGAGCACGTCCAGCGGCAGGCACGAGCTCCAGGCGAGGAGGCCGGCCGCGCCGCCGGCCAGCAGCGTGGCGGCCGCCGGCGAGAGCCCGCCGCGCCGCTGCCCCTCCCAGCTGAGCCGCTCGTACAGCGCGATGTACAGACCAAACGAGTAGACGTCGCGCGCCGCCATGGCGCCCAGGCCGTGGTACCAGCTGCGCACGCCGCCGCTCCGGTACAGCTCGACCAGGCAGCCGACCGGGCCGGCGGCGGCCGGCGCCGGGTGCGCGCGCCAGCCGGCGCCGACCGTGCGCGTCTGCAGCTGAATCTTGACCAGGTCGACCGGCACGGCCACCACCAGCTGCGCCACGCCGCCCACGCAGCCGGCGGTGAACACGCGGCCGTAAGCGGGCTGATCGCCAGCCGGCCGCCCTCCCAGCGCCCAGTCCAGCGCGCGCAGCGTGTTGGAATACACGCCGAAGTAGATGGCGTTGAGCGCGCCGTTGGCCAGCAGTGGGAACGCCATGCCCTTGAAGAAGCCGTGCGGGCCCTCGTTGCGGAAGGTGTTGGTGACGGCGGTGCGGACGCCGACGCTGAGAGCCTGCTGGCGCACCTTGACCGTGTCGGCAGGATGACCGAGGAACACGCCGAACATGCCGCCCAGGCTGCCGGCGACGAACTCGTGCCAGAAGTCGCCCATGGCGACGGCAGCCGGTGCCTCTCAGCCGGACAGCACGCGGCCGGACTGCGCGCTCAGAGCGACACCGCTCGCCGGTCAGCCGGGCATCCCGGACAGGACAGAGGCGGTGACACCGGTTACCGCTCGGCCGGACAGCCGGACACTGCTGACAATTAGGCAGCCGAACAGGCCGGACAGTCCGGGGAGACTGGCCTCTCACTCCACTCACCGCCCCGCCGCCGATGGTCGGGCCAGCCGGACGGTGCGGAGACGGTCCGGGGACGGAGGCCGGGGACGGTTCGGGGGCGGTCTAGAGACGGTTCGGAGACGGTCTGGGGACGATCCAGAGAAGGTCCGTAGACGGTCCGGTGGCGGTCCAGAGACAGTCTCTTGGGACGGTCCAGAGAAGACGGTCCGGTGACGGTCCTGGGGCGGTCCAGAAACGGCCCAGAGATGGTCCTGGGATTGTCAGAGACGACGGTCCGGTGACGGTGCGGACACGTCCAGACACGGTCCGGAGACGGCGACCGGGGAGCGGCGC
This sequence comes from Capitulum mitella, assembly GCA_030062745.1. Classification (NCBI taxonomy): domain Eukaryota; kingdom Metazoa; phylum Arthropoda; class Thecostraca; order Pollicipedomorpha; family Pollicipedidae; genus Capitulum; species Capitulum mitella. Next base: position 29,034,820 of record CP099843.1, read on the forward strand.
CTGTCTCGGCGCCGGTGGCACGACTCGAGGCCTCCGAAGGCGTCAGAGTCCGAGACGCCGAGGTTGGCTGCTGACCGTGGCCAGATGTAAACACTTGTCGGGCAGGGTCGCGGCCAGTTACCATAGGAGGCGCGTCACGGCCAGGACACCCGCGCTCCGGGCAGCGCTCGTGGACCTTTGTGGGTGGCCGGGGGTCAGCGGCCCGCCAGAAGGTCGCAGACTCCTCTGAGCCCTGTCGGGTTTCGCTGGGTGATTCTTCTGTGGGCGTCTTATTTTGTAGCCGAGGAACACTTTGTATTTGATTTTGTAAGGGAGCCTGAGGGACGTGCTTCGCATTTTTTATTTTATTTTGCTTTTTTGTTTTATGGGTAAAGGATAACTACTCCGGATTTCAGAGTTCAAATTCCTGTGTCATTCCTCCCAAACTTCTTTTCGCAGTGGTCATTGGATTGGATTTTGCGTTAGGATCACGCTGAATACGACGCTGGGAAATTTTCGGGTCCTCATTGATCTGAGATGGGGACGATGAGCCCGCTCGGAAGGATGAGACGGTTAAAGGCGAATAAGATGTGCAGATTTCTGACAATTATTTTCTTGCTCAAGAGCTGCTCTTCAGGCTCTGGGATAAAGCTTTGATTTTCTGGCTGCGTAACACCAGTTCAGCAATGTTTAGTTACAAAACAATGCTAGTGAGTTAAAGTTATGCGGAGAGACGTTCCATACACGGTTATTTTTCATCTGGGTCAGGACTGCGATTCAGTCGTAACCGTTATCCCTGTCGACCCCAACGTCCCTGTCAATGTGCAGCTCACTGCCATCACTCACCTCATGAACACGCTTTCCATTTTTGCTGACCCTGGTATCCCTGGCTGTATCCCGACTCAGTTAGTTTCCCCACTTCAACGAATTCTCAAAACGCTTTATGAAACGTTTGCTTATGTTAACGAACGTATGTGAATTCGTAGGTACTGATGAGATGCTCCGACTGTCATATAATGGTAACCTGAAGATCGTGTATGGTACCCCTGTGGTTACTAGGAAGCCGGGATAAGAAACACTGACCTAATGTGTCTGCCTGACTGCATCCGTATGACAGGCGGTTAATTTCATCCATTAGCTGTGTGTGTCTGTAACGTCCTCTGGTGTCGCAGAGTATAAGCGACTGTCTAATGAAAAGTCCCTGTATGAAACAGGGCGCATTGCGCAGACAAAAAGGTGCATCGACATGCCTTCATCGCCATGCAGTTCTAAACCACATCGCAAACTCGAATCTGCCGCCTCTGCTCACAACCAATGCTATTTCAGCGACCAAGAACATTCATTGTAACAATGACTGCAAATATTGCCATGTAGCTTGCACTATCGGAGGTGAGCCAACTCATTTTGGCATTTTACGTGAAACTGTGTCGTGAGTCAGGAGTCACGACTCGTTCGTTTTACTTCACTCATTTTTTTCTCGTGACACAGGTCGGTCCAGAAAACCTCCAAGGGGATGGGACACGGACATAGCTCAGTGCACTGACTGATCGCTCCCGCCGAAATCCAGCCGGGACAATGGTTGAGCAAGAACAACAGCCTACACAAATGCTACAAATTCAACCCGAGAAAGGTGTGGCAGCCCTGTTGATGCCCAGCCGTGTGGTTTGTCCGTGCCGCATCCGTGGGCGAATGAAACGCTGGCGGGAACTGGAAGCCCCTTCGCAGACGGAATCGCCTTCGAAGGCCGGTGACGCCCGTATTTTCCTTTGCTTTTTTGCAGAGCACTTACGCGCTTGTTCCGCCGCGCGCTGTGCAATACGGGCTGCAATGCTGTTCGTGACCAGTGACATTGGTCTCATGTTGCCTCGCCCTACCCAGAACTTCCCACCTCCGTCTGTTCGCATCGCCAACTGTTGGTGGCCGTTCCAACGTTCTTGCCCATCGGCTGCCCTCCTCTCTGTCGTCATTGTTTCCGAAGTAAAACACAGAAAAGTGTTGAAAAGGAAATCCATCTGGCGGCCGAAATGTCCACATGGGCTGCCGGCCGCCACAGTCACGTGACCGACCCCAGTCGGCCAATGTCGCCGAAGCCGCGCGCCTGCCGCCGCGAGACCGGCACCGCCAACACCGGCGAACGTCGGCACTCCCATAACAATGCCGAGTACGCTATACACGACATTATGGAAGACACATCTCACAATATTCTATGAAAAATTCACGTTACAATAGGCCCGGGAATTCGGAAGCCCGCTATTCGTCGGGACTGGCACAACAACGCCAAGTACACTATACATTACAATATGGAAAACACATTAAAAAATACATTACACAATAAACCCGGAGAATTCTGGAGCGGTGCAAGGTGCCAAGCTGACGAGGAGCGCTTTTACTGCCGTCTTTGGTTTGGTCCGAGTGCCGGTGCTAATTTTCTGGCACCAGGCTAATCTCGCCGTGCCGTTATCAACGTACCCCCAGCCGGCGGCGGTATGCCGACTGAAGATACCTGCGCCGCGTTCTCGCGGACTGCGACTGCCAGGTGCAATACCTCTGCATACTGTGGTAGAGGAGGTGGACCTCTCAGGTGGACAGACAGCTGCTGGACTGGCGGCTGGTGTTCGTAGACGGGGTATCTGAGCAGCATCCACGCTGCCTCCACGGCGCTCAAGTAGCGGCGCCGCTGCTGGGTGGCGATCTCGCCGACCACTTCTCCCTCAGCCGACAACCTGAACATCACCTTGTCTCCGCCCTTCGTGACGTAGTTGATGACATATCGTAGAGATGTGACAGCGTGGGCGATGATGTCCACGTTGACAGGGCGCGGCTGAGGAACGGACTGTATGGCACAATCCAGCGGTTATCCACGTCGGCAGGGCCACGTCGACAGGACCGTCCGCCCGACCGGCGAGCCACACTGCGCGTCCTCCGTCACGGGGGCTGCGGCGCCCGCACCGGCGGTAGCCCTTGTCGTTGATTTCCGTGATGGGCTGGAAGTCCTCTGGGAAGCGCCTCTTGCACGCTACGTCGACCATACACGGCGTCCTTGGACGGAGGGTGCCGCACGGTCCGTGCTCCATCCTGGTGGTGGCGGTGGCGTGCCGTTCCGGCCCGGTGTCGGGTCCGGAATCTCGGCGCACACAGTGTTCGAGGTGGTCAGGGCGCCGCTTGTCTTCCGACGCCAGCCAGAGCACGATGTGTGAGTGCGCCAGCCCCCTCTTCTACTACTCGATGCTGTGGACAGAGGCTCGCACGCGGCCAAAGGCACCACCGTAACAGAGTACGGTCATCAGTCCCCGGACTTTCTGGCGAAAGGCCACTGACAGGATCCCGAGATAATCTTGAGTATGCTGTTCGGAGTACTGCCGTTCCAGCTTGGCGGTGATCCGACCAGAGAGGGTTGCAGGTGACCATGACGAACAGGTCACCGTCACATCGTCGCCGACGCCGTACTCGCGTATTTACGCCACGGCGTCGTTCAGCTCCGGTGCCATGTAGCGTGCGCCGCCGACATACGTTGCCGGCAGTACGATGCGCCCGACGTCGGCGCCCTGCGCGTCAACGGCACTGCAGATCGCCTCCGTGACGTCACGCCGCACAAGGTCTCGGTGCGCAGGTCGTCATGGTACTGCCGCAGGAGGCAGAGCTGGTCGGACCCAATCTTCGCGAACGCATCCGCCAGCAGCTGCTGGCAGAGCTGGTGGCCTCACGGAATGGTGTTGAAGTGGCCGGACCTGTAACGCAGATGGAAGGCGCAGTACTGCAGCGCCGAGATGCGCGAGCTCGCGTTTCATCTCGAGTGACCGTCCGTCGGTGCCGTGAGGGTGGAACAGCACGTAGTCGAGCGAATCGCAGCTCCGGTGGCACTCGTTGGCGCGCTCGGACCGGCTGTCACGGCGCTGCAGCATCACGGCGCTGCAGCACAATGTCACGCACGCTCCCTGGCCCGTCCGGCACCAGCTCCCCCACCTCCCCGGCCTCGGGCGGGTTGGAGCGGCGCTCATCCTCGGCGGGTGGCCGCCGACGTCCATCAATGACGATCGCGATGTCATCGCGGTCGTACTGCAGCAGCTCCATGGCCGAGCGCAGATCTCGCACGTGCACGTTGCACTCGTGCAGCACGCCCTGCAGCTGCTGAATCACGGCCGGCTGTGAAAGTGTTGGCGTGCGCCCTCAGCTTCCGCTTGAAAAAAGTAGATCTGAAGCTGCTGTAGCTGCGCGCCCTCCGTCGGTAGCAGACTGCCAATACGGTGGCAGACCTTGCCGTGCACCGTAAACGTTGGGCTCCAGCCTGGCTGACGCACCTCTCGCGGTCCATGCTGGCCAGCTGGAATGCGCTGTTGTAGGCCCGGGTGTTGACGACGAAGTGGCGATGGTGTAGCGACTCCGGCGCAAACCGCTGGCAGAATGCCGGCCGGGGGGGGGGCGGATGAAAGGGCAGAGCCACCTCGCCGTCTCGACAGCACGCGCCGGGGGACTCGTGCCGCCGACACAGCGCGCCACAATGCGTGCAGACGACCTGCACCTGCATCTGGCCCATCTGCAGCTCAGGCGGCGCCACAAAGGTGCGGCTGGTACCATGCAACGCTAAATCATGCAGACGCTTGGCGTCGCGCTGCTCCCGTCCTGCTGCCGGGTGACGGCTATCTGGGCGGTTGTCCCGCTGCTGACGCGTTGATGACGCCGGTTGCTGCCGGCGGCGGCCACGCGCACCGTGTTCAGGGAGAACAGTCTCCATCATTCTACTTTGGTCTCGCTGGTCCTCGCCGCCCTCCGGAGCCTTCTCCACGCCGCTTTGCTCCAGCGGCCGCAGATGTCAGAGAGGCGGTCGCACCGCTGGCCCGGGACCCCCGCGGGCGGCGCCGGCTCTGGGACGGTGGGGCCACCGGCTGTGCCCTAGAAGCGACACAACACTTAAATTAGCCATACACTCATAATACAGGGAAGATACTGGCTATGACCTTACGCACGCTTTTGTGGAATATCCCAAGGGACTTTACCGGGGACGGGGACTTGAGAAACATCCTAATATCCTATTAGGTCACACTTATGTAACTGACCCTTTTACAGAAAATGTCACTGCAAAGACACTGGCTGTGACCTAATGTTGTCATGGAGTCTCACAAGAAAAGTTGGAGCCGTGCTCCCCCCTCTCTCCTATCATTCTTTGCATGCAGTGTTATTACATGTATCTACTGTTATCTATCTACTCTATCAACTACTCACCTACTATCTGCCATTACCTACTAGTATTGTTAAATGTACCGAACTCAAAATGCCCTCCCTAGAAGAGGCTTTATCTGTGACGTAACGTTGTCAAACTACCGTCCCCCTCCAAGGAGTCGATTTCTGTACATGACGGGGGGGGGGCGAGGCAAGGGCCCAGCAATCTTAGCTCCTCCCAAATGTGAGTTTCTCAACGGATTTAGTCAAATATATATATATATATATATATATATATATATATACATGGGAGACCAAAAGATGGGAAGATACATCACTCTGATTTGTTTTATGCTTTCTGTCCGTCTCTTATCTATTGCGGCTGCTATCTTCGTTATTATTGCCCATTCCCCTCTGAAACCAGCAAAAATATTGGGGACCCAAACTCACATTGGGAGAAGGAGCCCAAATGAACAATGGGGAGGGGACCCGGTCCCTCACAAGAGAAAACAAATCAACATCCCTGTCCCCTAGCCACCTACCTTTTTACCTCATATAATAGGGATCGAGTGTCAGTGCTAATTTGCTGACATCAGCTTTATCTCGCCTCGCCCTTATCGACTTATCTCCAGCAGGGGCGGGGTAGGCCGTGCTAGGCCGCTTAAAGATACTTGTGCCGACCTCGCGGGAGCTGCGGCATGTTGCAAAGTGCATTCAAAGTCCGTGCCTAGCACATTAACTTACGATTTGGGCCCGATTGGCCCAAGGTAACTCAAACACCAATGCGTGTCGCACGACATGGATTGGTACGAACTCTTTGATTGGCGTTCGTCAAAAGCAGGGCGTCAAAAGTACGGTAGGGCCGCCAATAGCTATATGGCAGCGCAGAACTATGACGCAATGCAGGCATGTTTTGGACACTACATGCTACGTGAATGGTGGTAAAGGCCTTTTCAGACAACTTTTAGGGGCAATTTAAGTCCCTAAAAGCGATTTAGCAGTGCTCCAGTCTACGGAACCGGCTTTTCTTGTCTTGTCAGCGGTGTCAAATCGTACATCGAACATTCTCATTCTCGATAATGTGTTATTTTTTCCAAACAGCTCCCGACGATGATGGTTACATCTATGTTCAAAAGAGAGAACCTAGGCTAGTTTGCTGACTAGCTCGCGGTGCAGTCGGAAATGAGGGCTTACCTTTCTGTTGAAATACACGATAAAGAGAAAGACCTTGACCTAAAAACTTTTACATTCGTCCCTAATATCAATCACCAGGACTTTAATGGTTCCAGAGACGACGGCTGCTTTCTTTTTCGTGATCATGGCAGCGATGCGTTTCCTTGGAGGCTTCATGTATACAACCAAGGTTTCTCATTTTCTTTTTCAGGGGAAAGAAGTACTGGTTTTAACGGTTGTGTAAACAATTTGAAAAAAAAATACTACACAAGGGGTAGTATATGCCGTACAGATTACAGTAAAATGTAATTGGCCAATTTAACGCCATGATGCAAAAGATGGAAAGACTAAATGGCACGATGCTTTCCAAATGTCTGCAAAACCTTCCCGCAGCTGTCTGTTCCAGATTACAGTTTGGTACAACATAGCGCAGAAAGTTGGGCAGGGACGTAGCCAAAGGGGAGGGGCATGGGACCATGGCCCCCTTGAGCCAAGCGGTCTTCACTAGATTTTTGGCGATTCGCATGAATACGGAATAGTAATCATAAATGTTACCAAAGCAAGCGTTATGTTTCCCTGTGCATTAATTTTGAGGTAAATTACGTGAAATTACTACTTTTTGCTATACATTTTGTCATATGCCAGTGGCGTAAGGCAAAATTTGACATTTGTTCCCCCTCCCCCGAGGAAAATTTTGGCAACGAGCCTGAAGTTGGAACATTTAGTAGAACAGCTCACGTCATGTGCTTCCATATGTGCTTAGCCTTATGCTTCAGTAACCATGGCTTGGTTTACGTGCTCCACAAAAGGAACGACAAATGTAACAAATGAAACCCAAAAACAACATCAGTTTTGCTATCAAAGAGTAATGCCTATAGCATCTCCTTTCTGAAGAAATTCATGTCTTTGTTTAGTTTGAGTTCCCATTTCTAATAACGCGTATCTTCTGACATAAAGGATCCTTGATACATCGCTGTCCGAGCTACTGCATTGTGTTTTCTAAGACCTGGCAATATGTTACAGGTTTCTCACTGGTAAAAACTTGTCTCGTGAGCCACATGCTCATGGTGCACCGTACCAAGTCGTCACTTGACACTCCAATTGCTGGGATCCATGCCTAGGTCGTGTGAAAATTCGAGCCTCCAACTCGCTGTAGTTTTGGGCTGGCCACACGATTAATCGTTCTGGCCGAACACACGTAGATTGCTTTAGTATAGTAGAGACAGGCGCTTATGACTTCCTTTGGTGTAGCAGACAAACGCTAGCGCTTGCTCCGCTGCGCGCCAGTGCAACACGGGCTACAGTGCCTTACGTGGCCAGTGACATTAGTCACATGTTGCTCTGCCCCCACGACGAGCTCTCCACCTGTAAGTTCGCATCATCCATTGTTGATGATCTGCTCAGTGTTCCTGCCAGTTGTCTCATCTGCATCTCAGGCGGAGCCGCAAAACTTGCGTCTGGTTTAGTGCAGTGCTACCATTTCCTTGCGTCCCTCGCGGTGGCACTCGTTGTGAGCGGTACTCTGGGTGTCGCGTTTCTCCCCTCCTGCTGCTGGTCAGCAGTCATGTGGGCAGCATGCTGCGACAGCCGCTGTTGCCGCTGCGGCGACGCCTCCTGCTGTCGGGCGGCGGCCATGCGCGCCGCGTTCGAAGAAAGCCGTCTCCATCGTTCTTCTTCGGTCTCCCTGGCCCTCGCCGCTCTCATCCTGACAACCTTTGCCGAGACTGCTCGAGGCCGTTTTGCTCCAGCGGCCGCAGACGTCACAGACGCGTCACCCGTACTCGTGAGAGACAGGTCCAGTGAGACGGCACCGGCGGTTTTGGTAGAATGGTCCAACCATGGCCCATTCCACCGAAACCCGGCATTTCACCATTTACACCTGGACCCCCCAAACATACTCAGAATGTAGGTGCTTTGGGCAAATAACATTTTTTGCACTTGAAAACCGCTCACATTTGATATACATGGAGGTCAAAAAAGGGCCCGCCGATCATCCTCAGTTAATATGTAAGCTGAGAGGGATGACAATTTGCAGCTTTAATTTGCGTTCTGTTTGGCCCTTGTGCATCACTCGGGCTCAATTTCGTCCCAGCTCTACCTCTAAAATTGTTTTGATTAAATTGCTTTACCCGGGTTATCAGCGGGAGAGAACAATTTGCTGCCCGGAGCTGCTGCCCAAACCATACTCTAAAACTAACAAGTATTTTGACTTTCTGATGACAGGAATCGATGAAGCTGTAAATGAGGACTGTCGCGTTTGGCTTTTGAAATGTTTTATGCTGTAACGACTGAAAAAGTGGACTTAAATGAGCGTTGCAGTCACAAATGACCAATCAGCTGTTGCTGCCCAAACCATTCTCGAAAACCATCTTACAGATTTTCAGAAAACCATAAGCAGTCGACTCACAATGTCCAGAAATAGTTCGCGTTTGAGTTCTACTGAATTCCATAAGTTATTAACCCGTCCCCGACTGGGGGGGGGGGGCAGTTGACTGCGCCCCCTGAGGTTTTTCTGGGATTGCGAGAGAACCAACAAACACAGATTCACGAAACTTTGTGTACCTTTTGCTCCATCAATTTTACATCTTGTATCAAAATTTTGACCTCAGGTCACGTCAGGTGCCTGACCTAGGTTAGGTCAAACAGACCTATGTCAAAAAAAGTTTAGCGACCTCCAACTTTTTTGCAAAACAAGATATCTCAATAATACTTTCAGGGATTAGTGATCGTGATAGATGTAACAAATCTGCTATCTCAGATTTTTCGGAATTTTTTGGGTCATTGACCTAAGGTCAAGCCCATTTTTAAGACATATCGCCATTTTTTTCCGGAAATTGACAGAACATTCCATAACATTTTTACTGTGGAATGAAGCAGACATCTGATTACCGTCATTGGGCAAAGTATCAGTGACTTCCAGCCATTGACCTGAGGTCAGGTCACGAATAACTGTAGTGGGCCAAAATGCACCACCGTCAAAATCGACGATGAATTACTCAGAATGGGTAGAAAATGGCAGAACTAGCGTGCGCAGACGTAATTAATACCAGGAACCTCAAAAAGTTTGAAAAAGTAGCATATTTTGGAAATAAACAGGCTCTCGCGAATAAAGTTCCGCCAACTTTGTACATTGGCAACTAATAAATTTTTCCAAAATTTAAGCACGAGAAACCATCACAAGAACCACAAAGATCAATAAAATTTACATAGATCGTCTTTTTTCGCGAAAATAAAGGAACGCTAAAATTAGTTCCCGTCAATTTGGTACCGCATACGGCCGCGGCGCACACTTGACCGCTGACGGGAGAATTACGGTGTCTTTAACTCAACGTTTCGGCGTATATATTGAACAAATCTGGGGGAATCAGACGTGTATCGGCATCCGCGGACATTTACTTGTGCGCTGGTGCCTTTACCTATGCGTTATTAGTCACAGTCCTTGAGATTCAGGCCATTTCTCGGTCTCATGCAGTCGGCTATGAGAAAACATATATAGGGCGTAAATTGGCTTAAATATTATCTAAAACTAAAAATGAGACCAGTTTCGAGCTCTACTCGTCACAGGCTTTCCAACGGTATGCTTATTTTTATCGTGCGACCAACCATTCGTGAGTTAGAGGGGGGGGCAGTCAACTGCCCCCCCCCCCCAGTCGCCGATGTTCGGGACGGACCGACGGTCGTGCGCGGGTTAACAAAGATATGGACGGAAACCAAAAATGGTCTTGCTGCCCAAACCATACTCAAAAACCACTCAACTAACGTCTACGAAACCACCACCAGTCGACTGGAAATGCTCTGAAATGGTTCGCGTTCAAGTTTCATCCAGAAATATGCACTCTAAGCAGAGAAAAGTGCATAAACGTGAAATTCGGAACTGCTGCGCGCTATCACTCACTAATAACGCAACGCCCATGTTGCTGCCGAAACCATACTCAAAAGGCACCCTATAGATTTTGATGAAACCAGCAGTAATCTATTGCTAGTGCCCAAGAATAGCTCGCGTTTGAATTTTATGAACTTCCATACGTTGCTAACAAAGACTGGATGGGAGCCAGAAATGGTACTCCTGCTGCCCAAACCATACTCAAAAATCACTACACCAATGTATTTCTGGCTCCCATCCAGTCTTTGTTAGCAACATATGGAAGTTCATAAAATTCAAACGCGAGCTATTCTTGGGCACTAGCAATTGATTACTGCTGGTTTCATCAAAATCTATAGGGTGCCTTTTGAGTATGGTTTCGGCAGCAACATGGGCGTTGCGTTATTAGTGAGTGATAGCGCGCAGCAGTTCCGAATTTCACGTTTATGCACTTTTCTCTGCTTAGAGTGCATATTTCTAGATGAAACTTGAGCGCGAACCATTTCAGAGCATTTCCAGTCGACTGGTGGTGGTTTCGTAGACGTTAGTTGAGTGGTTTTTGAGTATGGTTTGGGCAGCAAGACCATTTTTGGTTTCCGTCCATATCTTTGTTAATAACTTATGGAATTCAGTAGAACTCAAACGCGAACTATTTCTGGACATTGTGAGTCGACTGCTTATGGTTTTCTAAGAATCTGTAAGATGGTTTTCGAGAATGGTTTGGGCAGCAACAGCTGATTGGTCATTTGTGACTGCAACGCTCATTTAAGTCCACTTTTTTCAGTCGTTACGGCATAAAACATTTCAAAAGCCAAACGCGACAGTCCTCATTTACAGCTTCATCGATTCCTGTCATCAGAAAGTCAAAATACTTGTTAGTTTTAGAGTATGGTTTGGGCAGCAGCTCCGGGCAGCAAATTGTACTCTCCCGTTATCAGCGTAAATCACACATCTGAAATACAGGATCCTTAATCCATCGCTGTCCGAGCTTTTGTGACATGTATTTCGAGACCTGACGAAATGACATAGGTTTCTGCATCAACAAAAACTTGTCTGGTGCGCCACGTCCTCACGGTGTCGTCCGAGTCGTCATGCACTCCTTCGGGTCCATACCTGGGTCTTGTGAAAATTTCAGCCTCCAGCTCACTCCGGTTTGACCTGGACAATGATTAATTGTTTCGGACAAACACACGTCTTGCTTTAATATGGTAGAGATCCTCAATGCTGTGGACTATTGTGTTCCGTTTCCTCTCGCATCGGACGCCCGTACGGTCTCCATCTTAATGTCTGTCAAGACAGCCGACGCTCAGCCCACGGTCAGCCCAAACTCGAATGTCCGTCAAGACAGCCCATATTCAGCCCAGATTCGGGACGCCTCAGACCGCAGCGAAACTAACACACAACATAGGTCGAAGCACTAGTAGTCGGTGGTCTAGGCCATTCAGCGGCACTCCTAACCGTTTGACCTCCAAAGGCCAACAAAGGTCACATTGCCGAAATTTGCACAGCAGATTGTGGCCCACCCAGCAGAGCTACGGCGCTCAAAATGACACCAAACGACTCGCCCAGACCGAGTCTTACTTTCCCAATACAAATTTGACCTCTCAATGTCATACAATGACCTAAGGTCATTTACGGGTCACGTTGGATATACAATTGCACAGCATATCTTTAAGATACCAGTAGGTCAAATTGAGATAAAAAGAACACCATTGTGTATTAATTTTTTTCAATACCTCCATTGATGTGATTTTTAGTGAAGTTTACTAATGATCTTTTATATATATTTTTTTGGTTAATAAAAAATAGGAAGTAGTTCTGACTAAAATTTGCAGCGTTTTAAATTTCGGTTTTCGGTGCATTTTGTCTCGCCTAGGTCAAACGAGGTCACGCATGCGCAAATGACTTTCAGGAAAAGTTACTTCGCTTTACGGGCTAGACGATGATGTACTTTTGATCTCAATTTGGCCTATTGGTATGTTCGAGATATGCTGTGCAATTGTATATCCAACGTGACCCGTAAATGACCTTAGGTCATTGTGTGTCATTGAGAGGTCAAATTTGTATTGGGAAAGTAAGACCAGGTCTGGGCGAGTCGTTTGGTGTCATTTTGAGCGCCGTAGCTCTGCTGGGTGGGCCACAATCTGCTGTGCAAATTTCGGCAATGTCACCTTTGTTGACCTCTAGAGGTCAAACGGTTAGGAATGCCACTGAATGACTTAGGTCATCGACTGCTAATGCTACGAACTTTGTTGTGTGCAAGTTTCATTGCGATCTGAGGCGTCCCGAATATGGGCTGAATCTGGGCTGAATATGGGCTGTCTTGACGGACATCAAACTCGAGACCCCTTTAACCCTATTCCCGGCGGGGGGACTGAATCCGCTCCCCTCGGGATTTTTCTTGCCAATTCCAGACGTTTTAACGCAGCTTCACGAAACTTGGTGACTTTTCCTAGCTATTCTTTCTACGTGCCGTGACAAAATTTCAAAATTCTACCCTGCTCAGGAGCGGAGCCAAGCAACGTTTCTGGGAGGCACCTCAAGCAATTTTTGGCCATGTTGAGGGTAAAAGAAAAATGTCTGCCAAAAACAGAGTATTTAAGATAGAACTTAAAACTTTAAATGGATGTATAGCCAAATAGTTGGGCAATGTGCAGATGTAATTTTATTTATCTGAGGTCACTTTACAAGGTCAGGTCAAGGTCAAAAGTCATTTTTTGCAATAATCAAAATTGCTTTTTTGCAATAATTTCCGCGCCATTTTTTTCAAATGCGAAACCCGGAATATATACGGCGTAGAAGGGTGCCCTCTATTTGTTTACCAAGTTTCAGCTTGATATCGGGTCGGGTCACCAAGCTATGACGTAAAATGTCAGTGCGCGTACCCTATATCGCAATAGCCATAATATGACATTTTTCAAATAGAGTGAATTCGAATGATTGAAAACGTTTACAGATAATACTAAATGCACACCAGATCATCCCAAGTGACCCCAAGGTCACTGGAGGTCATTTAAGGTCAAAGGTCACAAGTTGATCTGAAGAAGGTGTGACCATGACAATTTCCCCTTTTTCATGTCCCTGGCACCGCCTATGGCAACATTATACAAACATTGTAATGCGATTTGTACTTCTTGAGCAAAGCATGACTAGCAGAAGCCAAAAAGTGTTTTTTTGCCTTTTTTGTTCATTCAGTTGTTAGAAAACCCACCCTTCTTTTTTGAAACCCTGTGAACGCCCATGAATTTTCTCAAAATTTCAGGTTTGTAGACCTATGGTAAAAGACCTATCCATAATCTCTCGATTCATGCCAGTTCCATTGAAATCAGTCAATAAACAACGGAGTTATAAAAAGTCCAAAAGTACCCCTGATTTTGACATTTTTGCCCCCCTGTATCCACACATTTCAAAATTTTGAACATTTCTTTTCATTAAAATGTAGTTCACGTCACGGCAAATCGATTGCTGTTGGTTGCGATGAAATCGGATGTGTAGTTCTCGAGATCTCAGGGGGGGCCGAATCCGCCCCCCCCCCCCCGCCGGGAATCGACCATACCGTCTAGGCCTCCGGGAATAGGGTTAAAATCGCCCAAAAGGCGTCAGTAGATAAATGTTGACTAACTGAGCTCATTGACAAACGTCAATTGACATTGACTCATTGATCAAACGTCCATCGCATCTATTACTTTGCACTCCAGAGCACAAAACACAAAACACCACAACAATGCCGCGGAGACAAATGTACTTTAAACCCCAATAAATAGGTACTCAAAATGTTCGTCTCTGGCCGCTGAGTTTAAAAATACGGCATACGCTACATTTCAATGATAACATTTTGGGTTATTACGAAAGATGACCGTTTTATTACCTTATGCTTTATTTCCCATTGCATGGGACCCGAAGGAACTGATTTCGGCGGACCCCTTCGATTTCGCCAGTTTATTCTGTGCTGGAACCTAGAACTACAATACACATCAGGACATCACCAGAACTCCATAGGATCAAATTGGGATCCAAAAAATATACGTCAAATACGCATTTTTTAATGCTATTCCAAACCGGCACAACCAGATACTTAAAATGTTCCTCTTGTGCTGCTGAGTCCAAAAATAACACATCGGTAACATTTCGGTGGAAACTTTTTTAGTTATAGCGAAAGGAAACTGTCTTTCTACCCTATTCTTTATTTCCCATTGGATTTAACATGGGACCCTATGGAACTGATTTCGGCGGACCCCTTCGATTTCGCCAGTTTCTTCTGCACTAATACCCAGAGCCGTAATACACAAAAACCATCATCAGAACTCCATCGCATTGATGTCCACACGGTGAAATCGGGCTCCAAAAAATATACGTCAAAAACACATTTTTTAATGTTATTCCAAACCGGGACAAACAGGTACTCAAAATGTTCGTCTGGAGCCGCTGAGTCTAAAAATACAGCATGCGCAGCATTTAAATGATAACGTTTTGAGTTATTGCGAAAGATAACGGTTTTTTTACCCTATGCTTTATTTCCCATCGGATTTAACATGGGCCCCTATAGAACTAATTTCGGCGGACCCCTTCGATTTCGCCAGTTTTTCTGTACAGGTACCTAGGGCCGCAAAACACATGAAACCATCATCAGAACTCCATCGCACTGATATCCACACGGTGAAATCGGGCTCTACAAAACAGACGCTAAAAAGACATTTTTTAATGTTATTTTAAACCGGAACAAACGGATACTCAAAATGTTCGTCATGTGCCGCTGAGTCCGAAAATGGCGCATACAAAACTTTTGGTTATTACCTTTTTTATTTATTGAGAAACGAAATGGTTTTTCTAACCTGTGCTTTATTTCCCATTGGATTTAACATGGGACGCTATGGAACTGATTTCGGCGGGCCCCTTCGATTTCGCCTATTTCTTCTGTACTGGTACCTAGAGCCGCAATACACATGAAACCATCACCAGAACTCCATCGCATTGATATTCACACGGTCAAATTGAGATGAGATGACAAGTGACACGGATGATGTGAAGGAGCAGTGGAAACCGAGAAAAATAAACAGAGAAGGTCCACATACCTCCAGAAAGATTTTTCTTCGTTATCTACTGCCTCATTCCACTCTGCAAGGAGCCAGATCCCACCAGCCGAAACTCCAGCCGAGACTCCAGCCAAGACTCCAGCCAGAAATGTAGCCAAAACTCCATCCGAGACTTCAGCTGAGACTGTGGCCGAGACTCCAGCTGAGACTCCGGCTGAGACTCCGCTCAAGATCCCGTCCAGTCAAGACTCCGGCCGAGACTCCAACGGAGACAAGGAAACAGAGCATCACGCCAAATGGCCACAGCTCCACAAGACAATACTCGTTATTGTTGTATTGCCGGCACGTTATTGTCGCAGTTGTGACAATAACGTGCCGATAACGCCGCTGTGGTTAGCTTGAGCTTGCTGCGCTTACCAAGCAGAATCAAGCCAGGACTTTCTGGAGAATTGCCATCTTATTATGTGTTTCTTTCCAGCTGTGCGCGCGGCCCGGTGCCGCAGCCCCATAATGGGCGACATCGCCACCGTCTGCTTTGCTTCGGCAACCCGCTGCTGAACATGGTGCTGAATGTGAACAGCAACGAACTACCGAACAAGTGTGGCCTGTGGACCGACGACCAGACTGAGATCTACCAGCAGCGGAAGCCGCTGTTCGAGGTGTTCGGCAGCGGCCAGGTGTCGTTCTGTCTGGGCGGCTCGGTGGAGAACACCACTCGCCGGTACTGCCGGGTTCCGGGGGAGCTCGGACGGGTGGCCTTCAGCGGCGCTGTTGACGTCGACAAGTTCCGTCAGAGGCTGGAGAAGCTGTTCAGCGCGGACGGCGTCGGCACCAGATACGTAGTGCACTTGGGCCAGCCCACGGGGCGCTTTAAGAACCTTGTGCGTGGCGCGGACCGCTCTTTAGTGACCAGCATCGACGGTACCAATATCTGATGACCTGAGCGCGCCTTCCTGCCGCACAGCCTGGCTGTACTCAGTACCGACACTTGTAAATACTTTGATGGTGTTTCGTGACCGGTGACCCAGAGAACCTTACAGGTGGATAAGTTCTGCTGGTTCTGTTCGTTCTGGTTCGTTGGTGCTGCTGAACGCTGTCGGCACCTTATCGGTGGCCATGCTGCCAATCTGGCCGTCCCTGATCGCCGACAAGAATACAATTGTATGTCGTTAACACGTTTTCTGTCATGGCTTGAGCGGCTTTGCAAAGAGATTAGAAAGTGTGGTTTCCACCTATTTTCTTTGGAGCCCAGTTTTACGGGGTGAATTTCCATGCGATATAGTGCTGGTGATGGTTTCATGTGTATTGCAATTCTGGATACCAGTACAGGAAAAAATTGGCGAAATCGAAGGAGTCCGCCGAAATCAGTTCCATAGGGTTCAGTTCAGTTCAGTTCAGTTCAGCCGAAATCAGTTCCATAGGGCGAAATCAGTTCCACAATAAAGCATATGGTAAAAAACGGTTATCTTTCGCAATAACTCAAAATTTTATCATTGAAATGTACTGTTTGCTATATTTTTTGGACTCGGCGGCCCGAGACGAACATTTTGAGTACCTATTTCTCCAGGTTTGGAATGACATAAAAAAACGTGTTTTTGACGTATATTTTCTGGAGCCCGATTTCACCGTGTGGATATCAATGCGATGGAGTTCTGATGATGGTTTCATGTGTATTACGGTTCTGGGTATCAGTGCAGAAGAAATGGGCGAAATCGAAGGGGTCCGCCGAAATCAGTTCCATAGGGTCCCATGTTAAATCCAATGGGAAATAAAGAATAGGGTAGGAAAACGGTTTCCTTTCGCTATAACTCAGAAAGTTACCATCAAATTGCTACTGATGTGTTATTTTTTGGACTCAGCAGCACAAGACAAACATTTCAAGTACCTGGTTGTGGCGGTTTAGAATAACATTAAAAAATGCGTTTTTGACGTATATTTTTGGGATCCCAATTTGACCGTGTGGATATCAATGCAATGGAGTTCTGGTGATGGTTTCATGTGTATTGTAGTTCTAGGTACCAGTACAGAAAAAATTGGCGAAATCGAAGGGGTCCACCGAAATCAGTTCCATAGGGGCCTATGTTAAATCCAATGGGAAATAAAGTATAGGGTACAAAAACGATTTCGTTTCTCAATAAATCAAAAAGTTATTAACCAAAAGTCTTGCATGCGCTATTTTTGGACTCAGTTGACACAAGACGAACATTTTGAGTACCTGTTTGTCCCGGTTTGGAATAACATTAAAAAATGTGTTTCGGCGTATATTTTTTTGGAGCCCGATTTCACCATTGGATATCAATGCGATGGAGTTCTGATGATGGTTTCGTGTGTATGACGGTTCTGGGTACCAGTACAGAGGAAATTGGCGGAATCGAAGGGGTCCGCCGAAATCAGTTCCTTCGGGTCCCATGTTAAATGCAATGGGAAATAAAGCATAGGGTAAAAAACGGTCATCTTTCGCAATAACTCAAAATGTTATCATTTAAATGTAGTGCATGTTGTATTTCTAAACTCAGCGGCCCGAGACGAACATTAGTACCTATTTGTTGGGGTTTAAGGCACATTTGACTCCGCGGCATTTCTGTGGTGTTTTGTATTTTGTGCTCTGGAGTGCAAAGTAATAGATGCGATGGACGTCTGATGGTGTCAATGAGCTCAGTTAATCAACATCTATCTACTGACGCGTTTTAGGCGATTTTAAAGGGGTCTCGAGTTTAGGCTGACCGTGGGCTGACCGTGGGCTGTCTTGACAGACATTCCACCTTAGACCATCCAGGAGGGGATGGCTCATTCCCCCCTCAACGGACCTGCTACCAAACTGAATCTTGACAGATTTTATGTTAACCGGTATACAGAGCCTTGAGTTATGCGATGCTAACTGAGATCTTTGTCAAAGAGCTGACTGATCTAATTTAACAATCGATTAACTCCGTTCATTTAACCCGCGCACGACCGTCGGTTCGTCCCGAGCATCGGCGACTTTGGGGGGGGGGGGCAGTTGATTGCCCCCCTCTAACTCACGAACAGTTGGCCGCACGATAAAAACAAACATACCGTTGGAAAGCCTGTGACAAGTAGAGCTCGAAACTGGTCTCATTTTTAGTTTTAGATAATATGTAAGCCAATTTACGCCCTATATATGTTTTCTCATAGCCGACTGCATGAGACCGAGAAATGGCCTGAATCTCAAGGGCTGTGACTAATAACGCATAGGTAAAGGCACCAGCGCACAAGTAAATGTCCGCGGCTGCCGATACACGTTTAATTTCCCCAGATTTGTTCAATATATACGCCGAAACGTTGAGTTAAAGACACCGTAATTCTTCCGTCAGCCGTCAGTGTGCGCCGCGGCCGTATGCAGTACCAAATTGACGGGAACTAATTTTAGCGTTCCTTTATTTTCGCGAAAAAAGACGATCTGTGTCAAATTTATTGATCTTTGTGGTTCTTGTGATGGTTTCTCATGCTTAAATTTTGGAAAAATTGATTAGTTGCCAATCTACAAAGTTGGCGGAGCTTTATTCGCGAGAGCCTGTTTATTTGCAAAATATGCTACTTTTTCAAACTTTTTGGGGTTCCTGGTATTACTTACGTCTGTGCAAGTTAGTTCTGCCATTTTCTACCCATTCTGAGTAATTCATCGTCGATTTTAACGGTGGTGCATTTTGACCCACTACAGTTATTCGTGACCTGACCTCAGGTCAATGGCTAGAAGTCACTGATACCTTGCTCAATGACGGCAACTAGATGTTTGCTTCACTCCACACTAAAAATGTTATGGAATATTCAGTCAATTTCCGAAAAACGGCGATATGTCCTAAAAATGGGGTTGACCTTAGGTCAATGACCCGAAAAATTCCCAAAAATCTGAGATGACTGCTTTGTTGCATCTATGACGGCCATTAATCCCTGAAAGTATTAATGAGATATCTTGTTTTGCGAAAAAGTTACAGGGCGCTTAACTTTTTTGACATAGGTTCGTTTGACCTGACCTAGGTCAGGCACCTGACCTGACCTGAGGTAAAAATTTGGACACGAGACGTAAAATTGATGGAGCAAAAGGTACACAAAGTTTGGTGACTCTGTGTTTGTTTGTTCTCTCGTAATCCCAGAAAAGCCTCAGGGGAGGCAGTCAACTGCCCCCCCAGTCGGGGACGGGTTAACACGAAATCGTCTCAAACGTGCGACGTCTACGGTCACATCAAGTAAGTCGACAAAAACAGGACAAGCAGCGTCGATACCGTTTTTAGTGTTAAGTTGACATCTTACTGAAAATGGTCCACCCAACTTTGTTAAATTCCTCTTAAAACTTTTGCTTCTTTCAATATATGCCAATAACAATATTAACCCGCGCACGACCGTCGGTCCGTCCCGAACATCGGCGACTGGGGGGGGGGGGCAGTTAACTGCCCCCCCTCTAACTCACGAACGGTTGGTCGCACGATTAAAATAAACACACCGTTGGAAAGCCTGTGACGAAAAGAGCTCGAAACTGGTCTCATTTTTAGTTTTAGATAATATGTAAGCCAATTTACGCCCTATATATGTTTTCTCATAGCCGACTGCATGAGACCGAGAAATGGCCTGAATCTCAAGGGCTGTGACTAATAACGCATAGGTAAAGGCACCAGCACACAAGTAAATGTCTGCGGATGCCGATACGCGTCTAATTTCCTCAGATTTGTTCAATATATACGCCGAAACGTTGAGTTACAGACACCGTAATTTTCCCGGTCGGCCGTCAGTGTGCGCTGCTGCCGTATGCGGTACCAAATTGACGGGAACTAATTTTAGCGTTCCTTTATTTTCGCGAAAAAGGACAATCTATGTCAATTTTATTGATCTTTGTGATCCTTGTGATGGTTTCTCATGCTTAAATTTGGGAAAATTGATTAGTTACCAATCTACAAAGTTGGCAGAGCTTTATTCGCGAAAGCCTGTTTTTTTCCAAAATATGCTACTTTTTCAAAGTTTTTGAGGTTCCTGGTATTAATTACGTCTGTGCAAGCTAGTTCTGCCATTTTCTACCTATTCTGAGTAGTTCATCGTCGATTTTGACGGTGGTACATTTTGGCCGACTACAGTTATTCGTGACCTGACCTCGGGTCAATGGCTGGAGGTCACTGATACTTTGCCCAATGACGGCAACTATATGTCTGCTTCACTCCACGCTAAAAATGTTTTGGAATATTCCGTCAATTTTCGAAAAAACGGCGATATGTCTTAAAAATGGGCTTGACCTTAGGTCAATGACCCGGAAAATTCCGAAAAATCTGAGATAGCAGATTTGTTGCATCCATCACGATCACTAATCGCTGAAAGTATTATTGAGACATCTTGTTTTGCGAAAAAGTTAGAGGGCGCTAAACTTTTTTTGACATAGGTCTGTTTGACCTGACTTAGATCAGGCACCTGACCTGACCTGAGGTCAAAAGTTTGACACGAGACGTAAAATTGATGGAGCAAAAGGTACACAAAGTTTGGTGACTCTGTGTTTGTTGGTTCTCTCGCAATCCCAGAAAAACCTCAGGGGGGGCAGTCAACTGCCCCCCCAGTCGGGGACGGGTTAAGCCATGAACTGCAAAATGTATTCCATCGTGAAAGGACACGCTACAAATTAGCGAATGAAACAGTAAGTTGCCGCGGGAATAAGTCATCTTGTCTTATCCCCGTGTGGAAGGGCGGCGCCATAGCTTTTGAGTTAGAGGTGCAAAATTTTCAGGGGGCCTCCTAGACAAAATGGGGCCTCCTCCCAAGGGGGGGGCTCTTTATTCATACAGGGAGTTTCTCGATCCAGCAAAGGACTTATCCCAGGACTAATGCAAAAATATGGTTTTCTGCCCCCGAACAGGGGCCTCCTGATACATGGAGGGGACGTCCTAGTCAAGAACAAGGGCCTCCTGACTCATCAAGAGGTCTCCCAAGCCAGCAAAAGGCCTCCTTATACCAAAACAGAACATCTTTACTCGGAACAGGGGCCTTCTGATACATAAAAGTGCCCTCCTATTCCAGACCAGAGGCCTCCTGGTACATAGAGGGTGCTCTCTTATCCAGAACAGGGGCTCCTGTCTCATAAAGGGGCCTCCCGAACCAGCGAAGGGGCCTTTTTAACACGAAACAGGGCCTCCTGATCCCGAGCAGGGGCTACGTCATTCATAAAGGGACTTTCTGAGCCAGGCAAGGGGCCTCTGGGTGCCAGAAAAGGGCCTCCTGAACACGATTTAGAACCATATAGCCCAGTTGTGAGGGCCTCCTTGATAGGTATTTTGGTAACAGTGTCTAACTCCAAAGCTTTCAGTTTGAGTAAAACGGACTTCCCATTTTTTTTTTGGGGGGGGGGGCAAAGCATACTCTTGCTCCTCTTCCTTGCGGCAGGAGGGACGCAACTGCCCTCTCTGCCCCCTCCCCTTGCCGTGCCACCCCTGACGGTGCGAGTGTCTGGCTCTTCCAATTTCGTTTGTCTTCATACGCCCGTGGGTCCCCGCGCTGCACCATTGATGCCAGGGGTGTCTGTTTGTGTTGTTTTGATTTGGCCCCCCAGTAATTGTTTGGTTCCCCATTATTTTCTGCCGGTTTTAAGGGAAATGAGTAATAATAACGGAAAGAACGGCCGCAACAGATCATAGATAGGCAGAAAATAAAGAACAAAAACTAAAGCGATATATCTGTCTGTCTTCTACCCATCTCTCTTTCTCTCTCTCTCTCTCTATACCTTCCTACCCAAGTACATGAGAATAAATGCATTTTTTTTTTGTTTGATAGGCAGTAACAAAAAGAACTTAGAAGTTTCCATTGGTCAAAAGAAAGTGGGCTAAATCTGGTGAGAAACCCACATTTGGGGGGGGGGGTTAAGTTGTTGGGCACTCGGCTCGCCTCCTCAGTCATTTACGGAACTGGACACCCCTGATTGATGGGATGACGTTCAGCCAGGGCGTAAGCTGCCTGAACAGGCCGGGTTGATCTGTTCCAGGTTCCGACAATAAACACTGGGAGCTGGTACCGCCCTCTCCTCGATCCGAGTCCGACCATTCGTCTCGAGGCTCGTGCGCCGTCCGCCGCCTGCTTCCTGGTTGAGCCGGGTGTCTGAGCCTTGGTGGTAGAGAGAGTCCCGAAGACCAACGTGGTTCAAAGTCCGCTTGCAACATCAAAGATGAAGGTTCGGAACGAATTTCCTGTTCGTAAAACGTAATATGCCGCCCACGTGGCCGCCCAGCATGGTCCCAAGACTAAAAGATAATTTTTCTACTCCTTGAAGTTTTGATGCAATTTTTTCATTTATTCCATGCAACTGTCTGTTCTGCATGCTGTGCGCTATGCATTGCAATGTTGAAAATAAATACATGGATTTTTGATGTTCCCATGTACTAAACATTCACCTCATTTCTACGACACACACGCAGACAGCAAAAGTTCTTTTAACCTCATTGGAGGTCGCGCCGGCCGTCAGCTGGCGGCTGAATCGTTGGCGGGTGCGGTACGTGGCGCCGCCTCGTGGGAAAAGCGTGGAGACTCGCTTCCGCAAGGAAATATAGAGTTCCATGTTTTATGATAATGCACTGTCAGAACTGCCCAGAATCACTTGATTCTTAAATAGAGTGTAAGAGATTGTTAATTTGACTCAGCAGGTACCTCTGTAGTATTTTGGCTGCTATGTGATCAATGACCTTGGTGTGCGTATGAACTTGCGCCAGTCGCGAGGGCAGCTGTTTCCCGCCAAGTCGCCCGCCATTAGTTGGTGCTCGTAGCGTTCGGTTGGGGGCGCGCGCAGTGGTTTGAATTTGAAAACCGCTGTTTTTCTGATAAATGATCTTTGGGTTGGGGGTTTAGGGGTTTACACATGGTGTAACAGTGTATGGTCATGCACTTTGCATCAGAAGAGAAGTGTACCTTCGACGACATATCAAATAATCAGGACGAAGAAGTCGCCGGGAACGTGAGCAGGTGAGCGTTTGTGTTTGTTGTTGGTGAGCTCGTGGTGGGAGGGGCGATGGGCGCCATTACCGGCGAATCTGTTTTCGAGTGGTTGCGATTGTGGTAGCGTCATCGCGCATGTGAAATACTGGTCCTGCCAGTTATTTTTCGTCGCTGAAGGTCTTACGGTTACGATGGAACATGCTGTTTGATTCAGTCATGGGCGTCAGCAATTTGGTGCCGGCTAAAATACAGGTTACTGCGCAAGCTATTCGTGCCATATTTTTCAACGCACGTGTCTTCTTCGTGCGGTGGTGGAATCGTATGGAAGCCTGTTTTTGTTCTGGGAGTTACGCAGGATTTTGGTTGCGCATGTTCATGACCTTTTGGCAGTGGCCGCTCATCACGTAGATTCGGTGCAATCGAAATTCGAACTGGCTAGCTTTCTGGTGGCCATCCTCTCACCGACTGTGATGAGTGCCGGCTGGTTGTGCTGTAGGCGTATCTACTAGATTCAAGTGTTCCTGAGAATAGTGGGTGGTATTGCCTGCGACCTCCCCCCCCCCCTCGTAGCCCTTACGCCACCTTCCGAGCGTTATAAGGCTGCTTATGTCCTGCCCTGGCCATCCTAGCCCGGCTCTGCGGGCCCCGCCCACCCGACTGCCGGGGAGTCCCCGGGTAGGGACGTGCTTTGGGTGCGCTGACCTTGCCCGGTGATCGCCATTCAGTGGGTCCACCTTGAATTTGCAGCATGATGCGAGGTAGGCGGATAGTTCTTAAGTTCATATGTGCCATTCGCGGCCTTTGACTGCTCTGGCGGTATGAAAATGGCTGAGAAGTGTTCATTTTTGGTGGCCAATATGATGCTGTTCCCTGACCCCCTAGTTGTCAGAAAATAGAAACCTTACAGCTGGAAAAGATACTTGCGATACCTCGTATCGCAACGGTATGTTACGCAAGTCATTTTTGTGCAACTTTCCACGTGCATCCATGTGGGATCCACGTGAGCATGGGCGTAAAAGTGACAGCAAGCAGCAGCTCTGCGAAAATGCATGTTGCATTCGTTACATTCCTGGAATCCTTGTTTCTGGACTGATGACGACGAAAAGCCGGACTACAAAAAGCAGAAAGACTCAAACTTCTCCGATTTCCGCGAGTGTGTTCCCTGTGTCATTGCGTCCATGCGATTGTTCTGCGTCAAACAGTACACACTGTTGGACAAGGATTTTCTCATGTTATTGCACGGACTCCTTGCATTCGATATTTCAGGTTTGAGTGGCCAGTACTCTTGTTTTTATGTTGAACTTGGGTTTTTACAGCTCCTGCCGTTTTGCCGCTGTTGACATAAAGTTTCCATGTAGACTCTTGGCTTTCGTAACAGTGCGATAATGGTACCTTTTTCGTAGAATCTCCATAATTCCTTGATATGGCCCATGAAGGACATATCGTGGCCCACATCCGGCCGTGATTCCACCATCTCACGTACGCGCAATGCTTAGCGGGATCGCGTAAAGCCTCGGACAGTAGTGACCATCCAATTTTCAGGACATTATGCTCCTCGTGGCCATTAGGTGTCATAAAAGAGAATCCTCAATTGGCGTGTCGGAATCTGCGTCGAAATCTATGTGAAAATTCTCGGTAGCCTCGGCGATGGCCATTAGGTAAAAGCAGGATTGAGTCGGAATTCAGTGATATAAAGTTTGGAGGCGTGTTTCAAAAGCGACGAATTTCCTAGTTAGTCGTTACGGGACGGTGTTTACGCACAAATCTCGCAGGAAGGATATTGGAAGGATGTGTCTACAAACTGTCAGAGATTAACACATGGGTGTTGCACAGAAGGGAAATCCCAGCCTCACCCGCTATCATCAGCCATTGTCTCGACCGTTGTGGTCCTGTACATGTGTGCTCGGGATGTAAATTAATACATTTAAAGGCGTTCCTGATCGCTGCCAAAGTCGTCATCAACGCATTTGGTCCATCCTTAATCTCGATTTTCCGCTCGTGTGAATTTGGGATTATTTCATGTGCGATTTTGTGCTATATGTTCGCACCCGCAATACGTAAGGGACGGTTTGCACGGGAAATTTAGTAAAGTAAGTTTTCGACGTGATTTGTCGTTCTCGAGTTTAATGAGATGCTGTGAGGTTTCGACGTTCTGTGATCTCTGCCTACTTTATCGCCGTGATGGTCAGCGCAACAACTGCTCTCGGAAGTGCGTAACATTTACGAGACGGCGGAACATTCAGCACCATAATCTGAGCACGTCTGTGTTGAGCTAATCACACCATGTCCACTCACTAACCACCGGAACCAGCCGGGCAGAGAACGGATACCCCGCACCAGCGCGCACATCGTCAGGGGGACGGGTGGGGTCGGCCGTGGGCGGTGGCGGCCCCGGGCGGCGGGTGACGCTCTCCGGCGCCGTTTCAGCCCGCCGGCGGACGGCTCGCGCTCCGCATCACCCAAGACGGCCATGGAGCAGGAGAAGCGGATCCGGCGGGAGATCGCCAACAGCAACGAGCGCCGCCGCATGCAGAGCATCAACGCCGGCTTCCAGGCGCTGCGGGCCCTGCTGCCGCAGCGTGACGGCGAGAAACTCAGCAAGGTGGGCCTCGTGTCGAGCGGTGGCGTGCTCGGCGTCCTGCCGGCGGGGCTCACGTCTGGTGTGTTGCTGCAGTCGGAAGAGATGGGGGTAGTTGTCCGGTAGTTTGTGATTCCGCCAGTGCTTAACTGCAGCCGTAACACAGCTTGTGGCAATGTAGTTAGACCTTTTACGTCGTGTTCTTTCAGGAGCCGAAACACGAGGTGTCTAAACCTGAGGTGGAATGTGAATCGGAACTGTTTAAACGTGGAGGGGATGGTAATAATGGGTGGAGTGTTGTGCTGCTGAGCCCAGTGTTGGTTTATTTAACACTTCCCGTGGCTTTACCCGTGGTGTGGGACTATCCCGTGACGGAAGGGGGGGGGGCGGAGGCGGGCTCCGTGGAATAGGTACCCGTTACGGATCGCAGGGTAATTGCAGTCTCAGAGTGTTGACTGCTCCCCCCCCGAAATTCTTCGTTAGAGCACGGTTCTAAACCTTTAACCGTCGGAAGTGGCATCGTGTTTAAATGAGTTTTAGGTTTACTAGACTGCCTTACGTAACTGCCGGCGCGAAACATTGGAAAGTTAGTAGTCAAAACCCTTCGGAACTTCGCTGCGGGGCCGACTTAAGGTTATCGCCCGTCCACGTGAACATCACAGACCGGAATCTGCGGTGCCATGCCTGCGTCCAGAGTACCGCATACCAGGTCCGTTGCCGCGGCGTCGGCCGCCCGACTCTGCCTGGGCGCCAGGCCTGACCCTGGTGGCCGGCCGGCCTTGGTCGGTCGCGGCTGGCGCGTGTCGGCGTCTGGGCGGCCGCACACGCGCGCCAACGGCACCCGGCCGCCCGGCGGCAGCGTAGTCGGCTGCGTCGGCCACGCCGCCGCCGCCGCCGCCGCCGGGGCCGGTCGATTGCGTCACCGGCCGGCCGGACCGGACCGAGAGCACGTGTCGCGGCCCGACGCCGCGCCGGCCCGCCGCCGCCGGCCCGGCGGCCCGGCGGTCCCGGCGCCGGCCGACAGCTGACTGCCGGCCGGCGCCGCCCGACCACGTGATGCCGCTGGCCGTGTCCCGGCGGGCGGCGGCTGCCGGTCGACTTGGCCGTCGCCTGGCGCCGAGCCAGCGCCGACCGCCGGCGCCGCAGCCGCCGGCCGCGTCCGCGGCTGCCTGCCAAGTGCGTCATATCCGCTGAGTGTCGACTCCACCCGGGACGGCTGGAGTCCAGGGACCCGGCCGCGGGACCGGCTGGTCGCGATCTGAAAAAGTCCGAGTGACGGAATAGTTTTTGGAAGTACGGATTCCCTGACTCATGTGATGGTCATTACTTCAGTCTGTGATATTAAATCAGCGAGTATCACAAATGGCACTTTCTCCCTTACCTATATGGACAAATATAGACACATCGCTTCAAATATAGACACAGGTCAGCCAGGCAGCGGTTCTTGTCGTGGTACCGGACGCGATGAGAGCAGAGCATTAACGGAGACTGCGATTGGGGTATGTGTATCAGGACTATTTTTCAAATGCCAGTTCAAATCATTGTGATATTTTGTTTCCCGGAAAGTTGCCCTTCTGGCCCTTCGAACTCCGGATCTTTGTCTGCGTACTGGCTTCATAGACTGCTGCGGGCGATGTCTCGCTTGTCTTCTGGCTGACTCGCATTGAACGCGCTCGCAGAGCACTGGTCGCCGGCGCGGAGAATATGCCGTGTCATGGTGCTCGTTCTGGAGACGATTGAGCCAGCAATCCGCGCCTTGCAAAGTCAAGGTCGCATGATCCGGTGATTCACCGTCAGCTGGCGTCCCAGCTGACGTCTGTCCGCCGTCAGCTGTCCCGGCCGCAGACGACGCGGCAGAGGCTAGCTGGCGGCGGCGCGGACCAATGGCGCGCGGCCGCCGCGCGCGTCTGGACGCGGGCAGCCTCTGCCCGGGGTACGGCAATCTTGAAAAGAGTGCGGTCGTTCAATGAGGCGACGGCGCGGCGGGCCGGCCGGCTGGTCGATAAGGAGGCGGCTGGCGGGCCTGGCGTTGCCACGCTGCCACGCTACGGGGCGGGGCGGCCGGGTACTACACGGAAGGGCCCGGTGCCGTAGTACGCTTGTCTCCGCGCGGGCAGGTGGCGGTGGGGGGAAATAGCGTATGGAAATGGGGTGAGGGAAGCGTGTGGCCCGGCTGTCCATAACGTAGTGTTAGGCAAGGCGCGGCACGCAAATACGGAGCAAAACGTTTCCTTGGGCGCCCCAGTGTTTTGTCTTTTTCAATGGTCGTTTTGTATACCAAGCGTTGTTATTCTTAAGCCAGTTTCATACGCCGGTTTGCGCTCGCCAGCGCAGTTAACGGTTTGAACCAAATCCAGTGGTCGGAATTTCATTATTGCCAAGTTGAAAGAAAGGGCATTGGGGAGACCCTGGCAGATTGCGGGAGTTTTACGGGGCTGAAATGGTGATGCGACAATCGCCTTTCATACGTTGCCAGTCGAGGGGATGGGGATTGACGTGGAATACGAGCTACCACCGGAACTACGATACGGCGGCGTCGTAGGTTCAAGGTTACGGGCGCGGATTTCGTGCCGTGCTACCCGGAAGGCCGGCGGAGCATGCGGCGGCGGCTGGCGTTATGAGCGTCTATTGTGGGTGCCCACGAGACTTTTGTCGTTTGTGAGTAAATGAGTGTCGTTTGTTGTAAATGATTGGGGTCCGAGCCAGGACCCGACAACCGAACCTCCCAGCTGTAGTGTTTTCGACGGATTTATTAAGCGCACTATATCTTATTTATTTTTTGTTATATGGAAGGACAATTTTTGTGTATATATATACATATACATATACTCACTTATATTTATGCATATGCGTATACAGACATGGGGATAAGTACAGTTTTCTGTTTGATAAATAGTAGCAAAAAAACGTAGAAATTTCAGTTGGTCAAAATAAAATGGGTCAAATCCGTTGATAAACCCACGTTTGGGGGACGTTAGATTGTCGGACGTTCGGCTCGGCCCCCCAAGGAAATCGACACCCCTGCCTGCAGGCCTTCAAAGGGCCCGTGCTAGCCTTGTAAAGGGCACGCCTACGGGCCTCTAGATGGTCACCTGCCGCCATCTTAAGTGGCCCCGTTGGCCTGTAGAGGGGCGGTTTGCTGGCCAGTAAAAGGGCCCTCTGCTGACATATAAAAGAACCTTCTGCCGGCATGCAGAGAGGGTCCTACGGACCTGTAAAGGAGACCCGGTAAAGGACCCCCAAAACATACTGGCTCTGCAAAAGGTGTTTGTACATTTGTACATTTGCAAAGGAGCCTTTGCATCTGCTGGCCTGTTCATGGCGTCGTGTAAAATGGTCTCCACCTGGCAGTTCGGGACCCCTGTCCTAAAGGGGCATTCGCTGGCCCGTCAACAGCACGGGCCCCTTTTACAGCTGGTCATGTACGAATTTTGCGGAGGCGCCCCTAAGCCCCCACCCACTTTTCCACTTTTTTCTCACGCCTGTAGTAATTTCAGCCGTAAAATTGTCCACGGACGATGTTTTTAAATTAATGTATGGTATATATCAAGCGGTTTTCCCATTTTGCTTTATCTACGTAACTAGATAAACAGATCATGGCGCATTGTTCGCAGCCCATGTTCGGGCGCTCAGGAGGTTGAAGAAATCAGTCAGTTACGCGCTGGTCGAGACTCATGGGTAATTTCGCATTGTAGTTTATTGCCGGTTTCTACATTCTTTCCATTGAAAAACACAAAAAATGGGTTGAGGGGGATTTGATGCGAATGTGGGAGTAATTCTGGACGTGAAATGTCTGTCTGTCCATCGAGGCAGGGACTGTAGTGGAATTAAAATATCGCATAGACAACAGCCAGTGAAATGCACGTACGTTGATAATCCCCATGACTGATCCCCATGACTGGTACAGGCCGGACGTCACTGACGCTGACGGTGACCTGGCCGCTGTCGTCCGCAGGCGGCCATCCTGCAACAGACGTCCGACTTCATCTACAGCCTGGAGCAGGAGAAGGCGCGCCTGCTGACGCAGAACTGCCAGCTCAAGCGGCTACTGGGCCAGGAGCAGGGCTCGCCGGAGGCGGCGGCCGACTCGCCGGTCTCGGAGCGGCGCCGGCTCTCGCAGGAGGGCGGCGCCGAGCCGCCGTCCCGGCCTACCTCGACCGGCGGCGCCGCCCAGCCGCCGCCGCCCCTGCCGCAGCCGCCCGCGCAGCAAGCGCCGCCGCCGCAGCAGCCGCCGCTCGACGAGCTCCGGCTGGAGGTGCTGCAGCTGCGCGCCCAGCTGGAGCAGGAGCAGCACCAGCGGCTGGTGCTGGAGGAGCGGCTGCAGCTGGCCGCCCCGCCGCCGCCGCTGTCGCCCCCCGAGTACGCGGCCGAACCCGGCCTCCAGGTGCACATGCGCTTCAAGCGGCGCCGGCTCGAGTCGGAGCCGGCCGTTCTGGCCGGCGACGAGCTGCCGCCGCCGCAGACCGTGCTGTCCGGGACTGCTGCTGGAGCCAGGGCCGATGACGGAGCTGCCGCCGCCCCCGCCGCCGCCTGTCGTCACCAACAGGTGAGCGCCGCCGAGACCGCGTCCTCCTGTGGGTGGCTGCTATAGGTTCTGCTTGAGACGCCTCATTGTCTGCTTAATTGTCTGCATTCTGTGTGTGGTTCATTGTCAGTCGACTGACGCTGGCTGTGTTGTTTATGGATGCCCACTAGGTCATTTTGTCGCGTCTGGCACGGTGCCCGTAGGTCTGAGTAAAAGATGTGTCGTTCGTGGGTCCTCACAAACGAGCTTTGCGGCGACTTCACCGACACGTCTACCACGCCACTGGACTGGTGACTTTAGGCTTGGCCCTTTCACCCTCTCCCCCCCGGTTAGCCTGGCGCTTTGTGACACCCTCTCCTGCCGCAGGCCGCTGTACGTCGGCTCGACCACGTCGCGCCAGAACCTGGACACGATCGTGGAGGCGATCCGTCACCTGGAGGGCGACCACCTGTTCGGCGGTGCGCCGGAGCCGGCGCCGGCGCCGGCGCCGCAGGACGCGCCGCTCGAGCTGACCACGCACGCGCGCGCCGCCGAGCCGTACCGGCCGGCGGTGATCGTGGCGCAGCAGCCGCCGCCGCCGTGAGCGGCCGGGCAGCCGCACGCCGCTCTCAGGAAAAGGCCCGCCATCGGCCAGTCTTCTGCATTTATCGACCCGGACGAGCTTGTAGCGTGTTTTTTACTCGGTCTGGCCGCGGCCGACGGTGTAGCAAGGGCTCAGCGGCACTACTCAGGGCAGGAGGGCGGCGCGAGGAGGCCGGTGCCGGCGCCGGCCTCCGGCGGCGACCTGGAGCGAGCGGCGGGCGCGGCCCGGGCGGCCGTCTCAGGCGATCTGAACGCGATGTGTAAATCCGATCCCCTTCTTGGTATGGCTGCTTCGGTTGGTCGTTTTATGACGTGAACCTAGACGTCGGCGGGTATGCTGCAGTATGCCAGCACCCCTTTCCCGGGCGGAGCATGTGATGTTACTCGTGTTATTATTAAATATATTATGTGAATAGAGGACCTCGCATTATCCTAGCTGCCGCAAAGCACGCACGGTTCTTGTAATAAAATGTTTCTTCAGCTCGGGAGATGCCATTTTTTTCTGCTGATTGAGCGGAGAAAATCACACCGACTTGCGACTTGTATTTCGCCAATCACAACACAGCCGCGAGCATTCGTCTGTGCTGTCGTCTGCCCACCAATCGGACGCCTATTTGAAACATTCGCCGAGGTCGCACGGCGCACTCATCACAATCACGTCAAAACAGACCAAAAATCGCGGCAACGTAGCCCGGATGCGGTGCAGGCGCATTTCCTTCAAGCACCCTGCACCGTCGTCTCGTTCACTGCGTGAACGCAACACAAAATCTAGGCGTTCAATGATAAGCAACTGTGAAGTCATTGTGCACGACTGCACTGCTGTCCACCGACACACGGCCGCCGCGACATCAGTGGCCAATATCGATGAACACGCCGTCCGCAGTCACGTGCACAGATCCACTGACAGCGTCGCCCGGCGCTACCTGGCGAGGTGCCCGCGGCACGGCCACCATCTGCAGGCTGCCCTCCGGCGGTGCCGGCTCGTCTTCAGCGACATCTGTCGGCCGGAACCAGTACACCACGCCGTGCATGTCGCCGCCAGATGTCACTGGCAGCGTGAACTGGGTTTCGCTGAGCGTGCCCGTCTTGACGGACAGCTGGCTGATGCGCGCGACGGCGGTCAGGTTTGCGCTGACGGTCTCGCCGCAGTACGGAAACTCCTGCAGCTGACAAACCTGCAAACGCGTCCCTCTGTTAGAAAAACACGCACCGCCGACGTCAACGCCGTGTCGCCAACACGGTAAAACGCCAGACATCCAGGGCATGCGACGCCTTGGCACCCCAACCGCAACAACCGCAAGAGCAGTCACAACATCCCGAAGCAAGTTGTAAAACAGTCAGTGAACACCTGGTGCACGCCCGGCAAACCAGCTCGAAGCCTGCCGAGATCAGTGAGGCCGTCGGCGCCTCACCGTGAACATGTTGATGGCGGAGCAGTCGAAGCCGGCAGTGTTCTCGGCGTGCACAGCCGTCATGTCGTGCACCAGAGGACTGGTGACGGCCACGGCCAGCAGGTCCAGGGTCTGGGGCACCAGCAGCCCGTCCGGCGACAGACGGACACTGCCGGCCACAGCAGCATAATCAGATCACACAGCAGCCCGTCCGGCGACAGACGGACACTGCCGGCCACAGCAGCATAATCAGATCACACAGTAGCCCGTCCGGCGACAGGCAAACATCGCCACAGTGAGACCACACAGCACCACAATCAAACCACACAGCAGCGGTCATACACAGCAGCAGAGGTCGCACAACAGCACATTCATGTACCGCAGCGCAGTCAGAACATACAGCAGTGCACTCGATCGTTCAGCAAGTCAGACCGCACAATACATTAAGATCACACAGCAGAGGTCAGATCACATAGCAGCAAGGCCACACACAACAGATATAGGTGCAGACCACACAACAGTCATATAACACACACATACATTACGATCACACAGCAGCACTCACGCCACACAGCAATAGTCAAATCACACAGCAATACACTCAGATTGTGCAGCAGCACGAACACGCACAACAGCAGTCAGATCACAAGGGAAAAAAGATCACATGGCAGCACTAAGATCACAAAGTCACCGACGCTAAAATACACTCAGGTGGTCGCACAGTGGCACACTTCTGCCGAAATGAACAAAACCACCGCTGAGCAACCTACCCTATCCACCAAAGGACGAAACCGCAAGCACA
Organism: Capitulum mitella; assembly: GCA_030062745.1. Taxonomy (NCBI): domain Eukaryota; kingdom Metazoa; phylum Arthropoda; class Thecostraca; order Pollicipedomorpha; family Pollicipedidae; genus Capitulum; species Capitulum mitella. Next base: position 29,067,816 of record CP099843.1, read on the forward strand.
GCATATCGAGATGGCGCGGCAGTCGGGCCGCGATGTCGTCCACAGAAACAACAGCCCACACCCCGGGCAAGCCGCGGTCCCCTCAGGACAGAGAGTCACCGTCGCCACAGCGCCCCGCCGAGGCAGCCCCACCTGCGGACGATCTCCAGGACGGCGGCGTCCAGCCGACCGGAGGGCAGCACCGGACTGCAGAGCACCGCATCCCAGACGGCGGCGGCCGCGAGGCCCGCCAGCCGCGGCCACGACTCGGCCACCTCCTGCGGCGGCGCGTCCCGGCCGGCCGGCGGCGCCGCGCCCGGCGGCACCGTCACCGACCAGCCGGCCGCCCGGCGGCGGGCGGCCACCGGCGCCGGGCACAGGTCCAGGAGGCGGGCCGCGGCCGGCGCGCCGGCCCGCCACCGCAGCAGGCTCCGCTCGAGAGCGGCCGACCAGCGCGCGTCGGCGGCCAGCGCCAGGGCGGCAGCCGAGGCCGGCTCGGCCCGCTCGGCCGCCGCCTCCTCCTCCGGCCCGAGCAGCCGCAGCTGCAGGTGGCCGCGGCAGCTCAGCTCCAGCTGGAGCCGCTGGCCGGGCAGCACGGCGCGGCCGGCCGGCACCGGGTACACGGCCTGCTCCCAGCAGCCGGAACGGCCAGGCGCGCTGGTCAGCACGGCGCCGCCGCCCAGCTCCAGCTCGAACCACGTGACCAGCGCGTCCAGCCGGCCGGCGGCCGTGCACGCCGCCACGTGACGCGAGCGCAGGCCGGCCAGGCCGCGAGCCACGTCGGCCGGGTCGTTAAAGTCGACGCGGTGGACGAGCAGCGGCGCCGTCAGCAGCCGGTGGCCGCCGGGCACGCGGTCCAGCCGCTCCGACCAGTACGGCTCGTCCAGCTGCCGGCGCAGAGGCACGCCGTCCACCTCGGCCGCCAGCTGCGCGCGCAGGAAGTCGCTCTCCACGGCCGAGACGAACAGACGCGCGGCGGCCGGCAACACGCGGCCGCCCGACTCCGGCGGCACCAGCAGCCGCCGCCAGGCGTCGTCCAGCGCGGCCAGCGCGTGCTCGCCCAGCAGGCCGGCGTCGAAGATCTCGGTGACCACCAGCGACGCCCTGCGGCCGCGCCGGGAAACAGTCAGCGACGCCGGCGGACAGGGGCAGCGTGCGAGGCGACTGCAGGCAGGACTTGCTGGGACCGGGCACAGAAGACACCTGAACACTGAGAACGTGAGACAAACAATACCGGGAAAATCACTGCCGCGAACCGCCGCCGGCAGAACTGGTCAGCACACACAGAAGACCGACGACACCGGCGACAGACGGTGCCGATGAAAACCGACCGGACCGAGCTCGCGGACAATTGCTACCACAGACCGGCAGAGTCGGCCAACGAAACAGACAACCACAGACGCGGCCAGTGAATACAGCCCGCCTGGCCGCAGGACGCCGGCCCGCGGCCCGCTGCGCCAGCACGCTCGGCGCCGACTCCCCCCCGCGGCGGGCAGGCCTCTCCCCGACCCTCTGACCTTCTGGGGAGGTCCCGGCCGACCGCCAGCTGCTGGGACGGTTTGTTGATGAGCCGGACCCGGTCGGACATGCCGTTATCAGCCAGCACGGCGGCGCCGACCTGCGCCATAGCCTCCGAGCTCTCGCAGGCGTACACGGCTCCGGCGCCGGCCCGCGCTGCCATCATGCTGGAGGAGCAGGGCGCGTCAGGGACGGACTCACACGAAGGCTGTCTGTCATCTTGTCAACAAGCACGGGTGCGTATTTGATATTTCACGACAATGGCAAAATGCAGTGTGCTGAAGGACAATACGGTGACAATGGAACACTGTGCAGACAGCCTTTTGCTCTTAAGCAAACAGGAATTAAAAGCATTTCCATATAATTCGATGCCAACGTTGCTTAGCAATTTGGCACTCAATGACCTATAAACTCATGGCGATTTTTAGACATGTCACCAGCTCATTGTAAAACTTCTCAAAGCATTTCGAGCACCATGACCACATGGTAATTTCATGATCTCTTAATAGCGCGGTGGTAAACTTCAGCAGTCCAGTGCTCACCTTAACAGTATGGTGCTCGCCTGAGCAGACTGGTGTTCACCTGAGCGGTCGAGTGCTCACCTGAGCGGTCCGGTGCTCACCTGAGCAGACTGGTGTTCACCTGAGCGGTCGGGTGCTCACCTGAGCAGACCAGTCCCAGCGCCCAGGTCCAGCACCAGGTCGGCAGCCGCCAGCCGGGCCACCGCCGACCGCACGGCAGCGTCGTACGCGGCGTTCCGCGCGGCGTCGTTGAGCATGGTGAAGTGCCAGCGGTCCACCAGCAGGGCGTTGGCGCGGTCCAGGTTGTCCCTGGCCGCCAACAGGCTTCGGTCGGCCAGGGCTGCGCGCAGGAAGTGCCCGGCCGACTGCAGCACGTGGCCGTGCCTGCAACGGCCGCGGCACGCTGTCAGCCGTCTGGCGCGGCGGCCGCTCGGTCAGGGCCGCCGCAGGGCGCGCGGCCGGCCGGGCGCCGCGGCCCGCCGCCGCTACAGCGCCGCGAACGGCAGCGTCTCGTCGCGCACCGACAGCTGGACGCCGTCGGCCCAGGCCAGCCGGTGGCCGGCGGCGCGCAGCTCGGCGGCGAACCGGTCCAGCCGGGCGGCCACCGTCGGCCGGGCGTCGCCGTCCGGCGCCGGCCGCGGCCCGAGCAGCCGGCGCGGCACGCTGAACGAGAAGAGCGGCTGCTGCCGGCCGGCGCTGCGCACGCTCACGCTGTGCACGGCCAGCGGCTCGGCGGCCAGGCACGGCTCACCGGCGGCCGCCGGCAGCCAGAAGACGGCCGGGTAGCCGAGCAGGAGGCCGGCCGCCGCCGACAGGCTCCAGCCGGCGGCCGGCCGCAGCTCGATCACCGCCGCCCCGCCCGCCGACGTCACCTGCTCGCGCATGGCGGCCGCCTGGGCGGCGAAGGCGCGGCGCGCGGCGGCGCCGGCCAGCGCCGGCCGGCCGGCGGCGGCCGAGACGTCCAGCAGGGCGGCGGCGGCCAGCGGCGCCGCCAGCCGGCCGGCCACCGCCGCCGTGTCGCACGTGAACACGTCGCCATCGAGCACGAGCGTGGCCAGCGGGCCGGCCAGCAGCCGGCGGCGGCGGCAGTCGGCCAGCAGCCGGGCGGCGGCCGCCGGCGACACGGCGCACCAGTCCCAGAGGCAGCCGGGCCGCAGGCCGCTGGCCACGGCCAGCAGCTGAGCGCGCAGCTGGCCAGCGTGGCGGCGCGCCGGCCGGCCCAGCGCCGCCTCCGTCACCGTCAGCCAGGCCTGCAGCGACTCCCCTGCAGGTGGGCATGGTGGCTAGCACAGCAGTACAGTATGGCTGGGCCTGCATCTGTGCTCAAAATCAGTCACTGGTCTGACTGATAATGCATGTGTCAGTCTGTACAAACACAAGCAGAGTATTTTATGACACACATGTATTACACACATGATTCTTGTTCATTTTAATTTTTAAAGTGTACAAAGAAGCTCAGAAAATGTGGCATAGTCAACAATGTGGAGCCCCATATGTTACCAGTGTTCTCCATTACACAAAATCCACAGTATGAGGGTCACTGCAGCAGCACCCCAATTACACATCAGGACAATAGCAAGTGTGTCAACACAGCAATCCCTTTATTAATACACAAAATAAGAGTACCCATACAGCACAATGCAGAAGCAGACAAAAAATGACTGTACAACTTCCACCTTTATGTAGCAGAGCTTACCTGAAGAGGTATTCTCCCAGGCCATTGAGGACTTTTGCATTCTTTGGGAATACTTCTAGCACAGACTCATATATCTTGAGAAGCTCTTGATGTCTTCCCTCTTGCTCCAACCACAGTGCAGCCTGACCTAGAAACAGAAGTATATCCAGCAACTTTTTAAATGTGAATGGTGGCATGTTTCTCATGATAAATATGCATCACTACATGTCATGCTTCTGAACATTAAAAGAAGTTAACAGCATCTTCCTCTGACATTTATCATTCAGTTTTGGTGTGTTCTTCATGAAGAATCATAACAAAACTCAATGTGAATGATACAAAATGCTCCAATCTGCATCTAATATCACAAAGTATAATGAAAAATGTTCTGCATTTTTAGGCTCAACCATATCAGCATGTAATCTGAACCACCCTAAAACAAGGTTACAAAGTTCACAAAACATGGCATGCATGACAAGCAATGCATCCATAATGGCCCATGCCTGGAATTAGGGATGTAGCCAAGGGGGGGCATGGGGGCCATGGCCCCCTCCTGAGCCAAGCAGTCTACACTAGACACATGGCAATTCCGCATGAATACATAATAGTGATCATATATATGTTGCAAGAACAAACATTACATGTTTTCCTGTGCATTAAATATGACATGAATTGCCTAAAATTGCCACCTTTCCTTGTAAATTTCATCATCTGCCCATAGCATACAACAAAATCTGACATTTACCCCGCCCACCGAGGAAAATCCTGGCAATGTGCCTGCCTGGAATATGAACAATAGGCAACTGGGCAGTCCCTTACCCAAACATAAATTCACAGGCTCTTGGAATTCAGAGATCTTCTCTGGCAGACACCTTGCAGCAAGCAAAAAATTGCCAAGTGCTAAGCCAAAGTCTTCTTTATTCAGATGCTTCAATGCCAGTGAGTGATATGCATTGCCCTTTCCAGTTTGGGAGCGGAAGCCTTCTCCACAGTTCATTGTCTGCACCTAGTCCAATGACCTGAAGCTTGCAATATCATTGCGACTGGAAAGAAATTACGGGAAAAATAGTTCCCTTAACTCACTGGCAGATTTGAGAGGTCTAAAAGTATGCAGATTAACACCCAGTTTATCAAGTTCAGCCGCAGACACCCTGCACATCACAGCCGTGCGGTCCGCCAGGCGTCAACTCACCGTAATTACCTGTCACCCGTGACAGTAGCGCCTCGGACGACGACTGGCAAAAACACAAAACGGTCTGTTCGCTAGTATACGCACCCTGCATTGGTGGGTACAGAAAGGAAACAGGACGACCATACGTTATCTTGAGCGACCCAGGAAGGGTAACCGGACGTAGGGTTCGTAAGTCAAGGGCTCTTATGGAAAAAGGTTAGTAGTCAAAGGTTCGTAGACATAAGGTTCGTGTCGGAAAAGGTTCCTATCGGACAAGATTCGTGTCGGAAAAGATTGGTTCTGGTTTTGAGCCGAAGGCGCAGTATACGATACTAGAGGCCGCAGGCCGATAAAGGATGCGACGGAATAAGTGTCGCCCAACAAAGGGGTTAGGTTAAGTTAGGCTAGGCTAGGTTACTATTTTAAGTTCATTGTTTTTCCGATATCATCCCTTTCCGAAACGAACCATAAATTAACTAGCCTATGGTTAAACCCTTTTCCTTTTAGAACCTTTTCTCTTATGAAACATTTTCATACAAACATTGTAGGAGACAAGGGGAAGGTTTCGGAGTAATCTACGAGTTGGCATCGCCTCACCATTGGAGGCCATTACCCGTGGCAGTGGCACCACAAGAAACGACGGCGCAACCAATCTTGCACAGAACTATATTAAACTCGTCTCAGCGGTGAAACCTTAGTCGTTTTCCCAAACGAAGGTCTAGCTGTCGGAAAGCTTAACCCTATTCCCGGAGGGCTAGACGGTATGGCCGATTCCCGGCAGGGGGGGGGACGGATTCGGCCCCCTCTGAGGTCTCGAGAACTACACATTCCGATTTCAACGCAAGAAACGGCAATCAATTTGCCACGACGTAAACTACATTTTGAAAAAAATCAATTTTCAAAATTGTTAAAGGGGTGGATATAGGGCGCAAAAATATGAAAATGGAGGGTACTTTTGGACTTCTTATAACTCTGTCGTTTACGGACCGATTTTGATGAAATTGGCATGAATTGAGAGATTATGGGTTGGACTTTTGCTACTGGTGCACACATCTGAAATTTTGAGAAAATGCATAGGCGTTTAACGAGTTTCCAAAATAGGAGGATTAGTTTTCAAAAACTGCATGAATAAAAAAGGTAAAAACGCTTTTTCGGTTTGTACTGGTTATGATATGTTAAACAAGTGCAAATCGTATTACAGTGTTTGTATAACGTTAGCATAGGCGGTGCCAGGGACATGAAAAAGGGGAACTGCCATGGTCATATGTTCCTCAGATCAACTTGTGACCTTTGACCTTAAATGGCCTCCAGTGACCTTGAAGTGACTTTGAATGATCTCGTGTGCAGTTAGTATTATCTGTAAACGTTTTCAGTCATTTGGATTCACTCTATTTAAAAAATTCCATTTTACGGTTTTTGTGATATAAAGTACGCACACTAACATTTTAGATCATAGCTCCGTGACCACACCTGATATCAGGCTGAAACTTGATGCACTAGTAGAGGGCACCCTTCTCCGCCACGTACATTCCGGGTTTGGTATTTCAAAAAATAGCGCCGAAATGATTACTATAGCACCAAATTTTGACTTTTGACCTTGACCTGACCTTGTAAAGTGACCCCAGATGAACAGAATTGTATTTATACGTTACTCAACTATTTCGCTATACATCCATATAACGCTTTAAGTTCTATCTTAAAAACTTTACTTTTGGCAGTCATTTTCCTTTTACCCTCAACAGGGCCCAAAATGGCCTAAGCGCCTCCCAAAAACGTTGCCTGACTCCGCCCCTAAGCAGAAAAAAATTTCAAAATTTTGTCACAGCACGTAGAAGGAATAGCTAGAAAAATGACCAAGTTTCGCGAAGCTGCGTCAAAAACCCTGGAATAAGCAAGCAGAAAACCGGAGGGGGGATTCAGCCCTCCCTCCTGCCGGGAATAGGGTTAGGCGTAAGGACAGGAGTAGGTGTAATAGTAGATGCAGGACAGATTAGATTGTTCAAGTAAGGCATTATTGGGCTTGGATATGATTTGGAAGTTGGCAACACACATAGGTTGTACGTAATCTGGCCAAGCGAGTGGTGACTTTCTCAGCCGTTGTTGGTAGCGCCACTGCCAGATGACGTTTTCCTTTTGTGAGGTTGTCAGCGTCCATGACTCCACGGAATGGACATGTTTTATACTTCCAGGGACTTCATGGAATATCACATTTTCCAGGATAGGCGTGCCATGACTAAGTGCCTACTTCGGAAGAAGTTTGTTGTCCAGAACATTGATGTTTTTTTTTTTTTTTCATTGGAAGGTTGGGAAGTGGCGAGCTCCCTAAGAAGAAAAAGTGGTTCTGACTTCGGGCAAAAGTTCTCAGGATAAACGCGGAAAAACCCATTTCATGATTTTCGGAAGCCGCCAAAATTTGCGCATTATTCGAAATATATCTGTGATGTTTCGAGACGTAGCGCTGAAACCCCTCCATAAAGCAAAGAATCTAGCCACCATATCTGACAGAACTCTTAGGATTGCCACGTTTCGGCCATATCAAGACGCTGTTTTGGTACGCTGATCGGCCTTTTTGGGCCGGCGGGGTCGCCTGCCGCAGCGCGCTGTCGAGACCCTCGTGTAAGCCCTCGTTCTGTCGCAAGTCAGACACTGTTTCTGTCTGATGTAATAGTACCAAGAAAAACTTAGTGAGGATTAAAAAAAATCATAAATTTCTCGGCGAAAATCATTTTTGAACGGAAGAAATTTGCTCACATATCTGACTTGCTGGAGAACCTGGGCTGGCTGTCTGCAGAAGGACTGGTCACCAGCGGCACTTTGAGTCTCGCGCAGAGAGTGCTATCCGGCGGCGAGCCGAACTCAGCTGCTGCAATGTTTATCTGCAACCGAGACATACGTAGTCGCAGTACGCGCCAGGACGAGCTCTTCACGTGGCCCACTCAAGATCAAAGTCCGGCAAACGGTGCTCTTTGGTCACCGTGATGTGGCAGGCCTCAGCCATTTACCTCATGGTATGTCTCACCTTTCACCTAGACGTTTTAAGGCTACTCTGAAACGGCTCTTAATGGAAGGGAACGGCTTTCACTAATAATCGCGTGAATGGTGCTCGCCACTGTTTAATTTTTCATTTCTGTGATACTACTCGTGTTTCCCATACTGTTTCTTTGTATCGACTGATTGCGTGTATGCGTATGTGACTGCGTCATCTAGTACCTCATGTGAATGTAAAAGCCGCACGGTTTCTTTTGCAAGAGTGGAAATCCCGGCGTTCTGCAGTACAGTGCAATACAGTCCCTTGACATCAAACATACCTTCTGGAATTTGCGTTTGTCGAGATAGTCGAGCGAAACATGTGCATTCCATGCCCTTCGCAAAACATATCCGCACCGTATGCATATGGTATGCATGCAGTCGTCTTACTTTCTACATGTGGTCATGCACAAGGTATTCGGTGACATTCCGGGGTGCATGTATGCGCTGATGATATGCTGCTGACAAGCGCTAATCTCGACGACCATTACAAGCTCCTCAGCACGGTTCTTGACAGGCTGAAATCTTTTGGTCTGGAGCTGTCTCCCGGTAAGTGCAGCACTGGAGTCACCCGACTGAACTATCTCCGTCGTGAGATCATGCCGGAGGGTATTTCCATACCCCCGGCTCCCATCAGGTGTATGAGATCAGGATCCATTTCAGACCAGGATCCCATTTCTGTGGAGGCAGCGTACAGGGTTTACGGTTTCTTTTCGTGGTCCTTAAAGTTCGTCTCGTCGTTTCCGACTCTGGCAATGGCTTTGGTCGATTTGTCGAGTTCGTCAAAGGTCTACTGGAACGAAGAACTGAACCGATGCTTTTGCGTTCTGAGAGACGCGCTTTTGAATGGGACAGCCTTATCGTGCCCAGGCAGGGCGACCGTTTCGTACTGCACACGGATACTACTATCTCCGGCTACAGCCGGATTTTGTGCCAGGTACGGGAAGGCGTCAAGTGAATTACTGCTTTCAGTGGCAACAAATACAACTGTAGACAGAAAAAGTGGTTGATTGAGAACTCGAAAACTATAGCTTCATCCAGGGGCCCGCAAACAGAGGTGCAGCCAGCTCGAAGTATAAGAATGGCTTCGGTGATCTTGTCTCCCAGCAGTTCAAGAATTTTAACTTTAACCCAGTATGATATTGCATAGTGAATAATGAGTTGAAAATCAGCGTTTGCCTCCCCTTCCCAGACTTCAGCAATGACAGATTTGGGTGAGATCTCGTTAGGACAATGATGGAAAGGGTCAGCAGTTTGGAGAGGACGTTCAAGACTTACAGACAGTTCTTGGCGTTTTGTAATGAAATGGAATTGCACGATGTTCTGTAGTTTCCGTCGAACAGATCACGCAGAACGAATACATGCGTGACATTAGCAAACTCGTTTAATCCGTAATTTCCGAAATAGAACAAGGGAGGGCATGACGTATCGTTGTTACCTCCGAATCCAATTATCCTTTGGTGTCGTGTCGGGTCAAGCGCCGCCGTAGCCTGATGGATGAAGAGCCAGACAACAGGTCCAGTGCGTGGCAGGAAAGGGGGTTCGAGACCCGGAACGGGCACCTGTGTTTGGCCCGAGACCGGGAGCCAGGCACGGGCCGGCTGTGTCATACAGCTGCACGGTATGGTAAAGATCCTCCAGTGTCATCTAGTTCGGCGCCTGGGGCAAAATCATATATATATATATATATATATACATATATGTATATATATACACACACACACACGCACACACACACACACACACACACACACACATATATATATATATATATATATATATATATATATATGTGTTAAGTTCCGATCCTGGCCTGCATTGTATGATTTTGAAGCGAAACGGAAGTTACATTGAGTTTTTACCGAAATATTTAAGCGCATTTTTTCCATGCAATACAGTGAAAACGACCTAGAATGCGTAACAATACAAATCCGATGAGCTTAGGCCAAAATGTTTTGTTTTTATTGTTTGCGAGATTGGCTTCTAGGACCAAATTTACTACACCCCTAGTCAAAATGACATGGCAGAGCCCCTGGACAGAACCAAGTCCGATCGCTCCTTTTTCTTGGCCTGCAGCCTCTAGTATCCTATACCTCGCCTTCGGCGCCGCGTTGCGCCTATAGCTCAACATTACGCCCCGTGGACGTTCCCCGCAGTCAATGAAAGCTGGCGGAATGCAACAGTGAAGTTCGTATGGAAAACGAGTCTACAAGTCCTATAGTTCCACGGCCATCGTCCGTGGCGCCACTGTCGCAGGTGGCTGGCTATTAGGGTGCGTTGACGCCTGCCCGCCTCACGTGCCAAAAGTTAAGTGACATCCAGTAAAGATGGCCATAATGAATAATAATATAAAAATGGCGCGACAATTTCAGTCAGTTCATTTATCATGATCTAGACGGTACTAAACATGATTTTCTTGTAGCGATAGCGAGAACGCTCAGTTTTAAATAAAACAGTTCATAAAGCGACAAGTTTACGCAGTAAACTTGTGAATGCGACAACAGTATTGAAAAGTTCATTGCTACAACCACATGCAGAAAAGATTAACCAACAAATGAAATATTTCCACTTTGACCAGATGCGCAACCAAGGAAAGCTAAGACAGGGACGGATCCAACATTGCGCTGGGGGGAGGCGAATGGTCGGCGCGGCGCTCCTCCTGGCCGGACCCCTTCATATTTTTGCCCTTCAGGTATGAAAAAGCCCATCTGCTGCAAACATTGCCCAGGGGAAATGTTTGTTGCGATTTTTCTTTTTTTATACCACATACAGTAGCCGAAAAAATGCAAGCAGGTTGCCTGATATGAGAAAATTTTGCGTTTGTCTATCCACCACAGACACTTTGGCCCCAGGTCGATCCCAGGTGGGTCAGTTGGTGGGTCTCACCTGGGCCGCCGATTGGGCCCCATGTGTTCGCTGTCGCCGGGCTGGCCCCAGGTGGGCCAGCCCACCAGAGTTCCAGGTGGGCCCTACTAGGCCCCACATGGGCCTTCCTAAGAGGGCCGTAGGTCGGCCCTATCTAGGGCCCAGCTGAGCCATTCATGAGGGCTGAACATGGACTATAGTTGGGCCCAGATAGACAAGTCCCATGAAAGTCTCAAATGGGTCCTGTTTGAGCGCCACATAGGCCATCCCAGGAGGGCTGTACGTCGACCTTATCTGGGCCCCAGATGGGCTATTTGTCATGGCTAAAGATGGGCTGTACTTGGGACCCAAATAGGTCCTACGCCGACCCTCTATGATTTAGAGATGGTCCCTATTTGGACCCAAGATAGGTTCTACGAAGGCACGAAGGCTTCACTCCAAGACGTCAGGGACACGGCGTGCGTCTAGAGCCGCCGTATTGCACCGCGAGTGGTGATGGACAAATTCTGGCCCGGGGAGCTCGCGAAAGCGACTATTTTCCTGCACTCGGGCGCTGTCGGTGTTGACTAGCGCCACCGTGCGGACACCAGGTGGCGGGCGCTGGCCAGAGAACGGCCGGGGCGTCTCAAGACGTGACGGGGGTTGGCGAATCGATTGGAAGCGTGTCCGACCTGGAAGATCGCGGGTGCACCCGACATCGGGCCCGTGAGCCACCATGCGAATGCTCGATCGGCTGTTGGCTTATTCGGCCTCCTGGACATCTTGATCACTAATCGTCCAATTTTTCTTTGTGCACTTTGGGACCTGATCTTTAATTCTTCAGGCTTAAAATTAAGAAAGTCCTTCAATGCCGGAGTCGGAAATTACAACAAAGGGAAATTAGCTCCTATCATATGTATTAGTTGCCAATGGATGGTTAAAGTCGGTGGAATAATCTCAAACAAGAATGGAAATGAAACCCAAGGTTTAAAATCTTCCTCCGAGATAAAACCATTTTCACAGGCTGAGCGCATACAGACCCCCTCTCTCTTCAATTACAAAAGACCCTTTGCAGAGCCGCTGTGCAGTGTCATGGTTCCTCTGAACATCTCCGGTAGTCTCCATGACTGTATCAGGATTCTCGCTCTGCTATATGGGGCATATCTGGCAATCCCACGGCCCCTCTAGCCGTGTCAGGGGCCTTTGGTGGCGCTTCAGGGATATTACTGGCAGTCTCAGGGAACATTTTCCGAGGTGCCTCTGGACGTCCACTGCCCCCTTGCCGTCTAATAGGTCCTCTTGTCGTTTTTTCCTCGGAAGGGACCTCTGACCTTTCTGGCGGTCTCAGGGGCCATCTAACGTGCAGGGGCCTATCTTGCCGTCTCAGCACCCACCTGAACTGCCCAGGGTTCCCTGACGTCATCAAGAGCCCCTCGGGTTTCCAAAAAGATCGGTGTAGCCCATTTGGGTCCCTCTCGAGGTTCAGAAGGCCACCGATGAATCCCTGTTCAGGAGCCCCTTTGGTTCGCTAGGGTCTCCTTATGGCTCGTTAAGTACTCTCTTAAGTTCTTGACGTCTCAGGGGCTTATCTGGCACTTTTAGCAGTCTCATGGACCTTTGACTGTGCTGGGGCCTTCTTGGGTCCTAGGGATCATTAGAGAGTTCCAGGGGCCTTTTTAACTGTCTTAGGGGCCATTCTTGTTCCAGTCTTAGGGGCCGTTCCAGGGTCTAATGAACCCTCCCAGAAGCCTTCTGACAGCATCAGGAAACGTTCACCTTTTTACACAGAGCCGTGAAACCCATTCAGGGGTCCCTACAACATTTCAGGGACCCAATGCTGTCCTAGGGACTCAGTCCTCGTCTTGACCGTCTCAGGGGTCCTGTGACCTTTCTGGCGGTCTCAGGGACAATTTGTCGTGATGGGGCCTTGTTTTGGTCTCAAAGGCCATTGAGAGATTCAGTTTCTAAGCGTCCCATGGGTCATCTAACCTTTCCAAAGGCCCCCTGATTGCAATAAGAACCCGTCACGCTCTCACAGAGACCCCGTGAAGCTCATACAGAGCCCCTTCGAAGCCCCTTTTGAGTCTGAGAGGAGCCTTTCTCAGGCCTCAGGGGCTGCCATCACTCCCTCTCCCTCTGAATCCACGCTCGAGCTAAGGGACCCTGGCTGTTAGGTTTTCATGGCCCGATGAGACAGGGCCCAAAAGAGGGCCCCCGAAAATATTTGGGTTAATTGTTTGGGTTATTTTGTGAGGGAACATTTAAAGAAGACCCAGAAGACCCAGAAATCTTCTCCAAACAACCCAAAACTACCAGGCGCCACGGCGGCTCGCGTTTGGTAGTTGCTTAAAGGAGCGATATGTCGACCTTGCTTTTCGACCAGGGGATTAGGGACAGGGACAGGGGATTTGGTTGGGAGGGCGGGGTTAATGGACCAGGGACCTTGGCAACAGGCCAGGGACGCCAACAAGGAATAGGAACCGGGTCGGGATCATGAACGGGGACAGGAGAGCCAGGGTGGGGACAGGGGACTTGGACAGAAGGACCGCAACAGGGGACCACGGATGGGGACAAGGAGCGCAACCGTAACGACCGGACGCGACCAACCAAGGACAAGAAACGCCGTCGGCCGGCCGTGAGGTTCGGTTCGAGCAGACGGCATTCGGTCTGCCGAATTCGGTTCGGGCACATCCCCTCTCCCTCCTGTGGCAAAACTGTGGCAAAACTTAACATCAGGCCTTATGTTGTTGCATGACAAAAACAAATTTCAAAACGTACCGAACCCCGAGCTTAAAATAAGTTTCCGTACCCGAGGGGTTAACGTTGAAATCTGCCGAGATTGGGCGCTAGCCCCCGCTCCTCCGGCTCCATGGCTTACCGCGCCCCTGGGACACGCCAGGGGCCCCCTCCTCCACTCCCAAGGTCTCTGGATATCTGTGCTTGTATGTGTTGCATGTATATATTTACGATCTTGGTGTCTCCGTTACGTGAGTGGCTATTAACCCGTCCCCGACTGGGGGAGGGGCAGTTGACTGCCCCCCCTGAGGTTTTTCTGGGATTGCGAGAGAACGAACACACACAGAGTCACGAAACTTTTTGTACCTTTTGCTTCATCAATTTTATATCTCGTGCCAAAGTTTTGACCTCAGGTCAGGTCAGGCCAGGTGCCTGACTTAGGTCAAGTCAAACAGACCTATGTCCAAAAAAGTGTAGCGCCTCTAACTTTTTCGCAAAACAAGATATCTCAATAATACTTTCAGGGATTGGTGATCGTGATAGATGCAACAAACCTGCTATCTCAGATTTTTCGGAGTTTTCCGGGTCATTGACCTAAGGTCAAGCCCATTTTTAAAACATGTCGTCGTTTTTTTCGGAAAATGACGGAAAATTTCATAAGATTTTTAGTGTGGAGTCAACCAGACATCTAGTTGCCGTCATTGGGGAAAGTATCAATGACTTCCAGCCATTGACCTGAGGTCAGGTCACGAATAACTGTAGTGAGCCAAAATGTACCACCGTCGAAATCGACGATGAATTACTCAGAATGGGTAGAAAATGGCAGAACTAGCCTCCACAGACGTAATCAATACCAGGAACGTCAAAATTTTTGAAAAAAAGTAGCATATTTTGGAAATTAACAGGCTATCGCGAATAAAGCTCCGCCAATTTTGTAGACTGGTAATTAATGAATTCTTTCCAAAATTTAAGCATGAGAAACCATCACAAGAACCACAAAGATCAATAAAATTGACATAGATCGTCTTTTTTCGCGAAAGTAAAGGAACGCCAAAATTAGTTCCCGTCAATTTGTTACCGCATACGGCAGCGGCGCACATTGACAGCTGGCGGGAGAATTACGGTGTCTTTAGCTCAACGTTTCAGCGTATATATTGAACAAGTCTGGGAAATTAGACGTGTATCGGCATCCACGGACCTTTACTTGTGCGTTGGTGCCTTTACCTATGCGTTATTAGTCACAGCCCTTGAGATTCAGGCCATTTCTCGGTCTCACGCAGTCGGCTATGAGAAAACATATATAGGACGTAAATTGCTTACATATTATCCAAAACTAAAAATGAGACCAGTTTCGAGCTCTACTCGTCAAAAGCTTTCCAACGGTATGCTTATTTTTATCGTGCGACCAATTGTTCGTGACTTAGAGGGGGGGCGGCCAACTGCTCCCCCCCCAGTCGTCCATGTTCGAAACGGACCGACGGTCGTGCGCGGGTTAAGCCCCGCGTCATACAGGTCATGGGTAAAACAAGCACGCTCAGAAACGTAAGATATAAGCAATAAAATCACATACAGACGCATACAGATCGCGCATAGAGCGAAGCACGGTTAGTCAGGCGTACGAGCCAGCATTCGTCGTTTCAGCGCGAGTGTAAATCGATGCTGCCTTGATGGTGTCACGTCCGGTGGCAGCCAATTTTACATGGCGGATGCTCTGGAGCGGAAACACCGCATCCCGGCCTCGGCTCTGGACCGGGGGATGTGCAGCAGACCGTCCCGCGTCGTGTTCCGGTGGCGTATTTCACGGTTCAGATGGACGACGGCTGCAAGCAAATCATGTTCTCTGCTCTGGAGTACTTTGTGCGTCAGAGACAGTGTGCAGTTATTGTGTAAGCTGCTGGGCCGTCAGTCAGCCGAGCTTTTTCGCAGGTCCCAGAAGTGATCAAAGTTTCTATGGACGAAAATGACTCTGACACCAAAGTTCAACGTCTCATGAATTTTTCCGAGGGTTTTCTTTGATCATTGCCGTAAACCGAGACGCAGTATAGGATCTGCGAGAGAACAAGGGAAGTGACTATCGTGGTGATGACGCCCCGAGGAAGGAGATGGCGTGGATGCGAGAGACCCGCTAAGGTACCTATGCGGCGACGGCCGACGGCAGCCACGTGATCGTCCCATGGCAGGGTTTTGTCGAGAGGTACGCCCAAATTTTTCTCTTCGCTGAAAGGCACGAGGGTCTCGTCACGGAGGGTGACTGTGAAGTTTTGGAGGTTGCGCAGACTTTGGCGGTTTCAAAAGACGATAAGTTAAGTTTTGCTCGCGTTGACCTCTCGTGCGTCTGAGCGGACTCATTGGTCTAAAGATGCCAGAGGGCACTCCATACTAGCAGTGAGCGCTGGGAGTTCGCTCTTTTTCCTCAGACAGTGACCTGGGTGTCGTCCGCGTAATGCACGACGTGATCTCCCGCGAATGTAGCGTCAAGTCGTGAGCGTACACACGAAATAGGAGGGGCCCCAGGACAGAGCCCTGGAGGACTCCCATTCCGTTCAAAAGTGGCCGCGATAACCGCGTCCTACCCGAGTTGTCCCTCAGAGACACGCTTTGAGTGTAACCGCCGAGGTAGGCAGCGAACCACGCGGTGTCCATCCCGTGCTGGCGTAGTTTCTGCAGCAAAATGGAGCGATCAGAGATGTCAAAGGATTTACTGAGATCACTTCAGCACGAGAAGGGAGGTCTCCCTACTACCGGTGGCCGTGAGGATGCGGTCGGCGACCGTTACCAGCACGGTTTCCGTGGAGTGTGGAGGACGGGAACCGTGCCGGGGGGGGGGGGGGTGAGAGGAGATGGTTACTGGAGTGGTAGTGGCAGAGCTGTCGCTGAACAATACGCTCCACTGATCCACTGATGATATTATACCCATGATTTAGAGATCACGGGTATAATAGATATGGAACGGAAGTTGGAAGGGTCGGGCGGGTCGTCAGTTTTGAACAAGGGATAAATAATGGAGTGTTTCCAAGGAGTAGGGTGATCGGACTGGGTTAGGCAGGTGCTGATGATGTGAAGGACGACCCCACCGATAGCTGGGATCCTGCCCTTCAGCACAAGGACGCAGACACCGTCGCATCCGTAGGCGGAAGAGCTGCGCGTGGAGAGCAGTATGTGTCGGAGGGTTTCATTGCCGATTGATGATACGGTAAAAATGTAAGCGCCAACTCGTGGCAGGCGACAGCCAGGGTAAGAAACCGTCCCCTGACCAGCGATTTCGGCTGCCGCTTTGGGTCCGACGGAAAAAATCGTTCCGCGCGTCGCCTGACAGCAGTGGGTCCACTCTGTGGCTGCTCAGTTTACCGGCGACAACGCCCCGAGTGTTTCACTAAACCGTGTGTTGCGAAGTAAATTACTGATTGCGAAACGCCCGTTTCCACGATTTAAGATGATACTGCACTAAACTGGCCATACCTAAATTTCGATTCCAGATAAAGTACTTTTGACATTGAGACTTCTGTAAACATTGGTAAAACGTTAATACGATGTTTGATATGCTCTTTAAAATGCAGCCTTACCTTGCAGCCTTGTTGCATTTTATATGTGGTGGCAATGTCGTGAGTACATTTTAAAAAGGCATCATGCACTCCATCGGAAAGGACAGGCACTAATTGTTGCATGCTATGTCAGGCAATTCAGTTTTAGTAAATGATTGGAAGGCCGAGCCGAGGGCCAAACTACCTAACCTCTCCCAAAGGTGGGTTTCTCAGCGAATTTAGCCCACTTTATTTGGACCAACGGAAATTCGCCAGCTTTTTGTTACTATTTATCAAAGAAACATTGCATTTATCCCCATATATATAGGTACATACATAGATAGGAAATAGAAAGACAAACAGATACATCGCTTTTAACTTTGTTCTTTACTCTCTGCATATCTGTTACCAACTGCGGCGGATATTTTCGTTATTATCATTCACTTCCTTTTAAAACCGGCAGAAAACATGGGGGCTTTAACCAACATTGAGGGGCCAAGGCCCTCTCAAAAGTATACAAATCGACTCCTCTGAGTCAGATAGTGACTTCATTGGGACAAGACCGTTGATACAATATTGTGTTTACAACCAGGAAACAACCACCAAAGTTGCATTTGCAATGTTGTAACTACCGAAGCGACGTTCTAACTGCCATGTTAGTTTGCAGCCACCTGACCTTGTCACAGCGTATGTTACTAAGATCTCGAAGAAATGGGCCCATGATTTGGAAAAAGATCATTTTTTTTGGGGAAAGCTGAGTTCAAGGAGAAAAGGGTCCGTTTTTCAACAAAAAGGGGGTGACCATGAGGCAAAAGAAAACAGTTTCGGAGAGGAACGGTTCATTTTTTTTCAAAGAGAACTCTGCAGTCTTGTTACTGCACTGAAAAAATCCTAATGCCAGCTAGAAGCGTTTTGAGATGGCGTGAGACTTTTGAAAGCTGTAGAATCATTTCCACGTCTAAGTGGCCTTAAACAAAAACAGGCGCCCTTTTCAAGCCTCGAAGCCCTTTAACCCTATTCCCGCTAGACGATATGGCCAATCCCCGGCAGCGAAAGGCAGATTGCCCCCCCCCGCCCGAGATCTCGAGAGCTACGTATCCGATTTCATTGCAACAAACGGCAATAGATTTGCTATGACGTTAACTTCATTTTTATAAAAAACAAGTATTTACAATCCTGAAAGAGATAGATACAAGGGGGCTATGGGGGATATTTTTGGATTTGTTGGAATTCTGTTGCCTATGAATCAGTTTTGATACAATTGGTATGAATCGATAGATTATGGATGGGGCTTTCATTACTGACCATACATTTTCAATTCTGAGAAAATTCATTGGCGGTTACAAGGGTTTCGAAAAAGGAGGATTGTTTTTGTAAAAACAGGGTTAACAAGAAAGTTCAAAACGCATTTTTGGCTTTTAATAGTCGTATCATGCTGCAGAAGTACAAATTGTATTCCATCGTTTGCTTAATGTTAACATAGGCTGCGCCAGGGGAATGAAAAAGGGGAACTGTCATCGTCACATGTTCACCAGGTCAGCTTACGACCTTTGACCTTAAATAATCTCCATTGACCTTGGAGTCACATTGAATGGTCTTGTGTGTATTTCATGGTGTTTGAAAGCGTTTCCAATCATCTGAATTCACTCTTTTTCCCAAAATTCCACTTTACGTCTGCTGCGATATACGGTACACGCACTGACATATTAGGTCATAGCTACGTGACCCGACCTGATACATACCTCAAACTTGGTACGCAAGTAGAGGACACCCTTGTACGTCATATTTATTCAGGATTTTGCACTCAGAGAAATAGCGCCAAACGTATTACTATGAAACCAAATTAGACTTTTGACCTTGACCTGACCTTCCAAAATGACCCCAGAATAACAAAATTATATTTTTATGATTGCTCAGCTATTCGCTTATGCATCTTTATACGGTATTTTAAGTTCTATCTCAAAAACGCTATTTTTGTAAGTCATTGTTCTGCTACCCTCAATAGGGCCAAAAATGGCTTGATGTGCCTCCCAAAAACGTTACCTGGCTCCACCCCTGAGCAGAATAGAGTTTCAAAATTTTGTTGCAGTACGTAAAAAGAATAGGTAATAAAAATGACCAAGTATCCTGAGGCCGCATCTAAAACCCTGGAATTGGCGAGCAAAAAACCCGAGGGACGCGAAATTCAGCCCCCTGCCTGGAAGAGGATTGACGACAAACAGCTATTAACTATATTCCACTGTGGGGGAAAGCTTTAGAACCTCCTCTTCTATTTTTCCTCACCGTTTCCAGGGTTTTGAACCGGCATCACGGAACATAGTCTCTTTTCCTATCTACTCTTCCTACGTATGTTGTCAAAGTTTCATAATTTTGTTTTGCCCAGGGGCAGTACTAGGCTTGAAGGTAAAGAAAAGTGGCTGCCAAAAAAGGTTTTTTATAGAGCTTTAAACGTCCTATGAGTGACTTCATCAAGCAGCGTGGCGGTGCCGGCGACGTGATCAGGCTCTGGATCAACTTTTAGGTAAACGACCCCAATTTAGACTTGGGATGGTGACGTTGTGATATGGCCACTGCTGGTGGCAGCAATGCAAAGCAACATGCGACGTTTTTTGCGCGTGCATCGCATCGAGACGTTACACACCATTTCCTTACACGTATTTCCGGTACGCACCCGGCGTTGTTCTTGTTGCAAACCCTGTTGGCACACGAAAAGTGTCGAGATCGAAAAATTATTAAAATATCAAAATATTATCAAAATATCAAATATTATCAAAATATTCGGTTTCGATTCCCCATGATAATAGGCCATGATGTGCCAGAATATCATATGTGTGATATGTTCTGGATACCAATGTCTGGGTCTGGAGCCCCAAGGTGCAACGTGCAAGCGGTGTATTTCTTTTAGGAGACGGCAAACGTTATGGTGTCGTCGTACCAGGCTGCTACCATCGTAGTTTCGTCAGCCACAAGAAGCGGTCGGCCGGCGGCTACATCTTTAACCCTATTCCCGGCAGGGGGGGCGGAATCCGCCCCCCCTCGGGTTTTTTGCTTGCCAATTCCAGGCTTTTTAACGCAGCTTCACGAAACTTGGTGACTTTTCCTAGCTATTCCTTCTACGCGCCGTGACAAAATTTCGAAATTCTATTTTGCTCAGGGGCGGAGCCAGGCAACATTTTTGGGAGGCACCTCAGGTCATTTTTGGCCATGTTGAGGGTAAAAGGAAAATGTCTGCCAAAAACAGAGTTTTTAAGATAAAACTTAAAACTTTATATGAATATATAGCTAAATAGCTGGGCAATGTGCATATGTAATTTTGTTTATCTGAGGTCACTTTACAAGGTCAGGTCAAGGTCAAAAGTCAAAATTTGTTTTTTCGCAATAATTTCGGCGCCGTTTTTTCAAATGCCAAACCCGGAATATATATGACGCAGAAAGATGCCCTCTACTTGTGTACCAAGTTTCAGTTTGATAGCAGGTCAGGTCATGGAGTTATGACCTAAAATGTCAGTGCACGTACCCTATATCGCAAAAGCCAAAAAAATGAATTTTTTGGAATAGAGTGAATTTAATCGATTAAAAACGTTTACAGATAATATTGAATGCACACGACATCATTCCAGGTGACCCCAAGGTCACTGGAGGTCATTTAAGGTCAAAAGTCACAAGTTGATCTGAGAAACGTGTGACCATGACAGTTCCCCCTTTCTCATGTCCCTGGCACCGCCTATGCTAACATTATACAAACATTGTAATGCGATTTGTACTTCTTTAGCATAACATGACTAGCAGAAGCCAAAAAAGTGTTTTTACCTTTTTTGTTCATTCCGTTATTAGAAAACTTATCCCCCTATTTTTGAAACCCTGTGAACGCCCATGAATTTTCTCAAAATTTCAGATTTGCATACCCATGGTAAAAGCCCTATCCATAATCTCTCGATTGATGCCAGTTTCATCGAAATCGGTCTATAAACAACGGAGTTATAAGAAGTCAAAAAGTACCCCCCATTTTGACATTTTTGCCCCCCTGTATCCACAAATTTCAAAATTTTGAAAATTTCTTTTTATCAAAATGTAGTTCACGTCACGGCAAATCGATTGCCGTTTGTTGCGATGAAATCGGATAAGTAGTTCTCGAGATCTCAGGGGGGGCCGAATCCGCCCCCCCCTGCCGGGAATCGGCCATACCGTCTAGCCCTCCGGGAATAGGGTTAAGCCGAATATCAATCAACGCCATTAGCATCCAGGTCACTACGTCATCACAGTCATCACAGCGCAACACATTGGACCACACTGCGGAGAACGCTCCAGCGATGCGCAGTAAACGTGGCAGCCGACATTGCCTTTTCTGTGCTCGGGGAGTACCCGATGTACCACGTAGGTTTTCCCGTCATGCCAGGGCCATTGCCCTGCAAAATAGCGTTACCTCACAACGCTGGGAACTCCGGCCGTCCCATGCATGATTCGTTCGAGCAGTAACGACCAGAAAACCCCAGCCGGACTGGTTTAAAGCTCGGGCTCTGCCGGTGGTACCTCGGAGCTTAGCACAGCGGCCCAAAGCGTCGAGGAGTCTCTCGTGCACTCGCTCATCGCCGATCCAGAACAGGTCAGAGACAGCGACGGAACCGATGCGTTTCCCCACTGAGACGTGACGTGACATCTTTTGGCCAGCGATTTGCCGAGAACGTCCTAAAGTTTGGTTTTGCCGCTCGCTGACCAGCCGAATACAGGGGTACAGCCCAGTACTGTGATGGTGTTGCCCAAAAGCAGCGCACTGGGTGGTATATTCATGCACGTGCAACTATTGACCCCTCTTCTGTGTGGTTACCAACCTTCTACGAGCTCGTCGGACAAAGCGCGGCCTGAAGTGAGCCGTGATCCCTTCCTGTGCCGAACCCATGGTGCTGCGTTCCTGACCAGACCCGTCTGTGATCTCTGACAGGATGTCTTCCTACACGTATACGTCCCTGGTGGTGGCAGCGCTGCTGGCGGCGACGCTGGGCGCCCCTCAAGGTCTGCTGAGTCCTGGCGCGGCGCCCATCAGCCTCCATGGCTCTGGCGGGCGGCCGCCGCTCACCGTCGTGCCGCCGTTCCCGAAGATCAAGGACACGCTGTCCGCACCGGCCTCGGCGGCGGCCAACGCGGCCGGCGGCGCCGCCAGGAGCCCGTTCGGCGTCGGTGGCGGCTTCAACCCGCCGGCGCTCGGCGTGCGCGTGTACCAGTCGCCCAACGGCCGGTTCCAGGTCGGCGCCGGGTTCAGCACCGGCGGCGGCGGCGCTGGCGGCCTCGCTTTGCGATACGTTTTCGACTAGCGGACTACCAGGCTCAGAGGGTGCTCTTGGGGGCTCCAGAGGCAGGTGGCCGTAGCGTCGCTGGTGTGATAACTGATGTGATTTGGCATGGAGCTCCCAGTGTTAGTTACAAGAAATGCACCGCCTTATGAAGTGGATTTTTGTAAACACGACTGCGTCAGCCAAGGTGCTTGTTTTTCTGACCATAAAAGCCGGTTGGTAATAACGATAAGTCACAAGGACGACGACTGACGACAGCTATTGCCGTGTTGATTCACCACTGTAGGTACTATCACCATGACGATACATCGTAATCGCAGCACGGCATCGGCGGCGACCTGGCTGCGCTCTCACGGGTCGCGCCATCGCCTCCACCAGACAGAGTATGGAGAGAGAGAGAGAGAGAGAGCGGGGCCGCCCGCCGGCCGGTGCGGCCGTGACTCGGCTCGGATGCCTGGCGGGGTCGGCGGGGACTGCTGACGCCGCAGCTTCGCAGGCCGACTCAGCGGCTCCCAGCCCGGCGGGCGGCCGTCGGCTGCACGGCCAGACAAGTTCTGTCAGGCATTGACCGGCGCTGCACGGCCGGTGTATCGGCCGCAGGCAGTCGCGCGCCGCTGCTGCTCCGCTCTCGACCCCGCTGCAGCCGCACATGGCCTGCCGATTCGCCTGCAGAACTGAGTACCGTTTGCTGAGGCTGTCGGTCCCGGTCGCACGTATATGTACTGAGAGGCGCGGAGTGGGACATCAGACAGGTGTGAAAAAGGATTGGTTATCAGTTGATGGGAGAGACGGCCTTTCCAATGGCAGCTCCTCCTTCATATGCCTTACTGTCCCTTTCAGGACCCGTATTTGTTTCACGTCGCCTCGCCCGGTCGAAACTGTGTCCTAATTACGACTTAAAATTGATCTAATAAATTTCTAGCCGCCACCGAAAAAGCCGCCACTTGGCCAGGTAAGCGACCGACTGCACCAACGAAGTGAAATCGAGTCAAGGAATATTTCGTATTCCTTCTATTTACAGAAACAGATCTGCAGCGACGGAGATGTCGGGGATGACGCGCCGAAAAATGGCTCCGCTTGTCCTTAATTGCTGTCCACCGTTTGCATTTTAACATTAATACGACCGCGTGCTGAGGTCGAGCGGGCTGGCATCGCCTCCTCAAGACGGAAGCGTATCAAAGTGACAGCAGCACCTCCGACGTGGCGTAGGTTGCGTGGAGATCCTGGCCCGGCACCCAGAGCGATATTGGCCGATTTTCGTCGCCTCGAGACCGTGCCAGGGATTGGGAATGACGACAAAAGGAGGCTCGACTGTAGAAAGAGGGGCGGCACCCTGGGAGGTAAACGAAAGGTTAGGGAACGCGCACGTATGCAAATGCCGTAGAAGTATTCTTCATAAAACGGAAGCTATAGACGAAGTCACGCTAAGGTGTAAAAGCCCGAGGAATGATAAACCCTGAACGATTGCCACGGCGCTCGTAGGCAATGTCTGATCACTGCAGAAGTTTATGACCGAGTAAACTGCGAGAAGTATAAAACGCATCAGGGCCGTTTGAGACAGCGTCAATTCCAGCTTTTCAAAATTCCATTCGAAATTCAAGTTAACGGAAAGCTAAAAACTATTACAGCCCCGTCATGGCGTAATTATTATAACCCCGTTATTATAACCGCGATGAAAAGACCGAACTGACAAAACTGACTACCAGTGAGCGGGGTGAACGAGCAAAGCGAATTATTATTATTATTTTACGTCGCGGGTCCGTCCCCGATGCACGGCCAGAGCCAACAGGGCTATTCTTGGGCCCGAAGTCAAACAATCGGAACATGCGCAATGGGCAAAACACACACACACACTTCATGCGGAGCCTAGGGACAGGCGAAGTCAGCAAAGAAAAAAATGCTACGTCATTAAAAAGGTAGTCATAGCCAGTGACAGAGGTCGTGCTTCAAGTCGATGTCGACGACGTCCCTTCTGGAGGCGCCTGAACTGCGACACTGACATAGCGGCAAATTCAGGGGGTAGCCCATTGTATTGGTTGGCCGCACGGTAGGTGAACTACCTTTTTCCGACCGCAGTGCCGCGGATAGAAGGCAGGCCGGGGAAGTGATCCTGCCGCGTGCTCCGCACGTGTTTGGGACACTCTTGATTAGTGGGAAACGTGACGGCTAGTGACTCGGGCTCACCTGCCGTGCGGATTTTGCGGATTCTGTGCAGAAATGTGAGGGCTTGATGGCTGAACATGCCCTGAGAATCCAGCCAGCCCAGGCTTTCACTCACGCGAGAGATGTGGTCGAATTTTGCTTTCCGGTGATCATTCTAGCAGCAAAGACAATTTTTTTTTTGAACGACAGCCATGGTCTTGGCGGAGGCGTTGCCGTACACCGGAAGATAATGACGGAGGTGTGAGAAAACCAGGGCAGTCGCAATGGTGGGCATGGAACAAGTGGGCAGATAATGGTGGAGTTGGGAGATAGCAGACAGGACCCCGACGCACTTACGAGACAGCTGAGCGACCAGCGACGCCCATAAGACGTAACGGTCGAACGTGATGCCGAGATTTTTGACTTCGATGCAGGTGGCCAGTATTTTGTTGTCTAATTTTACCGTAAACGAAGGTAGGTTCCGCATGTTTTGTCTTGTGCCAAGAGCGAGGAGTTCAAATTTCGTCTGGTTCAGCTTCAGGTCGTTTCAGCGAAACTACGCATCGGGCGATATTAGGCTGGTCTCCATGTCATCGGTCAGTGCTGGGATTTTTTTTTGCGAATTTCCATGCGAATTATCGGCCAGAGACAAGAACCTGGGTGTCGTCGGCGTACTGTACAACAAGAGCGCCAGTGGCATGCAGGCTGAGGTCGTTGACGAAGATGGTGAAGAGCAGGGGTTCCAAGGACGAACCCTGAAAGACTTCCTGGTTGATGGGCCGCGGAGTAGAAATTAATGGACTTGAGAGGCAAACACTTTGCGTGTGGCCAAACAAATACTAAGCAGACCAAGCGGTGTTAATGCAGTGAAGTGCAATCTCCCCCCCCCCCCACCCGGTTAGGTGAGGATTAACGATAAGGAACGACGAGCTCGGCCAGGTTCCGGCATCTCGTCATAAAATGCCTATCGTGCCGCAGCGCATTCTGAGCCTCCGCCAGGGACGCGGCCAGTGGACGTGGGTCGGACTGCGCTGCCGTCAAAGGTTCGGCGGCCGCCGTGGGCTGCTGGACGGCGTCCAAAGCTCTGTGTTCCGGCCGGAGTGGCCGACCAGGCCCCGCGAGGTACACCGACGAGTTCGGCGTCACAGGTGACTCGGGCAACGCAGCCCAAAGCCGTCCGTAGCCCCTGCCATTGAGTACCCTCGGCCGCATGTTCCCATGTAGGTCGCGTGGGCCGTGACTACTCCCAAAGGCCCCTCACCGCCCGCCCCGGCTGCATATCGCGGTGAGCGCGCAACATTATCACCCAAATGTCTGCATTTGTAAGCAGCACAGTGGCGTTACCACGAACTCCAGCGTCACCAATGACCAGTAGCGATGCCATGTACGTATTCAGGACAGCAGCAGCATTTTCGGGTTGTTTATTTTCATGCATCGCCAGTGAGATAATGCGAGTTTCTCACTAGCTAAGGGGACAATTTCCTTTTTCCCTGCTCCACTCCCTGGTGCCGCTGCTGGCAGTGAGGCAGCCTGGGCTGGGGCTATGATCCGTGCAACAGCGGACAGGGGAGATGTCAGCAAGGCATTCGCTGTTTTGGAAACGAGCTGCATTGTGGAGTCAAGAATGTCTGGACGTTGCGAGTAATAAGAACGGAGCATGCGGGAGCCTGGCGAAGGAAACACACGAGGTCCCTGGTGTCCTAGCGCGCCAGTCACGCTGCATTGTTGAAAGGCGTCCTGTACCAAGCCCTTCCGATGCTCATCGCTAATGCTGCCGTCCAGACAAGGGCAGCCAAGGTCAAATGACACACAGCTGCAGACTGCATGCTGTTCCATGAGCTACCCGGATCCCAGGCTTCCATAGCCTTCGGACCGAAGCAGAGTCTGCTTTCGTTCCGACGCTTATGGATAGCTGGCGGAAGAAGAACTCACGGGTCTTGGAACTGCCATGCTCAAGTGTCAAAGCCATAGCAGTAATACGCAAGTAGTGGTTGGCCACGATCCGTTCACTACTTTATTTACGACATGTCTATAATGTTGCGCGATATTTTTTAACCTTCCCGGGCCGACCTCCGGATCCACCTTCTCGGGGCCGGGGGGGATGAGCACCCCCAAGATCTTAGGAACCTTAAATTCCACAGTAAAACGAAAAACACCGTTGTTAAGCCACTGGCGAAACTAGAAAGACACATTTCATTTTTTAAACACGACCAATGTTGATAGCATCGTAAGTCATCATAGGCCAAACTACCCAGCTGACATTTTCGGCAGAACGCTTCGATAACCAGGCTTCTGCGTAGCTCCAAAGAGGTTTAACAGTAAAAAGAAGGTCCGATTCATTTGTCAGAGGCGGGAAAAGGAGGGCACTTCAGGCCAAGTTTGACCAGTTCAGGGAGGGCGGGAAACGAAGGCAAAATCATCTTTTTACGTTGACAGGAGTGTTGCTTTTCTAAATGCATTTGCATGTGTCTTGGATGTAATACGCTGCAAATGTGCCTGACACACATATAAAACCTGCCACTATCATATAAGAGTCAAGCAAGGTCAAACTGGGTCAAAGAATTGACGCCAATACGTCAGACGTTCCTGGTGTCTGTCGCATCATCTCCCACATTAACTCGGTCAGCATACGATACAGTAAAACATTCTGCAACATCGAGTCATGTAATAACCCTTCTACATCGTGAAGCCCGTACCGCAAAAAAAAAAAAAACATTTTCGACGGGAGCCAGTTAGATACCAGGCAGCGAGCACGGCCTCAATGCAAAAACAGCCCAATGTTTCGCGGTAAGCTATTTTCACGGCGACACGGGCTTTTTTGGCGGCCAAAAGCAGGGGTTTGTGGCACTACAAACTGTGTAGAAATACGCCGTGACTGAAATTCTTATCATTTCTGGCCATACAAAGTGCGCACGCGTTACAAACAGGCATAATGTTTCAAAAAGTCGAATCTGGTCAGCCTGTGTAAAATTGAATTTGGTTACCCTTTGCTCATGAGTTTTATCATGTATTAGTACTTCCGAAGTACAGGTGACTATTAAGAAACATTTCTCGGCTGTAAACCAATTGTGTTCAGTTGTAAGTCTGATTTCTCCTCGTTGCTTGTCTTACATTATCCTTACTTATGTCTAAAATTCGAAACCAGGCTATGTAAGATCTCTCACCTATTTCCTGTTACACCACGGCATATCAAAGAAGCTGCACTTGTTCGCACCGTACACTGCGAACGAGAAATCGTAAAGGTCTAGAAGTCGCGCACATCGGCAGCTCGTTCGTGGCAGAATGCCTACTTCCAACTTTTTCGGAAAGCTTGATGGTCTGACCCGAGATCAGCCTTGTTGGAAACGTCGGTTGTCTGATCCGAGGTCAGCATTATTCAAAAGTGCTGTGTTTGCTATCTTACTGAACACTGCATCAGAACGGCCGCGTATGACGTCGTAGGAGTGCAGCTGATCATAGGCGGAAGACAAAACGGGTCTTTGCGCAAAGCTGCAACGGGGCGTCGCATGCCCCCTGTCAACAAACTTTACAGTCATTGGAACGGTTCGGTTGATTAAAACGGTAATCGATTGCCATTGATAATACTGCCTTGACCATATCCCGTTCTTGTACCTGATTGTTACCTCTCGGGTCCCAGGTAATATCAATGATTAATATTTAACTGATTTGGAAGATGCGTTTCTTAGCATAATTTGGGTATGACGAACATTCTGAAACCAAGATAGGTTCAGCGATGGGCAAAATATGTTATTACACACCTATTTGAAATACACGGTAGCCCAGGAAAGGCTAGATCATACGACACTAAGATGTGAAATGCCTCTAAACACACCAGATGTTTCTTAATGCCCGTATTTCCATCGGCTAATTTTAAAATCGCTGCCACATCCATCTTTCTGCGTGAAATGATTTCACATGCAAAAGATCGCTAAGCCGCCAATTTGATCAAGGACTTGACCTGGGAAAAATCTGACCCAGACCGCCGCCGCGACACGCCGAGACGCAGCGCTCTTGGCAGGAGCGGGCTAAACCCCACTGCCTGGCTGGCCGGACGGCCGCAGCCCACTCGCGGGCTGCCTTGCCCGAGTCAGACCACCCCGCACTGGTGGGCGAAGGACGGGGGCACATTCGGACAGGAGTCCGCCACAGCTCGGCTGCCGCGGCTCCCGGTGTGTTCGTTCCGACCAGTATGTCAGCTTCCTCACGAGACCGCCGCCTATTAAAGCCGGAGGTGTTCGTGCAAAATTCACGCCTGTTCTGCGTGAATGAAATACGATATGAAATACGATAATGGTCTACATGGCTGGTCTGGTATGATGACCTCCAATGGCGATGCAACACATACTCTCTTCAACGCTATCGGCCGTCTAGTGGCACGTAAGTATCGAAGTATTTCAGTCAAACTTAAAAAGGTAAAATCGTAAATGCATTGTGCTTCCCCAACCACGGACGCGGGGACGGGGGAAGGGCATGAACTACACCTTTCGGGAGGTTAACATTAGTCCTTCGGGAAAAACGTCTTTGAACCCGTAAAACTTTTCCTGGGTGCTTCTGCACCCCTAACCCCCGTCTTGGACCAAGAGGACCGAAGCGACCTCGGGAGCTTCCTCGGGTTTTCCCGCGGCTGGCGCCGGTCTGCCGCGTTCCAGTGACGTCACACCGAGGCTGGGCTGCCACTGGCTGTTACGTGACGCCCCGGGGACGGTTCACCTTTCACGGAGCTCACCCACGGCCCGCCGCCAGTGGCGTCCGGCAGGTCTCCGCGGACGGGACGCGCCAGAGGTGAAGCGTCTCTGGCTCCGCGGACATTGCGCCGTTTGCCGCGGGCGGTGTGGGACGGCCGACTGAATCAGCACGGTTTCGCTGGAGCGGAGGGGAGACAGCAGCAGTGACTGCTAGCGACAGCCTTTTCGTCACGCTGGAAGCCCTGCCAACTAGGATGGCGTCAAAGGACAGCTGCTGCTGCTGCTTCGACCTGAAGAATGGAGCACTCGCCATCGGTATAACGCTGCTGTTGCTGCACATCACTGTTAATTTGTCCACCGTCATACTGTTTGGAGGTTTGGCCGCTGAATTGTTCCACGACCCCCCATTCGAAGATCCGCGTATTTCAAGACTACTCGAATCTTGGGCCACGAGGATGGCGGTCATGACCTCGATTTTCCTCGCAATCCACATCACGTTCAACAGCCTGCTGGTGCACGGGGCTCGCCGAAGCTGCAGAGGCATGGTCCTGGCCTGGATCATTTACCAAGGGATCCTCAGCGGCCTTCTGTCTCTAGCCATCGTCATCGGCCTGTGCGTTTTCGGCATTGCGGCGCCGGCCGCCTGGATGGTGGCTCTGGCCCTGATCCCGGTCGGGTTCTTGGTGCTGATGTGGTACTGGTTCGCCGTCGGAGTGCTCTTCTTCCGCCGGCTGGGCGACAGCTCGGGCTTCGTCTACAGCAAGCAGCTGGACGAGTGCGAGCTGAAGAGCGGCCGAGAGCAGTGATCGGGCCAGAAGAGCCGGCCGAGCTGCAGAGTCGGGAGTGCGGCCGGCATTGGTGGTGCTCGAGCTGTGCTCGGCGGGCAGGAGCAGCAGGGCGCAGGCTGTCTTACCGAGTGTCGAGCTTGCAAGCAGTGGGGTCGAGTTAATGGAGAGTCTACGTGCGCAGTGTCAGTGAGTAACTGCTGCTCACGCCAGTGTGGCGTGCGTGAAAGTTTGCTCGGAGAAGAGCGAGCGATTGCAGGTGACAGAAGAAAGACCTACGTTCTTCAGTGTGTTGCGGAAGGTGATTCCGAAAAGCCGGCAGAAGGCGACGGCGACGACATGCAGCGATTTCCACTGCATGAGATTTCTAATTTGTTCTATTCTCCATCAGCAATGTGCAAGCTTAAGCGTTTCCTGGTCTAGTCTGTCCTAGTCCAGTCTGTCGCGTTTTGCTGATCTCGATTTTCCTGACCACACACAATGTCATGGTTTCGTTTTTTCTGTTTTACTTGTTTTCACTTGGGATGTTGCCGCTCGGCCCTGTTTAGCATGCACTCGTTGAGCGTTCTCTCGGTCGGGCTCAAACGTCCGGCGCGCCGGCCAGGCGAGTTCAACAGGGGCCGCCTCGGCCGGCCGCGCTTGGCCGCCGGACCAAGGCTGCGGTTCATTCGTTTTTTCTTTAGTTCTTTTTCTAGGTTTAGTTCTTGTGCTAGTTCACAGAAACTATGTGCATGGTTTGTTAATCCGCCGTTCATGGGGCAAGGGCAAATATTGCCCCTCGGGCTAATTTTCATGATAGAACGAATGCATGCCCGGACTGGACTGGGCTTGTCTATGTGTATGAGACGCTTGAACTATGCGAATGATTTTTGATAGGGTGTGAATAAAATGTAATGGCTTCCAATTTTTTCTCTGGCGATTGTTACATAAGGCAGGTTTGGACTTAACTTTGACCCGTGAACCCATTCATGCTCCAATGTTTTCTTTTTTAATGTTCCGAGCTCTCACCATATTGATGAGCGTTTGAATGATTTAATTCCGTTCGGCAGTTCAATAAACGTTTGTGATGCTAATATTCAAAGTGTAAAATTCCAAACGGTATGATTCAGCACAATGTCGTCTTCTTGTGCTTTACGTTTCAGGTCAATATCAGGTCGGGCCACGGAGCCATGACCTAAAATATCTGGGCGCGTGCTCTACATCACGACAGCCATGAACTGAACTCTTAGAGTCAGTTCAAATGATTTGAATCGTTTTCAAACAATGAAATGAACTCGTTTCTATTCCATGCGACTCTGAGGTTATTTTAGTTTGTTTGAAGTCAAAGTTTGCAAGCTGACCTGATGAACATGTCACAATGATAGTTTATCCTTGTTCCCGTCTCTAACGCCGCGTATGCCAACATTATGCAAGTAATGGAATACGATTTGTATTTTTTTTTGAGTGTAGCATGACTAGTAGAAAGTTAAAAAATAACCCTGTGTGTCCATGTGGCTTCAGTATATATATTTTTTCTGTCATTCTCCAAGCCCTGTGAACACCAATGAACAATATGAAAATTCCGAACGCATGGACGAATGGGAAAAGTCTCACCGATTAACTTAACTCTTGATTCACGCCAGTTGCATCAGAACTGTGTAATAAACAGCGGAGTTCACAGCAAATCAAATACTATCTTTCGGATTTTTTTTTGCCCCTGTATCGACTCCCTTCAAGATATTCAGAACCTCTCTGTGTGAAGTGTAGTCCAAGTCATGGCGAACCGACTGCCGTTTGTTGCGATTAAATCGGGCGGGTCGTTCCCGAGAACTACCCGAGAGAGAGAGGGCCCGAATCCGTTTCCTCCCCCTATGCGGGAATGCGCCCTAGCGTTATGGGCACGGGAATAGGGTTAAGCTTCACCTGGCTGGGCTCCAGATCAACCTTCGCTAGGAAGGGGACTTTCATGAGAGCCCCCAAGATCTCGAGCGTTATAAGTTCCAGAGAAAAAGTAAAGACACCGTTGGAAAGCCCTCAGCGAAACTAGAGGAAAGAGCTTAGAGTTTTGCAAATAAGGTATATATTAAGGTCACAAGAACAGCAACAGGTAATCTTAGGCTAAAGCATCCTGTTGACGTTTCTGGCAGAAGACGTTGATAACCAAGGTTTCTATGTGGCTCAAAAGTAGTTTAACAAGCAGGCCTGATTTGCCGTTGTGTGGTTAAAAAGGGGACTTCGACCAAATCTGACCAACCCAAAAAAGCGGAAAATGGAGCTAAAAATTTTCTTTTTGTATGGGGAGGATTTTTGTCTTTTTTGAATGTATCAGCATGTATCGAGGCTGAAACACGCTGCAAATGCGTCTGACATGAACATAACGTCTGCAACCATCACATTTAAGCCCAATAAGGGACTGACGTCTATACGTCGGGTGTCTCTGGTGTCTATCATCTACCACACTGTCATTGGTCAGGCACGACACAGTGCGAAATTCCGTAACATGGGAACATGTAATATCCCTTCTACATCATGAAACCCGTGCCCCAAAGTTCTGCTGCACGTAATAAGCGCATCGGAAGGGTTTAGCGCTGAAGTGCACTGGAAGGAGGGGGCACTTTTGTTCCCATTCCGATCTCACTAACGAAAGGAACTAGCACGGAATTTGCGGAAGGATGGGGCCATAGATAGTTACATTGTGTGCAAATTTCATGACCCCAGATCATGATCTCCATGGTTAAATGAGGTCGAAAAGGCTAAGTTCGGATACTTTCTCGGCTTGTACAGGCCCTTCCGCACGGTTTTTCGACGGGTCGGAGAAATGACGCGCATTAGAGCGTCGAAAACATGGCGTACGACAACTTCCGTCCATTGGACATTGTGTGTGAAAATTTTGGGTCGAGTTTGTATCAGGTTATTGACCTCTGACTTCTCCGTTATGTCTCTGCATATAAGACTTCGAGCAGGACGGGATACTGGTGGAGGTTGCGTGTAATTAGGGGCGCTAAACGTACCATTTAGCAAACTGCCGGTGAAGATGGACAACAACGATACATTTGGTTACTCTCAGCGTTCACTGACCTCCGCAGTAGAATGAAGTCAAGTGAGGACAATTGCTTTGATGCTTTTGACCCTGAGTCAGCTCCATATTAACTCTGCACTAAAATGGTTTCTTACATATAATGAGCCTGTCAACATGAGTTGCTTGTCTTAAAACGTTTACAGAGATACACACACACACACACACACACACACGCATATGCATTTATATATATATATATATATATATATATATATATATATATAGGCGAATATTTTGATAGAAGTTCCTCATTTATGCACGTGTTCCTGAACGCAAGGGCGTAACGCTCTTTTATAAGCTTCTTTCCTGCCTGCTCGATGTTCTTTATTATGCTTCTTCCTGTTTTCGGCAAAGAAAATATATCATAGCATTACATTTTTATTTCCCTAACGTTTCGGATATACGTCATCCTTTTTCATAACTACCATTTTTCGTCATGCCTGTCTGAATTAAAACACAAATATAAAAGTATCGCATGCAGTCACAATTAAAACACTATCACTCAGAAGATATTTCAACAGTTACGCTACTAACTGTTGTGTTGTACCCCGGCGCACGACAACGTCACGCCAGCTGACGCCGCGGGACGTAGGAGTCAGTCGAGTTAGTCTGGTCTGCGCGCCCGCGGTGTGCGTGGCGGTACGCTTGACTGAATCGGACGGAGTGGAACACTAAAGGCACACAAGTGTTAGGTAGAATACACGCGTGATCGAGTCAGTCAAGATTATCCTGTGACCGCACCGCGCATCTCCGCTCTACACTTTGTTGTTTGCTTCTTCGCTGCGGTCTGTTTCGCGTGTTATTGTTGTCTTTGTAGTTGTATTAAAGTCCTTCTGAGCACAGCTTCGCAACTGGCGCCGGCATGGGGACCGTATCGCCGTTGTGGATCTGAAGAGCGCGTATTTGCAGCTTTACATGGACAGGTCGTTGTGGCCATACCAGACTGTGGAAGTGGACGGTCGCCTCCATTGCCTGACAAGGCTTGGTTTCGGACTGAACGTGGCGCCACTGATCATGAAAGCGGTTGTGGGGACAGTCCTGGACCAGGACGAAAGGATGCGCCGCGGTGTACTCGCGTACGTCGACGACCTGCTCGTGAACGAGGCGATTGTGAGCGCGGAAGAGGTGATTGGTCACTTCGCCAAGTTCGGGCTCGAGTGTAAGCCTCCCGAGCGAGTGGCGACGGGC
Organism: Capitulum mitella; assembly: GCA_030062745.1. Lineage (NCBI taxonomy): Eukaryota > Metazoa > Arthropoda > Thecostraca > Pollicipedomorpha > Pollicipedidae > Capitulum > Capitulum mitella. Next base: position 29,101,954 of record CP099843.1, read on the forward strand.
AGTGTGCGTGCTCTGGGTCTACGAGTCGTGCGCACGCAGGACGGTGTGCTGACGTGGGCGCGCGACGGCGAGGTTCCGTCGTCGCCGCCGGTCTTGACGCGTCGGACGGTGTTCAAGTGGACTGGCTCGTTGGTGGGACATTTACCGGTGGCCGGATGGTTGCGACCGGCAGTGGCATGGCTGAAGCGGCGAGCTAACGAGGTTACCCACGGATGGGATGACGTGATCGATGATCCGGGCGTGGTGTCGATCGTTGGCGAACTGTGGGAGCGGGCTCGCGCTGAGGACCCGGCGCGCGGTCAATGGGAGGTTCGCGGTAGATCGCTGGTTGTGTGGACTGATGCGAGCTCGATCGCGACTTGCGTTGTGCTCACAACTGGCGATGAGAGCATCGTGGAAGACGCCTGTTGGCTGCGGTCGGAGCATGATTCGGTGAATCACATAAACATGGCCGAGTTGGACGCCGTCATTCGTGGAATGAATCTCGCGATCGCATGGGGTGCGAACGAGCTGTCACTGTGGGTCGACTCTGCAGCCGTGCACAAGTGGCTCCAGGACTTGCTCACAGGGAGGGCAAGGCTGCGAACCAAAGCTCAGTCGGAAATGTTGATTCGGCGACGACTTAGCTTGATCGCGCAACTGACGGATGAGTACGGCTTGAGTGTGGCAGTTGAGCTGGTTCGATCGGAGATGAACCTCGCTGACAGGCTCACGCGTGTTCCGCAAAAATGGTTGACGCGCGGCGATCGTGTGGTTGCAGCCGCGGCGCCGACGTCTCCGGGGCAAGTCGAGCTGAGAGCACGCGTTGCGGCAGTGCACCATCAGGTCGGTCACCCTGGTGTGCGAAAAACTCTGTGGTATGCGCGGCGGGAGCTGCCGGAAAACGTTCGTCGAGAGGATGCTCGGGCGGTTGTGCAGGGCTGCGACGTTTGCCGGTCCATCGACCCCGCTCCCGTGCGGTGGCGGCATGGCCATCTCGGTGTCGAGACGCCGTGGGCCCGCCTAGCCGCTGATGTGGTACACGTGGGCGCGAGCTTGTACTTGTCCGTGATCGACTGCGGTCCCACGCGGTTCGCGTTGTGGCGACAACTTCGTAGGAACACGAGCGAGGAAGTCGTGCGCGAGCTGGAGCAGATCTTCTGGGAACGAGGTGCCCCTGCGGAACTGATCCTTGACAATGGCAGCGAATTCCGCTCCCGTGCCGTGCAGGCGTTGGCTTCCAAGTGGCAGGTGGCGATTCATTATCGCGCCGCGTACGAGGCCGGCGGGAACGGCATAGTGGAGCGAAATCACAGAACTGTTAAGGTAATTATAGCTCGGACCGGATGCGGTGTCCAGGAGGCGGTACATCGTTATAACGCGACGCCGCGTGGTGCGAGCGACAGCGCACCGTGTGTTGGGCTCTACCGGTACGTCTTCCGAGACTTGCCGGTGGATTCTACACGAGCGGTGCCGACTGTTGTGCCAACACGCGACGGCTGGCGCGTTGGCGACACGGTGTGGGTGCGCGTTCGCGGGACAACCAGGTGCGACAAACGATCCCTTCCCGGGGTGATCACTCGGCTTGTGTCCGATTGTGTGGTAGATGTGGACGGGGTGCCGTATCACGTGCGGAATGTGAGACGCCGCGACGATGGTGTGCCTTCAGCTCCGTCACCATCCGAATTGCGACCGGACTGGTGCGATGTCGGCGAAACGGACGGCCCGCGGTTTGAAGAACTGGCCGAGAACGGGTCGGGGGATGGCGATGAGAGCGAGAGCGCGACAAACCAGACTGAGAACGTGGGCGAGCCGGGCGAGGGTGAGACAAGTGGGTCTGAGGACGAGAGTGTATCAAGCGATGACCACGGTAATGACGATAGTTGGAGGCCGGGATCTGACGATATCAATAGTTCGGCTTCGGACGAAGTTGAGTGGATGTCGCCGTTCGCTAGCCGGAATCGATATAACGTGCTGCGCGACGACATGTAAGCGCCGCCGCCGGGGCCGGGTAATGCGAATGATACTGGAGAATCAGGGGGGAGTGTGTTATGATAATGTCGTGTGGGAAGTTTCTGGTTGACCTGTCTCGCTAGTTTCTGGTTGACCCGAAACTTCCCACACGACATTATCATAACACACTCCCCCCTGATTCTCCAGTATCATTCGCATTACCCGGCCCCGGCGGCGGCGCTTACATGTCGTCGCGCAGCACGTTATATCGATTCCGGCTAGCGAACGGCGACATCCACTCAACTTCGTCCGAATCAAAAGTACGGCTCTCAACTCCTACAACTCTGGCCGGCCGCCGCTCTTGCACTTCTCCACCAGCCGCTTCCACCACCGCACTCGGCTCTGTACTCGCCATTAGTCCAGTTTCACTCAGGCAGAGCCGAAATAGCTTGTAGTTGTATTAAAGTCCTTCTGAGCGTTCTAGGCAGCAAGCAACGCAAGCACATACACAGCCACGCCCGTCCCCCCGCTGATGTCTCGCTGGCAGGAGCAAGCTAGCGAGACAGGTCAACCAGAAACTAGCGAGACAGGTCAACCAGAAACTTCCCACACGACATTATCATAACACAGTCTTCTTGTGTTTTCTTCTGTTTACTGTTCGGACAAGCGTTCACTTTCGCTCTAGTTTTCCTTTGCTCGGCTCTTCGGTCCTCTTCTTCGTTCGTCTTCTCTCCCCCACGATGGGGAAGAGGAGGAAACGAAAAAAGGATGAGGATTCAGATACTGACTCAGACACGAACTCGATCATGAATATGGATTCCGCCTCGCACGACGTTTTGACTGCAACCACTGATGCCAACCCATGCTCTGGACACTGTACGGCTCGAGGACGCCGTCGCCCAACGTTGCCCCTGGCCAGGACACGGTACAGAAGAATCTGACCTCTCGTGGACCAATACGACCACCACTATACACGCTGCTGACCCTCGCATGCCATCTGATCACGCCCCTGCTCGCGACATGGATACTACACCGAACGCGCCCGCTGCTGACTCGCGCTTGACCTCCACCTGCTGCTCTCGCCTCTGACCGCCGCACGAACCCGACCAGCCATAGCTCGACACCCTCTGACTCTGACATGGATCCTCTCGGATCATATGTCATTATTCACCCAAAATCAACAGATGTCTCCTTCCGCAAAATCAATGTGTTCTGGCCCACAAAACAGCTGGTAACTATCTGCGGATCCTCGGCTGTCAACCAAAAATTGAAGCACCGCCAAACGGCTCTCTCATTATCAAAACCTCGAACAGGACGCAAACAAAAACACCCCTCAAAACATTCACATTCTGTGGCCAAAACGTCACTGTGAAACTTCATGCCTCCCGGAACACCAGTCAAGGCACTGTGTTCGCCCCTGAGTTGAGGTTTATGCCAAGGCTGAAATCCAAGGAGAGCTGCATCCACAAGGTGTGGTACACGTCCGTCGAATGACCACATTCAAAGACGGGACGTGACACCAGCCTCTTGGTGCTGACGTTCAACACCCAGAAACTCCCCTCTACTTTTATCGCTGGATACCTCCGGTGCGATGTGCGCGTCTTTATCGCCAACCCTTTGAGGTGTTTTAAATGTCAACGGTTCGGCCACGGCTCCAGAAACTGCCGGCAGGAAGCCAGATGCCCAAGTGCGGAGAAGCTCCGCACGAGGGAGGCATCAGTACCTCGCCTCAAAAGTGCCTCAGCTGTGAGAACACTGTCTACACCATCAGTGCCCCCTCTGGAAAAGAGAAAAGGAAATCTGCGAGGTTACAGCGAAAACAGGAGTGTCCTTTCCCGAAGCACGAAAAGCTGTCCTGGAGAACAAAACATCATCTAGCAAAACCTGCTCAGGCAGCCAAAACAAAAACAACGTCAGTCAGCACGCAGACAGATAACCTTCCCGAACTTATTTATTTTTTTTTATTTTTCTCACGCAGTTTCACAACAACAGCAAGGCACAAATATAAACCCAATCGGCGGCCCCGTCAGAGGGCTTCTGGTCCGATGGCCCGACGGCCGTCACCCGCCCGAGGGCAGGATCAGCCGGCCGGCCTCCGGCGGACCCATCACCCAGCCCCCGGGCGGGACCGTCCACACGGGCAGGCACAGCCAGCGCCAGCCGGGGCCGCTGCCCGGCACTGGCCCGGGTACAGGACGGCCGAAGGCCGGGCAGTCCCGGCGAGCGCAGACCCCGGACCAGACCCGACCAGTGGGTGATCGGAGCTCGGGCGCGCTCCCACGGCCGACTATCGGCACCAGCAAGTGTTGGTGGCGGTCGCTCTTAAACACATTGTATGTTTTTTTTTTATTTCAGTGGAACTGTCGAGGACTTTTATCAAAAGGGGCTGAGGTCATACCTTTCTTTTACTCTTTTTAGCACCTACCATCATCACCATAAAATAAACGTGGTTTCATCTACTCGACAATTACAATATGTCACTTTTCAATTACAATTTACATCGTTTTGTCGTTTTAGGTGGACTGAGACGCCACGGTGGCGTGGCGCTGTACGTTTCAAATGACTTTCCATTCACCTATCGCAGTCAGCTGAAGCATACAACCTGTAGCTTGCACAGTTCGACTAAACGGAAGGAACATTGATGTATGCAGTATATACTTATCTCCCAACGGCGATGACAGAGAACTTTTAAATGATCTCGGCCAACTAGTTTTTTTTAGCATTTCACAAATTCGTACATTATCATGGGAGATTTTAACGCTCACCATCCGATTGGAATAACAACACTAGGCCCGCTGACAACAGGGGCTGTATCATAGCAGATTTTATTGATATGAAAGGCTGCCTTTTACTAAACAATGGTGCGAATACTCATTTTTCGTCTTGCCGTAATACGGAATCTGCCATTGACCCAACGCTGTGTTCGCCAACGGTAGGAACATGGTTTGAATAGTCACTAGACAGTGATGTATATGACAGTGACCAGTATCCCATTAAAATACACACATGTTTTCCAGCCAGCAAAGATACTTTGGTTACCCAGTTGCGCTACGCACAACCAGCTGAGTTCGACTCCCCTGCTGAAGGTATCGATTTTATCGCCGAGAGCATTTTACAGGCGACACCTTCGACATTTCCTCTCACATCATCATCTAAACGACAAGTGTCATGGTGGTCCCCCGCTGTCGCCCCAGCAGTGACGCGAAGGGAACGAGCTTTTCGCGCCTTTCTAAGACACAGAGACGAGGCACACTGCATTGAACACAATCGCGAGCGTGCTAGAACTCATGTAATCATTCGCACTGCAAAAAGGGACTCATGGCGTTCTTTCATCTCGCATTTTACGTAGAAAACTCCATTAGGACAAATCTGGGACTTGGTGCGATCACTCTCAGGGAAACGAACGTCTTTTTCTTTACGTCGGAACGGCACTACTACATCTGAACCATCGATGGTCATGTAGTTGTATTAAAGTTCTGAGCGTTCCAGACAGCAAGCACACACACAGCCACGCGTCCTCCCGCTGACCTCTCACTGCCCCGCGCCGGCCGCCGAGAGCTCAGAGGTCACATATGGCAGGAGCAGGCCAGCGAGACAGGTCAACGAAACACTTTCCACACGACGTTATCATAACACACTCCCCCCTGATTCTCCAGTATCATTCGCATTACCCGGCCCCGGCGGCGGCGCTTACATGTCGTCGCGCAGCACGTTATATCGATTCCGGCTAACGAACGGCGACATCCACTCAACTTCGTCCGAATCCGAACTATTGATATCGTCAGATCCCGGCCTCCAACTATCGTCATTACCGTGATCATCGCTTGACACACTCTTGTCCTCAGACCCACTTGTCTCACCCTCGCCCGGCTCGCCCACGTTCTCAATCTGGTTTGTCGCGCTCTCGCTCTCATCGCCATCCCCCGACCCGTTCTCGGCCAGTTCTTCAAACCGCAGGCCGTCCGTTTCGCCGACATCGCACCAGTCCGGTCGCAATTCGGATGGTGACGGAGCTGAAGGCACACCATCGTCGCGGCGTCTCACATTCCGCACGTGATACGGCACCCCGTCCACATCTACCACACAATCGGACACAAGCCGAGTGATCACCCCGGGACGGGATCGTTTGTCGCACCTGGTTGTCCCGCGAACGCGCACCCACACCGTGTCGCCAACGCGCCAGCCGTCGCGCGTTGGCACAACAGTCGGCACCGCTCGTGTAGAATCCACCGGCAAGTCTCGGAAGACGTACCGGTAGAGCCCAACACACGGTGCGCTGTCGCTCGCACCACGCGGCGTCGCGTTATAACGATGTACCGCCTCCTGGACACCGCATCCGGTCCGAGCTATAATTACCTTAACAGTTCTGTGATTTCGCTCCACTATCCCGTTCCCGCCGGCCTCGTGCGCGGCGCGATAATGAATCGCCACCTGCCACTTGAAAGCCAACGCCTGCACGGCACGGGAGCGGAATTCGCTGCCATTGTCAAGGATCAGTTCCGCAGGGGCACCTCGTTCCCAGAAGATCTGCTCCAGCTCGCGCACGACTTCCTCGCTCGTGTTCCTACGAAGTTGTCGCCACAACGCGAACCGCGTGGGACCGCAGTCGATCACGGACAAGTACAAGCTCGCGCCCACGTGTACCACATCAGCGGCTAGGCGGGCCCACGGCGTCTCGACACCGAGATGGCCATGCCGCCACCGCACGGGAGCGGGGTCGATGGACCGGCAAACGTCGCAGCCCTGCACAACCGCCCGAGCATCCTCTCGACGAACGTTTTCCGGCAGCTCCCGCCGCGCATACCACAGAGTTTTTCGCACACCAGGGTGACCGACCTGATGGTGCACTGCCGCAACGCGTGCTCTCAGCTCGACTTGCCCCGGAGACGTCGGCGCCGCGGCTGCAACCACACGATCGCCGCGCATCAACCATTTTTGCGGAACACGCGTGAGCCTGTCAGCGAGGTTCATCTCCGATCGAACCAGCTCAACCGCCACACTCAAGCCGTACTCATCCGTCAGTTGCGCGATCAAGCTAAGTCGTCGCCGAATCAACATTTCCGACTGAGCTTTGGTTCGCAGCCTTGCCCTCCCTGTGAGCAAGTCCTGGAGCCACTTGTGCACAGCTGCAGAGTCGACCCGCAGTGACAGCTCGTTCGCACCCCATGCGATCGCGAGATTCATTCCACGAATGACGGCGTCCAACTCGGCCATGTTTATGTGATTCACCGAATCATGCTCCGACCGCAGCCAACAGGCGTCTTCCACGATGCTCTCATCGCCAGTCGTGAGCACAACGCCCGTCGCGATCGAGCTCGCATCAGTCCACACAACCAGCGATCTACCGCGAACCTCCCATTGACCGCGCGCCGGGTCCTCAGCGCGAGCCCGCTCCCACAGTTCGCCAACGATCGACACCACGCCCGGATCATCGATCACGTCATCCCATCCGTGGGTAACCTCGTTAGCTCGCCGCTTCAGCCATGCCACTGCCGGTCGCAACCATCCGGCCACCGGTAAATGTCCCACCAACGAGCCAGTCCACTTGAACACCGTCCGACGCGTCAAGACCGGCGGCGACGACGGAACCTCGCCGTCGCGCGCCCACGTCAGCACACCGTCCTGCGTGCGCACGACTCGTAGACCCAGAGCACGCACACTGCCCGTCGCCACTCGCTCGGGAGGCTTACACTCCAGCCCGAACTTGGCGAAGTGACCAATCACCTCTTCCGCGCTCACAATCGCCTCGTTCACGAGCAGGTCATCGACGTACGCGAGTACACCGCGGCGCGTCCTTTCGTCCTGGTCCAGGACTGTCCCCACAACCGCTTTCATGATCAGTGGCGCCACGTTCAGTCCGAAACCAAGCCTTGTCAGGCAATGGAGGCGACCGTCCACTTCCACAGTCTGGTATGGCCACAACGACCTGTCCATGTGAAGCTGCAAATACGCGCTCTTCAGATCCACAACGGCGATACGGTTCCCATGCCGGCGCCAGTTGCGAAGCTGTTCTGCACACACATCTGCCTCCACCGCATGGACAGGAACGTATCCGTTCAGTTCGCGGAAGTCCAGGACAGGTCGCACCTTGTGTTTCTGGGGCTGCTCCACGGCCATCAAAGGGATAAGAGCGCGCGCCTCACCCATTGTACCCACATCGTACGGTACGAGCCATCCTTTCTCGATCCACCCCTGGATCTCACGATCGAACGCCTCTCGTGCCCGCGCTGGCACATTATACTGGCCCACCGCATTTGTCAGTCGCCCTGGCGGCCCCCCCGCTCGCCCATTTCCACCGAACCGTCCACTTACTGCCATCGAATTCGCACGAAAAATCCTTCTCGTCGACACACAAGGCCGGCTCCAGCCGCGGGCCTCCACCCCTTGCTGCTGCTGCTGAAGCCGCTGCTGCTGAAGCCGCTGCTGCTGGCCGCCCACCGCCTCCACCGGTCGGCTGCACAGCGACCCTCCGCTGGCCGCCTCCAGCGGCCGGCCGGTCACCAGTGCCCTCTGCGCCGGCCGGCTCCGGCTGTCGTTCCGTCGCCGCACTGAACGATACATCTGTCGGCGAACACAACCGCACTCCCCCCAGTGCAACGATTCCGTCCATACCCAACACCAGATCGACTCCCAACGGTCGATCCTTCACCACCAAGGCGGCGAGCGTTACTCGCCTTCCTTGGCACTCGAGCTCGATGTCCGTCTCACGGTCGCACCGGAGCTGTCCCCCACTCACAGTTGTCAGCGTCACAGCCTTACCACGCCCCGCCCGACAACACCCCTGGAAGACCAGCGTGTCGGTACAACCGGTGTCCACGAGCGCCCGACACCGGCGCCCATGAATCCAGACGTCGATCACTGGCAGTGCGCGTTTGGAGCTCCGTGAGACGGCGGTCGCGCTGACGCCGCCTCGGGATGGCCCCCCTGCCTTCTCGGGCAGCGCGCCGCCAAGTGGCCCACCTCGCCGCAGGTCCAGCAGCGGCGCGGCGGGCGCCGCTCGGCTGGCCCTTGACGTGTAGCGGCGGCGGCGGAAGGAACCGACCCGTAAACTCCAGACGACGTAATGTCCATGTCCCGAGCGAGGAGAGCCAGTTCCCGCGGCGTCTTGCGCTCCGCCCGCGTCCCGACGCGGAGACGACGGCGCGCGTCCTCTGGCAGCCCTTCGACGAACTTTGCATCCAACAAAGTGTCCGGGACCGGACCGACGATAAACAGCGCCGCGAGCTCACGTAAAGCTTGCAGATATTCCTCCATCGTCTCCCCTGGTTGCCACTTGCGAGCCTGAAACTCGGCGTAAGCGTCCTGCCATGGCGGCGTGGACGCGTCCAGGAGGGCGGCTCGGACACGCGTGGCCGACTCCTGATCCTCCGGGGGCAAGGTTGCCCACACAGCATACGCTGCCCCGGCCAGTCGCTCCGGCAGCACAGTTATGAAGTCGACTCCTCGTCTCACACATAACGTCTTGAAACGGTCAAACCACTCTGTCACAGAGCGTCCGCCGCTGAATTCCGGCACGATCCGCGAATCAAAAGTACGGCTCTCAACTCCTACAACTCTGGCCGGCCGCCGCTCTTGCACTTCTCCACCACCGCACTCGGCTCTGTACTCGCCATTAGTCCAGTTTCACTCAGGCAGGGCCGAAATAGCTTGTAGTTGTATTAAAGTTCTGAGCGTTCCAGACAGCAAGCACACACACAGCCACGCGTCCTCCCGCTGACCTCTCACTGCCCCGCGCCGGCCGCCGAGAGCTCAGAGGTCACATATGGCAGGAGCAGGCCAGCGAGACAGGTCAACGAAACACTTTCCACACGACGTTATCATAACACAGGTCATAAACGCAATAGGTGATAGCATAGCCCATTGTAGTTCCTCCGAGAACTATAGCCACGAGTTCTGCACATTTGCACGATACTCATTTATTTTACCACCTGACGCCTTTTATCGGATATCCATGAAGTCTACAACACGCTCTTCTTTTCGGAACTAAAAGGCGCCATATCACTAGAAACAAGACAGTTGGTCCCGACAAACCACATTATGCTTTCTTCAAGCACTTGCCCGACACTATGCTCCAACTCATTCTACATACATTCAACGGCCTTTGAACATTACATACATTTCCGGACTCATGGAGAACATCCATCGTAATTACACTGCCAAAACCCGAAAAAGATATGAACAACCCTGACAATTATCGACCCATTGCTCTGAATAGTTGTCTGGGAAAGACTTTATAACGAATGGTTGTGCAGACGTTGGTCTGGTTTGTAGAAAAGGAACAAGTTTTATCACAGTTTCAGTGCGGTTTTCGGGAAACCACGTTGTTATAGATAACGTGATACGCTTAGAAACGGACATTCGCAAAGAATTTGAAAACAAGCAACACACAACTGCAATTTTTCTTCACATACGTCGTTCATACAATATGGTTTATAAACCCGCTTTAATCGAAAAGATACATCTTTGCATTTAAAACGCTTATAAACAAACAAGCATCAAAGGACACATGGCAAGCTACTTGGTGGGATTTTTACTGGGAAACAATATTTTTAGAGTTGGTTGCCGCGCCGGTCATTCCGCCAATTTTTCTTTAGAGAATGGTCTTCCTCAGGATAGTTGCCTGTCACCGGTACCTTTTAACGTCATGGTCAACGATATCTTTAACCAAGTTCCATCAAACATATCACATTCCATATGTGCAGATGATGATGCCCTCTGGTGCACACACGGTGACCTGGGCGTGTGCTTGACCATGATCTAAGGGACTCTGCAACAAGCTGAAATGGTTCCAAAAGCAACGGCTTATTTTTCTCACCTAAAAAATCAGCAGTCATGATCTTTTCCAAACACAAAAGGCAGATAGACCATGGACGTGGACTGCAGTTGGATGGCCATACCATCCCACTGGTTGGAGCTTTTAAATTTTTAGGCGTTGTACTTGACCCATTGCTCTCGATGCGGCGACATCTTGAACACATACAAATTAAATGCATGAAAAGACTCAACCTTTTCAAATGCATTGCGAGCACTCGTTTTGGCGCCAACAGCACTACATTTTTAGATCTGTACAAAGCTCTTGTTTTGCCTATCATCGATTTCGGATGCATAATATATGCAGGAGCTAGCGCAGTCACACTTAATATTTTCGACACAACACAAAACAGTTTCATACGGCTGGCCGTAGGAGCAATGAAAACATCACCAATCATTGTCCTGCAAGTGGACACCACTATACCACCATTAGGCACTTGCAGAGCTGAGCTCACTTTCAGATACTACAGCAAGATGAATGTTATCAATCATCCCGTAAATATCTGTTTTCGAGTACTACCCAGCATACATCACAACTGTCGGACCAATGGAGAGACGATATTGATTTCTCATAGCATCACGCATCAAACTTTCCAGTGGAAAATGTAGCACACAAAAGGTCATCAAACAACACCTCCATTTTTATACCCGAGCTACACGCCATTCTTTTAGCAATGAATTTTATCAAGGATAGCGAGGTACGGAAGGCTGTCATCTGCAGTGACTCACTCTCCGTTGTGCAGTCAATCATCTCTTATCCATCATCCTTTCTAAACATTCATTGAGCACAACTTCACCAGACGCTGACAGAAGCTGGAGTAACAGTGCGGTTTTGATGGATTCCCGGTCATAGCGGCGTTACAGGAAATGAACAAGCGGACCGAGCGGCAAAGCATGGACTGACACTGACAGACATAACTACCATTCCACCAGACTTTTCATGCATAAAGACATCCATTCGCAGAATCGGCATGGCATACTGACACCAACAATGGGTCAGGACCACCAGACACACACAAATGCACGATATTAAACACGATATAGTTCAGTGGGTTTCTGCGTCCAGAAAGAACAGACAGGAAGAAGTTGTTTTAATTCGCCTCCGTATTGGTCATACATGGTTCACACATAGTTGCATATCCTTTCATGAACCTCATCCAACCTGCCGAAATTGCGATGTACATCTCGCGGTCGCCCATTTTCTCATCAACTGTGCGCTGTATGACGCTCACCACCGTCACCTCGTTCGCTATTGCCAAAGACACAATGTTACCCTTTCGCTTGCAGTTTTTTTTTTGGTGACTATCATTCCAGAACTCATCCAGCTTTTGTTTACTTTCTTACGCAGTACTGACCTGATGCACCAGCTTTAATCCATGACGCAAACGACATTTTTATCCACGACATAACACATTTGCGGGGCATGAAATGGGCCGAAATGTCCTTTAAAATCCCAACAAACGAAAACGAAAAGGCACGCATTATTAGGATGACGTCAATCACAGCATGTCAAAGCTGCCAGTGTACATGTCACCGTCGCTTGGAACAGTTCCAGGGTGATACATGAATTAAGTTGCTTGTTTAGATCAGGCTGGTTTTCACGTATGAAGAGGGCTTCGATGATATGAAGGCTTGTTTTGTCGTCTGAGTATCTTGGTGTTGTGTGTCAGATCCTCGCCGGTCAATTGGCGTTGGTGTATTTGAAGCATGATGGAACATGGCTAGGTGCTTCCTCGTGCAGGTGCATCGTGAGGCAACGTGACAGGGCAGTGGTTGTCATATCAATGAAGTCTCTAGTTTGTACATACGACGACATTGACAGTCTTCGTATGTACACTGGAACTGGTAGACTACACTGGTACTCTTCACGGGGTTCGGGTCTTGAGAAATCTTGTTTTTCAGGATGAGACCGCCTACCTTGGCACTTCAGTAACAAATGATCAGGCCAGACTTGGCGGTGGACTCTGTGCAGTGGACATTAGTGGTGATGATCTGACTCAGTACTCTGTTGTCGACTCTGCAGAATTGTGATATTTGATTTTTGTAATGTCGCCTCACGATGCATCTGCACGAGCGAGCACCTAGCCAACACATGCTCCAAATACACCAACCACTGACCCGCGAGGATCTGACGCAGAACACCAAGATACTCAAACGAGTCAATGACAAAAGATGACCTCCTATCATTGAAATCCTCTTCATACATGAAAAGCAGCCTGGTCTAAACAAGTAACTTAGTTCATGTATCACTCTGGGACTGTTCCAGGTGACGGCGACATGAACATGAGCAGCTTTGACATACTGTGAACAACGTCATTCTATTAATGTGTGCCGTTAGAAATCTAACTGTTGAAATATCTTCTGAGTGACAGCATTTCAGCCAATGATAGTCACTTAAATGTATGCACGTTATGACGTTTCGTCTACCTTCAGACATTTTCAAACAATGTTCATTTATAGCAATGTCAGTCAGAACGGGTTGTTTAGATAACACACGCGTGTCATAACATGTGGCATGATGAAAACAGATCTAAAACAAGTCACAAGATAATTGACCTCGACCTGTGATGAACTTGACCTTCATTGACTATGGCTTTGGTCTTGATACATTCATCATCCTTAGTTAAGCCCAAATGATATAGACTGATAGTATTCAAACGGTTGTTCCACGCAGAACGCTTGTTCTCTCGCAAAGTTCCCACTTGTCTGCGACAACCGTTATTTTCTTAATGAGAGTTCGACTTCAAATGTTTCAAGCCTTAAATATTTCCGATCGATTCTCGATTTCTTTACGACAATAGACGACTTATTGAATTGTCATAAATGTCAAAAAGCAGCAGCGCCTGCTCCCATACGTTCTCAAAATTAAAGGAAGAGCAGATCGGGATGGGGGCACAAAAGCGTCCCCTTTCCTTCCAGCGCGCGTGATCAGTCACTCAGATAACGGCCGAAAAGCCTTGTAGGGGAAGGTGGGGTAAGACGGACCAGCTAAGGTTTGAAGTCACATTTCTCGCTACCATGCTACCCAACCTCACATTGTTCATAGTCTCCTGAATGTTGATTCTTTCCTCTTTTGATACGTGCAGACGCTGGATTTGAAATTCAAGAAATTTAGGTGGTGCTTGCTCTTAAAGGGGGACGAGTCAAAATCAGCGACAAGAAAAAACGCGGGGTAAGATGGACGACAAGTGGTCCGTCTTACCCCAGCAGTGGCTGCTATCCATTTATGTTTGTATAACTTCTATACTCTTGTAAACCAAAGGAAAAAGAGCGATAAAATAACACAATAAACGTTTATTCTGTACTCAGATATGTGATAGAAAATGAACTAAAAACAAACAAGGTGCGTGTTGATACTATCGTTTGGTATAAAATGCATGTCAGCTCAGCACTTAGACGCATAGTTCACATGCGAACCACTTATCTTCCTCCCCGATTCCCGCACACATATCATGCGCCCATTTTTTGCAAACGCTGCAGCGCACCCATCCCTCCTCTGATACTGAGCGCGTGAAGCTGTCATTGCAGTAAAGACAGAGTGTGTCAGGATCTTCATCCTCGTCACTTGATAAGACATGGTCGCGTACTTTAGGCTTACGGTTCTTTTTGGATTTCTTCTCTTTGCTGTGTGCTTTCCTCTTTTTCGTGGGCGCCTTGGCCTGTTCTTTTTCTTCTTGCAGCATCTTTTTGTACGGAGAGCTTGTTAGCACTGCACATGCTCCCGTTATGCGACGCCTCTTCGTTTTGCCGTTCTGCGCTTGGCGGGATGCTCTCGGAACCGGGATGATGTGATGAGGTGAGACAGCGAGACCCTCGTGGCTGTTGCTTGGCAAAGGTTCATCTTTACTGGATGAGTCTTCTGCCTCAGATGTAGGGAGCTGGTGATGCGTCTGCCCTGAGCTGGCTGAAATCGTTGCTGGACTAGCAGCAGGGAGCTGGCTGCGCGGCTGCCCTGAGCTGGTTGAAGCCGTTGCTGGACCAGCAGCAGGGGCTTGTCTGCGCGGCTGCCCTGAGCTGGTTGAAGCCGTTGATGGACCAGCAGCAGGGGGTTGGCTGCGCGGCTGCTCTGAACTGGTTAAGGCAGTCGCTGGACCGACGTCCTCATCCAGTCTCTCTGTGACTTCTGCCGCAGCGAAATCTTCCTCCCCGAAGACGTCACGGTTGCACGGGAAGATGCCAGTCCGGCGGAATGCGTTGATGGCAGTCGTTGGAACTGCAGCCCGGAGATAGGCCTCTCCGAACAACTGGCCAACCTGGTAAACAGTCACCACTCTGCCGGGGTTATTTCTGAGCCATTTCTCCACTGCTTGGCCATAGAATGTGTTCAGTGGAAGCATGAAGCCCACATCCAGAGGCTGCATCTTGTGCGTGCAGTGCGGGGCCAGCACGATCATGGTCACGTAGTTCGCTCTAGCCAGCTCGATGACATCCAGGTTCTTCGTGAGGGTCACGTGACCGTCCAGGATCAGGAGAACCGGATCCTCCTCGGAAGGTTTAGCATGGCTTAAGAAATGGCGGAACCACTGGGTAAAAATGTCGGTCTGCATCCAGCCCGACGGATGGCAGGCGTGTCCGGTTCCAGGT
The DNA here is from genome assembly GCA_030062745.1 of Capitulum mitella. Taxonomy (NCBI): domain Eukaryota; kingdom Metazoa; phylum Arthropoda; class Thecostraca; order Pollicipedomorpha; family Pollicipedidae; genus Capitulum; species Capitulum mitella. Next base: position 29,117,281 of record CP099843.1, read on the forward strand.
GGACAGCCATCCAGCAATTCAGGTTTCATCCGAACCCGTGGGAAGGTCAGAAACGGTGGGATGTAGTTGCCTCCTGCAGCCATACAGACCACGGCCGTTGTGAGGATACCACGCTCCGCTGAGGTCAGGGTGCCGACCTGAGACTTCCCTTTGCGTGCGAAGACTTTGGTCGACTTTGTCTGGACAGTCGTCAGCCCCGTCTCGTCACAGTTGAAGATGCGGTGAGTCGGAAACTTTGTTATGTCCATCTCATGCTCTAGAAGATCAAAAAACTTCCCCACGTTCACTCGATTAAATGCCCTGGCACGGGCTGCCGATGTCGCCTCAGGCACACGAAGCGCCACCTCCGGATGCCTGCGCTGGAATCCGGCCAACCAGTCTTTTCCGGCGAGACCGCTCTCCTTGCTGAAGTTGTGAGTTCTGTTATTCTTTTCTGCCATATGAAAGGCCAGGTATCGCACGTCTTTGGTTGTTAGTCCGAAAAAACTTGCTCTCCATCATAAGGATGTGGTTTACCAGCTCCTTCTCCTGAGCTGGGCTAAACACAGTCATCCTGGAGCCTAACAGCTTATCAGTCCCCTTGGCACATTTGTTTTGATTTTTCACCCTTCGCTTCAGGGTTGTCTTGGGGACGCTGAATACTCTGGCAGCTTTCAAAAAACCCATCGATTTTGATTTCACAGCTTCAATGGCTAACGCCATTTTCTCCTCGTCCCAACTTCCACGATCGGTTTTACACTCGTACATACGCGGCATCTGCAAAAATATTAAAAAATTAGCTTACTGAAATTTGTAGATACATAGGTACTTTAAACAAGTCACAGTGTTTTAGCGAGGTTTTGTATCTGTGGGGTAAAATGGACCACCACGGGGTAAGACGGACCACTAGTGGTCCGTCTTACCCCAAACCTAAATTTTGGAAACATCATGACGTAGATACTAAATAGCCCAACATTGCGAAAACTTGCCTGCCCTAACTTGTGCTTCTATCATTGCTCTTCACAGCAAAATACAAAGAAAAATTAATGATGCAAAAAACGCGTCTAAATTTAATCATTCTTAGACCTCTTACCTTAGATCAGCGCGACGAAAAAGACCATTTTACTCAATAACTCAATATCCGTGCGTCCTGAAACCATTAGCCCAAGATGGCGACTGGCGCGAAGGAAAACAAAGGTAGTTAGTGTATAGTGTAGCAGATGGCAGCAGCGGTTCAGCCAGGAAGACTGGTGGTTCGTCTTACCCCAGTGGGCCGTCTTACCCCACCTTCCCCTACAATGACTTGCAGAAAAAGCGATGTCAGTTTTGCGGCTCTATGTTTTTTTTTTTTTTTTCCGATATGACGGAAGAGCCTGAGAGGAGGTGTTCGAAGGCCCCCACACTTGATACGGGGAAGGTTAAGTTCGAATGTACGCACTGATAATTTTCATGTCCCGTGGTTGATCATGTGTATCTGTTCATATGACCATGGATGTCAGATCTCATTTTGTCGTGAGTCTGGTTTACAGTCTTGCAATGTTTACCCATATATGGGTGCTTTGCAAACACTGATGTAGAGTGATGACAATTTGGCTTCAGATGACTTAGCTTAGGGTTCTAAAATATTGTTTCTTCTTTATGCAGAAACAGGTGGAGTGACAGCAGCTCGAAATTCAGTGGGTACTGAATTCAACCCGCCCGCGACCGCGGGCTCACCCTCTCCCCTGAAGTTTTTCCGAGACTGCGAGAAAAAAAAAACAATGCAGCCCCACGAAACTTTGTCCAATTTTTACACTGACATTGTTACACTTGGCACAAAAATTCAACTCAAGGTCGAGTCAGGTGTGTGACCTAGGTCAGGTCAAGCGAACCTAAGTTAAAAAACATTTAGCGCCCTGTAACTTTTTGGAAAACATGATACCAAAATAATAACTTCAGGATTACAGATCTTCATAGATGCAACAAATTTGCTATCGCAAATTTTTCTAAATTTTTGACATATTTGATCTAAGGTCAATCCGATTTTCAAGAAATGCCATTTTTTGGACATTGACGGAAGTTTTCACAACATTTGTAGCGTGGGGTGATGCAAACATCCCGTTACCGTCAATGGGGAAAGTTTTAGTGACTTTAAGCCATAGACCTGAGGTCAGCTCGCGAATAATTGTTATGAGCCCAAAATGAACCACAGTCAAAATCAGCGATGAATTACTCAGAACAGGTGGAAAATAGAAACCTGGCTCTCACAGTTACAGACAATATCAGGCAGTTTAAAAAGGCTCAGAAAATTGCATCTTTCGAAAATAGACATAGCCTCGAAAATAAAATTCCACCAAATAAGTGGATTGATGCGTAACGGATTTCTTAAAAATGTAAGCATAAAAAAACACCACAAAAACCACTGGGATGAACAAACATTACGTGGAAAGACTTATGTCGCAAAAATAAAGAAACGCTAAGATAGGTGCCCGTTAATTACATATCGTGTTGGTTAAGGCGCCCGCCGATAGTCTGCCCAAGATCGCCCTTTCTTTAACTCAATGTTCCAACGTATATATTGAACAGACCAGAGAAATAAAACATGTATCGGCATATACGAACTTTAATGTGTTCGTTGGTGCCTTTATTTAGACTTTAATAATCACAGCCCTTGAGACCCAGGCTGCCTGTCGATTTCATGCAGTCGTCTGTGAGAAAACATATATAGGGCGGAAATGGCTTAAATATTACCCAAAGCTAAAAATGGCACCAATTTTGATCTACACTTTTCAAAGGCTTAACAACAGTGTGCTTACTTTACTCGCGCGACCAACCGCTCGTGCATTATACCCCGTCGAGCGTGCATGGCGCGGACCCAATGTTGGGCGCGGGTTAAATAAGTTGTTTTACTTAACTTCTCCTGTTCTTGCAAATCCAAATCCCTTCGATGGCAAAAATAGCCTCCCATTATTTATCAAACTTTTACCAGAGGTCGTGCCCGCCGCCCCGTATCCAAATCACTCGTGAAAAACGACTGTTAATATGAGTCTCATAAAGTAGGTGGTGGAGATAAGTTGATGTCGAAAAAGAAACATATCAATGAATATGAAATGAATGCAAACGATCGACGAACACGACAACACAAAACAAACACAATAAGTCAAATTGAGCCATGGATAGTAATCGGCTGTGGTATCGAAAATCGATATTCGATAAATAGGAACAGATACATCAGATCGCTGTTTGGTGAAATTCAAAGTCGTCAGTGACAAATAGCGACGATGTTCACGGGGTAATTTAGAATTAGGATTTGTCGTCTACCACAAAGCAGGCCCTAACATGATTCAACGTGACACACATTTCGGTAGCTTAACCAAATTGAAACTACATCTAACAGAAAAAACCCTCAATTTCGAGGATGTGGCCGGCGATTGCTATCATCTAGAGCACAGCAGGAGACGCGCAACCGCTCAATTCGGGGGTGGGGGGGGGGGGGGGCAGATTCGCCCTCTTCGTAAATCTCGAGAACTGCTCATCCTAGTTCAGCCTCCAAATTTGTCCAAGTTTCGTTGTATCGATAGCGCATCACCTTTTCTCTTGTATCCAGGATGGCTTTCGACCAAGCCATTCTACTGAAACTGTTCTTATTTTCGTCACTGATGACATTTGATTAGTCACCGATGGTGGTAAAATGTCTCTGCTGTTCCTCCTGGACCTCAGCAAATTCTTTGATATCATTTAACATTGAAATTACTTTGCAAAATTGTTCAGCATGACGCTTATACTTCCTGGTTTTCTTCCTATCTACCTGGTCACACCTAGAGTGTCAGCTTCACTAAGTCTTCGGGAAGGAAGCCCACCTCTAGAAAGCTGTCCAACTGAATGGATGTGTTTCAGGGCTCATCTCTGGGCCCTCTGTTGTACAGGTTATTTGCAAATGATGTTAGCCTTTTCACCGAAAATGCTGACATTCAGTATGCCGTCGAAAAACACGTCCTTGCCAACGGAAAAAAATCTTCTCTTTCGGGTGTTATTCCGCACATGGAAGACATCCTATACTCGCTCGACTTCTGGCTTCACGTGACTTCCTCAAAGGTGAACAAGAGTAAAATTCAGGTGATGCTTTTCGACAGCCAACGAAATCTGCGCAACGTCCTTCTCCTTGCTGTTGGGTTAACCCTATTCCCGGCAGGGGGGGGGGCGGAATCCGCCCCCCCCCTCGGGTCTTTTGCTTGCCAATTCCAGGCTTTTTGACGCAGCTTCACGAAACTTGGTGACTTTTCCTACCTAGTCCTTCTACGCACCGTGACAAAATTTCAAAATTCTAGTTTGCTCAGGGGCGGAGCCAGGCAACGTTTTTGGGAGGCACCTCAGGTCATTTTTGGCCATGTTGAGGGTAAAAGGAAAATGTCTGCCAAAAACAGAGTTTTTAAGATAGAACTTAAAACTTTATATGAGTATATAGCTAAATAGTTGGGCAATGTGCATATGTAATTTTGTTTATCTGAGATCACTTTACAAGGTCAGGTGAAGGTCAAAAGTCAAAATTTGTTTTTTCGCAATAATTTCGGCGCCGTTTTTTTAAATGCCAAACCCGGAATATATATGACGTAGAAAGATGCCCTCTACTTGTGTACCAAGTTTCAGCTTGATATCAGGTCAGGTCACGGAGCTATGACCTAAAATGTCAGTGCACGTACCCTATATCGCAAAAGCCAAAAAATGAATTTTTTGGAATAGAGTGAATTTAATCGATTAAAAACGTTTACAGATAATACTGAATGCACACGACATCATTCCAAGTGACCCCAAGGTCACTGGAGGTCATTTAAGGTCAAAGGTCACAAGTTGATCTGAGAAACGTGTGACCATGACAAATCCCCCTTTTTTATCTCCCTGGCACCGCCTATGCTAACATTATACAAACATTGTAATGCGATTTGTACTTCTTTAGCATAACATGACTAGCAGAAGCTAAAAAAGTGTTTTGGCCTCTTTTGTTCATTCCGTTATTGGAAAACTAATCCCCCTATTTTTGAAACCCTGTGACCGCCCATGAATTTTCTCAAAATTTCAAATTTGCATACCCATGGTAAAAGCCCTATCCATAATCTCTCGATTGATGCCAGTTTCATCGAAATCAGTCCATAAACAACGGAGTTATAAGAAGTCAAAAAGTACCCCCCATTTTGACATTTTTGCCCCCCTGTATCCACAAATTTCAAAATTTTGAAAATTTCTTTTTATCAAAATGTAGTTCACGTCACGGCAAATCGATTGCCGTTTGTTGCGATGAAATCGGATAAGTAGTTCTCGAGATCTCAGGGGGGGGGCCGAATCCGCCCCCCCCTGCCGGGAATCGGCCATACCGTCTAGCCCTCCGGGAATAGGGTTAAGAGACGCACTTCTGTCTCCTGCTACCATTGTGAATAGTCTATGTAAAATACCGCGTGATTTTCGACCGTTCACTTTCTTGGCACCAACATGTCTTGGTCGTCACCAGCCACTGTACACCATTGCTGTCTGGCCTTGTACACCGACAGATGCTGCTCCCCCACATTCGGTACTGCCTTGCGGTTTAGGGCAATGCCTGAGAAAGGAACCTGTGTTGTTTACGAAACATAAACTTGCCCGCAAAAATCACTTTTTGACACAAAAAATGCCTACGTATCCGACCTCTTACAGCGCCTTATTTGGCTTTTCGCGGGCGAAATGGTGACGTGTAGACCTATGACGTCAGCCCATTGGGTGCTGTCCGGAGGCGACCGCGAGGACATGGACTCATTTTTCGTCAGGAATCATGAAGTTTGTGCCCGTCACACCCATACCCATATTTTTTCTTGAAAAAGTTACGGAAGACTACTCATAGATCCACTTAAGCTGACCTACGTCAGAGACCTGACTCAGCCTAAGGTCAAATCGTTGACATAAGATGCCAAAAGGAATGCGCAAAACGTAGACGAAATTTCGTGTCGGTGCCTTTGTGTGTTCTCTCGTGATCTTCGAAAAATCGAAGGTGGGCTGACACCTTCAGTTCAATCTTCATTGGGTTTTAATGACATGGAATCATTGGATGCAGTGTGCAACGAAGGCCATTGCGCAGCATCAGTCATAAGCTGACGCATCAGTCATCAGTGAATTCATTGGTTAGTTCATTCAAGCTCACTCCAGTTGTGGGTGGGTTTTAATGATATGGAATTTTCGGATGAAATTCAGTGGAAGTCACTGCGCAGCATCAGTCATTAGCTGTAGCACTAGTCATCAGTCAATTCATTCATCACTTATGCATTATCAGTCATCAGTCATCATGTCAGCATCGCTCCATTGATCCGACAAAGGGTCTTGTCGCGGAGCCGCATACTACAGGTACTTTTATGACATTTCACGAGGATGGGGGCCACATCAGGGTATATACCTCCTCGTTAGACCCTGCACTCAACAGTGAAGTTAGTGCACTGGTATGCACATTAACAGCGACTAGTTAATGACTACTACTAGACAAAAGTCGTGAATGGTAGTTATCCTAATTTTAAAGGGAAGACAGCGAAACATGTGATTCACAAAGAACATTTTTACATTGCAAAAGCAAGCTGCGCGAAAATTACAGTTTTCCTGAAGGACTCTCAGGTCTCATGGCTCTTCATATCACAACAAACCGGTGTACATTAAATTACCTCTTGCTCCTTATCATAATAGTTCTTTGCTGTAGTAAATACGTAAAACAGTTTTCCACACACTGCGATAAAAAACATATCTTCAAGCAGACAAGCATCCGTCATCCTACCATTGGTGCCGCTTCATCCTGCCTTTTGCACCTTAGTCGCATTTGAAAAAACAACGCGTAGTCGTTTCAGGGATGAAGAAATAGAAATGAGGCATGAAATACGGTTGAAAGCAGTATACACCTATAGGTTAAAATATGATACACAAGGTGAAACGGAAACATGGTTGAAAATGCCACAAGAACAACAAATATATGAATATATATTCTTTTGATTTTGCTTGTGAACGGTGGATTTTCATGAGGAAAGATAATGCAAGTTCTTGGCGGACTTGAACGGACCATTTCTGCAAGTTACACGGGAAGAAACACACTAAAGAAACTCAATGCTCCGCTGGCTTTTGACCATCATTGGAGCCTTGTCAAGAGTTGCTGCTGTGCTCTTGACAGCCAAACCCATGGCGTTTCGGAGTTTTCGGGTTCCTTCTGTCTTCACATGGCCGATTTCGCTGCAGTGCCATTTTGTCCTCAAAAGGACATAATTTCCTCAGTTCAGCTGGAGATTCAGATACGGTCAATGATAAACATCATTTTATTTTCGTCACAAAACATCGGTGAGTGTGTGCACATCACGCGTACCAAAATTTCAAGTGACTGTGAGGAGCACGCCACGAAAGATAACACTGCTAGGGACACGTCCGTTTCATGCCCTCGCACTGCAAACACAAGGACAAGAGAACTGACGCCGTCCGTGCAGTTCCACTTGGTCATAGGCCGGCGGTCGGTGCGGATGGTCCCGGTGTGGCGAGGAAGAAGACGTGGTCAGGGAGCGAGCGGACAACGTCTGCCTCTGTCGAGATTACCAGCGATGGCTGACGGCGAGGGTGCTGTTGACTGTCCGTTCTCTGGAGTCTTCTGGAGGGGCGCCTCGTGCGGCCAGTGGTATTAGCGACACTCGTTGTAGCACGGCCCCTTGCAGCAAGTGGACTTGTAAGCTTTGCAGTCGTAGTCGGAGTAGCAGTCGTGCGGTGGTGGGTAGGCAACGTAATCACAACTGGGGTAGGGAGGGTTGCCGTAGCACTCCGGCGGGTCAAAGGCCGACACTGTCACGGAGACAGCCAGCAGGAGAAGACCAGTCAATGCGTGGAATTTCATGGTCGATATGTGCCGACCCTGTGGCGATAATACCCTCGCGAATCGTGCTGCCGTTTGATAGTAGCGATCGAACAAAACATGCCATTAATCTCCCTAAAAAAAAAGTTTTAACGAGTGTCGTCCGCAACGGCAGTCCAAAAATCAACTGGCTCCATGAAAAGGTCATCCTATTGTTTCTGATTTGCTCGGCCACGCCAAGGAGATGCCCACGGCGATTTTTGCGGCACATCACAGGGAATAACTGGTCGTACTGCAGTGCCGTTCCGGCGGAACAAGATTATAATCTTAGCTTCGTGTGGCGTTTTGATTTTTTCAGCGGTGAACTGTTTGCTTGGATTTACCTAGGGACCCCTGTCATAAAATGACAGTGGCATTTGGAGGCTCTTAACTATCTTTCGTCCACGCCAGGCCCGGGGGTTCGTGAGCCTTTCTTTGCTTTTTTTCTCAAGGCGGCCGAAACCCGGGCAGTTGCAGTATCCAAAGCTTTTAAGATATTTATAGAGATTTTATTTAAATCTCGTGTTAAGGTTTTATTTGTGGTCGTCAAAGTTCACTTGCCTAAGACGGATCAGCAAGACGATGTTTCAGAAAGTACAGTGACAAAACATTTTTTCAAACGCATCTATGCATGTAACTTGCCTCGTCGACGTAAGAAGACAAACACGAGAATTCCGTTGTCTAGAAATTTTCGAGTATTCGAGAATTACCTTAGCGTGGGGACACTGTAAGTCCTTTTACTTCCGTAATTTAGTTTGACGGTCTGGTTAAGGGGTTTCTAGATCTTTGAAGTTCACACTGATAGCTTTTCTCTTCTGTGACTGATCATGCTTATCAGTTGATGTGGTCATGGAGGTGCATCGTTCTGGCGTGAATTTTCTAGACCTCAAAAGGAAAAAGAATTATATGATTTACAATCTTGGAATGTTTATACACGTAAAAAAGTTTTTGAAACGGCGGTGTTTGGCAAGGACCAGTTGACCCAAAGTGACTGACTTTGATCTTTTGAGATATTACTTGTTTTTCAGGTGGGCACAGGTGATGTGACGACAGGTTATAATCAAATGTATACTATTTCAGTCCTCTTGTTGTTCGTTCCAAAGTAATATCCCTTTCCATGGCGATAATTCCCTCCCATCGAATACGAAATTTTTCGGGAATTCGCGCCCGCCGCCCGGTGTCCAAGTAGCTCGTGAAAATTGATGCGGATTATTAGTCTCATGAAGCAGGTGTCCGAGATAAAAACTGATGACGAAAGAGACGTATATGGACGATTATGAAATGAAGCCAAACAATCGACGAAAGCGTACAAAAAAACATCGAAAAGTCGAGTCAAACCACCGATCGGAGTCGATTTGGTAATCGATAATCTGTCGCATTTTCCTCCTCTTTTTGGCCGATGAAATGGAACGTAAAATCACTATCCCGTGATATTAAAACTCGTCAATGATAAACGGCAACGTTGCTGGCAGGAGAAATTTGGAATTATGACTCATAGGATCGTCAGCCACAAAAAGTTTAACACGACACACATTGCGGTAGCTTAAGCAAATTACAACTATATCTAGTAGACGAATCCTCAGTTACCAGGATGTGGCTGACGATCGCTATCTAGCGCACAGCAGGAGTCGACAATTAGCCAGTCGAGACAACTGACCGGTAATCCTGCGCGTTGTCAAACGTCGCTGATTTCAGAAACCACAGACGCGTAACCTGTCTAGTATTGTTCCGGTCGATGGTTTTAATTCTACAGACCGCTCGCTTTTATCGGCACCGGCAAGCGCCCACGTCAAACGACCCCATGTCCGCACGCCATTCGGAACATTTTCTCCCATGATGGCAACGAGGTCTCCGTTTTTGATGTCGGGGCTATGTTTCGGCCACCTTTTTCTTGCGGTAAGCCCTGGGAAATACTCCCATCTCCAGCAACGCCAGCAATGGCTTGCGAGGCTCGCCCGTGGCGGCATTGCTTTCTCGTTGTCATGTCGGGTCCGTGAACCTCCAGGAGGCAGGCTGGGTGGCGCTCCACCCAAAAGAAAGTGGTTGAGTGTTGAACCCTTTAGTCCCAGGCTCGTCACTGACAAGAGTCAATGTCCGTCTGTTCCGTGAAGGTTCCCTTTACAAGCTCACGACAGCTTGTAAAGCGCGCTTGGCTGACTTGACCATTCTTTCCCACGCTCCCCCGAAGTGATGGGCAGCGGCAAGAATGAATCTGCACTTGACATCCAGGCATGACAACGAGTCGACGCTTTCGTTTGGTTGAGTGGGCTTACACTGGTTTTATTTTTTGTCGCATGTTTCCATGTTCGCAACATTGTCAGAGACAATGACTTTCGGTCGTCCCTGTCCAGCCAATGAAGCGTCTCGAACACATGATGAACGAGTCCGTCTCGAGCGAGTGTGCCACCGCGACATGGACCTCTCTGATAACTAGGCACGTGGAAAAGCATCCATATCGCTTCTCCCTCCTTCTGAACCTTTGCACCGTCACAGGATCGAAGAGATCTGCGCCAACGTTCCTGAACGGTGGGCCGTTGGGTGTAACTCACGCCTCCAGTAGACTGGCCGTGTTCGGGTGGTGCGGGGCTGAATGTTTTCTTTTGCGGAAAGAGCACGTGAACGCTGCGCTCTCGCAGCGGCTCGGCGGCGCAGAACCCAGTATTTCTGTCGAATGTAGCTCAGGACGTGTTTAGTTCAGCACGAGCCAATGTGCGGTATCGGTGCATAACAATGAGTCCAGTGACTTCATGACGAGAGCGTAAGATGGCTTTTGACGGGCTTCATAACCCAGACCAGTGTCCGATCAGGCCATGGAGGAATGGTCTGAACGGAACAAGCTGGCTGCATCGCGGGGTCCGCCGGCCCGTTTTTAGTACTGCCAGATTGTCAGAAAATATTCCCTTCAGTGCCTGACCGACCAGTGCTGTTTCGGGTGTGGCCAGCTCATCCGCTGGTAGTGGTCATATGGTACGTTTTATGTTGCGTCATTGGCAGTCAGAGAAAATGGGGAGGATCCGTGCGATCCAATACTAGGGAGAGTGAGCCAAAACGATTTTTTAGGTGCAGCTCAGGGTCGAGTGTTTTCAGTCGCGATACTGACTTAGGCGTCCAAGCACGTCTCTGCCTCATGGTGGCCGTCGGCGGTCGGGGCAGTCGCCGATTGGGTGGCAGCAGGTCACTGCTCCATCGGGCACCCGAGAGCCTCTCGAGATCGGGCAGCCAGCTCAGGCACGAGAGGAGGTCGGCCGGACTGCACCAAAGTGAGCAGACGTCAGCCTGGTGTGCTGCGACGGACAAATGTCTCCACGAAGTGGCCTCTGATCCGTCCTGCATTTCAGTAGTCCTGTTGGCCGCGAACGTTTGAAAACGCCGATTTTCGCATCCTATCCATTGGAGAAAAGACATTGAATCTGACCAAAACTTGCTTGAGTCTACTCCCGGTCTTGTTCGTTTTCCATCGCATCCCCCATTCTCACGGCCATGGCGGCTACATGCAGTTCAAGTCGAGGAATACTAAACTTCGTCACAGGACATCTCGGGTTTTCGCCATCATGAACGCTTCCCGTCTTCATACTCGAATCTGAAGTTCGCCAACGTTCCAAAGGACTTCTCGGAGGCGGCAACGAACACGTGAAGTCAGCACTCTATGGGACATGCATCACTCTCGCGACAGCAGCTTTTAATATGAAATTCGATCAGTTGACGCATGTTACCAGCCCAGTATCTCCAGCTCTGCGTTATCTTAGTGCCGCTGATCCTTTCGTCCCCTTCGTGGCAACGTCGCCAGATGTCTTGCCAGAGACATTTTGCTCCCAATATCCATACGCACAACATTCCAAGAGGGTCGCAGGTCGAGGACACGCTGCTTAGAATACCGCTTTTGGTGTCGGGCTTGATGTTCCTGGTGGATGTGAAGGCGATGTGTCGGCCTGGGCATTCCAACAAACGCCTAGCGCGCGTTCGCACTGCCGTTCTTCCAAATCAAATTTCAGCGCCGCAGAACTTCGATTGCTCACACCGACTTCCTCCAGTGCGTCGGAACTGGAGCTGGTCCGTCTCTTTTCAGATCAAACCGTCATTCTCCCGTTTTCCCGTGTTCAGTCGCTGGGTCAGCAACGTTCTCTTGGCGATGGCTCCCTGTACAGTTTACAACGAATGTAAGAAGTCAGCCACATAAAACTGAGTATGCCCAGCGGCGGTCGGTGCCGAATTCAGATTCTGGCGCTATTCTCAGCACATTTTGTGGGACGTAGGAGGCCGAGCATGACGATGAAGTCGCTCCGAAAATCAGAAGTTAAATCTGAAACACATACTGGGTCCTGGTTCAATTCATGCCCGCCAAAGAAGCCTTTGGGCCGGTTGATCTGCTTGTCGCACTTCCACTTGGTGGAACATTACTTTCATGCTAACAGCGATTGCAACAGGCTGTTGCCGGAATCGGTTCAGCATGCCGGCGAGACTGTTCATCACGTCGGGTTCGCTGAGCAAGCTATCGTTGAGTAACAGACAATCGTTGCGCCGCTGCTCACAGACCACGAGTGTTGCCATGTTTTTTTAAGGTTTGTTGCAGCACGACGTGGCAGATGCCTCTGACGATCATGCTGTGCGGATAGTTCCGTTCGGGTAGAGGTTTCATATCCCGTGCCAAACGACTCCGTCTACCGCTGCTCTTCGTACAGGATCGCCTCGTCTGTCTCGCGTACATGGCTGGCATTTCGATCGGGTCGATAAACCGAATGCGTAATTTTTCCTTTGCAAGCTAACTTTGGCGTGTGATAATTGTCAAATTGTCAAAATTGAAAATTGTCAAATTTGAAAATTGTCAAAACTGAAAATTTTGGAGCTCGGGGGCTCTCTCGGACCGCTTTCGTCCCGATGAGGTTCATAGCATCCGAACCAAGAAGCAGCTAGGGCGGTTCCGAGTTCATTCCGGTCAAGGCCAGATCTGTGAGGTGGGACCACTTACCGTTTAGACTCGACCGGTTAACGACAGTACTTACGATGTTGAGCACAGGTGTGGTCCACGGACCTCCTTCTCGTAGGCGCTCATTTGATCCTTGCGTCCCGACTTCAGTTTCTACTCGCCGCGAGGTGCACGCTGTATAATCACCAGCCTCTGTGCTGATTCTTATCTGCTGCTGTGGGCCTCGCAGGCTCATGTCAGCCGCGAGGTGCTCCTTGATGAGTGTTGCTTGGCTACCCAAGTCGAGCAGCGCATTTCCGGTGCGGTATCCGGCCCGCCCGGGCACCGTCACTGGCAACACTTGCAACAGCCCGGTTCTGCTTTCGTTGGCTGATGCAGCGCCGTCTGCAGCCGGTGTTCATCTCGGGAGCACTCTTGGTGCTCCATGGAGCAGTGCGTGGCGCGCACCTTCGCAATGCCCACACCGGCTCCTCGGTGAGCAGTCCTGGCATGGGGCCGCCTCGCAGTCCGCGCGCGCTGGCTCAGGGCGATCGTCTTGATGTGGGCCTGCTGCTTACGGCATGCAATCTGCCGGGCACAGCGCACTGAGTTCAAACTCTACTCGAGTGCAGTCTGTTTGACAATGTGTGTATTGACGCCGTGCGATTTGCGCCGCCTTGCACTTTTGACGTTGGGCTTCGTGATTTTTACTGTCAGACTGCACGTCAAGTCAGAGTTCGGATTCTGGTTCAAATTCGACCTTGGAAATCGGCTGCGCGTCCTACGTCCACTGAGAATCGTACCCAATAGTCGAAATCAGACAGCGCTGGAATGGGCGGCTTGTGATTTACGCAGTACTCTCCCTAGCGTCAGGCGACAGCACGTGACAGTTTTGAAAACACTTTTTTGACGTTCGCTGTTGCCTTCGTGGTCAGCTTTATGCCCTGATGCTTTCAACACAGGTACAGGCAATGCAAGGCATCAGATAACATTCACAGTGCATCCGAGTCACATTCGGTTCTAGTGGGATCCATCGTCAGCACACATTGCAAGTTTACTCGCACCACGTGATTTTGGTCACCGAACTGGCGCTCTAGTTCACGAAGAGCTTCATTGCAAAATGCGCCATCGCACAATAATGCACGAATGGTCGCTCACGCATGACTGAAGGTAGACGAAACGCTCTGTGTCGGTTAACGAAGAGTCATGGTGCATTAGTGCTTTGGACAGTGAGCTCCACCTAGGACATAGTACTGTGGACGGCCAGGTGATGGCGCTAGTATCCGGAATGGTAGGTCAGGGTCCCAAAACAGGAACCACGCGACCCATGCTGACCCTGGCACTGTTCCAGATTGAAGAAACGGAGTCAACGATCTCCCTGGACGGATTGCCATGTTTAGCCTTGCATTAGGGTATTTCGCCACCTTTCATTGACTGGCGGAAGGGGGGAGCGTTTCACCCAGCGTTTAGCCCACCCCGCCCCCTGTCTGTCTGAAGAACCAATCACCCGATCTGGCTGATTTAAACGGCAATCGACAGCGACAAACTGTGCCATCTTGTGGCACATAACATTTATGGATTTTGGGTAAACGACGATGTCGCAAGTCAGGTCAAACCAAAAGTGACTCTTTTCTCCAGAGTCGCCCTATCACAATAAAAAGCATGTCGGGAATGAAGTGTGAATAATATGTTTCAGAACAGCTTTCCCTCATATCTTGAGTGCCATCCGACCCAAGGTCATCAAAGTTCAAGGTCAGAAGCTTAGTGGAATTTGAAGCCCGTGCCAACGAGTCGCACAATGTATGTTTCCGATCGAATTTAACACGGAGATTAAAAAAAAACACCTTCAAGGCCTCATTTGCGAAAGCATAAAGCCTTGAAATAGCTCCGATTACCACGCACATACATTATTGCAACATTTTAGAGTTACCCGGAGGGCTGTAAGCACACCGGTGGCCTCTGTCCAAAAGCCTTGGATGACCTTACAAGTCATTCTGATCCATGTTGCACATTTTCGCAAAATGTTGCATACATTTGCACGGGCCGATTTCTTGCGCGGGCGAATTCCTCCACACCGGTCACAGTGTCAGACGCATACCTCCACTTCACTTATTAAGCTGAAATTTGCATGAAACCACCAAATCAAGCTGCAAAAATTGTTGCCATGGTGGAAAAACATCCTGTAAAAACTGTGCGTGCCATTTGTCGCAAGGAAGTTCGTTCGTCTTCCAAAATTCATTCAGTCACATCCAAACATCCCAAAACCACTTTACTCACTGGAACTTGCAAGCTGGAAACATATACTTGACCTATGATGGCCTATGATGAGATCAGAGGTGCGCCATATTGAGCTCTCACGTCATGTTGATTTGCTGTCTTCCCAGTAAATAACGTCTGGCCACTACTTCCGTTTGAAATGACCAATTTGTTCTCACGTGCTGTCAGAGTCGCACAAAACGTCAAAACTATTACCTACAAAACTAAAAATCCCCCATCTGTTACTTTTTCGATTCGGCCAAGCCACAAAGTAAAATCGGCGGAAAGGGAAGTATATGCCCTAAATAACAATTCATTTCGCATTTTCCGAAACATTGCCTGCCTAACGTTTGTGTTTTCCTCAAATAACGATTATCTGTTACCTGCTATCATTTTAACCGATATCTTTCACCCACGCTGATGGGCAAGTTGGCAGATCTGTATACCCCAGCGCGCCGTTTTGGTGCACCGTAAAGACAAATCATGTATCCCCTTTGCTATGAGTCCTGGAGCAGCAGAGTATGAAAGGATTCGCAAAAAGTGCCTACGTGCCATCTGGTCAAAAAACGACCTTTTGCGATCTTAATATTAACTTGGATGCGAGAGTTCTGTTTTATTCCAAGGTTTTCTCAACGGCGTTTTTACTTTTCTGCAATGCTTGCGTTTCCTGAGACCGCGGGAGGTGGTGCAGTGCACTTACCTCGGGTTAGCGAACATGGGCCCGCAAGCCATCCCAGCGAGGATTGGTCGAGTGGAAGGTTCTTTGTGTCCACCGCCTGAGGGCGTCTTTTCAGACTCCCAGGACTGCAGCGGCAAGGTGTACTCGAAACTCTGCGCCGTCCTCCAACCAGGCCGAGACCACGCCCTCCGGCCAGATTCAGTTGCCCCTGATCAGAGAACCAGCAGACGTTATCGCGTGCAGGTCCGAACGGCTCGATCTCCAGAACATCTCGCATTACAGGCTTTTGGCCGTCCCGTGCGAAGTCCGACGTGACAGCTTGCCACGTGGAATGACTCTCGCAGGCGGCGACGTGGATGGAAACCTCCATTGACATCAGATGCACAACACATTCCGAGTTCGCATCGTCGTTGCCGGCGATCCTGAGTTCACGTGGATCGCAGCCTCGTCGGCGACGGTTGGTTAATGGCCTGAACCCGTGCGACGCTATCATTATTCTGGGTTGACGGTGGTAGCATGCAAACTAACGAGGTATTTCATCTCGTGTGCTTTAAAGGTCACGCCTGACGTGGCTGAGCCGGCACGAAAATTCCAGCTGACATTTTGGTGGAATGACTTCCTTCTCAACTTCTCGTGCAGAAATGCCACTTGCTTAAGCCGTTTTTTAAGGCGATTAATAGCATATTTTGCTCAGCTCGCCACTACAAAACGGCAGCCCGGCTCGGAGTCGGCACACATCGACCATAAAGTTCCTCGCACTGTCTGGTCTGCTCCTGCTGGCTGTCTTCGCGACAGTATCGGCCCAGAGCTCAACCCGTATTAATACGGTAGTCCTTTATACCTCTGTGACTAGGTTCCACACAAGGGTCATAACCGCACGTACTGCATTGCGCCGCACTACGAGAGCCGCTAGTGTCACTGGCAGCTCGAGGCGCCCCCCTTCTTCTCCTTCGATCGGCATTGTACTGCCGAATACGCGGTAAAAAGGAAACATTTGATCACAGCCAGCTGCGAGCGTTGGTGCGGCACGTTTTTAGCCACATGAAGTTGACGGTAACACTCGTGGACAGAAAGGCACCAGAGTCTGACCACCTTACGTATACAACAGGACCCGTCGCCAGCTGATTCTGACATCTCATCTCTCAGCCACGCTTCTGGAAAGTCCGCGCTGTTGCAGCTCCAAGCAATTCGCCGGCGCGGGCAATTCCAGGCCGACCCGCAGCCATAAAACCGGTGCACGACCAGCAGTCGACACACGTCGACCATGAAGCTGCTGCTGCTCGCACTGACTGGTCTGCTCCTGGCGGCTGTGCTCTTGGTAATCACAGCCGAAGGCGTGCTACAAGGTCCCGGAGAGCTGAGCACCGTGTATACCACGGTGCTCAGCTCCCAGGTCAGCTCCCAGGGCTATACCCCCAGGGCTTGAATGCTTCTCGGACGACAACTGTAGAAGCATCACGAGCATCTGCTGCAGAGGGCCGTGCTACAACGAGTGTCGCTAGTGCCACCAACCGCCCGAGGCGCCCCTCCAGATGACTCCAGTGAACGGACAATCAACAGCACCCTCGCCGTCAGCCATCGCTGGTCATCTCGACAGGCGAGACGCTGTCCGCTGGCTCCCTGACCACGTCTTCTTCCTCGCTACACCGGGGCCCTCCGCATCGACCGCCGGCCTCTGGCGAAGTGGAACCGTATGGAGAGCGTCAGTTCTCTTGTCCTTGTGTTTACGGCTTGAGGGCATGAAGCAGACGTGTCCCCAACGATTTGGCTTTTCGTGGGAAACTCCTAGTACACAGTCCTTACAATGAGTGGCTGGATGGTCGTTCACTGTTTTGAGCGTTCTGTGATCAGATAAAATAAAACAATATGCAATGTGAATTACTGTGTCTGGATATCGCATTAATTCAGCAATGAGATGTACTTTGAAGTCAGCCAGGTCGGAGAGGTCGAATACAGGAGATGACGGAATACGCAGCCACTGGAATCTGTGGCTTTCCAGAACAACAGCCCTGCGGTCGACCCCACATGAGTCCCGACTGTCTTGAATGAAAGCCTGGTTCTCTTGCCCAGAAATCAGGACAGCGTGAATGAGCCCATAAAACATTACAAAACAATTTAAACACAGTTTCAAGAGTCGAGTCCCCAACGTCGTTCTCTTATATTCTATAAGTTTGCTAGGGGACAGGATATGATGAAGCGCTTAATCAGCTGACCCTCTAACATCCTTTAGCTTGTATTATGCAGTCCTTGACCAGTTTATGAAACGGCATCCGACGAACATGGTTACAACTGCCTTACTGATAGACTGAAGCGTCGTCTATTACGGCAGCACGTTTGGCGTCCTGTGGAGCTGGCGGTTGCCTGAGTGCACGATCAGTCGCACAATAACGTCACCGACCCGCGTCTCCAGCGGTTGAACGTGTTTCTCACCTTGGTGGACCGGATCGCATTCTTTGCCCAGACGGGTGCTGTGCTTCGGAAACATTAGCATCGGGGAACCTGGAAGCAACAGTCAGACAGCGTTCCAGCCTCGCCGGAGGTGAGGATTTCCACATCCGCCCAGGATGAAGGGTGATCGTCACCCCGCTCCCATCCAATTTCCCTCCCGAGAGAAACAGATGGACGAGTCTTAACGCACCAGCACATTTCCAGCGTTTGCTTAAGGCACGTGCAGCATAAACCATTGGAGGCCACTTTTTAAATTACGGAAGCCCGCCCCGCCCCACACCGTGATTCTGGAAACCCGTACCAACCCACCTCGCTGGGAAATTTGAAAGCAGAAATAGAGGCTCGTAGACTGGAGACGTAGCCTTACTCTCCAGTCCTAAGGAATAGGTGCATGCTCTTCCAACTGGCTTTAGAGGACTTAAATAAAGTGCCTAGTGGAGTAGCCAAGAGGGGAACGGCCAAAGGGGTCATGCGCCCCCCCCCCCCCAGCAAGCCCCCTGGTAACCGAGCGAGCCTCCCTGGGGCCGAAGGTCCCAGTACTTTGGATAGTGTGAGGCGCCCGCAGGGCGCCTAGTTGTCCGAAATAGATAGCTAGAGTAAGGTAAGAATATACTGCGCATTAACACGCGAAGCGGAAGGAGGTTTCGCGCAAACGCGCAGTGGAAAGGGGGCACCAAGGTGTTCCCCTCCGATATCGGAAACCGAAAGAGCTACAGACTTTTTATGGACAAAATGGAGTCATAACGATTTACATTGTGCGCAGTTTTCATAACCCTAGGTCAATATCTTCAAGATCAAATGGGATCGAAAGTGCGACTTTGGACACTTCCTCGGCCCGTAGTGGCCATTCCGAACGACTTTCTACCGGGAAAAGTGTGTTTGTTTGAGCGTTAAGACGTGGAATACGACAACCTCCATTCATCTGGCGTCGTGGCTGGGTATTTCGGGTCGAGGTCACGTCAGGTCACTGAACTACGACGCAATTTTTTCATCTTTTGCAGATCAGATTTCGAGCAACACGGGATAGCTTGAGAGTAAATGAGGGCGCTACACGCATATTTTGGCGTATTTTCAGCAAAGGCAGCCAGGATTGGTGGATTTGGTCACTTTTGGCGTTTATTAACCTCCGCAAGGCGAAAAGGAGTGAAGCGAAGTCATTGACCTTGGATGAAAATTTTTACCCAGGGTAAGTTTTATGTCATCTGTCTGCGCTGAAGCTGTTTCGTTATAATAAACCCAACTGCATGGTTTTAGCGCTGTAAAACATAAAAATTATATATATGTATATACGTGTATATATATATTAATGTGTGCATGTATATGTATATATGGATATACATATGGGTATCGAAGTGCCAAACGTATTTTTAGTAGGGTCTTTGAATACATATTTCAGACAAATCGACATACTGCAAAGCAAATCTGGACCAGGTCACAAAATAGTTCCCCTTGACCTTTGATGACCTTGACTGCATGTCGCAAAGCAAATCTGGACCAAGTCACAAACTGATTGGCCTTGGTCTTTGATGACCTTGACCCTCATTGACCCTGGCTTTCGTCTTGGTACAGCCATCACTTATGCCCGAATGACGTTGCCTGATTGTGTTCAAACGGTAATCTTCGGTAAAACACCAGTCCTTTCGCAAAGTTTGCATTTGTCAGCGACAACCGTTATTTTTGTTATGCTTGCTTGACTTCAAATGCTTGAAACTTCAAACATTTCCGGCCGACTTTCGGTTTTTCTGAATCAGTCGACGAGTTATCCAATTGCCACAAATGTCACAAAGTAGCAGTAACCAGCTCCGATCCGTTCTTGAGATTTTCAAGGAAAACAGATGGGCGGCGCACAAAAGACCCTTCCACTGCGCGTATTAAAGAAGGATTACACGCCGAAAGAGAGCGCACCCCGAATGCACCAAAGTCCCATGTCTGCTATGAAGACAGGTCCGTGGCCTGAATGAGCGTTTAGATGTCCCTCTTGGCTTGTAGGGTTTACTGCCTGTCTGGAGAGGGCCCCATGTCGGCCCATGAGGAGGTCGGCGTCTCGGAGACGTCCGTTTTGTCTGAAAGAAGGCCGCTGCTGGCCGATATAGAGACTCTCCGCTGGGTTTTAAAGGGGTCCCTCTGGAGCGAAAAGGGGCCCGTGCTTGTCTGCAAGGACGTTCCTGCCGATCTTACGGGTGCCCCCTACAGTGGGCGTCAATTTTCGTCATCAGCCGTCGTTTTAAGTCATGATATGATTCTGACCGCATGGGCCCAATGGGTTACGAAGATCCCTGATCCGATTCGTTCCTGCTCCCCCGACCAAAATCCATGCTACGCACCGGCTTAGACCTTCAGCATAAGGCAAGATGCAAATTTTCAGCGCATCCTTGTGCAATTTCATCATTCTGTGGCTCCTGAATGGCAAAGAGAGCCACCAAAAACAGGTCTTTTCAGTCTACGTCTTCTGGGTCTGCGAGCTCAAGAGTGGCAGTTCTACTTCAGATACCATTTGCGGATGTGTCCATGAGTGTAACTACTGGAGGTGGAAGGGCGGTGGTGGCCTAGGGGATATCTATATATTTTTTGAGCAACGTGTGTCTGTTTGTTTGTCTTTCTGTCTATCTGTCGTCGAATTTTTGCTCTGGTTCAGGGCCCAAACGGATCGGCGGATCGGTACGTGACATGCACCGTTTGCAAGGTCTCGCGCGCCGCCAGGAAATTTTCGTTGCGCTACAACCCGTCGTTGGCGCGCTTCGCGTGCTTCATGGGTGGTTTTTAGCCCATGGGAATGACACGTAAAACGAAAAACGCAAACAGCGTCAAACATTGTTTTGGTTCCGACAAGTTTTCTCAGCAGCCACGGGTCGGATTGGCGCGAAACGCGTGAACTTCGAATGGCAATTGAACGGGAAATCGTCTTTCAAAAACACGTTTCAACGCGCGCGGCGCGTGTCACGCGCAAACGACAGCAATGTAAAAAATCCGTTTCTGAACGTCTTTCAGAATTTGGTGTGGTGCTGGCGATCCAGCGATCGTAGCGACTCCGAAAAGCATCACTGTGTAGCTCCGTGTATCGTCTTTCGTTCGTACCGGAAGTCAAAAGGCTTCGACCCACGGCTCGGGTGTCACGCCGCCGGGAAGCAGACGATTGGCTCATTCTCGAACCCCATATCGATTCCATTTCAATATCGCTTAGAGGCTTTTGACTTTTTGGAATGAAAATCACATCAGGGTGTAGCCCGTTCTTTTGTGCTACGTTTCAGTCTAAAAAAATCATCGTATTTTGCTGTAGTATGTCTTTAATGGATTATTTGGTAAAGTCCTACATGTTCTAACACGGACTTATCGCGAAAAAGAATTCATGCCGGCAGCAGCAGCTCACGTTCCAGCCAAACAAAATCAGTACTGCACACGTGCTTCAAAACCTAGGATCCACGAGGTAAAAAACCCAGCACGTTTCGGTGTCGAGTTAGTGTTGGTTTCAGAAGGCTTTCTTGGCTTCTCAGGAACAGTAACTCGAAATGGGTATCCTCTCAAAAGAAACTGGACAGCGCATTGCACAGCGTCCTTTGTGCGTTTAAGAAGAATGTTCATAGGCAAGGAAGAAAATGTCTTTTGTCCATGTTTTTCGTCTTTTGCGTCCGACGTAGAGACCGTTACCAAGATCAGACCATAAAAGCGAAATGCAAAATGAAATCAAAAGCACTTAGGAATGTTGTGTGTCATGCACAAGAACGTCCAGCAAGAAGCACGTTGCCGTCATTTATGATCCGCGATCCAAAGCCAAAAACCACCCAAAGATCCCAAAGGTCAGACTGTTTTGAAAACTAAGCTCTTGGAAACCGGGCAACTCATCGTTCATGGACCTTGCTTAACGAACTAAGCGGCATGCCCTAGTCTATACACTATTTGAACAACGTGTGTCTGTCTTTCCGTCTTTCTGTCTTTCTGTCTGTCTGTTGTCAAATCTTTGCTCCGGTCCAGGGCTCAAATGTATTAACGTGTCGGCACGTGCCGTACACCGTCCGAAAGATCTCGTGCACTGCCAGAAAACCCGCTCAATTACGTTACGCTGTGACCCGTCGTTTGCGCGTGCCGCGCGCTTCAGGGGCGATTTTTATCCGTTAGGGATAACGCGTAAAACGGGAAACGCAAACAACGCCAAACATCGTTTCGGTCCCGGCGAGTTTTCTCGGCAACCACGGGTCAGATCGGCTCGAAACACACAGCATGGAATGGCAACTGAATGAACAATCGCGTGGCACACAGCACGTTTCAATCGCGCGGCACGTGCCACGCGCAAGCGACGGCAATGTGAAAAAGCTGTTTTCTTGGCGTTTTTCAACTCGATATTGGTGCTGATTGTCCACCAACCGTAGCGACTCGGAAAAAGCATCATGGTGAGCTCAATGTATTGTCTTTCATTCGCACCGCTGGCCCGAAGGCTATGATCCGGTT